>CM055678.1:9523510-10824510 GCA_029448645.1 Andrena camellia
GTAGAAAAAATTCTTTCATATACAATTTAAAGATGGAGAATGGCGAGGACGTTGTTGTATGTAAGACTTTCTTTCTATCTACTCTTGTTTATAATGCTAATAATAACTGCATTGTTAAATCAATTCGACGCTCAATGAACGAAGGACTGTTATCGCCCAAAGCAGATAAGAGAGGGCATCATCCCAATGTTTCGAAAATTGAATATAATATCACACTACAGAAGAGAACACTCTCCTAACAGATTGTACCTACCAAGTGATGTAAGGTAAAAGTACCAATAACTGGACACTTAAGGATATCAAAGTTGTATATCTTAAAAATGGACTAAAAATAAATGTCCTTTTTAACAAAAGTGTCAATATTCAGATAAATGTTACTTCTTTCTATCGAATGAGCTACTAAAACCTTGTTTTCAGTGCGTTATTTTAATTAAATTGAGTAAAAACACAAGTAGTTATGTGTACCAGTACATGGACAATAGAATTCTGATTTGTCCCAGCGTCCCATTTTTGGTGTCTCAATACCTGGTCAATGGGGAAGATGACGCAAAGCTCGGCGTAGAAGGCGCCACTAGCGTTTGTGTGAACGATTTGCGGGCGAATTTTTCATTTTTCAATTTTAGGTTATGTTGAAAATGTAGCATGCAATTCATTAAAAATATGACTTGAAAATAAAAAACTGTTAATTTATGTACGGTATACTTGTACTTACACTTTTGATATACAAAAATTTGAGAAAACCCAGACACTTTACCGGTTCGACAATGCGGGCAGGTACTGGGACCTAAGCGTTCAAAATGCTGACAGGCCGACCAACTGGACGGCTGGTCAGTTATTGGGACAGCGTGCAGACGACAAGATTATTATGTATCGGTACATGAACACGTATACTTTTAATTAAAATCAACACTAACCGATCAATGTTTTGTTTTGTATGTAACAAGAAACTTCTTAAGATTCTGTACATACGTTTTTTTCTCAGAAAAACGTTATAAAACGATTATTATCACCTTAACAACTAACTGTATTTTTCTTCAGAATTACTTAAGAAATCTACGCAGAATTCAAGTGCATGCACCTCTGATATTTAAAGACTGTTTTATATATTAAACTTTACGGGACTGGGTTAGGTGAGAGTGTTGTGTGAGGTTGCGTGAGGGCAGTGGCGGTATATTTTGTAGATTTTGCGAGTGTTTGCGGGGCGATAGATGGGAACAGGAGTTACAGAGTGGAAAGTGAGACATTTTGTTGGCGAGGAAATTATAAGTATATGAATACGGATACGAACATAGAAAAGTAAAGCGTGTCAAAAAGCGAGCGGAGAGAGGTTAGGTCGAGGTGGGTCGACGCGGTGGAGGAGAGGTTGGAATGCGGAGGAGGGAATAGGTTAATATAAATAATAGACACGAGGTAAAAGTTTTTAGATTGTAAAATGGAGAAAAAAACTGAAAGAACAAGTAAGAAGGGGTAGACTAAGTAAGGCGGAAAGTATGGGGAAAAGTAAAAATGATAGTTTAGATATTAGGAATTTCAGTAAGCAGGAAGAGAAAGGAGGGGCAATAGAGATTTCAAGAGTAGAGAAGAATGAAGAAAGCGAGAAAGGGGAAGAGACAGAGACGAATGTAACATTAGGGATAATGGTAGAGTGAATGAAAGGGCAATAAAATGGTTGAGAATACTAGACAAGAAACTAAAAGACAAAAAGAAAGAGAAATAGGGGAGGAGAAGTGTGGATGGATGAGTGGTTAAGTAAATATGTAAACTAAGTCCTATTCTGTGGCCGATGAGGCTAGAATTATAATATATATATATATTTATTATAATTATATATTTATTATATATATTTATATATATATATTTATTATTATTATTATTATTATTATTATATATATATTAAACTTTACATCTAGGGCTTTCTTAATCTTTTATATAAGAGATCAAGTTGCAAAATAACATATATTCCTAACAATATTGTTCTAAACTTTATATGAAGCTTAGTAAAAATATAAATGTCATTGGTGTGCAGGTATTGGGACGTGTCCAGTTATTGGTACTTTTACCTTAACTGTCACATTAATGTATCGAAATTTTAAAGAAAAATTTCGAAATATTAATTTTTCTTATGAGCTATATCGAAAAGAGGAGTGTAGTATGAATATATCTTTCGCCAAACTGGGAAACGCAGAATGCTTTGAATGTGAAAAGTTTGATATTCATTGCAAAAGTGTTGGCCATACATAAAGTGAACTAAATTCAGAATGTGAAAATTGTAGGAACTGGGAAAATCATAAACAGAAATATGAACCCGCCAGGACGCAATATCTTAAAGATGTTGCGAATGAAATTTCGATAGATGAACCGAATCAAATTATAGTGTCGGCTGATTTACAAAAAGTTATCATGCTTCCATGAGCTGAAATGTTCAAAGAAGTAATATTCATACCACGAATTATAGCTTTCAATGAGTCCTTTGTTCCGGTTGGAAAATCAAGGTCTACGAAACCATTGGCGGTCATATGGCATGCAGGTATTGCAGGGAGGAGAAAGGGAGATTTGATATCAACATTTTACTCTTAAAAAAAAAAAAAAAAAAAACCAGACTATTTCAATATAACTATTTGACTAGACAATTGTGCAGCTCAGAATAAAAATTGGGCACTATTGGGAAACCAAGTGGAGGCGTGGCTTAGATTTCAGCGCTGTGGTGGTAAGTTGGCAAACTATTGAAAGTAGGCTCGGATCCCACCAAACATTCCGAATAAGTATTTATTAATCGAATAAGTAAAAATTTAGTGTTCAAAAAAATTCAAAAACACGTTTTTCACAACATGTCTATATAAACACTGATAATCGTATGGACTTCGACGGATTTCGGCCTACTCCCAGTAGTTCATCTTTCTGTCACTAGTTGGCGTATTGAAATACTTGGTTTCCCAGTATTGTTTTTTTTGTTTATATAGTAAATTGTTGCGAAGTTAATGTTAAATGCTTAGAAATTAAATATTTTGAGGCTGAATATACATTCATGTCTGCCGATTCCGTCCACCATCAGGTGGAACTTTCTTTAAAAAGAAAACATAAGGTGTTTGATTTTAATGATTTTAAATGTGCTGTGCAGGAGGCGAATTCTTCCAAAGTAGCCGTTTGTGAAATAGACATCAATAATTTTTTTGATCGGGAAGACTTCACTTCTCAGCACAAATTAAAAAAAATTCTCTTAGACCATATCTTCATGATTTTGTATCTGTTCAATTTACAAGAGGGGAAAAATCTTAAAATATAAAAATGATTTTTCTGCTGAATTTAAGGAGTTAAATTTTCTTAATGCAAAAGAAATGAAAACTAACTTATCTACACCAAAAGCCAGAGTTCAATGTAAAGGAATTTCAGCAGAGAGAAAAGAAAATTGAATTACGAAATTGAATCCAATTATGCCAGCCAATCACCTTGCCTTTTGGGAATCATTAAAAGTGTCTAATAATAACGACGATAATGATTATTAACTTTAAGTCGTTATGTTCATGTCTATGTCTAATGTGTTCGTATGTTTAAGTTATATGTATATGTTTATGTTGGTATGTTTATTTTTAATTACCTAGTTTATGTCAATGTTATTTGTGTTTAAGTTGTACATTTAAACGTATGAATTAAATACGATTTTAAATATCCTATCTTACTTTCTTTAGTAATTGTAAGTTAAAATATCCTATTTGAAACATTTAATTAATTGCCACGTTAATAATACATTATATGCCGGTACACCTATGACAAAAAATCATATTAGACTGCTACGAAATAATAACTACATCTTTTAAATTAAATGACGAGAAACAAGGGCGGCACAAAGGAAATGATTAAATTTCAGTTTTCTCGGATGTTTCGAAATGCTAGATAGGACATTTTAACTAATGAGGGCAGTGTAGAATCCGAGTCACATTGCTCTACCCTAACAATTCGCAATTAAACGTGTGATTGACCATATTCGTGCGTGTTAAATTCAATATACCGCATCATCGCGGCAATGAAATTAATTAGGAAACTTTTACAGCGAGCACTTCAGATTGACATACATAGATTGTTCACCGTCTCGGCGCAACTTTACTTTCCCAGCATTTATGTTTAATGTTCGGTATATTGCGATACCGTACATAATAATAGCTACTCGGATGTGGTATCCACTCTACTGTTTATAATACTTGCACATTGATAGCAAAAATAATCCTGGCAAAAACAATCTTTCTAGATAGAATCACTCCATGTTAAATTAAATGACATGTGACGCTATAGTTAGCGAGTTTTTCTAAAGTTAGGTTACTTAAGAGGGGATTGCGCCTTGTTGGACCGAAAAATAGGTAATTTTTTGTACAAAAACGATTCGGCGAATTAATTTGAGGTTGATATCGATATGAGTGACGATATCCAACGACGCCGTCATTAAAGATCT
Source organism: Andrena camellia (assembly GCA_029448645.1). Taxonomy (NCBI): domain Eukaryota; kingdom Metazoa; phylum Arthropoda; class Insecta; order Hymenoptera; family Andrenidae; genus Andrena; species Andrena camellia. The sequence goes on from CM055678.1 coordinate 9,527,955, forward strand.
AACGTAACATGTTTTTGTTAATGAAACTATCCAATCATATAAATAGCTCCTACATTTATAATCTAACAAATCATTTGATTGGCTCCTCCCTCATTAAGAATGAGCGTTTTACATGTTAGCGCTGTTTCAATCTAGCGAAGCAATTGAAATCAATATTCATTTAATGAGCGTCTCTAAGTATTAGTCATTAAAAAACTTTAGTTCGTAGTTTCGACTGTGTCACTTAACAATTTAAATTTGGGGCGTCTAAACCTTTGCTGTGGAGACATCTAACATAAAGCCGTGTTCACGTGATAGCGTAACATTCCTTCACCCTTACGAAGAAAAGGTGTTTTCATAAAACAATTTTTCTAAACTTACAACTACATAGTAATGCGGTTACAAATACATATTCTTATCTTAATAAGTTAATAAATATACGAAATTTCTACGTACCATTCAGTAACGGGAATAAGTATAGCTGTAATACAATTACAGTCCCATATTTTAGTGTCTTTAATACGTCTAAACACTTAGAACATTGAAGTCAGTAATGTTGTTAAGACTGTTCAAAAATTGAGTTTACGATGGGGATACCTGAAACATTATTTTTGAGAATTATACCCACCAGCGAAGCAAAGAGCCAAGGTTTAAGAAGTTGCTTCATTCTCACAAAACTTCTATGTTTTTACCGACCACGTGCGTTTCTAACGTCTTATTCCTGTTGTTATTTCGAGTTAAACAATTGATGCGCTGTAAACTCGCAATGCGACAGATGCAGCTTAGTGGCTGTAACAAATGTACAACCTTTGGGCGTGGTCCTTCTGTCACCTTCTGCGTTATCCACCTTTGCAAGTTGCATAGAATAATGTGGAAGAAAATCTGCAATTTAGGTAGGTAGATAATGCAAACCTTTTATCTAGTTATGATACATTCATTAATTTTAAAATCTGTGAAATGTAGGATACAAATAGGAAATACTGTGTTCGATCCCTTCATTCAGTTTATGTTTACAACTGCAGCCCGCCCACTACACGTATTTGTTTTGAAGGGCATTGGTTAGGCATTTGAAAATCCAAAGAGTGTAAGCTCTACCTAGCACGCTTATCTTCTTTTGCTAAAGCCCTGTAGACCTGTCAGGTACGCCTGTGTAGCGTGTGTACCGGGCTTAAGGTCCAAATATTTGAAGTTAATTACAGGACCCTGCCGTGAGGACCGAGAGATACATTTTTATACCTACTTCCTGACTTGTAGGGATATCGCTTACATCACTCGAGTTTCACTCAAGTGCTCACTCAATCTCTTTCCAAATAGATACGTTTCTGCTACCGCCGTTTTTTAAATTCGAAATCTCAAAATAATCACGAATATTAAGGACATTTTTCAAGGCGACTCCACCTTGATTTTTACCTCCTTTTCAAGTTCAAAATGGTAACATTCGGTTCATCTTGACGAGATCTTTCCAACGATGTATAGAAATCGCAGCAGCCTCTTACGCCACAAGGTGCTCTACAGATTTAATCTAATCCTTTACCTAAGTCCAAAAGATTTTAAATCAACGATAGGCATAAACAGTTTTAACGCAGAAATCTGTAAATGTATTCCTGCTTATAGAGCTGTAGTGAAATAGTAAAATCCTTTAAGCCTTGAGAATAGAACCAAAACATAAAAAATTTGTTCTTCAATAGTAGATGACTTATCGTCGCCGCACGCTTCGGTTTTTCAGTACCACCCATCGTCTCCGTCACTCTAAAGGCGGCAGCTGGCTCCAAGGGAAATCCCCGTACTTGAAGGGGATAAACATTTTCTTATACTGAACAGAAACTCTGTTCCGTGTATCAAGGAATTATTGTATGTATACGGGAGTTCTACTGCAGAGTACCTAGCCGAGATATAATGACTAATCTGATACCACAATAAATCTCTGGTGGGTGGACAGTAGGGATGTGCGGGTAATCGAATGTGTCGGGTACCCGAGCGGTCGGATCGGGTCGGGTAACGTCGGGCGGGCTCGGTCGGAGGCCCGGGACAGACGGGCCTACGGGTAGCCCGATTGTGTCGGGCAGCTCGATTAATTCGGGTAGCCCGATTGTGTCGGGTAGCTCGATTAATTCGGGTAGCCCGATTGTGTCGGGTAGCTCGATTAATTCGGGTAATGCGGTGCTTGATAAGTTGATATACGTATTCAGATTTTTTTAAACAACCGAGTACTCGGCAAGCATGTACAAAATCTTTACATAATAAACAATACGTAACTTTATAATAAGATAATTTTCACGTGGAAAAATAATGCTTCTAACGGATTTATTCAAAATGACCTTCATTCGATACCTACCACCTGTATATTAACTTTGTATATAAGGTGCATAAGTTGAATTTTTACTTAAGTGGAATTCTTGCGTAACAGCCCCCAAAAGTAAGTAATAGGTATGAATTTTTTTTTTAAACTATTGTTAATAATACATTAAACTTCCTTCTTTAATATCGCAGTACTAAATGCATGTTTAAAAACGCATATTATCTGGATGTTTCATAGTATTTAAGAAAACTATACAAGCATATGAATATGCTTTTTAACGTATTTATTTTAAATTAGCATCTAAAAGACGAAGCTGTTGCACATTTTTCGGTAATATCTTTGTCCGTGTACTTGTTCCATTGCATGCCTATTTCCTGTATCAACTGTAAGATCATTGTTTATTTGTATTCATAAATGTTTATAAAAAATGTTTCAAGTGAAAATTATCTTATTCTAAAGTTTCATATAGATAAAGATTTTGTACATGCCGAGTACTCGGTTGTTTAAAAAAGCTGAATATGTATATTAACTTATCATGCACCGCGTTACCCGAATTAATCGAGCTACCCGACATAATCGGGCTACCCGATACAATCGGGCTACCCGAAGTAATCGGGCTACGCGACATAATCGGGCTACACGACACAGTCGGACTACCCGTAGGCCCGTCTGTCCCGGGCCCCCGCCCGAGCCCGCCCGACTTTACCCGACCCGACCCGAGCCCGAAAAGTCGGGTACCCGCACACCCCTAGTGGACAGACGAGTATAACAGTCAAAACTATTAATTTTTCAGGAAACACTTAGAACATTTAAAATGCCATGTAAGATCGATCAGGTGTTAAATTTTTATTTTTAACTTCGATTCACAAAAAGGAACAAAGACGAAAATGTGTAAGCTTGAGGTAAAATTTGACTTGTAGGGGAGACCGGGGCAAAATCGAGACGTTAAGGATAAAAGCTCATAACTTTGACATTATTAATGTAAAAAAGAAATTGCAATTAGGATTTATTATCATAAACTTTTTTATTAAATAATAGTATGTATCCAATTTTTTTAATAGAAGAACAAATACAAAAAAATAACGATTTAAAATATGATTCGTTTTTACAGTTTTAACCCATATCATGGGTACCATACTAGATACTGGCCCTAGCACCTATAACAACGAAACTCATTTAATTCTTCAGTCCCCAACCAGTTAGAACAAGCTGTAAACTGCACCCAACATTCATTCAATTTCAATGAACCATATCGATGGCTTAGTGCACGCATATTGTATGTCCATTTTTAGCGTTTTCGAGAAAAACAGGTTTAAAGATGCCATGGTACATAAAATTCAGGGGCATACAATGAATAAAAATATTATTTTTGACACATTTATAAAAAAGATAAAAATGTGATTTTTATACAGCATAAAGAAACAGTCAAGAACTATTTGTTGCGTATAAAAACTCAAATTTCATAAAAAGTGGACATACAATATGTGTGCACTAAGCCATCGATATGATTCTTGGACATAAATGCAAATATCTTTACCATTTTCATCACCACTGTTATCATTATCCTTCGGTATTTTGTTTAATTTTGTGGTTTTCTTTCTCTTTCTCGGTACCCGGTTTTGCCCCAGCATGCAATTTTGTAAATATTACGAATTATCAACAATACCATGGCGAAGTGAAAACAAACCTTTTAATTATTTCCACTTTAATATGCAACAATTAACATAATTCACACCGAAAAGTATCTACTCGTACACTGTCAAGAGTGTTTGAAGTTTCTTTATGATAAAAAATTAGATCAGAGCCTTCAAAAACACACAAGTCGGTATAACCTTAGTAAGCACGCTTGTAACACGATTATCTTTTGTTGATGAAATAATGGGCATCCTTACAATATGTCGCTGCAACGACGCGAGAAAATTTAAGGCAGTTTAAAAAATAATAGCACGTCCCGGTTTTACCCAGGTACCCGGTTTTGTCCAAGTTTCCCCTATTCGTTTGCCCGCCCATCAGAGAGATCTTAAGTGGTGCATAAAACGATATTCTGGGAGGTACAAAACACCAAATGTGTTCTTGGTCATTCATTACAGGTCTGCAATCTGCATTCATGCATTTCAGCAGATTCCTACACGCCCCGGTGCCTCAAGGTACTACATAATGTTCAATAAGTATGACGAATTCCTGGCTGTGCGCTTGATTTGTCATCGAGAAACTCGGAAGCGATACCGACTTCACCTCCTGCTGCTTTTACGACATCACTATACTCCAGCCAGAGGCTATACCAGCGTTTTACGATGAGTTCTACGTTTGTAAATTTTCCAAACAAACCATGCAGCGGTAGTTTTATTTACATCTATTCGATCGGGGATAGTCGGCCCTGACTGAATGGTTATTCCTACCTGAATGCCTCATGATGGTGTGACAATAAATCATGTCCAGTTGTGGAGGCTTTCGCGATCGTAGCGGTTGAAGTGTCCACATTGTTTATTTGTTTACGGTTGCATTTTTATGCAGCCGCTAGTTCCTCGACGGCTTTCATTCGTTCGCGTGCACGAAAATTTGACCGTGCTGGCTATCAGGGGAGATATCATCTCATACCTCTCGCTAATTTGCAATCCTTGTCATGTCGCGTCGACGAATAAAAACGTTGGAATTAAGTTCACTGGTCATGAATTGTGGTTCGATGTTTGCACTTTCTGTGTATACAGTTCCTTCCTCCATTCATCAGCGGGGTTTTTTAAATGCTGAAACCGAATTATTCATACGTTCTAGAGTTCTGGACACATATATGTTCTCTGTTAATATTTCTTTTTTGAGGAGCAACGTATAATGAAACAAGTTTTGACGCATCTTTGTAAAACGGAGATGTGAATGAGTTTTATACGCTTCAGCACGTTGCATTAGCTTAGTTGGAACATTCCATGGTACGTTGAATAATATTTGGAATACATACCTACAAAGTTGAAATTTTGACAATTACCAGCAGGAAAGTAGACTTACACCGACGTAATTGGAGTATCATTTTGTGGCGCTGAAAATATAGGACACGTATTTTGCTACATCCAAGATAAGAAATGGGGTCACATGCTTTTAATTACATGTAGAGAATTATAGAGATAGTGAAAATAGTAGTACTTCCCTTAAATTTTAAATTTAGGAGATTTCGCGATTTTATGGCCAAAACCACAGAAATAAAATTTTTTGCAATTTGACAAAATCAATGCAAATGTCAGTTGAAGAACTTTTTCCATTTTCGCGGTTAAAACCTCAAAACTTATTTTTAATATATAAAATTCGGCAGTTTTACGTTTTGATATACTTTTATATGTATAAAAGTGAAAAAGTAATGAAGTGGATTGGCAAAAGGACCAAACAACACAGAGAAAATAAATTATCTGAAAAGCGGCACTTACAAAAATTACGAGCGATGAAGCTTCTTTTTATTATTTACATTAAAACTGTGAAATTATATGCACTTGAAACTACTACTCCGAGTCAGAATCGCTTCTTTCTTTGCCAGAGCATGGCTCTGCTACAGCAGGCTATACAAGAAGGGATATGTATCGCTCCTGAATACAAGTTTTTTAATTTTTTACAGGGAATTTTTCTAAGATTACTAATTAACGGATCTGGCGATAGTAGAAGCCAATTGAAAACATCCTTCACAGTTTTTCCTTCGAGCATTTTCGAGAATATTTTTTTCAATACTTTTTAATCTCCTTATTCCGGGCTTCTTGAGCTTCCTATGAAATCTGTCCAATTGGAAGAAAAGCATTTTCGATTATGCGAGGGCCATGATTTAAAATTTTATATACAGTAGTAGGCATCATGTACCAAGGATATAATGCAACAAATAATTGTATCGTTTCTACAGCATAAATTTGACATTTTTTAACACCTACTGCGTAACCACTTGATATTACTTATAAAACAATACGAAATATATTAATAATATTTACATCTAATCCGGTTATTAATGCAGATACAATTGAATTATGAAAAAACCGTCGAGCTGTATTTTGTCATGTTAATTCGAAAGGGCGTATTGCAACTTTCGCTTAAATTGTATTATTGCTGCCAGGTAGCAGAAAAATAGTTTATCTATACGTAGGTATATTAAATAATAAAGCCATATCTGTATTAAAACCGAATATATAACAGTTTTTATTTCGGACGTATTTGAAATCGATGCCTGATTTTGGGCGTATCTAAAAAAGTTTCCTTTGGAGTTTATGAAATATATTACGGATTTGTCACAAATATTTAGATACTTTTTTATCCAGATTTAACCTAATTCGATTTATTTAGCATATCGATGGCATAGCACAGAATACTGAAAGTCATTTATCTCAGAATTAACATGGCAGTATTCCCGTCATTTGTACTTCCATATCCGGGTTTCGCAGAATCAACAATAAGACTTAACTTAAGTTTGAACTCTTCCTGAATTTTCATTTTATACCATTTAACAGCTTCTTTAGCTTCTTCAGACCGTATTTGTCATTTTTTATATGAAGCTTATGTGACATATGTAATAAACATTCAAATAAGCGAAGCTATGCATGTAAAGAAGATATTCCAGATTCTAGATTCGATTCGTTCACTTTTTGCTTCAGTATACTATCAATATCGTTAATTTTATTTCCTGTAGCAGCACATAAATAACAGCGAAGGGTGGATTTTGTAGATGACACAGCATTACATATTTTACCATTCACTATTGTAAATAGCATTTTAGGTACATACCTATATGATAACGAAATATTTATGGCATTTAGATATTGTAGTTGTAAAAGCAACAAGAGATTGAATTTGTTTGATTATATAATTTATTTCATTCACTGTTGTTTCAGTGCTTTCGTGTATAAGTTGCACTCTTAACAATAACGAGACGATGACGGTCTGGGATTCTTCCAGATAATTATTTTCTTTCTAGGATTTTCTTTAAATGACACAAGTTGTAAGGGGACACGTGACGTTAAAAATACACTCGAATCTGATACTGCGTTGTCATTAAATTTTTGCTTGTATTCGCTTTATTCCGAACTTTTGTCGCAGCCCCATTTATAAATTAAAATCATATTTGCTACAGTTTCTGGGGCTAGACTATTAAATACTTCGTTTTGAACAATTAAAGTCCGCTGTACCGTGTGATCTAACAACGACTGTAATTTAACATGAGTACAATGCTCGGTTATTATTAATTCGTGAACGTGGTTGTAACAACGAATTTTGGCTTCCCGAACTGTCGTAATTTAAATAAATATCAGTTGTTTTCTGTCATTTAGGCTCTAATTGTAATGCACTGGTACCTAGATAACTGATAACTAAGTAGACAAGAACGGCGGATGTTCATTTGTGCAGTGCATAACAATTCTGATACATTTTTTTCTTTACGAAGGTCTTCGGTTTTTCGACGCTTTTTGCTTTCGCTAGCCGCCTCAAAATTTATCAAAGGCTGACCACCTTCAATTATACTCAATCCCTGACACAAAGGAATTTATATGTGACTTGATTACCACGCTTCATGTTTTTTTTTTTAAAGAAAAATCCATTGTTCCGCGAACATGCTTGCCACATGCTTCGGAATTTATAAAATAATTTTGATAATTCCGAAAATGCGTCGGAGTTAATGCAAACTTCATAGTTATTATTTTCCTTTAATTGTTCTTACGAATATTGGTTTACCCACCCTTATATTAATAAATGTGTTATAAAATACAGGTTTTTAGCACATTTACGAATGTATTATATACATGTACAGTGAATTTTCTATAAGAAAGTATTAAGCGTTATTTCCTGTAAACCTAATAATAGTAACAATTTCATGGAAGTCAACAGGCACCACCTTGAGCACCTAATATAACTAAGGTAAGTACTGAGACCATGAACAACGTTTTTGCAAATATCTTGCTAATTATTAGGTTTAGGACAACTAAAGTCTAATACTTTCTTACAGAAAATTCGCTGCTCTTTTAAATTGTGGTAAACAAAGGTACGCATTCCATTTAAAAAAATCACGGTCAACTTGATATCTCGTAAACAAATAGGTTATTTAAAAAAATCGGTACACTACAATTTCTATATAAAACGCTTTTTTGTAGAACACATACTTTAGCAGTTATTCAGGGTGGACAGGCTATGTGACTCGCCTTGTACAATTTCGTTTATACAAGTTTTGAGTACGAAGTTTTTCTAAAATCAATTTAAACTCTTACGCATTTCACGAGCTTTAGATTAAAGATCTTGTAAAGCTTAAGGACTACATTCTTGGTTACGAGAAGATTTATGGGGAGATATTCAACTGGCTCACTACAAAAGCTGTGCTTGCTCATAGTTCTAACTCTAACTTCGAAAAAGATGATTTTCCACGTAATTTTCTGCATCGTTTTAATACTATGTGTATTCAAACAAATAAAATGTGGAGTTTTACCTGTAAGCTGGAAGTTTTGAATAAATAACTCGCCCAAATTTTTGGAAGACGTGGTACCGCAGAAACACACATGTAAACATTTTTTCAACTTTTTTTTGTTAATTTTTTAATGGAAATTTGGTTACCTAAATTACCAGAATCATGTAGAAACTTTCAATCCGTATATTATGCCCTGATTTTCAGGCAGGAATTATGGGAATGAAAGAGTTTTGATTGTTTTTCTGAAAAACTGCAAAGTGCCACATATTCCGTTTCTGAAATGACCGATTCAATTGACCCAAGATTTTACGGGTGCATTAGGATTTTGTTGTATTTGCGCCACGGTGTCCTTGATGGAATCCCGATGCATCAGCTGCTACAGAAAATGAGAAAGCAAACCGCCAGAAGTGCATTTTGTTAGCTGAACAATACAAATCCTATGGCACTAAAGCAATTTCAAGGCAGTGACTCCTTACTTAAAATTAATTAACCTATTGATTTATAGCATGATTGCCAAATGGTCCTCAAAGAATAGCGTGTTTCAGTCGTACTCACTCTAAACCCATCCTTCGAACGGTCGGGGTGCATTTTATAGAATGCAGTGAACAAGTTCTGTGTCAGAAGTAAGCGTACGGCTTCAAAGGCGTGATGTACAGCGCGGAAGTTGGCATAACTTTGTTTTCCTTGTTCCGCAGTCGCTGTAGGGACGTTTCTCTGGGACTTGCCGCGTTTCTTCATGGATGCCGTTCCGCGGGGAACTCATTGTCCGCAGTGGATGGCTTGCAAACGACAACCGAATGTTCAGTTTCACGTTTAAATAAACGTTCGAAATAACATCCAGAATATCTATTTAATTGCGTAAAACCGAAGAAATTCACGTGGTTGTAAATGCTATTTTACGCTAGTAATGGCGTTCTTTGCAGGGTGGACCATTTAATTGAGACTTCCTAAATATCTTCCCTATTCATGGATATATAAAAAAGCTGGTTAAAACAACTTACATAACTTGTTCAAGGAGGTAAAGCGATAAGAAGAAAATTTCCTACAAAGTCAGTTTTTCCTCGACATTTCAAGTTCATTGACTTCTTTTTCAGATGAAATCGTGTGCTTTTTTTCTCTATAGTGGGTCGTTAAGATATACGAATACTTTTATAAAAATATGTTTAATATGTGAAGAAATGAAGTTACATTATACGTTTCCAGATACATACTTTGATTGCACAAGTAACATGTGCAGTTACCCACAAAAGTATCCACCCACCCCATACGTATAACATATTTTACTTATTTAAGTAATGTTAAATTCAGAATTACGTATTATAATGTACCTTAGTACGAGGGTCATTGGAAAACTTAGCGGTCTTAACAGCCGCAACGGAGTATTTTGCAGACCTGTATGAGAACTTTTATCGGACCGGGATCATGGCATTAGAACAGCAATGGACCAAGTGTAGAGATTTGAAAGGTGGCTAATGTTGAATAATAAAGGAAAAAAAATCTTAATACAGTGCTTCTCTGTTAAGTCGCGAAGTATTCAAATGATCCTCGTATAAACCTTGATTTGATATACTTTTAGTTAGTATTTAATATTTACCAAAGAAATGTTCAAAGAAATTTTGCTAGAAGAATGAAACAAAGCGAGCACGAATTTGACAGAAATTACAAATTACAAATTTTAGGAACGTAATTTTTCTTCGCGAAATTGAAAATACATTTGGAGAAGATAAATGTAATGTAATTCAGGAAAGAGTGAATCTTGAAATAGGTCTGAAAAGTTCATACTTAACAGTAGAGCACCGAAGTGATTCAATAATGGTAGCCAGTGGCGTGGAAAATCTTTTGATCATTAATGGTACTTCAAATAAATATAAATATTCGCAAAATTTAATAAAGAACCTTAAATAAAATGTGAAAAAAGTGAAACACATTTCACGTTCTAGAAACTCCACTGTCCAAATCTGAATCCAATCGAATGTTTGCCGGTAAAAATTGGCAAAACATTAAAGCGAAAGTAGAGCGCGGAAGAGAGAGAAAACGAGAAAAGTAAGAACTCTTCGCCCATTACTCTTTCTCTCTCACACCTCTCACTTACGATCGATTGAATGTGTTTGATCGGCGAATTCATCTTCTCGCCAGCTATGAGAATATGATACTGAAAGCATATGCCCTACTAAAACTAATTTAAACAATCTTCAAATTTTGGAAATTGCGATCTTAAAAAATAGAATCTTGCATATTACAATATGTGTAACTCCGAAACAAATTTTCTTAGATATCTTCTTGTATCAACGAAAACAAAGAAACCAATTTTGATGCTTTCTGATCACTTTCAGTGACGTTCACGCGTTTTCACGCGGAGGAATTACCTGGCGAATAACATTGGTGTGCTTTCACGTCGATTTCCTGGGACGCATCAAAAGTTTTGCAGGAGACTCGTCAAATGTTTGCTTTAAACCCAAAACGCATTTAGAGATCGCTTCGTCCCGTGTCGTCCTAAGACGGATTCACGCATACATATCAGTTCTGTGACGGTTTAGTACCGTCGGTGTCAGTGTCAATGGTCTTTTTGTGTCAGTTTGAGCTGCTCTATTCCAAAACAGAGAAACGATATTTTTTACCGCTGACACTGGGCGCACTGAACCGTCACGGAACTGATATGTGTGAATCCGCCTTTAACGATTCTTTAAGCTCACCTTGTTTAGGAAAAACACAAATTACTTGATTTTTTTTTCTAACTTACAAAGTAATCGCACCACTCAATCGACATTTATTTGTAACCGTGTCGAGGACTCTATGGCTAATATTACTCCCACACAGAGCATATTTAAGGAGGCAAATTTAAACTGTCCAAATGTGCACCGGTCTCTCCTATAGATATTTAAGGGGAGAATTTATATATTTGTGCACAAATTAAAGGCTCCATTTTTCCCGCCATTTCACAATTCCAGTGGCGAGACGCATCAATGATTAATCAATTTTTTTATTGTAGAAATATATGTTAAAATACCCCGTTAGATTCTGAAGATTTTTTTATTCATCTGTGTTAAAAAAATTCGCGAAAATCACCTTTCTTTAACGTCGTAAACCAGGTTCTCTCCTTAAACCACGGGACCAGGTAGACAAAATATTCTTGTCAGAAGAGACTCCTCGGAAAGGTCTGACTAATTTGAGACGGTATTTCTTCAAACCTTACGCCACTCAATGTATTAGTATTCCTAAAAACATGTGTGTACATACAACGATTCCTGTGTAAAAGTTCTTTTAAACGAAGGAACATTGTGTAAAATGATGAATGTATATAGTTAGTTTTCTTGGTTGAATAATTCTCCGGTATAGCAGGTTTTAAACGTCGGCATCGTCAAATGGGCGTTTCGGGTCCGTGCTTTGCGAAATACAAAACTGCCTATAACTGCAAAACTAATGCGTATACCAACTTTTTTAATTATCTTGGTGAGTAGAATCGATCCTGAAAAAATGTCCCTCATTTTTATAAACACCCTGTATATTCCATTTGTATTGTCCACTGGAGCGGATTTATATATAGGTTAAGTAGGCTGCAGCCTGGGGTGGCTAGGGCGAAAGAAATTGAAAAAGGTAGGAAAATGTTTCTGCCTGTAAATTTGTATTTTTTCATCGACAATAATAGTATAGATTTCCGTTCTAACATACAGTGTCTATCTATCTTCCCTAACACCGAAAGCGATGGGAGATCATTAAACATGGGGGCTTGAGACAACCTTAAAAACAATTCACATTTTTTCATGTATCAAATCAGCAATAACTCATGTGTGAGTTGTCATATTGAATTAATTTTAAAATTGTCTCAACTCTTTTAAACGGTTGTCCATCTACATATTGCAATAATTGTTTTCTCCAGGCTTTACAATTCCAACAGAACGAAGGGTCTCCAATTTGAGACCCCCCTTATTTTACTGCTATTTCAGCATTATTAACTTTTTGTTTATAATTGAAATTAATCAATTTTTCAGCCAATATGCGTGAAAATTGCGTTCCGTACTTAATATAATAAGGGTCTGTGTTTTTCGTCATCATCTAGTCAGTCGGTATTAATTTCGTCAACATCATTCGCGACTTATTTGTCTATATGACATGTGACAAATGCTTTATATTTCGTACAACTTATATCATATAAGCTACACTTTAATTCTTCTTAAGCATTATACATATACAAGAGTTTCATGTTCCACACAAAAAGGTACATGTTTACTGTTAGTAACATTATAATGTTAATCGAATTAATATTTATCTAGATAATTTGTCAATTATATTTATACCAGTTAAGTAAGGAAGGTTTTCTAAACATTGTTGCATTTTATTTAGAATATTTTTATTCGCTTAGGGTGCTATCCCTCACAGTATATGCAAAATCACAGTACGTTTTGCCAATTTTTCTACGATAGAATTGTACGAAAGTGTGAAAAAGAAAATTTGGAAATTTCTGCATCTAATTTACATTTAGCAGATGTTGATTTTAACTTGTAAGTAGTGCTGGTGAAGAAAATAACGCTTCCTTGTTATTAATTGTTAACGCGCATGCAATATCGTTACCAAATAAAGGTATTTATAGTTATTTAACTATAAATTTGGATTCAGGTTACAAATAGCTCGCTTTCTCATATTTGCTATAATTTGGAAAATAAACGCGACGAAAATATTTTTTATTTCAATTCTAATTAAATTTTTTTACTGGTGTGCACCTATGTCAAAAATTATACATTTGTCCGAAACATTTCCTCGTATTTCCAATAATTACCAAGGTTGTTCTAACCGAGTGAAACTTTGAAGGGTAGTTTCACCCGTTATACTTGAATCAACACAGTTCGAGTAAAATATATGTTCCTTATTTTTGGCTAGCCAACAAGCCTGCAAAGTTTCATCAAAATTGGCATCGGACATTTCCGTGGATGTTCCTTCTTACTTACAATTAGTGAAGAGTTCTTAGCTGTAAGCTTTCTGTTTGTTTCGGCTTGGCAAACTCTTCCGTTGAGATCTTTCCTAAACATTCCTAGAGAGTTCTTAAGTGTCCTCTGACGTTAACTGAAAATTGTCCAGGAACCGAATACATTCTTACAATTAGAATGAACCAATGCTATTTTTGTTTGACATGGTGACATGCTAGTACATGTATGGTATTTTAGATGCATTTTCCGCTTCTCTGATTCGGATATATTCGAAAAACAAAACTATAAAGTATCAACTCCTACGATTTTTTCTATGATAAACTTGTTAGACAAAATCTCAATAATTGGAGATAAGTGGGATTGAAATCGATTCAAATAAGCAGGAGTAGAAATTAGGTGGAACTGGATTCGAGAGGTATCAGTGACTTTTTCGGTACAATTTTGTGGTATTATTAATTTCACCACGAAATCATATGCGTGAATCTTTGGACTTTAGAAGATACCTCGGGTTGCTGTCCTATGTATATTGTATAACTCGACAACTTTAAAAAGAACCCTGGAGGCGTGGACTAGCAATATCTCAGGAACGGCGAGTTTTAGGATAAATGTGCCTTTCTGCGTTTATTCTCAAACTTCTCTACTCTATCGGTTTTGATCATAAAAAATTGAACATCTCATTTAAAAAAATAAAAATTCACCTCCAGATCGCATCTACGTCTCCACCTGTAGAGAAACTATTACCACCATGTTATGTTTTTCTTGCAATCATACAACTTTTCTAAGTAATATTTTCGCTTAGTATCTACATGAAATAGTAGAGATCTCTGAGGTGAAGAAAGTTGATGAGATACCCTGTACATACCTACTAGTAAAATATAATTCATGCACAATTGAACTGGTTCGGCTATTAGCGCGATCAAGTGGTGTTCCGTCTTACGAGGCAAAACTAAGTATGCAGTTAAAAGAAAAATTGTAAAAGAAATAATTAATAATTTTTTATTAATATCTTGGTAACTAATAAATAACTGAAGCTAAAGTTTGTATTTGGGACTCGGCCCTCCTCTCCACTCTCCCCTCAAATTTCGGGTCGATCGGATACTGGTGCCGCCTTTCGGAACAATATCGACATATTTTTATGAATATATATCTCGGAAACTAAAGCCCAGCGGTGATAACATGTATAGAGAAAAGTTGTTCAGAATGATGACCTTTACAACATATTTCAAAATTATCAAAATCGGTAACGTGTGTCCTTTTCTAAACACATAATTATCGTTTTTTTGTTACCTCCCAAATTTTGAAACGAGAGTCCACGTTTCAAGCGTCGGAAAACTCTCTTTTCTCGTCTCTTCTTGGTCATCGTGTGGACTAATTCGTTTTCGTTCACGTCACGATTTTCGAGGTGTCAACTTCTCGTGGTCAACGTTCGGACTACATCCATTCCAATCAATCGGCTACTATACACATAAGTTTATTCAACACCACTAGTTCTACCGTTAAACAGTCGCTGAAAATTCATTTGGCGAGTGATAAGTCATTATTATATGCGCACCACGACGGTTAATTGGGTTGTACAACCCCACAGGACTGATAAGACAATTTGAGCGTGTGATGGTGGCAAGTGCCGAACAACACGGCACTGCAAGTGGTAATGTTCCCTATCCTTACTCGGGAGGAGCCTGACATACCATATTCTCAGAATATATAAATGTGCTCTGTTCAAAGCTTACATTACTTTAGCACGAATAATTGTTTCGGGTAACTTCTCGTCAATACATGTAATGAATTATTACATACAGCTGCAATAATTGCGTCATTCCTTATTCCGCATTGTTCATCATAATCATTTCATTCATCTGCACGTCCAGATAGCTGTGCCATTAAGGGGTCATGCCTAGTTGGCAAGCGAAAAAAAACGTGATTTTCGGGAATTTTTTGTGAAAAATCTAATGTATATATTTTACAACTATTTGCTTAGTTTAAAAGTACATATATTCAGCAACTCTCAGTAATTTTGTTATAGAAAAATATTAAAAAATGAACGAATAACAGCCACTCTCCCGGAAGCTATTTTTTTTAGCGGTGAGCACGATTTCTCAAAGCCGGATCATCTGAAATCGAGAAGTGAAGAAGATTCTGTTAGTATATGAGTTTATCTAGTTCGTGAACGAAGGATTTTTGTTTTCGATGAAAACTCTATTTTTAATTCACGAAAAACGAACAATTGAGACATCGAAAAATCATGATTTTGCGTAAAACGGCCGCCATTTTGTCTGAAATCATTTAATTGAAAAATCCTTCGTTCACGAACTAGATAAATTCATGCACTAACAGAATCTTCTTCACTTTTCGATTTCGGATGATTCGGCCCGGAGAAATCGTGCTCACCGCTAAAAAAATAGCTTCCGGGACAGTGGCTGTTATTCGTTCATTTTTTAATATTTTCCTATAAAAAAATTACTGAAAGTTGCTAAATACATGTACTTTTAAAATAATCGAATAGTTGTAAAAAATATACATTAGATTTTCCAGAAAAAATTCCCGAAAATCACGTTTCTTTTCGCCTGCCAACTAGGCATGACCCCTTAAGGGGCTGTTCCGGTCTAGAGCCCATACAAATAGGTGATCTTGAGGAATTAATTAAAGGAAAACTACTACATATAATTTAATGGGATTTTTTGCATTGTATTAAGGATGTCTTAAATTATAGAAATATATTTTTTGTTTTATAATTAATCATTGCAGACGACACTGGAGAGTCGTTAAAGTCGAGGCGTAAAAAAATTCATCCAAATTGGTGGGACCTGTATCTCCAAAAATTATCCGATTCGACTGAAACTTTTTTTTATTTTGAAGAATATACTTCTGGCTAGGGGGAAACCAGAAAAATTACCAAAATTACATTTTTTTTTTTTTAGAAAATAACGACACTTGAAGTTTTAAATAATTTTTTCCCTATATTTTTCGTCCTTTCAACGCCTTTAAAAATGATAAATGTTTAATTTTTTTTTAAATTTTACTGCCCTCCCCCGTAGCCAGAAGTATATTCTTCAAAATAAAGAAAGTTTCAGTCGAATCCGAAAATAACTTTTGGAGATACAGCTCCCACCGATTTTGAGAACACTGTTTCGAGAAAAACGCGTTTAAAGTTTTACGTAGGTAAGTGCCGAGTGGCCGGATGTTACCGATGCATTTGCCGCTACTCAAATGCCTATAACTTCGGGAATTTTACGAATTTCAACAAATCCTTTTAAACACGTATTCCTAAAAGGTTGAACATTCGACAAATGAAATAAAAAAAAATCGATTTTTAGACCGGAACCTCCCCTTAACCGTACGACTTCTTTATTTTATTGTCCCATTTTACCTCCATTGCGTTCCTTCTTTGCTGATACTTTACTCCATGACTTTATTATAATTTCGTTTCCTACTTCCGTCCGCGATTTCAGTCACTATTAAATCACATATTTAATGTTGACTCTTTTACTAGTCTTTGATTAATGTTCTGTGTCTTCCATTTTATCCATAAGAAGAAATGGTAACATTTTCCTGAATTTCATTTTGAGACATCAGATGATACTGGGCCATTGGCTGATGAATGTACGTAACATTAGAAGTAACTATTACATGGTTATATAGCTCATTTCAGTGCGATGGTGCATTATCTGTCAATGGTATAATGTACATAGCTTTCTATAACAAATTCTTTTCCTTTTAAACTCTTCCGTGCTTGGCATAAATTCATCGGAAAACCAGTTTTCAAATAAACCCTTATCCACACATATATTTTATTATTTTTATTATAAACGGGCGTAGCTTAAATTGGCCCTAGGCTTTGCAAATTTAGGTATTACCATAATGCATAATCTATGTATATTTGATGCGTTAGAGCAGAATAATATAGTTATATTTTATTGCTTTTATGGCCAGGTTTTAAAGCTTCTTGTTTGAACGCAATAATATTGTCGTATTTATATAACGTCTTTTAAACATTTATAAACCTTTCACAATCTTCTATGGAGATTTCCAAATCAGCAGGATTTTTCTATATGCGAATCCTTAATTTGTGTAACCATTCAGCTCTAACTGAAAATTGTCTTGTGCTTCTTAAAGTTTATTTCTAAAATAGCCGATTTTCTTACACAATATCTAATTTGGAGTAGGACATTTTTCCGTCTCTGTTTACAGAACCACATGTCCGGTATTTTCTAGTTTTTTCATAATTACTCCTCCACTTTCACCTCTTCGTCAGAGGAATTGTTCCAGATTTATTGCACCACTTTTCCGTGTCTTCCTAATGGCCCGTCTAGTGTTACTTTGCTGACACCTAATTCAGTCGTAATATTTTTTATAAGTTCCTCTCAATCCAATCTTCTTAATGTTTCATATTTTCACTTTAGGGGTTGTTGAGGGTTGGTCCCTCCAAATATCTGGATTTCAACTTAACGAGATCTGGTCACGTTGGAAGTGAGTTACGCCCGCTTTGAGTAATGAAAACGCTTAAACTCTGCTGTAGTGGTTTATTGACTATCGGAAAATGTGAAATGTGATATGTCCAAACAAGTTCTGGATGTAACGTGTTTTAGTTGGCTGTTAGAACGTAACTGCCTTGAAGCTGGCAATATTGGTGGTTCAAAGCGTCGATTATTTGGGCTTTTGTACATGATTGGTTTTGACGCCCTTCAACCATATTCTGATTGGTTGCTTTGAAACATTCGAAGTAAGAACAGAATGTTCTTATAAGGGCGGCGTGGGAGTAACGGTCCATCCTACGTGGCGAATATACAAGGGTAGCAGTTTATCACGTTGCCTGTGTCGAAATCAACGGCGAGTGTATACAATTTGGCGTGATTCGCCGGCATAACAGAATTTTGCATACAGCGGTTCTCAGAGTTCTCTGTACCTGCAACTCAACAGGCGTACTGAATAATATTTCCATTTATTAATCGTAATTAATACTGTTCATACAGTTGAGTGACGTAAAATTCATTGCAGGCTAAACAATTTTGTAAATACAGAATTCGGCAGCTCGTAGAGCTCCCGGTTTTTGAAAACAAGTTGATGCTAGACAAAGTGCAACAAAAATCAAAATCCTGTTTATTAAAACAACGATGCTGATGATATTTCTTCAGAATACGACTCCGAATTATACGGTGATCGGTTCTAGCACAGCTCGGATCAAGTGAAACTCAGTTTACCGTGGTTTTACTGTATCAAAATTTAATATTTATTTTCCATTGAGTCACCCGAAAGTTTATTACAGTATTCTCATTCGTCTTTGAAACTAAAATATTTTTTACGGATATCTTTCTTTTGTCACTCAAAGTAATTAAGATACCTGCTTGAGGTTCTAAAGTTGGATTACTCGCCTGGTATATTTAGTAACGTAAATTCTAAGTTATACATTGGCACCGACGTATTTTCACATCGAGAGTACACGGCTTCGGGGTGTTTTTACATTTTTTCTGGAGAGCATCGAAAGAATTGACCGAAAGTCCCCGAATGTTTGCTTTGAAAACAAACTGAGCTTAGAGTTCGCTTTGTATTAGGTAATCCCATGCGGTATTTTTCGGTACATTGTTCGCATTTGCGAATCTTTCCAATACGTTTTAGGTAACGGTGGATCGTAGAATGAGTCGGATTCAACTACTGAGCTAATTCTTCAATAGTCACTATTGGATTTTGTTCAACAGTACGTGAAATAGAAGCTTTATTTACAGAAAAGGTTTAATGTAACGACCATTTACATCACATTTTTGAAATCGATAAAGTAACGATTGTCTTACGTTGTGTAATGTATCGGATGATATTTTACCGCATTCAGCAATGATTTAAATTGAAATATCTCCTAAATTATACTTTTTGACATACATGAGTTAATACTTTTTTTTTTATAGAGAACTAAGTAGCTTAATACTCGGCTTCGCCCGAAATTTAGATTCTGATTTTATAAAAAAAATTTTTTTTTGTAAAAATGGTCACATTTATCTGGTTTAGTCAGGCATAATTAGCTGAGGCACGTTTCGTGATCCCAGAGTTTATCGTTCGAAAGTTTTTAGGCGATAGACAAACACACAAACATATAGAAGCTTTCTGCTTTATATATTAAGATGTCGAGCTGTATCGAATAATGTATTAAAAAACATGATCCCATTTAAAAAAACAAAGTTCCCACCTATAAAAAAAACTAATAACATCAGAATATGCCTCCCATCGCAGCCATTCAACTTTATTTGAAACATTTTTTGCTACGGAAAATAATAGTGACGTAAATGAAGATGTCAATATCAGGCGAGACACCCTGTATATACCAATCAGATAAGTGACAATCGCGAAGGGTTCCATTGTTTTATAGTCACCTCTCAGAAAAACCGTATTACTTATGGGTTGAGTCTTTGATGAGGCATCTATTTATATTAGATCTTCATAATAGTACTGCAAATGAATTGGTGAGGTTTTCCTGATGAAAATCAGTCTGGACTCGATCTTACTCGAACTTTTTTTAATCGTACATGACGTATAATTGAATTCAGAAGGATTTGAATTACATACGGGAAAGGTGGGATAGTTGATCACAGTTTTGTTTTTTTATTAAAATAATAATAATGGTTTGCTTTGTTTGTATTTAATTACTTAAGTTGTGACTCTTAGAGTATTCTCAATATGCTTGTACAAATTTGAGAGTTGAAGACTAATTTTAATGACTGAATTTAAACATTTTCCGGCAGTGACGTTATGCACAATTATCCCCCACTAAAGGGGACATTTGATCAGTGAACTTTAAGAGTAAATAACACATTAATTTTCTAAAAAATATTTATTATCTTAGTCAATAACACGAAATAGAGGGAATATCATAAAAGGAAAGTAAACTATAACTAACTTGAAAGAATTACTGAAAAAATAAAACCGAGGAATTAAACTCTATGACATAAAACAACATAAATGCATTCTTAAAAGACATTTCACTTGCATATCATCTGATTCAGATGATGATGAAGAAAAGATTTTGCTACTCACTTTCTTTGCCGTATTTTTCTGTTCCATTAGCCGTTCTATGTTTTTTTCTGGGGCTTTTTCACCTGTTCAAGTATCCCACCTCACACACTGATCAATTATCCCTCAATGCACTCGATTTGAAAAAAGGTGAAAAATTAAACTTACCTTAAATATTTAAATCAATCAATAAATAGCATTAATAGACCAGAAATTGCTGTTTTTACTTAATATATTTTAAATCGTTCAAAATGCAACGTTCAGTCGTAAAGGAGAAAGAGCAAGGTGACCGAAATATTTACTTTTTTGCTGCAAATAAAATCGAAGCTTCTAACCGCATTATTCTATGCTCCCGAAAGAAAACTGCAACGTGAAGTGTTGCGATAATGCACACATTACCACGATATCGTGACAGCAGGCACAAATTGCCAATATATTAATTAAAAAACTGATCATGTATCCCCGATGATCAACTATCCCACCTTTCCCCTATAATTAAAAATCGTCAGAATTATGTGGTCTTTGTACTTATTTTCATCGGAGAAAATTCACTAAACCATCGGTAAGACTTGTAATGCTTAGTTTACACCTGACGAGTGCTCGGCCGAGTGAGCCCACTGGGCCCAGCACTCGCCCAGTCTGAACCCATATTCTAGTACTCGACCGAGTAATCCGGCGGGCAAATCGGTCAAAATTTTCACTCGGCCAAGTCACTCGTCAGGTGTAAACCCAGCTTAAATGTGAACACTTATGGAAAATGTAAACATTTGAATTTTCTGTAGCGCATGACTCCTGTGGCACACAAGTTTTATTGCTCTCGGCTGTCTATGTGCCGAATCCCCGTAAGCAAACGAAGAGTTGCTCGCTCCGAGTAAGCAAAACTGTATATTGACTGTTCTCAAGGTCGCAATATTCGAAAACCGAGAAACTGCCCTAACATTTCTTCTCAAACGAAAACCATGAATTCTGTACCAAACTATAATTTATGTTTGCTGATATAATAGGTGGGTCAGAATTAAACTATAAAGCTAAACGTTATTTCCTCCGCAATACGGTTATCTGATAAAGATTTACCGTTCAAAAAGTTTATAGAACACGTCAATTTTTAGATGAAATGAAGGAAATTCAGTCTCATTCACTCAATTCAATTTAAAAATAAACATATCGGATTTAGAAGTCCTGGAAACGTTTTCTGGCCATTTGCGCATATGTCGCGCAATATTTTACTCTTGTTTTCAAACATTTGCGTTAATGCTTCCTCTTGGAATTGAAACAATATCTGTGAATATTGCAACTTCCGAGTTTTTTTTTTTATTGCTTCAGGTTTATCTTTGTAAATAAATTTACCGTTTCTCTGTTTCCCCGAAGAGAAACTTTTGTCACGACAAATCGAGTAATTATGATAGTTATTATATTCGTAGTAAAATCATTTTGTTAAGGGATACGTGATAAATGCATTATAATCTCTTATATACAGGGTGTTTCTTAACATGTAGGATTCAGTTCGGCGGTTGGCTGGGGACACAAAAACAATGAAAAGAAGGTCATACACACATATACCTCATTTGACCTTGTTCCGGAGTTATAGCCATTTTTGTACTCTAATAATTCTAAAACTTGTAAATTAAATTTCGACCGTAGATCTTAACTGAAATGGTATCGGCGCACTGATTCGGTCACTTTAAACCATTATTTTTTTATTAAAAATTAAAAATAATACATTATAGCTGTTTTGCAAATATTAAATACTTATATTAATTTCCGACGTTTCGGTCATTTATTTTGACCATTTTCAAGGAAAGTTTCAATACAAAGAAAAATACTGAAATTAATATAAGTATTTAATATTTGCAAAACAGCTATGATGTATTATTTTGAATTTTTAATAAAAAATAATTGTTTAAAGTGACTGAATCAGTGCGCCGATACCATTTCATCTAATAATTCTTAATGACAAACTGAGCTGTAGTAGTAGGGTAATTCCGCTAGGGATGGACCACGCTTTTAAAAACGTCTCAAACTCAAATATTTTAAAAGTACTGAATATTATACTCGCCAGATAGTGTAGTGAACTATCTTTTCTGGGACATGTAATGACCATAGCACAATATCTTTATAAATAGCTGCACAAACAAGTAAATGAATTTTTGGGATGTGGTCCATCGCTCACTTACTACATATTACGGGTAAGTTGGACCACTCAGATAAAAGTTATATTCTTTCATTAAATCGATTTGTAGCAATTATTTTTAACGAAAAATTGTTTCAGTGCACGAAAACAGACTAATTCTATTACTAATATTATTATAATTACTAAAGACTTATTTATTTTTTGCTGCTTTCCCATAACAATCACGTTTTCAAATTTAGAACATTCTTCATGAATCCAGTCATCTGTTTTGTTTGTTTCGTTGTAATCTTCGCTACAACCGACGCGACGCACTGGTTTCCAGTCCAGTCTTCACAATCATGTTCACCTGAAATATGCATCACATTTGTTTCTTCTTCATCACTGTCTGAAAACTGTAATCTAAATGCGTTTTATTTGCATGTAATGAAAATTTAAGTAATGGAATTTACAGGAAGGCACCAGTGAGATGGACCAAACGGTCCATCTCTACGTAGTATACACATATGGTCCATCTATCCCGAATCGCATGGTATATCGACGCCATTACCATTGGCTTCAAAATCAAAGCACCGTTGTAGGCTTTCATTCTAGCTACATGTTAATAAAGCTTGTTTTATGAGAATGGTTTAAACATCTCTTCAAACAACAGAGTAGTACCAATTCTTATGACTACGCAAAAAATTATTATCCTTACCAGAAATTACAATGTTCATTTTCGTCAAAATTTTATAAAAGTGTTTTGTAAAATTCGCAGGCATGCTCGATCACAATCACTATAACAAAGGAATAGGGTGAAAGCACTAGTAGTCGACCACTTAAAGCTAAACTCGAATGAAAAGTACTGAAAAAAAATAAACAATCAATGTTATAAAATATATAAAATGTATTGAAGTAATTCAAATGTATTTAATATAACACTAAATATTTTGTGTTAGTAGGAAAGTTCGAGGAAAATAAATAATTAGCGTTAAAAATAAAGTGTCCGAATGCTTTAATAATCGACTGCTTAACTCTAAAAGTCGACCGGTCCGATAGCTAGTAGTCGACCACGTTTCTTAATATGAAATTCAAAGCAGGTTATGTGCGCATTACAAACTAAAATTTATTTTTAAATATAATGTGCAACATCAGTAAATAATTAATAATGACAGGAATAATGCGTAACTAAAATAAGTTCTTTTAAAAACTTTTCATAAGAAATAGAAATTTTTTTTTCCAATGTAAATTAAATTTACGTTTTTAAGATAGGAAGCAGTAACAAACTTTAAGTTTTTAAAGTACGTATTTGTATTCTATAAATAAATTATATAAACTTTGTAGAACATTAATCCATAAGAAACGAATATACAATTTTAATTATCTTAAATATGATTAAATCCTTTCTTGTTTTATAATTCTCTGTTTCAATTTTTTACATTTATCTTGCTTCTTCTTTTTACATTCTTCTACTTTCTCCTTTTTTATTGCTATTTTCTTGGATTTTTCTTCTTGTTTTTTCAATCTTTCCTCCTTTCTCTGACGCTTTGCTATTTCAATATTTTCGTTCGCTTCGTGCTTTTTTGAAAAAATCGCGCCATTCAGCAGATGAAACTGCACTTGGCAGTTTTTCTTTTGGAGGTCTTTTTTTATTGCTTTGGATAGGAGCAGGATAGAATATATGTTTGCTAAAAGCTTCATTAAGAGCATCCATCTTTTGATTTTTTTCAATGTGTATGGTGTTATCTCTTTGTTGGAATATGGGCGTGTTACAATAATCGGGTGTACTTGCAGGATTACTAGGATTATTTAATGAAAGTGGCATGGAATTAACTTCTATATTAATACAATCTAAAAGAGAATGTAAAGTAAGGTAAACATGTAAGTAAATAATCAAAAAGTAATTAAAATAAACAAGTTTTTTTATTAAAAATTAACTTTCTTTTTTTATGTTGAGATATAAATTATCAAAAAAATCACCTCTTTTTGGTCCCACGATTTTAGAGCTGATGTCTCATCACGAAGCATCACCTGGCACAAAACTCAGCTCCAAAATCGCGGGACCAAAAAGGGCGACAAAACTCCTCATTTTTGGGCCACTCTTTAAAGGATGCTGTAGAAGTGAGGTAGGTAAGGAAAGATGATCATACCGGATATAGGAATTGAATTAAAAATGGTATTGTCACACATCATATTGGAACTATTTTGGACAGTAAGTACAGAAACATTAGTAATAGAACCATCGGGAAGAACTGCAAAAAAAGTTTATTAAGTACAATAATTAGAATAAATTTGTATACCTACACCTACCGCATCCTATTTCGTTGCTCTGAGAATCGTGTTGAAGAGTTACATCGAGAGGATTGGCATAGTAGACTTTATGAATTTCATTCATAATAATATCTACGTCGATTCCTCTAGATTTTAACTGTGGAGATATTCTATGAATGACTGCTTCTACCTGCTGCAGATCTGGAGTTGAAGAGGGGACCGGATTTACCTCTTTATCATTAGAAGTAGCCAAGTTTTCCCTAGTATTTTGCACACATTTTGTATAATCAATTTTGTCTGGATCAAAAGGGTATAAGCCACATGTACGAAAACCATTTTTGATACTCTCTCGTAAATCTGAATTTTCTAAAGTTTCAGCTAGTAGTGGAGCAAATGTTATTTTTGATAAACACGAGTTAATATTTTCTGGCTTTGCTTGCCATTTTGCAATGGTGTCTTTCCAATGATACTTGAGAGGTCTAAAAACACTGACATCAGCAGGCTGAATAATGTGTGTACAGTTTGGCAATAAAGCATACAAAATAATTCCATTTTTGCTGCAAAAATCACTTAAATGCATCGTTAAGTGTGACTTGTGACCATCGACGAAACAAAGTACTGGCCTCTTAATGTGGTTATTTATTAACCACTTATTGAAATCATTAGCCATGTATTCATAAAATACGTCACTTTTCATCCAACCACTTTCAGACCTTCCTACTGTCCATGATTCTGGTACACTTTGAACAAGTTTTAAAGGTGGACGTACATATGGATACACTATCATTGGTGTGACAGTATCACCACTGGCTGAGAAAAAATAATACCGTAATTGTTTCTTTCTCGTTTCCCATTTTCACTTCATAAATATTTTTCCATCCTTTGGGACCAATAATTTTGCCAGTGTTTGGACACAAACTAAACGCTGTTTCGTCCCCATTGAAAATTCTTGTTGGATCTTGAAGTATATCATCTGCATTATTGTCTTTTAAATATTTCTCAAGACATTTAAACCAATTTCTCAGTGACTCTTCAGTAACGATGGCTCGCCCATTCGAAATTCCTTCAGCTTCACGTAAACGCAGTTCTGGATGTCTCTTTAAAAAGAGTTGGAACCAAGTTCTTCCAGGTTTGTCATGCTTAAAAGGGGTTTTTAATTCCGAATCTTTAACTATCTTTTGTATAGTATTTATTATATTATACTTTTTTAATGGAAATCCACATTTGGATGAATTAGTTATCCAAGTTACAATTTTTTCTTCTCCTGGTAACGATAAATAAGGTGAAGGTCCCATTCGACGATTATTCTCTGATACTCGAGCATGTGTTATGTCATTTAAAGTTGTTCTTGGTACACCAAAAGTCTTACTCGCTAAACGGATACTCATGTTTGATTCACGAATAGATTTAAGAGCATTCTTTAAAGCCTCATTACTATATTGTTTAAAACTTCTTTGTTTTATTTTTAAACATTTATTTTTACTTTTTTGTTTATTTGCATGACTTTTCGCACCACTGTCCTTTTCATTACTCATTTTTCTAAATTTGTGTTAATAATGCACAGTTATCCCGTTTCTGAGGTTATTACTATTACACCGTGGTTAATACGTGGTCGACTTTTAGCATTCATTGTGAATGCAGTTAGCTTCAGAAGTCGACCGCTGTGGTCGACTATTGAAAATTGAAAGGGAATGATGATCCAGTTACCGACCTCCCATAAATAAATAAATTATCCCATTTTTTAAATTTTTGATAGTCATATAAAATTGTTGACGCTTTTTCAGTGAAATAGCATAATTTTCCAGTAAAAAAACGTATAGAACTGAATTACATTTGTCGTTTCTATTCAAAGCACACTTATGCTTCTCAGGTTAGAAAACAGCAATGGCACATGTAGAATCAAAATGAGTTTACAAATCACTTTAAAACCATTTATTTTTTTTACCTATGAAGGGCGCTTTTTGTCGTATTGTAAAGTTAGAAATTCAAAGTATAATATAAAATTGTCATTTAATAAATTCTTTATTTCAGTACTTATTTCTTTAAGCTAAACAATAAAAGTGGTCGACTACTAGAGGGTGGTCGACTACTAGTGCTTTCACCCTACTAACACATTCCACATTTGACGGATAGTTTGAAAACTACTTAACTGGTCCGCCTCCCTCGACGATCCATCTCTACCGGAATTACCCTGTACGTAATTGATTCTGCTAAACTGTTTGTATGCGGTGCTCGATAAATCCTTGATAACTCTCGACTTTGTTGACTCCACCGGATTTTTATTTCTCGGGCCACTTGAAAACGATTGTTTATACAAAATCTATTGCCAATGTTGAAATACATAATTCGTCAATGTATACAATAAGACTGGCGACAAATCCAACAAATACCTGGAATTTTTAAAAGATTGAGAAACTTTACGACCCCAACCACTGTAGGTTTGCATTTAGGCCGAAGGTAACCATTTCAAACACTTTCTATAAAGGTAAGCAGTTCCACATTACGGGAGCACAGAAATAGCTATAACTGAGGACCAAGGTTAAATTGGGCACATGTTTAGGTAAATTGGGCACATATTTTCATTGCTTTTATGCCCCCCGTTCACCGCTGAAGTGGATCCCATAGTTTGTGAGAAACCCTGTATACAGATTAAACAGAGAAATTCGTTTGTGTATGACATGTTGACCTTTGTGAAATAATTCTTATAGAAAAATAATCTAACATTACAAAGACGATGTGTTAAGAATCATGCTATACTACTTTACACACACAAAAAAAAAATGGAAGAAAAGCGTGTATCTGGAACCGCTGCAATCGTGTAGCGATAATTCATTTGTAAATGACTGTATTCCGGAGATATTTTTCTACAATTGTATACGTCTGACAGGAACATAAAATAATTCCGATAGCCGAATTCGTTATCGGGTATCCTATCCTTATACACCGCGGGCCGTAAATCGTAATACAAGCGAGATGGAGGAGATTCTATGGCTCGAAACAAGTCGAAGTGATAGAATAACTTTTTGTCTTACAAAGAAGAAAAAAAAACTTGAAAATCAATCCACTACCTATGGGTGCATCTAACAGGTAGCTGCTACTTGACGTAACGGCTTCCGTTACAGACCGCTACTATGATTTTTGCTGTAGGTATGTAGTACCTACACAATAAAAAGTCAGGGCATATTTACTGTCAGGATTATTGTAAGCCTTAAGTTAATTCCCATAGTAGTTGTATATTGTAGGTATGTCGTATTAATTGCGTTTCTATTGCACATAAAAGCGATATGACGCGAGACCTATGCTTCTTACATTGGAAGCATGTACAGTGGCGTGCAAAAGTATTCGGCTACCTTTTAAAATCGCATAACGTTTATAAAATTAATCCAAACGACTTGAGTTTTTTTGAGAAGCTAGAAGGATTAGTTTGCTAAGGGACGTGATGCGTCGTGTTGAAAAGAATGCACTTGGTTGAAATAGCAAAAAAAAAATAGTAAAGGTCGTTTTTTAAACTTTTTTTGTGAGCCTGTAATGAAAATTCAAAAAACCCGTTTGTAGATTTAAGTAAGTTATATGCGTGCCTAATATTTCATCAAAATTGGTTAACGTTGCTCTGAGTTATAAACGCTTAAAGATCGCAGAATAAGGTCGAAAATCGCGAAATTCCCGAAATTAGCGGTTTTCGACCTTATCGGTTTTTTGAATTTCCATTACAGGCTCACAAAAAAAAAGTTTAAAAAACGACCTTTACTATTTTTTTGCTATTTCGACCAAGTGCATTTTTTTCAAAACGACGAATCACGCCCCTTAGTAAACTAATCCTTCTAGCTTCTAAAAAAAACTCAAGTCGTTTGGATTAATTTTAAAAAAGTTATGCGATTTTAAACGGTGGCCGAATATAAACGCATCTGTCGCAGAAAATACTATCATATCGTTCCATGAGATTTACTTTCTCCGAACTGGTAGATAAGTATTGATTGTAAAGAGACCATTGCGAATATCGGTAGTGAAAGTCGTTATGTCAACCATCAGAGTCAAGTGTACGCACACTGGATTGATTTTCAAAGTCATTTTTCTGAAAAGTATAGCTTCGCACGACAAATAGTTATTCTATCATTCCGACATATTTTGAACCGTAGAGTCTCATAGTAGGGCTTATACAAAAACCGATATTTGAAAGAAGAAAAAAATGGTTTTCGAATTCCACTATTCCCCAAAAATCGGTTAAACAGGTTTTCGAATTTTCACAAAAAAAATATAATTAGAATAGTAATTAAATATATGTACTTATTCTAAAAATTTACAGGTTTTTTTTTAATATTTATGGAATTACAAAAATATAACAAAATAAAATATAGGTACTCTATCCGACCTGAACCAAATAAATAAGAAAAAAATTAAAATAACTAAAATCCGTACAATTGTTTAGTTCATTTAATATTTATCGATCTACAAAAATATAACACAGTTAAATACACTGCATATAAAACCAAATGAAAAAACCTAAAATAACTAAAATCTGTACAATTTTTGAGTTCATTTAATATTTATGGATCTACAAAAATATAACACAGTAAAATACACTGCATATAAAACCAAATGAAAAAAAAACTAAAATAACTAAAATCCGTACAATTTTTGAGTTCATTTAATATTTATGGATCTACAAAAATATAACACAGTAAAGGACACTGCATATAAAATCAAATGAAAAAAAACAAACAAACTAAAATAACTAAAATCCGTTCAAAATATAAATTATAAATCTTTATTTCATTTAGTATTTTTCTTCAGAAAATATGTACTCATGAAGATTATTTTTACAGTATACTGTTACCTATTGCAATATGCTTGTGTCAGAGGCGATTTCCAGTCGAAATGATAACGTTTTGAATTAAATAGTTGATTCATTTTTACATATAAATTCCAGCATATAAAACCGGTTTTTTAATTTAAACACCGGTCTTCGAATTTTACAAATTTATAAAAAGAAACCGGTTTTTAAAAACCGACAAACCCTATCTCATAGGGCCATAGGTGTGCATCTGTTATGCGTCGATCTATAATGACTTCTACGATCATCCCGCGGCGTTTCACTGGGTTACCATGCTTTTCTTAGCCAGGAGCCACGTGGATTGCGGTAGCCACATTTTTCCAACAGCGAGTGCTAAAGTTTTTATCTTAGCGAGGATGACGTACGGGCCGAACTCTCTTCTACTTTTTCCGCCGTGTACGCGCGTTTTATCGGGGCGATGATTTTCTGCGCCGGACCGCGCCCTTACCGCGAAGGCGGGTTAACAGGGTATCGGTGAATAAGGGAAAAACGAGAGAGGAAAAAGAGGCAGGAACGCGTGCGCTGGGAGAACGTAGGCATGTCACGAGATAAAAGTTTATTACTGGTTTCTGGCGAATACAGATAGTAGGTACTCGCCGATGCACGCCAGATGCATAGTGATCACCGCAACTAGGATGTGGTTGCATTTCCGCTTTACCCATGCATTTTTTCTCTCTAGCCTCTGTTTCCATTGTTCTCGACCATTCTGCTACACGACGGGAGGGCAGCAAGGCTTCGAAAGTGTACTGCGAGCGTGGACTTCGATGCCTAAATTTTGTGTACTTTTGGTGCGAGTCCGATTTTGATCCGTTACCGCGACATGATTTGTCACTGTGGTTCGAATAATAGTGAATGGACCGGAGAATTCATGTGAAAGCGTTAAACATTGATTTCTTTGACACCTTACGTGACTTTGTGTTATGTACCTACTGGGGTACAGGGAAAATGCCTTCATTTGCAATAGTGTGATCCATTCAATTTTTGTAGTATTTCTTTTAATTACTTCTGAGTTTAAATTATGTAACAGTATAATAAAAACAACGTTTCGTAATTAATTCGTGTCTTATGTAAGAGTAGTCGCGAGTAAGTTTTCTGAATACAGTAATAAAGAGAAGCACGAGCGCGATGAATTCTGTAAAGTTTTTCTTAAGAGACATTTCGATTAGGGCTGTCACGAGTATTCGAATATTCTAAGTATTCGGATATTCTAAGTTTTCGTACAAATATAATTGAAAAACAAAAAATTGTAAAGGCAAATATGAAAAAAAATTTCACGATAAAGTGTGAAAAAATATTTCATGTTCAGATTCCTATTCGGTAAAATCCGAAATTCGATCACTCTGGATATTCGAATACCTACTCCTAATTAATCTGGTGACTAGGGCACCGACGGCAGATTCAATCGTACTTTGATTAAAAACATTTTTACGTTCCCACTCGGCTAGTACATTACAATTGTCGTTTATTTATTCATTTATCGACGGATATTCATGTCCAGTTTGCGAACATAACTTTCTAACTATTAAATAGCGAGCAACATACGAAAATAATGTACCTAATAATTGTTTACATTTTTAACAAACCTCCAACTAAAATATATGGGAGACCGGGGTAAATTGTAACATAAGTAAAATCTTTTGAACGACAAATCTGGTAACTCACAGCATGCGAGAGCTGCTTGACGATATTAGCACCGTCGGTTTTAGTGACACAAACGAGCGTTATGAATTTTATTATTTAGAGCACGTAAGTAAATTTTGTCTTGGCACTTTTATTTCAATTAACCGTCATTAGAAACCGTTTGAATTTTTGCCTCTTTGTCGCAAACGAATCAGTACACATTGGTTTATTATAATGTGTATGCATTTGAATAATTTGATGTTTAGTTTCTTGTTTGCTGAGATAAAACGCAAAAATTCAAGCTCGGGGCAAATTGTAACATGTTACTACTTACTCCGCTCTAAATGGTGATAAAGCAAACGTGCTATTTGCTGACACGCCCGAAAAAGATGCTCTAGACGAACAACAGAACAATCGAGAATCCAAAAAGTAGAAGAAAAAGTATAAAAGCAAAAGTAAAGAAAGCGAAGAAGATTTTGATAGAATCAGATGAATAAGCAATGATTGCTTAACTCATGTATATCAAATGTTTAATAATGATCTGTGTTTTCATTTATATTTTTTAGAAATGTTTATTTGCGATCATATTTGTATTTAAATAAGTAAAACAGATGTGTTACAATTTACCCCAGATTGGGGCACATTGTAACAAAGATTCAGATTTGTTTAAGATGAAGCTAGATGACCAAGTGTCCAAGATTTTGTCTCGCACTTTCACGCAATCAGTTCACCACATATGTAAGTAGTAAGTCACGCAAATTATTTCCTGATTGACGAAAACATTTTCGAGAAAAAACTGTGAAAACTGTTTTTGTTACAATCTGCCCCGGTCTCCCCTACCTATAATCCTTCATTTTCGAGTCTATATTCAATGATGGGTCGAATCCCGAATTTTCGATATCTACGTTTATCTTTTCTTTTGTATTTTATTTTTTACTTCTGTATAGTACGCATTTTGTACACTTTTAACGGTGTAACGACTAATTAAAGATAATAAACGGAGGAGGTGGCCGCAGAACTTGAAAATAAATTGTGTAAGACGTAACCTTTTATTCACTATTTCAATTAACTCTAGACCCAAAGGCTCTTCTCCATTTCAAATAAACGGTACATAAAATGGAAGCTCACTAATATCACACTGAAACAAATATTTTATATCATACAGAATACTTTTTCTAACACTCCTGAACTCTTCAAGGAATCTTTCTTCGGAGAATTGTTATTTGCAAAAATAATTGTCCACAATTGAAAATATAGTGGATCCCGGTTGAGTTGATAATTTCAGGGTCCGGACAGTATCTCTTATTCGGGAAGGTCGGCGAATTTCACACCTCCGATTTCACCCTTCACTGAGTTGCATGGCTTTTGGCGTTCGAGAATAGGGGACCGGGAAGACAAGGATAGCACTAGCCATTGAGAAGGGAAGAATGTCCAGTACCGCATTTTTCATCGGATCTTCATGAAAATGGTATCACTCGATTTCTTGTTTCACCGATTAAAAGGCACGAAAAAACCATGCAAATCGGACTACAATAAATTAACGAAATTACGTAAAAAGCTAAGTAATTTTCAGAATTTAAAAATAAAGAATTTATTTTGTAAATTAAATGCCCGAGCGACCCTGGATTGGAGATGGAAATGTAAAATTGCTAAATCTAAAAATTACATTGTGTTTTTAATTGAAAGATGTCACTACTCACTACATCATTCTTTCGGATAGATGTCTTTGTATGGCTCTATCATAGTCAGATTAAAAAAAAAAAAAAAAATGAAACTGAAAAATCTGTAGGTCTGACGCCAGAGAGACCGCTGATCTGCCATCTGAATATATTTCGGATAGAACTCGCGGGCCGCCGAAATGTTTCGTATGAAAAGGCTCTAGGAACGCACGCAGAGCTTCGGACATGAAAAGAAAGCCTGCCATAGGTGTGTGATTTTAAGCGTCAAGTGTGATAGCAATCTGGAATAAGCCGCTGTCACAAAGCATTCAGAGTCTAGCATAGAGCACTCGAAGCGCAATTGTACAGTTCTAAAATAGTTTCTGAAGAGTTAAAGCATTTATTAAACGATAATATTAAATCTATAAAGTGATATTGGACCAAAGTGCATGCTGCAATTTTTACGCATCGTTGGGAAGCTTTCCTCGAAGCAAAGAAATACCATTTGTATCCTGAAAATCAGATGGGAATCGCTTAAAAAGTGAATTCAACGCTCGCAATATCAAGATTAGCCAAAATATTTCTTTGATTACGATTGCATTGTACATTCAGCTTTGGGCAGATATCACCATTTGCACTTTCTCTTAAACGACTGCTGACAAGTAAACGGTCATCGTATTTATCACGCAACAATAAAAATAGCTGCGGACATGTTCTAACGCCACTCGGCGAGGAGTTCAAACGGATTGCCCGAATCACGCGTTCGCGAACGCTTTGTACAATATCTAGTTATCAGGCTTTCCACTTACGTCGGCTTTGCAATAAATTCCTCGTGTGTCGCAAAGAGTGCAATCAAGATCCCCGTATTTGCAGTAACGCAGGAACACGGTTACCTGGAGAGGTGAGATTATGGATCATGGACGACAGAAGTTTGCCTTTTACCAGTTCTCCTTCTGTGCCCCTTTCTGTCGGAACAGAACGCCGCGAGTTGTGTCTAAGAGAGGCATTGGATACAATCACCCAGCGTAGGGGGAATCGATTTAAAAGTGTTTTGATCGTCGCGCGGGGTATATAGGGCGCGCACGACGTGTCTACGTTGCGCTCGTTTGCTCCAGAAAAGTTCACTCGATGCAATATTAAGGCGAGGCCATTCGCGGAGAAAGGATTTTGCGTACGGTTCGCGGGCGTTTCTCACGTGCCAGAGTGTGGGTGCCGTCTAGGTCTGTGCCACACATACCTCTTCATCTATATTTCTGCACGGTATACTTTGTACCTATGTACTCGCCGACGGTTCCAGCGACGGAAGATTATTATATTTTCCAGCCAAGAGAAGTTGTCTCGCCCTTTTCAGCTCCTTTTTTTTTCGCGAGAAATGTGTGCAGAAGCCATTTACCTTCGGCCCCGAGACGATCGTAAAGTATCCACGCGTAATACTGACGAAATTGTTTTAGTCTGCGAAATAGACAGCAGAATCTTCCCACCACTCTGTCGTATTTTTTCACCATCCTTGCACTTGACTAACACTTCCGTACCGATATGTAACCAAACAGTCTGTAAACAATATTCGTGCTTCTAAATAACACTTATATGCTTGTGTCATTTTATTAGGTGAACAGTGTTATTTAAGATTAAGAATTCGGTGCATTTCAGTGAATTGTGTGTATTTCTGTAAATTTCTGGAAAGCCTCGATACGAACGTCAACCTAAAGATTGTGGGATTTGATACCGATATGGGTCCTGATGCCATAGGGGTCGGAATAGAGTACGTTATTAGATTCAATGGTGAATTTTTGATGAACCGCGAAGTTAATACACTTTAATATTTTCAGTTAATATTTCTAAATTCTTATATGCAAGTTCTAAAATTGCAGTTCACTTTCTTGAACTTTTATTCACAGTGTTTTCTCAGTATTTCGTCGAACGTCCTTTGTTTTTTAATACATCGATTAGTCTTGGTGGTAAACTATTCATCAAGTTATTTATCGTGTTTTGTGTAATGTCTTTCCACGCCACTTGAATCCTCAAGTATATACTTCAATAATTCTCTCAGGTATACAGAATCGGCAAAAATGACTTCACACAAGATCACTGTACATTTTAACACTAGAACAGTTAAAGTGACTGCTTATTTATAAAATACATTATGCAAGGAAAATAAACCTTCATTTATATTATTTTAATTTTTATATTGCTAAAACATATGCACATAATATTATACATACTTATACTACTTAGAAATACACCAGTTAAAACCAGTTATTTTGACTGGTTTGGTAGTTCTAGTGTTAAGAGCCATATAGAGAAATTACATTTTATAACTCTGTTTCCTATCCAGAGAACACGGAAAAAATTACGTTAATCCTATAATTATTCACACCACTGTATGTGGGATACGATATAATTGGCCGCGGTGTTAATTAATCAATTAATATTTATCTAAATTTGATACTTTACAGAAATGTAGTTCAGACGGTCTCAATGACATCCTCATTTTTTAGTTCGGGCAGTGAAAGGGGTCTAGGGGTGTCTTTCACAATGTCGTGTAGGTAGGGTGGGGTGGGGCTAAAAGTCCCGAATCAAAATCTCTATTCCTAAACAATGTATTGAGTTTTGCAGTATACTATTGTTACGTATGTGGAATTTTCCTATACGCCGCTCTCAACTATTTTTCGAGCTCGCGTCTGCGAAGGGAAAACGCCCTAAAATCTTTCCGCTTATCACACACCACTAATGGAAGGCAAGATCCCGACCAGCAGGACCACGACCGTGAGAACGGGAGTGACACGACGACGACCCCGAAGGATATCCTTATATGGAGATTCCTAACGAATCCCCACTCATTTTTTGGGACTATATAAACCCTTTGGTTTCAACCCTCTTTGGTTCAAAGCAGTACAGTCACGCGTAGAGTAACGTCGTGTCACGCTCGTACAGAGTTGGTTAAATCCAGTAAGATCGGGCTCGAGTCCCCTTCCGAATCAATAGTTAACCTCATAGAATCCGCGAGTCCGGTTTATATTCTGTTTGGCACTTTGAAGTAGCCACTCTTACGCCCCGAATCGCCAGTGCGTTAACACCGTGCAACTATTGGTAACTACACTAGTTAATTATTAAACGCGACACTTACATTTGTACTATAATTGACTATTCAATATACGAATGGTGTTCACGTGTAAATGGAGTAGATTCGTTAAACCCATCTCTTACCCAGCGATCCTTATAATATTAGTAGCACTCATCCACTGATACAACTTTACCGCTCGAGTTGTATCAAACTTTAATTAAGAGTTACGAGGCATCACTAACATTTCCCGCGACTCCCTGATCTCGCATCAGGTTCGTTCGCAACCTTTCATCCAAAACAAGGAATCTTCTCCAACCCAGTGGCTCCCCGATTTCGCATCGGGTTCGTCCACGAAACCTCACCCCTCCTACGGCTCCCTGATTTCGCATCAGGTTCGTCCGTATCCTACAGCTCCCTGATTTCGCATCAGGTTCGTCTGTAAGTCTACCAACCTCCGAACAGCTCCCTGGTTTCGCACCAGGTTCGTCTGTGAATAATCCAACCTCCTAACAGCTCCCTGGTTTCGCACCAGGTTCGTCTGTGAACTTCATCCTAGTGACTCCCCGATTTCGCATCGGGTTCGTTCACGACGTTTCACCCTCCTGCGGCTCCCTGATTTCGCATCAGGTTCGTCTGTAACTCTACCAACCTCCGAACAGCTCCCTGGTTTCGCACCCGGTTTGTCTGTGAATAATCCAACCTCCTAACAGCTCCCTGGTTTCGCACCAGGTTCGTCTGTGAACTCCATCCTAGTGACTCCCCGATTTCGCATCGGGTTCGTTCACGACGTTTCACCCTCCTGCGGCTCCCTGATTTCGCATCAGGTTCATCCGCGTGTGACTCCATCCTAGAGGCTCCCTGATTTCGCACCCGGTTTGTCTGTGAATAATCCAACCTCCTAACAGCTCCCTGGTTTCGCACCAGGTTCGTCTGTGAACTCCATCCTAGTGACTCCCCGATTTCGCATCGGGTTCGTTCACGACGTTTCACCCTCCTGCGGCTCCCTGATTTCGCATCAGGTTCATCCGCGTGTGACTCCATCCTAGAGGCTCCCTGATTTCGCATCAGGTTCGTCCTCGCTTCCGATAATCCTAGCGGCTCCCTGATTTCGCATCAGGTTCGTCCGCCCTCTAACTAACAAACTGATAAACCGTATTCCTTGGGAAATACCCTTCTCGCTGGCCTCTCGCGTTGCCGCAGCCACGGCTCGTAACACTATGTAAAAGGCGAGAAGAAACGGAGGTGGCCACAGAGTCGCCAGTCGCTTCTGGACGTCCGTGCGAATTACAGGACGCATTCGTTATTTTATGTATCGAAAACTAAAAGAAATACGTCGTCTTTATTGTTTTATACGAAGTAAACCACAGTTTAAAAGCCTGTCAGCCAAGTGCGTTAAGATTGTATGTTCCTTTAGTAATGTGTGCATGATATTGTTTATTGCTGAATGATAATATTTTCTAACGTATATATCGCAAAAACTATAGAGCTACCATTGGGGCAAAAAGTCCCTCAGACTGAAAATATATATTTTATTATTTGTTTTCATAATAAGATGGCCAAAGTACAAAGAAATGATGCCAAAGTCTTTAAATAGTGTTTTTGTTTTAGTTGAGCGATTTTTTTTTAGTTTTTAGTTCAAAGCGAGCCTGCGATTTATATTTGTATTTTTTGTTAAAGAAGTCATGCTTTCCTTTCAATATTGTATACCAAAAAGAATTGGTTTAATAAATATTTGTTGATTTGAAAAGAGTTTTTTACTTATTCAGTTTAATATTACACGAAAAGACATTAGGGACTTTCTACCCTATGCAATGGACTTTTTGCCCCGTCCGTGGGGCAAGAAGTCCATTTTGCATTGACGAACATTTTGTGGTATAACTCAATAGAAAATAACAGTATCAACAAACGAACTTCGTGAACGTAAAGCATAATAGTAGTTATAGTTTATACAAAATAACACCAGATATCTGTAGATTGTTAGTACTAAATTTTACATAGGTTTATAGGAAAAACAGGACTATTAGCCCCACCCTAACCTATATTTTCGAAACCCCGAAAAATATCGAAAAAAGTTGAGTTCAAAGTTTGACGGTTCTAACGACTTACCAAATAGTGGTGAAGAATTTTGTAAAAGAAATTTGTCTTTTCAGAATTCACCCCGGCCATATATTTTTTTCACAAATTCTTTACCACCATCTCGTAGGTCATTAAAAACCATAAAACTTTGAACGTAACTTTTTCTCGATATCTTTTACGGTGTTGCAGATATACAAGACATTATGAAAACTCACATTTCTTTCGAGGGATGTTTTCACCACTAAATCCATTTTATTGCCTGAGCAAGAAACAGGTATATTGTTTGGACCACCTAAACTACATTTCTGCAAAGTAACAGTTCTGTTTTTCAATTTTCCAGTTGCCAAACTTCACTTGTCACTTTTAGTTTGAAGCTACTACACAATTAACAAGCCATAAACAATCCGAACTAGAACCACTTACATTTTCAATGAGTTTTCGAAGCACACAGATGCACACAGTTTAGAAAGTACTTGCGCACTCGTAGTTAAAATTAACGAACACTAATTGTTTATACTATATGGCACTACCTATGCTGGTCCATTATTTATTACAATAAGCATTATTAAATCAAATTAGATCCCAAGGTCGTATCTTAACTGGTCCTTCGGGCATTTAAACGGTATCCGCCTTTGTGCAGTAACCAAGACAGCGGTCAACCAAGAGGGTGTGGTGGCTCTTACAACAGAACTCTCTGTACATAGAATCTGGTGCAGTCGACACTGTAAACTGTAACGCACGAAATCTGACAAGAATTCCACGTGTCAGACGATCGTTTATATTCGTAGGTAGATTTCACAAATAAATATACTGCTCAACACTATTTTTTGCCGAATAGTATATGATTAGAATTGGAAAATAAATGCCCCAGAAAAGGCATATACAATCTTCTTAAATATCGCGTAAGAAGTATCTAAATAAGACAGAGAAAATAATTTGAATACACGAAGTTTACATACAACTTTAGAACCTTTTTGACGATAAAGTTTGTCGTTTTGAATAGTCGCTTTTTTTACTATTTTTTAAATTTGAAACAAAACGCTACCTTCTTCTAACTAATAATTGATAATTTAAAACATCGGCATCTATATATTAGGGTTGGGACTATTTGCCGAATTTTTCGGTTTTCGAATATTCGAATACTTCAGTTGCTCAATTATTTGGCGAATATAATTCAAATATCCAAGTATCCAAATACTATTCGAATATTTAAGTATTCGAATACTATTCGAATATTTAATACTTATAACTTTGCACACATACATAGTTCCGATGACAATACAATATTTTCACTAAAAAGCATGAAATACTTTATACTAAACTTTTTTTTTGAACAACAAGATTTTACTAAAATGTACTAAAAAGGAATCAATAATTTTGATACCGCCCCAAATGACTGACTGAGAAGAATTCCCTCATATGACTAAAAATAAACGCGTGAAAATATTGTATTGTCATCGGAACTACGTGTGTGTGCAAAGTTTCAAGCCGATCGGATATGTTTGACGTGGGCCAAAATTAGCTTACAAGATTTCACCCTGACAAACTAACGAACTCACAACTGAAACTAAATAAAAGCTTGTAAAAAAATGAACCTAAGGAACTTGATTTATGATTCACACCATACAATTCGAATACATCAGTATTCGAATATTAATACTGAAATATTTGAATAGTATTCGAATACTGAAATATTCGAAGTTTATTCGTAGCATTCGAATATTCATATAGTCGAAATTTATCCGTAGCATTCGAATACTTGTAAAATGTTCGAATATTAAATTATTCGAATAGTCCCAGCCCTACTATTCACTTCACGTGAATTTCGTTTAACTTTTCGCGTAACTGATCGGTAATAAATACTGTCCAGCAGTATAGTGTCGTTTCTCAGGTCCTGCGAGTTTGGTGCCATTTGCATGGTATTTTACCAGCTTGGAATTAGTACCGTATCCTACGATCTGTGAGTCATCAGTGCTGTTTCCCATATCCCCACATGGTCAATGTCAACATGATTATTATGAGCTTACCATCGTCAACGTCGTGTTATAGACTCTTGTGGTTACTGCAGTCAACTGTTTCGGATTTAAACTGTGCGGCCCGGAAATTCCACCGCTAATATTCAACTGTTAATGTTTTTTGAACGAAGCCTCGGATTCCAAAACGGTAAAGGACGTTTCAAAGATTTTTTGCATGTTTCGGACTGTCCCATTATGATCTATCATAGGACTATCGTTAGAAGAGTCGAAACGTTTATTAGAGGATGTATTCTCTTTTAAAGGAAAAAATGCGTCGATGTAGTTTTATACATCCGTGGCAGGTAACCTTACGTCATGTTGCCTAAATCTTGAAGTAGATAAGGGTTTAATTGAAGGCTTTGCACTAAGAAGGGGGCAGCTCCAAATGTATTAACTTTTGGAATACTAATAAAAACAGTGTTAACAAAATATTTTTTATATATGTTCAAAGTATTTTACCTATTTTAAATCCTCATATTAACTAGGGCTGGGACTATTTGCCGAATTGTTCGGTATTCGAATATTCGAATACTTCAGTTGCTAAATTATTTGGCGAATATAATTCGAATATACAAGTATTCAAATACTATTCGAATAGTATGGTGTGAATTATAAATCAAGTTCTTTAGGTTCATTTTTTTACAAGCTTTTATTTAGTTTCAGTTGTGAGTTCGTTAGTTTGCCAGGGTGAAATCTTGTAAGCTAATAACTTGATTTATAATTCACACCATACTATTCGAATACATCAGTATTCGAATACTTAAATATTCGAATAGTATTCGAATACTTAAATATTCGAATAATAACATTCGAATAATCAAATATTCGAAGTTAATTCGAAGCATTCGAATACTTGTAAAATATTCGAATATTAAATTATTCGAATAGTCCCAGCCCTAATATTAACACAGCATTAGCGTTATTGCTGAGCAAAAATATATCTTCTCTACGGCAGGTTGAATTTTCAAAATCTGGAGTTGCAAAGCATTTGCACCAAATTGTATAAAAATCCACTTATGTCGGTTAAATAATTACATCACACAAAACTTTTATGTTATAAAATTATGTATTAGTAGATGGAAACATCAGAAAATATCAATCTACACAATTTCAGACAAATTACAGTGAAATATGCTCACTTCTTTCGCCAAATCCAAATAGGGTGCAAGTAAGTAGGTACTAGCATCCTTATAATTTGAGACTAGAGTATCGGATCTGTCTCTTTCTTGCACCAAGCCATTCAGAATTTCTTGTACATTCAATGCCACATACTATAACTCCATTTCAGAAAATTATGCGACTGTGTCTTTTGTGCATCAAAGTCTTCAGTTTGGAAAGAGGGAAGAGGTTTCTGAACCAGGTCCTACAGTCACTTTCGACCAAATATTTCATCGATTTTAAATCAAGTTCATCATATGACTAAACAATACAGCGGAACAAATTTGTACTTTTCAAATTCGTGCGAAGCAAAATACGGTTGTGTAGACTTTGGGGCTTTAACTTTTCGTGCAACTCACAAAATTCACAGGAAATTTTAAACAAGGAGGCAAGATCGGGAAATACCTAGTGATTCATATTTTCTACTCAGTATCACCAAGCATGACGAGCAGGGTAGAAATTTTGTTTAGCCGGTTGAAAAATATTTTTACTCCAGGCAAGCAAGGAGGTGTGCACCCTCAGTTCGTCGTGCGTCGGAGAGGAGCGACTGTCGGATTTATGCCTCCTCCGCAATTTTCGCGAGTCGTTTAACCTAGACAGACCAAGGAAGATCAGTTTTCTTCCGCGCTGCTCGTTTCTGTCCCGACGTTGTCGCGTAGAAATATCTCGCTCTCATCTAGACCCTGACCGTCTCCCCTTTTCTTTCTTCCCTGTTTCATCTCGTTTCTGTTCCCTTCGAATTACGCGTAACAATGTCGAGCATTCTCAAGATGCCATAAGACGACACTGAATTGTTCTCAGGGGAATAAAGTAATGCAGACGAACCCCGATCATCTGAACATGCGTCTAATTGAACGCTTGATTATTTTGCCTTGAACATTCTCGTTTAGTAAACCGTAAACATTTTCTGTATAACAACAATGAATTAAACGAAATGGAGCAAATGCACAAACCAATTTACACAACATATTAGGCTCTAGAAAT
Source organism: Andrena camellia (assembly GCA_029448645.1). NCBI lineage: Eukaryota > Metazoa > Arthropoda > Insecta > Hymenoptera > Andrenidae > Andrena > Andrena camellia. The sequence continues at coordinate 9,570,347 of CM055678.1, forward strand.
TATCACGAGGGAATGGGTTCCAACTTGATACGATTATTCAGACATGTGACGACGAAATTATCGGAAAAATTAGCGGGAACTGTATTGAAAATAAAGCGGACGAGGAGGAGCAATATAATTATTCGTACGATATCCCTGCACATCCGCAAACATTCGTGGTTCAGAAGCAGCTTTCTGATGGTATGGCGATCAAAGAGATGGTAATGTCGATGATGTGATGATATCAGGAATGATATACATATAGGAGAACTAGGAAAATGACTAAATTTTTGTTTAACTCAGTAAAACCAAAGTTTTTAGGATGTTGTTAAATATTAAATCATGTTTGTAAATTGACTGGTATATTTCATTTTTATGTAATTAATACAATACTAGAAATATTTATTGGTCTTCTCGAATAAACATGTTATCACTTACATCTCTTTTATTATTTGTACTAGACAAATATTAGTGCAAAAATGTATATCTCGCTATCTTGGCCAAAATAAGTTGATTGGCAATTATTTTATCAAGCATATTGTTATGAAATTGTGCGTACCATGTGAGCGCGATACAATACACATTTCCAGTACTGTAGTGTATTGCAAAATAAATCTTTGTTGTTTCTCTATTACAGTAGATAATAATAGATTATTTGTATGTTAACCACATGCAACATAAAACACAGGTGCGCAATAGGTGATTATAAAAGCATATGGTGTTATAGGGGGTACACATTCTTCAGCAATGCAATGCTCTTGTAACAGTATCATATAACAATGCACTTGTAGTACCTAGTATCCTATACTGGAAATGGATTAGGAATATATTTGATTTAATTTGTATCTTATCTAATTACAGTTCAAGTAATTTTAAAATTTTAGAAACATTACATATATCTACCCTGCTATATTTTAAATAAATATTATACATATTACTAAATTTATACTAAATATCTTTTTCAATGATTGTTAACGCCAATGAAATTCGTGGCGTTTGATTTATGTGGCAAAGTCCATATGCTTACAATACTTTATTAGAAAGAAAATGAAAGGTGACAATGGTTGAATTTTGTGATATAAGTTCGCTGCTATACAAAATCTGACGGTAGAGTTCAATGGTACAAGCAAGTTCGCGGGTTGTCACCCTCTGGTCCGGGTTTTTCCAATCCTATCTCGTCCGCGGACAATTCTCCCTCCAACTCGTCTTAGGGAATCTTGCCCTCTCCGTGGAGCATAGGACCGACCAATTACATCCGCCGGTTGGCCCACCAAACCCCGCAATGCCCCCCGAGCCCACTCAAGGATCCGACACGTAGGCCCGGCAATGTAATCGCGCGACGGGCCTCTTGTCTTAGTGAGGCCGACCAGCGGATGTTTAGCCAACGCTATCGTGAGGGCATACGATGCGTCAATTGCCGCTGAGAATGGCATGACTGGAAAATGTCACCAGGCAACTCGGTATCACCCTCCAGCCAGGCCAGAGTCCTGTAGTAAATATACAATCATAGGTTCTCTCTAATGACTCCCTCAAAAGCGGCATTGTCCTCTGCGATCGCAGCGTATTCCCAACACGTGTCCTTAACAATGATACCGAATAGTGTATCGAAACAATTCAATACTCAACTAGCTGTATTAATATATGCATACCTACAGGGTGTCCGCGGGAAGACTGAACAGCTGGATATCTCCTAAAGTATTGGAGATAAAAAAATAAAAAAAATATAGAATCGCATGGTTCGAGGGGGGCAATTTATTAGCGCAGACGAATTTTTTCTTCGATTATTATTTTAAAAGATACGATGGTCAAGTTCGGTTTTTTAAATGGAACTATTTTTTTTGAAGAGGTCACTTGATAGTGCGTTCCAAGACAAATTCAATAAGCTATAATGTATACACTTTATTTCCACTGGTTTTTAAGATATTGCGCTTGCAAATTTACTGATTTTCCTTGGAAGAAAACCCGCTGGAATAGCAAGGACCGGGGACGGTCTTGCTGGCGCCACGGGTGGCCTTGCCTATTGAAACAGATACCTACCTGCCAAAGGTCTACGCCGGGAATGGCAGGCCCAAAGGCTGGATAATTCTTTTCCGTCAGAAATGCTACTTAGGTAGGTACATCTGCGGTAGAGAGAAACGCACCGTTACTTTTATTTTGCACTTGCGCCTACGCTCGGATGGCCGGTTCTTTTGGGAGGGATGCAAGTTCGATTGGTTAGAGTTAGGAGGTGTGAAAGTTGCTAGACCAAATTTCAGCCATAGGGGGCAGATTGTATTAGGAACAATCAGATTTGCATCCCTCGCACACGGCTGCTCTCTTGAGGAGAGCCTCTTCACAGCAAAACCTCCCCCTCCCCCCAATGCCCACCTGCTCTCGCACGGAATACGTCAACGCATGCTTCTGTTTTGATATTGGAGCTGGTGTTTATACTCGAGAGATAAAGGATCTGTGTGAATTTTTAGGGAGGACCTCGCGTCGACAGCGGGCTACCCGTTTTCTTCTTGTGTCTCTCCACGAGGCGTATTGACGGTGGATTGTAGGAGCGTAGATGTCTGGATGCCAGTTATTGAATTCAGGAGACGATAGAAACACTTTATTACAAAACACACATACACTATAATATTAAAGTAAATCGTATTCCTCTCGGGCAGGAGTACTGATAATGATCGAACTTGCGCCCTACTTCGCGCAGACCGATTACACGGAGGGTACTCGAGTCACACACTGCACATATGATACAGGGTGAATCTGGAGCTACGCCCGTCGAAGAATGCGGCCTGGTACCCCGTGACGAGGACAACCCTTCGCAGTGCCTTACCCGATTTTATGGCTTTCGACCCTCAAAGGGGTTCGAGTGCCTATTAAGAAGTGAGCAATCTTCGACTAGCGCATTTCTTATCAGATCTTTGCGAAAACTCAGTAAATTTGCAAGCGCAATATCTTAAAAACCAGTGGAAATAAAGTGTATACATTATAGCTTATTGAATTTGTCTTGGAACGCACTATCAAGTGACCTCTTGAAAAAAAATAGTTCCATTTAAAATACCGAACTTGACCATCGTATCTTTTAAAATAATAATCGAAGAAAAAATTCGTCTGCGCTAATAAATTGGCCCCCTCGAACCATGCGATTCCATATTTTTTTATTTTTTTATCTCCAATACTTTAGGAGATATCCAGCTGTTCAGTCTTCCCGCGGACACCCTGTATATGTTGCATAAGTTGCGAAGTTGGGGCGAAAGTACCTAATACCGCCCATGTTTCTAATATCGCCATTCGTAATATCTCGCAAAGCAAGCAGTAAAATTTATCGGTCATGAACTAAATTAGTACCTACACATATGTAGGAAGACATATGAATGCGAGAATATCTACTAGAAATTCCTAATTAATGATCTACTTAAGGAATGTGATTTAAATGTTTTTCGCAATGAAAATAGCGTTTTTCTTTTATCATTATGCGTGTTCCCACTACTGCCTATGCAGCCTATGGTTTCGATGTAATGTCTGCTACAGCCGAAATTAACTTTGTTTGTTCAGTATGTAAATCGAAATTAACTTTGTTTGTTCAATATGTAAATCCGAACGCAAGAAATAAAGTATTTTAAAAATCCTATTTCTATATTTTTATAATAAAACATTTTCGAAATCTTAATCTTAATAAAAAATTTGATGAAGAAACATTTATATAGCAAGAAATAATAAAAACACATGTAAAAATAACTTTGAAAATTCATACCTATGTTATTAATTATTTTTAAGATGTGATAAGAGATATCAATATCTGGGGTTTTGCAAAATATTTATGAAAATTTGTAACTTCAAATTATACTTTCTGTTTATGAAAAAACATTTAATTTCCGGTATCCGACCGAATTCTAATTTACCCTAGTCCATAGTGCATCTGAAATTAGCAGGAAAAATATCTATGGAACAAGTAAATCGATCGACTTGAACTGATCATTTTTTTTAAACAGACTGTTTTAGTTGAAAAATGAACCTAATTATAATGCAAAAATTTGAAAGCTAACAAAATGGTAGGACTTCAAATGTAAACGAACTTCTTCACCGTTTTTCCTTTATTTCATTGCACTAAAGAAAGTACCTATTAATTTTGTAAGTTTTTTGAAGATACTTCAATAAAAATTACTATTTACTTTTAGAAAATGAAAGAATCGAGTCTGTCGGTTTATTTGTCCGACAGACATTTGATCCGCCAAATTCAGATATGTGGTTTCGAGAATATCGTATTCAAAGTTTGAAGTTGTAATCTCAAAAATGAAACAAGATATTTAATTATGCTTTTCATTCCTATTCACAGTGCATAAGTATAATAAATATTCTACAGAGGGACTAGCTTCGTTGATTAAATTTTATGTTTTTAGCGGTGTATTTGTCTTTCGTACGTGGTAGCCTCCTGCGCTCGGTACTCAACATCTTTGATACACGTCTTGCCCAGTTTCTCACAATATTCGTCGGCATTTCTGTCAGCATTTATATTTGCCTGTCAACTGGGCTCACCTGGGATCATTCTTCGATTAGGAACGCCTCCGGTGTATTTAAAATTGTACATTTAGTAATCATTGCAAGCGAATTAAGCGATTTCGTTCATAGTAAATGCGTATGACCTAATACACTATTTACTCCCTTTTTTTTAACGCAAAGGAATTATCAAATGACACTTGAAAATTCATTGTTATGTATTATATGCTGGATGTTGATTATATGCTAGTAAGTCAACTATGCCTTTCTCAACCAAACCATATTTTTATTATTTCTTTATTATTTCTAAATTACTTTGTTCTTGACAAAAAATTAAACATGCGATGGTAGACGTATTAACCTTAACCCATCGTGGTCACGCGAGGTGTATCTATCGCACCCCAGGATCTGTCTACCAAATTTTCTGTAAATCTTTAGCCCTTAATAATAAAATTCAAAAATTTGGTGAATTTTAACAAAACAGATCGCTTTTATCCACAACTATTTTTTCAAATACAAATTTCACCATATCAAAATTTACATTTCTAAAAAAAAAACACTATTAGAGCATGATTGTATGAGTATTACGAATGTACCATGATTACTCGAAAGTTAAAAGATTCAAAAATACGAAAATGGTAACTCGAAAATGACACTGGCATGCAGTGAACCCAGTGGAGGGTTGAACATCAAGCTACAATTTCTAATATTAACTTGTGTGAGTCAAATAGGAAATACAGTAAAACCTGTTTTTGTGCGGTGGATAGGGACCGCATAAAAGAAATCGTACAAAAAAATATTCGGAAATTTTATAAATTCTTACATATAATAAACAACTTTGTACGATATACTACCTAAAATTTTTTTTATGCGGTGGATAGGGACCGCATAAAAAAGTCGGACTTAGAAAATACATCAATGATTTATGAAATAGATGAGAGAATGCTTTCAATTAAATTAAATAATCAAATTAGACCTAAAGAAATTGTAAAAATATTTAATTCTTCATTGTACATATAACATGGAGAAGTTTTCAAATTATACATTAAATAGTTTGCTGCTACTCGTCGTAATCCAAAACGCGCATCTTCTTGTGATGAATTGGTTGAAAATCGCTTTCGTCGCTTGAAGATAGGATTTCAATTGACTTGTTTTTTGGTACCATAAAGTCGGTGATCAGTTTTTGTGACGACGGTCGACTGGTCAATTGCTTGTAAACGTCACGATAGTGAGACATGCATGATCTCAGCTGTTTTTGGAATTTTAAGCGTCTTTCCGCATTGGTGTCTATTTTAAAAAAATGCGTTTCCCATTTTTTAGCAATCTGGATCCCTGCATATATTTTATCTGGTGTAATAGACTCCGGTTCTTCTTGCCCATTTTCATAATCTATCAAACTATTGATAATGCCACTATCATCGACAGTTTGGTCCTCAATCATCTCGTCCAGGTCATTTTCGCCGAAAGTATCCAAGCCTTCTCCGCCGATGTTATGTGCGAGCGCACTAATTTCGGATAATAACGTTGACGCGTTTTCGGTAACGTTTCGATTAATTACACATTCAGGCCAGATCGCTTTCCAGCACGAATTTAATGTGTGTTGTTTGATTTGTCCAATTGCTGCAATAATATGGTTTATGCAGTCTAAAATTGAGAATTTTTTCCAAACTTCAGTCAGGCTTAATTTATCGTTCTCTAGCTTTTACAAAATGTAGCTGAAAGTTAATTTGATATAATATTTCTTAAAATTTGCGATTATGCCCTGATCCAGTGGTTGTATAAGGCTAGTCGTATTTGGTGGTAAAAACACTATTTGTACATTAGGATGTTCTATACAGGGATGACCGGGTGCATTATCTACAATTAGCAGCACTTTAAACGGAAGACCCATCTCTTCCATGTATTTTTCAACTTCTGGTACAAAAGAATCGTTGAACCATGTTGCAAATACAGCTGATGTGACCCATGCTTTTTTATTGGCCATGAAGTGTACTGGATATTCAGATAAATTTACGCCTTTTAGCGCACGTGGGTGTAAAGCTTTATTTATAATAAGTGGTGTTAACATCTTTGCACCAGAGGCATTACTGCAAAGAAGAAGTGTGATTCGATCCTTTGCCGCTTTAAAACCACTTGCAGTTTTCTCCGATTTGGCAATGAATGTTCGGCTGAGCATCTTTTTCCAGAATAACCCAGTCTCATCTGCATTAAATACTTGATCTGGGCAATATCCACCATCATCAATGATTTCCGCTAATACTTTGCGATAATTCATAGCAGCTGTTTCATCGGCGGACGCTGCCTCGCCTTGTGTCTTCACATTGTGAAGTGCGTACCGTTGTAAAAATCCAGCAAACCAGCCATTGCTCGCAGAAAATTTCACGTTTCGTAAACAGGATGACGAACTTGGTTCTAAATCCTTCAGTTGGTTGCAATACTGTCTAGCTTTTTCTTGAATTAATTCTTTGTGAACGGGGATTCGTTTTTTAGTTAAATCTTTAACCCACAACACAAGAGCCTTTTCCGTCTTCTCTATTACAATATTTCTCGAATACGATGCTCTTTTACTACTGTCGTTTGTTGAACTATTAAGAGATTCATATATTTTACTCGCACGTTTGTGTATAGCTCTGATCGTGGATTCACCTAATTTAAATTCATTAGCAACAGCTGTGGATCCTTCACCATCTGCTAGTCTATTTAATATTAGAATTTTTGTTTCTAATGGAATTGTCTGTCTATTTACTTTCTTTCGGCTATAATTGTTCATTTTAAGGGAGTACTTATGCCTAAAAATAAAATAGAAATCATAAAAACTACATATAAATAGAAACAAAAGTAACTAATTTATTTACCTTTAATCTCACTATAAAATGAATCCTTAATCACGTGAATCGTGGATAAAACTCTGAATACGGAGCGTATACTGTTCGCGCGTCGAGCGAAAATATGTACGTAACTGACTCTGCCTTGTCAGGAGATTGTTTAAAACAAATGAACAGGGCATCGCGAGGTCCAGATACATCGTTGTCAAGGAGACCACGTAATCAGAGTTCGTCCACAACATGATAGGAAACATTAAACTGGTGCTAACGCCGCTAAGATTCATATACCGCATAAAAATAAATCGCACAAAAATAAAATGGCACAAAAATAAAATCGCACAAAAATAAACTCGCATAAAAAAGGACCGCACAAAAACAGGTTTTACTGTATAACAAAATATGTTAACTGGGGCGATTTAGGCAACTCTCCCTTATTTATGTGTACATATAGAAGAACAGGGTGGTAATATGAAACAGGCTGTTATTTACGAATCTACGTTTGGCATCTATCCGCAACAGTAGTACATACATAGCTATAACCATTAAGCTCCCCTGTTGCTAATTTGTCACACTGGGCGTTTGTATCGTCAACTGTTTGCGGTCGTGAAAGCAGCTTTTACATTTTACAGAGATCAAAACTTTGCATAACCTTTATTGCTAAATGTAAAGCATTATGTATGTCGTGTTGAATAGTAAAAAGATTTTTAAATTATTACTATGAACTTTAGTTCAAAATAGCAGGATTATTGTTTTGAAAATTTTTTCCCTTTATGAGGGTTATTGGATCGGAAGTGGCGTTACAGGGTAACACGTTCCATATTATCACCACTTTTTTTAGTTAAGTTAACCGGTAAATGTTATAACCAATCTTTTTCCAAGTAAAATTATGCCTATATAAAAAAATGTGATTGTGAAACTGAATACTTTATTTGCGACTTCTGTTCATGGAGAAAATGAATACAATTTAAATTCAGTTGATCCCCCTTCACTTATAAAGTGTATGTCGTATTTTCATCTCTAAAGTAATATTTTTATTTTACACTTGAAGAACAAAGATTGTTTAATTAATAAAAAGAGCTTATACAAGCTAGCAAGAAAGAAGAAAAATTATGTTTCATACTACCACCCCGTTTTCGAAAACCCACATTTTGCACACTGTTAAAACAAATTGTTGTATTCTTTCGACGGTTTTATTTTGTATCCTAAGGACTAATAATACATGATAAGAAATACGTTGGCTAAAAGTACGGACGACTATTGATGCAACAGGTACATTCAAAATTAATCTTTTTTTTTCACACATTCCGCTATAGTTAACTTACAGAATGTTTAGTATTAAATTAGTGATATCAAACTGACTATTGAGAAACGTACAAATACTTAATGATCTGCTTAAAATGTTGGAGGATTATTATATTGCCAGTGATAGTAACGAAGAAAGAAATTTTGAAAGTGACAAAACTGCGAATGACAGTTATTAACTCTTGAAGACGATACAGGTGTATCAAATGTGGCCATTTGAGCGTGACACAATAGTCGAGCGCGACCCACATATGGGGCAGGGACAGTAGAAGTATGTATTATCATTCAACAATTAAAATGAAATGGAACTATCGATTTTTATTTTTACTTATCCCAAAATGCTACATAAATGATGAAAGTTTATTCCAGTGATTCCCAACCGGTGAATCGCGACCCCCAGGTAGGTCGTGAAGTGTTTTCTATGGGGTCGGCAAGGTTTTTTTTTTAAATATTATTAAGTTGAAATTATAATCTAAAATACCTATTTTTAATGTGTTTTCTTTAACTTATTAAATTTACCTTACCTTATATGGGGGGGATCGCAGGTTATTTGAATATTATAAAAGGGGGTCGCGACTCAAAAAATGTTGGGAAACGCTGATTTATCCAAAACTTCGTTTAACAATTTATTGCAGTTTACTCACTGAATATTGTGTATTAGAAAATATCATCACAAAGAAAATAATTATAAATAAATTCTTCAAAGGAAAAGAATAAAAAGGTTTCGGAAACCACCTAATACGTGCGAAGAAAGTGTCAAAATTTTAATTTGCGAGCTTCCCGGAATGGCGAAAGGAAGTAAATATTCCTGTGAACATATTCGATAAACGTTTTCCATGAATAAGTGTGGTTTAGTAGGAAAGAAATGCTTTAAGTCTGTGCTTGTCGCAAGGAGAAGAAATGGAACGATTTGGATGATTGGTTTAAAAAGTACTTTTATTTCTGGGAACTGCGATCCGTAGCTAAATAGTAACACTGATATCGATTTAACTCACAGGCTACACGGGAATTTTTTCCCGATACAATCGTGGTATAACGCGATACCACGGTTTTGCACTGGAAAGCGTAACGACACTGTTTTTAAATGCATCACGCGATTTCATGGTAGTTGCAATTATATGATTGCATACATACATCAACGTTGTACACGACTTAAAGTCTCGCGAATCGATGTTACATGCCTCGAAGTAGGCTTTATAATTTCTTCAGAATTTCTAATTTCATCGGCACGAATTGAGAATCAGGAAAATTTCATACAGCCGAATGGATCGAACGTTAATTACGTATAAAATCAATCATCATTATTATGTAATTATAATTGGATTATGGAAGCAGTATTTATATGAACATTATAAAATGAATGTCATGGTACTTGATATAAGAATACTGAACTTAATTTTTACCAAGTTCTGAATTTTGTTTACAACTCTTTTAACGATTTAGGTTATGAACTGACATACTTATTCACTTAACACAGAATGTCGAACAGCAAAACATGAATGGAATTTCATGCAACGTTATTGAAATTAATCACACATGAAATTGCCAAGCATCACTGCTAATCAGACCTTGACATTTCGGACTAATTAGCTTTACGTGAATATATTTAAATTTACCTTCGATAATACATTTTCTATAAATACGCTGTCTCTCTTCTGCACGCATTTAAAGTGGGGTAGTGGTACCTATTTAATATCGCCTTGCAAAAGTTGAATCGCTATTAATTGAATAATAATTAATATTTTTGTGTGTAATTTGTGCCATAGTAAAGAGAAATTATTCTTATTCCATGTTGCATAAGTTAGAATCGTTGAAACCTACAAATTTTTAATTAGGACTCTAAAAACATAAAACATGAAAAAAAAAGGTTCTGAAAAGTTGTACTTAAGTGTCGACTACTTAAGAAATATTGATTAATTCATGTACCTACTCACTTTTCGACGGCCAAAGTCTGCCCTGAACCTGTTAACTGGCGCAAACGACTGTAGCCCATCATTAATATTAAAAAATTGCGCCTGTTGCGAAAGAATGCAAATATCATTACCACTACGGATGGAGTTATGATATAGTCCCTTCTGATATTTCTTCGCTTCCCTTTTGTTTATTTTCTTTTGTCATTTTTCACGTACCTACCTATATGGCTAGTAAATTAAAACAAAAATTCGTTTGTGTACTAATAATATTTTTTCAGTAAATTGTTCATTTATTTATCGGCGACTCCTTCTGTCTAGTGTTATTATTCTATTTGTATCACAAATAACATCGAGTCATATTTATACATACTATGGGCAAGGGAGCATACCCAACTAGAGGGGCACTTTCGAAATTGTGCCGGTTAAGGGGGAACACCACTGTGGCGGCCGGAAAAATGAGCCCATTTTAAAGATTTTTTTAAGGAATAACTTACAGTTTTATTATAAAATTGTTATTACCTATCTTTAGTACAATGTCTTAAGAGACTATAAAAAAAAAGTAATAGAAAAACATGCATAGATTTCTATATACAGTTAATCAACTACACCCCTCACAAGAAAACATAGGTCGCTTATCGAAACGATATCTTTGGAACGGCAACTCTGAAATCAAATATATTTTTTTTAATATAATCGGTATGAGTGTAGTTTCCGTTGTACGTACCGATTTTTGAAAAAATTATTTTTGTAAAAATGGTGCGCTTGGGAAGAAAAGTTTCGAAAATCCGCAAAAAAATGGATAGTTTTTCGAGCGTATTTAAAAAAATATGTTTTCGATCAAAAAATCGGTACGTACAACTGAAGATACTTTTGTTTTAAAGATCCTGTCAAAATTTCAAGTTGATCGGATAAAAATTGACAGAGCTATTGATTCGATCAGTTAGAAAAATGTCGTTTTGAGAAAATCGCGTTTAAAGTTTGACTTGTAATTATTTATGCAGTAGAAATGGGATTTGTGAACTAACCATAGCGCATCTATTCCTGGGCCATATGAGTGACCTGCTTCAGTATCAGCATCTTCCGCCATCATTATTCTCGACTTCTTTCTTGCAATTTTTCCCTCACGTGTCGCCTCGTGTGCTTCAAGTTCGGCAGCGGCAATACGGCGTGTATCTTCGTTCTCTGCATATTGCTCGGCTATCGGTCCAATTTTTATTTGAAGCTCCTCCATAACTTTCAATTTTCCTTTATAGCCTTCATTAAAAATAATTACGGCTAAATAAGCAGCAATTTGCACAATGGTTTTCGTTATTATTTTGTGTGAATCCACCTAAACATTTTTCTAGAAGCTGCTTGTCACTTAAGGCTGTATAAATTGGCGTGATAGCATTAATTACCTCAAGTGAAAGGGGATTTTTATGTTTGTAAGTGTCTAATGCTCCTGCAGCTTCCGGGCAGAAATGATGCTGCGGAGATTCGTCGCTCGAACTCTTGTGGTATAACGTGACCCATATCTCTTTATACATATTTTCTACACTATTTACATTTCTGCGAATTGCCAAACCGTAATAATTCGACAGTTCATCCATTAATTTGCCGGTGAGTTTACCTTTACCGCCAAGTCCTTTATTATCTTTCTTACATTGACGTAGCCGGGCGCCCATTCGTTTTTGAACGTGATTTATACATTCTTTTTTGTGACTTCGTGTGTCATTGTTTCGACTATTGCTTTATACGTCCTGGTATCACCGTCACCAATATAGTTAATATATTGAACATCGTGAAAGTCTTCAGACCTTTCAAACATTTCTTGTATCCCGTCGACTTCCATCTTTCCCGCCGAGCCTTCGTGATTTGCCACACAGGTAGGATTGTGAGTTTTTAGCCAGTCCTGGTATTCCCCAGTCTCTTTACGGGTTTCCCATACACTGCAGGCTTTACAGTAGGAAGATTTGACTATTATATCAACAACTCTATTTGTATAATAGCCGATAAGAGACGACACGCCATACAATGAATTGAAGCCTCTTTTCTTCCAGCTCCCATCTCCAGAAATTGTCAATCCTGCACATTTCTCCTGTTTCTTTTGCTGTTGCAAGTTTTTCCTCTTGGCCGCTTTTTATTAGTGATGCATCACACACCAATTTTGCAGCACAACATATGTTTGACACGACGCGGTCATAAAAACTTTGAAAAATCGGTCGAGGCAAGTCCATCAAACCGCAAAACTTTTCGGCTCCATTGAGCCCGATTCCTACTATGCGCATAGCAAATATGAATCGTCTATTCACCTCGTATGCATTTGAAATAAGAGGACACGAATCAATATATTTTTCTCCGCACATTTTGCAAATAATAATTAACTTGAATCCAAGGCCTCTTTTGCTCGTTTCCCCAAAGGTAATTTTGCTTCCACATTCTTTGCAACACAGATACTCACATAAAGGAAGAAAAATGCTTAAAAAGTTTATAAATCTGTATCCTATCGTACTATATGTTACTATATTTATTCTCTCACTTTGAAGTTTTTTGGCAGAACTGCTCACATTTGCTGTGCCTCGTTCAATCTCAAAGCGATTCAACGGGCGCTTCCTACATTTTCTTCCATCTCGAGCAGGCTTTTTCTCCGAAACCCTTGTGCTTTTTCGGTCCATCACAGTGAGGTGGGAGACGTGAGGTTGATAATAAACACGACGTCAAAGTAAACTCAACAAAAACAATATTTATTGAAAAGATGTAACACGCAACCTTCTGCGAGAGAATCTTGCGCGGGAAAAATCACACTTCCGTTCGTGATGTTCACTGTCACTCGAATGCCCGATCAACGGTTGCATTTCTTCGATTCTCGAACGAACAGCGTACCGTGCGTAAAAACGGGAAAAACCCAAAATTTACAACCTTTAACAATGTGGGGGAACAGTAGGTAAGAAAAATGTCGGCGCGCTATTTGCCGCCTACATAGCGCGCTCGGAACGGCATCGTGACGCGTCTCACAAAATGCACTGTATCTTCGTCAATTCTTCGAATATCAACTTGAAATTTTCAGAGAGTATTTTTGAAGAGTTAAACATTAAGAGAGTGAAGAAAAAAAAATCGAAATTTTTTCAACTTTCACAGTGGTGTTCCCCCTTAAGGGCGGACATACACCTAGGGAGGCTTAAAACCTGGCGTTCTTTTAGAATGTTCTTTTAAGCAAGTATAAACGTTATTCTACTCGTATTTTTTAAATCAATTTAATCTAATCTTTGGCTATAATAATTAATTTTTTACTGTAAAAATATTGGTTATATATTATACAATTTATAGGAGCTAGTTTCGCATGCGCCGTTCATTGCAATGATCTGTGGTGCGCACTCCTGAGTAAACAGGTTTTACCAGAAAGCAAAAAACAAATTAGTTTCTTAACATATATTAACAAATGCTGTTATTGGCATGGTCGATATCGAAAATGTTGATTTTTAAGAAATGGCAGTTCTCTGAATGAAACGTTCAATTTTCAGACACGAAACAGTCCCCGTTTCATGCACTAAAAAAGAAACTGTGGGTCAAATAAAAAATCCTTACCATATAGCCATGCAGAATTTGCAGTAAATCGGTTGAATAGTTGTTGAGTAATCGTGGGCACCGTTTTTGAAAACCTGGTTTCGTGAAAAATGCATTTGAAGTTCGCATCAACGTATGGCAGCACGTGAGCATATTCCACTTTTAATGTCTGTGTCTCCAATATTTCTGCGAATTTGCGGCTTAAATTTTGGGAAAACATTCTTGAAAATATGTAGTAAAAAAATTCGATTCCTCTGGTATAGCTAGGTGTGCACGCCCTCTTCCCCCTGGTTAACAGTACAAGAAGGACACTTACCTAAGTATTCTGTTTTTGGTAGGACACCTAATCCCGGGTCCACACTGAGGCGAACATCGTGTTAGCTAGCATGTTCGCCTAAACGGTTCGTAACATTGTTCTCCTCGGTGTGGATCCGGGGTCATGGTGTTCCTGTACGTTCTCCATATAAAATCGTTGAAGGAGGTTAGCCGCGAACCCGTTACCGATCTAACGTCATCGACTTCTCGAGCAAAAATTTCAACGAGTGGGGCGAGTTACTCTCGCGAGGAGAAACAGGCCGGTCCGTGTCACGTGGCCCCTGTCGATGCCCGTTCGGTTGCGTGAATGGATCCCGTTCATGTTGGTGTTGGAAACCGGTAACTTTGGAACCGTCAGAACCCGTTTACCGAGGATACCGTTGCAAGGGACAGATGCGGCCATGCTTAGGGTTAAGCTTGATTCCCACTGTCCGTCTGGCCGGCGGCAAACAACCGTCGGAAACTAAATAGCATCGTACCATTCGCCTTCAGATCACTTGAAGAATTACTTATTTCCCTCGCCCATTCATCCCCTAATTCAAGTAAGATAGCAAATATTGCCTGATAATTTTTAAATACTTAGGAATAAGACCAGGCAAACAGTTACGTACAAAGGAAACACAGTTGTAAGTCCAATATTCAAAACATTGCGGGGTGTGCAAAAAGTTCGAAATCTTCTTTGTCATTTGATTTATTGTGCATAAGTGAGAGTTCTGTGAAAGTGTTTATATACGTGTGATTTGAACAGTCTAAACATCTCGAAACAAAAAATGCATGACTTACACCACTTTCATAATCACCGGCACAGTTTGATGCCGAATCCAACGTACACAAACACTTTTACAGAACTCGCATTTATGCATTATAAATGAAACGACAAAGAACGTTCCGAAATTTTTGCGCATCCTGTATCTCCTAGAATGTCGATCATCAGGTGCCTGTCGTCAAACGGAGCAGTGACGAAGAGTGTGAATATCAGTATGGCAAGCGTATTCAAGAATGAAGAGTGTTACGACAGAGAGTTGACGCCGTTGACTGACTTGCTGGCTGCCAGCTAAGCGGATAGTGGGAATTAAGCTTTATAGTTGTTCCGTTGTTAGTCTAAGCGAAGGAAAAAACAAAAGCCATCGGGGACTCACTGTCTGCTATCGCAGTTTCCTTCCTTTCTCTTCCTCTTTCCGTTTTCTCTAGTCCCCCCACTCCAGCCCTTCCCCTCCTCTCTCGCTGCTACTCTCGATTTCTGTTTCATTCCTCTCCTTTTCCCTTCTCTTCCTGGTTCTTGTTCCACTTTTCCCTCGCCGTCTTAGTCATTTCGCGGTCTTTGTACATACTCCCCCCCCGTTATTTACTGTCCTCGTTTTCTGCTTCACTTTCTGTTTTTAACATATGGTCCGTACCCAATTTCACCCTTCCCTTTCTCTTCATTTTCTCTTTCCTTGACGTCTTCCGTTGATCTCCGACTCGTTACCTTCGGGTCTTGATATCTCTCGGCTCCTCTAGTTAATCGGTATTCACTGCTGCGTTTCCGTTTCTGATGCTAGGGATAGTGTCGTAACGCGACAACGCCTCCCACCGGCAACATTTGTGTGTAGCCCATGAAAAAAAGTTCGGGTCCGCGAGCATCCAGGCTAGCCATGGTAATTTCAAGGAGTATTCGGTAGATTGCATTCGAGGGAATCGCCACTCCTTAGAGAGTTCGCCATTCCAAGGAAATTTTACAAGTGGAGGGTATGAGCGAACAGTCTCAGAGTTTAATTCTTTAGAGACCGAGCGATTTTGGTCACGATTATCTGCTCGCGCAACACGATTTATAAGCAATTGCCGTAGAAAAGGTATTAGAGCAACAGATTAGTGTACCTATTATACAAATAGCTTGATTCAGTTACACCACGCGTTTTATAACAAGATTGATTTGTATCAATTTTATTTCGTGAATTAGCCGTATAATGAATTATTGTTGCTTTTGGAATAATCATTTTCATTTTAGGTTGTTAGAAAGAAATTTGGAGGCTTTGTTTAATTGTCCGGAGAGAAAGCGCAGAGCAGAGTGCTCATTTGAAACCGACGAGCGTTCCTTTGGATAATGTTAAGTCTGTAGAGTGATTTATGAGCAAAGAGCGTGCCGCGATTGCAATACAACGTTGGCAAATTTTTGCCAAGACGAATTGAATGGTATCATTTTCAACATAAAAGTTAGGCCTGACCACTTGAAGAAATGGTCCTAAATTTTGCTGGTTTCGATACAAGCCAAAGTCAACGTCTGGTCAAAAGGATCAAAAAGATCAAGCGGATGTAGGCACTAGAAGAAAAACCAAGAGGTGTAAGCGATATCTTTGCAGGTTAGGACACTAAATGTGTCTCTCGCCTCTCATTAGAGGGCAGTATTGGCCCACGACGTTTGCCTACCTTGACACAACCAAGCACGTCTACTAAGGTCCAAAATACGGTTTTACAAAGGTTCAAGTACGGTCCTGTAATGAGAGCCGAGAGATACATGTCTGGCGTCTTGACCTGCAAGGATATCGGTTACACCACTCGAGTTTTACTCAAGTGCCTACCCGAGGTCCTTTTAACCTGATCCGAATTTGCTACTGGTTTCTTTTGTTCCCCTACTCGAAATAGCGAACCCCCAGAGCCACTTTTGAAAATGATTCCATCTGATTTTTAGGAGAAGTTTCATTCGATTTATATGTATATTCTCATATTGGCGGCACCTTCTCAATGATGTATAGGGCAGCATGCTCTTTGACCTCAGATCACTCTACAGACTTAACATTCTCGTTTATGAAACTTGAGGCTCCAAGTATATCAAGGGAAACTTTTTTCCGATTAAACAATTCTTTGATCCGTGATATCGCCAGGGGATACATCAAAGAATCTGACTAACATTTATTGAGATAACTCGATATCTCGGCATGAAATTCGTGGGTTATTAAATTTAAAAATCTCTGATTTATATTGAAAAAAGGACGACATTTTCACGTGGAAAATTAAATGGACGTATTTTCTTCTGTTTTTAATGTATCATTATTTGGAAATACAGCATTTGTAGATAATACTTGATATAGGTAAAATTCTTTCGCATTCCTACTCATACAACATACATATTATTGTTATTATTATTAGTAGTAGTAGTAATAGTAGTAGTTGTATTATTTATTTTGTAAACGGGAGAAAGGATCCCCTTTAGTGTATAAAAGTAAGTACAGGTATATTAAACATTAAAACAGATGTCGCTGGGCACAAAACGAAAGCAACAAAAACAAGAAAAAGAGCTAATCGTAAGCGAAATAAATCATTCTACAATATATTATTTGAAATACTCAGGCGACGTTTGATTGAATCAGAATGATCGAAACTCGATTTGTATAAAATGGTGTAAAACAATCTTGCTTCCCTGAATTGTCTAGATCAAGACCATTAATAATCTTGCCAAGATATAGTTTATCAGATACAGTTCTGCGTTCTTGGAAGGTAAAAATGTTGAAAGATTGCACGAGTGGTTCGAAATTGTGATCGTACTTCGCCGTACGTTGTCTAGTTTTAAATGACATACTGTCTCAGGAATCAATGTTGTAACTTCTCCAGCAGATATACGTATTTGGTCTGATTAGGTGACCTAATCGTGGAATATTCCAGTTTGAGGAATTGCGTTTGAGTTTGAGAGTTTGAATTTGAATTTAAAATCAGCTGCTTTACGTACCTATTATTAAACCTATCTTTGTGACACATTGACAAACTTTAATTATTTAATTTTGGAACACAGTGTATGAAAGCCACTTCGATCATCCGCATCATCGAGAGATCAGCACAATAATTTTGTGTGCAGGTATTTGCCTTGCGCATCATCAATCGCATCAAGTCGGAATGTGCCGAGGAAGGGGAACTTTCTCCTTGAAGAACTTTCATGTATTTCTGGTAGAGTGACACAAATTATTTGAGCTATGTGTATAGTGCCTCTCCGAGATATAGTGACTTAGGTGTGAAGTCCCTCAGCGGGGTCTTAACCGACATCCTGCTGGGTACTAGCCGCTAAACGTGCCCCTCTACTACCTCTTGCAGGACCGTATTTAGGGAATACCAGGACAAAACCGGGGCCCGAACAGAAAATAAAACAGAAATTGAAGATACGGTTTATAATTATTAAAAGACATCAATTAAACTTTGCTAGTGGCTATTAAAAATTGTCTCGTATTAAATACAAATACATTTTAGTAAGGTATATGTACTGCATTAGAACAGTAGTGGAGAATTTATGAATCCATATAATAATTATGTAGGAATTAATTAAAATTTACCATTTAATATTTTCTTATACGATGCGATAAACTTCTTCTCCTTCTTCTTCTCCTTCGTCTTCTCCTCCTTCTTCTTCTTCTTCTTCAGTATCATCGCCAGTATTTATTATAAAATTTGTAAAATTGTACAACAAATTTCGTTGCACATATTCGTCTTCAATTCTTATAACTTTATTAATGGCTCTTTTCCAATGCAATGCTTCAATATTGTTCACTTTTTGCCGGATCAGTTCTATAACTCTATTGTCGAATTTTGGAAATTTATTGTACCTCCTAACATTTTTTTTTAGCTTTCCCCATATTATTTCAATCGGGTTGAATATACAAAAGTATGGCGGCAGCCTCGAAACGGTGTGTCCATATGCCTTTGCAATTTCATCTATTACATATGTTTTATTAAATGTTTTTGTTTTCAAAACTTCTAATAATTCCTTTTTTGTATACGTTTTTTCGTAGTATAAGTCATGTGTATGTAGAAAGTTTTGTATTTCCGACTTTGCGCTGCTACTGTTAGGGATTTTTTCATATATTCGGGAATGATATGGGGCATTGTCTATTACGATCGTACTACTTGGTTTCAAATTTGGAATTAGTTGTTCCTCAAACCACTTTTCAAAAACCTTGGAGTCCATGTTCTTATGGTAATCTATGTTGCAATTTTCAATATTTCTGCCACATAGTTTCAGGGCACCATGCACCCACCCATCTTCACTTCTACAATGCAAAATTACCAATCGCTGCCCTTTATTTGGTGGCATATGGACAACACATTTTGCACTATTATCCGACCACCCTTTTTTTGCCGTGTCGTGGGTATCATACCACGTTTCGTCAAGGTAATAAATTTTTTTACCGCCATTCCGGTATGATTTTATGATGTCTAAATAGTACAGCCTCCATCTGACAATTCGTTCACTTTCCACGATTGAAACGCGTTTATCTATAACTTGGAATTTGAATCCCATTTTTTTCAGGCACATTCTTAAAATCTTTTCAGATGGTATATATCCTAAAGTTAGGTCACATTGCAAGTTTTGGTGCAGTGTTTCTATTACTGGAATTTCGTTATTTTGGTAGTAATTATATATTTCTGTCCAAATTATGTCTGCTATGGAAGCTGTTAATGATATAAATTTTCCAGCATCTGAGCGTATTTTTCTTGCCTGTATTCCGTTTTTAATTATTTTGTGTAGTTTCGAATACGAAACACCTGTCAGTGCCGCCGTTTTTTTTAATGCTTCGGTTTTCTCTAGATTATCTAGACGTCTTATATTTTTATATACATTTATACAAATTTTTAAGGCATCTTCTGTCAGGTGTAGCCTCTTCTTCCCTTGATCCTCTTCATCGCTATCGCTATTGCTATCCCTATCCCTATCGCTATCGATGTCGCTATCGCTATTATTTATTGTTCTTAGCTCTTCGTTAACAGCTTGGCAATTCCCACTTGAAGATGTTATTTGCCACGGTCGGAACATATTACACAGTTCAAAAACACCACAAACACACAATCACACACTAAGAAAAATGATGTATTCGAGTCGATGCTAAATACACGAATACTGGTGACTGCGTGCGCTCTGTCCGAGAGTTTTACTTTGATTAAAAATGTCAATTTTTAGACCTGAGAAAACGGCAAGGAAAACACAGATGTCCATTTTATAACTCTTACCTGGGTTAGGTACGCTTACAACCGGGGACGTGTTATAAACTGAGATTCGTGAATACCTACTACAAGCTATACCCATTTTGAGAGTTCGGTATTCGAACACTCTGACTGCCACGGTGAAACCTCAAAAAATGACTTCAAGACATGCAGTGATTGTAATTTAAAATAAGTTATTAATATAAAATAAATAATATTACTACTGTTCTAATGCAGTACATATACCTTACTAAAATGTATTTGTATTTAATACGAGACAATTTTTCATAGCCAGTAGCAAAGCTTAATTGATGTCATTTAATAATGATAAACCGTATCTTCAATTTCTGTTTTATTTTCCGTTGGGGCCCCGGTTTTGTCGTGGTATTCTCTAAATACAGTCCTGCAAGAGGTAGTAGAGGGGCACGTTTAGCGGCCAGTACCCAGCAGGGTGTCGATTAAGACCCCTCTGAGGGACTTCACACCTAAGTCACTATATCTCGGAGAGGCACTATACATTAAAAGAGACCATGCAGGTGCATTTCAGCAGCACGTTGGACAGTACACGGTACCTATATGAGCGAGGGCGTGCTCTCGTGTGTATATAAGTGCGTGTATGCGCCGTTACATATTTGGCCGTCTGGTATTTAAATAACGCTTCTACAAAAAGTGGACTCCCAATCTTCTATGCATTATATCTCGAAAAAAGGGGCACAGTTTGCAGAACGAAGAACTTTTCGATTTCCTTTTACATGGGAAATTTTTATTATTCAGTTTGCCCTATTATTTTGGAACATCTTGTACAACAGCCTGGATGACCCAAACACTTGTTTGAAGATTCTATGTATCCAGACCATTTATTTAAGTGAGATGAAGCACTGTTATGAATTTCATTTGGTATGATCCGATTAAATTGTTAACACCAATCTCTGCTCGTACATTAATATTAAATTGCAGCTGGTATTTAGAACAAGCAATGGAGCATGTGGTATTGGTGGAGTCTAGAACAAGTTGCAATTTGTAAACAGGGTTATGTCTATATAACCTGCGCGCCAACTTTTTCAAACGATTTTATTTAACTTCCTTTTCTCTGTCCGTCCGTTTGTTCGGTTTAAATCTTGTAACTTAATTTTAACTCACTTCTACAAATTTCGACCTGAAACTTGATAAAAATAATTGCAAATTGTTAAAAATTAACTGTAATTTGTGAATGTTCAAATATAAATTCGGTGCTCATTATTTACTATTCATAAGAAAAAAAGGTAAATTGGAATGCCGGTATTCCAAATTACCTGCGCCTTAAGGAAATCGATACTTTCTGTCATTTTTCATTTAGACCAAAGTTTCAGCTATTTTTTGTTTTTTATTATTCCTGAGAGTTTGAAATATAAAATTTAATAATATACGTATATTATATTAGTTTTCCTACGATATTACGCAGTTTTATTGTTCCCATCCTCTGCCGTAACTTTTATTCGTCCTAAACAAACTGATATTCCAAATATACTGCACTTCCTCTACAGAACTTTAGTACAAAAAAATTGAAGTTAGATTTTCATATCGTTCATTTTATTATTCTAATCTTCGAAGAAGAAGTGGTAAATTACCACGAATCATAAAAAAATATTATTATTAAAAAAAAAGATACGGCTTAGATTTTTTAGAACGAGAAAAAAAGATTTTTCTAAAATTCTTTATGGTATCATATTGTAGGATATCAAAAATCATAAAACTTTAAATGAAACTTTTTTCAATATCTTTTTACGATTTCGCAGATATTCACAGTAATATGAAAACTCACAATTTCTTTGAGGGAGCATTTTCACCCCTAGGACCGTTTTATGGCCGAAACAGAAAATGGTTACGTTATGAGCTTCACTCGAAATACATTCCTGCAAAGTTTCGAATTCTTTTAAATTTTCGAGCTGCTGAACGTCCCTTGTTTATTCAGCAGGGAAACATTTCACATAGAAATGCGTGGCCACTACCGCATCTGCTCGCCTGCCTCAAACAGTCGGTGTATTCCGGTGTGATGCACTCGCGCCGTCCTTGAATTTACGTTTACGGGAGTTCCCGGGAAGTATGCGGCATTGGAAGGGAGCAAACGAACGTGTTAATGCTGTGACAAAAAACAGTCTGTGGGACACGAAGCCCGATTACGAAGTTTACGAGCGAATGATGGTCGCGATACCCATGTTTTTTTTCTCGAGGTCTTTCCTATATTTCAAAAATAACCGGGTACACATATTTGTATTGACATAAATACGAGTTCACGTTAACGTGACATGTACGTATGTTTGTGGTATTTTTGAGCGATTATTAATGACTACAGTGACTCGCATTAATATTCGGACATCATGCTGTATGCGAGATTATTGCTCTATATATTTGTTTACAATAGTGTTATTGAATTGTTTTTTTTCGTAATATATTAAAACACTTATTGTAGTTAGTAGAAACATAAACTTGATTTATTTCACACACATAGTTTTTTGCAAAATAAGTGATAAAGTCAAGAATGTCGAAATTTAACATCGCAAAAATATTCGGACACAACAGTTTACTGGCTGTAGTAAGTCGTTGGATGCAGTCGGTTATTTTGCTAGTGTACATTGTTTGTAAACATAACGTCTAGCGTGCATCCAAGAGTCAGTACTGTTATTGACTTCGTTAATAGTGGACGTATTATTAGTGAATATGGGACGAAAAGGCAAAAATACATCCTTCGAAATTCGACAACTGGTTATTTACCACAAAGAAAAGGGAAAATCGTATCGAGAAGTAGCCAAATTTCTAAATGTAAGCAAGAGTACTGTAGCAGATATTGTACACAGGTATATTCATGAAGATCGAATCGATTCAATTCGACAAAAGGGACGTCCAAAATTATTAGATTCTCGCGAAGAACGCAAGATATGTTAGAAAAATGAAGAATGATCCTAAAGGAAGTGCTATAAAACTAGCTGCCGAATTATTCCAAGAATCTGGAAAGAAAGTGCATCCCGACACAGTGCGTCGGGTATTAAAAAACCATGGATACAACGGTAGGGTTCCACGAAGAAAACCATACATAAACGAAGTGAATCGTAAGAAACGATTAAATTTTGCTAAAGACTACGTTTCTAAAGACCAAACATGGTGGAACAATGTAATATTTGCGGATGAAAGCAAATTTAATCTTTTTGGGTCAGATGGACGAAGAACGATATGGCGTAAAGTGAACGAAGAATTGAAATTAAAAAATTTGAGAGCAACGGTGAAACACGGCGGCGGCAGTGTAATTGTGTTGGGTTGCACCTCAACTGCAGGTGTTGGTGAACTAGTTTTTATCGACGGCATTTTAGATAAGATGAAATATTTAGACTTATTGAAACAAAATTTAATCAAAAGTGCTGTTAATATGAACATACGCAATAGTTTTAAGTTTTATCAGGACAACGATCCTAAGCACAAATCGAGAATCGTACAGGAATATTTACTATATAGCTGTCCTAAAGTGTTACACCCTCCTCCTCAATCGCCAGATTTAAATCCTATTGAGAATTTATGGGATCAATTGGATCGTAACATTCGAACAACACCCATAAAAACAATAAAAGAATTAAAAGAACGTTTATTACAAGAATGGAAATGTATAACACAGGAATATTTAAATAAAATTATATCCAATATGCCCAAACGATTACAGGAAGTAATAAGACAAAAGGGTCAACCTACGAAATATTAATACTGTTAAAAAAATATGTATATTTTATATAAAATTTATGTAAGTTATTCACTGTCCGAATATTTTTGCGATATTAAATTTCGGCATTATCTACTTTATCACTTATTTTGCAAAAAACTATGTGCATTAAATAAATAAAATTTATGTTTTTACTTACTACAATAAGTGTTTTAATATATTAAAAAAAATCAATTCAATAACATTATTATAAACAAATGTATAGTGCAATAATCTCTCGCACACAATGGTGTCCGATTATTAATGCGAGTCACTGTATGTAGAACCGAGTATGAGATACTATCGCTGTTGGCGCATATGAAATCAGCAACCTATAATTTGGTAGTACAGTATGCTGAAGGAAGGGTATTTAAATGTATACTGTTATTATGAGCCGAGGCCGAGGCTGAGAGCAATGAGAGTGGCTGCGAAGCTGAGGATTTGAGATTCTTGTTTATAGATTGTTTGTTGCGGACGAACCTATGCCTGGTTAACCCCGGGAGCCACTAGGAATGTTAGTTTAGCCTCGTAACTTTATAATCTGATACACCTCGAGCAGTAAAGGTGTATCTGTGTGGATTTAACTCACACTGGAAATTTAAATAATGATTAGATTCTAATAAAGAACTCTGCGTAAGAAATAACAAAAGTATATTCTGATCTAGCCGTTCAGTCTTTTATAATTGGTTAAAGTATAATTGTCGAGGTAGGATAAACTGTACAATGATTAGCAATCTAAGCGGAATGTCTATATTTTTTGCGAAGTTTTTATATGGTTATATAGAAAAACATATGTATTTAAAAATGAAGTTTAAAGTGTTTAAACAGACTATTTCATTCACTATTAAATACCTACAATACTTAGTAAATCTGTATTTCAATCCATTACTTAGTTATAAAGCGACAAAATATACCTATTTGCCTGCTCCTTATCAAAATTTTATGAAAACGCCTAAAACTCAGCCCTTTGTCCCACTTTCTGGTGTTGCCAGATGTAAAATGTGTAGTTCAACTACTGGGCTTTGCAGTGTGGTAGTGAAAGAAAAATAAGAAATCGTAAAAAAGTACTTTTTAAGCTTGTACTTCTTAATATTTGGCTTTTTAATTAGGAGTGCCAATGATTGGTGCAGTTTACCCTACCTAAGTCCACCTCTCGGCTTTGACGCATTGAAATGCGGGACGGGGGTCTCGAAGAGTAGGTATAAAAAATAAAATGCCTAACAGCAACTTTACGTACTGTATGGTTAACTTGTGTTATTTGCTCATAAGGGGGAACCCGATCTTGCTAAGCCTCTGCCTTCTAAACGTACTGAACTATAAGTGAGCCCCCGAGTATGCATTTGTGGCCTTTTTATACTATGAAATTGGGCTTAGAAAGTGGTGGGGGCATGAATGCCTTCAATCGAATATCAGTTTTTCGTAGGAAACCTCGGTTGCACCACACCACTGCAGGAAACGATAACCCCACCGGTCCAGATGCATTCGAGACACCCGAAAGGGTCAGAATGTCAACAGACAGTCACTGAACGTAACATTGTACAAAATAAAAATAATACTAATGGGAAGGTAGATGATACATGCAGTAATAATCGGGGCAGTATTAACTAGAATTAGAAGATTCGAATATGTCAGTATGTAATTGTTACAACTATTCCTGGAGTATTATGTTTCGAAAAAGACAGTATTTGTATATTTGTACATTTGTACTGCTCGAATAAAGCGTACATCACACAGAACTCTTTAACTCAGATCTTTATATTTTCTTTATTTCCAAACAACACATTTTGCCAGTAGCAAAATTTGCGATTTAATATTCGACCCACGTTACCATTAAATTGCCCCGAAAACGGTGCAAATTAATTGAACAGGAATTTTCCTGTGTAGGGGAATTAGCTAACAACAAGTAGGTACTTCTTAAGCATTCCAATTTCATTATCCGTGGGAGTGCTTTCTTCCATAATTGGAAACATAGGTATTGAATACAAAACCTGTTTATGTCCAAAAAAAATATCGACCAAAGTAGTAATGTTATACGTGTTTATAAGTTGTTTATAATTTTAAATGGAAGGAAAACTCAAGATAAAACGATGATGTGTAGTCCATATCAGAAGTATTCGAACATCACAAATATTCAGATGTACAAATATTACAATATTTAAACTTTTGATATGTCTAAACGTAGTATTCGAATACAGAAGTTTTGAATAAAAAGTCTCAGTTTTAATATTAATAACAAACAGCTGTAAAGTGTTCGATACAGATTTTCAGGTAATTTTGCAAGTTTGTGGAATAGTTAAAAGTGAAAGGCATACATTTTTTAGCTGCAATAACTCAAATTTAAAGATATATAATAACTTCGAAACTTACATATTATTTTGCAAACTATTAGAGATAACAGCATGCCTCTTAAACAAACGTTTTAGAGGTTTTAACCACGAGAAATGTGAAAAGTCATTCGTACTATATACATTTTTAAAAATTACCAATATTTTGACATAGACAAGTTATATATTTCCAGGTGATTATAAATATTGTCAAGTTAGTTTAAGTTTTCATCTTCTTTCACGTTCTGTAAAAATAAGTTTTGTTTGAAATCCATTTATACAGGGTGAGTCACCCAACATGACCACTTACAAAATCGCCGTTTCCTGTGACGCAACAAGAAAAATATCTGTGGAAGAAATTATTTAGTTTGGGGGAGCAAATATTATGATGAGCAGATGCCTGTTTCAACGTCATGTTTTTCGAGATTTGTACGTCATTGATAGTTTTCTTAATTGGACCACATATTTCTTGTTATCATGACTTACATCCAGATGAAATCAGAAATCAATAACAATATGATTTTCAGTTGTTCTTCAGTAAGAAAATTTGTATTTACGTCAGTTGACATATTTCTGATCTAGAATCGATAATATAACCACGCTTTTTTAAGCTGAACATTTGTTCTTTATTTGAATAGGCAATGTAATAGGTGTACAAAGCTGTCACCCCGAACTTCAGTAGTAAAACTTTGAGAGATTAGAACTCGGTAGGACTTAGCTTTGGCCTTACATCGATCTTTTGCGGAAATCATTGAAAGTATTGGCCGGGAGTCCTCAAATGTCTATGCTGGCTCAAACAACGCTCTGTATCTCGCCTCCTCAGCGGCTACTCGCTCGTGCGACAGTCGATGCTTCGATGGATTGTCAAGTAATGAAAATTTAAATCTCTATATTTTCTTTTAAACTTTTCATGAGTATTACCAATGGATTGATGAGTTTGTTTGTGAAAATGAACACAAACTCGATCTCACTTGCGTTATTTTTAATTATATGGAACTAGCTTAAAGTATCCGGCGTTGCCCGAGTAAAACTATGATTAAATTATCACAAAGTGTCAAGGGGATGGAATAATGGGGGGAGGGGTGGGATGTCTAGGTTTCATGGTAGCCTATATTTTCCGCAGGGTTCTAGAGAGTAGGTAGTTATGCAACATTTGGTCCGGATCGGTTAAAGGATTTAGGAGTTAATAGTGAATATACAGACATAAGAGGGGGTGAGCTTTAGGGGTGGGGACCCCTCAGTATTTTTTCTAGGGCGTCGAAGAATATTCATGCCAAAAGTGCGGATACCTTGAACAGTATAAAAAGCCTTTACCTAACAAACATACCTACGTACGTATTTCTACTTTTATATGTATAGAAGATAGATACACACAAAGTGCGTTTGATTCTTGCACCCCCAGCCGCATCCACACAGTGATAAAGCCGTCCACTCCCAGGCGCTCCCTATATCTTCCTTGCGCAGCGCGCGAAGCAGGAGCTGGCTCTTTCACTGTATGAGTGCGACGGGTGTCCGAGAATCAAATGCACTTTGTGTACACTGCGTGCCGCTGTATCGTTCCAGTCAAACACATATGCATGTACGTAGACTAGTCTCCCTTTCTAGGCGACATCCAACCACGTGCTATGTACATAAGTACAGGCGATGGCACCTTTCCCCGCTCTCTCTGTATTCTCTTTCTCCGTAGTTGGAACTGTTGGAAGGCGCCTGAAAACCTTCTTCACTGTGCATATTATGTTGTCAACCGGAACGGTGTGCAATTGGTCATCCTTATTAAGCAATAAATAATTGTTATTATTGGCTCGAATTTTCGAGTAGTATTAGACATTTTGGGTATTCAAAATCGATCGAGTAGCTCGACAAGATTCAAGTTATTTATTTGAAATCAAGTAGCTTGTATTATACATATAAGCAAGCTGTTGAAACATTCAAGCCACTCAAATCATTTGGAAAGATCGAATTTTGTCAAGCTTGTTCAAATATTCAAGCTATTTAAACCATTACTTGAATAATTGAGTAGAGGTGCTCATAGTTTTGAGCAGAAAAATTTTAGAACAATTTCAGCGTTTTAATTGATATCTACATAAATCTAATAAAATAGACTGAAACGCTACGTGGCTGGTGACAAACAAATATTTTCCAAATTGCATCAATGGTTCATCTAGAAGCTTGGTTTCCTAATTTTGATCAAAGACATTCAAAATTTGACCATGTCTGTTTTTCGTTATTTTAAGTAAAAACTTCCATTTAAAAATATACTTACATTCCATAAGAAAATAAATAACATTGAGAAGCATTTTACAATATACTGACAGGAAATAAATATGCATTTGACAAAATATGCTGCCGCTGTCAAGGTGGAATTAGACGGAACGTGGCTCGGCGAGCTTGCTGGGCTCGTCCAGGCTCGGCAAGTCGCCTTGGCAAGCACGACTCGGCGAGCCGTGACCGATCAGACGGCGCGTGGGTTCGGCGATTCACGCGCAAAGTTCTCCGAGCCACGTTCCGTCTGATTCCACCTTCAGACTGGCAGTTTATGCACTCGTAATAATCGGTATTACGACCGCTAGAGGAGCTTAAATGGACCCATCTCTTGCAAGAAAGACAGTGAATCCACTTTTCTCCCATAACTGATTCCGAAAATGCAGACAAACAAACAACGCGAAGGAAATCTTCATCCTGCAATTCACCTGGAGAATTCTGTACCATAATCTGTTTTTTTGTCCAAATTTTTTTACATTACCACGAACATTTTTGCTCTTATCGTCAATTCTGTAAGATAATATTCTTTATTTTAAAGGGTGATAATTTACATAAGATTGGTAAATTCTACACTGTCTTTTCGTGCCCTGTGAGGTATGTATATTACGCGCTCTTTAGCCCAGCTCAGCAAACGGGGCACGATTTGGTATATACATTATATCTTCTAGCTATTTTATTTGAAGCTGCGACACCATTTTTGTACGCCGCGGCGCTGTGCTCTTTTCCATACTTTTTTCGTCCCATTTCCCATATTTTCCACGCTGTGACATTTTTATCCTTAAGGAAAGAATAACGTTGCATAATTGAGACCAGTCCAACTTAAGAACCATTAGGTGGTTTCATTTAAGTAACTAACCTAATTTTAACGTTTAGGTGTAATAGATAACAACTAGTGGAAGTATCAGACAAATGTTATGATAACATTAAAGACAGGACTCTCCGTAAAAAAATTTATATCCATAAGAATTCAAAATTTACCTACCAGTCAAACGTTACATCTTATATATAAAAATTGGAGGCAAAATTACATTAGCCGGCATGAAAACTAAACATTCATCATGTTGTAGTTTTTACTCAGTAGACTGTACACTAGGGCGGAGCGAAACTATATAGGCGAAAATTTAAATTTGAATTTTCAGTTGGCCTGGATGCGGGATAGTTGTCTTTTGATTAACCAAACACAGCTGTAGAAAAATTTGGAAAAATATTCATGCCTGCAGGTTCCTTTTTCTCTTAAAAATGTAAAAAATAAGATTCACAATGTTATTTTTTACATTTTTACAATGTTATTTTTGACATAAAAAATAAGATTCACAATGTTATTTTTTACATTTTTAAGAGAAAAAGGAACCTGTCGACATTAATATTTTTCCAAAATTTTTGTACAGTTGTGTTCGGTTAATCAAAAGACAACTGTCCCGCACCCAGGCCAAATGAAAATTCAAATTTAAATTTTCGCCTATATAGTTTCGCTCCGCCCTACTGTACACTGTAGAAACCACTAACAGAACATTGTAGAAACATTGTTTTATTTCTATGCTGTTACTAAGGAACATGTGAGCAACAACCCCATTTTAAGAGATATCGCCTAAGTCAATTTATATGTGAACTAGCAAAATACCCCCGCGCTTCGCTTCGGGCCTAAGAGATATTACGGACTCCATGGAAACACAGTTTAGCCCTTTTCACCCCCTTAGGTGTTGATTAGTGTAAAATCCTAAAATTGGTTTTTAAGCATTTGTGTGGGTAATCTTTGTAAGTAAGAACCAAGTAGATATCTAATCGGGCCCAAGAGATATTAAGGAATCCGAGAAAATACATTTTATCCCCTTTCACCCTTTTGGGGACATAATTTGCAAAAAAAACTTCCTTAGCGGGCGCATACGTCATGAAAACAGTGTACCTTCCAATTTTCACGTTCCTAGGTTAAACGGTTTGAGCTGGGCGTTGATGAGTCAGTCAGCCAGTCAGGCAGTCAGTCAGGACTTCTTCTTTTATATATATATAGAAGATAAAGACTATGGTCCAATTTAGGTTCCGGCCCAAGTTAGGGAACTTTCCCCTACTTGCATCGGTTAGGAAAAAACGAGTTTTACTTGCAAGAGAAGATGCCCAACCCGGAAATTCAAGAAATTATGAAACTTTGAGGATATGTAGAGGATATATATATATATATATATATATATATATATATATATAGGTATTTATTACGCAATTTTTTTTGCTGCCCAAAATCCTTTTAAGGGGGTGAAGTTGACCCCTGAAAATCCGGATATTTTCCAATTTTGTGTTATGACTCGCGAACTGCTCACAGTATAATAGAATCCCTCAGGATAGAAGAAAAGTTTGCGGACAAAAGTTACTTCTTTTAATTAGAACCATCATTTGGAAACGTACAGTTCTTATAATACAAAATCTGAAAATAGCCGAATTTTCAGGGGTCAATCTCACCCCTTGAGGTTGATTTTGGGCAGAAAATAAAAATTGCGTAACACATATCAGCACATATCAACAAATTGTAGCACAAAATATTGGTTAAATATTTTTTTCCATATATTAAAAAAATATTTTTTAGCCACACTTTTTAATATGAAAAAATATTGATTCCAAATATTATACACATACTGAAAATGTGAAATAAATGTTTAGAAAATATGAACTAAATATTCGTGGAATATAAAAGAAATATTTAGAAAATGTAAAGCAAATATTCTGGAAATGTGAAATTAATATTCAGAATTCCAAAATAAATATTCAGGAAATGTAAAATATACATTTAAAAAATGTAATGTAAATATTCAGAAAATATGAAATAAATATTCAGGAAATGTGAAATAAATATTCAGGAAATGTAAAATTAATATTTAACCCAAATTATAACACCAAAGCAACAAATTTTAAAAATATTTTTGCGAATATCTCGGAAACTAAGGCCGAGCGACGGTAACATGTACCTATAGGAAAAAGTTGCTCAGAATGTGGAGTTTTACAACATATCCAAATTTCATCAAAATCGGTGAGGAATCGCTAAAGTAAATAATTACCTTTGTTTCTACCATTAAATAAATATTTACTTTATATTTGAAAAAAAAATTTATTTCATAATATAAAATGAATATTTCCAGTATAATTGGAAAAAATATTTGCTTCTTAATTTAGAATAAATATTGTATGTATATTTAAATATCAAAAAGAGATTGAACCTCTATTTAATATTGGATGTATGTGCATTCAATATTTTGCGCTACTAGGATGCTAACTGCTAATGGAGCTGTTACTGTGTTAGTATGTAAATAAGGCGAAGGCTACCGATGCTTATAATTTGAGATTAACCCCTTGAAGCGTCAGTTAGAAAGATTGCTTTCTGAAACCATAATATTTCGTTCTCAAGGACATTTTATTATAGATGACTGAATTCATCACAATACGAGTTACGAAACTCTGTACAAATAATAGGTAGTACCATAAAGAAAAAACACGTCGATGGCTTCCAAGTCTTGAAAGGTATGACCTTGAACAAAATTACGCAATCTTGTTGGTCTTTTATAACCAAATAATTTTTTGCCAAATATCTTTTAATATTCTCAAATGAAATAGACATTTTTGAAAATGATAGCGTTACATGCAAATTTCATTCGAATTTATTAGAGCAATTACAACTGTTTCTTCAGTGAATGTGAAGAAGAGACGAATATAAAGCATTTCGTATTAAAAAGATAACGAATAATCGTGCACGTTATGAAATATACAATTATTTAGAAGTAAAAGTATCCGTTTACATACAAATTGGACTGTGGCATTGACTTCGTAGTAACACGTGTTCTGTTGAAAATGTTGGGCGCGTGTTAACAACTTGCAAGATAGCATATTCATTTCATATATATTTCATCGCCATATATATTATGTGATCACTATTGTCTTCAAGGTAAAATGCTTTCGGAAATTTATGTGTCCGAATAAAGCTGCGGTAACGTTATTCCTGTTCGTTTCGTATTCGAGCTTCTTCCCGTTGCCAAGCGTAACGTTCCAGAAGTTTTATATTTCGATAGTTTCTCGTTTAGATTCGTTTGCGAAACACATTTCAGCGGGTCACTCGGATATAAATTACGTGCAACGGGTTCTATATTGCATTCATGATGCATCGATGCATTTTGCATACTTATTAATTGTTCCGATTCACACGATAAAATACACTTGACACAATACAGTGTATTTTTTCTCTTGTTTTTAGTTGAGAGCAGTTAAAACCAAAGAGAATGACTGCTTCATTATTTTAACAACTAAAATAATTATAGCATATAGACAGAAAGCGTCTGCATAACATTTGGTTACATTTTAAAGATTAATTTGACTCTTCGGAATGATGCAGCAATGACGTACATAGAGTTTCACATATTTGAATTTGCATATCAATAAAAATATTAAAATGCTCAAATGTACCATGAGACAACAAGAATAAATTTTCTTACCATTTCAAAATGAAAATGAAAATTATACTTATTTCTTAGCAAGCAAGTTGACTATACTACTAGAGACTAGAGGACATTCTCTTAACAATATACCGGGTGTCCCACGCAATTGGGACAAGCCGTACCTTCAAAACTGTTAGAGATTAAAAAAAATGTCATTTAAGGCAGAATTAAAATGGGATGCTGCATTCCTATATTACCTTTATGCATGTTTATGCATCGGTGGATCTGAAAAGTGCAATCGCACTTGTACAATGTTTTAAAGTACACTTACTATATAGAGTTATCAAACCAACTTAGACATGAGGGAATCAATGATGGGAAACAGCTACTAATAAGAGTAATAATACTCGCGTAAAGAAAATGCAAACTATACTAACGATCTATGTACTCTATCAGGAATGCACCATGGTATCTATGAAATCTTAGAAAAGATTTAAAACTGAGCTTATTCCAGAGAAAAAGATTGGTTTTGCGAAAGAATATAATACTCGACCAAGAAAATCGTCTCAAAGATCTGACAAACCAATTGCATGAAACATAAATTCTGAGAAGATTACGTGGGAAATACAGTAGGGTCTCGAAAGAAGGGCAGGGTTTCTGTCTCGAAATAAAGTGATTATAAGTATCTAAGCCAGTAAAGGCAAGTTGATAAGATTAGTAAGTAGATAAGTTTTCAGGTGATCTGTTGAAGAGTGTCGAAATGACCCCCACAAAAATAATAAGAACTAACTGCAGAATAAGATATGAACAAATGGGAAAGTATTTAAAATATCTAAATATTAATTTAGATCCACGCGATAAAATAATTAATGAAAATTGTGAGCTGTAAATTGTGGAATCAAGGAGGAAACGAATTATATCCTTTCTCTTCCCATAGAATTTTAAAATACAGTGATCCTTTACTATGTGCACACGGACCATATCCGTCAGATTCTTTCACTTATTTCACGCGCGCGCGACTCTATCGTCAACGTGCACTCGGTGCGCTGACAGTCGGGAGATAAAGCCTGCGTGCTGCATAAGTTATTTATTAAATGGAAATTTATATTTTTTATTAGACCTTCATGACGGTATTACCGATGAATTAAAACGGAAAGTGAGAGCAATTTTAATTGTTCCGTCATATATTTGGCGAAAGCAGCTTACACTCACCGTGTATATTTCAAAGTAGGTACATACCTACTTAATTTGAATCGCATTTTTTAAAATAATTGAAGATATACACGTAAAGTTTTATAAACACCAACGTGCCCCTGTAAAAATCAAACGGCAGTTCCTTTGTTAGTGTACTTTCCTCGTAAAACAAGTGTTTACAGACTTTTGCCCCTGTGACGTATATCATCGCAATTAATAGAACGCGCTATCAAAATATGGTCAAGCGTTTCGGGAACATTCTGTAAACTGTAATTGTTTCGCGCAATTTAACTAAATACTGTTTGCAGTTAGCGCGTGGCCCAAAGCGTAGTTTAAATCAATTATGCAGGAAAATTACTTCTGACATTAATTCACGCGTTACATGAGCTACGAGTTTGGCCATTATTATCGACTTCAGAGCGTATGTATGGTTGAATAATTGTTGAACACGATTCCGACATTTCCTACGATCCTGTTGCAGTTTCTATCGCCATGTGTATCCGCGGTTCGATCTTGAGAGTAGGTTCGAGTTTCTGAAAACACTTTCACTTCCTTTAACCACCTATGGTGTCGGCCGCTGCATCTTAACGGCCCAGCAGCTACGGATTAGGCCGAGTGAAACAAAGGTTTGCGTTGTTGCGAAGAAATTTCAGGTTATTCTTAAGGGGTTATACCTAGTCAGGCGGCCGTAAAGAGACGAATGCTTGTGAATTTTTTTTGAAAAAGCGGAAGCATATATATTTACAGAACTTTTTGCGCTTAAAACAGCAACATTTAAAGAACATTTGGTAATTTTTTCGTAGAAAAATATTTACGTTTATAATAAAGTAACAACCGACATCCAAGAAGCCTTTTTAAAAATTTAGTTTTACGGCGAGCACTGCCATTCGGAACCAGATTATCTAAAATCAGAAAACAAAAAAGATTTCGTTAGTATACTAATGTACCCTCTGATTAAAGGAAGGAATTTCCGAAATATGAATTTAAAACAAATGGCGGCTATTTAAAGTTGAAATCCTGATTTTTCGCGTGATTTTTTGCACATGTGCTTCCGCCTTAAAAAAAAAAAAAAAAAAAAAAAAAAAAAATCGCCTCTTTTCGGCCGCCTGACTAACAAGGAGAGGTTCCCAGGTGTCCGCCTCCGATTGCTTTGCATTTTCGATATGTTTCAGAGGACCGAAAAATAAGATATACGTGTTTTTTTATAGCGGCCAGTTTTCATATTTAGAGGGTGAAACCAACCCCCAAAGTTACAAAATTTTCAGGTGTTCATCTCCGATTGCTTTGGTTTTTGGGTATGTTTTAGAGGACCGAAAAATAAGAAATGTGTGTCTTTTATTTTAGCCTGCTTGAATGTTTAGGGGATGAAACCACCCCCCAAAGTTCATAAGCATAGTTTGTGTCCGCCTCCGATTGCTTTGAATTTTGGATATGTTTTAGAGGACCGAAAAATAAGAAATACGTGTCTTTTTATTTTGGCCCGTTTGCATGTTTAGGGGGTAAAACCACCCCTCAAAGTTCATAAGAATAATTGGTGACCATCTCCGATTGCTTTGGTTTTTGTATATGTTTTAGAGGGCCGAAATATAAGAAATACGTGTTTTTTAATAGCGGCCAGTTTTCATATTTAGGGGGTAAAACCACCCCCCAAAGTTCACACGGGGTACAAAATTGTGTTGAGTAAAACTTGATATAAATTTAATTTGCGTCATAACTTGCTGTACGGAAGATGTTTTTGTCGTCAGTCACCGTTATTAGGGGGTAATTATGAGGGGTGGTTCACCCCTTGAACATGCAAATGGGCTAAAATAGAAAGACATGCATTTCCTATTTTTCGGTCCTCTGAAACATATCCAAAAACCAAAGCAATCGAAGACGGGCACCAACTATTCTTATGAACTTTGGGGGGTGGTTTTACCCCCTAAACATGCAAACGGACCAAAATAAAAAGACACGTATTTCTTATTTTTCGGCCCTCTAAAACATATCCAACATTCAAAGCAATCGGAGGCGGGTACCAACTATTCTTACGAACTTTGGGGGGTGGTTTCACCCCCTAAATATGAAAACGGGCCGCTATAAAAAAACACGTATATTTTATTTTTCGGTCCTCTGAAACATTTCCAAAAACCAACGCAATCGGAGACGAACACCTGGCAACCTCTCCTTGTAAGTAGGTATACCTAAAGGCGGGATCTCCTAGCTGCGACAGGTCGCAGCGACCTGTCGCAGCTAGGAGATCCCACCTTTAACCCCTTAACCCGAAGAACTTTGACAGGCTTTCTTCGCAGCGATTGATCCACAATCATGTACTTGAAGTTATACAAAGGACCATGCAGAACATTACTTACAGTTTGAAAGTTCTGATAATAAATGGTCTTTTTAGAAAGGAATGGCTTTAACTAATTACCAAGTGGCAATTTCTTTACATCGGATCACTTCACAATACGACAGTAGTGGCACGTTACAGTGATATTATCTGCGATATATTATATCCGTGGTACGTGTTAAGATTATCTAATAGGAACTACCGATTTTTTACTGTAAATAAAGTTAGCTTTTCGCTATCTGAATGCGTACTATTTTTATTATTTCTGATTTGACGGTTTAATATTATCTCTGTTTATTAAAGATTTTGGCAAAAACTATTTGTTTGACTTGACTAAAATCTTCCACGTATTTAGTCGATGCCATGTACAATGATGCGTAAGATGTGACGTTACAAATAGGACGAAAAAATGAAGTTCAAACTTTCGCCTTTTCGGGATATTCAAACCTATGGATGTAAAACACGAGGAACGAAATTGAGATCGGTTTAAATAATTCATCGTGGAAATAATTGAAACTTAATAAAAATGCATGTACATACAACGGCGTCCATAAGTATTAGGACACCTTATGTATTTGCACAAAATGTGATATGTGGTACAGAAGGAATATTTTTCTGTTTTAATTTTTGGATTTCAATTTAAAATACCAAATAAAGAAAAATTTGTTAGGGCCTATGCACACGGCGACTTTTTGCAGCGATACAGTCGCGATACACTCTCAAAGAGGCTGCGATGCTAGCGCGATGCAGTCGCCTGCCAGTTTGTTTCAGTTGCCCTTCTGCAGCGATACAGTCGCGCGTTTCGCGAACGCGCGACTGCATCGCTGCAAAAAGTCGCCGTTTGCATAGGCCCTTAGAGTTAATGTGTGAAGTACAGTTGAGTGGCCATTGAAACTTAATTGCGATTTTGTTTTTACTTAAATAAGTATGTGTACATATTGAGGATATAGGAACGACTAAACTTCCAACTTCACTTTCTCCCAAACTTTTGAGTAGTGGTCCGTGTGTACTTAATACATTATTCTACATGCGGCGCATTGACTGTATGTAAAATTTAAACCAAATCGGTGACCGAATCTCGTGCACTTTTCTTCTAAGATTATCCAACGGTAACACGTCCTCCGCGAATAAGTTTTCTTCTCGTCAACAACAAGAATATGGCAATAAAAAACTACTCGAAGACCACCTTAAGTACCTACTGAACAAGAAATTTTTTTGTCGTTTCGTCAACCTATCGAGGCTAAACAATTTTCTCAAATTCGTTTTTCGAAATAGTAATTATATAAGACAATATTCCAAACGACCATGGTATCCATCCTGTACGGTGAACGCGGGCGTTTCTCACGAACATTCTATTTTGTTTCCTCCCAAATGTCGGATCGTGAGTCGATCGTGGAAACACGTCTTCTCGATGTTTGCGCGTACTCTCGAAAAGGCTGCTGGGTAAATAATTCAAGTCGCGAATACCCGGAATAAAGGCGAGCCCGGATATCTATCTACCGACGAAATGTTTGAAATCTCAAGTGCCTTATAGTTTGCCAACCTGACTCCCGTCACGTACGATTGTGTCTATTCGTTGGAGAAAATGTAACTGGAGCTGCGCACAGACATCTGATCAACCATAGATTCCTCATTTAATTTCTGCATTTTATTTCATCCATTCATCATTAGAGGCCAATTCCAAAGTTGACATTATGTATTTATATCATCGTTACAAAAGCGTTGGAATATTATCGCTGCTGTGGTAATATTCTATCCGCAGTTGCACCCAACGTGTCAGAATACTAAATTCGCTTTTCAAACTTGTAATAGTTCCCACTGGTGTTCTCCAAAAGTTCACATATCGAGTGTAACTTATTTGGTCTGTGTAGTTTCTTTTTATTACTTAAATTCGTAATTGCGGTAACGTTTTTCGTTGCAGTTAATTTAGAGACGCGGTAGCGTCTCGACGCCAAATACATGTTTCGACACCCTGTATATGTCGACTGTCACTGCCGCGTCGAAGTTAAACACCACGGGGCGCGTATCGGGGAAAGATGGGTGACCGTTTTTCTCCCGGTGTAGGGGTAGGTATGGGTAGGTCCCCACGGTTGCGAACGTATATAATTCGTGACCTCAAGGCCTACCCTATAGAAAAATTCCTTACAGTGATCCCATTGAGTCAAGCGTAGTCTTCACCTTCCCTCGACTGTTCCGCCCCCCTGTGGCCTGCACGGTGGTCTCGCTAGTAGTAGCCCTTCCATTCAACATCGATCGTATAGGTTTCAAATAAGAAGCCTAGGTAGACAGAGCAAGCTTTAGGCTCGTAGCGCTCATCGACATTAAATGTCGCTGCCGCGTATCTTTTACTCGTAATCCGGCTAATCTAACCTTACCTGAAACTTATTTCATTAATATCTCATCCCGTCTGCAATATTTTCTAAATTTAAAGGTAGTTTTTTATGTAAACCGCATATAAGCTTTCGAATAAGACCAAATTCAATAAAATTGGTCCACGTATGACAGAGATATCGTAATATGTTGTCATGTATCATACGAAAATGGTAAGATTTTCTTCTTGTTCTTGTGATTCTCCAACCAAATTTTTGTCGACATAATACGTATATACGCGTTACACGCACACCTTCAGCCAAAAGAAACTAACACACGTTTCGTTCGTCAATCGCTATCTTCACTATGCAATCCACTCCAAATTTTGACAGCTTACCGTCAAGTTATAACCTGACGAGTGTCAAATAAGATAAGTTGTCAAAATTTGAGATGCCACATGTTTTTGCAAATATGTATCGTTGTACCATTGAATTGCAACCAAAATACAGTCTCAGACGCAAGGCAAGTTGCCGAAATTTGAATTGCGATATGCTTGTATATCATCAAACTGTTTTTTATTTGTAACTAAACTGAGAATTTTATGTATAATATATGTAGATAATCGAAGCGTAAAATGATGCTGTGACCTACGCCAGGCTATGTAGTATGTACGCATTATTTTGCAGGAAGGATTTCGTATACATACTTATTCAGTTATTTTGATACATGGACACCTTCGATGATGCATGAATTTAATCAGTGTTTCTTGTACTATACATATAATACATATAGATCGGCAATGCGGTGCACATGGTTTGTTTTCGTAGTTGTTACACTTGCGTAGAATTTATCCTTCATTCTGTCCCGTGATAAGACTGTGATAAGACCGTGATAAGCTGTTGATGATGAACCTTTGTAATTTATAATATTAAAAATTATCTGAAGTCATTCCCCATGCAAATTATCTTTGTTAAAAGAAGTGAGATCCCTATAAAAAAACTTCAAAAAGGTAAAAAAGTTACGCCAAGTACATGAAAAAGTCGAGGATGGAAAAGAGTATTATCAAATAAATCACAAAAAAAAAGAAGACAATAATAATTACAGTATAAAAAAATGTGAAATCAAAATAAGCTGCAATTACATAAAGGTGTTTTCTAGCAGCGTACACACGCGACACTGTGTAAGACAATCTAAGATTCGGTCAAATACTTGGCGTGGCCAGGCAAAGTCAAGGTGTCGATGAATAAGAATGATTTAAAAACGCAAAATAATGAAAGTGTACTCATATTTGTCAGAGTTTTAAATTGACAAATTATCTGAAAGCTTGTGAGAGGAAAGGTATCGGTGTCGATGAATGATCTTAGAATTATTTTAAAACGCAATGTAATGATAATGTATTCATATTGTCAGAGCTTTAAATTGGCAAATTATCTGAAAGCCTGCGAGAGAGAAGGTATGGGTATTGATGATCTGAAAATACCTTGCCTGGCCACGCCAAGTATTTGACCGAATCTTACATTGTGTTACACAGTGTCGCCTTTGCACGCTGCTGGAAAGCACCTTTATGTACATGCAGCTTATTTTGGTTTCACATCTTTTTTATATTGTAGTTATTATTGTCTTCTTTTTTGTGATTTATTTGATAATACTCTTTTCCGTCCTCGACTTTTTCATGTACTTGGCGTAATTTTTGTACTTTTTTAATTTTTTTATGGGGTCTGTATTACACGTTGATAATTTCAGAAACCTTCAATATTATCGTAAATTAGTTTCGAATGAGTCGTCAATCAATGCGAACGTGTTTACATACTTCTCACGGTCTACTTAGTGTGTTCATGATGTACAACGCACGGCTAATTTCAAATTAATTTTCATCTGCCGATTCCTTCTCTAAGTGTTACTCTCGTCAGTTTAATCCGTGTGGTTACCAAGCTGGAGAAGAAAATATGCAAAGGGTGTACTACGCATGTTGTTAAGGCCCTCTTGAGGCGGATAAATGTAGCGTATGTTTTACACAGCTATAACAACTAAACTAATAATTGCACCTGAAAACAATGACAGATACTTTTTATTCAAGAAGAATAGATTCTTAACAGCTTATTTCTTTTGAAAACGAAAATAAAATTAGGGTTTTCTGGGATTTTCAATTGAAGGCCTAATCAAGGACACGCTGATGCAGTGTGCATGATTACTCAAAAACAAAGACACCTACAGTCCTGAAAATTTTACAGCAGTTTAACCACACATAGGGCTCTGGTGTAAACCACTAACATTAGGATCAAAATTAATTTGAACCCACTTTAGATACTTTGGTTTCATATAGTAGGAAACAAGCACAACTCTTTTGATAAAATAGGGAAAAAAGCTCGAACACGAATTTCAACAGACTTGTCCGTAGTTCATACCGGAGCCCAGAAAGGTGACAAGATTTCCGCAATTGGGGATAAATTATTCGTACCGTTCTACTTCCAAAAATTCCGTTAATGAGGAAATCATCATTAATGCAATCAGAGGCAGGGACAGACGTTTGACCAATATAATATTATACAATCTGTATGAAGACTTCTCTTCTCCCTCAACCTCTACGCTGGATTCAAATTTTCTACCGGATGCCGTGAGGGATATTATCAACCAGGCTCATCCTTCGACCCCTCCGTGTTTGAGTGTTGTCAGACTTAGATGGAAAACAACTGGCAAAACAAGACTGCTACGAGTAACATGAGATCTGATGTGCTAAACATATTAAAAAACAAAAGAAATTATACCGGTCCAGTATGTACTTAGGAAGATCTCAAGCCTAGAAGAGGTATGCCTCGAGAAGAGGTCTCATGTCTTGTGCTGGCAGGGTGCAGAGAAGGAGATAGAGACCTGTCTCGAGACATGTGATCGTGTAGGGCAGGCTTAAGAGAAGTCAGAGACGATTTTAAAAGATTGGCCGTTTCCGGTGTTACCAATGAGACTTTCTGTTACATCGGTGGAATACCTGCAATCGTTGACAAAGCCAGATAAAACTAGGTTAGGCACCTACTGTAGAGTTCAGTGAATCGATTTTATTTTACAGCCAAATGTCTCACTTTATTCACACGTATACTTTACAGCGATTAGTTTCGAACTCTAGGTCGCGTTGGCTTTGTTTTCGTATTTCACCTTGTATTTCAGCCGTTGACACCTTGACGCTTCGTTAATTTTCGAACTCGTTTGATAATTATCGTAACCGTACACATGTTCGGATATTTTCGTCGGTTAGCGCCGCTACAGTACCAGCCTTTAGTTTGCTTCCAAAACGTTCGATGAGTCAGGGCGATGTTACTGGACCTGCAACGTGCTCTCTCAACATCCTGCCTTTGCTGTGATATCATCATTTTTGTGGAGACATGGCTGGATGATTCTCTACTGATGTAATATAACTTTCGCACTTCAGGGTTAAAGGAAGGTTATGCTATGACAGGAATTTATGTGCAAGCTCTTTTTCTAGAGGCGGTAGTGTGTTAATCGCTGTTCGCGATACACTTTATACCAATGTAATTAGAACTCATGAAGAACATATCGATAGCTTACAATTACTGCACAAATATTGTATGTCCACTTTTAGCGTTTTTGAGAAAAAACAGGCTTAAATAGTCAATGGTACATAAGATCCAGAGACATACAATGAAAAAAAATAGTAATTTTGTTAATGTTATAAAGTAGATATAAATGTGATTTTTATACAGCATAAAGAAACAATCAAGAACTATTTGTTGCATATAAAAACTCAAATTTCACGAAAAGTGGACATACAATATTTCTGCACTAAGCCGTCGATATTGAGCAAATACAAATATTCGTCAACGTTTGTTTCAACCACACGTTTGTTTCAATATGTAGGTATTTTCGGCGCTATGTAAATAGAGATCCAGAATCCGACATTAACCTCTAGATATACCGATCATTGTAAGACAACTTAACAAACACAACTTTTTACTTAACTGGCGATTATGTACAATTTGCCCCATACTGTTTGGCACGATGATAAATACGATGTTTTTAATTTTTCCATTACCTCTTCATCGGTATTGCAACATGCTATTTTAGTCTGCGAATGACTTAATTGACTCAACATGCTTCAGAAAAATTCTGTTTATAATAGTTCAGGTTCTTATTTGAACCTTTTCTTCACTAATGATAACTCTGAATGTACGACATTGGCAGATGACACACTGTTACCCTGTGGTAC
Source organism: Andrena camellia (assembly GCA_029448645.1). Classification (NCBI taxonomy): domain Eukaryota; kingdom Metazoa; phylum Arthropoda; class Insecta; order Hymenoptera; family Andrenidae; genus Andrena; species Andrena camellia. Next base: position 9,613,420 of record CM055678.1, read on the forward strand.
GTTCCACCCGGCGTTGCCTTTTTATATCAGTATTTCGGTAGTCAGGTCAGACATCTCTCCATACGGGTCACGTGAATCGAGACGTAATTTTTATTACGCCGGCTACTTCGCAATTTCCAACTATATAAATTCCATTAACTGCGATAAAGTCCCCCATAATTTAGAAGTTAACACAGCGGTTGATGTTCTATACTCCCACTTCGCATACATCACAGAATCCTTTGTACCTCTACAAACGCAGCGTGTGCTCTCATTTCCGAGTTAGTTTTCCAGGGACTTTATTAAACTGATTAGAGCAAAGAGGTGGGCACGCCGTGCTTTTAAAAGCAGCACTTCCTATTGCGATTATTTGGCGTTTGCCATATTGTAAATACATCAAATATCTTCGATATACTAGCTAATAGCTTCGCGAGGTTCTTTGAATCGGTCTATTCTTGTGATCCTGCCCAACCAGCACATTTAGATTCTACTTCCTTTCTAGATATGTCCAATGTTACTGCTAGTATTGGAGAAGTGTTCCGTAAGCTTGTGACATTGAATACTAACAAGGGACACGGCGATGGTTTTACCTCCGGCGCTCTTTAGATCTTGTCCATGTCTAGAATTCTATGGATCATTTTCAACATACCTCTCTCAACAGGCAAGTTTCAATCCAGATGTAAATCTAGCATAGGTAAATACGCCTATTTTTCAATCGGGTGATAAGCCGAAGATCGTCAATTACAGGCCAATTTCTATCTTAAACATCATGCCTAAGATTTTTGATGAGATCATTCAGGGCAAACTATCATCGTTGTCTAGGAACTGTGTAACCAATGAGCAACACGCCTTTATCTTCAATCGATCTAGGCTTACTAATTTAACACTATTTCATCATCATCTTTCGCATAACATAGATCGCGGCCGACAGGTTGATGTCATATTCACGGACTTCCGATAGGCCTTGGACACAATTAATCATGCGATTATTATAAATAAATTGGCGTGTATTGGCTTTTCTAGAAGTATGCTATCCAGCTATCTTATTGGTAGGATTCAGACCGTTAAATTTAAAAATACACGCTCCAGACGTTCGTCTGTGTTATCTGGAGAGCCTTGGGGCGCTCACCATCGGGGCGCTTCAAATATTGCGGCTTTCTATTATATGCGAACGACTTTAAAAATTTCCGTCATGTAGAACCTTCTTCGGATCCGCTGCGTGTACAACAGGATCTTAATTGGTATAGGATCTTGTCATATGGTATAGGACCGAGCACGTTTCTAAAAAATCGCTATTGACGGATTCATATACTATCGATGATGACGTGCGGAACGAAATTCACAGTGTATGTGATCTTGGCGTCACTGTCACCTCATCTTTATCCTTTGTTGAGCGTTACAACAACGTCGCGTCGTTCTTAAGGCCTCTAGAGCCCTTGGTTTTATCATAAAATCGTCCTTTGTATTCAAAAATCCTTCTGCCTATAAAATGTTGTACTCACAAGGGGAAGACAGGGTGTGGTAGACAACGATTTTGATGAGCCTTGGCACAGTGGGTCTATGTCGAAAATAAGTAAATAGGTGTCCGAGCGTTTAAGGATGTATTGGATCTATTTTCAAAATGGTACCAAGTTGATGAAAATTTGTGAGATTGTTCTTTCTAATCTTTCTGATGTACTCCAAAATTCTTAAACGAATTTACTAAACGGTTGCTGAGTTATAACGATTTTAATTTTCACTGATTTTACACGTACTCTTATGGAAAGAGACGATCTTGACAGATAAAACAGCTGTCAAAATTTTTCATTTTTTTTTCACATGTAGTATATGGGTAGATGAAAATATCTGCCGAGTTTCAATTGTTTTCGCTACACCGTTTTAAAAAAAAATAAATTATAACTTGAGAAAATTGAGAATTCAGGGCATTTTCACTGTTAAAAGTTTAGCAAATAATGCTTGAGAAAGCATTTGCAAAGTGAAAAATACCTATCCAGGAGTAAAAATAAGACTACAACTGTCGTTCGAGTTCCTTACATCTAGATTTATTATGCGTAAGACGTAGATATTCAAGTATTTCAAATTTAATATACTTTTGTCTAATATTGTACGTTCGATACATCCTTAAGACAATACGCCTTAATAATAGAGATATTTACAAGTAAATTATTAAACACTTCATAGTGGCCGTGGGTTTTTAGTGGGTAAAAAGTGTTAAAGAAAAAAAATTTATAAATATAATTAACATTTTTTTTTAAATTTTTTTTGTAAGGTGTGGAAATCTTGAAAAGACACCTCGACGGCTCCAGAGGGGATTTCCCGGGGCATTCCCGGGAGCCCGTGTTGTGCGGGATTTTTCCCACTAAAACCACGGCCACCATGATATGTTTAATAATTTTCATGAAAATATCTCTATTATTAAGGCTTATTGGCTTCAACGCTTGGACACCTATTTACTTATTTTCAACATAGATCCATCGTGCCAAGCATCACCAAAATCGATGTCTACCACACCCTGTCCTCCCCTTGTCAGCTCTAGTACTTCCTCATCTTAATTACTGCTCTATATATCCTCACTGGAACAAATTTAGCATTAATTTCTGCATTCAAACGTTAATAATAAATAATAATAATACATATCTCTGACTGGTTGGAAGTAAAGACCAACCTCCGAAGTTAGTGTAGGGGAGAATGGGTAATGGCGGTCACTTAAGCAATAAGTGTAATAAAACCAAGGTATAAGTTGCAATATTTCTTGAAAATGATTTTTTTATAAACTTAAACTATCAACCTATACGTAGGATACGAAAATAATTAATTTTATATTAATTTATTCAATAAAATTACAAAAAACAAAAAATATGTGTTTCACCGCCATCGTCCACACCTGCGGGCAATTGCGGTCTAGGGGCTGCTACATTTTTCGCAAATGTATCCATCCGCCAAGTCCCATCCACAACATTCAGAATGGGCCCAGAGGCCCCATGGATACTTTTCGAATGGATTGTCCTTCTTGAAAACGCTTCACTGCTTTTTTAAGTACTGCAGCAGCCTAGTTGGCTTTTGCAGTCTTCTAGGGCGAATTTTTGCCATCTACAGAATAAAATTGTTCTAATGAAGAAAGTTATGTTTATTTTACACTGGTGAATAATGGTATTCACGTTATGGGCACTAACAGTCAAGTGACCATCATTGCCCGCAAACGTGTTCATTGATAAGATTGACAATTACATATTTAAATTAAATAAATTAATATTAAATTTCATTCTAATCCTTTGTCTTGATAGTATATCTATATTTACGTAATCTTGAAATGTAAAAAAAGCTTCAGAATTAGTACTTACCTCTTACGTTGTGCACACGAAATATAACATCGACGACGTTTAAAACACAAAAAGGCTAGTTTTCCTTGGTTAATTAGCAACGACGAAGGCGAAATCGCTTGACAATATAGCGAATGATGTCGTGGAACGTGAAGAAAAGAAATTGTACACTTCGCACATGCCGTTTTATAATAACAATATTGACCATCATTGTCCACTGACCGCGATTGCCCCATTCTCCCCTACTAAATAACAATATGTACATACATATAATATCACTGACGAATGAATCTTGAATGACTGATGAACCTTCTTGCAGAGGTATTGTGAAATCATCCCCAAGTATCTCATAGATTACATTTCTGTACAACCAGCAGTTTAAATAACTTATTCATCTCATTATATCCTAGATTATTGAAGTAGCAGTGCAGTGAACAAAAAGTGAAACAATTTACACAGCAATTAAGCAGTCTTTACAGTTTCTATTTTCAAGATCATGTGTAGCTCAACAAACAATTCATGATTTAATTTATTTTTTGGGCAGTTATAACAATATGGTAATAAAAATATATCCACACTGTAAAAATCGAAGTCGTTGCCCTCGATAACTCGAGAAAGATTGATTTTGAAAGAGAAAAATGTTAAACATAATATTTGCACCTTCGATGGAGACAACTTCTTCCTGACACATTTTTTTCGTATCATCGAAAGTAACGGAGATATTGAATGTAGTCGGGGTATTTGATAAAACCTGTATACTGTATACTGTATATTAATTATTGCCCGTTAACCATCTGTACTTTTGTTGTATGTAGGTGCTTGTGTAGTTCCTTTGCAAGATATAAATTCTGACTGTTAATAGAGGATGTTACACCGTTCGAGGATAGCCTTTTCTCGATAGCTGTGTCTAGTATATTTCCCGCGAGTCGGCGAAAAACTCGATTCTGTATACGTGGTTGCTGAATTTCCTGCCCTGGCGGCATCGTCGCGCTAAATTAGTTTTTACTCAATTTCTCAATTTCCCCGAGCTGCTGCGGCCCTCTCTGGCTTTTCCGTTGGCAATCTTTTTCCCGTCGGAGGAAACAGAAGTAACCTAACTTCGTTTAATGAGAATTAATAAACCAACGATCTTTCTTCGTCGACTTTGTTATATTTTAGATAGCTGGCTCCGTGGCACCGAAAAAATTTGCTTTAAATAGTTTTTCATGGAGTAAGGTTTAGTTTGATCTGTCAGAAGGATATTTCATTTCCAACGTTTCAGATTTTTGTACTTACATGGCTCTTGCAATCCATTCTCTCGTATAATCTCTTCTGCTAATCTGTACAGGCTGATTCAGTACCTACTCCGTGCCATAAGTTTCGGGTGCTATATGGATGGTAAAATAAACATGCTTCATTTTGTTCTATAACGTCATAAAACAAAATTATAGGCCTTTGGAATTGACTGTTCCAATCGTCAATCGATAAATATTCCGCCGCTCATTTGTTGCCTATGTATGCACGCTGCTCTGACTCCTGTTTGTAAGTTCTCGTTATTTATTCTATCATGTTCTTTGAAATGGTTAGTTATTCACGTGAGAAACCAACTTATCATATTATTATTATTTAATCAGTTTGATCTTATTTTCTCTCGAGTAACGCTTGGTGGAATTTATTTCGTTTATTGCGAAATTAATATATTACTGTTAAGCATCTTTCTCATTGGTCGAGTTATTTTACTTCAAGTTTGTGTTCAGTACACCTTGTTCTCATTAGTCAAGTTACTTTACTTCAAATCGCTATAATTCAAGCAATTTGACTTGAAGTTTGTGTTCAGTAGTGTCAGCTGCCTTTAAGTTATTTTCTAGATTACTTGAAGCAAGTACTATTGCCCGATGAGAAGAAGAACGACTACCATCAAGCTGAAATGTCACAGGGGCAAGGGGAATCGTCCACTCGCGTCGATCTATCCCCTCCAAGAAGTCCTACTTTTCGGTTCTTAGCGGCTGTCCACATCCGCGGATTGTCGCGATTGGTTTCGTTCGCGTCTTCGTCACGGGACGAACTGTGTTGGAGGGGATAGATTGACGCGAGTGGACGATTCCCCTTGCCCCTGTGACATTTCAGCTTATGGATAGTCGTTCTTCTTCTCATCGGGCAATAGTAGATATCTAAAATGATGTTAAAGAAGGTGGTCTCCTTCGCTATTCCATAAAATATCGTATTTCTCATACATTTCTAAGAATTTAGAAATCTTGTCGTTACTCCACCTATTCTTAGTCATTGTTTTATAATTATAGCCCCACTTTTCAAAAACAGTAGGCAGTCAGCTTGCTTCAAGTGACTTCAAGTTTACACTTGTACATACGTCCACACTATTCTAGCTGTATTTCAAGGCAAGAAAGTTGAAAGACTCTCTACTTCGCTTGAAACTTGAAAGAAACTTGAAAGGATATTTCAAGTCAAGTGAATAATAGGTTCACATTGGTAAAATGGTTTCAAGTTACTTGAATTCAAGCGACTCGGAGTCAAGTAACTTGATTAATCTGAACGAGGCTTTGCGTCGCAAGCTTGGGGACGACGGGAAAATTTGAGACCCTCTGAAATTGAACCTCTGAAATTGAACCTCTGAAGTCTGAACGTAAAATTCTGGTATAATGGCGAACGCACCAGAATGCACGTTGCCTCAGATCGCGTTCACTGCGTTGTCCATATAAATACGTATCCAGAAATTGCCAAGCGCACGTTTCAAATGAACCAGTGATAATAATCCAGAAGAACACCAACTAATTTCATTCTGATATCGATGAAATTGAGGCTTCGATATTAAAATGCCGAACATCCAGCTTACGAGTTGCACGCTCTTTATACAATCTATCTTGCAATAGTTACAGTTATAAGAAATTCATAGTCTATGAATCTATGTCTATACAAACGTCCAAGTCTCTCTTCGATTTCACGTGACTCGTTTCAGTGCAGTTCTATCACATAATTTATTTGACTCCCCTCTAATTGTAAGAAGTAATTCCTCGCACGCCAAAAATCTATCGCAAGTTATCAAAATACTTTTTACTCTTTAAACTACTATTTGAATAGCAATTTAATAATTTCTCATAGAGTTTTGACGAGTAAAATAATTTTGCATTTGAAGCATTTACCTACTAAATAAATGCCATTCTTTGGTCAGAAAATGTCTGAATATTTTCGTGTTCTCTTTCCTGGCGAGGAAACAGTCACTTAATAATTATGGAAATTAAAATTGAAAGTAACTTGAATTTCGGACTATCAAATTACGACGTTTCGATCAGAGTCACTGAACTTTCATATTATGAACTTAAAAAAGTCTACTTAACACAGTAGTGACCGAAATACAATAATTATCAGTAAATATTTCGTTAGGTATTGGTTATATACGCAAAGGGTGGAACATGCATGAGATATTTTTCGACTTTCTATCTACCTACGAAGATTTGTAGAGTTTTCACGTAACATTTCATGTGTTCCTTTTCTAAATCTTGTTTGTTAATCGTTATAGCTTTCATTGCAAATTTTTTGATGATATTCGTGGCCCATGGCACATTATTTCTTTTGCTTTCATCAATCCACAGATATTCCAGTTACATTCAAGAATTTGTATACTTTTTTTTTAAAGTGTAACTACATATAAAGTGCGTAACAATATCGTTTAATCAATATTCAATAATTCTATTTAAGAAAAGTAAAATTAGGTTGGGGAAATGTATGAACGTAAAATATTGTGAGAAAATTACTGCGGGCAGTGCATGATAAAATATTAGATTATAGCAATCGCTAACGAGAAATCTTTTAAGCATTTTAAACGTGGCAAATTAAAGGTTACGTAATGGACCCTTCGAAACTTCCAGCGTGTTGTAAGTCGTTACTGCAATTTCCCATACTTCACATTGATCGTCTCGTTTTGGGTTAACTGTGAATTTCGGATTAAAGATAATACCAAATGCAGCATGTAACGTCTATTATTTTCAGGTAATACTTACAATTAGTCAATTTATCTCATGGACACGTGACACAATTTCACTATATCACAGAACCAGACGATATCATTGCATGTATTTTCTAATCTGAACCTTAAATACGATGTGCTACGTAGTCGTTAATAAATCTTATGTGACTTTAAGGTGTTGGTCTACGAAGTTCCCTTAGAATTAGTTTGAAAGAATCAACTTAATATTCTACTCACACAAACGTTGCTGTATGCAGATCAGTCCTTGTAATTAAACAAGAAGGGTTTTCTCGCTGGCGTTGAGAATAACAGCGATGAAGGCAAGACGCGTATTTATCCATAATTGTGCGCATGATGTATTACAAGTGGAATACAAAACAGCTACTATTGTAAGAAATACGGTTGAGAATCCCAGGCTCCGGACAGTATCTCTTAAGATAGGCTCTCACTACGCCTCGCCTCGGCTCATTTTATTCTTTCCATGCTTTTCTTATGTATTTTGACAATGTTACTCACACTGTGCCTCGCATCGCCTCGCCTCGGCGCGACTCCGAGCCGCGGATTCTCCCTCGAGAATATTTTGAGGAAGAGAGGCGAGGTGTAGTGTGAGTGGATGCAATGCTACCGCTTTCGGTGACCGCTAAAAGAGGAAGGAAGAGGTTCTCTAAGCCAGGGCTGAGCAACTTGTTCGCCACCGCGGGCCGCACAATCCCCGTTACCAGCAGTCGATTCCCCCACCATCAGCAATATCAGCTATGTAGGAGCGAGAGCTCCGCGTGGCTGTGTAGAGTGTAGGAGTTAAAAGAGTATGGTGGGGGTCGTTCTCCTGCGGCCCAGCAGAGCAGGCAAGTCGGGGAACGGGCCGCATGCGGCCCATGGGCCGCGGGTTGCCCAGCCCTGCTCTAAGCAAACTGACCAAACGCATGAACCGAGGCAAGCTCAGATAACTTCAGGTACGGAAAACCCGAGGCGACGCGAGCCTAGATATGAGTGCGTAAAGAAGTTGCACCGAGGCGAGGCGAGACGTAGTGAGAGCCCACCTTTAAGCGGGGAGGTAGGCGAATTTCACACCTCCCATTTCACGGTTCACTGAGTTATAAGCCTTCGGACCTCTTGAATATGGGGCGGGAAGAAACAAAGATAACGCTAGATATTAACCCCTCAGTGTGGAGGCTTTACTGCCCAGAACAGTACCTAGCTGTGGGGTGAATTGCATTGGTCGAGACCTTGACCCCTGCTGTTAAGGCGTTACTGCATAGTAGACCTGAATAAATATTGTCACACCTCCTAATCTAACCAATCGGACTTGCATCCCTCCCAAACGGCCACTCCCTTGAAGACGCCCTCTTCACGGCAATATTTCCTTCCCAAGACCTACACAATGTATATGAGAAGAGCACAGCACGCCTCTAATTCGGGTGTCCAATAGACCTTGGTCCCAAGCCCTACTGGCTGCCTCCGCTTCACATCTCATGACGAGCGGTGCTCGTCATACCGCCGTTGCGGACAGCTTTCCTATGACGAGTCCTGCTCGTCATACCACGCTGAGGGGTTAAGAAGTAAACATGTCAAGTTTTGCATTTCTCATCGGATCTTCACGAAAGTGGCACCAATCGATTCCTTGTGGTTCCCCGATTAAAAGACATCAAATGTCATGTAAATCGGACTATTTTTAACGAAGTTGGCTTTAAATTCTGTAAATTATTTTTTTTATGTAAGTTTGTTAATTATAGTCCGATTCACATGGTGTTTTGTGTCTTTTAATCGGGAACCCACAAGGAATCGATTGGTGTCACTTTCGTCAAGATCCGTTGAGAAATGCGGAACTTGACATTTTTACTTAATGTAATGGCTAGCGTTATCTTTGGTCGCAAGTAAAAAAATGGCAGTGGGGATGATTTTGTATCAACCTAACCAAGGTAAATTTATCAAGTTAACTATGAACACTTGTACCCTCAAACTTTTGCTACCAAAATAGAACGATTTATAATTATTTTTAAGGAAGATATTAGTTGATCAGTTTATACTTCAAAGATCTACGTGTGATTTGAAATGTACGTGAAAGAATTGCTACCAACAATGAAGTTATATTAATCTCCAAATAAATTATATACAGGGTGTTTCACTATAGGTGGCAATCCTTTAGTGTGTACACTTTTAGACGCTTGTTTTATTTTGTCCTGCAGAATCACCCCTTGAAAGAATTACCACCTTTAATGAAACATCCTGTGCATGTGAATGAGTTTAGAATAAAAGTAGCATATCCATTTTCCAAAAATTTCAATAATTTTGAAAGTGAAGGTATAAGTTTCTTCATCGTGTTGATTTAAAGGAAATATTGGAAAAATGTTAGTAAATCGAATTTTTTAATATTACCAACAGCTTCAAAGATTACTTCGCCTAAGGAGTAAAACTTTGGGCGAGGATGATACCCACTTTACCCTTTAAACCAGGTCTGTCCAGGGATTTGCTCGCACGAGCAGCCGCGAGTTGCTCTTCGCTCTCCGAGGCCCCGAGCCAGACCCAAGAGCGAAAGGTCTTCTTGGTGGGGGAATCTGTGAACGCCACTATCCCCACTCTTTTACGGCTGCCGCTCTTGCCGTCGCTCTTGCCTTCGCTCGCAACTACCCGCGGCTGCTCTTCGAGGGCAAGAGCAAAAGTTGGACAGGCCTGTTTTAAACTTAAGTTTCGACGTCAGAAGAAGGTATGTACAGTGCAGAGATGGAAAGATGATTAGCGGGACGGCACAGGAGCCAGAAGGGTAATCTTCGTCACGCGGTGTTGTCTGATCGGAATAACGGAAATACTATCGGGATTTTGGGGATATAACCAATCGGACCCGCATTCCTTCCGCTCATCATCTTTCCAGCTCTGCACAGTACATGTCTCTCATTGTCAGTTTCACTATTTAACTTGCTCCCAGTCTGTGATCTACATGTGGTACGTATACAACCACCGTCACATGTTATTATTGAGTGTGTCTCATGTGGTACACTGGTACAGTTTCGAAGCAAAAAATGCATGGCACTTGCAAGTATGCAGCGAGGGTTTTATAATATCTGAGAAAAGGAAATGCAATTGCATTTTTATAAATTCTCATTTTCTTATTCGTAAATAATAAATGGGAACTGTGTTAAATCATAAAACTTTTAAATCTTAGAAACATTGAAAACGCGAGGTCGCTCATTACGAATCTTAAGTCAAAATTGCAAAAAAATATTTGTAATCGTCAAAGAAAGAATTATCTTTCGAAAACTCCAGAATACCAAGTTTAGACCAAATCTGAATGTTTTTCTGATATACGCGTCCGCCATATTGGATCCGCCATTTGGTTTTTTGCAATTTTGACTTAAGATTCGTAATGAGTACAAAATTAAAGGTCCCCTTCATATTTTGGCCAGGTTTTCGGGATTTCCCACCACTGTGCGACGTATGCCGTGCACTTCGCCGCAGTCTCATTGGTTTCTCATTCGTTTTTTTTTTGGCTTAGATTTCTCTCTCATCTGCTCTTTCTTTTCTTCTTCTTCTTCGCCTCTTTGCATCTCTTTGCCTCTTTCTTTTCCTTCTTTTGCATCCTTCTTTTCTTTCTTTTCTTTCCTCAAGCGCATTTGATCTCCGAATTATCGTACTGATCTCCGGACCAATGGAAATTCAGAAGTCCTCGGAGGTGCATACCCAAAACCATATAAAAGCAAAGATCTAAATCAATTTGTATGGCGGTTTTTCAGCACGAAAATTACGAGTGGTCAATAACTGTATTACTGTGCATTCGTGGAACCAGAACACCCCCCCCAAAACACAACATAGGGTAAATCCGGGAGACGCGGTCGGGCCGGAGAGTTGGCGGAGTCGCTATATTTCAGACTCTATACGTAAAAATGCGTTAATGTGCAGACCAATTATTTCTCTAGAAGCCAAACAATTGAATGAATAGCGCCATTTCGCTTCCTTCTGCGTTTTTCTGGATTTATATTCTATAAAAGGTAAGTTGAAGTTACATTTAACCTGCTGTGTCAAACAGCGGTGTATAGATTCGTATTTAAAATATACTTCTAAGTTTAGTTTCGTTTAATGTTTGGGATAATAAGATAGTAGAGATATTGAGGGACAATGCGGCCAAAGTATTTGGCCATATTAGTACTTCCTCTCAAAGCTAACAAGAAGACCATCTCTCGCTGCAGAAAGGTGAGATGGTCGAGTTATGATTTTTTTTTATTTTTTATTATTATTTCATTATTATTTTTGTTTATTTAGTTTATTTATTCACTTTTGTATTAATTTGCCTTGTTAATCGCCAGTAGGCAGTTCACTTTTCCTTTGATGTGTTCTTTACTTGTTTAGCGTAAACAAATTAAATATAAATGAATCTGTAGTTGTATTCACTCATAAATAATTTTGTTTTATCCTTTGTTAATTTTCCATGATTAATTATGTGCATCTCGGGAGAGGTGGTCAGATGTCATGACTTCAGTTTTCAACCCGATTTACAGTAAATATTGTCTTAAAGCAAATATCGACCAGTTCTTCTGAATCCGCATAAAATTCTGAACATATAGGCTCGTTCTGATAAAATAAGTAATATCAATATTAGTTTTAATAGCCATTTTATATTAGGTCGTCCGCGTCTCCCGGATTTACCCTAATCACGTCCGACACGACTGGACGTATGACGAATGTTAAGATTGGGCCCTTGTCACCTATTATGATCAATGGCATTCGCGGCAAACAAAATTGAACAATGATTATGCAGTCATTAAAGAAGTCGCCGCTCTAAAGATGCCCGCTAAGCCTTTATCTTCTTTGAGAGTTGAAATTACGCGTTTTTCCTTCCGACGATTTCACGGCGGAACGCTTTTACTGAAATCATCGATTGTTGGCTGAAACGAAAGGTAGGACTATCTTTTCTGATCAAAGTGCATCATTGATGCGGATACGCGCAGGTTCATTAGACTGTGGCGGCAGAAATTTGAAGCGGTCAACTTCTGTATCCTGGTCAGTAACTGTATCGTTTATCCTATCTCAAAGATATTAATAAATAGAAGTTTTCTATTGCCTAAATAAACTGTTATTCTAAGAAAAATTCTTATTTCCTTAAAGCAATGATACTAGTAGTAATGCGTAAGATAAGTAGTTTCTGTTGGGTTCAAAAGGACCCTGCATTCGCCAGGCGAAGGTTAATAGTTTCTTGTCGTAAAAATGATTTTCAATCTCTAAAATATGTATTAGACCAGATGTTTTGTTTTCATTTTTCAAGTTAATTTCGAGATTATCGAACGAATTAGCTTATTAGCTATCAGACTAAATTCGCTTATTTTCCCGTTTGTGCACGAATGAAACTTTTGCTGCTACAAATACATCGCGATAAAATATTCCGTGATATAATTGAATTATGCAATATTATTATCAGACGTGCTATATACGTACATTTATCTCACTGTCTGACATCGGTGCTCCCCACGTTGTAGAAGTGTATTATTAGACGTTAATAATATAAACAGCAACTGTTTTAAAATGGAAAGACAAACGAGGAATCGTAATAAACTATTAATTGTAGCAAATTGGAATATGGGAAGAATTGGTTTATCTGGCAAGGTGGCTGAATATTGTTGGCCTTTGAGAAAACGTGTGAAATGATACGAGAAACTAATATTCCAATATTTACTGAACACGTCAGTTGTAAATTTATTAATACTGTTCCAAAAAATAACACAATCGTATTTAATGTTCCTTATTGAGAAATGAATGGGCTATGAACCCGATTACATTTCAAAGAAGATCACATCAGGACATAAAAAGAAAAGCAGGAAAAATGCGCAAAGTCAGATAATTTTGCAGAAATTTTTATAAAAATATATTAAGGTATGCAACAAGAAACTGCATAAAATAGTGACAACATTCTGTAAAAATTGCGGTAACAAACTACAACGTCGTTTGCCATGCATTAGTAAAATACATTTTTGCACATTTATTTGAGTTTTTATTACAAATAAAAATATTTTCATGCGAATATATGCACCGGTTACTTAACATCGGTATTTTGATATTATACATAAAGAGTTAAACGTGTTACTGTTTCGGTTTTTTTGTCAGCATAATACTATTAATCACAGGTGACTCCCTCGATAATATACGTGTTAAGTATATCGGCAATAAATATTAATGAAGAATGCTATGCGAGTATGAGGTGAAATTGAAATTATATAATTCTCTTCAATAGCTGTATATGTATGTTTCTTGAATGCCGATGACTATCCCGAATTTATTGCCCCAGAATTTGTAATTTATAATTAGAATGGTATTTCCAGAATCACCATAATTAACAGAATTCTTATCCATCATAATTATTAATCGAAATGTTTGAAATTGTCTCCATTAATGAACTACTTTACTCCTCCCAACTTTAGTCCTGCAATGTTTCAGAGCTGCAGAATTTCTCAAAAGGTATACCGTTCTCTCTGTGTCCTTGACCACTCATTCCAATTTAGACGATAATTACTTACTTATGCAGAGTCGCCAACGTAAGATGTTACAAGCTTTCTTTTTCGAGGCTAAAGCGCCAAAACTTTTTTCCAACATTTTACTGTTCATCACTTTAAATCGACTGTATGTTTGTAGTTTCGCGTAACTGCTTTTAATTCTAACGATATTTATCTAAAACATAGTTTTGTATCTTCCATAGTTAAAAAACTATTATAAAGAGTAATTGCTGCGAACGAAATTTATAGAAAAATGTGAAAGATATTAAATCCAGTGTTCTGGAGGATTGTTATTACTTTTTGAAAATGTTGTCCATTTACTGCCCACCATGTATTAATTCCCTTTTTAATATCATGTCGAACAGTTGCGAATGCCTGTGCAGTTACTCAATCCATCTTTTTCCCTATCTAAATATAGAATCTAATCGACAAACTATATCATTTAAAGAGCAGCAGTGTATGCACATGAAAGGCCCATGCTCTACTTCTTTCTCCTGCCCGTAATTGGCGCGTGTTGGCTGTCACTACTTGACAGCGCTTCTCAGCCACACATGTTCCCTTAAGAATTATCGTTTCTTTACAATGCACTGAAATTTTCACTTTTGTCATGCAAATGATAATACTATGTTATGCAAGAAGTTAGTTTAACAAGAGTACAAACTTTTGTGTGAAGCAATTTCTGCTATTGTGAAAGGTGTGGATGATATATGTATGTTTAGAACAATATGAACGGGTATGTAGGAAAATATCTCCTTTCAATTAGGAAGGTAGGGGTGCAGGGAGTCTTACATATAATGGTTCGTTACTTAATTCTCTACTATAATTAATATAATCGATACATTAGCAAAAAAAAAACTGTTGGCAAATAAATTTAGAGTAGCACAGGCACGTGTAGAGACATCCACATGAATTGTCGATGAAACATCGATTATCACTACATGTCGTTGCCTTCGAGTTCTCCTTCTAGGAATTCTTTTCTGCCGTGACTCTTCAACTGTGCGAAATAAAAAAGAATGCTTCCAATAAATGTTGTTAGGGTTGAAGAGAGTTATACAAAAGTGTAAACATTTGTGTACCATTTCATTGAACCCTTATACGGAATTTGTAAAGGTACACGCATAAGTAAATTTGGGTAAAATTGCCCCAATATTATATATTTCCAAAAAACGAGCATTCAAAAATGAAATTCAGTTCATTTAATTCTTACGGTTTAATATTTTAAGAAATTATTAAATTTCCACAATACAAAAAATAAAAAGTAGAGATACGAAGTTGAAAACAATTATTATTATTTATTATTGACGTTTATTAGTTATTTAAAGATATGATGGGATTTTAATCCAAATAATACATTCCCAAGTAGCATTTTTGGTTGGCCAACGGTAGCCAACAGTTGGGAATTAGTTGGGATATAGTTAGCGTTTTGCCTACAAATTCCCAACATAGGGCCTACGGCAAAAAACTTACGACAGTTTGCCAACGAATATTCAAAGTTGGGCCTACAATTATTTTGGTTGGTTATATAACAAAGAATTACGACAGTTTGCCTACGAATATTCAATGTTGGGCCTACAATTATTATGGTTGGTTAATTAACAAAAACTTACGACAGTTTGCCTACGAATATTCAATGTTGGGCCTACAATTACTATGGTTGGTTAATTAACAAAAACTTACGACAGTTTGCCTACGAATATTCAATGTTGGGCCTACAATTATTATGGTTGGTTAATTAACAAAAACTTACGACAGTTTGCCTACGAATATTCAATGTTGGGCCTACAATTACTATGGTTGGTTAATTAACAAAAAATTTACAACGATGATTAAATGTCATCTTACAAACGTCAGAAAATTTGCTACATTCAAAAGCCTGTTATTATATTCCAAGTTGTGATTTTTCTTTTCTTATTTATAAATACGTAATGAGGACGTCTGTCTTGAGACGAATGTGAAATTTTAAGGAATGAGTATAAAGGTCGAATGATGATATTTTGTAGAATATTTTGCGTCACTGCGCAGTTATTATAAACGATTAATACTAGTTATGTAACTAGAAATTAGAAGTGTTTACAAGGAAATGTGTTGGGTAAGTGCGAACAGCAATTGCTTCGTAAAGCCGCGTATTCACCTGCGCATTCGGCGCGCGCCGATTTTTTGCTCGTTCGGCGCGCGATCGGTTCGCGGCGAGCGTTCGGGGCGCGGTGCGCGTTCGGGCCGATCCGCTTGCTGGCGGTCCATCAAAGCGTGCATTCGCGTCCGAACAATACCATGACAGTGGACGTCGCAAATTTCACTCAAGCCCAAACGCGCGCCGAATGCACGCTGAGCACCGACCGCGCGGCGCACGAGCAAAAAGTCGGTGCGCGCCGAATGCACATTCGGGGCGAATGCGCAGGTGAATACGCGGTTTAAGCGGAAAGTGTAGGTTCCATTGTCCTCACCGCGAATTTTTTTTTCCTGAACCAGGCCTGAAAAATACGTGTTTAAGACGTCTTTTGAAGTTCTTCAAGGCGCCTTTTGGACGTCTGTAAGACGTCTTTTGGAAAGAAACTGTTGGGCTTATAGGAAAAAACCTTCAGTTGGGCCTATGGAAAGAAACCTTCAGTTGGGCCTGCGTTGGTTACAATCGCTGGCCCATTTAAAAATAGCGCGACACTTCAACAGTTGGCCAACGGATAACATGTCATTGACCCAACAAACTCCCAGCAAATAAATGCTACTAGGGTTAGTAAAGGAGGAATGAGGATTTGTGACTCCATTTTGGGCCAAGATGACCCAATTTCCATACAAGGATTGAAAGGCGAATAGAAAATCATATCATGTGGTAACTTTAGCCATCACTAAACTGCCAAGAAACATTTGTGGCTGTTTTCAATAGTTTCGAAAGTTTTTCTTACAACCTTATGATTGTAACGGTTTTGTTAGGACACCCTGTATATCATTAAGATTCGCGTCACAGCATTAACGTGGTTTCGTCTCACATTTGGTCAAAAGGAGCCACGTGATGGACCGCCTGCTAACATCGCTGTAAATAGTTATTTCGATTCTAATCACGTCCAATTTGAGTCTCTCGAAAATACAGATACACACCTCTATACTCGATGGATCACATAGATCTAATACGACGAAAAAAACTTTTTATACGTACATTTTTCTGTTTGAAATTTCTGTCGTCTAATGCATTTCCTGAACCACGCTCCTTCGTTACAAGATAAGATTATTTAACTCTTGTAACTATAGTATTCGATAAAAAAGTATATGATAGGTACAGTATTCGATAAAGTTCGATGAAAATGCATTACGACGCGAAACCACAAGAGCCTGGCAAGGAAAACTTTAAGCCCGCTACAGAAAAAATATGTAAAATGTCTCTATGTAAAATGAAGAGGTCACCTTTGATCGCTGAAATCCCTCCACTCAAAAGATTTCGTTTTATATAACTTGTGCTCCCACTTAAGGTCAAGCAAACTATGGTAAACTCATTTTTATCCATAAGTAATGATATTGACGTAGTTTTAGACACTGAACACGTATAGTATAATATGAAAAATATATCTCTGTCAAATGGTATCGAATCATAGATAAATAAAAATACTGTACAGTTATTACAATTTACTTAAATTACAATACATTTAATATATAAATGGAGCACTATACATGCAGCTTTGGGAAAGGTTGTAATTGTTAAAGGATAAAAAAAATCGCGTATGCTACAATTTATGGTTTGCTCAGTTTAGGAATATAAAAAAAAATTAAAACCGACTTCAAAAAAATAAAATTGCACTAAAAAGTAAAAAATAATTTTTTCCCTTATTTAATCCACGAGTCTCATATATTTTTTAAGTCGGCGCCAGATTTACACAGAGTCGTAGATTAAATAAGGGAAAAAATTATTTTTTACTTTTTAGTGCAATTTTATTTTTCGAAGTCAGTTTTAATTTTTTTTAAATTTTTTAAAGTTTTTAGTTTTATATATATTGACACAACATGCTGAGGAGATATGCGCGTACGTGCATAAAATAATAATAATTAGGTCTTTATTATTAACCAGAACTGGCAAAATATTGGGTCAATGTTGATGCAGTGTAGGATGGGAGTACCGGAGCATCGCCCTCTTTCGAATAAAAAAAGATCATCAAAATCGGCCCATATGCTGAGGAGTTATGCGGCGACAAACATAAAAAAAAATACAAACGGGCCGAATCTATAACCTCCTCCTTTTTGAAGTCGGTTAAAAAGCGGCATTTTTACGTACACACATGCGTCCGAGCGCAGGAATGAATAGAATTTAGGCGCAATAAATCAATAACAGATCGTTAACAAATAGGGTGCCCTGGAACAAATAGAATGCATTGTAAAAATCAATAGAATCACACCATATGAAAGTAAACTCCTGTCATTAAACACTCCGTGTTACTCTGTCTACTATTTTTAGAAACACATATTATGCAAGACGTCTGGACAGGTGTATCGTACAGACGGTGTCAGCATGTTTTACTTTAAGCCAGATCCAGACCTGAATACGTATACGTTGAGTAGGGCTGAGCGCGTAGGAATAACGCTTGCGGAGGGGTCCAAATTCCAAATTGCCACTTCTCTTCCTTCACTTGTTTCTGTGCCCAGCTCGCTCTGCATTCGTAAACATTACATCGAAGGAAGAAGTCCTCATTGCAAGCGTGTATATACTCAAGAGATAAGGGATCCGTTTCGAATTTGAAGGGAAGACGACGCAGGGGAGACCACGCGCAGTCACCGGAGTACCAGTTTTGTTCCAGTGTCCTCCTGCAAGACATCTTGCCAGTTTTGCGCAGTAGCAAAGCCGTAAGATCGGTAGCATGTTAACCCTGGGAAGCCGAATGGTGGATATGGTCGTGTGAGACGAATGCAGAGTCAGTTTGACCCATAGCAACATATCTATGGTACACCGGTTTCACGAAAAAATTGAATATAAAATGAATTAAATAATTAAGATTTCTCAAATTAACTAAAATTTATTAATAAAGAAATACATCAAAAAAATTATTTATGTACATTTGGTACATAAAATAGGTGTATCTCCTGTATGATTTTTACAAATAATGTTACTGCAATTTAGCCATCATATACTATATTTTGCCATTGCCAACACAAATATAACATCGTGATAGACTTTGTCAGAGTTGGATCAAAATGACCCTGCATTCGTTGTACGAGGGTTAAAACGAAAATCCTTCGGGTATTGGAACAAGGGAGATAACAGAAATACTACTGTTCGTACCGACACGCGCGTGAAAAAAACTCGTTGCTTCTCTCGGGGTTGTAAGGCCCGATTCACCTGATGGTACGCGGGTAGCCGGATGATCTTATCACCCGCCAAACTAATTTATTAGGTGACTGTTTTTCGTAGAGTATGATCCGCACGATGATCAAAAAATGAGAGGTTACTCTGTTCGTTCTGGTGGTCCGAACGATGACCTGATCAAGCAGACGAACCTTGCTTGTAGCGAGCTGATTGAATTCTGCCTTGTCTACCTTTGCGATGTCAAAGGTAGACAAGACATCAGAATTTGGGAGGTGGCAACATTTTTGATTGGCTCAGCTTTCCTTGAAGAGGAGGAACCTTCCCTCTGCGAGTTCGGTGGTGGAGGAGGGAGTTTTCCCTCTTGGTGACGTATCGGAGGAAAACCGAGCATCTGGCTACCAAACCTCGCCAGGTTGATCGGCCGGAGCGTCTCGCTAGGGTCGCGGTTTATGACCGTATTGTCCCGCGAGTCAGCGATGGTCGAGGATATGCCGGTTTGAAGTGACCATATACCTGATATATTGCTGACAGAGCAATCAACGGATTTTCTCAGAGCGAGGACGGTCTAGGTGTCAAAAAAAATAGCACGATGTCGATTGCTGCCTATTAAACATCTGGCAGGCAAATGTTCCCCAAAACGCGTCGAAGGCAAGCAATTGCCTGCTAATAAAAGATAGTTGAATTTCTGCCTCGCTCTGAGCCCCCTTTTGTTCCCTTAAGACGGAACAACTACGAGACAAGGACTTCGGCTTCTTTCAGGATCAAAGAATCTTAATCTTTTTACGTCAATTGGTACCGCTGCTCGGTACTAAAATGGGCCTATTGCTCCTACTGCTAAGCAAATGTTCCGAGATACAGGTAGTTTATTGCGGGATCATATCCCTTCCAAGCGAAGAACGTCTTTCCGTGTAGTAGAAACTTTTACAAAACTATTTACACCTCATTGAGAGAAATGACTGCGATAAGCATGGTCATTTTTGGATGGGTCATTAAGCGACCATTCTACTTTGAACGGCCGAAAAATGAAGCTATTTTTAAAAATTTTTCTCTGAATACATATAACACATATAATGAAATAAATCTTTTTGGAATTTATTAAGCTACTCTTATATTATACAAAAAACGTTTAAAAGATTTTTTTAAATTTGTTTCAAATGTTTTTTTTATAGTGTCAATGTGACACCTACAAAAAAGCATGTTCGTGGCGCAGGTGATTCCCTGGCTCTAGCTTATGTGAAACGAAAAATTCGAAAAGATTCTTAATCTGTATGAGTGTTGCTATCGCCCGTAGCTCAATTAACAATTGTTGTTGAGAAATAACAAAATGGCGCCGTTTTGAAAGAAAGAGTTTGACAAAACACCTAAAAGGGTGTTTTCTCGAATGTTCCCCGAGAAAAATCTCGGTTATTTTTCGACAAAAATTTTTAATTGATCTACGGGCTTAATTAACAATTAGGTTAATAAACAGGGTTAATTGAGCGACTAGATCGCAGGTTATTTGAATATTATAAATCGGGATCGCAATTCCATAAAGGTATTACAGAAAGGCTATGATTCCTCAGCTTAGTTGAAGTAAAACTTTTGTAAAAAGGCTGATTTTACAACTGGCCTGCGACATACAGATACATATGCAACAGTTACTTATACTACGGTTCAGTCGAAACCCAATTTCGCTTTTAAAAGATTTACATTTTTATATCCTATTATTAATGCGAAGTAAAAATCCATCTATGTTGTATCTTCCAATATGCACTCTGCTACAAGAAGAGATGAATCCGAAAACCGATTTACAGTGACACAGATTTATTGAAATAACACGTAGGAAAAACACGTCGGGAAACTATATATATAGCACATAGTCGGAAGTTTATACATTTAATGGAATACGTCTCCGAGACTTGGCTAAATGTTTTAAGAATACACTGTAGGAAGATAAAGTTCCAACGAGCTGTAGCTTGAATTAAGACTGAATCATTATTAAACGAGCGTTCGTGTAATTTTAATTACTTATTATTGTAATATGATTCATATTTGGTATACATATATGTCTCCTATAAATGACTGCAAGTAATTAAGGTGGAAGATGGTGGAAATGCACTCTGCCCTCTGTATTTAAAGTGTCCTAGCATTTCGAAAGATCTGAGAAAACTGAAGTTTTACAATTTTCTTCGTGCCGTTTTTGTAAAAAAAATAAATAAGTTAGACTGTTTCTAGATGTCTACGAAGAATTTAGGAATTTCTAACTCTCCTTAAAAGGTAAAAGACGTGTGGAACTACAAATATTTCAACATTTCTTGAAAAATGGAAAAATGCTAGATGGGACATTTTAACTAAGGAGGGCAGCACTGTAGCACAATATGTATGCTCCACAATGCGATAATTACACATAGCTGTTCCATAACCGGTAGTACAGGTGGAAGGGTGGTGATTCTACTGGGAAAAATAAGTCGAAACTATAAAAACAGTCACAATTTTTTTTTAACGAGCTAAAATTTCTTTAGCGAAATATTTTTTTCCATTTCATGGCCAATGTATTGTTTTCCTTCTTTTGTTAACGAGATCATCTAGGTATTTATACGTAGAAATATTATAGAACGACTGCTTAATTCCAGGCTTCTGGGGTAAGTGTCTGGTGGTTCATCACAGTCCACTAAATCCGTGTTCTCAAGATCTTTTTAGTCGCAATCCCCTTTTATAATGTTCAAATAACCTGCGCCCCCCCCCCCCATATAAGGTAAGGTAAATATTTCCTTCTTTTCATTTATAAAAAATCAGTGTTACATCATTAACAGAATATGGCAATGTAACCATATTAAAATAAATAAGTGCTGAAAGTTGTCAACTAAAAGTAACCGTAGCGACCCCTTAGAAACCACTTCGCAACCCACTTGGCGGTCGCGATCCACAGGTTGGGAATCACTGCTCTAAAGACGCGATTCCACGGCGCGTGGCTCGATGAGTTTTGCGCTGTACTCACCGAACCAAGCGCCTTCTGAATGATGAACTCGGGCTCGCCGCGGCTCGGCTTGGGCTTCTCGTTCGTTGTCGGCTTATCGACTCACGCCCGCCAAACAGTCTCGTCGAGCCACGCACCGCGGGATTTCACCTTAAGGGTCCATTCAGACAAGCGATGCGGCGTCGTGCGATATGACGATACTGCCGCAAAAAATTGAGTCACGTGTAAATCTCTCTACATACATATATGTACCGGTGCGAGATCGCAACGACGCCGCATCGTCCGTCCGAATTGGCCCTAAAGGCGGGATTTCCTAGCTGCGGCTGCGACCTGTCGCAGCTAGGAGATACCGCCTTAAGGCTATCCGCCCTCGACTGCACTGAAAAACACGTTGACGCAGGCATACATTAACAGTGCGTTGATGTTAATGTCAACAAGAATCTGAATTACTTGGACAGATTAGAGGAATTCGAAATGATCCCGATCAGCAAATCGCTCCTTATACATAAGACGTAACACAATGACATAAATTTTTCTTTCTGAAAGATGGGGCATACACAACACGGTAAACATTCAATTTTTTATCATCTTAAAGCGCATGAACAAATTTATAAGCTACCGTGAACTGGCGTAAAATATGTTTTCGGGTGAAATATCAGGCAGAACCTCTATGAAATTTATAACATCGGTGGAGGCAGGAACAGCGATTTACCAAGTTTCATACACGCATTTGTTCAACGTCATAAGATCGCCTCGTTTCCGCTGAACTTGGATACAAAGTGTAATAGGTAACATCCTCAGAGTCAGATGTATGTCGTTCATTTAGCAGCCGAGTTTTAAGCACGAAGTAAATTTGACGCACCTGTCGTAATAACGACACTTGTCCCGGCGATCACAGAGATTTACGATCGTGTTGCGAGTAAACTACAAAGTCAAGGGCCCGGCGGTATGCTTTATTACGAGACTTATTTAACGTCCGTTTCTAGTTGCGCAACAACCCTGAGATTAATCTGACAACAATTTAAATGCTGCTTTTGATGAATCGATTCACACCAAACAACCGTGTCGTCAATAACGTGAGGTTGAGAGACACTACACCGAAATAATGATACCATATTTTTTTCGCTGGGTAATGTACACAAGCATGGCCGTCTGTAGTACAGACCGGAACATAGTGAATTTGGCAACGCTGTCATCAGTCCTATTTGAATTTTTCTGAAGCCTTTCGCGCGTTATGTCACGGCCGCCGTGGTACCGGTCGGAACGTAGTCATCGGATTGATGGTTGTGTTCGTAATGCGGTGTTGCAACATCGTAGTGTCCGGCCTGTACTACAGACGGCCATGATACAAGACAGAATGAGCTACCAGCTCATTAAAGAAACGTTTGGAATTCCCCAGGAAGGGTGAACGCAAGATGTTACGCTCGAATATTTCAAAACATCGAACAATTAGGCTGAGCGAATTTAGAGTTGAACTGGGGGGGGGGGAGGCCAGAAAAATTACAAAAATGACATTTTTTTTTTTTTAGAAAATAACGACACTTGAAGTTTGAAATCACTTTTTCCCTATATTTTTCGTCCTTTCAACGCCTTTAAAAATTATAAATTTTCAATTTTTTTTAAATTTTACTGGTTTCCGCCCGTAGCCAGAAGTATATTCTTCAAAATGAAAAAAGTTTCAGTCGAATCGGGTAATAACTTTTGGAGATACAGGTCCCACCGATTTTGAGAACACTGTTTCGAAAAAAACGCGTTTAAAGTTTTACGTGAGAGTGCCGAGTGGCCGGGTGTTACCCATGCATCAGAGATGGGCATTATCTAGATAAAAAATTATTTAGATAACGTGTCGAATAAAAGATACTTTATCTTTGTTCGTTATTCGAATCTTCGAATAACACGGTTTACGTTTATTCGTTATTCGCAGCTTCGAATAACACGATTTATCTTTATTCGAAACATCACGGATAAATTTATTCGACAGCGGAGGATAATTTTTTTATTCGAAGTGAATTTATTCGACGGTGAGTGATAATTTTTTTATTCGAAGTAAATTTAGTCGAAGGATAGATCTTTATTCGAGGAACTTTTATTCGAACCGTCGAATAAGGTTTTCCTCTTTATCCGTAGTCTATTCGACTTTTATCCGAAGGCTTCGAATAACTTTCGACGCGCGATCTCGCCTCGAGCTGAGGACTTGGGCTGTTCGATGACGGCTTCTGATCTTGGTTCGAGCCTCGGCTGGAGACCCATATATTGTTGCTTGCGGTGGATTATACTTATATTAATAGAATGTATGTAAAACTCCACATTTTCTATCGTATCGGCATGAACGTTTCAGTAACATACTGTTGAGATTTTTTAGATGAAAATGAATTTAAACACGATATAAATCATATTATTTTTAGCATTATTACATTAGAAATGTTACATTCATATTTAATTATCTTGAAATAATCCAATTTATACCGTGTTTGAACTCATTTCAATCGAATGGATCTCGCAACTTTATTAACAATCCATAAATTCTAAAAGTCGGAAAAGTCTTCGTACAAATATAACTGACAAATTTCGAATACTATAAAAAAAAACTAGGGTTTTGGAAGTTTTATGGACATTAATTTATTTATTGGTTAACTTTAGATAGATTGTGAAAAATGACGATTTTTCTTACATTTGTTTACTAGAAAATGCAAATAAACGGGAACACAAAATCACAATATCTTTTGTAAAACAAAATTTGTTCTTATGATTCTTGTAATTATTATCATAACAAATTCTATTCAGTTTAATATACCCATATTACCCATGCTAACTGTATGCGGATTTTCGTAAATGTAAAATCGTAGGTACTATCGGTTTATTTATATTTTCGTGTAAAAGAATGTAAAACACATCGTCATTTTTACATAATTTGTTTAATTTTAACTAATAAATTAGTTAAAATTAAATACTTCTTTTGCGTTTTTGCTTTAAATGTTTTAAATTTTGCAAGTGTACGAAGACTTTCGTGACTGATCGTATACTGTATGTATACCGTTACATTCAATTAATTTTCATGTGGCCAACTTTTTAATGTGTCCGTATTTTTGAAAACTTGTCCGTAAATAAGACCAAAAGACTATATTCACATTTTTTCAAATTTTTCAGTAGTGCCCTGCTATTATAAAATTGTATTTGTTAAGAAAAATTGCAAAATCAATGGTCAAAAATTTGTCTCCTTTAACTGAAATAATTTTTATCATGTAGGAGACGCGGCATAGCCCCGTGGCGATCACCGACGGGTCCGCACGAGACAACATTGTTGGACGTGCGGCGTTGCGTTTTTGGCGAAGTCGCGTGACAAAAGAACGCAGATCACGCGGCCGCGACACAGCCGTCTGGGACATAGGGATGCCCATCTTTCCCATAGAATCGATTTTTCGATTCAACTCAGATCGTTGTTAAAAAATCGATTCCATCGAGATCGATTCATTATAACCCGTACTCCCAAATGGCTCGAACTGGCCTTCGCTGATCTAAAATTTTGTTGTATAGAATAGATGCAGCTAAAAAAACTTTACTAGTAGTTAAAATGACGATGTGTTTTACATTCTTTTACACGAAAATATAAATAAACCGATAGTACCTACGATTTTACATTTACGAAAATCCGCATACAGTTAGCATGGGTAATATGGGTATATTAAACTGAATAGAATTTGTTATGATAATAATTACAAGAATCATAAGAACAAATTTTGTTTTACAAAAGATATTGTGATTTTGTGTTCCCGTTTATTTGCATTTTCTAGTAAACAAATGTAAGAAAAATCGTCATTTTTCACAATCTATCTAAAGTTAACCAATAAATAAATTAATGTCCATAAAACTTCCAAAACCCTAGTTTTTTTTTATAGTATTCGAAATTTGTCAGTTATATTTGTACGAAGACTTTTCCGACTTTTAGAATTTATGGATTGTTAATAAAGTTGCGAGATCCATTCGATTGAAATGAGTTCAAACACGGTATAAATTGGATTATTTCAAGATAATTAAATATGAATGTAACATTTCTAATGTAATAATGCTAAAAATAATATGATTTATATCGTGTTTAAATTCATTTTCATCTAAAAAATCTCAACAGTATGTTACTGAAACGTTCATGCCGATACGATAGAAAATGTGGAGTTTTACATACATTCTATTAATATAAGTATAATCCACCGCAAGCAACAATGTATGGCTCTCCAGCCGAGGCTCGAACCAAGATCAGAAGCCGTCACCGAACAGCCCAAGTCCTCAGCTCGAGGCGAGATCGCTTGTCGAAAGTTATTCGAAGCCTTCGGATAAAAGTCGAATAGACTACGGATAAAGATGAAAACCTTATTCGACGATTCGAATAAAAGTTCCTCGAATAAAGATCTATCATTCGACTAAATTCACTTCGAATAAAAAAATTATCATTCACCGTCGAATAAATTCACTTCGAATAAAAAAATTATCCTGCGCTGTCGAATAAATTCACTTCGAATAAATTTATTTATCCGTGATGTTTCGAATAAAGATAAATCGTGTTATTCGAAGCTGCGAATAACGAATAAACGTAAAGTATCTTTTATTCGAGTTTATCTGGATATTATCTTTGCCCATCTCTGCCATGCATTTGCCGCTACTCAAATGCCTATAACTTCGGGGATTTTACGAATTTCAACAAATCCTTTTAAACACGTATTCCTGAAAGGTTGAACATTCGAAAAAAAATCGTTTTTTAGACCGGAACCTCCCCTTAAGAGTGTAAAAACTAACCTCAAAGTCAAATAACCACTTTCACTTTTGTCGCGTATAACTCGTAAAATACAAGAGACAGAAAAAAATGTTTCCAGCAAAAGATTAAAGGTGCAATAAACGCTGCAAACTTACGTCAACAAAATTTTGAGAAAAGTTGTCTTTCGTCAGATATTTTTTTTAAACTCTTTTCAAAACAGAGTGCCCCAAAACAAATTTTTAGACGGGAATGCTACCTATAAAATGTTTCCCTTTGATCCGTGAAAGCATCTTATCGCTAAAAGAAACAGAAATGTGGAGGCGGCTCAAGTTACCCTTGTAATTTGGCAATTACAATTACATAGCAGTTAATTGTAATTGAGGTTAGGAACAATTTATGATTACGGAATGTAATTCGTAATTGAATTAGCAACTATATTTAAATTGTCATTAGTAATTAGTAATTAGATTAAATTTTGGCCAACTCTGATGTGGAACAGACCACGGATTGTAAGTTACAAATTATTTGTAACCACTGCCGAACCCGAACCGGAAGGCAGGTTACCCAGGGAAGGTTACTGTAAAGTGTAAGCCGTAGTAACCACGAAGGGACGGCTCCCAATAGTACAGAGACCGAGTTACAAGCCACACAACATTCTGTCATTTCTGACAGTGGCGTCAATTACTTGTAGGATTTTGTTTCACGGTCTCATTTTTAATCTCTCAAGAAAAAATCTGACTAATTTCCTCGAGTGATACCCACGACATTACATGCAAGTCGTTTCTTGGGCAGATTGCAGTTGCATCGCGGCGCTAGACGAACGACCGATAACAAATGTAACAATTCCGTAGAAGTCGCGAAAGGTAATTTGTTTATTTATAATAAAAACAATATTTTCAACACGACTAATGTATATGAAATTGATTGATTTCTGAGAAAATAGTAAATTTCACAAAATATGGTTATACTTTTTTCAAATTTAAAAACACCCGACCTTCGAGGAGAAATTTGCAAAAAAATTTGTTTAGAATTTTCCATGTTACAAAAATGATTTTTCAATTGGAACAGATATTATTCAAAGAGACAAAACCTTCTAAATTAAAACAGAGAAATAATGAACTTAATACGATATATAGTTTGTTAGATAAAAAGTCGCAAGTACAGCTCGGTTTCATGAAAATAGGAAAAAGTTGCAACCCCTATTGCAGTGCGGGCCAGTTGAGCCATTAAGGGGGAACAGCACTGTGAAAGTTGAAAAAATTTCGATTTTTTTTCTTCTTCGCTTTCTTAATGTTTAACTCTTCAAAAATACTCTCTGAAAATTTCAAGTTGATATTCGAAGAATTGACGAAGATACAGTGCATTTTGTGAGACGCGTCACGATGCCGTTCCGAGCGCGCTATGTAGGCGGCAAATAGCGCGCCGACATTTTTCTTACCTACTGTTCCCCCACATTGTTAAA
This sequence comes from Andrena camellia, assembly GCA_029448645.1. Classification (NCBI taxonomy): domain Eukaryota; kingdom Metazoa; phylum Arthropoda; class Insecta; order Hymenoptera; family Andrenidae; genus Andrena; species Andrena camellia. Next base: position 9,641,605 of record CM055678.1, read on the forward strand.
GGTTGTAAATTTTGGGGTTTTCCCGTTTTTACGGACGGTACGCTGTTCGTTCGAGAATCGAAGAAATGCAACCGTTGATCGGGCATTCGAGTGACAGTGAACATCACGAACGGAAGTGTGATTTTTCCCGCGCAAGATTCTCTCGCAGAAGGTTGCGTGTTACATCTTTTCAATAAATATTGTTTTTGTTGAGTTTACTTTGACGTCGTGTTTATTATCAACCTCACGTCTCCCACCTCACTGTGATGGACCGAAAAAGCACAAGGGTTTCGGAGAAAAAGCCTGCTCGAGATGGAAGAAAATGTAGGAAGCGCCCGTTGAATCGCTTTGAGATTGAACGAGGCACAGCAAATGTGAGCAGTTCTGCCAAAAAACTTCAAAGTGAGAGAATAAATATAGTAACATATAGTACGATAGGATACAGATTTATAAACTTTTTAAGCATTTTTCTTCCTTTATGTGAGTATCTGTGTTGCAAAGAATGTGGAAGCAAAATTACCTTTGGGGAAACGAGCAAAAGAGGCCTTGGATTCAAGTTAATTATTATTTGCAAAATGTGCGGAGAAAAATATATTGATTCGTGTCCTCTTATTTCAAATGCATACGAGGTGAATAGACGATTCATATTTGCTATGCGCATAGTAGGAATCGGGCTCAATGGAGCCCAAAAGTTTTGCGGTTTGATGGACTTGCCTCGACCGATTTTTCAAAGTTTTTACGACCGCGTCGTGTCAAACATATGTTGTGCTGCAAAATTTGTGTGTGATACATCACTAATAAAAAGCGGCCAAGAGGAAAAACTTGCAACGGCAAAAGAAACAGGAGAATGCGCAGGATTGACAATTTCTGGAGATGGGAGCTGGAAGAAAAGAGGCTTCAATTCATTGTATGGCGTGTCGTCTCTTATCGGCTATTATACAAATAGAGTTGTTGATATAATAGTCAAATCTTCCTACTGTAAAGCCTGCAGTGTATGGGAAACCCGTAAAGAGACTGGGGAATACCAGGACTGGCTAAAAACTCACAATCCTACCTGTGTGGCAAATCACGAAGGCTCGGCGGGAAAGATGGAAGTCGACGGGATACAAGAAATGTTTGAAAGGTCTGAAGACTTTCACGATGTTCAATATATTAACTATATTGGTGACGGTGATACCAGGACGTATAAAGCGATAGTCGAAACAATGACACACGAAGTCACAAAAAAGAATGTATAAATCACGTTCAAAAACGAATGGGCGCCCGGCTACGTCAATGTAAGAAAGATAATAAAGGACTTGGCGGTAAAGGTAAACTCACCGGCAAATTAATGGATGAACTGTCGAATTATTACGGTTTGGCAATTCGCAGAAATGTAAATAGTGTAGAAAATATGTATAAAGAGATATGGGTCACGTTATACCACAAGAGTTCGAGCGACGAATCTCCGCAGCATCATTTCTGCCCGGAAGGAGTAAACTCTTGGTGCCTTTGGCAAAAGGCAAAAGCTGCAGGGGCATTAGACACTTACAAACATAAAAATCCCCTTTCACTGGAGGTAATTAATGCTATCACGCCAATTTATACAGCCTTAAGTGACAAGCAGCTTCTAGAAAAATGTTTAGGTGGATTCACACAAAATAATAACGAAAACCATTGTGCAAATTGCTGCTTATTTAGCCGTAATTATTTTTAATGAAGGCTATAAAGGAAAATTGAAAGTTATGGAGGAGCTTCAAATAAAAATTGGACCGATAGCCGAGCAATATGCGGAGAACGAAGATACACGCCGTATTGCCGCTGCCGAACTTGAAGCACACGAGGCGACACGTGAGGGAAAAATTGCAAGAAAGAAGTCGAGAATAATGATGGCGGAAGATGCTGATACTGAAGCAGGTCACTCATATGGCCCAGGAATAGATGCGCTATGGTTAGTTCACAAATCCCATTTCTACTGCATAAATAATTACAAGTCAAACTTTAAACGCGATTTTCTCGAAACGACATTTTTCTAACTGATCGAATCAATAGGTCTGTCAATTTTTATCCGATCAACTTGAAATTTTGACAGGATCTTTAAAACAAAAGTATCTTCAGTTGTACGTACCGATTTTTTGATCGAAAACATATTTTTTTAAATACGCTCGAAAAACTATCCATTTTTTTGCGGATTTTCGAAACTTTTTCTTCTCAAGCGCACCATTTTTACAAAAATAATTTTTTTAAAAATCGGTACGTACAACGGAAACTACACTCATACCGATTATATTAAAAAAAATATATTTGATTTCAGAGTTGCCGTTCCAAAGATATCGTTTCGATAAGCGACCTATGTTTTCTTGTGAGGGGTGTAGTTGATTAACTGTATATAGAAATCTATGCATGTTTTTCTATTACTTTTTTTTTTATAGTCTCTTAAGACATTGTACTAAAGATAGGTAATAACAATTTTATAATAAAACTGTAAGTTATTCCTTAAAAAAATCTTAAAAATGGGCTCATTTTTCCGGCCGCCACAGTGGTGTTCCCCCTTAAGGAACCCGACTTCCATGGTGTTTTCCAGAGCCTGCGAGTGTACAGCGGATAGGAAAAGCTGGTAAGTAGTAGTGTGAGGTGTAGGCTCGTACCCGTAGGCTGAAATAACTGGCCCTCTTGGGAGCCCCAGTGGCAGCCCCAGTGGCAGTGAACACTGAGGCCCATAAAAATCCCAGCCATTCAAGCCTATGCTACGGGCATGAGCCTGCACCGCACACTACTACAGTTTTCCCTATCCGTTTCCTTGAACTTTCACTAATAAATGCGGCTGTGGATGGATGGCATACGCTTACCAGCGGATACTCTGGTTATGATAATCATAACATTAAAACATTGACTTTCGAAAGATTTAATTGATAATTTAACGCGTGATATTGTCGTGTAATAGTATAAAGCTATAAAGCTAGAAGTACTTATCTCATTTGTTACAGTATAAATAATTGTAATTTAAACTTATGACTTGTGTCAGCGTATGTGCCGCAAAATAAATAATTCATACATAACAATGAATGCCTGAAGCAGAATTATTCTTAATATTGTAAACGCTTTCTGCATATCGGCGTTTGTATTTAATTATTTTATCATCGGCAGTTTCATTCTGTTCTCTTCACTGATTTATTCGTACATTGCTTTTCTGTTTCTGCTGTATTGTATGGCAACATGCACGTTTTGGTTTAATTGTTCTGTAATTTTTGTGTAGGTATATATTTCTGTGTCAAATAAATTTCCGTTCAAAATCCCTTTAACTTTTCCACATCAGTGATGCAGGTCGCTCCTCCCGTAATCTACTTTAATACTAATAACTATAAATCTGACAAGTACTATTATCGTCGCGATATTCAACATAAACTGTATAGATTAACTCTTGAAATATACATAAATTATTTGAATCGTAAATGGTAATATTCATTGGGGTTATTGACTTTCTGCCAATTTTTGAATATTTAGAGTACCTACATTTAAAAATCTGGAGGGTAATTGATTCGTAGCCTGAATCTTTTTGTATAAACTGCAATAATCAGGAGATATAAACGAAAAAGGTATCAATGTATTTTTTTTTCATTTTCATTACGTGTTGATAGTCCCGATACAATTATATGCTCGTATCATGCTTATTATTTTCTTTACAGTTAACATTTTCAGTTAAGTAAAAAATGGCTAATGAACCAAATAAACTACTTTGATGATGTTTTATTGCTTAAATAATGTAAAGCAGTTCTGAGTTCCATGTGGTATAGGGAATTGATTATTCGCAATATTTATGAAAGGGCAACATGTATGTATATTTATATTTATTCCGAAAAATGAAATTAGTGCCATCCTCGTGTTTATACATTACAAAATACTTACGTTTAACAAAAACAAATAGTTGAATATTTTTAACTCAACACTCTATAGCAAAGTAACCGATGATGTTAGTGAATATTTCACAGCTATGGTGTTAAGCTGATGTTTATTTAAATAAAAATTCTGTAAATCGTGGCTAAAGCCACAAGGATTATTTCTTTATACCCTCGTAGATCCGTTCAAACGTGTTCCACCATAATCACCGTGAAACGGGGTAGTTGCGTAGCATAATTAAGCGATATATCGATCCTTGTCCTTGCACATATCCCACGTTGTTATCGTAAATCCCATTGGCATGCGAGTGATCGCTTATTACTTCCCAAATTAGCATAGCAAATGCAACGTGTTTTCGAATTTCACGCCGGAATAAATTTGCGCTAGAGGGCGGATAGATTAATAAACAATTATACGAATGGCGTTGTGGCGCGGCCGACGCGAATAGTAAACGAATGACAGCTCGATAAGTATTGGAACAAAATTTCAGCGGAAATGTGAAACAATAAAGCTAAGGGTATACCTGTTATGTGTCGATAACATAATTCGATTGATGCCGGCGCATTAGGCGTCGCCACGTAGCGCTACGTGATTTCATAACCGGCTGCTTGGCGTCAATTGCTGCTTCTGCCTTTATCCATTAATCAATTTATTATATTTTCAGTAATAGCTTGCGACGATAGAAGTTACGTTTGACACATTTTAGACACACAAGTTTCACACATTTTTCTATGTTGTCGTAATTAACGCGATTATTAATGCGTTTGCGTGTTCCCATAATATCGAATCCAGTGCAAACAGTGGCATGTTTTAAGTGCCATTCAATCCATTTACTGTCTGTGTACCAAATGCGACACACGTATACTATCCACTGGTAGGTATGTTTAGGGTGCAAATATCGAAGGGAGAGATACATACATCCATACATCCAGAGGGCACGCAGGTATACAATCTAAGTTATTGTGTAGGCGTCTGGTGTTCCCAGCGTTATATAATACGTGATATAATGTCTACTTAAATTAGAATTCGGGGTTTCCTCAGCCATGAATAGTCAACTTAATAGTAAATTGATAAGAATAGTGCCAAATTATACAAATTCTAAGGCTTAAGAACATTGAACTAGTACGAGTGTACAGATTTATTTTTAAAACTTGATATACCTATATGATGTAATTAGTATTAATATCAGTATCGGTATCGGTATTAGTATTATTATTAGTGTAGATATATGTAGTATATTATAAATACTAATGTAATTAATGATATATTATATATATACAGGGTCGGACAAAAGTATTGGGACACCCTTTAAAATAGAAATTTGTATGTTAATATAGCAGAAAAGTTGAAAAAGCGACCTTTACTATTTTCTTCGCTATTTCGACCAATTGTAATTTTTTTTTCAAAACGATGAAACGCGCGACCTAGTAAACTAATCCATCTAGCTTCTCAGAAAAACTCAAGTCGTTTCAACCAATTTTGAAAATTTTTTTCTGTTTTGAAGGGCGTCCCAATACTTTTGTCCGGCATTGTATAAGGAAAGAATTGCTATTAACCCTCGTACAACGAATGCAGGGTCATATTTGTGTTGGCAATGGCAAAATATAGTATATGATGCCTAAATTGCAGTAACATTATTTGTAAAAATCATACAGGAAATACACCTATTTTATGTATCAAATGTACATAAATAATTTTTTTATGCATTTCTTTATTAATAAATTTTAGTTAATTTGAGAAATCTTAATTATTTAATTCATTTCATATTCAATTTTTTCGTGAAACCGGTGCACCATAGATATGTTGCTATGGGTCAAACTGACTCTGCATTCGTCCCACGCGACCATATCCACCATTCGTCTTCCGAGGGTTAATTACATTTGAACATTGGAGTAAAGCGTATAAGTTGGCATGCGTTAACGCACGCTTGAATTTGTAATTTTATCGAAGCCGGTAATGAGGACTTAATTTTGAAATAATTGTACGCGATGTCACCGCGCAATTTATTTCCACGTATTTCTACGTGATTCTTTTTCGAAATGGCGAAAACGGTAAAGGAAGTAAATAAATAAATAATGGAACGAAAGATAGAAGAAAGGAGAGAACGTTGGAAAGTAAATGTGTTGATTTTATGCTTTCATGTTTCATGCTATGGTTTTATGGTTTCATGACCATTGCATGAACGTTGTTGCTGCAGTTAGTTATTGCAGGTTGAAATTTGAGCGCCCAGGGATAACAGACGTACTCGGGGAAAGTGCAAGACTTTCCCTTTCCATGTAAACGCATGTGTCATACCTACCCATACCGTCCTTAACCAATTATGTATACGCAAATGCATGAAACTTCATAACGTAAAATATAGCCAGGTGGAAAACATCTGTAACACGAATGGTGAACCACACACTACACAGAAGAACACTATATCAAATGCACCAGTAATATCCCCTAATGAATCACCAAGGTCACATCCCTCACACGTGACACTGCATCTGGCGAGCGGAGTGCAAAGTTCTGATCATTGATTTGACTAAAATCATGTATATAGTTAAGTAGTCTATTTCATGTATAGTACTGCGTTAAATGCGTGGAGCGTATTACTAAAAAATTTGTGAGAAAATTGAGTTTTAACTATCGTCTTTTGTGTTAGAACGAAATTAATTTAGATACCTAATCACTGGAATAATTATGAATTAGAAAAATAAATACATATGCGTGGAATTATAATGTGGATTACAGTTGGGATATCGTTAGCACCTAATTACAGCTTTGATTTTGTGCTCATTGCTGTAATAGACTTTTTAGTAGTGCACCCCTGCGCTCAATTGAATCAATCGATAATTTTGAAAAGGGGAAAAGTCCGATTTTTGACGACGTTCACTTTTTTGGGTGAAAGATTTTCGTCACGCCAGATTTCAAGGATTTTTATGATGCTCTAACAAGTTGATGTACAACAGAGCGTAAAGAATGTCCAGAATAGGATTTCCGATCCTGATTATATCTTCCATTTAGTTCAAGTTCTTATCTAATTTTTTACAGAACTAAGTATAATGAATTTGAGTTGGTTTTTATTGAATTCCTTCGCATTGATTTTCCAGTTCTGTGTAAAATAAAGTGTTTTATGTAACCATCCCCACACTACTCTTAAACAATTTCTCAAATTCCCTATTCGATATCATCTAATTCGAAAAAGGAATATAAGCAACAAAAACTGAAATTTGACAACCTTAATCATTTGTAAAATCAATAAAATTTCACTGGATATAAGATACCTACCTAACCAAAGAATAATACAGCCGAGTTTCTTTGTTCTAACACTAATAATTATACGAACACTAGACTTTTGTTTCATTTCCTATGAAATTAGTTTTCTGAGGATTTATCCCCTTTTGGATATTATCGCTTCAATTATATATATTTATTACACATGTTATACACTAACTACATGTATTAAAACCAAATCAGTGGCCCAAACCTCATGCACTCTCTTAGTGAAGCAAACCGTCACTCGCGTTTGACAAATCGTGTTACAACTATTGTATTTATTTACGGTGTAAATATATCAGTAAATATATCGGTGTAAATACGTTCATAATCGTTACGAAAATTCCGTACATGATGCCATTCATAATCACACCTCAGTCAACACCACCACGCACAAGTGTTAGTTGCTCGCACGGAAAAGTGTCAACATGGATCAAATGTTGTCGTACGATTTATTTTCTAGTAGAGTTACATATTGTATAGTACAGTGTCATGGAGTATGAAGTTCAAATGCTTATTTCATTTCCTGCCAGCTCTAAATTGAATCTAATTTTTCTGCAAAATGTTTCCTAATACAGAGGGTGGCGTGAGGCGTGGCGAGGTTGAATGCTAATCCGAGTCCACGCTAGGTTCAGTTGGGGCGGTTTCTAAAATTTGCTAATGTTCCCCGTACTCTGCTGCACATGGTGCTCGGTTTCGAAAGGTGATGACGTTGTACGGGCCGTGCGGGGTTTTGCAAAAATCGTTATCGAGCGGCACAGGATGGCTCACCCCAAACAGTTGGTCCCGATGGTGTCCACTTGGCATGCATTTACGATGCGGCTGTCGCTATTGAATGTACCAGAGAAAGACTTCTAAAAGTTAATGTTTTGAATAACGGTGACGGTGCAAACTGCCTAGCTTAACCAAATTGTTACTAGAAGCTTAAAGTTCTTTGCCTGTTGTCGCGAGAAAATGCGTATCTAATCGTACGTCTGTAATTATAAATTTAATCGCAGGCCAGATAATGACAGCCTATAACAATAAAATTGAACGATTCTTTGCACATTTCGCTGGTAAATCGTGTCAGGTTTCTGTCACCTGTTCACAATGGGAGAAGGTTCAGGTACAAAAGTCTGACATACGCTGATGGTATAATCTCTGCCCGACTGGTGTGGCTAGGAATCGGTGCCAAGGCTCGCATAAATTTGCGGGATGGAAAGAGTCTAAAAGAAGTCGTTTCCTCCCAGTGTCTTTGTTCCGCTATCCTTTTTCCATTCCTTCTTCCCCCATCGAGCTTCCAGCGCAGGCCCTTGCACCTCCAAAGCATTATTCATCTTTCGATTCAAAGTTTTCGTCGACACGGTCTGTGTATGTGTTTATCGCATTTATTGAATTTTTTTACACCTTCGTCACTCTTTTAGACGTGTTTATTTAGATAATCTGCTGTTCATTGTGCCATATAGCTCCTTTGACAAAACGTTCATTGCAGAAATTCAAAGAGACACATCGTTCCGGGTGTACAAAGTAGGCGAAGAACTGAGAACTAAAACTACGCTGAATAGGACCTGAACTGGAATAGAAACTGGTCCAGGATTGAGTCTGACTACATACGAAGTCTTATATTGAGGTAAATTCGATGCCCACGGTTTCGACCTGTCAAGGCTACTGAGGGGTAATCTCCACTATACCGTTTGTCTATTTCACCACTTCCTTTCTTCAGAATCTCTTCACTCCGCCTCGAGCTACGCCCGCTTGACGTTTGCGAGCCATACGTATGTTGATATGTAGGTATATCGAATAATACTGAGGTTTGTAGGAGTAGTTTAGATAAAGTGGTCGGAAACAAAGGAGACCGAAGGAGGTCTTTGATACCTAGTCACTCAGTTGTAATGCCCCGACATTAAATAGCCTGCCGAACCTCGAATCTAAGCATCGCAGCTCTCTTTTGTCTGGACATGCGCGTTCGGAGTAGAGCTGTAATTATTCGAATATTCGAATATTCGAATAATTCGAATAATTTCGAATACGAATAATTTCTTCGAACCTTCAAATATTCGAACTTCGAACCTTCGAATATTCGAATATTCGAACTTCGAACCTTCGAATATTCGAACTTCGAACCTTCGAATATTTGAACTTCGAACCTTCGAATATTCGAACGTTCGAACATTCAGATCTATTGAATTTCTGATTGTACCGAATAGGAATCTGAACGTGAAATATTTGTTCACAGTTTATCGTGAAATTCTTTTCATATTGGCCTTTACAATTATTTGTTTTTCAAACGATAAATTTTTAACTTTATTAATCTTTGGTAAATTTATACATTTTGAAACGAAAACAACCATCAGTTATTATTATTATTATTTTTATAATAATGAGTGGACAATCCCGACGGAATCGGCCAAGGGCCCCTTCCTCTAGGCCCACCCGTGTCCCATCATAAGCGGATGACAAACAGTATAAGCAGACTTTTTTGTAGGAAGCTAAAACCCCGTAGGGGAACTATAATATTTTTATTTTTCCCTCGTTATTATAACGTTATTTTTCTAAATTTATAGAGTAGATATTATTCGCTTTATAGACACCATCTTACTCATTAATAGTAATTTTATTCTTTGTTTCTGTAACCTACTCCCACACGCGCGAATGTCTCTCCCTTCTCTCAGGGTTGTAAGGCCCGATTATCTCTCGTGGTACGCGATGTAAGTGACTTTGTCACTCGACAAATTAATTTTAAGTAAATGATTGAAAATATCATGATGAAAAATAACTCATTGGCTCGACGTACAACCAGGCAAGGAAAAAACGTTGTTGTCCGTATGGTGATTTTAACGAGAATAATGCGTTGACGATGAACGAACACGACTGTGTTTTCGAATGATGTCTGCGTCACGAACGTTTGACGAGAAAGGGTCCTGTTGTTTACTTAAACATAAATAGTATATAAATAAATTGTATACATATATAATGATAAAATTAGTAGTTAATTTATTAAATTTATTTTTATTTAATAAATAAATTAATGAAACTCGCCAAATTTAATATTCACCTGTTTATCAAAAACATGTCCTTTTGTTTATAATTTAAGGTCTGCTCTGGCTAATGAATTATTTTTTAAATGGCTGCAGGTACATTGACTGTACAAGGCTAGCATAATCATTAGTCTTTTTATTGGAGGCTTCTATGAATGAGTTGATGAAATACTTACTGTCTCTGGTATAAATTATTAATTTATGTAAATATGAGCCGAAACATAAGTTGAACGATGACTTTAACAAGAGCCCTCGCTAACTTTTCCGGCGTTCTGATGGTAGACGCGTTGGCCAGAATTTTGGGAGGTGACAAATTCCAATTGTTTGCACTTTTGAAGAAGAGGAGGAACCTCCCCTCTGTTAATTCGTCGGTGGAGGGGGTGCCTTCGCTATCTTGACGAGGTGGAGGAAAAGTACAACCAGCTGGTCCCAAAAACTAGCCGGGATTATATTAGTCTTCTTTCGATATGTTGCCGCGACTCGGGGCCGGCGACACCTATTCCGAAAATATTAAAAATAACACAGGATGGAAATACTAAAATAAATAATATATGATATATGGGTATATTACTGGATTATTTTTATAATATAGTTTAAGAATATGAAAAGAAACGTATGGTTCGAGCACGCGTCCGTAAAGAAACGAGACCGCAGTATGTCTATTGTGCGACAGCGTCACACCATAGCCAGTCGAGCCGTGACTTCCGAACGAGAAATTATTGTTTTCAGAAACGAAATATTAAGAATTCGAAATGTGGCGGGGTTTATGATGCAGGCGTGATTTCTTCGCTATTTTTGAGCTTAAGAATTTAGTTTGCGCGATTGCTGCGGCTAAAACTCTGGCACCATAACCGGAAAAAAAACTCCGTCACTTTAGTGACTCTTGTCGGCCAACGTTGACAGCTACATAGAAATACATTGTTCCGCGATGCTCATATAAAATAGACTCAATAATAAAATATTATGGCCGTTAATATACGGACGACTCGCTAATATACATAGCTAAAGTTAAGTTCTTAATCTTAAGTAGTTTTTACTAGTATTGTATCCAAATATCTTTAGAAATAAGTTTTCTTCGTTTTATATTGCCCATCCTTAACTGCAGATGTCAAATTCACCATAACGGAACTCTGTCCTTTCTTCAATATCTTCTACAGCAATGTACGCGTTTATTTTTTATGGCTTTTATCCTTTTAACGTTTTCTACCATTCAAATATTCTCGACACTTTAGACCATAAAGAAAGGTCCCAACTTCTGGTCGACGGTCAATCCATCCGCGCGGCACTACCGAAGCGCAGATCATCAGGATCATAAACCCGCAGTGCCGGTAAACGGTTCCAAATTCGGCGCGGTCAAGTCAATCTTTGACCTCGCACCTTTATTGTTTTCACGTGCAAGCATCACCCTACCAAGGGACTTTTCCTCCACCATAAGTCCCAAGCTTGTATTCAGTTTAGCGGTGTACCAGTTGCATTCAAACACTCATAACTTCGTTCATTTTAGGAGTTCAGCCATAGGCTTTCGCAAGTATATCTTTGAAACTACGTTTTTTAAGGAAATACAAAACAAATCAAATTTTTTCAAAGGTTTACACTAGAATACCCGCTTAAATTTAACAGATATTCGGATGCGTTTTACGCAAAATTACTCTATGAATTCTAAAAATTGTCAATTTTCTGAAAAACTGAGTGTACGCGAAAAACGATTTGCAGATTCGTAATTAACGCATAAAAATGTACAAGAAACACGTATTGGATGTTACAAGTCCAAAAAACGATAAAATATGTAAACATTGTAAATAATTGTAAATAGGATAGTTAACAACTAAGCTAATTGTAAGTGAGGTGAATGTGGATGTGTAAATGGATATAGGTATGTGTATGGACGGATGTGTATATATGACTGGAAGGGGGGGGGGGGTAAAGTAAGATAGATAAGACACCTTAGCGAATAAGGATAAAATGTATGAATGATACAATGTTATCCCGTAAAGGGAAGCAAATAATAAAATTACTACTATTGCTATTAATGAGCATTATGATTCAACATTATATATTTTAAATATACTAGGTCCCTAAATTTAAATAGAATTTATACTTTTCGTTGCAAAATTCATAGAACCAAAGATTAATAAAATTCCAAATTTATAGTTTGTAAAACAAATAATTGTAAAGGCCAATATGAAAAGAATTTCACGATAAACTGTGAACAAATATTTCACGTTCAGATTCCTATTCGGTACAATCAGAAATTCAATAGATCCGAATTTTCGAAGTTCGAATATTCGAAGGTTCGAAGTTCGAATATTCGAAGGTTCGAAGTTCGAATATTCGAAGGTTCGAAGTTCGAATATTCGAAGGTTCGAAGTTCGAATATTCGAAGGTTCGAAGTTCGAATATTCGAAGGTTCGAAGTTCGAATATTCGAAGGTTCGAAGTTCGAATATTCGAAGGTTCGAAGTTCGAATATTCGAAGGTTCGAAGTTCGAATATTCGAAGATTCGATGTTCGAATATTCGAAGGTTCGAAGTTCGAATATTCGAAGGTTCGAAGTTCGAATATTCGAAGGTTCGAAGTTCGAATATTCGAAGGTTCGAAGTTCGAATATTCGAAGGTTCGAAGTTCGAATATTCGAAGGTTCAGTTCGAATATTCGAAGGTTCGAATGTTCGAATATTCGAAGGTTCGAATGTTCGAATATTCGAAGAAATTATTCGAATTTTGTGGTATTCGAATATTCGAATATTCGAATACTTAGATTATTCGAATATTCGTTACAGCCCTAGTTCGGAGGAGTTACTGCCAGAGATCAGGGCTGAGCAACTTGTTTCCCGCCGGGGGCCGCACAGTCAGCGTTGCAGGGAAGTGGGTTCCTGCGAAGCATTCGTAGTGGAGGGGGAACACTTACGGCCCGCAGTTTGTAGGAACCCACTTCCCGGCAACGCTGCGTACAGTGCCCAGTACCAGTCAGCCGGTTCCCCCACCATCAGCAATATCAGCTATGTAAGAGTGAGAGCTCCGTGCGGCTCGCAAGCCGCCAGTGTAGAGTGTAGGAGTTAAATAGGTATGGAGGGGGTCGTTCCCCTACAGCTCAGCAGAGCAGGCAACTTGGGATATGGGCCGCGGGTTGCTCACCTCTACCATAGATAAACAGAGTGCCCTTTATCGTTATCATTCAAAAGCTTCCATTACTCTTAAGGGTCCACTCTACTTGGCAGGTCGAACAAGAGGCCTATTTTCATGAATTTAAATCCAAACATTTCTAATTATATTTTGGAAACATGAAAAATACGATTCTATACAGCAAGTACTACTAAACATTTAAGAAACAGAACAAATATTAAAATCTGCATATTAGTTCTCGAAAAAAAATTAATGAAAATCGGCCTCTTTTTCGACCGGCAATGTAGAACGGACCCTTAATTGGCAAAAGTTACTTGGTTCCAACGTTATGGTCAACAGAAGATATTTTGTAATGCCAAATTTTGAGATTTGGAGATCACGTAAGGTTCTTTGAGCGGCGATCGTATGTCACTTATTTTCTAAGGAAAGTACGAACTCCAATTTTTGTCAATATGCATATTTATCTTTACCGAATATTTACAAATTTTTACATGCAAAAAATCAATATTATCGAAGTTATATTGACTCTCGAAGGCGATATATCTCGATCAATAGTATTGAAGTTATATTACTTTTCTTTCTCAAATATGTCTTGCTGAGTACATTGTTCACTTCTACGATCCTTTTTTGCCTTCTCTGCAGTATCAGACGCCCTCCTCTCGGATCGAGTGTATCGCCCATGATCTGTATTATTTACTTTTTCAGTCTCCTAACCTATAGTTACACCCATATCTCTTAATACTGATAAAATTAAAGAAACGATTCGTATAGACCAGTGCTCCCCAACCCTTTCTCACCCCTGGCACACTTAAGTTCTTCCCAGAATTACTCGGTACACTACAAGCAAAAATATACAAAACATATAGATGTTAGAAAGTATGTAAGTACCTACACAGAAATTACATTTATTTATGAAAAATTTCGTTCATAAAAAATCTTGGGCTTTTTCTCCTCTTGGAGGTATTGCGCCGCGTCACATTTCAGCATCGTCCCGTGGCACACCGGTTGCGGGGCACTGGTATAGACTATAGTGTGTTGACAACCGCGAGCCTCTCGACGAGCTTTACGCGAGCAAGTTCGGCGAGCATGCCACGAACTGCAGGCCTGGCGAGCATGTTCGCTAGTGTGTGGGAACAACGAGCAGTTCAAATAAGTACTCGGCTGCTCGCTGGAAATTGCTTAGCGCAGCTGAGTCTCGTCGAATTTGTTGGTATTGTGTGTGGACAATCGCGGGCATGTCGGCGAGCTTTACGCGAGGAAGTTCGGCGAGCATGCTCGCTGGTGTATGGGAGCCTTTAGAAACCATTCGGCCACGCACTTTGTCCACAACCGGCCCGTAATCTAGGCATCCGCCCGATCTGTTTCCTTAAACACTTATTATTCACACCCGACGCACGCTTAGTTCATTCATCCGCACCACAATCTCGCTCTTCCATACGCTATAGAAGCTTTCCTTTGTGTTATCGTATGCATATTCTATGAATTTTATTGAAGTATGTATGTACATAATATGAATTTTCTGTTTTTCGACGCAAGTACAGTATATGCAACATTATTTAAAAAAAAAAAGGTTTTGCGCGTTATTTAACATTCAATACTTTTATTGTACCAGATAATTTACGATGAAGCAAAGGACAATGGTAGAAAATGGATAATTATGGCGCCTGCTGCCAACGTAAAATGTTTGCAAATCATAGATCAATAGGTTCTAGGAATTCCAAAAGGCATGCTTATTTGTATATCCGTCATCTGATGCGAAAGTTGTAAAAAATACAATGATTATTTTGCAAATGGATCATCATTGCGAAGAAGAAAATGATGAAACAGGTTAATTAGGTAAGTTATACTCAGTACTGAGTTTTGGAGTTGTGTATTTTCTATAACTTCCCCATCAGATGACGGGTATACACTTATACTTTTCGGAATTCCTAGAATCTGTAGATTTATGATTTGCAAATATTTTATGTTTGTAGCGAGGGTCAAAATTGGCCATTTTCTACCTTTACCTTTTACAAATGGATTCTATATTTAGAAGAAAATTATACTTCAATTCTCTTCTCTTAATTTTTTTTGCCCCTTCTGTAGCCCACAATCATAGTATTAAAATTATTTACCATGTAACATACTATGCCATAGTATCCCTAGTAGCATTTATTTGCTGGGAGTTTTTTTGGGCCAATGACGTGTTATCCGTTGGCCAACTGTTGAAGTGTCGCGCTAATTTTAAATGGGCCAGCGATTGTAACCAACGCAGGCCCAACTGAAGGTTTCTTTCCATAGGCCCAACTGAAGGTTTCTTTCCATAGGCCCAACTGAAGGTTTTTTTTCTATAAGCCCAACAATTTCTTTCCAAAAGACGTTTTACAGACGTCCAGAAGGCGTCATGAAGAACTTCAAAAGACGTCTTAAACACGTCTTTTTCAGGCCTGGTTTAGGAAAAAAAAAATTCGCAATGAGGAGAGAATCGAACCCAAACTTTCCGCTTACGAAGCAACCGCTGTTCGCACTTACCTAACACATTTCCTTGTAAACACTTCTAATTTCTAGTTACATAACTAGTATTAATTGTTTATAAAAACTGCACAGTGACGCGAAATATTCTACAAAATATCATCATTCGACCTTTAGACCCATTCCTTAAAATTTCACATTCGTCTCAAGACAGACGACCTCATTACGTATTTATAAATAAGAAAAGAAAAATCACAACTTGTAATATAATAACAGGTTTTTGGATGTAGCAAATTTTCTGACGTTTGTAAGACGACATTTAATCATCGTTGTAATTTTTTGTTAATTAACCAACCATAGTAATTGTAGGCCCAACATTGAATATTCGTAGGCAAACTGTCGTAACTTTTTGTTAATTAACCAACCATAATAATTGTAGTATTGAATATTCGTTGGCAAACTATCGTAATTTTTTGTTATATAACCAACCATAATAATTGTAGGCCCAACATTGAATATTCGTTGGCAAACTGTCGTAAGTTTTTTGCCGTAGGCCCTATGTTGGGAATTTGTAGGCAAAACGCTAACTATATCCCAACTAATTCCCAACTGTTGGCTACCGTTGGCCAACCAAAAATGCTACTAGGGATGTACCTAGATAAGTACCTATATGCGAAAAAGATAGAATTGCTTTTTAATACCTGTTTTAATCTTGTATGCAAACCCGACGTCCAACATTTACGTCTTCAAGGTTTCCCTTTTTTTCATTCCAATTTACTAGCAGTAGGGGAGAGTAGGGTAAAGCGGAACGGGTGGGTAAAACGGAACATCAATGTTTCTCTTATTCTAATCAATTAGATGAGAGCTGCGAATGAGTTGCTATCGCGTGACATGGGACCGGATGGTCCTCACAGCATTTCGTGACAGACCATACACCCGTGTACTTGTCACTTTCGATTAACAGTCTTGTAAACATTTCCGGTACCGAACTTTCCATATTGTGTTGTAGTTTCGACCATTTTTCGGCACTTGGATTTCGAAAATTAATAACGGTAAGTACATCGTTGGATTCGATAGTCCTTACGCTATATTTTGACGTATTAAAAAGTTCTTTACCTCACGCTGAAGTGTAAATATTAAATGTTTACTAAATTACCGCACGTGGGGCAAAGCGGAACACTTTTGCGTGGGGTAAAACGGAACACCGATTTAATCCACTTCCACCAATCCAATTGTCTTGAAACTTTGCAGGGGTGCGTAGTTATGATGACAATACAAAAGTATGAAAAAAACCGGGAGGGGTGAAAAAATTACCTAGTCATCAATACATAACGAATAATTGTACACAAATACCTACTATCCGTTAACGTATGTTGTGTGTGAAATCAAGAATATTCGGAGGTAAATGGAAACAAGGATATTGAGGTATCCCTAATTTGTGTGAAAACTTACGAGAGAGGGGTTGGTCGAAAATGCTCTCTTGTGGCAGCTGCGGATGGTATCGCTACATGCGTAGAGATCACTTAAAAAATTATGTTAATAACTCATCTAATTTTTCTTTGCACGCGATCGTTGCACAAAAAATCGTTCTATCAATGATCAGCCAGTTTTTGCTATTTTACTTTAGTTATAAAGTGGAATGAAAAATAAAAACACGTGGTCGATATTAAAACATATTGTAGTGGGAGCGCATTTTTATAAGTGATCAGAAAATAAATATGTAGTCCGACGATTGACTATCTCGGCTAGATCCAACAGGATTAACCATTTAACAACTCAATTAAGTAAAACAATGTGTAAAGATTGTGGAAGTATGTATAAAGATAAGAAAAGGTATTACTTAATTCAAGATAGGTAGCAGTGCGTTTCTAACCAATAGGACTACAAACCTTACTCACTGAGTCGCGTAACATTACGTGGGTGGTATTTTCGGAGCACCTCGGGCAGAATATGATATTACGTAGCTGAGCGTTATGGGGTTAATGGGAACAGTGAGTCAGCGCTGGGATACTTCATACGACTTTCAAACTACATGCTCTGACAGTGGAAACATGTTTGCTTTTACGCCTACCTGATTTCACGATCTCGCTGTACCTCTTCTACTGATTATACAGAAAATGTTTAGTGAAGTTAATTGTGCGATCTAGCACAGCGTTCAGCTGTTCCTTTTCTGTGCGTTAACGGCTGTGCACAGATAGCGCGATAACGAACGGAATCGATCCTTTCGAATTACGGCACGGTTCAGCGTTCTCAATTTACCGTAATGGTTTGATCCCCGATATTCGATCGCAATTGGAACTTATCACCCTTGATATTCGTAATTGACGAACGTGTAAACGGCCACGCGGGACGTCGAAGCTTCGGAAGCGTTTCGGTAAGCCCGCCTTCGAATAAAAATCGTGCTGGTCGTCGAGGTAATCACGGTTTTTATTGCATCGTCTAGGAGGCACCGAGGAGAGCAATTTGCGTTTCTTTCTCCGCCAGTCTCTCCCCTAAACGGTTTTCTTTAACGACCAACTGATTTTTCTCCGCTATAGCACCACGGCTACTGGCACCAGGCTCATATATACGTTTCCCAAAGCGATAACAGATTTGTTTCTTTATACTTTCGTTATTCTGCGCGTCTATTTGTTGGTAGTGGCAGAAACGGGGATATTCGAAATTTCGCGCATAATTCCCAGCGGGGCCCCTTAATTTGTCACATCACACGAAGAATCTAGAGTGCAATTAGCTTTGTCTCTGGCCCTCTTGAAATTCGTCAGGATCCTGTGAAACTCGAACGAGCGGTTCTTCGTCCAATCCACGGTTCCTGTTCGCAACGCAAGCTTCAAGCTTTGATGCATTCCACGTCCTTATCTTTATCCTTGCTCGGCGCTGATTCTCACTATTTTTCCCCCACCTTCCCTCCTCTCCGCCTCTGCAGCCTCCTCTCTTTCCTCTCTAGTCCCATTCCTCTCGGTCGCTTACCTCTTTTTGCGCAACGTAGCTTCTGCATTTCGTTTGTCACTCTCGTCAAAGGAAGGCGGCTTCAACTCCTTTCCGCCGCGATCGGAATTCTGCACCTTGGATTCTCGTAATGTCAGAAACTCAGAAGTACATTGTCCTCGTGTATCTTCCACTCGCGTTCTGGTTCCTCTTCTTCCCTTCTATTCTTCTTCTGCTCGTTTCTCCGTGTATGCTTGTTTTGCACGCTTACGGTAAATAGTCACGCCGATTGCTCCACGCCTAGGAAAATTTGTAGGTGCGAAGAAGACAAGTGGCGTGGACGTTCGAAAAGGAGGAAAAGTATATGTAACAGTGACAAGTAATTATGTAGGGTAAACGACCAGTTATTGACCAGGCACAGAAGTTGATCACTTCAAATTTCTGCCGCCATAGTCTAATGAATCTGCGCGTTTCTGCATCAATGATGCACTTTGATCAGAAAAGACAGTCCTACCTTTCGTTTCAACCAACAATCGATGATTTCGGTACAAGCGTTCCGCCGGGAAATCGTCGGAAAGGAAAACACGTAATTTCAACTCTCAAAGAAGGTAAGAGCTTAGTGGGCATCTTTAGAGGGGCGACTTCTTTAATGACTGTATAATCATTGTTCAATTTTGTTTGCCGTGAATGCCATTGATCAAAATAGGTGACAAGGGCCCAATGTTAAGATTCCTCATATGTCCAGTCGTGTCGAACGTGATTATGTTGTGTTTTAGGGTGTGTTCATTAACTGGTTCGACGAATGCACAGTAATACAGTTATTGACCACTTGTAATTTTCGTGCTGAAAGACCGCGATGATAATTGATTTAGATCTTTGGAGGCACGGGGCAATGTGCTCTGCTTTTATATGATTTCGGGTACCGTTAACTGGTGGAATATTGGCAGTAGGTACGGGGTAACATTGGCATTTACTTAACATCTATTAAAAAGGAAAAGGACAAAAATTGGATGCATTTTCACACTTGTAGTACAATCACAAACGATGCAATGTTATAATAGGATATCTAAACCAAATTTAAAAATCTTAATTAAAAAGAAAAAAAAAATAAATAAAATAGTGTGCATTGAACATAAAAAGAAACAAATTCAAGTGTTAGTGTAAGTTCAGATGTGGTAAAACTTTACCTTTTTAGTGCTATTTATATATGATGTGCCAATGTTACTCAGTTACGGGTTAACATTAGCAGGTATTTAATATGTATTAAAGAAGGAACAGGACAAAAATTGGATGCATTTTGATACTTGTAGTGCATTCACAAAAGATGCAATGTTATGATAGGATACTTAAAGCAAATGTAAAAATGTTAATTTTTATTATATAGCTGATTGATATTATATAGCAAAATGTTCCAAAAACGTGCTAACGTTCCCCCAGATTTTTCATTGGTCCGGAGGTGGGTACGATAATTCGGAGATCAAAGGCGCTTGACGAAAGAAAACAAAAAGAAAAGGAAAAAGCAAAACAAGAAAAGGAAGAGACAAACAGTTGCAAAGAGAAGAAGAAAAGAAAGAGTAGATGAGAAAAAGACGAATGAGAAGCCAATGAGGCCGCGGCGAAGTGCACGGCATAGGTACGTCGTGAAGGGTGCACATGAAACTCACTCTGCCCCAAAACAATATGTCTTTGATTTTGATATGTTGACAGATGGTTTTAATAAAAGTGATTTTAAAGTAAAAAAGATGCCATTTTCTTTTATATTCAGCAAGTGGTCAACAACTGTACCTGGACCGGTCAACAGTTATGCCACGACCGGTCAAATAACTACAATTTTGAGTTATGTTTCTTTATAATAGCATAACATCGAAACTACTGATTTCTGAAAGTTTCTTTGGTGTTATAATCATCTTCGGTACTTCTCTTTCTGCCTGGTATAACGAAACTTCATTTATAAAATTCAAGTTACTTATTCCATAGCGTTTACCTAAACTAAAGCTCTTAGGTGGTCAACTACTGTATCGTTTACCCTACCTAAATACTTCTTTCCTTCGCCTGATCGTCCATACTCTGTTGCGTCAGATTACGCCGATGTGATATAAAGTAACAGGAAAGTTCGGTTACCCGAACATTTCGATTTTTTGAAACTGTGCAGTATAGCACTAGTTTTCCAGATAGACAGGAAAGTAGGAAATCACACATTAACCTTTAAGGAGAGAAGCCCGTATAAACGGCTTATTTTTATATCGGTTTTTAGGAATTTTTTGCAAAGATACCATTGCTTTAATCCTTTCGGAACTTTAAGGGTACTTTACTTAACATTAGAACAAGTAAAAAACAATTTATAGCAGTAAAATTATAATAAATTCAAAATAAATTGAGCAGTATCTGAAATAGATTTTTGTCGAGATGCAAAATGGCACCGGTTGTAGCGTCTCCGGTAGTTATGGAAAACAGACCAATAAATTTTTTTCAATTTATGTGCCAATTGTAAGAATATGAACCACAAATGGTGTAAAAAATTGCATATTTTAAAAATGGCGGAACTTCAAACAATTAGATGTGATTTTCGCCAAAAATTGGTGTTTTATTTGTTTAAAAACAGTGGTTAAAATTAATAATTTGGTTAAACCTTGTGGTTCATATTCTGAGGAATATAATAAACTAAAAGTGTGCAAAATTTGAAGTTGATTGGTCAAATAGTTTTTGAGTTATCCCCGGCGCCAATTTTGAAAACCTGGTCTCGAGAAAAACGCGTTTAAAATGCATTTTAGGTATGCTCGGCGTTCGGAGACGCGCTGACTCGCCAGGCTATAGTATCCATATGGAGTTGAATTTCGGTCTATAACTTTGAGAATATATTTTTGAAACGTTTTAGAAGCGGTTTATGGATTTTTTTTCAATTTCCCGGTTGATTTGTAGTGTTCTTCTCTTAAAGTGCGACTTAGGTATATTTTTTAAATGTTTTAGAAGCGATTTATGGAAAAAATTTTGTTTCTATTTTCATTTCGATTTATACGGTCTTCTCCCCTTAAGGGGTGGTTTCAGCCTGAAGAACCGAAAATTAACACAAACGAAAAATTACCTGATACGTCTATTGAGGTCCTCTACAAACCTGCACAGTTTAAAAAAATCGGAATGTTCGGGTAACCGAACTTCCCTTGTAAATGATCATAGCCAAAAAATTACGTAGGTATGTACAACTCGACAAGTTTGAAAAGATTTCTGAAGGCGTCGACTGATTGTGATGGGGATAAAAATTCTGAGTTTCAAGCGATTCCCCCGTAACAGAGATGTCCCAACTAAGGTGTCCACTCTGTCTTGCGCTGCTACATATGCACATAGACATTAATTCATGCTGCATTCGGTTCGACGCACCCAAAATGACCAAAATACAGTAGTGTCTCGAAAGAAGGACGGGGTTTCTGTCTCGAAATACGATGATCACTATCCCCTCTACTTCTGTTATTGCCGCAGCGAATGAGGGGCTGAGTGCCGCTCTCGCCCATTCGCAGTTTCCCTCATTCTTCGCGACGAGGCAATACAGGCAAGCCAGACTTACTGTCCCGAAAGAAGGCGACATTCGGTCTCGAATCGTCATCTTCTTTCGAGACAAATCTGTACTGTCTGTAGAATGAGCAATAAAACGTAAAGGACCTCACCCGTGGTCACCTATGCCCTATAATGACACGTCCACAAGGGTACGTGGGCGTTAACACATGGGTACCGAAGAAATTGCCAGATAAACAGCATTCTTAAAGAGTAAATAAATTCCAGGAATATAAATGATTATTAATATAAGTGCATAAATATTGAAGGTCGAAGTCAAATATATTGGCCGGTGAATTCGTTTTCGCGAACAGCGATCGAGGAGAAATTAGCCACCACCATCTGACGATCGTGGATTTGTCAGTTGGAGTTGCGAGGCCGCCGAAGGGTATGGTGGGGTAACGGGAATGTGCTCGGCTCCGCCTGAACGTAGCCGTGTGGCTGTTATTTATTCTTAGCGTAATAGTTGTGTGCGTTACGAAGCTATGCGTAGATCAATACGAGATGAAGCTATCGAGAAAGAATCAATGTTCTGACCAATAAAGCTCTTGAATTTTTTCGGAGCTAACGCACACCTATTCTGATGCGTGTATTTATACGCTGACAGCTCGGTTTGGCCTACGCCCCAGAAGCTTGGCACCATCCCCACCACTTCTGTCTCGCTCTTGTTCTGCGAAGGCGAGAGCGAGATGGAACGAGAGCGAGTCAGAAAACGTTGAGAAAAGGAGCACCGAGGCAGGCAAACTGTGTGGTGGGAGAATACCCCTCGCGAAACTCCCCGCCAATATATATGATACCGACCTTAATAGCACCTTCGTGCATTTTTTGTTCATTCTTCAAAACTGTAGCTACCTAATATCTTGCAAGAGTTAATATTTTGGCGTACCACCAGATACTATAAAATAAGGAAAAAGAAAAAATAAATTGTGGGACTCGAACTACAATAGTGTGTTGTAAGATACTGCTGTCAGGGAACTCAAGCGGAAGGCCTCTGTTTAAGGACGTCTAACGATCCCACCGCAGGTTCTTTTCTAATTTATTGAGTTAGCAAATAGACATAAAACGAGTTAGACATACCAACTAAAACGTGCAGTTTTCTAACGTGTACTTGCACGAGGTATTTAATGGGGAGAGTGTGATGTTAGTCCTTAATTATCGGATGTAGGAGGGTGCTTTTGCTCGAATTTCAAGCTTGGATTGGGAAGCGGTGGTGGCGATGAGCAGATAATGCGGTTTGAAAGTAACCGCTGGGAAGTACTTATCAGTTATACTCTCTAATAACTCACACAGCATGGGTCGCAGATGTCGTCCTCGATTTTTACGTGTTTCTGTAGGATGGTAACGTAGAGATACCTGTTGCTATCCGTAAAATATCGTGTGTACAGTCGATTATTTTAGAGATGTACGTGATAAATGTTGCCTACCTTATAACATACGAGGTGAGACACATAAAGTGTTACATGCTATTTTATCGAGATATATTAGGGATAACAGCAACATTGTGATTTAGGTCTTTACAATTCGATAGGGCTTCTTACTTAATATTTGCGGTAGTGCATGGGGGGAGGGTTAAAGAGGCACAGGACTCCATTTTTGTAGATGGGTAGCTATATCAATTTTGACAGCTTTGTATTGTAGTAGGCAATACTCTGGCATTTAGGCAACGGCCTAGTGTGTGACTTTAGCACATAGGTGGCGTGCATTTATGAGGAGTTCGGGAGACAGGGACCGTGGAGAGTCGGCGTAGCCGTGGTGGCAAACGCGACTGATCAGCACGCGGGCGGCTCGGGTTCGATTCCCGGCGCCGTGGCTCTCTTTTTCCGGCTCCTATAATCTCAGAAGTGGGATTCTGACCCTTAGGCGTGCGTCTCGGATTATGGCCGAGGGCGGCGCATATGTCAGGTATGGCCGAACTGTAGTAGGCAATACTCTGGCATTTAGGCAACGGCCTAGTGTGTGACTTTAGCACATAGGTGGCGTGCATTTATGAGGAGTTCGGGAGACAGGGACCGTGGAGAGTCGGCGTAGCCGTGGTGGCAAACGCGACTGATCAGCACGCGGGCGGCTCGGGTTCGATTCCCGGCGCCGTGGCTCTCTTTTTCCGGCTCCTATAGTATAGCTCCGTGAACACATTGTGTTGACCTGAACGAATCACTTGTAGTAGGTTGGATTACCCTGAAGTACTTACTCGAAGTCATTCTAACAAGATGCAAATTTGTTACCGATTTTTTTCGGTTGCAGGCTGACAGTTAAAAATTTTAAATTCGTTTTTTATGGTATTCACATCTAATTTTTCAGTTATAAATGGTATCGTTGGATTTGTCTTCACGAGAGCTTTCTAACGGTGTAAAGCAACTGCGGCACGTTCTTCGATCATAAATCACTTCGCAGGCTTAATGTTGTTCTTTTGTTACAAGAGATCAACGATTTACTAATAAAATTGTATTTTATCGGTTTTATTACTTTCTCGAGCAGCTGCTGACTTAGAAACAAATGACTTTCCATTATTATTCTTCATACCGCTCGAGCTCCTTGCAGTTTTACTATTAGTTACAAAAAAATTAGCATGTAAGTATTTCATACGATAGTCGTGGATAACTAAACAGTTTGTTTATGAAAAAGTGATAAAAACTACATAGCACCTGTGTTATAATGATTTATGTCCAAGACGATCAAGGCGATCAAGACTTTTAAGACGTAATCGGGGCTTTAAAGACTCAAAACTTATCAAGATTTCTAAACTTCGAATCATGTTTGAAGTGACTCGAATTTTTCAGTGTGTTTCAGATGCCATCAGTAGATACATGTAATCTTATAGTGGAAGCACTTTCGAACACTTATTATAACTTATATAGAAATTACTACTATTGTAACTACTAGAAGTATAGTAATATACTAGTGTAGTAGGTACAATAAGATAAATCCGTATAGAGTTCGGGACGTGTAAAGAACAATCGATAGTTGTTGAGTCACCGACTCCTCTAGAGAGTTGTGAAACCCAGAAGAATAATTTTGCTATTCAATTGCTTAACGTACCATTTCCGAATATGAGTTTATACATATGTTTAAACTTTCTTCACTTACTTGACACTCTTGACACGCTGTATATACATATAAACTTTATCCCACCTTTTTGAACGTCCTGTATAATGAAAAGAAAAACCTTACAAGCTTAAGTATTTAAAAAAGTTGACGTTTTCTTTTTCTGTTTCAGGTAAGCCATAAGAATCTATCATGGAGTGTTGGTACGGCGATTATGTAAGTGATTTCAAAATATACACTGCGAAAAATAATTAGAAGCTCCACCGCACGTGATTTATCATTTATTAAACTATGCAACACTGTAAAAGCTTCAATATTGAGACGTCACATGACTAATTTGTTTACATTTTTAAAATAATCTATCACTAGTAGAAAAGAGGGCTGCTTCGGTTTAGAAGTGTTGTGTCATTTCTAATATGGGGCAGAAGATTTCGAATACGGTCATCTTGAAAATAAAGACCAGCGGACACATATGTTCTTTATGCCGTTGTTTATTTTACTGTAAGCGCGCATAGGAAAAGACAGAAAATTGTCATAGATACATGAAAAGAATAATACAATACAGTAAGAAATAAAAGGAACTAGCTTAGGAAAAAGAAATTATCTTATTGAGGCAAGAGCGTAATTTAGTTGAACCGTTTGAACGCGAAGCTCGCAAGAACCACACACATGATTTATCTTAAATGAATTTATTATTACACAAGGCTTAAGAAGGACGCAAAATAAAAAGTATGCGCAACCTATAAACAAATATGACGGTTGGCAGCAGATTCCCGTGAAGGATAGGAAACCTAAAAATTATTTTGACATATCTGATTAGCTCAGTATGTCCCAACCTTTTTTTGAATCGCGACCCCCTTTTATTATATTCAAATAACTTGCCCCCCCCCCCCCCCAAGGTAAGGTAAATTTAATAAGGTAAAGAAAACACATTAAAAAAATAGATATTTCAGAATAGAATTCTAACTTAATAAAGTTTAATTATCTTGATATATATATTAAATATAGTTAAAAATATTTAATACATTTAATTATCTTATTTAGTGTGATGGTTGTGCTTGCATCTGGGTAACCAGCTATTTCTTTTTTTCATTTACGAAACATCAGTGTTGCATCATGAATAAAATGTGGTAATGTAACCATATTAAAAGAAATAAATGGTAAAAA
Source organism: Andrena camellia (assembly GCA_029448645.1). Taxonomy (NCBI): domain Eukaryota; kingdom Metazoa; phylum Arthropoda; class Insecta; order Hymenoptera; family Andrenidae; genus Andrena; species Andrena camellia. The sequence goes on from CM055678.1 coordinate 9,667,990, forward strand.
TCGTAAAATAAAAATAACCGCGGCGAACTCCCAAAAAACACTTCACTACATCTTTGTATTGTAAAAATATAAATCAATTGATTTATTAGAAATTATTCAGTGTAGATTCATAAAGTGTAAAAATATCGCATGAAGTCTGGTGAAGTAATTTAAAGAATGTTTATTTAGCCTAGTCTAAAAATATATTTTTTTTAAAGGCTAATGTCACATCAAATGCTTATAGTGGTTATTAGCAACCTGATACTTATAACCGGATCTGTCTTATGATTGAATTTTACATTAATTTGCCCAGTGGCTTCGTTTCATCCAGAAAAAGAAATGTCATCGGAACATCAAAGTTTCTCTTAGATGAGAGCTGCGAATGAGTTGGTATCACGTGACATGGGACCAAGCCAGGCGAAAATTTCAATACCTCCGGTAAATCTCATTTTCCTTTGTTGCCAAATATTTTTCTTAACAAAGGCTTTGATTTTCTTATAGTTTAAGGTCCACTTAAGACTCCTGTTGAAGTCCCGTGTCTTTTTTCCTTCCGATTTTATGATATCACCCTCCAAAGTTAAGCGTTCAATTTTACCCTACTCTCCCCTAATTCTTCTGAGGGATGGTTGAAATTCAGATATAATTCGGTTGAGTAGAATAATTTCTAGGTTCTGCGAAATAATTTTCCATAATTTGGTATCATTAATAACGGTTCGAATAAGGTCGTGTTTGGAGTCGTGTCTGTCGGGCGGATCTCAGGAATTCGTTGATAACACTATCATAATGATCCAAGAAACAATAAAAAGCTTGAAACTTTCAGTAGCACAAGACTCGTTCCGAGTGCCAGGCTTATTGCTCGTAGTGTTCGGACCCAGGTGCGCATTGCTTTGTCTCTCTCACCCTGGATTCGGTATCCTCGTCGAACGATTCGGTCCTGAAAGCCAACCAATCGTTAAAAAATTCGCCACTTTACTCCGCTTAAGAGCTCGTGAATCTGGACCGGACGCGAGCCCTAAACTGGCCAGCACTCCGCGTAGGTTCGTGCTTAGGCGCGAGATCGCAGGTAACTGGCGTAACTATTTAAACTGTAGTCCTCCCGATAATCAAGGTCTCCGTGGTCGCTCACGTATGGCCGTGTGCACGAGCAGACTTGCACGTGTGTTCCATCTGCAACGAGAAGCCGTTGAAGTTACGCCACGGTGGAGATTTAACATCGTGCATATTCCAGGAGTTAAGCGTCGTATCTGCGAATTTCAACGAGACCGCCGTGACTGCACGATAATCTCGTCCCTAATTTCATTCGACGTTTGTCCTCGCAGAGCGGCCCAGGATTTTTGCGCGTACCGCGTGAGAAGGATATAATGGCGCGGGAGTGAAATGACGCGATAAACGAGAAAATTTGGTACGGTCATGGATAATCTTATGCCACTTCTGTGGCATTGTTTCTGTTTTATATATATATATTGGGTTGAACGCTTTTGCGCTTTTCTTTTACTAAACAGCACCACATTACTCTTAAGGCGGAAGTACACATTCGGAATTTACTCTCTTTACGTCTAACAAGTCAGAGATATTTATTATTATTATTATTTATTATAAACAGTGAGGCTATGTAGAACAGTAATTAAGATGAGGAAGTACTAGAGCTGACAAGGGGAGCACAGGGTGTGGTAGACATCGATTTTGATGAGGCTTGGCACGATGGATCTATGTCGAAAATAAGTAAATAGGTGTCCGAGCGTTTAAGCTAATATGTCTTAGTAATAGAGATATTTACATGTAAATTATTAAACATTTCATGGTGGCCGTGGAGGCTTAGTGGGAAAAATCCCACACCACACGGGCTCCCGGGAATGCCCCCGGGGGATTTCCCTCTGGAGGCGTCGAGTTGTCTTTTGAAGATTTTCCCACGTTAAAAAAAAAATAAGAAGAAAATAAAATGTTAATTATGTTTATAAATTATTATTTTTTTCTTTAACGTGGGGAAATCTTCAAACGACCCCCCCCCCCCCCCCCGACGCCTCCAGAGGGAAATCCCCGGGGGCGCCAGGGTAGTGTGGTATTTTTACTCACTAAAACCCCACGGCCACCATGAAATGTTTAATAATTTACGTGTAAATATCTCTATTATTAAGGCATATTAGCTTAAACGCTCGGACACCTATTTACTTATTTTCGACATAGATCCATCGTGCCAAGGCTCATCAAAATCGATGTCTACCACACCCTGTGCTCCTTTTGTAAATACATGTGTGGATCTAGCGATGCAAGCAAATGGTCGCTATTCGTCGATTATCAAATGTTTGCTGACGCAAAGCTAAGCACAGAGGGCGCTACTAGCGCATGAACTATTGCTGACTGTTGATTTAAAAATTAAAGTGACAATACAAGGAGAAAATTATAAAATGTTTGACAATTTTTAATGCTAAAGTTGACTTCTAATATCTTTTTTTTTTACCAGGTTTGACGTCTTTATAACCTAAAATTCCTTATAAATAACAATAATAATTATAGATACATGCACTTATTACAAAAATAGAAATTAAGAAGGAAAATTAGATAATTTAAATACACATAAAATACCGATGACAAGTGGCACATGTGCTGGTGGCGTCACTGGTGGGAAAAGTTGCAGTCAGCTTCCCCATGTTCGCAGTTCCTGATCACGAGTCGAAACGCTCGTCATTTGCCGTATAAGCGCATAGTTTGGAGATATACGCGAATACTTTGACGAACAGTTTGCCGAATACCGAATAATCGTCGAATGCCGAATGCTGGTTTCGCCTTTGTAGAGTGTTTCAAGAATACATGTTTGAGACACATTAAACTTCATTGCTAGTTCTCTAGTAGTGATGAGCCGGCTTATGGCAGTTGTCACCTGTTAATCATCATCATCTGTTACGTTTGGTCGCCCAGAACGTTCCTGAATTTTTGTAACCACATTTGACACGTCCCAACTATAACGGCACACACTTTGCAAATGTTTTTTTTACTGTTTCTGTGGCTCTACTGCCCCTTCGAATCTTATAAAATAGTACGTGTTGAATATGTAGGTACTAACTGACATGTCGGAACGAATTTTAGAACAGAAAAACTAAATGGGACACTCGAAATATAATTATAGATACAGCACGTAATAGAATATACTGGTAAAATATAAAACATGCAAAAATTTTCGTTCAACCCCATATACATAGGTATATCTATTGCATAGTTCGAAAAAATTTTACTTCTTTTCGGACTTGCAACATTCAATAGCCGTTTCTTATAGGTTTTCATGCCCTGAAAACGAATCCGCAAATCGTTTGTCGCCATCATCCTCAGTTTTTGAGAAAATCCATTTTGAAAAAAAAAATGCAAATTTTCAAATTTGAACATCTTTTGTGTAGAAACGGTAATAGTTATTCGGTTGCTCGTTACGTCAAATTATTCTATGAACCCTCTCGAATACAACGATATAAGTTATTATTGCATTATGAACATTTGAATATGTTTAAACAACAATCAAAGGGAAAGGAACACCCGAAATGTACCCATTTCTGAAGATATCTTTCAATTTATTTCCAAAACTAAGGGTCTAGAAGAAAATCTGACCATTCCACGCAATGCAGCAGACATTTTTCCTTCGGAAAGCATCAACAGAAGTGGTAAGTCACGTTTGACTGGTCTCGTAGAGGACCAGGTTTATATTTCTCCAAAGAATTATTTCTCGGAGCACTCCATATACACTTTTTATCAGTGGATGAAAGAATATTTAGTGTAAGTAGATATATCATTTTTATAATACAAAAAAAAATTATATTTATACTTGTAGTTAATATTAAATTAAATCAATCATTATTCTAGATTACAGTAGTGCCTCGTTATAGTCCCGTTTTTATTATGCGTAGTACGCCCGGTGATTATCCCCAACATTTCTTGGAATCCTTCGGTCGAGAGTGAGAGAACGAAAGAGTCGACGGCAACTTCGTGTCAACTGTTTCGTTCCCTCTTGCTCGGCTCTTGGGTTTTATCACTCGCAGCATCGGCCGCAGGGAATAGGCTTAGAGCATATACTACTCTAAGGGAATAGTGTCCGCATCACGTCGTTCGCTCGCCGCCAGCCCCGTTCGTCGGGTTTATTACGAGGAATTATTGTACCTGGTACAAAATATCAATGATGCAACAATATGTTTGCACTTTTCACTAAGTCCCGCTTTACAGCTGCATTTTGCCAATTTTACTGTATTATTTTTCTCAATACTTATGGATATCTCATGAGGACTTCCTTTCATTAAGTTGGATGTTTGCAGGTAAAACGCCGTTAATTCATACTGCGTATCACATTCTGCAGCTATTCCACAACAAATTATATGGCCTGCATTAATTAATTGTTCACCTTCTATAAAATTTCGACTGTTTAATATTGAATTTGTAAAATTTAACGAACTATTTAATGATAGAAACATTATTGAACTATTTCTGACACCAGTCCTGTAACGCGATTGACCCGATTACAGAGCTTCCTAAACTAGATGGCGCTCTCACAGTATTTCGCAATACGCATGCCAATTTATGATGGAAGATGACATTTTCCCGTGATTGCTCGTTTCTAGGACTCCTACGTATTCCTTCAATTAAGGTTTTTTTCCTTACGCTATGCAATGTTTGTATACGAATTCAGTCTGGAAGCATCTTTTCATGAGAGCAAAATAGTTCATGCTAAGGCGTTCATCACACGTTTCATACTCCTTTTAGTATTTGAAAAGAGTAATTATCATTTTGAAATTTGTGTGCCCAACGAGTATAAGTTTCGGCAACATAGAATTTAGCTCAATCTTGGTTGATGCTTCGAGGTTATTACGTGCTTCGGGTATCGATGTATGTTCTTGTCAAAAATTAATAATTGCTTGAATAAAAAGAAACAAGATTCTAAATTAATATTCTAAACATCAGTTTCAAGACCATTTTTGCTATTTGTTGCTTCTTAAAGTGTTTGTAATAACGATATATGATTATGAATATTTATATTTTTACTAGGATAACAATACACTATACCTATTACTAGGAGTACATATTGCACCACTTCAGCTGAACAGTCCATAAAAAGCTAAGTAAAGATTGCTGGAAATCCGGAATTCCATGGTATAGGTAATATCTTATATACTTCTCTCAAGAAGTTCCTCGGGACGGGGAATGTGGATGAAGCAGAAACCGCGAGTTTTCAAAGTTCTGAAAAGTTTCCTTTTAATAAATCCTTGATCGCGATGTACTATTACAATTTAATGTAAGCAACAGGCAAGAAAACTTCATAAACTGAACTGCCTCAATGGAAATTGTAGGGAGGTACAAAAATGTTAATGATTTGTATTTCTCGATCGTAGAAATTAATTCTCAAACTGGCTATCGTTACAGTTTTTAAAGTTAGTGCAACTCGAAGGCGGTCAGTAGATAATTGGAACGTCCCAATGCAATGGCAAAATTTACGTATATAAAAACGTTTATGATTCGACTTACTACAATCATACGCCTACTCAGTTCGAAGTCATAAACCAAGTTATATTCTACGAAAATACACATTTCGGTGCTCGCGTGTATTTCATAGGAAAATACGAGGTTTTCAGTAAAATAAAAGATGTCTACGTTGGGTTTTGTCAAATACTATACACCGAGTCTCACAAGGATATCAAGATATAGTAAGAAATATGCATTTATTTCACATCGTGTGCGTTACAACCAAAAGAGCATTCAAAAGGGGACTGAAGTTAGCTATGAAAGGTTGTGCGGATATACTACGGTATGACTCAACCATCATAATGAACTGAAATTTTGAGGAGTTGAGAAGGAGGGAAAGAGGACCCCTATTATAAAATGTATTTGTTAGTTTCTGAGATATTAATAAAAAACTTTCGGCATAATACATTAAATTCTGCCTGTTTCACAGTCGACGATACAATGTACGATATTGAACTCATCGCGCGATGCTTGTAACGGCAGACTCATTTTTAGTATTCCCAAACTCACATCGGTTCGGTACCATGCTTTACGCGCCCGCAAGCGAGCGCGCGCCCCCCGTACTAACCTAGCCCCAACCAATACTAATACCCGGGAGAAGTTGGAAAGTGGAATGCGTTCTTCAAGGGCAATATCGTAACTTGATGATGAAGCCATTGTAATAAATGTTGAAACTAAGTACGTGACAAAAGAGCAAAGGCCTCAACAACAATCGCACTTGGCTTGGTGAAGACCGTTCGCGTCCAGTTTCTGTTCCCGTATCCTTATACATGCATTTTGCAACCGATATCGTACATTGTATCGTCGGCTGTAAAACAGTCGACGGCGACGAGAAGATGGTTGTGTTAGTAATGTCTACAGATAGATTTTAATGTATTATGCCGAAAGTTTTTTATTAATATCTTGGAAACTAACAAATACCCGCAGCTAAAATTTTATATTAGAGGTTCTTTCCCCCTCCCGCCCAACCCCTTAAAATTTCGGTTCATTCCAGTGCTTGAGTCATACCGTAGTACAGCCTTAATTTTATTTGATCAATATACTTAAGGATGTATTGGACGTACTCTTATGGAAAGAGACGATCTTGACAGATAAAACAGCTGTCAAAATGTTGAAGAAATGGTACCAATGTTTTCAACTTTTCTTTACATGTAGTATATAGGTAGATGAAAATAACTGCCGAGTTTCAATTGTTTTCACTGCACCGTTTTAAAGAAATAAATTATAACTTGAGAAAACTGTGAATTCTGGGCATTTTCACTGGCAAAAGTTTAGCAAATAATGCTTGAGAAAACATTTGTAAAGTGAAAAAAACCTTCGTAGGATTAAAAACAAGACTCCAACTGTCGTTCGAGTTCCTTACATCTAGACTTACTATGTGTATGACGTAGATATTCAAGTATTTTAAATTTCATATACTTTTGTCTAATATTGTACGTCCGATACATCCTTAACAGTCCACGAATTATTGCGCGATCCGCGAAGTTTCTACTTACTATTGAATCGTAGGTTCAATTTATAGAACTCGCCTAGTTTACGAGTTTAGTCTAGAGTATTTATTCTCCTTTACTACTTACACTACATAAATAAATAATATAACTGTTTCTTGGAACGTCGTGCTTCGCTCGATCGCTCTCGTAAGACTGCTCCCTGGGCCACGCTTAGCTCCTCCACGTTAGGGATGTGCGGGTAATCGAATGTGTCGGGTACCCGAGCGGTCGGATCGGGTCGGGTAACGTCGGGCGGGCTCGGTCGGAGGCCCGGGACAGACGGGCCTACGGGTAGCCCGATTGTGTCGGGTAGCTCGATTAATTCGGGTAGCCCGATTGTGTCGGGTAGCTCGATTAATTCGGGTAATGCGGTGCTTGATAAGTTGATATACGTATTCAGCTTTTTTTAAACAACCGAGTACTCGGCAAGCATGTACAAAATCTTTACATAATAAACAATACGTAACTTTATAATAAGATAATTTTCACGTGGCAAAATAATGCTTCTAACGGATTTATTCAAAGTGACCTTCATTCGATACCTACCACCTGTATATTAACTTTGTATATAAGGTGCATAAGTTGAATTTTTACTTAAGTGGAATTCTCGCGTAACAACCCCCAAAAGTAAGTAATAGGTATGAATTTTTTTTTAAACTATTGTTAATCATACGTTAAACTTCCTTCTCTTAATATCGCAGTACTAAATACATGTTTAAAAACGCATATTATCTGGATGTTTCATAGTATTTAAGAAAACTATACAAGCATATGAATATGCTTTTTAACGTATTTATTTTAAATTAGCATGTAAAAGACGAAGCTGTTGCACATTTTTCGGTAATATCTTTGTCCGTGTACTTGTTCCATTGCATGCCTATTTCCTGTATCAACTGTAAGATCATTGTTTATTTGTATTCATAAATGTTTATAAAAAATGTTTCAAGTGAAAATTATCTTATTCTAAAGTTTCATATAGATAAAGATTTTGTACATGCCGAGTACTCGGTTGTTTAAAAAAGCTGAATATGTATATTAACTTATCATGCACCGCGTTACCCGAATTAATCGAGCTACCCGACATAATCGGGCTACCCGAAGTAATCGGGCTACGCGACATAATCGGGCTACACGACACAGTCGGACTACCCATAGGCCCGTCTGTCCCGGGCCCCCGCCCGAGCCCGCCCGACTTTACCCGACCCGACCCGAGCCCGAAAAGTCGGGTACCCGCACACCCCTACTCCACGTCAGTCTCGACAGGCTCACCTCTAGAGCGAGGTAATGTCGCGATTCGCGACCGTTTGTTTTGACGTGCTACGTTTCCTGAAACTTACTGCCACGCGTTACGCTCGCCACACTACTTATTGTATTTTATTTTATTAAATTCAAGTTGGCTTAACAACACTGTGTAATATGTTTATTATTGGTTTTCTAATCTTATATTACGTTTATCTTATACATCTATTTTATTCGACTCCTGATTGAAGAGTGAGAAGGGTCAGACGTGAGAAAAAAAAATGATCGTAGCACCACAAAGCGCGTGGTCATATTCACGAAACATGAGGCGACCATAATCCGCCAAATTCAAAAATACGAACCGTAGGTATATAATCCTACCTCTCTAATTACTTCAAAATATCAGTCTAGTTTCTTATTGACAGTTTTCGTTCGATATAGTTTAACCTGAATTTATCGATAATTTCCTTTCCACTAATTCCTTTCTGCCTTTCTCCCTTTCGTTTTTTCGAAGATTATTGTTCTGTCGCGATATCGGAATTCCATAAATCCATCGGACAGTTTTAAAATTCTATTCGTGATGCCAGGACTTGTTTTTTGATTCGACAGGGATTTCGACTGAAGTAAGGACACATGACTCCTCGGTTTTTTATACCTATCCGACCTTTGACATTTATGAAAGTGAATCCTCCACGGGGTTGTGCGCGATGGCGCTGCAACTTTTGGCGGGAAACACGGATTTCGACCGTGTCTAACGTAAATGCACACCAGACTCCGCGTATTCGACTAATTTACAAGTAGTATCACGGCCTTTCGCCTTGGGTTTGCGAGGCCGTGGAGACGACGTTGAGTTAGCAGCGAGTTTCGCGCTCGAGGAGGATCGCAGATGCGATTTTAACACGTTCACTGCCATGGGGATTAAAAGGGTGTATGGGTTAGCTAAAATCAACGGTTTCTTTTGGTCTAGATTGTAGAGCCAGTAATAACTCAAACCCAGCTCTATTAACAATTCTTTCTTAGGGATACAGAACGTATTTTCAAATAAGGATGTTTCCAGAATATTAAAAATTAATTAATATTCAAGACATCAAAGTGAGTGCTTGCGTAATGCGCACCTCCATGTGGTGAACACGATTCCGATTGACCGACTCATCTAAAAGCAAAATCGCTGTATATGAGTATCCTTTAACCCAAAATCTACAAGCAACCCGGTCGAAAAATTTTAATAAAAATTCTCGGAGTTTTATAACAAATATCAACTTTGAAGGATTTCTCAGAAATAATTCTGTGATAACTGTTATCTTAAATGTTGTTAAAGTTATGCGCTCTTACTGAGCGAGTTCCACCTTGTGGAGAAAAATGTTTTGTAGGTTCAGTTAAAATTTCAATAAAAAATATCAATCCGTTCTCCAGTTACGATGTTCACTGCCTTGAGAAACATACATAGTTTTGAGAAAAACGGCTTTAAAGCCCGCCGCGCGTTTATCGGCATGGCCCGTCCGTTACTTTTTACGCTGTAACTCTGGCAATTTTTCGATTTTTTTAATGAAATCTTTTTTAAAATACTTCTGAGAGTTGTGGCTATCATAAATGATTCATCCACAGTGAAAGGTGTAAAGATTGTATTCATCTACATTTCACTCAAAGTGATCAGTGAACAAAGTAGAGTTAGTTGCTACTTTTGACGATTTCACATTCGCTGTGGATGAATCATCCGCGATGCGCATGCAAAGTGTAAAATCTAAATGCGTCTCTATTGGTGACTGGCACCCGACTTTTCAGAAAGGGCATGGGAACTACTAGTACCCAGCGTTATAAGATAATTTTTTTCAGTTTTAAATATACTTTTTTCTAAATAAATTCGTACATACACAATATTTTATCATTGTATGCATTTGACAAGAGAAATTGTAATGTACACGATCAGACATATCAGGTTGCGGCATAAGTTCTGTCCGCTAGATCAGAATTAGGCATTATTCGAATAAAAATTTTGAATAAAATAAAATTATTCGAGAATAACGAAAAAAAGTTGATTCGGAATAAAATTGCTTCGAAGCAGCGAATAAGGGTTTCGCATGGCACGCACCAGTGCGTTTAGATACCTATGTACTTACGTCAAACTATGTATTTTCCATCATTATTTGTGACAATTTCCGTTCTACGTGGGTATTTCCCTTTTTTAAAAAAATCTTTAAATTTATCACTAAAAAAGGAACTTATTGCACTTTTTGTGTCCTCGAACTTATTGAAGGTTTTTCCGTCTAAACTGTTTAGTAGTGATCGGAAAAGGTGAGAATCTGTTGGTGCCAGATCCGGGAAATATGGTAGATGAGAAATAAGTTCCCAATGCGGTTGCAATATTTTTTTGTCGCGTTGTCGTGGAGGTACAGTACACCCTTCGATTCACAAGGGACGGTCTTTTAACCTGCAGTTGTTGCTGTACTCTTTCCAGTAGTTGACAATATGGATCAACATTGGTAGTTGTATTTGGATCGAGTAACTCATAATATCGATAGCTTACTGCACAAATATTGTAGGTATGTCCACTTATAGCGTTTTCGAGAAAAACAGGCTTAAACATACAATGGTACATAAGGTTCAGAGACCTTCAATGAATAAAAATAGTATTCTTGACAATTTTATGAAGTAGATATAAATGTGGTTTTTATGCAGCAAACAGAAACAGCCAAGAACTACTTGTTGCATATAAAAACTCAAATTTCACAAAAAGTGAACATAAAATATTTGAGCATTAAGCCTTCGATATAAACGAAGTGGCGGACGGAAATTATGCAGCAACCTTTAGTACACAGATTGTTGCGCAGTCAACGTGTTAAAGACAGCGTAAAGGCGTCAAAGCTTACCTGACTTCAATATGGATGAAAATACTGCCAGCTTTTGTAATACTCGTTGTAGTTTCTGTAGCTCATAATGATGAAGAACAGACTATCAAACGGACAGAGATGGATCCATCAGTAGATTACGATCTGGACGCGTCTAGCATCACATTTAAATTCGGTTGTAAATATTCTACAAACGACAAAACATGAAAGATCACCAGTTTTGGACAACGCTGCGAATTAAAAGATTTTACAAAACGTGTATCTGTGGGTCCCAAAAAATACGAAAACTGTACTTACTTCGTTAACATGTCATAGGAAAGTTCTAATAAATACGCGTAAACTTCAGAATGGGTGTAACTCATCTAATTACTAGTGTTTCATTTTCATCGTCGTTTGATGATCTGCCATCTGCGAAATAATCGTTGAGAGAATCTACTGGTGTGTTTTTGGTAGGTTAATCGAGTAAAACGAAAGCAATAGCATAAAATTGTTGCTCATATTCTTTCTTTTTTCTTCTCGTATACATTTTCTCTAATGCAGGAATATTAATGGGAGTAATTGTGTATGTTATTCGATTTAAATACTGAGGCGCTTTCTTAAAGGGAAGCTACAGAAACTCAGCCTCTTAATCCTACATTACAAGCGGAATCGCGACTTCAGCCATGAAAAACTAGCGCTTGTGTTTTACTAAAGCCGAGGTAATACGTGTTGCGTTAACAACGATACCAGCAGCGCGGATGAGCAAGACATTACAAATGAAGGAGGGGATGAAAGTTGGCCCGGATTAGAATCGACAGCCGTTGGGAATCGGCTTCTGAATGTACAGCTTGCGCTTTGCCGATGTACATACAGTCTCGTAGTATGCACATTGACTCGAAGAGCAATAAAGGCGAATGTATCGATCGGCGCATGACGGGACCTTCTTCTCTCACTCCCTTTGTTTGCCGTTTGATCCTTCCTTAGTTTCGTTCTCCTTATCCGTTTCTCCACTCGTTACGCCTAAGCGTATTCCCTCGCCTACTTCGGCTTTCCCTTTCACCTTTCACGTTCAATTCTGCTGTGATCTTCTCGCCGGTGTCTACCTTACCTGTGAAATTCTAAGATTAGAGCTTTAGTCATTTACCATATTATCTTCAGGTAAGGGCGGGATATGATTAAGGATATTGCACGCGTGCTCTAGCAAATTTTTCATTTTTTATTCCTACTTTCACTGCTTTCCTCCATATTTTTCAAATTGTTGTATGGGTGTTGGGTAGTGTTAAGGGTAGTAAGTAACAATGCTTGAGATTTGTTTAATTTGTTGTTTACATATTAATCCTTTAGCTACTGCAGGAGTTGTATATCAGACAAAGAAAATCTAGATGTATATTATGTAAAGATGTAAATGTATCTAAACTGACTAACTTTTGAAGACCAAAGTAGAAGATATGAGGCAGTCAGAGCAACGACGGACCAATACACATTAAAAAAAATTTTTTTTTCCTTTTTTACATGGTTAGTAGAGCCTATTGGAATACGTTATTGCTACTAATTCAATTTCGAATAAAATGTGGGTTAGTCCGTTGTTGCTCTGACTGCCTCATATGTAGATATACTAGGAATGTTATTATTAGGAACTGTAAGTGTGGATACTGTAACGAACATTCGACATGAGGCCTAAACTCAAACAAACGTAGGACAAGTTAAATGGATAGTGACATAGTGTGTTCTTTTTATTATTTAAGGGGGTAGCCTAGTGTAACTGCCCGTTTTTCAACGCCATCTTCGGGAATTTATTTAACAAAAGCTATAAGTTTATACTATCAAGCGTTTTGCCTGCATATTAAAGTATGTTTGAACTAACACTCAGAATTTTTCTGAGTTTTCTCATCGCGTATATACATAGATATAGTCCGCGCAATCTTCAGCAAAAAATTCTTCTCCGAGGGGCGTTAGTGCGGGAACTGTTCTAGTCATCTGGAATGGAAAAGCTGAGGTTTATTTTTATTTATTATGGTTGTCTTTATGGTTGGAACCTTCCTGTACTGCAGAATGGCAGCATTTTTAGTAAAACTGTTCGATTTTCACTAAAAATTTGGCTGTTTTCCTTCTGTAATATTAATTAATCTTTTACAAGATAGAAACTCGCCCGAGCTTCCAACCATAGCCAGTTATGTTATGAAACTGTACGCAAAAGAGTTACTGGATCGGCCCAGTAGTTTTTGAGATACGCAAAACGCCCGTCTTGAAAAACCCTGTTTCGAGAAAAACGCGTTTAAAGTTTTTTTACAGAGAATATTTGCATTATCTTTGGACCTCTACATCTCTGATAATATTTCGAATTTCAAAAAGTCGCTTTGCAGAAATATTTGTCACGCCACAAACTACAAGATAATGCAAAAAAATCATTTATTCTACCATCTACACTAGAGTTACCCCTTTAAGCTTAAATAGAACTCTCGATAGAGAGTTACAAAGCTGTACATGAAGTTTACATAATCTTTTACAATTATCTATTTGTGGTACCTACACTGTAATAAGATGTATGAAATTTTACAAACTAAATGTATAACTTTATATTGTTAGGTCGCATTTTTTGAAAAATGTATATACAATAGAACACAGTATTCGGTTTGTAAAGCAAAGATCTAATATTTAGTGGTGGAAATTGTATGAGTTTTCTTAATTTTTTCATTAGGTTCACTCTTTGAGAACTTAGCAAAAGACATTGTCAAACCATATGATTAAGGTCTTGTGTTTCAAAATTGCAGTTGTATCTAGCATCATCAACAATATGGACACGTGCAAGAGACGCTGAAAGATTATGATGGTCCGATCTACAGCGATTGATCACCACAATAAATCCGCGTGAAAAGCCTTTATTTGAAAACCACGGTCAAGCACTGTCGCTAAAATAATACCAAAAGAATTCCTTTCCCTTTGTTTGGCATTGTTGCTCTATGAATTCTTTAGTACTCAAATGCGACATAGTGTTTAAAATAGTAAAATCATGCACGTGTAACAGCGGCTGTCAAAGTGTTAAATAACAAGGAACCAAGAATATAACAGGTATGCAGTAAAAAGAACACGGATGGATCTTTTGCACAAAAAATACTGATCCTTGGCATGGAACAGACACATGAAAAATTAGTTACAATCATGCTGGCTTCTTTGGCTGTGATTATGAATATTTAAGAGTACTTCCCCAACAGCAGGTTGCATAAAAATTGATAGAAATGTAGTATTTGAATAGTATTATACTTCTATTACGTGTATGTGCTTCTATCTCAAAAAGAATGGTTACAACGCGGATTGTGAATTTCAGACAAACTTTTTCTGATAAGATTAGGGAGAAAATGGTGTTCAAGTATATAACGTTGAAGTTTTAATTTTTAAAGAAAGAACACACTCTTTAATATATTTTGAATTGCATTGGAAATATGTTGAATTAAATGGCAATTGCTTGTGAAGAAAAAATGAAATAGTGTTTTGCTTCTTGATTGGAATTTTTTACAGATTTTTGTGGATAGTTTCTGGTGGTAATGTTTCTTATTCGATATAGTGAGTACTTTTTCGGTGTAAGCGAGAAACTCATCTTCTCTAAAGCCTGCATATATATAGTAAAAGAAGACAAAGTAAAGGTTTAATACATCAAAGTTATAAAAGCTCATTTTTCATACACATATGTACATGTCTTTAAACGTCTGACCTATTTTTTGAAACTACAACTTTATTGCTTTAAAGTACAGAATGAAGTTTTTCTAAGTCGGATATTAGTCGAGAACAAGACACTGCCGTTGCATATATTTGAATAATAATCGATAGTTATACCGGTATGAATTTTATGCATCCCAATTATTCAAATTAACCGTAATCTTTAATAACTAGTAGCAAAACTTTTGGAAGGTTTCTGTAAAATCCTTTTTCAGGAAAAAGTATTCTGTTTTTTAGGTCGCAAACCCAGGAAATTTGGAGAATTACTGTAAAAATCTAACATGATACGATCATCAAATTATACGCAGCCAGGACTTTGACGCGAAGTGTGTTTTAAACTGCTAGGGTACCCTTCGACGTTAGTTCAGGGGCAGTCCTTAAATTACAGTTAGTTCAGTTTATTAGTTATTAAAATTTTTTTAAAGGTGTATATAATTCATTTAACTCGGTTTTGTGTATGCAATGAAACATCGGTTTTTTAGGCTACTCATATTGCAAATTAGGTTAAGAAAATATTACGTAAGACGCTGCATGACTCCCTCTCCGCCCTTTGTAAGAAAACGAAATTCGCGACTCCCCCCCAAGCCTTACGTAATTTAATTTCTAAAAACATTCGAATATACTTTCAAACTGGCAAATAAGACTAATTGAAATTTATACTATCAATCAGATTCCGAGATATTTTTACAATCAACGCTTCGAAGAAATATATATATACTAGTCTCTTTTGTCAGTTATAGGCACATATCTGAATCATTGTCGAATACCGTGTTCTTTCGATATAAGCTCGCTTCCACCTCGCGATAAAGATTCGGCGCTATCCCCACCACTTCCTGAGGCTCGCGTTTGCTCGCCGGAGACTCGTTTGTGTCTTCTGTGTAGTACACTTTAGATTGCATGCCTGTCTCGGCCCGAAACGTAACTAATCTCCATTCGGTTGAGATTCTGCCATTTATGCGATTGAATTTTAACAGTTTTTAAAATCTCGATATTTTAGATCCATCTTTCTTTCATCTGTAATGTTTATCTTTACATTATTACACTCTCTGATATCAACCTTTGTACTATTCTTTTCGTTCTATAATCACAATACCTTCGGAGAGTCTGTCATGCTTATCATTCGCATACAATGCGGAAAGATAAAGGATTTTCAAATCGATGCTAACTCTGTCGTTTAATGTTCTCTGTTCCCGAGTACCTATTCTGTATTACGTTTACACGAAGAACGCAAAATAAAAGCATCAGAAAATTGATTGGGAGCATACTTCCTGCCGTTCTCTTTGAATTGAAAAAGTGCAGCCGCCCGTAACATGACAAATCATCAAAGCTTACGGTAATACGGTATCGGTAAAATTACACACGCGTGCAAATAACAGGAACAAATTTTCGTTGCCCTGCCCCCGAAGTTCTTTCATCGATCCCTCAAGCGATATTCTTTTCAATTTTCCTTTCCATCTAGGTACTGTTAAAACATTATTCTGCATCTATCATCTCATCTATAGTTTACTCATTGACCCATTTAGCCTCGTGTTTTCTCGTGCTGGTAATAAGATATTTTCTTGTTTGAAACGAAAGAAATCGTGCGCTTATTGTTCGGGTATTTCGACATATACAGGGTGAATTGTTATAACTTACACGGAAAGATCCCTAATTCCGAAATTCAAAAAATTCTGAGACTGGGAATTTTTAGGGGAATTACTCCTGATTTTAACGCAATTTTTGTTAGTTTCCCAAATTCACTCTAAGGTGGTGAAAGTGACCCCTTAAATTCCGGGTATTTTCCGATTTTGTGTTATAACTCGCTAACTGTAAGAATTGTAAGTTACCAAATGATAGCCCTAATTAACAGAAGTAACTTTTGTCTTGCAACTTTTTTTCTATCTCTCACAGATTGCGAATTACAAAATAAAATTGGAAAATAGCCGAATTTTCGGAGGTTAATTTCACCCCCTTAGAATGAATTTGGGCAGCAAACAAAAATTGCGTTGTAATCAGGAGGAAATCCCCTACATATTCACAAAGTTTCAGATTTTTTTTGAATTTCCGGGTTCGGGATCTTCTATTATTAGCACCTTAATTAACTCTTTCGTTTTGTACAAGAAAAAGAATCAATCGACTAGACCTAGAGCCTCTGTTCTAACCATTAACCCTCGGAAGGCGAATGCTGGGTCATTTTACCGCATAACAAAATTTTCATTCTACACGAGTTTCGCGAAGGAATTGAATATAAAATTAATTAATTAATTAAAATGATAAATACATACATAGATAACGCCTTATTTCTTCCCTATTTTACCGAATACTGACACCGAAATGTGTGCCATTATTGAATCGAATCTTCACAAAAGAACTCGAGAGGTTGCAGAGGAACTCAATGTTCACCATTTCACAATTGTTCGACATTTGCACCAAATTGGAAAATCAAAAAAGGTAAAAACCGCAATTATTTTTGCATCAGCCTAATACAATTTTTTATATTATAAAGAGATATCGAAGGAAGAATATGTTTTTTCCAATGGGGCGCAACAAATACTTCACACAAATTTTTTATGAATCGTCCAGTTTGCATGGTTTTAAAATCACCATGACACAATGAAAATATTCTTATGTATAAATGTCATAGTTTGTATAATATATTAAAATAAACAAAATTCATTATGAACCGTACTATGAGTCTGAACGTGCGCACAAATATTTATTGCACCAGTCAAATAAACACGTTATCACATATACCTCGCTTATTATTAGTACCTACTAGATAAATATTATTGCAAAGTTTATTTATTGGAAACTGTATAGCTCACTGTCTTGGCCAAAATAAGTTAGGTACGAATCATTAAACGATTATACTTAGTTTTATCAATCATATTGCTATGAAAATTGTGTGCGCTGTGTAAATCTCGCAGTGATGCAATAAATATTTCCTGTACTGTAGGTATGTTACTGGTAAAGAACAACGATCGAAACAGTTCGATTCTCGACAATCGTGACGGGGATTAGAGGCGAGGATTGGCTTCGAAAAATATGAAAAAAACAACAGAGGAAGAAAAAACGTAATAAACGAATAACGGCAACAACGTGTTTTCCCAATAATGGAAAATAAAGGGATGAGTAAACTTTTCTCTAAGGATATTAGTTGCCTTACTGGCTGTTTTGTACCGTCATAAATATAGCCGTGAAATAGTGGGCGAATGACGTCGATATACCTCCCGAGTAATTGAAAATTTTAGCAAACAACGTTATTTATTGGATCATGCATCGAATACGTTCGGGGTGGCCACATTTTGTCGATTGGTAATTGGTACCCACAATTTTTCGTTTGCTGTAGTAGTTCGAAAACCGATAGTTGACGATAAATGTTCGTATGCAAAATCGATGTAATGCTTGCGTTTATTTTATTGGATGAATTATAATATGTACCTACTACACAGAGCTATACTAAACTGCATTGTAATAACGGATTTGAACTGGGGTAGGAACTATACAGGGTGAATCGCGTAACGTGATTAGATCTATTATTTTCGTTGTTAAGGGGTCGATCAGATTTTTTTGTCATAGGTTTTGAAGGACCTCAAGGTGACAGTAGATTTTTCTAATTATCATTGGAGTCAAGATTTTTAAAAAACATTTGTCTTTTTTTAAATAAAATAACCAATTTTCGGTTCTAAAATTTATTTGTAGCTCGTGTTCCAGTTTGAAATTAATTCCAATATCAGCATCTAGAACTTAGCTGGACATTTTATAAATACGTTTCTCAGAGTCGTGATTTTATCGCATTTTCTGTTGTTTAATTAGCAGATCCTTGTCCAGAGAAAATTTAAGTGGCAGAGGAGTTGCACAAAGCTTCGCATGGAGCAGTTACACGTGGCGCGGTGTATGAAAACCGGAAACTGTTTTGGGGAGGTAAATTTAACGGTCTGCAGGGCAGCCGAGCTGCAACTACAACCTACTGTGGTTTACCTACGGATATTATTTGCAGCAGGTCAAGGAAAACTTGGCACGTATCTGTTAATATTTGTAAGCTGCATTCCAGTTTCAAGGCATTTTCCGAAAATGTTCGCTCGCGGTAATGACCACAGTTAGAGCATGTTCGAACTTTCCTTTCGGCGCACTTTCGGAAAGTAGGCCGGCTCTGAAAGTAATTCGCGACTGTACGTTTGCCCGTTTGTACGCTTCGTACGACCGAGCTTGGGGAAGCCTGCAACCGGAGGGTTTCGGAGGTAACGCGGGGTTAAGATTATTCTCAAGCATCCACAATCTTACGGGCAATGTTCTTCTCTAAAAACTGGAATGGGAACTTCCTTGAGTGGACGTTGCTGCATCGAATTTTTCCTTCCTTAAAACTGCAGCGTGTTCTTCTACGTGTTGTTGCACGACCTGAAAGAAAACGCTGACGAACATATTTTTGAGCGGGCACAATGACTGTGGAAGAGAAACTTGGCACCGATTATGGCGTTCATATACATTTTCGTGTTAGTAAGAGGCAGCATGGCAAAGAAGCTCTCGACGAAACTATGTATCATAGCTTTTCAGAATAAGCTTCTACTAAGCTGCTGTATTTATTTATTATGGATAATAATTTATAAAGAACATAAGCGAAGAATTTATAACATTTATTTATTTATTGCTTTAAACCAGGCGTGGTTTATAATAGCACGTACATGTAATTTATATTAGTAAACAATTTACAAATTACAAGCTACCAGTTTACATAATAGCATTTACAATATCCAGACCCGGCTGGTTGCGCGTGCAAAGTGTGCGATGCAGACGGGCGCCCGCGCCGCAAGAGAAAAAGCGCATAAAAGGCCTAAAAAAATATGAGATACATTTTTAAGCAACCCAAATTTGTATAACCAGAACTAGGGCATAAGTAAGATCATATTGTAGAGGGGTTCTCATTTTATTTTCATTTCCTGTTCTTTTTATTCACAATTAATTCGAAAAGAATTTTGTTTAGAAAGGCACCAAACATTTATCGCACATACAAGAGAAACACCACAAGCCTGACAATATTTAATATTTATATTCTATATCTTACTTGGTAGTACTTAAGTAGATGCGTACACCACATTTCTTAAGAAAATTATGGATTTTGAGACCTTTGATATCAGGTTCATTGTATAGAAAAAAAAACTAACACAAAATAGTAGATAATACGTTCTCATCTCTGGACACTGCCAGATCACATGATTGGCGTCTTGAGATTCAGTGACACTGACAAGCGTTGTTCGGAATGAAATTAACTCTGACTATGACAAGAATTTAAATTATAATGATTTGAGCGACAGCTATTAACAAATGTTATAAAATCTCTAGGATGCTTACCCCCAGTAAGAATTCATAATATAGCTACACGAAAATTGAATGCATTGACTATTATTTTGATTACAAATGACGCTAGTGACTTTTTACCACAGAGGATAATATTCATATTATAAAGACGATAAGTAGGATCTTTACAAATAGTATGATGGGAAATTATGTCCCCTTCGTACAAAAGCTTGGGAATCGTTCCAAATATTTTCCCTTCAGTATTATTTTCTACATGTTCACAGAGGTTACAAGAAATTTCTTCATCACTACTTTCCAACTTGCTGACGGTTGCATTCTTACGCCTCTTATTTAGTATTGAAGACAAGGTAAAAGGAATATAAAACTTTGGAAGATCGTTACAATATAATTATTGTTCCCACACTCGTCTTCTTTAGGAAGTGTTTTGGATAGACAGGGTAGATAACAGCTATTTATTGCTATAGATATCCGTATCGGTACTAATAAAATAATAAATATAATATGACAGCTAAAACATTAATAATCTTTCAAATTTATCTGTAATTGGAACAGTGATTTTTTTGAGTATTATTCTATTGACTTAAAATTGTTCAGACAATTCTCTTATTGGTTTTAGAATCTTTTTCAAGCATGTGATGTAAAACAGACATTTGTAAAAGCGGCAAGTGTTCCGTGCAACGATGAAATGCAAATTATTAATTTTAGTAATCCAATAAGATTGCAGGGATTTTTCCTTTTACCATTTAGGAAAAGTTTATTTCCAACGGCATGTTAACCACGGAATGTGGGATGAAGGTCCGCACCGACAAAAAACCAATAGCTTTGTATCTTAAATTCTTACACCCTTACTCATTCCAGATGTCTCTGTTCCTTTGAACACTCCCTTCGCAACAAATCAGTCACGACTTTCTCTCACTTTGGTTTGCGATTGCATTTAATCTAGAGTGCTGAGTGTAAACGAATGGGAAGGAATTACAGACATCTGGAAAAAAGTTTTAATATGATCATTCAATTACTGGAATCGTGAACAAAAGCGCAGACTCGTTTGTAGCACGGAGTTCTATTGCTTTTCCTTTCTTTGAAACATCGACTAACGAACGTTGCCAGTTGTTAATTGCTATTCTCATTCGCGATCTCGACTGTAATTCCGACGCTTTGTCCCTTTGTTCTTTTAAACGAATACTTCGAGTAAATTAGGAAAAACTATTTATCAAATTATTGCTTTGACTTAACATTAAAGAGAGAACACTAATTTGAAAAATATATATTTTCACACAATACGTAGTATAGTTAGAGTTGATAAGTTTTTATTTCTATTTTTGGCGAATTTTTCAAATCTAGAGCTGCCACTGACTTGCACCAAAATGTACAAAAACAGTTGCTTTTTGATAACTATGCACAATAAAGAACTCAATTTATTTATTTATTGTTGCTTTATTAACGAAATATGGAAAAAATATGTTGACATTTGTTGTAGACATAAAAAAATAACATTATTCTTGAGCCTACTCGTCATCATTGTCTGTGGAAATATCCTCTTTGATTATAAAAAGGTTGTTTATAAGGTGGGACGTAGTTGTGCATTTGTATTGCATAAAACAGTGAGGGGTGCAGGTTCGCAATAAATCATTCATTTGTTATCGGATTTGCTTCTGACTAGAATTTTTTTTACGTAGGTATATAACACGTCATAACTCTAAAACTGTACAAAATACAGCTGCACCCCTCTTGTTGCAAGGTCCTCAATTTTATGAGAATAGTTACGGTAACCTCTATCTATTCGTTACATTATAATTCCTAATACAATAAAAAATCATTTGTATTTATGGGGTGTTACTCGCCATTTGAAGAAAGTAATTCTGTTGCCATTTTCCTGAGTTTTCATTTGGCCACCCGAATATTCTATTTATAATATTCTTCACATTTTACATGTTGTCGATGTTTCGTTAAAGATTCTCGCAATGCAATTGCCGTTGTGGTACCATTTATCAAGAATATTATGCGAAGAATTGGACTGCATATTTTTTTTATTCTTCCTTATTTACTTTTATTCCCAACGGTGTAAAGGTCTGGGTACACTAATCAGATCTTTCTATCCCCTCTTTTTCTTACCACTGTCAGGTATGAACAGAATGGACACAGAACTGATATGTGTGCAGAGACCTTTAGATATCAAGCGCAACGTGTTCATTTGAATTTTGCGCTCTGTGTAGCGTGGCGAACACACCAGCCATCCCGTGGTTTGTGGAATAATCGATCTGCAAAGGTCTCTTGTCAGAATAGCGCAGCAGGTATCCATGATTGTATAAATAAAACAAATTGTGTGATTTTTCAAATAATGAAAACCCACAATCAGGGAAACGGCAAATCAAAGGGAGTCGTTCCTAAACATACTGTGTAGAATAATTTACATTTTTCAACGTTACTTTGTTACCCTAAAATTCCTTACCACTATCTTACTCCTGATGTTTTTTTCTACTAAGTGGTCTAATTGTAAGTGCTTGAATAAATGAAAATCATTTCTAACTAAATAGTGGCATTTGCTGATAATTTTCATTTATAAAAGCGTGAGCAAATCTAACAGTTTGCACTAGCTGGCATATCATGTGCAACGACTTAATAAAATAATTCATAATTATACTTTCTAATAACTGAATAAGTGATAACGACGCCAGGTGATATGAATATGGATGTGAATTAGTTTGCGGCATGCCGGTGCGGAACGTATGCAAGATTTAATAAATTCCCAAAAATTCTTCATTAACATTCTCACGCCCAAACCTCTACTGGTACGATCAAAGACTGTTATATGTATTATGAAAAATATTAATCAACGTTGAATCGTAGCTAAGTACACCAAATTTATTGCTTTCATAAATAAAGAACATAACGTCTTTGAATGCATTGATAAATGAGTAAAGCTTATTGGCAGCCATATAATTCTAATAACATCAGTTAAATACACTATTTACACAAAATGTTTTAAACCTTATTTTTTAGTCAAGTTGTATTAAATTGAGTAATGTTTTTTTTATAAATGCTTGAAGCGTGAAAGACTTATTAACTTAGTTTTAATTTAATGAAATCAGTCAGTCTTATAACACGCCATAATCCGAGTAGGTACGTATTGCTTCATTCTATTTTCTTTTTTGTTTTTTACAATACCTATCGATCTTAAGTTAAAGTGTGTGTCTCAACTCAAGCTACATTTTACAATTTCCCTAATACTTATGAGCTATAGAGGGCATACTAAAATATATTAAACACTTCGAAGATTTATTACTTTTTCGAGTTTGATTCATAAATGCTTGCAGCATGAATATTTCTCTAGTTTCGGAATCTACAAAACGCTCGAGCACAGAAATTCACGCTAAGGATCGTCACTGGAACTACTTTCTCCAAAATGTACATTGGTAAAAGGCCTTTTATATTCTGAATTTCATATATATGGCGACAAATAAAATAAAATATGGATTTCCAAGCGTAGAGTGCTTTTATATAATACATTTACCTTGGCACTGTGCTACATATACAGAAGGAAGAAAAAATCACAATAACATCATTTTTTTTATTGCTCTGATTTAAGGCGAATATTCTTCAAATCTTTCCTGTTTAGTTTTTAACTGATTGTGAGTAAACAAGTATCTTGTAATCTACTTTTCTCTCCCTTCGGAAACGTCCATTCGTTCTCACGGATTATGTAAGGCTAGTTATTTGCTTATCAAACTGTATATCGTGTGGATCACTTTGAAAATCAGTGACCATGTCTGTTGAACCAGAAACCTATGCCAGTGAATTATCGATCAGTGACGCAACGGAGATGCTTGTCGTCCAAAGTACTAAATGGATTGAGAAAACTCGTTCGGTTTCGATCCATCGCGCACACGGTGACTGCATCAGTAAGTCGGGTCATGATTTAGAAGATACGTGTAAGGCTAATGTTACACCGTTCTAGAATTGGTTCCCTCGAGTATCGTTGGCCAATCCTAGTTGCGACAGCTTACAATTTGGTTTTCGATGACATTTAAGCATTAGTATCATTTACCTATACGTGCGGTAGGGTGTCCCTTAGAATTGAAGGTGCGATAAAATGTTGGGACGCCCGCTAATTTTATTCCTTTTGGTGTGCTAAGTAAGTACTTACGCAAAATTTCGGCACACTCGGATTGTTCTGAACCCTGTCTCAAGAAGCTTAAATATACCTACTATAAACTTTTTTATTTATTTTTATTTTTTCTCCACCTTTAGAAAATAATCGTTCACTTGGAACAGAGGTCCCTGGAATGCATAAGTATTTTACCACCATAGTCCAAAGACTGGAGAAATGGAAAACTTGTACTTAACACTTTCGTTCTTCCACCACTTAACGATATCTTAACGATATTATCTATATATCGTTAAGTATCAATAAGTTATCGATAAGATATCGATAGTCGGTAGTCCCAACTCCAGCTCCATCACACATTTGCTCACATACAGGGTTGCATATTAAAAAAACAGCTGTTTGCAAGAGCTCAGTTTCGTTCGAAACTTTGAGCCTCTTGAGGCAGGTTTTAGTGTTGTTTGATCGAGCCGATATTTTGCATACATATTTACCACACCAAAGAGAAATAAATCAGGGGGCGTCTCGGACCGAATTCTTAAATTTATAAAAAAAAGTCGTTATAAGGGACACTAACGTGCGGACAGTACGTTGCCGACGACTGGTCGACAGTGCGTATCGGCACTAAGGATGCGTCCAGATCTGAGCCGAACCCCGCTTCAAACCACCATAATGCTACGTGCCTACGCGGAAACGCACATTTCTACCGATTTTCGCCAGTTTAGGCACAGTCCCCTGGCTCGCGGCAGGTGAAAATTAAAGGACAGATAGTGTTTGGAGTAGTGCAGACCGAAGGTTTGCCTGCCTGCCATGCGACACCGAGGAAGGGACCTCGAGACCCTCGACAAAAGGAAGGGGGTGTTTCCAATCGATGTCGGTAAAAGCCCGTCGCATCAAAGGAATTGCTCACCCACATACCGTGAACAACTGTAGTGGTGCATCCCTATCGCTTACACCACTATGAGTTGCTGTCATCCTTGCCATTGGAGGTGTCACTTGACTTACAATTAGAAGAAGCAAGACAAGTTGATCATAAACGTAGAGTGTCCTATAGACAATACGAATCGTGCGCTTGGAAATCCCGTAAAGTGCCAGCGAGATACAGATAGAAGTTCATGGTAAAATCAAAAGTGTAGACCCAGATGTGGAAAACTGGCATTAGGGTGGAATCTGACGGCGCGTGGATCGGCGATCTTTGCGCGTGAATCGCCGATTCCCGAGCCTCCACGTGCCGAGCCGCGTCGTGAGAACACCCATTCGCGAGCCTGGGCGATCCTAGGCCAGCCGCGCAAAGATCGCCCATCCACGCGCCGTCAGATTCCACCTTTAGGCGTGTTCGGCTTGTGGCTCGGCT
Source organism: Andrena camellia (assembly GCA_029448645.1). NCBI lineage: Eukaryota > Metazoa > Arthropoda > Insecta > Hymenoptera > Andrenidae > Andrena > Andrena camellia. Next base: position 9,693,481 of record CM055678.1, read on the forward strand.
CAAAGCTCCCATACATCAGCGAGCATGCTCGCCGAACTTGCTCGCGTGAAGCTCGTGGACATGCTCACGATGGTCCACTGTACATAATACTATATAATGCCACTACTCAATATTAAACTTAAAATATATTCTAAACTAACGATTTTTTGCCATTAGTGGCTTAGTACTTTTGTTTAGGGAATGCCGAGCTACATCGATTAGTGCATTAGAAAATATATGGTTCCATTTAAAAAAATAAAGTTGACCTTCAAATTTTCCCTACACGTCCACTTAGGAAAGGCTTATTCACATCAGATAATGTGCCCTCTGAAACCATTTCGAAGATATTCGAGTGGATCGATTTACATGGGCCACCCTGTTTAACAAGGGACGCTATCGAGGTTCCAAACGTCGATTCTTTTTCCTTGAAATACATATTGTTAAGCACAAAAATCTAAGAGAGGCACATTTTTTTACTTCTGCCTAATTTGAATTTTAAGTGTGAAACAGCCCCTCAAAGATCGAAAATCAAATAACCTTCTTCACGCAATGTCATTTCTCCATTTCGAAAATGTCGGCTTCCCGTCGAATATTTGCCTGCATTGACCCTTTCTAACTACGTTCGAAGTACCGCTGGATTAAGTGATATTTACGAGTGTAACGAGTGATAAACGAACGGGAGTGAACGCATCATTTTCGAAATTGCATTTCTAGCGTGCCGCGCGACAGCGCCGGCAATGTTTTTAAGCGCCTCAGCGACTCCCGAGAAAATAGGATGAGAAAAGCTATGCTAGCCCTGGCGTTATCACGATAAACGGACGACCATATTTTTCTGAGACGTGCCGGGTTCCATTACATCCTCCCGTTAATGTTCTTGCGCAGAAAGTGCAGCGGGGTATCGTAACGACGCTGGTCCTAGCACTTTATTAACTTCTCATCGCAATCAGGCGTTACTTTACCTTTCATAAACATGTTCTTTTCATCGATTCGCTTCAGTTACTCACGCAATGTTCGGGGCTATTGCTGAAGTTTCACAGAATACCAAATGATATTATTGCTTTCTGTGCTGTTGTCGCGATGCTTTGGTAACCAGGGGATTGGAGCAGACCAATTTTTTATTTGCTCCGCTCCGAGATCAAAACACTTGCTCCGCTCCAGCTGCTCTGTCTTAAATAAAAATTCTTTTAATACTTTCAAACAGTGATCCTCCATTTGCAACAAACCCCATCTTTCTATATAGCTTTTCATTTTCATGTAGAAAAAAAATCATAAAGAATGCTTAATTTTCGGGCAAAGAAAGTACTAAGCCTCCTTAACACCGGGCCGCGCGGCCCTACGGCACAATATTTTTTCAACGATGAAAAATTGAGAATTCGTATTTATTAAAAACATTTCATTCATCTGCTCTTATAAAATGAAAGAAACATCAAATAATAAAAAAAAAATTTGGAGCACTGGAGCAGTAAAAATGTTCCGTGCTCCGGGCAAAACCTCAATGCTCCACTGCTCCGCGCTCCGCTCCAACGCTCTGTTGGTAACACCCATTAAGGTTTCTGGATGCATAGGGGAATATTTGTTTTTGCTGCTTACGCCTGGTGTTCCGCACAAGTGATGCCGCTTTTGAGATTTCCATTTGTATCTGCATTTTTTTTTGCGTAAAGGATGTATATTTTATTTCTCAGTTATGGGACAGACCTTAAATACTTCTCCATATAGTTTTTAAGGCACCAAGAAACAATTTCTCTCATATGATATTTGGCGAATAATTAGGTATGTATGTTTTCATAAGGCTGTTTTTTATTTACAATTAAGGCTATGCTGTTCGATTGGGTACAACTTAATTTGCCCCATAAGTCCTAGTAGAACGCCACAAAACTACGCGATATAGGATTTTCGATAGAAGTGATAGTCTGCCTGTAAGGACACTCTCATCATCAGAGGCCCAAAGGGCCCACTTGCCATCGGGCAAGCTGACACCCCGGCCAATGCGCTACCATGTATAGTAAGAGTATAACTATAAGCTACAGTCAGTGAATCTGGCACTATGCCACTAGAGTAACAGAGAGTATGGTATTGCACAATTTCAGGCCAGAATTGTTGAAGGTTTCACGTCTACCCCACACACCGAACTAGCATTGTACGAGGAATTTAGTTTCATGCAGTAAAAATTAATTGCATTTCTTGTACTGATGGGTGACTGATTTATAGCGACGGAATATCCATATTGTATTTAATATGTCAGGCCCGTTCCTGGTGGGGGTGCAAAAGGTGCCCCCCCCCCCCCACTTGGGCGGCCGCAGGCCGATAATTATATGTAAAATTTTGACTAGTAAGAATAATAATCGAAACTCTTTTGCATGGTAACTGTTTAAAACTATGTATATATATATAGATACAAAAGTAAGCACTGCATATCAAATTCTTAAAGAATATTAAATTAATAAGGGCGGTAATATTGTTTTTGCACTTGGGCGGCCAAAACCCAGGAACGGCCCTGTAATATGTGGTTGTGTCGATGCATATAATCTATTAATGCTAAATGCCTGCCGGTCGATTGTTTATCGCGTTCGTTGCGGATGGTGAATCAGGTGCTCCGTCAGAAGCGGTATTTGTTCCTTTTCCATACAGAACATTGTACTATTTGGCCTGAAGTGCTAATGTAATTGAATTTTGATTGCAGTAACTCGATGCTTGTAGTAATACAATTAACATTAATAGTCACTACTTGCATGCAATATAGGACACGCCTCAGCACATGTACACGTATTATTGTTTATTAATTTCGGGAAGACACGAATGTTCTACAGACTGACAATGAAATTTTCCTATTGGTGAGTTTCCCAATAGCTAGAAATTGGTTGGTTCATCTGATTGATGGAATCGAAACGCATTTAATGTGCATACATTGCATTTCGATATGTCAATTTTCCCTGTATACAGGGTGTCCTACTAACTCTGTCCACCTCAAATATATTCGTTAGTCAAGTAATAAACGAAAACTGTAGTTAGGCAAGTTGCATGGTTGCAAGAAAGAAATAATACGGTGCAATAGTTTCCTTACAGCTGAAGGCGTAGAGGAGATCTGGAGGTTTATTTTTTTTTCTAAATGTAATGTCCAATTTTTTATGGTCACACTCGGTAGAATGGGGAATTTGCAGTATACAAGTACTAACAAGGGAAGATTCTCAACCCGGAAATTCAAAAAATTATGAAACTTTGGGTATATGTGGAGCATATAACATACACCTACTCGCATTTCTTTTTGCTGCCCAAATTCAGAGTAACGTGGTGAAATTGATCCCTGATTTTGAGTTTGTGTTATAACTCGCGAGCTGTAAGAAATTGAGAAAATGTTTTCGAGACAAAACTTACCTACTTCTTTTTATTACGACTATCATTTGGTAACTTACAGCTCTTACAGTTGGCGAATTTGAACACAAAATTGGAAAATATCCGGATTTTTAAGGGGCAATTTCACTCCCTTAGAGTGAATTTGGTAGCGAAAAAAATTGCGTAATACATATCTCAAAGTTTCATAAATTTTTGAATTTCCGGGTTGGGAATCTTCCCTTGTAAGGTACATTTATCTTAAAACTCATTGTTCCTGAGATATTCGACTTCCCAGACTGACGTTCAATCTGTCGTTCACTAATCTGACAATATGAGTATCATGATTCACCATCGCACGAGCATGTTTCATAATGAAAGTAATATGATTTACAAAGTTGAATATCTTAGGAACAGTGAGTTTTAGGATAAATGTGCCATAATACTCAAAAATCGCTATTCTGTCGAATTTGATCATAGCAATTTGGACATTATATTTAAAAAAAAAAAACAAAATTGACCTTCAGATCTTCTCTGCGCTTCCACCTATAAAGAAACTATTGTAACCACGTTATGTGTCTTGCAACCATACAACTCTTGTAAATAGTTAGGGTTTATAAAAAAACCGACTTTTGAAAAAACCGGTTTTCGAATTCCACTATTCCCCAAAAACCGGTTAAACCGGTGTTCGATTGTTCACATAAAAAAATATAATTAAAATAGTAAATAAATATTTGTATTTATTTTTAAAATGTTCAGTTTCCTTAATATTATGGAATTACAAAAATATAACAAAATAAAATATACTCTATCTATACAAAACCAAATAAACAAAAATTAAAATAACTAAAATCCGTACAAATACGTACAATTTTTGAGTTCATTTAATATTTATGGATCTACAAAAATATAGCACAATAAAATAGACTGCATACAAAACCAAATGAAAAAGAAACTAAAATAACTAAAATTCGTACAAAATATAAATCTTTTAAAAGGTGGTACTAAATTATAAATCTTTACACCATTTAATATTTTTTTCTGAAAATATGAACTCATGAAGATTAGTTTTTCAGTAAACTGTTACCTACTACAATATGCTTGTGTCCGAGGTGATTTCAAGTCAAAATATTAACGTTTTTAATCAAATATTTAATTCATTTCTGCATATTAATTCTAGTATATTAAATCGGTTTTTTAAATTTAAAGCCCGGTTTTCGAATTTGACAAATTTATAAGTAAAAACCGGTTTTTAAAAACCGACAAACCCTATAAATAGTGTTTTCGCAAATCACTTGAAATATTGAAGATATTTGAGTCACCCTGTATATGTATATTGTTTCGAGATTAATGAATATTGTCTGCAAAAAGTAACGTTACTAAAATCGGCAGTTACTCGTGGGTAGTGGGTACAACGTGGTTTACGGTGTTTATTCAAGTATCTCTACTTGTGAGGTCGACGACAATAAAGTAATACTCGACCTCCTCGTGATCCGTCAAATTTTGAATTCACGCCAATGACAGGGTATGTGATGTACTGTGCAGAGGGTGGAAAGATTTATCTATGACGATGGCGTTGGTACAGTGTGCCACCGGCACAGTATGGTACCTTCTGCCACTCAATGGGTGCATTTTTACGTCAATGCGGATCACAGCGACGTGTTATGCATTCTTCTATGTTCTTACAGAGATAAAATATCGAGGCATTCTTTTCACAAGAAAGTAGGCCCACCTTCGATTGAGGTACCGAAAGTCATCTCGTCTGATTCAATAAGTATAAACGCTGACCATAGGCTAAGCCAGGATTCCATTCAGGGTCGAGCAATAAACAGTGGAACGCGGAATTACTTCGCAATTTAATTTATTTTTATTTCGTAATAAATTAATTTAATTTTAGATGAACGACTAATTTATTATTTTTTTCGTTTGCCAGGGAGGCAAACGCACACTCCTGCCCCGACCTTGGCTACGCCCATGACCATGACCATTTGTCATTGACAAGTAGCGCACGATTAATCAGTAAACGCGTCTTACAGAAGCACGAAGGAGCGTGTGTGGTGAATGACATTAATTAGTTTTCGCAGGCTGACTATGATGAATAAGAAAAGTACTTAGAGTCTGTTCGAAAATTCCCCAACCAACACGTAGAATCTGTTATCTTGGAGGTTCTTTTTTATGTAAAAATTCCGATCGAAAGTGTCCCTTCTGCGCGGAGAACCGTTGCAGCGGCACGACAACTTGTAGAATGAGAGTTCGCCACTTTTAAATGCATAGAACTGTACACGCTGCTCCATTTCGTTTATTGTCGCTGAAATTCTGTGGGTTCGGTGTACAGACTCCGTGGAATATATACTCGCAATCCTACTTATTATTATGAGCCATCCGATGCAACCCATTCGGTGGTAAAGGGGCCGCTGGGACGTTTCGTGCCTTCCGGCTACGGTTTCCTTAATGATCCCGGTAAATGAGAATGACTGGTGGTTAAAGTGGAATCGCTAGTTTTATAGTGAAACTGTTACGTTCCTGGCACGATAAGATATCGGCCTCGTTTATATTAATTGCGGAAGTACCGTGAAGCCTTTTCGTAACGACCGCGTGATTTAAAGGCGACCGTCCGTTTGACATTTTTATGCCATAATCTATGCGAATGGAAATCTCTTTTTGATGCTCTTCAAGATGGACCCTCTCGTGTTTAAGGGATGACCACGAGATAGCTATGTACGTACTTCGTTGCTACTAACGAGGAGAGCGACTCAAGTGTAACGCTAACTTTTTAATAAGCCTTTCCCAGTCTGCAGAATTCGGCAAGCCGAGTACGCCAATTACCCCCTTTTACGTGTCAATGACTAATAGTTTACAAGATAGGTATTAATATAGTTCACACAGTAATGGCCTTGGTGCAGTGGTTAGAATGTTAGATGCTCAATGACTAGGCTACGTTATGCAACAGCTCTCGCTATAAGCCATAATCCTTTAATTAGTGGAATCGGATTTCAATCAGAATTATATTTAGATAAAGCAAGGACTCAGGGCTTCATTCTGGGCTGTATACAAGATCCTAATACAAAAATCTCGATTATTTATCATTGCAAACGTAAATGAAATTCTAATGCATTACTCTAACATCTTCTCACCCAAACGTAGGGGAGACCGGGGCTAGTTGACTAATTTTTAACATTTCTAATTTTTATAAATAGACCATTGGTATTTTGTTGACTTGCTGCACACCAAAAGTTTACAAATTTCATTAGGTATACAGGCTTAATTTTGAAAATCGTTTTAATTGAGTCTAGGTTGTAGTTTTTATTGTATTTAGAGTAGTGAAACGAATAAGTCAACAAACCCCGGCTGCGGGGTTAGTTGACAAATATGATGGGGTTAGTTGACTTGACATTTACTTTTCAGCTTTAACCCTTTGTCTGCGAAAGGCGTATATATACGATGTCACAGTTCCATCAATATATACGAAAGGCGTATATATACACTGCCAATTCCATCGATATAGTATACAAAACGCGTACATATGTATACTACGACCAATAATTTTTTTTTATTTTTTTCACTCCTTCACAGTGTTATTTTCTTTATTAATTATCATGGTGTTAGATACTGTAATTATTTTGTACTTGTTTGTTATGGTCTATATGGAAGGCCTGAGAGTTTGAAAGGAGGATAGGTTGTAAAACTGGTAGGGGTGAGTTTGGAAGGATTTGTGGTGGGGGAAGTGGACTTGAGCAGCTAAACTCTTTGCCTCGACTGCATCTTGAGGATAAAAAATGCAATTTTTAGTGGTAATCCTATGCTTAGTCAAGTAACCCCGTCCGACATTGTTAACATTTTAAGGACCGTACGTACAAAACCTCCACGCACCGGATAAAATAAAATACCGTAAATTATAGTCGATGTATCACGTTTCCACAAAATATTCATGAAAAAATATCAAGGAGTGGACAAAAATTCATAAATAGTCGAAACAAAAATATTTACTTCCCGCCGACCTTTTTAAATTTTTCATTCTCACTGATAGAACACGCAAGTTTTTGTCACGGCGACACATTAAATGGCAAGCTGGTCATTCGTATGCTTCAATATCGCGAATCGCAGCACAATTTACTCCATAATACAACAATTAAAGGAAATTAGTCAACTAACCTCGTTAGTCGACTAGCCCCGGTCTCCCCTACTATGTAGTATATTTAAAAAATGTTAAAAAATAATTTTTCTTAAACGATTTTACTAAAAATGCACTAAAAACTAAAAAATAATTCTTTCCTTGTACTACAACTTCGATGGTGTTTTCTCACTCTAAATAAAATCGTGGCGCGGGATATTTCATAATAGAATATGAATCAATTTAATACAGCACCACGATTTTATTTAAAGTGAGAAAACACCGTCGAAATTGTAGTACAAGAAAAGAATTATTTTTTAGTTTTTAGTGCATTTTTAGTAAAATCATTTGACATAACATTTTTTATATATTTTTTTATTTTCTAGTTTTTAGTGTTTGTGGATTTTTTATTTGTTTTTATTCTTTTTCCATTTTCTATTTTTTTGTTTTCATTTTTTACTTTCTTTTATAAAAAATGGTACTGTCGTCACACTCACAAAGTTTCAAGACAATTGGTGGAAGTGGGTGAAAATTGAGTTGCCAGATTTGAACCATACACCAAACATACCTACAGAGAATCGAAGCTAAGTAAAATCCCTTAATATTACTCCACTTTGTGGGACTATGATCGCGACATTGAAAATCATAAATATATTAAACGCATTCCTTGGTTGGATGACGGGTTGTTCGGGCATTAAGTACTGATCTTGTCCTAACGGTTCTAGTTTATGGGAACCAAATATTTTTCAAGTCAGCAAACCCTATCTCTGTACCAGTATCCACAGTAAAATTCACACACTAGTTTCCTACTTGATTTAAAATATAATTTGCACGCTGTAAGGTATTGGTAATACTAATTTGTAAACCTGAACAAGTACAGAATTACCTTGCATTTTATTATTAGGTGTACAAGTGGATTAGAACGTATTGTTATTCACTGTACGTATTGTAAACAATTCCACACATTTTAGTCATTATGGAGATACAGTATTAAGTATGATTGTAAGCCTTATTGTTCCTACTTTTCTCAGTTCAGATATTGCAATAAACCTAAGCTATTGTAAACCTCATTTTTAAACTGTGCAAGCCACTGTGTAATTAGTGTGTATTTCCACAGCAGCAAAATCTTGGCTTAAAATTTATTCTTTCGATTATTCCACTATTATTATTATGCACTCTTAGTTACCCTTGAGTTCCACGAAATAACGGGACATTAGGGTTAAAATATTTGTATTTTCTTGTTTACTGTAGAATGATCTATAAAGTTTAATTTTGTAAGACGGCTGATAACAGTAAACAATTTAAAACCGAAAAAAGCCTCTGCTACTTTTTTGGGGTGCGGCTTCAAGTCCCGGCGCGCGGATTTATTTTCAGTAGTTCTTTGAATCGTTAAATATTCATTATACCAACTTTCGCACAGAGTGGGCTAGTAAAAATCTTCTGCAGGTATAAATGACACCATTGAGGGGTACGAGACCTGTCGATTTTGTTCGTTGTCTTCATTGAAACAATATAGGGTGGTAGCGGTATGGTCAGCGGACCGTAATAGCGGAGCGCGCGGTTCGCTTATCTGAAACGGGATTCACCGCTGCTGTTTTTAACAGCTTACTGCAACGTTAATACAAGCTGCACCACTCTGGGGGTACGTTTATTTTACAGAAAACACTTCAGCGAATATGGTAATATCTTTCCGGATTTTTAAAAAAGTGACCTCGAGCCCAAATTTGCCAAAGAAGAATTTGTTTATAAATTTCGATATTGCAAACCTGATGTTTCAATTTGAAAAATATATTCAGGAAGGCTGCTCTTTCGCGATTAAAATAGAAAAGGAATCAGCCAGATACGATAAATAGTTTCCGAGATAAAAATTCATAAACACAAGCCATTTCCACGAAAATAGACTAAACTCGCAAAATTCGAAGCCCTATATTTTTTAAACAAATTTGAAATCAGTAAAATGATGACTTATACTCCCTATCTTTACATGGGCTACATTATATTCCAGTTTGAAGAAAATCCTAGACATCGAGGGGAATAATTGATAGATTTGTGGAAGGACCCCTATAGATGCCTCTCCTTTCCAGTTTCTAATTGACAGAAGTTTACTATATGTGTAAGGAAAAATAAGGTGCCACAATATAATTTGAATATAATATAATTAGGGTAGACCGGGGCGAAACGGATCACAGGGCGAATCGGATCAAAATAAGAATTTAGTCCATATTTCTTACATCGCGATAGAAATGGACATTCCGATGGTTCGTAGTACCTCGTCCCCTTCCCCCGCACCTACGGCCATACCCCGTCAATGGTTTTAAGTCATGGCTTAGAGCTGGCATACGGTTTCAGTGAAATGGACGCGCGTGAACGTTACAATTTTGGTCCGAATCTAACCTACGTAATCAGCAATTTCGTGTTTAAAATAAAAAGTAAGCTTGAAAATTCAAATGTGATATTATTATTAGTTTGCACGGTATCCAACTTTAGTATTTTATGTATTTTAGACTTTTAAATCATAATATGTTTATGTAATCTACAACCTTTGAAATACTTATATATGGGGCTAATCGGATCACGTAATTTGGGGCGAATCGGATCACTCTTTTTTTTCATTTGAGTATTTTTATGATTATAAATATGATAATTGTTTATATACAGATGGTTCGTACGTACATACAAAATACCAATCAGGGATCATGGTGTCCAAAAAAAAAATAAAGGAAGCTGTGATAAAAATTAAATCTAAAGAAATGACGAAAAAAATAAATAAATTAATGGTCTTAAGAAGATGGCATTGTATTTACTGTGATGAAAAATGAATTCATCCACTTTCAGAAGATTGTCTGAGAAGAGTGGTGCCACAAGAATTGTGCTGATAGAGGCGGCAAAAAACGGCAATATCCTTCCGATCTGTGTTCTAAGTAGTATTACTTGACTTCACTGTCATTAAATTAGATTTGTTTAAGTCGATTCTAAAGATTTTGTTATGAAAATTTCAGTTTCTTCAGAGATTTTTGGGTTATCCGATTCGCCCCAAGTTTCGGGGTGAATCGGATATTACTCACTTTTTCGTTTTTTATTTATAAATGAAGGATTTTTATGTTTAATTTTAATTTTGATATATTAATGTTCAAGCCAAAGGTGTACTGGTCACGAATATATAATAAAAAATTAGTTTTTTAATGTCTGACTATTATTTTCTTACCATCAAACGCAAAGTGATCCGATTCGCCCCGGTCTACCCTACATAACACTAAATAAAGTACTGATTTCTATCTACAACCCCTGTCAATAAGTTTTCGACCAAACGCAGTGGTACGAAGTCAACGAGAAACACCATAATTTGTTGTATGTAAAACAGTGCGATATAAATTTCAAACTTGTGGTAATGTTAAATTGGTCTAATATGAAGTAAATATATCAAAAATAATAAAGACATTAGTTTATTATCTACTAAACAAACAATGAACAAACAGAATGTTGGTTGGAAAAAAGTATTTGGCCAACGGAAGCTCTGGAAAAAAGTATTCGACCATATAAATTTGCAATGAAATGAACAATAATTTACTTAAAATTCACATTACCTAATATTTAATTACATTTCCACGTGCACGTGTAACCGCTTTTATGCGTCTTGGCATTGATTCTATAAGATTTTCGCAGTGTGTCGGCCTGATTTCATCCCACGATGCCTTAATTGCTTTGTGAAGATATTACGCAAAATTTTTTAATGAAAAATAGGTTTAGTGTACCTACTATAAATAAGAAATTTAATGAAAGTGGAAGTGTAGTTAATTCTACAAGATGTGGACTTCCTCGTTCATCGTCAAAAAGAGATGACCGACAATTACGACAAATTGTTCAAAATATGAGGCGAGGTATGTCTAAGGAAATAAATGGAAAGTGGGCACAAAATGTTTGTGACTGTACAGTGAGAAACCGGTTAAATGAAATAGGGTATTCATTTTGCAAAGCGAAGACAAAACTGTTTGTTACGAAACAGCATAGGAAAAAACGTTTGGAATGGTGTAAGGAACACCGGCATTGGACTGTGGATGATTGGAAAAAAGTAATTTTTAACCCAATAGAGAATTTATGGGCAACGTGGAAGCAGTTAACTCGTATTAAAAAAAACCTACAAACAAAAATAAGCTTCGTGAAACAATTAAGGCATCATGCGATGAAATCACACCGACAAAATGCAAAAATCTTATAAAGTCAATGCCAAAACTAATAATAGCGGTTATACGTGCACGTGGAAATGTAACTAAATATTAGGTAATGTGAATTTGAAGTAAATTATTGTTCATTTCATTGCAAATTTATATGGTCGAATACTTTTTCCAGAGCGTCCGTTGGCCAAATACTTTTTTCCAAGCAACATTTTGTTTGTTCATTGTTTTTTAGTAGATAACGAACGAATGTCTTTATTATTTTGGGTGTATTTACTTCATAGTAGACCAATTTAACATTACCACAAGTTTTAAATTTATATCGCATTGTTTTACATACAAAAAATTATGGTATTTCTCGTTGACTTTGTATTGTCGAAACACGTGCTCCCACTTCTACGATAACTCCTAAACGAGAGTCTTTACAGTACAGCTGCCTAATTCTTGAAATTCAAAGCGAATGAAACTGTTTCTTTCGAACCACGTCAAATACTCGATTATCCGAGCAATACTTCAAACAGCGTGAATATTCGTATAAGTTTGATAAAAATCGCACTTTTTGAATGATTTGAGTGGCGTGAATGTTTGAACGACTTGCTTGCATACAAGCTACTTGATTTCAAATGAATAACTTGAATCTTTCGAGCTACTCGATCGATTTCGAGTTAATCGAAAATTCGAGCCATTAACAACAATTATTATTTAATAAGGATGAATTTAAGGTTTATATTCAATATAAGTAGGTATATACTATTCTGAACTAGTCAGATTACGGAATACTAGCACTCACTGTTCAGAATATTGATGCCCACTAATTTTATTCACGGAACCTAAAATCAATATTAATTTTTCAACTTGTACAGACATATGTATGTACATTAATTATATACAATCAAATACAAAATTATACGAATATTATGTGATTCATAAAAGTTTAATTTCCACGAATAATAAATCCTATAGTAACTACATGTTTTACCATTTTTTACAAGTATTATTTGCCAATCTGTGTTCGTCGTATAAGATTATTTTATGAATATGATTAATAAAGTACATTGGTAACGTTTAGCCAAACAATCTTGGAAAATTCTCCATAATTAAATAAAACGTCCACGCATACGTTGCGCTCAGAATGCGTAAATGTGGGATATTAAATACAGATTCTGTATGAGTAAAAATTAACCCACATCCAGTCTTTCGGGGTCTCCTGTCGTCCGAGGGTTAATTGGTACAGCTGTGTTCTACTTGGTTGCTCAAGGAAACATGTTCTCATAGAATGTATCTGACGCAACTAGACACCTCCTTAGGGTCCTAAGTGTCTTAGATATATGTGAATCGATTAAACCATATGCGCCTGTACTTATTATTGCAACTTTCGAAGTGTGTCATAGAGGTTATAACATTAATTTTAGTTTTAAAGTTAAATCTACAAAGAAAACACTCACTAATCTACCATTTCCAGCGAAAGAGCATAGGTATTTAGGATTTCCCGTATCGAATACTACTAGAACAGTCCACGTGCGTTAGTGATTTTTAATGTATAGGAGAATCCGTATTATAGTACTTTGCTGTGTGTTAACATTTTCAAACAGGTTTCTCGATTATAATTTAGTTATTTTATAATGCAAAGCAAAGATTTTTTAATACTGAGAATGTTAGGTCTAATTCCATTCGTGGGACTGAATACATAACACATAAATGTGCTTAACAATAAATTTGGAAGGACAATAGACTATATAGCAGTAATAATAAGGGACAGCATAAATGCAAATATTGACAAGCCGAAATTATAATAAGCTGAAAATGTTCAACGTTCAAGGTTATACAGATCTTTAAACCTAAATACGAGCTCGAAAGTCTAGGTTCAAGTGTTTAATTCTATAGCTTGATTAATTATAATTCTAACAAACTGTCCATATTAAACGAAAACGCCAACTTATATAACCTCTGGTAACAAGTTTCCGATCTGACGCACTAATACGAAATTTCCTAGAAACATTCATGTTCTAGAACTAAAATATTATTATAGATAGGTACATAGTTAAAAAAGTGATGGGAAACTAAGGGGAAATTTTTTGAAAACTGAGCCGGGGGCTGGATTCGTTTTCAAAAAAGTGACACTTCAAAAAAAAATATCCTACGCCTAATAGTTCTCGAAATATTGCAGAAAATATATTTTTTGCCCCCAACTTTAGGGGTTGTTTTCATCCCCCCCTCCCACTAGTCTGCAAATCTGCAGAATTTCATCAAAACCGGCGTGTGCGGGTTCGATATGTTCCCTTGTTAGTATAAACTATAAAGTAAATAACAAGAAAATAACACAAATTTCCAGTTATTATTAAAGAGAATTAAGAGCAGGAATCGGCGAGCTCCAGCTACCGCTCCTGTAGGTGTTCCCCCCTCCATAAGTGGTAGCTGGAGCTCGCCGATCCTTGATTAAGAGAACAAACAAAATATTACATGGAAAAAAGTTTCCGCTTGGTAGAAATTCTGGAAAAAAGTTTCCGATCAGATTTGTTAATTTAAATTTATGAGGAAATTATTTTAGGTATTAATATTTTAATATTTGAATATTTTAATACTGATATTTTGTTTCCACGGGTACGTACGGTAGCTTTAATATGTTGTGGAATTGAATTAATAAGATTTTTACCATCCATGGGTGAAATTGGCCCCCACAATATTCTTATAAGTGGCTTTTTCTCGCGAATCAGTTTCTTCAATTTCGCCCATAAGTTCTCGACAGGGTTTAGATCGGGACTGTTCGCTGACGATTTCATTCTTTTCATGCCGGTCTGTTGTGAATAGTCTTTTACTGCTTTACAGGGTACTCGCACATAGAATTCCTATAGGTACGTCATTTAAATGGGCCACTCGGTTATACGTATATCCTTCACATCCTTCTTCGTCTTATTGTTAGTCCATGTCAGTCTTAGTTTTTAGTTTTAGATTTTAGTTTTAGTTTTAGCCTCGATTTGAGGCTAGGCTTCTTAACAGTACACTGAAGCCTCGCCATTTACTCGAACAAGCGATTCATTATTCGTCTGTAAGGTACTTATTACCGATTTCTGCTGTATGTTTACTTGTGAGTACTAAACACGATTAATAATAATAATATTAATATCCATTGTGAAATCCTTGCACGTGTTCGCAAATTGAGAAAACCGACCTGCTATTCTCGAGTCCAGATGTCCACCAGTTCTTGCCATTCTCATGCTTTCGTGATATAGGTGTCAGTCTCTATTAAGAAGACATGGACTCCAAATCTTTGATGTCCTAATTGGAACTGTTGCCTTCCGTATTCTAAACGCGTAAAGTGAATACCGAAAGGATGCATACCTAGACGCGACAGTCTGAAAGATAGCAAAGGAGTCATAGACCCAGCCCCAGTTCCTGTCGGCGTTCTTACAGAGGCAATTCGCGATAAGTACAAACGGTTGTCGAAATAATCGTGGGTGAAAGATGACCCAGTTCTCGGTTGGTGAGAGCGTCGAGCCTATGCCATGGACCGTCTAATTAGACATTTCACGGTACTACGCTCAGCCGTCCGTACATTGAAATCAGTTTATTACAGCATCAGAGCTTGCGCCGCGCGCGATAGTCATGGTCCAGCGATGTGTTGGAAATTACACAAGCGAATCGCTTTCATTTGGAGCACGTTGCCGCGTTTACGTATAGACGTTCACGCGCGTCTATTTGTCTCGCTGCTATTTCGGTTTCCCTATCCCTTACCCGTTTTCGCGCGCTAACTGTATCGAGGCCAGGACTTACGCGCGCCCGTACGTTCTAATTTAACGTTCTAATTTGACGTAGCCGCGTTAGACCTCTCGGTCGACGGCTATAAGCGCGTAGCTGAAGCTTACGAACCTAATTACGCTCCTTACGAGGAAAAAGAAGACGGGGAACGAATCGGCGCGTGTGAATCGGCTCAAGCGCTCTTGGCTTCTCTCCGGCAATGACTGTAATAAAAACCTTTTTATGCCGTTTTCAAGTTTATTTTAGACTTTCACGTCGCATCAGTTGAGACTTTCCGGATTAATGATGCGTCTGTCGGCAACGAATAGAAATTGCGGTAGCCTGGATATTATGGAACGCGAAATAAACTAAATATCAATGTAATGATGATGTATGACATATTCCAAGGTCATCGAAATCGGTGAGGACTGCCCTTTGTAAATAATTATCCAGTTTTTTATTTTTTATATTCCAGCTGGTAGAATCGAATATTATTGCTCTATTTTATGGAATGAAATGTATCCGTTCGCGAATATAAATCAAGTTTGTTAGCATATATTAGGTAATCTTATTGTATACTCCATTATTATTTGTTAGAGATGTAAATTGTTTCAAGCAGTTCACGACGGAGGTATAACACAAAGTTTTAGTACATCGTGCTTTCTTCCAAAATTAACGACGTCGCAGGGTAAACTTGTTTTAGATGTCCAAGAATTCTGAAGTCTGAAAAGTTTGAAAGTATCAAACGTCCTTCATGTGAACTCACAAGGAGTGTGCATCATGTTCGGGGCACCGATTTTGTTTAGATTTTGCAAGTACATAGTACGCAGCACGCAGGTATAATTGAGGCATTGCGACCAAACACGGACTAAATTAAAAAAATAATTTTTCTTATTTTATATGATTCGTACAGCCTATTGGAATACATTATTGTTACTAACTCAATTTCGCAAAAAATGTGGGTTAGTCCGTTTTTGCTCCCAATGCCTCAGTTACTGTATATTAAACCCACAGGGTGCACTAATCAAGATTTTGTGAGAAAATCAATTTTACAAGTTATATGTAAAATCAAAATCGATTTAAATAACTAATCGCAGAAATAATTTACTTTTATATTGGTAAAGATGTATGCGCGTAACTATACGTATGTATATGTAGCTATAAATTTTTATCTATATGGATTACCTTACATATGGATTATAGTTGAGCTGTCATTGCAACTTAATTACTAAAACTATTATTACTATACGCCGTCCTCCACAAAACTATGCAACTTTTGTAGAACACATTTTTATGCCAATTTAAATAGGTTATAGCAGAAATATTTCAGGTAATAAAGTTAATTGAAACACTCTGTGTGAGGGGTACGTAACGCATATATTTTTCTTGTAATCCACTTTTTGGTGCATCAAGAGCCTCGAGTAACGAAGTTATTGAAATGTAGTGCGATACTCTTGATATCCGGGTAATGTCGCCAGGCCGTATACGGGCAGTTCAAAAGTCCAGTGAAGTCTGTGTGAAAGGTTCAAAGCAATTCTAATCTTGTCAAGCTGGCTTAAACCTATACGTAACGACTAATGCTTCCATTGAGACGTTCTTGGAGGGTCGCATATGTAGGTCGGTCGTCAGAAAATCCAATAGAAAATTTGGGGCGACGTCTACGAGCCTGATGTGTGTGCTCTGCAACCAGGCTTTGAAGGGACTTTGCATTAAAAGTTCCTCACCCTAGGAAACCCAACTTGTAAATCCTCAGCTCCTTGTTCCCTGCGTGCCGGGCTACCATGTGCCAATTGCCGTTGAGAACGGTAAGGCTGAGAAAGATTCGCTGTGGGAACTGGTGACATGTTCCAGCCACACTCAAATTTTCGAGAAACGTAAACTCAGGCACACGCCCTTAACCACAATCCTTTCTTTCTTTCATTTGGCTACATTGCATTTTTTCACATTCGCAAATAAGTTCTTCGAATTTAATTTGGCACGCGTAATAATTATGCGCCTTAATTTCCGTCTTTAAGAACCGTGCTCAAGAGATCCACCCCGAGTCAGACTCGGGGTAACGTTTTCCTTCATAACTTAAGAACCAGACATCGTATTAACATGAGCCAAAGTCAAAATTAAAGATAAAGAACTATACTTTTCAGTAAAATTAACCATAATAATTCCCTTTTACAAAATTGCGTTCGTTTAAATATTGTAAAAAAAACTTTTGAAACCTGCAAGAAATGCAAAATAACAGTCACTAAGTTACGTATATTAAAAGTAAGAATGATATTTTAGGATTTTTTTAGGGTGCTCACGTCAAAATTGTGGCCGTAGTAACAAAATTCTAAATTTTATTTCTAAAGTTTATTTGCGTGATGCTCAATTTCTCTTCTTGCAACAATCACGACAAATTCGAAATCAGCATCCTTGGCAGGAAAAATTACCCCATTTCCGCGGAAGGTTGCCTTTGTCAAATCAATTAAACAGCTGCTTCTGATTTTTCGCGCGTCTATCCAGCCACAGTTTTCGGATGCGAAAGCGCGCGCCTCGTCCCCGTTGCAATCGAGCGTCGTAAAAGGATTTTACGATTGTCGAATGCTTCCTTTTGCTAGGAGTCGCGTGCTTTTCACTGGAACTGTTTGAACGGATTCGTTGCTTATCGTCGTCTGTTGCCTTAGTGGATGTTATCCGTTCATTTGGAGCACGACGAACAGTTGTTTGGTTTACACGGAAGCTGTAGCAAACCCTCGAAGTTCAAGTTCCGGATGTATAAAATCGATTGAGACGGTTACTCAGTGTAAGATTGCCGGCTGCTAGATAGTAGTTCTTTGGTTATTGTAGCTACACTGCTGGTGACCAGACAAAATGATGGACACGTAGAGTTAACCAGAAACTCAATTTTTATCGATGCCTTTGTTTAAGGGAGGACATACCTACACTTAAAGAGGCCTAAAAACTGACGTTCTTTTAGAATTTTTTTTTAAGAAAGCATTAACATTATTGCACCCGTAATTTTTTATTAATTATGTCACATCTTCGGCTATAATATTGAATTTTTGTATGTAAAAATATTAGTCGTGTAATACAGTTGCAGGGGCTAGTTCCAAATGCGTCACTCGCTGCAGTGATTTGCGGTACCCAATCCCAATTAAACAGACTTTGCCTGAAAGCAAAAAGCAAATTAGTTTCTTAAAATATATTAACAAATGCTGTTTTTGACAGTGCCGATTCCCAGAAAATTAATTTTTAAAGAAATGGCAGGACTCTAAATGAAACGTTCAATTTTCCGACATGATTTCTTGCCCTTTTATACAATAAAAACGAAACTATGAATCAAATTAAAAATCCGCCCTCGAATTATAGGTACTGGCTATTATCGACGCCTCTTTTTGCTGTAGCAGTGCACTGAGCTCCACGTAGAAATCGAACCATTACAGGAAAATGAAAAAAAAATATTTTCATATCTTTGAATAACCAGTAAATAAAGTCCATAAAATTTTCTTACTGTAAGTAGTATACTTTTTAAAAAGAATCCTATATATCACCTATTTTTTACCGATTCGATGAGAATGTCCCCTTAAAAGGCGGATCCGAATTAGTCAAAGGATAGGCACAGCAAAGGAGTTTAACTTGTTAGAGTGTAATTTACCTATGTTATTTACCTACTTAAAAAGACGTTTGCTCGTTCGGACAGTGATCTTCTTTCGTAGACTATACTCGGATTTCTGAAAAAAATTCTCGAAATGTAAATAGGCGCGAATAATCTTTCCACTGGTAAACTTGGGGACGAATCTGGAAATTATTAAATGGTGATTCGTGGAAGGTCTCCACGGAGGGAGTCAGACATTTGCCAAGGATGAAAGAAGATAATTGAATATGTTAGTCCCTCGGTTCATTTAAAGTCTACTCGTTTTATCAATAGGAATGGTTGCCAGTTGCACGTGCTGACTTAGAATTTTCAGTACGTTTTATAGCTTAGGCGATATTTCATCAAAATCCCTTGCGGCTGAACCGTGGAGTTCCCAGTCAGTTCATGGTGTGACGCAATCAGACTCTCAGATTGATCAGAAGCATTCGATTCGGTTGCTTTTAAGTACGCAGTTATTTCATCCATTTTATTTTCATTAGGCGAAATTGTATATACATACGCGGAAAGCAGTGTCTACAGCTACTTTCAATTATGAGTGAAGATGTAACAGCGTGTTTCTTGAGAAGTTGAAATGTAGGAAAACATTTGCGAGATATGCAGGGACTTGAGAAGTCTGGTTGTCGAAGATATAAAATTGAGAGTACTGGAACGTAAAGTTTATGAAGTGAATAGGTGCCGTGCTGTCTCTTAATCACTCTATTATGTGTACATTAGACTCCGCATACAGCAATATTCCAGGACACGTCACATCACGGTCACATCACGAAGTACCGAATAGAACAGATTTCATTTCACCGATTCGATGGAGAAAGTTTCATCTGAAAGCTTCGCGCCTGAGAGAAGGTATTCTATAATTGTTCCACGCAAATAAGCGAGACACGCGGCGCTCCAGTTTCGTGCACGCATTCCAAGTACGCCCGTTTTGTCCCGCCCCCGCACAGTTAGCACGAATCTTGAAATGGCTGTTCTCGCTTGTTGAAAAACTACCGCGAGTGCATTGCAATTTCGATATAATCCGCGAAACAAAAAAATACGTCAAAGACCATTTTATGCTGCAGAGTGTACTTGCAGCTTCTGAAAAAAAATTGGTTTTAGTGGGCCAGTACACACTGTCATGGTGCGACACAAAATTCATAACTGTGTAAACGGTCGCCAGGAATATTTGTATTTATTCATTTTTAAAATAAAATATATTCAAAATAGTAGTTGTAAAAAAGCAGTGGGGACTGGATTTGGATCCTGATATTTTTCTTACAAAATACCTGTTCTTTGAAGTGCCTCCCACATCTTATCCTCAGTGTGACATGCTTCGATTTAAGGATGTATCGGACGTACAATATTAGACAAAAATATATGAAATTTGAAATACTTGAATATCTACGTCTTAGGCATAGTAAATCTAGGCGTAAGGAACTCGAACGACAGTTGGAGTCTTATTTTTATTCCTAGGAAGGTATTTTTCACTTTACAAATGCTTCCTCAAGCATTATTTGCTAAACTTTTGCCAGTGAAAATGCCCAGAATTCACCATTTTCTCAAGTTATAATTTATTTCTTTAAAACGGTGCCGTGAAAACAATTGAAACTCGGCAGTTATTTTCATCTACCCATATACTACATGTAAAAAAAAGTTGAAAACATTGGTACCATTTCTTCAATATTTTTTCAGCTGTTTTATCTGTCAAGATCGTCTCTTTCCATAAGAGTACGTGTAAAATCAGCGAAAATTAAAATCGTTATAACTCAGCAACCGTTCAGTGAATTCGTTTAAAATTTTTGGAGCACTTAGGAAGATTAGAAATAACAATCTCACAATTTTTCATCAACTTGGTACCATTTTGAAAATAGGTCCAATACATCCTTAAGCGGACTAAGTACTGAAGTAGGCGAAGTAGGCAGTCGGATCGCTCGAAAATCAAGAATTAATTACAAGGAGATGCAAGCAAGCACAAACTTCTCCTTTTATATAATGTTTATTACTATCACATGGAGTATTTATATATATATATATATATATATATATATATATATAAAATACACAGTGTTTTAGAAAATGTGTCTTTCATTTTGCACTAATATTGAGCTTAACAGTTAGCATACAACGGTTTCCTTGGAATATGTTTCTCCTAGAACCTGTAATTCCGGCCTGAACCTCGGAAAAAAGAATTGAACCAAAATTATTAAAAATTGCGACTAGGAGAAGGCGATTTTTACGATAAATGTCGATTTTCGGGGTGCACAGATATCTGCTTTTTTCTATATTGGAAACTAGAGTTTTTACACTTTAATGTTTTGGTTCAATGCAGAAAGGAATATATTTTGAATCTGCTGTAAAAATTTCATTCCATTCGAATCTCTGTTTTTTTTTGCAATCACTGTAAAACCACAGAAAAACGCCTACACGTCAGACGACTGTAGCGCCGTCATATTGCACATATATATTATTAAAAAAAAAAATTTCAGTTTGAAGTATTAATAAACACTACCCAAAATTACTAGTCACAATTTGTATTTATTTCCTTGTAATTAATTCTCCCAAAAAGTTACATTTTACCAAATCTGACTACCTAAGTAGACCCCTTACTTTTATGTTTCAGATATCAATTTTTTATATAAAATTAAAAATAGGCGTCTGTGCAAAATATTTTGCAGAATATCATCATTCGATCTGTAGATTTACTTCTCCACATTTCATCAAAATTCCCTTGCGGCTGAACCGTGGAGTTCCCAGTCAGTTCATGGTGTGACGCAATCAGACTCTCAGATTTATCAGAAGCATTCGATTCGGTTGCTTTTAAGTACGCAATTATTTCATCCATTTTATTTTCAAGCTTTCATTCAGCTAGTTAGTATTTTATTATTGTTAGGTGAAATCCGCAAAAATTAGTCAACTTTTGGTGACTACAATTGGGTGGTCCTTCGAAGAGAGTTGAGGCGGCACTTATCGTGTAATATCCAAGGCTGCAATCAAGGAAGATCGCGTGTCATGGCCCTAACAGTATAATTAGGTTGCATAGTTCCATATTTTGAACTTTGGCGTCCAAGTTGAATATAATCAATTTCAACCCTTTGACGTCGACCTCCTTATTTGAATATCTAATTACGTTATTATTTCACATATAATAAGCACAATGATATACATATATTTTGTACAGCAATCTACAATAAGGAAGTTTAAAAATGATATGTCTTAGCCCATTCTCCGATGACACAGTGTCTTCACTCTTCAGTGTCTGTAGCCTTCAACGAGTTAAGGTGTTACATACTGTTAAAAGGTCGGAAAATAGGGTCATTTTTATGATTTTTTTTATATATAAAATAGCGTCATATTGAAAAATTAAGGTATACACCTTGTTGTGTATAAATTAAACTGTATTGCCTAAAAAAATTCATATCTTAAGTGCCATACCAGCCGCTTCTCACAAGGTCTCTTCATAGTTACAGCATTTGCGGTACCAAATATATCTTACAATTAGAGATCAGCGGACCGATTTGAATAAAATTTTGCACAAATATTCTTAAGACTATAATCTAGTACTTGTCGACACGATTTTTCGTTAGTGTTTTGTTTTTCATTAATAAAAGAAGATGAAAACTTAGGTCGAAAATCACATGCTTGACTTTAAGTAGCTATCATTTCTCGAAAAATATTTTTTTTTCAAAATGGGCGCCGTCAAGTACTAGATTATAGGCGTTCAAAATTTGATTCAAATCGGTCCAGTAATCTCTGAGATTTTTTGGTGCCATAAATGCTGTAACTATGAAGACCTTGGGAGAAGGGGCTGCTATGCACCATTTCTTAAGATATCAAATTTCTTATTGAAGTGGATATAGCTTAATTTATACACAACAAGGCGTATATCTTGATTTTTAAACATGACGGTTCTTTATATGAAAATAAAATCATAAAAATGACCCCATTTTCCGACCTACTGAGGGTATGTAACATTTTAAGCGCGACTATAGTTGTTTACTGATGCACTCATAATATTCTTAACTCCACGATCCGTTCTTTTGCGCACGCCACAGGTGCTTGTGCGTGAAATCGGGAAGGCACGAGGAATTCATCGTCAATGCCACGCGCTAAAGCAGGTGCGTCCACTTCTCTCGCTGGCTAACGTACCCGTACACGTTCTCGTTTCCTTCTTCCTGTTTACAGCGTGATCGCTAAGCCGACTGCTGGCTTTTTGCTGACGCGCTGGTCACGACACGTTTTTTTTTCATTGCATTTCCACTGCTGTCATTGACACAAACCTCGTTACTCAACCTCGGACTTTCAAGTAGAACGTTTAGCTCGGAAACGGTTGCCTTCCTGCAATTAGCGTTGCCGTTAAATCTGGCTCGATTGATTTGATTGGATTCAGCGGTGGCAAACAATTTCCATGAGTACTGTCCTTCTATCGTTAGGGATGCACGGCGGCCACACGTCCGCCTGGCTGAAATTGTAGAACTAAAACGCATATCGCACCAATTACCACAAGTGTTAGGCGTCCAGAGACAATTACTGGTAGCCATTTCGCTATTAAAATAAACGTAGTATACAGAAAATGATTTTTAGGTAAATGTTTCACACAATATGTCATTTAATACTTTAGAAAAAATTGCATGCTATAGTGAGTGTTAGAAGCTCCGAAGGTAATTCGTGGAACCGATTTTATATATATGTACCTAATAAATAATATTCTCTCTCTCTCTCTCTCTCTCTCTCTCTCTCTCTCTCTGCGTGTGCGTGTGCGTGTGTGTGCACCTAGTAAATAATATACTCTATTTTTTGCTTATAACAAAAAAACGTTGACACAGATCGATTGTGAGTGGTAAGTTCAGAAAAGTTTGGAGGTTCGAGATGATCTGATCGTTCATTCAAAAGTGCCTGCCAATCTCGCCAGTTCACGTCCAATTCTCCCTTCAAGGCTTGGAGGGTCTTCTCTTTTAAGTGGGGCATAAGACATTCGAATTATATCCGCAAGTCGGCTTCCCACCTATGCAACGCCCCCGAGCCTAATGATATTTCCTGCTCGTAGGCCTGGCAAGAGCGTCGCACAACGAGTCCCTTTTCCCGTGTAGGAAAACCGACCCGCGGATAATCAGCCGCGCTGTCGTGAGGGTATACGATACATCAATTGCCACTGCGAATGCCGTGATTGGAAAATGTCATTTCGGAAGTCGGTATCACATTCTAGCCATGTCAGAGTCTTCTCGTAAATATACAATCCTTGGTTCGCTAATGACTTCTCAAAACCGGCATTCTCCACTGTGATCGCAGCGTAGAACCTTTGAGTGTGCATTTAAAGGTGGAATCAGACGGCGCGTGGCTCGGCGAACTTTGCGCGTGAATCGCCGATCCACGTGCCGTCTGATCGGTCATGGCTCGACTCGCCCAGGCTCGCCAACCCGACTTGCCGAGCTAGACGAGCCGAGGCAGCTCGCCGTCTGATTCAACCTTAACAATGGGTATTGGTGATAGTTAATTGCAGTGACTGGTTAGCTATTTGATCAGTAGATCGTTTGTTGTCACTTCCAAACATTACTCATGTGGACTAATCATTTGGATTTTAAATGTCATTCAGGAATCTTACTTCGAACTAGAGCTGTAAACATTCGAATAACTTCGAATGATTCCAATGATTCTAATGACATCGAATGATTTGAATGACTTCGAATGATTCGAATGACTTCGGATGATTCAAATGACTTCGGATGATTCGAATGACTTCGGATGATTCGAATGACTTCGGATGATTCGAATGACTTTGAATGATTCGAATGACTTTGAATGATTCGAATGACTTTGAATGATTCGAATGACTTCGGATGATTCGAATGACTTCGGATGATTCGAATGATTTCGAATGATTCGAATGACTTCGGATGATTCGAATGACTTCGGATGATTCGAATGACTTCGGATGATTCGAATGACTTCGGATGATTCGGACTTATAAATTCAGAATATAATATTATAAATGACTTTTTAAGCTTATTGCATTCGAATAACTTTGAATGATTCGAATGACTTTGAATGATTCGAATGACTTTGAATGATTCGAATGACTTTGAATGATTCGAATGACTTCGGATGATTCGAATGACTTCGGATGATTCGAATGACTTCGGATGATTCGAATGATTTCGGATGATTCGAATGACTTTGGATGACATCGAATGATTTGAATAATTACGAATAAATTTGAATAACTTCGAATAACTTGGAATAACTTCGAATGATTCAAATAAATTCGAATACTCCTAATTATTTCAATATTCGAATACCTCTATTTATTCGAACATTCGTGTCTCAAATTCGATTTCTCTTATATTCGAATACTTAGCATATTTGAATATTCGTGACAGCCCTATTCGGAACTACTATTATTCACGGTATTTATCCATGACATTTCTATTGTCGTCAATCGTTGTAAATTTCTGGGTTCTACCAGAAGTTTGAGAGCTGATGCACAACACGCTGAAGAAGATTTAGATAATCTTCATAGCTGCTGTGGTTTTCACCAAACTGTCGCTAGAAATGTTCAACTGCTATTATGATGCACTTTAGTCGTAAAAAGAAGTTATGACTGTATTTATGTAGGTACATGATTAACGACACAGCACTTACGAATGTTTAGATCACCTCTGTCTTTCATAGACCTCATAATTATGTAGGAGGTCCTGCATCTAAAGCTCTAGGATTTTTAATTTCTCCAATAACACCAAAATCTGTCAAAAATATCAGTGCTTATTATATGAAACTTGTATAATCCGTTAACTGTCTCATACTTTGTACATGTTGATAATCTAGAATCCATGTACAGAAGCACAACATATTTTAATAGGAAAAATTCAGCATAGGTTTAGTGGTATCTGTCCTTTCACATTAAGCAAGTTATACCACCTACAAGTTGCGATTATGAGGTAATCTTGCTCTTTATTAGATTTCTTTCTATAGAAGATAAACGAACCGTGTCTGATCTCCTCTTTTTATTTAAGTTCATGAATTCTTTCATTTCCTGCCTTGAAATATTACAGCAGATTTATCTTCACGTCCCGTTCTGACCATTACAGTACACCGTACATACACTATATGGCAAAAGTTATTTAAGTAGAATATGATTAAGTTGAATATGACTACCTTTATATCAACTTAAAATTTCCAGGCCTAAGTAGCTATTCTTCAGTTCTTTTTACTACTTATATACATATATCTTTTTATACATTTTTCCTTCCCTTTCGCATTTCTTTCCGGTACTAAGTATATTACTTATTTCCCTTTTAATATTTTCTCATTATTAATAGTTCTGTAAATTGTATTTTAACATTTCTATGTACCAAGGAGTCCCAGCCTTCATAGTAGGTAATATTATAATAAGATAATAATATACCGATCCTATTTCTTACGGTTTTTATCCTTGCGAACAGATACCCAATTATCTTGATTCTCTGCAAGGGTTAAAAACCTACATTTAAAATGTAAATACGAGATGGATCATTTAGATATGTACACTTATATTTTGTTAATTTTCGTTGCATTTCTAAAATTGTGACGATTGCTTAGTTTGAAGAACGGAATATAAATAACAGAATATAATATTATAAATGACTTTTTAAGCTTATTGCATTCGAGTTTTCTGGGTTATCGATCTTCTTTGCTATGCCAAAGTCAAACTCCATGCTATGTGTTTATATATTATGTTGGTACCATTTAATTATATGCATCAAGAGATACTCTACCCGAAAGAACTAGGAAAATGTATATCTGAAAACTAATTAGATACTGGCCGCAGGAAGTAGGTTTATTCTTTCACATTGCAATTTCGACCGTTGAAATATGAATCACTTCTTCTGACAGGAATATAAACAATAACTTAGAAAATGTTCGAAGGGGAGCTATGTATATTTTTGTGGAAATAAGCTCCTTTAAGGCACTTTTCTCTCTCCCTACATTCTTTGGATTTTCACCTTATCCAGGATGTCAGCAAGAGGGCAAACAGTTTGTTTTAGGGGCACATGTATATACACATATACAATTTTTTCAGCATGACCCCAAATTTTTAAAAAAAATTCACTTCAAAACGGACTATACATACAGCGTGCCCGTTTTAACTGGAAATCATGGACTATCTCGCAAGGAACTGAAGGTACCAAAAAATTGTTCTTACAAAAGTTGTTTGATACAGACGGGGGATGGGACATTATGTGGTACCAATACTTCCTCTGAGGGTGGAGAAATGCTTTAAAGATTTAAAAAAAATGAACTTGACCTTGAAGTCTTTGCCATTTCTCCACCTGCAAACAAAGTATTTGTACCATACAATGCCTCCTCCCATATCACACAACTTTTTTCAGAACAATTTTTGGTATCTTAAGTTCCTTACGAGATATTTCATAATTTCCAATTCATAGTTTCGCTTATAATCTGTAGAATCCTGTAATTATTTGTACATAACAGGCTTCAGAACAGACAAATACACTAATGCTCATCCTGTTCTAAATCTAATGCGTACTTCAAATGACCAATTAAAAAGAGTAGGAAATTTGTTACAATATTATAGTTGAATCTTTTCATTACAAAGAGTCCAGCAAACTTCGTCATTATTAACTGTTACAGAGTTCCCGAAGAACCTGTCTTATGGTGGTAAACAGGAGGAACATAATATTCTTTCGCCTCATATTTCATGGTTCGTTGTTTCGTGAGTTTCTCAACGCGGAATGAATGAACACTGCGAAACGAAAGCTTTCATCTAAGCAGAAAATAGTATCTAGGTAAAGTTGCGATATTACCAGTAGTTTGGTCTCGTTGAAGTTTGGGAGCAGTTTGCATCTTAACTAATGACATCGCGCAGGGGACTGCTGATGAAAGCACAGCTTAGCCCTTGAATTGTTCACGATTCTGATTCCTGTAGTAGCTAGAAGCCTTAACATTGACTTTGAACTAATTTTTGTGACTTACAATATCGCAATGTTCCTGCATTGTGCAGTAACAATAAACCGTGATAGTATTTAGCGATTGCTTAGTGGTTAAGAACTCGCGTGGATAGGGAAGCATCAATAAAATCTTCTTATGTCAACGTAAAGAAAAATGGATTTTCTTCAATGTAACGTATGATTTTTTAATAATTTTTAAAAATAAGGAAATGGGGGCTTTGTAAAGAATTTTTTTGTTTACTGAAACAAATCGAATTTGGAAGTTTATAAAAATTGAACAAATTAAAATATGAGAGAAACCGTACGGTACATTGAAGAAAATCTATTTTTCTGTAAGTTGACATAAGAATTTCTTATTTTTTATGTTCCAATCGCTTTCGGTTCTGGGTGCCAACTAACAAGGTCCTGCCAGACATGGCTGTAGACAACGTTGTATAACTCCGCCATTTTGAAACTTCAAGTAATAACTAATGTATGAAAATAAAGTTAAAATGTTGCCTAACATCTCGTAAAAAGATTCCGAACTTTCACTCCAAAATTACCTGAGAAAACAGATTTTAATACCCACTTGTTAAGCCTACTAGGTGGTGTACCCCCTTAAGAGTACATGGTTATGGATTCAATATGCTGCTTACGTAACCCTATTAAAAAGTCCATTCAAACTGAAAGATTTATATGGGAATAATTTTAACACGATCCGTGCCACATGGGTCGCTGGTGACCCACGATATTTTTTGGAAATGAAACTTTCAACCAACGGAATAACGTATTTTTTGCAATTCAATGTAGACATCGAAATAGAGAAGAAAAACCTGAAGTTATGAAGAATTTAACACAACTATTACTTTTCTATAATTCCATATCGCAAATCTACTTTCCTCGCCCCTTTTTACGGTCCTACCAAAAATCGTGTTAATTACATCATTTTGTGTGGAGTTCATGTTTTTATATTTACAAATATTGCAAATTGCACTAATTTTATAGCGAGCATGATTATACAGTGGCAAGTAATTCTGTTGTACGAGAGAAGTGAATATTTCTTGAGATGCTAAATAAAATATTCCGAGAGTTACTATCCACGCAGCCTTCATCGGGCAACTTTCGTTTTAGGTTTCTATCTCCGGTCAGGGCTGTCACTTGTCGTCCGGTCGTCCGGTTGTCCGCCTGTCCGAATTTCATCCGGGCACTCCGCTTTTAGTTTTCTATCTCCGGTGTCTGATTTATCGAAGTAAATGTCCGGCTTTCAATGTAATTTTTATTGAATCAGTAATCTCGAAAAGTGGAGGTGTCCTCGAAATCTGATTTTACAGGAAATGAAACCAAAGTTTAATGTCTATACACTTAATGTTAGAATAATCAAACTCGGCTGTATTAGTCTTCGATTAGGTATCTTGTGTTCAGTGAAATTTCATTCATTTTAAAAATTATTAAAGTGGTCGAATATCATTTTTTGTCGTTCGGACTTATCCCGTTTTCAAACTCAATGATATCCAACAGGGAATTTGAGGAATTATTTAAGAGCATAAAATGTAGGAATGGTTATACAAAACATTTTATTTTACTTGTTAGAACTGGAAAAGCAATGCGAAGGAACTCGATACGGAAAACCTCAAACTCATTATTACATATATATATATATACGTACTGATTTTCTGCCTACGTTTGTTTTGGCCAATATGAACTGCTTGATATTTATTACGCAATTGATGTGTATTTTTCGGGGTGCGATAAATATTAATGGAGATTGTGCTTGTTCGAATACACTCTTGCAAATATAAAATCCATTCATTCTTGTGTAATGAAAATATTTGTCGATGGAAATTGAATTTCAAATTCGCATCGCAATTTGATCGTATGCAATCGTTGGTAAAGAAAACATAACAATCCGTTGTTTTAACGCATGCCGGCAAATATTTAGTTTATCGATTCACTTACTGGGCTTAAGATATCGTGCGTGTTTATTGATTCGTGCACTCCCCTTGAACTCCGCTTAGTTCGTAATTTCAGAAATTACGTATTCCATAATAATTGTGTTCACCATTCCACGGCGTTAAGGCCTTAAGGATCAGTGATAGGGTTAGATTTGTAACAGAGAATTCATTGTCACAATGTTCGTTTATCTGTCTTTTGGGGTTAAGCAGCATCAACTATTGCCATCATTGGGACCTAGGCCCTAGGTCCTAGGGTCTAGTGTTTAGGCGAATTTCCAGTCATCGATTCGACAATAGCTCATGCTCTTAGAATTAGATAACCACCATTTTAATTGTAAGTATTCACCGAACCCAGCATAACTTGGATAATTTAACGGGAAGCACTTCTTTCAAAACCCCTTTGTTCATAATAGCATGTACAGTGGGACCACGATTAACGTGCTTAGCACTAGAACTACCGACAATTAATGTATACCTATTTCTACTAGACCAGTCAAAATGATTGATTATTTATAACATACGTTATGCAAGGAAAATAAACCGTTATTAATATTTTTTGACAGAGACAGGTAAGATTAATCGATACCTACCGGCTGATCGCGAGCTCAGAAGCAATGATTAAAAGTATATTTCGTGTACACAATAAGCTGCTTATATGGCTGGAAATGCGTTCTTTTTTACAATGTCGATCAACATCCCAGAACAATAAGACAGAATTTTTTATACAAATATCAAAGGCACTTCAACGTTGTTTCTCATGCAAATTGTGGATCCTAAAGAAAGAACTAACGCAACAACGCTCCAATAATTTAACTGAAAAGTTGAATTGTTTGTTGCCATGTATACCCGCAACTGCAGTAAAGTGGAAGCAAATTTCCAATTGATGCGGTAGCCACAGGTCAAGCGTGCAAAATTGCGGCCGGGTTACCCTCGGTTCCAGGCTCGTTTTCACTTTATATGTTACATTAAATTATATTTTACATTTCTCGATTCTCCAACTTTCCAGTATAAAGGTAAAGTCTAGTCAAAGTGCAGAGTTATCAGAATTGCAAAGAATTTTAAAACAGTCTGAAGTTTTCCCTGTGGAGGAGCATCTGAGTATATGTACACACTACTTACAAGGGGAGGACACCAAGTAATAGACATCGATTTTGATGAGCCTTGGCAGGATGGATCTATGTCGAAAATAAGTAAATACGTGTTCGAGCGTTTCTGCCAATGGGCCTTAATAATAGAGATATTTACATGTAAATTATTAAACATTTCATAGCGCCAATATAAAACATAAAAGCCATAACCTTCACTTAAAGATATGCCGTGGAGCGTTCGGTATGACGTCGGCGTGGTGTTGTTTACGGTCGTGAGTTCGATTCGCCTGTGTGACTAAAATATTTTATTATTTTTTTCACACTTTATTTTTTCCACACTGTATGAACAGTGAGAAAAAAAGTAACGTTCATTATATAATAGTTCTTATATTATTATAGGTGTATTAATTATTCAGGGGCAGTACTGCGATGTTCTATTCGAAGTTTCCGGTGGTCCCCCATCGCGCGATGGAGGCCGTGGGGTTTTAGTGGGTAAAAATCCCACACTACCCTGGCGCTCTCGGGGGATTCCCCTCTGAAGGTGTCGAGGTGTCTTTTGATGATTTCCCCACGTTAAAAAAAAAGGAAAAAAATTAATTGTATTATACATTTAAAAGAATTAGTAATGAACGTTACCTTTCTTCTTACTGTTCATACAGTGTGGAAAAAATAAAGTGTGAAAAAAATAAAGTATGAAAATCGAACGAATATCGAACTCACGACCGCAACAACACCATGCCGACGTCATACCGAACGCTCCACGGTATATCTTTAATTGGAGGTTATGGCTTTTATGTTTTATACGGGCGCTATGAAATGTTTAATAATTTACATGTAAATATCTCTATTATTAAGGCCCATTGGCAGAAACGCTCGGACACGTATTTACTTATTTTCGACATAGATCTATCGTGCCAAGGTTCATCAAAATCGATGTCTGTCACTTGGTGTCCTCCCCTTGTTAGTCAAAATTTGATCGATTTTCACTGCACTGCCTGTATGTGTTTTGCTTATATGTACATGGTGTTTCACCTAACTTTATCAAAGACATGACGATCTCACTATTATATGATTATATATTACAAAAAAATATTGCGATATTATTTTCGAAATATTTAGTAACATTTTTATTATAGTATTTACACGCAATATTTACAATATTTACACTGTTCTGTTTACAATATTCTGTTCTTTTATAAATTTTTCTTTTTCTCCTTTTTCCTATCTTTCCTTTTTCATTTTCTTTTTACTTATCTTTTCTTCTTTATACAATTTATTTTTGATTGATCTCGTGCGTAAAATTTTTTTGCCAAAATCTTGTCCACTGGAGGTACAATAGTGCAGTAAATTTTCAAAGTCTTTACGTTTTTCAGCAGTCACTCCTACTCCGCCTGCCAATGACGCTTTTTTCAAATATTCCCCGCCAATAGATGTTTTAATATTTACAGTAGTAGGTTCCCCATTGTAACTATAATAAACATCTACTTGCCCATTGTACGCAGCTGCTGAGTGTTGGTGCCGCGCGGGATTTATATATATCGTCATATCTTCTATAATTATTTATTAATCAGTGTGAAAATTGGTGAAAAACTTCCTTGTATATTAAGGAACAACTTTGCCGCTGCAAGTTATATGTATCTCAAAATTCCCTCGATACTTTTTAACGGCGAACGTTGAAAGACATGGGTTATGTCCAGTATTACTTTTAAATTAAATATTATTACCTTTTTTAACATAAGGGTTTTGTGCATACATTTTACGGCTTCGCTAGAGTTTTCTGAAGTTATGTTTTATGTCTCATAACGATCCCTTAATATTTACTCAAGTTATCGCAATTTATGTTTAAAGAAATAATGATTTTGGACGATGAAAAACTTTTTGTTTATAATTTTTATCTCGAATACTAATGATTCGATAAAAAAAACTGTAAATAGAAAAAATGTGTGCCGTGACGAGCTTTATAACATTATATTTTTTAAAATACAGTTTAACAACATTTAATTTTCCAATATTTCTTAGCGTTTGGATAATACTTTTTCGCATTTTCGAGCGCTAGTCCCCTTACTGCATCCGACCCTTCAATTGTAAGCTTAAATTGCTTTTGTGACCGCCTAGAAATAATATGACCGGGAAAGGGACATTTTTTGTCTTCAGCCAAGGCGTCAGAACTTTAGTGACGTACTCATAAAAACTCGCAGACACCATCCAGCCATAATCAGAACGGCCAACAGCCCATCCTTCTGGTATGTTGCGTACTATTTCAGTCGGGATCCTCTTGTATGGGTAAACAACCATAGGTGGTAAGGTTGCTCCATCTGCACTATAAGTGCATAATACAGTAATAGACTCTTTTTGATTTCCCAAGTTGATCTCGTATAAATTGCGAAATTGTTTTGGTCCTAAAACTTTCCCTGTATTAGGGCACGTAGCACACCCAGTTTCATCACAATTCAGTACTCTCCTACCATCTTTAAATATTTCAACATAATTGTTGTCTTCCAAAAACTGTGTTAAATCTGTAAACCATTGTGTCACATTTTCTTTCGTAACCGAAGCTCGAGCTTTCGAAATTGCTTCCGTGTTTCGCTTTATGATTTCTGGATGCCTTCTTAAAAATAAAGATAACCATTTGTCGCCCGGCCTGTTATCAATAAATGGATTTTTCCTTGGACATTCTATCAACACTTTCTGAATTGAATCCATGACATCGTCTGCGTGCATATGGAATCCTAGCTTGGCCTTATCTATAATCCACTTCTTCACATTGCTCTCCTCCTCATTTGTGAGAATTGTAGCTGGTCCCATCTTCCTCTCCATTGGCACTTTATTTTTAACTTTATTATGCAAAGTCCCTTTGGGGATATTATGTACACGTGATGCTTCACTAAGCGATATCTTTCCCTCCTTTATTTCTGTGACTGCGTTCAATAGACTTTCTTCAGAATACTTAAACCGTTTTTGCTCACAACAGTCTTCCGTATTAGTACTCTTTCTTTTGCCAGACATCTAAAATAAGTACAGTGAAATTTTGGTAGATGATTGATAGCTTATATTGTTTACTTTGCCAATTAATATTAACCTGACACATAAGGTGATTACATGTATATTACAAAAGTGTAAAGAGAGAGAAAAGACTGGGTAAGTTGTTCATTCATTGGTAAAGCATCTACAAAGAGCTCACCAAAGAATGAACGGCCGTTCATTCATTAGTATTCACTGGTATCTCCCATCCAGTGCATAAACACCTAACAGACTGGACAAATTCTTAGAAATCTGTTATTTCATACAGTATTTTTCGTTAAAGGAACATATAACAATGTAATTATAACAACAAATTTATCATAGGACCATTAAATGCACCTCAAAATACAAATTGTAGATATCACGTAACAAGACTTACCTTGAACTTGTGGGACGCCACGAGGACAACTGCTGTATAAACGGAATTAATACCGTACAGGTTATAATTCGACAGAAAAACGCTATTGCGAGATATTTGTGGGTCTCCAGTCTAGATGGCAGTGTCAGTTTCAACGTGAATTGAGCGCCATAGACATTAATTTTGCGTATTATATCAACAACGTTCACTCACTGGACAGGTCACCCTACATTGAAATCTGCCTATACGGACGTTACTAATGCAATCATTTTCTCGTCATCGTCAACTGTTTCACAGCCGACGATACAATAACGATATTGACCTCATCGTGCGATGCTTGTAACTGCAGTCTCATTTTTAGTATTCCCAAACTCACATCGATTCGGTACCATGCTTTACGCGCCCCTCGCACTAACCAAGCCCCAACAAATACTAATACTGTGCCAAGCCTCACCCCGCTACCAAGTCGCTACTAATTCGACTAATTTGACTAATACTAATACCGTCGGCTGTGAAACAGTCGAAACAGTGGCCGGCGACAAGAAAATGATTGTGTTAGTAACGTCTGTATAGGCAAATTTCAATGTATTATGCCGAAAGTTTTTTATTAATATCTCAGAAACTAAAAAATACCCGAAGCTAAAATTTTATATTAGAGGTTCTCTCCCCTTCCCGCCCAAACCCTCAAAATTTCGGTTCATTACGGTGGTTGGGTCATACCATAGTACAGGCAATTTAAATAACGCGCTTTTTCTTAGAGCAGCAGAGAAGTAATTTTCTCGATTTCCGACGCTTGCCCTAGTATTATTACACTGGGTAACGATACGCTTGCATCCAAAAAGACCCAACTAAGGGTTAGACGTTTGAATCGAATTTAGTTAGCGATATGCAGGTCATATTACGAATGACCATTCCGTAGTGCAGTTTCAATTGCGGTCGAATTTCGTAGAAAATCTCACCAAAAGCCACGTACGTGTATTTCACCGCTTATACTTGGATGAACGGTTTTCCGACTTGATAAAATGTTTCACGAACGACGCATTTCCAACGTCGTTGAAATGTCATTCGAGCAGAAAAGAATTCTCTCCACAGGAAGGTCAGGGTTCCGTGCATCGGGTTTTGCGTTCAGATATGATAGAATGCGCATTTTGTAAGAATATTGCGGAATTATTCGTGAAAATGCATTTTGCGTTTTCCTCGGTTGCACTGCCAATTCTGTGAATATATTCTGGATTTGAAATAAAAAGCAACGATGGGGACAAAAAAATTCTCTTTTTACGTGCACGGTTGTCTACGCGAAATATTTTTATAATTTTGAGAAAGCGGCATGTGCGATAGTCGTATAAAATGAATGGAATTGTGCACGATGGAAATAACGTCATTATGAATTGAGGGCTCGGATGCAATAAGGGGACTAGCGCTCGAAAATGCGAAAAAGTATTGTCCAAACGCTAAGAAATATTGGAAAATTAAATGTTGTTAAACTGTATTTTAAAAAATATAGTGTTGTAAAGCTCGTCACGACACACATTTTTTCTATTTACAGTTTTTTTTATCGAATCATTAGTATTCGAGATAAAATTATAAACAGAAAAAATTTCTTCGACCAAAATCATTATTTCTTTAAACATAAATTGCGATAACTTGAGTAAATATTAACGGATCGTTATGAGACTTGAAACATAAAACTCAGAAAACTCTAGCGAAGCCGTAAAATGTATGCACAAAACCCTTATGTTAAAAAATGTAATAATATTTAATTTAAAAGTAATACTGGACATAACCCATGTCTTTCAACGTTCGCCGTTAAAAAGTATCGAGAGAATTTTGAGATACATATAACTTGCAGCGACAAAGTTGTTCCTTAATATACAAGGAAGTTTTTCACCAATTTTCACACTGATTAATAAATATGAATGTAACATTTCTAATGTAATAATGCTAAAAATAATCTGATTTATATCGTGTATAAATTCAGTTTCATCTAAAAAATCTCAACAGTATGTTACTGAAACGTTCATGCCGATACGATAGAAAATGTGGAGTTGTACATACATTCTATTAATATAAGTATAATCCACCGCAAGCAACAATGTATGGCTCTCCAGCCGAGGCTCGAACCAAGATCAGAAGCCGTCATCGAACAGCCCAAGTCCTCAGCTCGAGGCGAGATCGCGCGTCGAAAGTTATTCGAAGCCTTCGGATAAAAGTCGAATAGACTACGGATAAAGAGGAAAACCTTATTCGACGGTTCGAATAAAAGTTCCTCGAATAAAGATCTATCCTTCGACTAAATTTACTTCGAATAAAAAAATTATCACTCACCGTCGAATAAATTCACTTCGAATAAAAAAATTATCCTCCGCTGTCGAATAAATTTATCCGTGATGTTTCGAATAAAGATAAATCGTGTTATTCGAAGCTGCGAATAACGAATAAACGTAAACCGTGTTATTCGAAGATTCGAATAACGAACAAAGATAAAGTATCTTTTATTCGACACGTTATCTAAATAATTTTTTATCTAGATAATGCCCATCTCTGGTCCCCTTATTGCATCCGAGCCCTCAATTGAACTACAAAGGGAACCACAAGGACGTCTGTTTTTATTTATCCTCTGAAGTTGACTACTGGGTCTTGTACAGCCACCATGTTTTTCTGAGACGAATCAAATAAGTCTTACTTTTTAAGGGAAGGAAGGAAATGTAAAACAATGTAATAAAATATTCCTTGACCCAATGGCGTTGTAATCCAGTTAAGCTTTTGCCACCTTCCAAGAGTTATCTTCAAAAAGATGCGTGCGTTTAAGAGCCACGTTCTTTAAATCAATACTCTACTACATCTTGTACTAAATATACATGGTGAAGCAATAAATTTGGCCATGCAAAATATCTTCGTTATGTTGACAGATGCAAAAATATATTACAATAAAATGTGCCACTAATATTTTTTGCAAAAATGAGTACTTATCGAAGATTTTAAGATCACCTTAATTTTTTTAAATGATAAACTTTACTTTTTTATCCTTAGTCCTGTAGCGGGCATTTAGACAATTTCAACGACCTGTAGTATGAGGTCATTTGATATTAAAGACAGGTTAAATATTGATTCTTACCTTATAAATAGATTCTCGATGTCATGTCCATTTACATCGACGCAGTTGAATTGCTGAAGTACGTATACTTTTCATTCCCGGACTGATTGTAGCACATACTGCAACGATTTGATACCTCATATTTTCTAGCGCGGATGGTGTTTTCTGGTAGAAAGTGTTTTTTAGTGTTCTCCATAGTGGATAGGATGTGGTGGATCACTTGATAGATAATCTGCACATAATACAACCTCTGGCAAAAAGTTTTCTATCAGATGCACTAATAGGAAAGTTACTAAAGACATTCATGTTTTAGAACTACAAAATATTATTATATATAGTTAAAAGTGATGAGAAACTAAGAGGAGCATAGTATACAGTAAAAAACAACAAAATAACACAAAATTCCATTTATTATCGAAGAGACACAAGAGAAAACACAAAATGTTACATGGAAAAAAGTTTCCGATTGGTAGAAATCCTGGAAAAAAGTTTCCGATCATGGCTCGAATAATTAGCTCCATGAATGTATGAAGCGTGGACGACAAGTATAAACACAAGAGGAGACCGCGACAATGTAAACAGAAGTTCACCTCTGATATATCAGTTAGTTAGTAGTACTATTTCATTCAGTACACACGCGAGTCAAAAGTGTGCAATATGCCAACTATATATAATAATATTTTGTAGTTCTAAAACATGAATGTCTTTAGTAAATTTCGTATCAGTGCGTCTGATCGGAAACTTTTTGCCAGAAGTTGTATGCTTACACCAAGGATGCTACTCCATATGATTTTCGCGAATCAGTGGATAGGATGTGGTGGATCACATCCACCGTTCTTAGTGTAAGCATATTATGTGCACGCTATCATGTTGATGTCATATTATTCGGCGAACATTTAACTGTGCATTTTGTAGTAAAAATTCAAAACTTCGTTGCTTGTGCTACAATCAGTCCGGAAGTAATAATAGGTGTATAGTCGTCGATAGAAAAATTTCGAAATCGTAAATTGAAGAGTCCTTGTAGAAAGCACTATAAGTGGCAAAATTAAAAAAGAACACAATTTTATCAGAAAATGTTCTACGTGCCAATGGTAGGTAGTATAGAATTACATAGTATAGAATTTGATTTTTTGCACTTACAGTGTTTTCTACAAGGACTCTTCAATTACCCGAAGTGGTAAACAGAATTACTTCTTGAGGAATCAACCCAGCAGGGGTCCAGACGTCCAGGACCGTATATCCCATACAGCACACTTCGTTGCAGCATTATTGCAGGAACGTTGCTGCACTAGTGCGTTGTTGCAGGTTGCATTGCAATATTGCAGAAATGATGCTGCAATATTGCAGAAATATTGCGCACGCGTTGCCACTGCATTGTTCCAGTGGCAACGATCCTACAATATTCTGTAATATTGCGCGCACATTGATGTGCAATGTTCCAGTGGCAACGATCCTACAATATTCCTGCAATATTGCGCGCACATCGACGTGCAATGTTCCAGTGGCAACGCCCAAACAAAATTGCACACATATTGCCGTGCGCAATACTGTAGTGAAAATATTGTAGAAACATTCCAGCAATATTCTGAAGCAATTATGACTTTGACAAAACTTGTCGAAATATATACATGACGTTGAGTGGATTCTACAGCATGTTTCATTTAACTGGGTACGCTAGAATTTCTCGTTGGCCATTGAAGATATGAAAAAAGTGTTATCGTGAGACTTGTTTGTACATGAAATTATAGAAGAGATTTGAAGATCAATTTAATTTTTTTAGGTAGAGTAGGTACTACATATTTTAATGTGATATTATTATTATTATTATTAAACGTCTGTATTGCACAAACACGTATATACAATCAAGCAAGAGAAAAGAAAGAAGAAAAGACAAATGCAAAGGTCCAGTCTAAAGACTGTTTCCCAACCTAACCTAAAATGAGACCGGGTGAAAGTTGTAATCCGCACCTATAGTGTTACAAATCCCTAATGGGGTTTGCCAAATGAGCCTTCAATTTTGAATAATTTGAGTTTGTAGTTTTGCTCGGTAGGAATATAAGTTCGAATACGTAAGCAATCTTATCAATCAACGGTTGTAGCTACGGCGGTAAAGTGTTCGTCTACGATGCTACAGGTCCTCGGTTCGAACCCTCCTGGGGAAAAAAATTTTCTATGAGAAAAAAGCACACGGGCGTTATACTACTACGATTCTGCCTACACACATTCATGTCGTCGCGTCCCTCACTGCCCGAAACGTTGCGGAGAGACTATTGCTGTAAAATCTCCAAAACATTGCGGGAATACACTCCTGCAATATTGCCCAGGGCGAACATAGGAGTGAACCTGCAACTTCTGTGCAATGATGTTGCAGGACTACATATTTTTAATGTTCCCAAAACTTTGCAAAAATACACTCCTGCAATATTGCTAAGGCGGGCATAGGAGTGAACCTGCAACTTCTCTGCAATGATGCGGTGCAACATTGCAATCTCGCACCGCAATATTGCCGAAGAGTTACAGGATCATTGCCACAATTTTGCCGTTTCGTTGCAGAATCATTGTCGGAACGTTGCAGGACTACATATTTGTAATGCTGCCGCAACTTTGCAAAAATACACTCCTGCAATATTGTTAAGGCGGACATAGGAGTGAACCTGCAACAGTTCTGCAATGATGCGATGCAACATTGCAATCTTGCACCGCGTCATTGCAGAGACGTTGCTGCAATGTCATGGTGCTGTGTGGGATGTAATGAGAAACTTTTCAAAAACTAATGACAGGAACTAATTTAGAAAGAAAATGCTTCGCCTGTCCCTGAACAAGCTTTCGCTTCCTTTTTCCCAGATTCTCTCTTTCAACCACTTAACCTAACAATAGGACTCAGCTTCCATTTATGGCCCTGCCAGTTTTACGACTCCGAATCTCTCTACTACATGGACTATACGTGCTTCAGCAATTCAACGACTGCAATGTTGCATCGATGTGAATGGACATGACTCCGAGCACCTCTTATAACATGAGAAGCATTGTTTCATCTTTTCTTTTAATGTTAAATAACCTCATACTGTAGGCAATCGTTTGAAGAACACCCGTTATTGAACTAAAGTTGAAACAGCATAGCGTGTCATTTAAAAAAATGAAAGTGACCTCAAAGTATCCCATACGCGTCCACCTACAAGAGGATTATTACCGACATATTGTGGCCTCCTTGATACCGTACAATTTTCATAAATAATATTTTTTGTTATCTGTAAAATTAGCGGAGATTTTTAGATGCGCAGAGTCATTACTCCACCTTGTATATTCAAATCTCTAATAGTTACGCATCAAATTTAATATAATATATTACAAACGAGAACGTATCAGTAACTAGAATTGTTTTCATTAAACGCATTACGAACATTGTTTCTCTCTACTATTTGCGGCTCACTTACAATGGAGCGAGATAGAACTCGAAGTAGGGATGTCGGTCGTGAGTTTTCTGAAGGGTAGATCCCGCACAGTTTATGAAGCACTACTGTACATTTCTATACGTCTCGCACGAACCTGTTGCATGGAACATGCAGTTATGCAACGCGAAAATGTTGCATACTTTCTTAATTTGAGAAATGCAGCCTGTAATTTTCTCTTTCATGCTCTTTTGATGGTAATACATTAATTGTTGCAGAATAGTATGAAATTCCTACGCCTTTAAGGACTAATCAGAATGTAAGATTTTGTTGCTCATAAGTAACTAAATTGAAAAGTTTGAGGCGCAAGCAAATTATACAAATAGAGGAAAAATCGCATGCTGTTCATGACCTCCATTCGCATCTCGAATTTTATTAACAAAATCGGTAACTACATAGAGGAAGTGCAGTATATTTGGAATACCAGTTTGTTTAAGACGAATAAAAATTTACGGCGGAGGATGGGAACAAATAAAACTGTATAATATCATAGAGAAACTAATTAACTTTTATATTTCAAACCCTCAGTAATAATAAAAAACAAAAAGTAACTGAAACTTTGGTCTAAATGAAAAATGACAGCAAGTATCGATTAAGTATTGTAAAAACAAACATGTAGATAGTGAAATTATTTTCTTTTATGATCTAACAGGCTCAAAAATCATATTATAGGAACAATCTTAGGTAAATATAAATGGACAGCGCTGGTGCAAACCGACGCGGCGCACAGTGTAACGAGTATATAGGGGAAAAAAATCAAAAATCAATTTTCCATTAAGATACAGTTATTTACATGTAATTGTTATGTTAATTACATTTATACACAAAAAAATTAATTTTTAATATAAAATAATTCATTAAAATATATTTTTGCACATAAATAAAGTAAAACAAATAAAATATATATTTTTTAAATACATTCAAACACACATTAATAACAAACATATGAAACAATTGTAAAAAAATATAATTAATTTTGTAAATAATTCATATTGATAATAAATTTTAAATTATTCATTCGTATTATACATCTTCATCACTATTAGTTGAATCTGAAGGAATTTAAAGCTCAGTATCTTTTAAAAATAAATATTCGAGCACAAATTTGTCTAGTTTTTTCTTTTTATTTTGTATATTTTTTCTTATATGGGAGCACTCGGGGGCAGATAAAATTTATACCAAATTAAAGAGCATAAAAAGAACTAATTGTAGTAAAAAGATGAAATAACCGATATGTTTCGTTCTTTTTTTAATTCTTTCCAGAATTTAGAAGATGCGACAAAAAAAGTAATAATTTGAGCCACTAGTACGTATCCATATCTTTAAATGCAAAAATTTTTAATTAATAAAACGAAAAAAGGATATATTTTGCTTATTTTCAAGAAAAAAGAAAGAAAAGAACTTATAAATGCAACAAAAATGCAGTGGGTAAATATTTCCTACGCGCAGTCTGTGGCAGCTTGCGTTTGGTTATTCGACTTTGAATGTAATTTCTAACCTTAAATCCGTTATTTATGTTAATAAGTTATGATGTTCTTATATCGGAGGACTGTTTACTATCAATTGCATGAAATGAAATACAAAATTTCAAAACTCAAATTTTTGCTTTTTGAACACGTGCCGCGACACTGTGCGGCGGTAGCCGTTACGCGTGAAACAAAAGCACCGCTAAGCTTTGGAATATTCCAAATTACCTTCACCTTCGGTATTCCGAATTAGCAACATGGCATTGAAACATAAAATTTCATGTCACACTTTGTATTCTCGAAATTATCGCAAAACTGCCGCGGAACTATAGAGGGAACATGCGAATGAGTAGATTAAGTGTTTAACTCTAAAGTTTCGACATTTTTTAACCATGATTGGAACGATTGAATACTTGCTGAAAAAGTTTTGCAGATTGACGTTTTCTTATTCTGCAGATTAAGTCGAAAATGTCAAAATGACGGTTCATCCACAAATGTCATTAATTAACAAGTCAATAGGCCCTATTATTTACGGTGTTACAAATTAGATAGCGTTAGTAGTTTATTAAATACTTCGGTATTCCAAATTACCAACGGTGTACCAAATATGCTGCACTTCCTCTACATTTACTACAGACTTATAAATAAACTTCTGTTGATGCAGGCTACTGATAACCTAACCTAGACTTATTAATAAACTACTATAAAATCAATAACCTACTTCCATAGAAAGAAATTATAACTTTGTGTTATGAATACCTATATTGTTGGAAGGGAAACTTTCTCCTAACATTCTGCTAGTCACTAGGCATATCCTTAATAAGGACTTTGTAGCAATTCCGTTCGAAGCAACTGACTTATCATTACACTTTCCACTTCAAGGTACAAATTCGCGCAGAACAAAACTTACTCATCTGGTTACTAAAGGCCATGTGCACCCTCTCTCCACTAAACAGCTAATCTGTTTAAGACCTAGGACAGCATTCACATAGAGATTTTCCAAACAACATTTTCCATACATCTATTCCATTCTGGCAGAGTGCCACCGCAAAGAAATTGTGAGTTTTCACATTATCGTGAATATCTGCAAAACCGTGAAAGGCATTGAGAAAAATTTTACTTCAAAGTTCTATGGGTTTTGATATTCTACAATATAGCGATAAAGAATTTTCAAAAAAGGCTGGTGGGGATAAATTATAAAATAATATAATTTTTCCGAAAGTTCCTTATCACCATATTATGAGATATCAAAATCCACAAAACTTTGAATTAAACTTTTTCCATATGTTCTACGGGGTGTTATCGCCCCTAGGATCGTTTCATTACTAAAACAGAAAATGGTTACGTTATTAGCGTCACTTGAATTACATTTTTACAAAGTTTCAAATTTTGTTGAATTTTTGAGTTGCCGAGCCTACCTTGTTAGGTAATGTTCGTCTCGTCCGATCGATTTAGCCTAATATTGATTTGCTGTTTAAAGAAACATTACCGAAATACATTATATGTTGAAGTATAAATAATCGATTTATGATATTTCACATCCGGGTTTCCAGCAATACTATAGGGAAAATGATGTGATAGGCAGGCTTTTTACGGAAGGAGACTTTTGTCTTAATGACAAATGCATTACCTATTCCAGAATATCCATTAAGTTTGCACTTGCCGCTAACACAGTATAAAATTTTCAGTTTCAGCAGTCCATCATTCTGTTCCATGATCTTAATCTGATTCTGATCCATTCTGATCTTGCAAATGACCATTTCCTTATATGTAGGACCCCATTTTCAGTTGTTACAATTCTTGAAGACTCTTCTTCAAGTATTTCTTCCGCATTACTCATAGAAGACAGATATATAAGGAATGTAAAAAGCTTTGTCCAACAAAATTTGAGAACATTATGCTCC
This sequence comes from Andrena camellia, assembly GCA_029448645.1. Classification (NCBI taxonomy): domain Eukaryota; kingdom Metazoa; phylum Arthropoda; class Insecta; order Hymenoptera; family Andrenidae; genus Andrena; species Andrena camellia. The sequence continues at coordinate 9,737,665 of CM055678.1, forward strand.
ATAAAATTGTGCAACATTGTTTGAATTCCTCAATTGCAGTGTGAAATCTATTTAAAATTTTGAACCTTATTTTATGTTCTTAGAAGATAATTCGTCTACGCCAATACATTTATCTACTCGTTTATTCACAACATTTTTTTACGAATTTGGTTTTCGTTCTGACGTTAAATAGAAATGTCTACTTTCGTCAGACAGTTTTTCGATTATTTCTACTGCTTTTCAGATACTTGGTTCTTGAATCCATCCATTCACTAGGGTCTTTGGTTATTACTCTATTAGCATTTTTTTGCTGGGAGTTTGTTGGGCCAATGACGTGTTATCCGTTGGCCAACTGTTGAAGTGTCGCGCTATTTTTAAATGTAACCAACGCAGGCCCAACTGAAGGTTTCTTTTCATAGGCCCAACTGAAGGTTTTTTCCTATAAGCCCAACAGTTTCTTTCCAAAAGACGTCCTACAGACGTCCAGAAGGCGTCTTGAAGAACTTCAAAAGACGTCTTAAACACGTCTTTTTCAGGCCTGGTTTAGGAAAAAAAAAATTCCCGGTGAGGAGAATCGAACCCAAACTTTCCGCTTACGAAACAACCGCTGTTCGCACTTACCCAACACATTTCCTTATAAACACTTCTAATTTCTAGTTACATAACTAATATTAATTGTTTATAAAAACTGTGCAGTGACGCAAAATATTCTACAAAATATCATCATTCGACCTTTAGACTCATTCCTTAAAATTTCACATTCGTCTCAAGACAGACGTCCTCATTACGTATTTATAAATAAGAAAAGAAAAATCACAACTTGGAATATAATAACAGGTTTTTGGATGTAGCAAATTTTCTGACGTTTGTAAGACGACATTTAATCATCGTTGTAAATTTTTTGTTAATGAACCAACCATAGTAATTGTAGGCCCAACATTGAATATTCGTAGGCAAACTGTCGTAAGTTTTTGTTAATTAACCAACCATAATAATTGTAGGCCCAACATTGAATATTCGTAGGCAAACTGTCGTAAGTTTTTTGCCGTACGCCCTATGTTGGGAATTTGTAGGCAAAACGCTAACTATATCCCAACTAATTCCCAACTGTTGGCTACCGTTGGCCAAACAAAAATGCTAATAGGGTACATATGCATGCCATAATTGACGGATATAGAATGGATGTACCTACCTGTTCAGTCCAGCGCGTGAACAATTTTAGGCGATTGATATATTCGCGATCTCCACTCAATGGATTAAGTTTCGACCGACCTTAAGGGAACGTGGCCAATTGCCTGGTAACGTTCCGTACGATCGACCCGTCGAGTCGAATACAATATCTGCTAACCACTAAGTCGTTAGAATCCTATTATACGCACTGGTAATGGTGTTCGTAATTATATTACTTAGCGTTTCGACTACGGTTAGCCTTTCGCATACGTTGGGATATACTTTGCGTAACGATTATCGTGACGTTCATGAAGCCTGTGCAGTTATAGGATGCGTTTCTTAAGGGGCTGTTTTAGCCGTTTGGAAATTTGTTGCGTTTGCTGGGATATGCCGGAGCGTCGCAGCATGACACTGCTTGTGCGGTTATTAAAATAAGGAAAACGCATGTACAACGTATTAACGATGATCAATTTAAGTACGATTATGAAATATTATCAAATTTTACGTGTTTTATGGAACACAAGCACTAAGAAACAAGAGTTTGAATGTTTGAAGTAACAGATGATAGATTTGAACCTATACCTCAGATAGAGGAGAAAATTCTATGATATATAATAATTTTAGTGCTTCAAGAAAACGGGAACGTGCCTCACCTTTGAGGAAGAATATGGGATTCTGTGTGTTGTTGTGTTACAATGATGTCGAATAGTAGAATTGTTTTTCTCTTGGCTGGCAAAATTGAGTAAATAGTTGTAAGTACTTCAAGTATAGATTTTTCGGGATGTAGAATGGAATTTGTTAATCGCCGCAAGGAAATGAACATTTTTTTAAGTAAAAATGGCGGTTTACATTTTCTCACTGCAATTAAGGAATTCAAACAATGTTACACAATTTTATGGAGCATATTAAGATCTTCAATTTTGTTGGACAAAGCTTTTTACATTCCTTATATATCTGGCTTCTATGAGTAATGGAGAAGAAATACTTGAAGAAGATTCTTAAAGAATTGTAACAACTGAAAATGGGGTTTTACATATAATAGATAATAATACTCGAAAATATATTTGCAGACTCAGTCGAAAAAAAGTACAATATTTCGTACAGCTTAGATTGCTTACCATAGAAGAACGCGTAACGGAAAATGGTTATGGCGGACCTAAGCGCTTTTTAAATTCCCGCCAAGCATCGAGCTTCCCAATGAATCGCTTTCCCCGTCCATCGCCATTTAAAAGTTCTAAATGGCGTTATTATTGTCCATTATCGACTGACCGAAAAATTTCGAGTTTTTCCAAGTCAAGTCATTCCCCAGGGTAATGGCGGCCCAGCCCACGTATCGGTAGTTGCTCTTAATGCATTTACAACGTCGCGGCCATAAAACCAAGCACTAAGGGGGTTAACCGGGTCGCGTATCGTTTTCCAAGGGCTAGCTCTCCCGATTCCCAAGAGAAAGAGCGAAGGCGTAGCCGTAGCCCGATGCTGGTTGCTGGTTAAGAGCTCAGGTGGTTACTCGGCTATACGCGCGGCTCGAGGGCCTCGTTTAAGGCGAAGAGAAGTTCACTCTCCTGTATAAGGTCGAACTGGCTTGAGGACTTGAGGCAAAATCGGTTTACCGCGCTCGATACTCCTGCTCGTAACGAAACAGCACAGACGGAGGGCGAGAGAGCGCGACCACTCTTATGGCCGGTGACGCAGCTCCCTTTAGCCCCTGCATCGTCTTTCCTTTCCTCTCCACATGTGCGTGCACGAACGAAGGGACATCGACGCTCGAAATCTCCTCGTTCAAACAGTCTCAGAATTTAACCGCAAACAGAACCTCGACCGCGCTTCTACCTCTTTGAAACGAGGAACAGAGAGCTTTACCAACGGGAGCAGAACAGTTCGGCAGGGCGCGCGCTCATGTGTATTTAACAGAAGAAACGAACACAGAATAAAGTGCCCTTGAGTGTCGGGAGTCAATAGCCCGGGAATATGTACAATGCACATTCAGCGTGATTTTTGGACACTACACTCAACGCAATATCTTTGGTCCCCCGGGACATTGGGGGGTAGACCCTACTGCACGTTGCTCCTCCATTGCTGCCCTTTATACTCCGTCTTTTATCCCTGTTTACTTCACTCGATTGTTTGTTTTATAGGGAATGGGCGCAATCAGTACGATAAACCGGTAACATTAGTGACATTTTAGACATTTTAGAGGCAGTATGAGGAGGATGATTCTTTCAAAATCCAAGCAAACCCATTCATATAGATGGAAAGAGCCGAAGCAGTCAGCGACAATGCTAGAGATGGGTCGCTTCTAATATGATCCTAGGAGGTCTAAAGACTTTGCACTAAATTAGGTACTTCAAATCTCTGAACATGCCAAGGTGACTGACCAGTTTGGGTTTATATAGCCTAGTAGTGAGTGGTGAAAAACATATCTGGCGAGTTGTATTCTCAGGGGAGTCCTCAACTATGTCGTTATTTCTATTCCACGCGTTATACATATTTGCCTCATCCTGCTCCGTTTGGACCACTTTTCCACTATCGCTTGAAGGAGTCTACTGTCTATGTTGACTGTCCAGCGATAGCCAGCCAAGGCTTACCGTGATTCGGTTAGTTTCCAGGTTGGTTAGTTTAGGCGTGTATAGCCGCCATTGCCTCCGCCATAGCGGTTCCCTGGTCACACGGACCTCCTCTACCGCAGCTATTTGCTCCGGGAAACGAGACGCTTGTTTCATAAGCGAAACAAGGCCGTTCCTGTGGGATGGGAAATTTCGTAGGATGAGAAGCAGCTAGACTGACACTTGCGACTAGACGGGAAGGAGCAATAATGAATGTGCGGGGGCGGGAGGGGGGTGGGCTGGCTGCTCTCGCGCATGGATTGACTACTTGAAATGAAGAGGTACAGGAGATGATGCTGATGAAAGTCATTGAATCGGTAATGAAATTTGGGTATTTAATGTTAGAAGTTGAAATACTCTTTTTAAGCAACATGAGAATGCGTATGTTCCACTAAGAGTAGAGGAATCTTTCCTGCAACACAGATAGAAAATGTGAATTATTTTCTGTACTTGTACGGTATTCCGTTTGCTTCTGAAGGTGTGATTGCTTACTCTGTAATAAATACCTAATTGTTTGTCTGTATTGTCTTGAGATGAATATCATCCGCCTCGTGCATAAAAAATCAATCAGTTCAGTACCTCAGCAATTCAGAGCCTAATCTTTAGTAAAAACATTAAAATCAAATTTATAACCTGCTACTGTGGGGATGAGTAAAGTTTTTCTGTCGGGTTCAAATAATGTGTTTAGATTAGAATTAGAGTGTCTGCTTAGGGTGCTGAATAGAATTCTACCAGGATTCAGAAAGTAATTGACGTTGATTATTAGTGAAACTGCTTGCGCGAAGACATGGTGACATTCGATTTTCAGCCAAAGATCTGATTGAAATCGATGACCGAATACTACACGAAAGCTTTCAAGAATAGGAATAGATGAACAGTCTTTAAATAATAAATATAAAAGTCACTGTCAGATGTATTTGTATCTACATCTACACATCTGTTTTAGTTGGTCAGCTAAATAATTAAGAGAGTGATAAGGATGGAAGGATGTTCCAGATAGCGCTTATGCACCCTGTGTGGACTTTAACGTGTTTTCCCACTGATACTTTTTAGAAAGCATAGAAAATATTATGTGAGAGTTCTTGAGTGTTTGCTTTGAAAACTGATTTTTCGGCATGAAAACATGACGACGCCACTAGAAATGTTGAGGTGTTTCATTCTATTTTTATCTTCCCACATTTTCTGAAAAAGTATCCTTTTATTCGGGCTATCATTCCTGGTTCTTCAAATGATACCCTATGTTTTATAGTGTCATATATTCAAGGGTGATGCATCTACCGTACTCCTTAAGCCTTGCATTCAGCCTTCTCTCGGTTTCCCAATACGTATCTTTCCCCATAAGCAGGCTAATCTTGTAGACAGCAGATAATGACATTTGAAAATGTTCATCCTCACGGGAGGTGTACCTATACTTGTTTCATCTTACCCTATGTAGTGAACACTGTCTTGATCCTTTCTTCTTTGCGGATTCCGCTTATCCTGTCATTGATGCACATACATAGGACAGCAAGAGAAGGCGCCTCTGCGCCACTGGTGTCTTCGTCTTCGTTCCTCCTTGCGTCCTCTTATTTTGGTTATCGGATCCTGTCAGGGAATCTTAAAACTTTCTCCTACAGTACACATTCTGCGTCAAGGTGTTCTGTATATAGTTCAGGTTCATTTATTTCTCGTATAGTAGTGTTTGTATCTGCAGTTAAGTCCGGAATTCCTGCCCAAGTGTATCCGGTGAAAAATGACGGGCCAGTTTAATAAAAACATAGTAGGGGAGACCGGGGCAGATTGTAACAAATAAGTTTTCAGAGTTTTTTCTCGAAAGTGTTTTCCACAATCAGGAAATAATTTGCGTGACTTACTACTTACATATGTGGTGAACTCATTAAGTGTAAGTACGTGACAAAATCTTGGACACTTAGACATCTAGCTTCATCTTAAACAATTCTGAACCTTTGTTACAATGTGCCCCAGTCCGGGGTAAATTGTAACACATCTGTTTTACTTATTTAAATACAAATATGAACACAAATAAGCATTTCTAAAAAATATAAATGAAAACACAGATCATTATTAAACCTTTGATATACATGAGTTAAGCAATCATTGCTTATTCATCCGATTCTATCAAAATCTTCTGCGCTTTCTTTACTTCTGCCTTCATACTTTTTTTCTACTGTTTAGATTCTCGATTGTTCTGTTGTTCGTCTAGAGCATCTTTTTCCGGTGTGTCAGCAAATAGCATGCTTGCTTTATCACCATTTAGAGTGGAGTAAGTAGTAACATGTTATAATTTACCCCGAACTTGCATTTTTGCGTTTTATCTCTGCAAACGAGAAACTAAACATCAAATTACTGAAACGCGTACACATTATAATAAACCGATGTGTACTGATTCGTTTGCGACAAAGAAGCAAAAATTCAAACGGTTTCTAACGACGGTTAATTGAAATAAAAGTGCTAAGACAAAATTTACTTACGTGCTCTAGGTACATACTAAAATTCTGGGTTATAACCACAAAATGAATACATAACGCTCGTTTGTGTCACTAAAACCGACGGTGCTAATATCGTCAAGCAGCTCTCGCATGCTGTGGGTTGCCAGATTTGTCGTTCAAAAGATTTTACTTATGTTACAATTTACTCTGTGTTACAACATACCCCGGTCTCCCCTATGATACGTGCAGTGCACGCAACAAAGCAATTTTTCGAGTCCGTCGGCATGTCGAAAAACATGACAGGCGTGAAAAGACCAACTTTTCAACGCACCAAATTTTAGAATTATTTCCCGGCGTTCTCTTTACTATTCGATGTGCTTCATTTTTGTCGAACAGTTTCTTAATAAATTCGGGAGAATTTCGAATTTAAAATATGCAATAGGACGCAGTGGCGTGATTCTTAGTGCAATCGTGAAAGAAAGCTACCGATCGATTCTATGACGCTATAAAGGCACTGTGCCCTTTTCATCTTGGTGCTATAGAAGCTTTAATTGTTCTTTTCGCGCAGCTCGTTCCTCAGTGTACCGTTCGATTTCTTTCGTTTAGCAATGGAAGTAGTTACCCGTTTACTTTGATTCTACAGCCTCTAAGCAACTCCGTGAAAATTCGATGGAAGTTACTGCTGCTCTTTATGCATTCACTATCGAGAGGTCACACTATCATGACCATCCGAATAATATCCTGTTAATAGACGATGCATACATGCACGCAATTGACAGACCTTTGTCGCTGTTATTGAATTTTCATTCATGCGTATGAAACTATTGATAGGAATAATTCGTGGAATGCGCCGTGATAACGTGAAAACCACACATTTGCAACTCAGTGAGTGACAGATTGTTACCTAATCTAATGTTCGGGTTATGGAATTTGTTTTTTTGATGTAAAAGTATTTCGCGGTATGGAAATAAAAAATGTAAAATTTTTTTTCAAGATTTTCTTCGGGGCACCCTCCAGAATAGTTCCAAATAATTAAAAAAAAATCTGTGCAAAGTTTGAGCTCGATCGGATAACGGGAAAGGGTACCCCTGGGCCCTTAAACATTTAAATCATTATTTAAGAGCTCGCGAAGTCGATTTTATATAATATCCTACAAGTTATTGATTAAATAAAAAAATATGTCAAACAAAAGTTGTAGATCCGGACAAGGAGCATCTTTTATCTTGTATTACTTTTTCTCGTGCGACAAACGGTTTTCGAAAAAAGTCAGAAAAACTGAAAAAAAAAACTTTTTTCTCCTCAAATTTTGAAAGTTTAAATGCTTCTAGAACACTTTTTATTTATGAAGGCGAACAAAAAAAATGGAATTTTTATTTTCGAGGACTATTTTTTAAACATTTAAGGGGGCGGGCATATACCGAAATATGCGAAAAAGATAAAAAAAAAATTTCTTATTTTCAGTGTTTGATATGTCCTGAATGTTTCCTGAAAATTTGGGACCGAAATTTGTAAAAATATCGAAAATATAGAGTCTATATATTCACAAAAATATCGAAGATATTGAGTCTATATATTCACAAAAATATCGAATATATAAACTCTATATCTTCGATATTTTTGCGAATTTCGGTCCCAAATTTTCAGGAAACATTCAGGACATCAAACACTGAAAATAAGAAATTTTTTTTTATCTTTTTCGCATATTTCGGTATATGCCCCCCCCCCTTAAATGTTTAAAAAATAGTCCTCGAAAATAAAAATTCCATTTTCCACTTTCAAAATTTGAGAAAAAAAAGTTTTTCTTTCAGTTTTTCGGACTTTTTTCGAAAACCGTTTGTCACACGGGAAAAAGTAATACAACATAAAAAATGCTCCTTGTCCGGATCTACAACTTTTGTTTAACATATTTTTTTTATTAAATCAATAACTTGGATGATATTATATAAAATCGACTTCGCGAGCTCTTAAATAATGATTTAAATGTTTAAGGGCCCAGGGGCACCCTTTCCCGTTATCCGATCGAGCTCAAACTTTACACAGATTTTCTTTTAATTATTTGGAACTATTCTGGAGGGTGCCCCGAAGAAAATTCAAAAATCGAAAATAAGAGCCACCCTAATATGTATGTATATAAAATTAAGGGTAAGTGGGAAATGACGGAAATGTCCATTGTCCATTTTCCGTGATTTTTCGATTTATTACTCACGACGGAACGGAGAAGGTATATGCGTTTAGGGTAAGAGGTTGGATGTTGTGTGTGGTGGTGTCTGTTAACATTTTTCTCCAAAGCTACTGGATCGATCTTCATGCGGTTTGTTGCATTAGTTAGGTATCGTTTGCCGGCTGGTTCTTAAACATATTTTATGGCATTTGGCCACCAGGCCACCACAAATTCAACCATGTATAATGTTGTCCTTTTTGTCTAGCAATCATTTTTTTCCTGAGACATTTTCTCGTATCATTAAAAACAACGGAGATATTTTAAGCTCAAATGTTAGGTGACTCGCCCTGTATATTTTAATGTGTAGAATGACACAGGGTGGAAGTTGTAGCACATACTTATAGTGTTACAAAACCCTAATGGAGTTTGTCAAAATGAGCCTTCGTTTTTGAATAATTTGAGTTTAAAGTTTTGCACGGTAGGAGTATAAGTTCGAATACGTTAGCAGTCTTATCAATCAGTAGTTGTTGCTGCGACGGTAAAGTGATCGCCTACGATGCTACAGGTCGCCGCCGGTTCCAATTCCCTTGGGGGAAAAAAATTTTCTGTGAGAAAAAGAAATACGGGCTTTTTGTACTTCTATGATTCTGCACACATTTCAATCTTGCACTGCAACGATCCTGCAACTTTGCTGCAACGAGAGTGTGCTGTATGGGTAAGGGGAGGTTCCGGTCTAAAAGTCGATTTTTTTTTATTTCATTTTTCGAATGTTCAACCTTTTACGAATACGTGTTTAAAAGGATTTGTTTGGCAACAACCGGCCACTCGGCGTTCACGTAAAACTTTAAACGCGTTTTTCTCGAAACAGTGTTCTGAAAAGCTGTATTTCTAAAAGTTATTATCCGATTCGACTGAAACTTTTTTTATTATGAAGAATATGTTTCTGGCTAGGGGGGGGGGGGGGAGAAAAAATTACAAAAGTTGAAAATTTATAATTTTCAAAGGCGTTGAAGGACGAAAAATATAGGGGAAAAGTGATTTCAAATTTCGAGTGTCGATATTTTCTAAAAAAAATGTCATTTTTGTATTTTTTTCTGGTTTCCACCCTAGCCAGAAGTATATTCTTCAAAATAAAAAAAGTTTCAGTCGAATCGGATAATAACTTTTGGAAATACAGGCCCCATCGATTTGGATGCATTTTTTGACGCCTTGACTTTAACTACTCCTCAGTGCCGTCTGCAATGATTAATTATAAAACAAAAAATATATTTCTATAATTTAAGACACCCTTAATGCAATGCAAAAATTCCCATTAAATTATATATAGTAGTTTTCCTTTAATTAATTCCTAAATATCACCTATTTTTTGGGGGGTCTAGGCCGGAACCTCCCGTTAAGGAAATAATATGAGCAACTTAATAGAAAACAGAACATCAACATTTTAGTCATGAAAATTGTTGTTAAAATGAAGAATCTATGTAGTTATAAATAGAATAGTTATCTTGTTAGTAAAAATGACACTGTCTGTTACAAATTTCAAGTTAACATATATTCATTTTGTATGAAAACAGAAAAATAGATATGCTGCGTGGTTTAACCTCGAAGATGAAGTAGACATACAGAAATAATGGGAAAAGCTCATATAAACGTTTGACCTATGTTCTTGAGTTGCAGACATTTTTATGTCACGACAATTCTTGGTAGAACTAAGCTAGTGCAACTGATTTCACGACTAAAAACTAATAACTGATTGAGCCTCTATTAAAGAACAAAGTAGTCATATCGAACTTTTTGAGGATTGAAATCAACGAAAATCTTTAGCCTCAAAATGATAAATTCTTATACTATTTTAAGGTCAGCTTTTAACATTACATTCAGATGAAACGTAGCGTAACACACATGTGTTTAGTTTTGCCCAGCGAACCATGCAGTAAATACCTACGTATCAAACCAATTTTTTTCTTTTACAGGTATGTTCGAAGGCTGCATTCACAGAATACTATATACCACGGCAGCCACGTAAGTGATTCCACTTCCAGACATTCATCACACTAATTAAAGAGACCTAACTAAGAGACTTGCCTTCTCATCGTATTCCTTTGCAGTTAAATTACTGGAAATGATCACACCTATAGGTTACCAGATTTTCCATTCATCCTTGGCTGATTCTGGGAGAATACGCATAGTTTGTAGAACACATGTATACAGCAACGTATAACTTGGGAAGCATTCGAGAAGTGTGGAAAGCGATACCCTTGAGGATACAAACCGTCACATGTGTTTTTCACCACTTAATACAGGGCGCGGTAGATCCAAAATGCATATCTCTCTTGGAGATTCAAGGAATTTAAAGGATATAGGTGCAGTCCCTAAATGCATATCTTTGTATCTTGTCCTTAGGGCCTTAAGGGTTTAGGCCACCTTAGACGAAGCAAAGTTATTGCCATTTTCGGATTTTTTTTAGGGAGATAATGAAATAAATGGAACATTCAATATGAACCTGTTATTGTGCAACTCGCGACGGAAAAAGTCGTATTTTTTTTCGTACAAAATAGTGGCGTTAGACCCGAGATATACAACATCTTGCCGAGTGACGTTTTCCACGGTGTTTAACCTCACGGCTATACCGGTTAATCTAGAACAAAAAACCAAAAAGTTTTATTTTCTACATGCCTGAAACTAAACAAGTACATATGTATATCTATGAACATTCATTTGTGTCGAAATGGTGAACTTGCGGAGGAAAAGTGAATTTTTATTTTTAAAAAAGTGTCAATTGCAAAGAATATATTTAAAATAAAACTTTTTTGTTTCTTGTTCTAGGTCAACCGGTATAGCACTCATTAAATATTTAAAAAATAATCCTCAAAAATAAAAATTTCATTTCTTTTTGTACGCCTTCATAAATAAAAAGTGTTCGAGAAGCATTTAAACTTTCAAAATTTGAGAAAAACAAAAAGTTTTTTTTTAGTTTTTCCGAGTTTTTTCGAAAACCATTTGTCACACGAGAAAAAGTAATACAACATAAAAGTTGCTCCTTGTCCGGATCCACAACTTTTGTTTGACATATTTTTTTATTTAATCAATAACTTGTATGATATTATATAAAATTGACTTTGTGAGCTGTTAAATAATGATTTAAAGTTTAAGGGCCCAGGGGCACCTTTTTCCGTTATCCGATCGAGCTCAAACTTTACACAGATTTTTTTTTAATTATTTGCAACTATTCTGGAGGGTGCCCCGAAGAAAATTCAAAAGTCGAAAATAAGAACCACCCTAATATACACTTAGCATGATTCTGCGCCTATACGACATACGATACACTGCATTTTTAAAATCCTATCGAACGCGCGACCACAGTCACGTCATCTATATAGGACCTAAGGTTCTGGGCTCTCTCGAAAGGTGAATAAGTCAGTGTAGCCTTGTAACGAGTGACGAAGAACGCATTTAATGGTTCGCACCGTCAAGGTTGGCGTTTAGAAACCACTACCAGTACCGTCTTTTAATAGGGGCCCCCAAATACAAAACATTTTTATTCCCGTGAATGGGGCCGTGCAGGGGCCCCACAGCATTGCTTTGCCCCAGGGCCTACAATGCTGTTATACGGCTCTGATCACTGCGGTAGTATCTCAAAAGAAGAACGGGATTTCTGTTTCGAAATAAGGCAATCGCTATCCCCTCCACTTCTGTTGTTGCTGCGGCGAATGAGACGAAGCAGTCAGGGCAGTGAATTCCTCTCGCTCATTCGACGCGATAAGGCAATGAGAAGGGAAGCCGAAAAGACAGTCCGGGACCGGACGTCACCTTTCGAGGCTACATAATCTTTATACCAGTATCCACTGTGCTGAATACTTGTTACCTGCTACTTTCGCGATATCGCTATATGTATTCCACGAATTATACGCATCAGAATATAGGGAAATTTTTTCACTGTCCAAAAAAATTAAATGGTACGCTCGCGCGACGATTTTAGAAAGATTGAAAGAGGAGAACTTTCATGCCGCGATTGCTGCTGGGATGCGGCAGCGGTACAGCAGGGATGGGGGCGAAGGGTAGAAACACTTAGGGGCCCTGGAACAGCGAGGGCAGAGGTTTTGAACCCGTGGAAGCCAGGCGGGTGACGGCAACGGACTTTTTCAGCCCATCACGGCCGATTTTTAACCGGGCGCGGAAGACAAAAGTGCTTTTAATGCTTTAACGAGCGGTGCTGAACTATTGTTCCCCTATTCGTGGCTCGCTTCCGACTTGCTTTCGCGGCGACTCAATCCCGAAACGTTTTTGCGGACCGTCTCTCGGCTACCGTCTTTCGCTTTTGGCAACTTATTTTCGCATCCCTTCTCTTCCCTGACTACGCTGTTCCGCGCGTGTGCCGTATCGACCAGGAGAAATTGTCCACCGGTTGAGGGCCTTTTCACACGAGATAATTCGCTGGCACGTGATTGCTCCATAGAATGCAGTAGCGCTTCAAAATCTTAACGAGGTATATGCTTCAGTAATTGCAAGATCGAGATCTCCGCCAATTCGAAGAATCGCTTGACGAGTGACCCGTCGAACGAGTGCACGCAGTGCTTCAGAACGATAACGATCAACGTGTGATCGCTACTTGTAAGTTTTAATTAAATCCTCTAAACATCACTGAGCTCCTAGAATGTCTGATTTCTGCGATGACACATGTACGAGATCCCTACGTATTTAAGTTAATTCCTCTGTGTCTTGATCTTTTCAAATTATTATTATTGATTATCTAGCTACAGAGCTTTATACTTTATATACGCGTGGCACAGTGATATTGTGCTTGCCCGTCCAAAATAAAATCTAATTTCCAATATTCGTGAAAACTCATGCAGCTTTTATACCAGCTACCGCGAAGACTATAGAGAAGAACGGTCGTTGCCCAAAACACGAGGTGTTTTTACTCTGTGGAAGACTTTGCGAACGGCTCTGCGTAAATCCACAACCGCGTCCTTACGTGCGTCGAACATTAGTGAGTGATGATGCAATACAATTGACAACGTTCGTTATTCCTTGAAATGTTATGCAACTAGTGCTTTGTTCCAGCTGTGCACAGTCGAAATGAGGGGTTGTCGATGTACCTACACCAGACTTGTGCAGAAACAAGAAAGGAAAGTGCGCCGAACAGGAGAAATGTAAGGAGGATTGGTAAACCATTCCTTTCTGGCTGGAGCACGAAACCCTTACGAAACTGTGTATTCACATGGAGAGAATTTTAGGTGTCCACCTTCGATTGCTATGGTTTTTGTATATGTTTTAGAGAACAGAAAAATAAGATATACGTGTCTTTTTATTTTGGTCCGTTGTCATATTTTGGGGAGTTAAAGCACCCCTCATAGCTCATCAGACGAGGTACCTACACAAGTTCCAATTGTTAATTTAAAGTACATTATAACATTGTGTTGAATAAAACTTGACATAAATTTCATTTGCGTCAGAACTTGCTGTATGTATGATGTTCTTGTCGTCAGTCACTTTTGTACCTCTTCTTATGAACTTTGTGGGATGGTTTCAGCCCCTAAACATGCAAACGGGTCAAAATGAAAAGACACGTATTTCTTGTTTTTCAGCCCTCTAAAAAATATCCAAAAACCAAAACAATCGGAGTCGGACACCTGAAAATCCTATAACTTTGAGGGGTGGTTCAACCCCTTAAATATCAAAGCAGACCAAAATAAAAGGACACGTACCTATTTTTTATTTTTCGGCCCTCTAAAATATATGCAAAACCCAAAGTATTCAGAGGCGAACACCTAAAAACCTCTCCTTGTCAGTGGATCGATAATAAATGGATACAGTTTGGAAACACAAGTATAACTACTAAACTATATACAGTAATTCCTCGTAATCAACCCGACGAACGGGGCTGGCGGCGGGCGAACGACGTGATGCGGACACTATTCCCTTAGAGTAGTACATGCTCTAAGATTATTCCGTGCGGCCGATGCCGCGAGTGAGAACACCCAAGAGCCGAGCGAGAGGGAACGAAATAGTTGACACGAAGTTGCCATCGACTCTTTCGTTCTCTCACTCTCGATCGAAGGATTCCAAGAAATGGTGGGGATAGTCACCGGGCGTACTAAGCATGTTAAAAACGGGACTATAACGAGGCATTACTGTAGTTCCAATTCTCTGATACGGAAGATCATCTACCATTATGTAAATGTAGAACATTCGTGAGTTCACGAAAGACTGAATCATAGGATGGTTTGCTATTCAAGCCGTTCGTTCTATTTCTTGTGTGTGACATATGGGTGACAAATGTTTGAGATAGCACGAACGAAACGTTAATAATAATAGTAATGCACTTTGTAAACAAGATTAATGGGGCTCGAAAATACAGGACGGGCCACATAACATCTTCACCCCGAATAACTTTTAAAGTATGAAATTTAAAACAGCATGTACTATATCTATATCTCATTTATATGAACCTTCAAATTGAATTTATCCCTAAGATCATACGCACGTTTTACAGAACACCTTCTGCGGTTGAAATAATGGAGGTTGTTTTACTGTAACGCGAGTGCAAAGGCGCAAATGTTACGTTGTTAAATGATAACGTGTGTTGTGAGGTACGTATTCCGTAGTTTGTCCTCTGTAGGGTCGTCTCTCAGGCTCCGATAGGTCAGGTGAAAGTGCCGGCAACGAGATATTCGGTATGAACCGAAAAGTAGTGGCTCCTTTGCCGGTCAAAGAGTTGGAACTCACCACAGGTTTTAACAAGTGTTTATTGATCTTGACTGACACTGGCTCAGCGATCACCCGGTAACCGCTTTATCGATTTAAAACAAGAGAGAGAGACACGTGATTCCGAAATCGGTTTATATGTATACATTGTTTTGGGATCAAGGTTGGAGCCTAAGGCCTGATCCATACTATCGGTCCTGTCACGGTCCGGTCTCGATCAAAATCACATCCGTGTGCGCCCACACTATCAAGCCGGGCGAGTGTGTGGACACTCAGGGATGTAAATTTGATCGAGACCGGACCGTGACCGGACCGATAGTGTGGATCTGGCCTAACAGTCGCCGCCCGTTGATCCCGCGGCTGTGCCTCGCACGCGAATTCCTTTGGTCGCGCGATTGCACGTTATGCATTGCATCGGAAGCAATTCCAATCGGCACGTGCTTTACAACACGCGCACGAAGGAACGGAAGGAGAAGAGGCAAATCAAAAAAGGAACATTAGATGAAACGCCCTTTACCTTTCATCATTACCCTGTTCCTTCTTTAACTTTTGTAACCGGTTGCACAATCCAGTTGCATTTAAATCATTCAACGAAGGTAATGCAAATTTATAACCCTTCCATCAATCAAACACTTACATATCTACGACCTGGAAGAACAACCCAATATACTTTCAACTGAAACAAGAGAATAGTTCACCTGACGGGGTGTATGCTCCTATTCGCATCTGCGTTGCTCGGTTAGCAAAAATATTGAATATGATCCAATTCACGTCCGCGTATGTAGGAATTGACAGTCGATTTATCCTAACAACTTTGACTTAATCACTTCTCCGAACAACGTGTTTACAACGTTATCTATTATATACATCAAATTTGCATAAAACGAGTAGTATAAAAACCGTGGAAAAAAGGAACTTTGGACATCACAAGCGGAAGTAACTCTAAAACTAGTGAAACGAAGCAACAGCATAAAAAAGTCAACGTGTCAAAAGTCTGCGTGTAAGTTTACTGTTTATACATAACTATTCAGGTATTGTTTGGCAGCAACAATTGTTTTTACACTACGTGCAAAGTAACTGTTGATTTTTATGTATAATTGTATTATACGCGGTTCAACTTGGTTCCAAAAACTTAACACGTGCATCATAAACTTTTGGCGACAATCAAACGCGTAATTATTTTTCAAGTGAATTTATAAATATGCTTTAGTTGAAAAGAGGTAGTAGATTCTTGCGCAGTGAACGAAACGATGGTAGGGGAGACCGGGGCAAGTTGATACGTTTTTCAGTTTCCAATTTTTTTCATTTTTGTTTGAATTAATTACTTAATAACAAATATGCTAAAATATACTTTGGTCCTTCCTCTTTAATATATTGTAAATGAAAAGTTGAGAAAATACGTACAAAATGAATGAAAAAATGTTATTTGAACGAAGGTAAAATGTATCAACTTACCCCACTGCGGAGCAAGTTGATACATCTGTAAAATATCCGTTTAATGAGTAAAGGATGGATGTCTGGAATATCCCACTTTAACACGAGGTGCTTGCTTCTTTTTATTAATGTATTTTAATAAAGCCATTTTATCTATTCCGTATATTCTCGCGCTTTGACGTAACGACATTGACTCCTTTTCTACACCGACACACGCTTTTTGAAAAATATTTTGCGGTATTTTGCCGCGTTTCGTTTTTCTGACATAATTTCCTGCCATTTTCCTAGAAATAAAAGGAAAAATCCAATTAAATGTAGTCGGGGAAAATTGATACACTGTATCAACATGCCCCAGAGAAAACGTATCAACTTACCCCACAGGAAGTCATTGTATACAAACATCTCCATAAAAAAATGTAGAGCATATAAACAAATTACAAAACGTAATTACCTTACCTTCAAAGGACTCAATGTGATGCCCAATTAATTTGAGTGATAAAATTCTCCATCCCGTCTCAAGACGGATTGAAAAGTGAACACAATGTATTGTAATTTATCTCAACTTTATAGGATCCTATGCTTGGGTATTTGTAGTGTAAAATGCCAGTAATAAACATGGTGGTGAAATGGACATGAAATGGATAATGGTAAACTGCAACGGTGCGTGGCTCGGCAAGTCGCGATTGATCAGATGGGGCTCCCGTGGCTCGGCTTGGGCTTTCCCGTTCTTTGTCGACTCGCCAACTCGCGCTCGCCAGACTGACTCGCCGAGCTTTGGAACTTTACCCTGATGATCGTGTGATTTGCGAAGCACTACTGCATATTCATATATTGTTCCATTTTTGTGTTTTGTTTATCACTTTATGAAGTCTTAAAGGGGTACCTTGAAGGCCTAAAAGAATGGATAAATTTATAAAAAAAAATTCTCAGGTAATTTTTTAGTGAAATATCGAGATCGTTTTAGAACATGTTAGGCTACATTTTAACTTTATTTTCATACATTATTTATTATTTTAAGTTTTAAAATAGCGGAGTAATACAATATTGTATACCGTCATGTCTTGTCAGCTGACCGGCCCCCAGTGCCAAAAGCGATTGGAACATAAAAAATAAAATTATTCCAACTTAAAGAAAAATATATTTTCTTGAATGTAGTTTACGGTTTTTATTATATTTCAATTTGTTCAATTTTTATAAACCCCTAAAGCCAAACTGTTTCAGTGACGAAGAAAAAATTTCTTTACGAAGCCGCCATTTCCATATTTTTTTAAAATTATTCAAAAATCGTTCGCTACGGTCAATCTAATTTTCTTTAAGTTGAAATAAGAATTGTTTATTTTTCATGTTTCAAACGCTTTGGAACTCGTTTCCAATAGATGGCAACCATCTTCAATACACTGCCGGTAGGGTGAATGTCCTCATACCGCCCAGGTTCCTAATATCGCCACTTGTTATATTTCGCGAAGCAAGCATTAAAATTTATCGGTCATGGACTGAATTAGTACCTAAACATATGTAGGAAGACATACTCTAATTGCAGCGTCATGTGGTCTACAATTACAGAAAGGGAAGTATTTTAGTGAACAATGAAAAAATTATTTGGAATACGACAATTTTACATCACACTTGGAGCAGGTCAATCTGATAATTCTGTGAATGCCAAAATATCTACTATAAATACCTAATTAACTCTTAACTGGTATCCGGGGGTCGGTCATGACCCCAAGCACGCAAAGTTAGCTGCAAAATGTTTGGTTGTCTAAGTTTGTAAACTGAATTTCTAATTAATTTTACAATAATAGTTTAACTTTCTACGTTTCTCTTATTTTATACATTAACTAAGAACAAAATATTCATAAAGGTTGATCTAGTGTCGACTTTACACATTTCTGTGTCCTTTTTTATTTGGGGTCTGCCACGACCCTAGTATACCAGTTACGTTTGAAAAAAAAACAGTATACCAGTTAAGGGTTAATGATATACTTAAGGATTGTAACCAATTGAAATATTTTTCGTAATAAAAATACCTAGCGCCTTCCTGTTAGCAGTTTGCGTGTTCTCAATACCGCCGCGTGGCATCGCTTGGCCGTAACAAGGTTAGGTTAGGTTAGGTTTTCTTAAATCGAATCCTAATCAAAAAAATTGGCCAAAAAACATGTATATAGAAAAAAATAATGAAAACACATGTGGAAATAACTTTAAAACTCATATACACATGAATTAATCAACATTTCTTGACTAGGTGATATTAGGTACCCATTTTTCAGCACCCGATGTTTGCATATCTTACGTTTTTTGAGTCCTTATTAAAAATTTGTGGGTTTCAACGATTCTAACTTATGCTACACGAGACATGGATAATTTCTCTTTACTTTGAAACAAATTGCATCCAAAAATAGCAATTATTCTTCAATTAACAGCGATTTAACTTTTGCTAGGCGATGTTAGGTACCGTAACCCTACATCAACGTTATCTACTGCTGTGTTGTAATGTTGTAAACCAAAGACAGAAACGGCTGTAACTCGGAAACAGGGCCAGATAGGACAAACGTTTATATGAACTTTTTTTGTTAGCTTTTTGTCCTGAATCCACCTCTGCAATACTTCTCACACACTACGAAACACCCTGTATATCTCAGTTAGTAGTCACGCGCCATCAAAGTGTTTCGTGTGAAAAGACCCATGCGCTAACGAGACAATTTCAAATTGCCCATGTATCGCGCTCTTTCCCCCTGCGCCCGCTGCACTTTTATATTACTGGTCTTTTATCTCTGGCACCTCCGCCGTGTAATTGCTCCGCTGTATCGTCACGCTTCCCGCTCAGCAATTTATACCGTATCCAAAATGGCAATCGGCAATCTTAATTTTTAAACGTTCGCGATTCCTCCGCGTCTTTCATTTTCGAACACCGCACCGGCGGAATGAAAGGGCACGCGCGCGGTCATTGATGTCCCGCCTTCGAATTGCGGATGGATGATTGAACGGTACGATACCGTCCAGAAAGATCGTTGATAGTGGCGCAGAATAGATACCATTGCACACCGAATCAGGTTCCGGGCGACAACGTATACGTACCTACCTATGTACATACTTTAAACATACAGCGCGAAAAATTTCACCGTAAAAATTGAACGCTGGCAATTTAATCGGGAGAAAATGCTGAGCGATGCTTTTGTCAGTAAAATAGTGCAGTGTGTAAAGAGAAGCTGCATGAATATAATCCGTGTACGTGTAGGCTACTTCAACTGATAAGCGCAAATATCTCTCACCGTCCCAATCGACCAGGGAGGGCACCGATTTTTCTAAAAACTCGATAGGCCAATTATGTGGGGCGACATCGTTGAAATAAGCTTAGGGAGCCGTTACTGTCGTAACTGTCCTCTCTTGCTAATTCCCTCGTTGCAGGCATATTGCCTTTCGGGATATTAATGTAGTTTATGTCACAAGGCGAATCCGCGTCGATTACGTAGCGAACGCACCGGAGGGCTGCATACGCGAATCTGCTTATCGAAGTTCATCGTTTTGCCGATCGTGCATTACATGCGTCGAGTGACTCTCATTACTGGATACATCTGAACCCACGGAATAGTTTACTGCGAATTATCCAATACGTAGCCCGGCCTTGTCGTAATCCCCCTCATAAATGTCACTCTTGAACACGGCCTGTCTGCATGGTATTCATTGCGAGATCGGTATTTCCTCCGTCTCCCTGCAACAAGGCGGAACCATAGATCCGTCGATAACAATCGTTCTTCACACCCATCAGCTGTCGCTAATGCTATTTGCGTACTCGCGATGCTCTTGTTAAGCTTGTTAGCTGTTTCGTATAGGTGACATAAGACCGACAAGTGGGAATAAGATGAGACGTCAACGTCTTGTCCGTGGAAATTGCCTTTTCGATAGACTGTACAAATGTTGCTGATAGAATATGGGTATGCTATTAATATACAGGACGAATAATTAAGAGTTTTATGAGCTAGTATATCTGAAACTATCCCATGTGACATTTTTGTATTACCAGGGACTTTTTGATGTCGACAGGATCGTAATATAATAATATTCACTTTATTCAAGATCGTAACCATTTGATAAACCATCCACACGTCATTTTATTATTCTTTTAAACAGGAATATGTGTTGTCAAATATCGACAATTTTAGACCCATCAACACTTTTCCTTGATCGTCGTATCTTGAAACAACGTATATTTGTGTTATTTAAGATGATAAGAGAAGAAGCTAGTTTGAAGGTCCAACTGTTGGATCAAGTTTGATAATTTAAACCAGCATACCGGCTGCTTTACTGCCGCTGACATTCCTGTCACTTTGTCTGGCTGGACAAACTAGATTTCGTCTGTTTCGACTATAAGTCGCTAAATAATTCATCGGCAAACGTAGGTGCGCGCCTGATAGGGGAGACCGGGGCTAGTTGATACAGACAATTTATCTCGACACCGTATATATGTAGCTCTATTTGAGCGAGGTATGTGAAGTTTGTTGTTCAATTCTTTACTACGATCCAGCGTACGTCTGTGTACCTTGACGTTAACAATCATTTTTTAACTGTTTTCGTTTATACATATTAATATATCAACGAAATTGAATATCAGTCAAATTGATCGTCCAAATAGCATTTTTTCATTCATTTTGTATGTATTTTCTCAAGTTTTCGCTTACTATATATTAAAGAGGAAGGACCAAACTATATTTTGGCACATTTGTTATTAAGTAATTAATTCCAATAAAAAATGAAAGAATTGAAAACAGAATAACGTATCAACTAGCCCCGCAGTGGGGTAAATTGATACATTTTGCCTTCGTCCAAATAACATTTTTTCATTCATTTTTTATGTATTTTCTCGAGTTTTCGCTTACTATATATTAAAGATGAAGGACCAAAGTATATTTTGGCAGATTTATTATTAAGTAATTAATTCAAATAAAAATGAAAAAAATTGAGAACAGAATAATGTATCAACTAGCCCCGGTCTCCCCTACTCTTGTGCGTATCAGGACAACGCTTCCCGGCGGCAAATTAATGGCGACGGGAACTTTTAAATGAATAGTATAGGAGTGTTTGAAAAAACTGGATGCGTAGTATCTCCTAACACTAACAATAAGTTTATTAAAATGAACTACTACAAAACCCGATAACGTAAGGCGCGGAATATAAATATTGGATGGTAATTTAGGTTGACTGTCCTTGCAAGCGTTAGAAAACGACTCTACGAGAATTGAAGGTCTCAGAACGAAACAACATTATGAAAATGAAAAAAAAAATTTAAAAACTCTTTCCGACAGATATATAGACCTTCAGAAACGGTATAACATTTATTTAAATGGTTTTTCGATATCTTTTGTAATTTACGAGTTATAAGCGTATAAATAAAAAGGGAAACTCGGATAAGAGGGGAGGTTTCTCTCTTAAAGGGACCCTCCGGTTAAACTTTTTCAGAAAATCGTTTTTTTTATATATATATATTTTTGTAATATCCCGAGAATACCCTGTGAAAGTTTCACACCAAAATTCGTAACGGTACAGTTACATAATTAATTCAAACTCCGAACGCAGGTAGGTATGAGCCGAGAACACTTTGAACACGTTTTTCTCGAAACACGACATTTCGAAACGGTAACCACGATTTCAGAAGAACTAATGAACCGATCCAAAAAAACCTTGAGGCATTTGATTCGTAATTGGATTCGCTATCGCAGCACCGTATAACAATTTTTTGAAACGCGGATTTTTTTTATCTGCATATTTGTGCGGAAAATTACCCGCTTTTCTCCACTACTTCGTCCAAATGTGCCCCACCATCGTAGTTTTTGTTCTTTTTGACCCAACGAGGGGTACTGCGATAGCCATTGAAATAAATTTTAAGAAATTGTTCGAATCTTTGATTTTGGACGATCCTGTGAGTAAATTTCGTGGTTACCATTTTGGCATCTCTTTTTGGCAGTGCATACACTAAGTGTCACCTAGAAAATGCATCAAGACCGAAAACGTGAAACAAAAATGTTTTTTGCTCCCTAACGAGTGTATCAATAAGTGCCAAAAATATTTTTACGATATGTTATAACCTCTTCTCGTAAAAAAATCATAAAAATTACAGGAATTCCTCGTTATTGTCCCGTTTTTATCATGCGTGGTACGCCCGGTGACTATCCCCACCATTTCTTGGAATCCTTCGGTCGAGAGTGAGAGAACGAAAGAGTCGGCGGCAACTTCGTGTCAACTGTTTCGTTCCCTCTCGCTCGCCCGAATAGTGTCCGCATCACGTCGTACGCCCGCCGCCCGCCCCGTTCGTCGGGTTTATTACGAGGAATTACTGTACCTGTTTTTTAAGAGGTTTGACCGAAGGGTCCCCTTAAAGTGCAAAAGTACCACCACCCGAATAGCAAAGTTCTTAGGTTGGTCCAACAAACAATCGAGCACAATTGCATCAAAATCGGCGTGTGTCACTCACCGATCTTCCTTTCCAACATACTCGTGCCTGGCTTAAGAAAGACTGACGCATTGAAGGATAAACATACCTGTCTAAAACGCCAGAAAAAAAAATCCGGAACATAAAAGGACGGAACATAAACGGGACTTTTTGATTCAGTCCTTTTCAAAACTATTATTAGTTGCACTGCAGTGTGACTTACGCAGGTTACTCGTAAAGTAGTAGCAGGATAACAATTACTAGAATTAGACTTCTCAAAAGAGATAAAATATATGAATCAATGAAGGGCGTCCAAATCAGTTACCGGCGTGTAATGTCTGGATGACTGAAATCAGCAATTGTCTCGAGTGCATCAGCTGCATATAACATATGTACATGTTACACCTTTGTTTTAATGGCATTTTGGTCAAAAGGACAATGGAAGTTAGGTAACCCGGAAATTCAGAAAATTATGCAGCTTCGTGTGCAAGTAGAGTAATACATTCGTAAGACAAAGCTATTTTTGTTGGTGCGGTTTATGGGTGCGGTTATTTTTTTTTTGAAAAAAAAGTGCAGAATTTTCTTTTTCATCGAATATCTTGAGAACGGTGAGAGATATCGAAAAGAAGTTTAAACAAAAGTTGCATCTTTTTTTATATCTACAAAACTCCGTAAAAGTAATTATCGAATTAAGGATTGGTGGTGGGGGTAACTTGAAAAGTATGGATTTTCCGATAATTATTTTTACGCAGTTTTGTAGATATATAAAAAAGGCGCAACTTTTGTTTAAACTTCGTTTCGATATTTCTCACCACTCTTGAGATATTCCACGAAAAAGAAAATTCTGCATTTTTTTCAAATGGTGATTTCATCCCCTCAATCGCACTATGACACCAACAAAAAATAGGTTTGCCTTACGAATGAACTACTCGCAAACAAAGTTCCGTATTTTTCTGAATTTCCGGGTTGCCTAACTTATCTTCTGAGCCGTTTTACACTTAATCTACGACGACATATCTATTTGCGAACTTCAATATGAATACATATGTACATGCACACAATCTCATATATTACGTGACACCGGTCATTTTCTATTTTACATTAATAAAATAAAAGAGCTCTACTTTTTTATAAATTGGAAATCATATAGTCCAGGGGAGACTAAAAATACCATTTTGACATCTTTCCTACGTTCTTGTGAACTGAATTAAATCTGAATACTTTGCCAAATCATACATACAACTTAAAATATAACATAGTCTGTGGCGAACGATTGTCTAAATGTCTAGCTGTCGTAACCGTGTTAAGACATCTATTGAACCCATTTACTTGCCAATGTTCTTTCGTCCTTATTTCGTCCTTCTTTCCAAACGTAAGTCCTAGGTGGACTAGGAACAAGAATGATGAATTCGTAACGGGACAAAGCGATGCAAAATCGAACGCAGAAGAGATTACGCTCATGTATCGCGTTTGCGGTGGAGACCAGCTCTGACGACAGCGTAATCGTCGCGGGCAACCATTAAACTCGATTGCTTGCGATGAAATCTTCCATAGCGCTATCAACTTGTAACGAACGTAAAGCGTTTTTACGAGTAGTAGCGAATCGCGCCGACAGGTTTGAATGGGAGACGATAAAATTAGGGGCAGAGGTTCTCTTTTGGTCGGCCGCCGTCGAACTCGATGCTACTGGCACGAGCTGCCGCGAGGCTGGCGCCGCACTTCATAAAGTTAGATCGAGATTTTGAACTTTCGCGAACCGTGACCCCTCTCGAAATTGCGCTTGATAGGCCGCTTCTTCGAGTGCCAAGAATGCTCCTAATAGGATAAGTTCCTGCAGTAAGTTTTGCTTTCTGCCTACACGAATATCGTGCCAATCAAACTTTTTCCAACGAAAATTTCTGTGTCGTGCGAGAGGATGTTTGGCTCTTTAACCGATCTTCGAGAAGTTTCTTCATTAGATCCCCAATCTTTTGAAAATCCAAAAGTGAAAAGATCCCAGACAAGATAAAATAACAGATACTATTCAGTTTGATAGATATAGCTACGCGTCGGAGCCACATGATTCATATTCAATGAAACCGAGGACGAGGGTGGGTTTTCATTAAACCCTTTTAATAAACAGGAGAAGATGCATTCCTTCTATAAATGCGGAGATACGTGTAGTTGAATCTTTCTCTGTAGGTACGGCTTAGAATCATAACAAAATTAAAATAATTTTGTATAAATTTATGTGTCGGCGTAGGTGTAGATGATACTATCTTTGAGCGGATATTTTTTGTAATCGTTCCGTAACATCCCTCCTCATTTCCATTGTAGAATATACGTAGTACCTAAGTGTTTTTGTAACTTTCTGTATGACATGTCCCGTATGTAACTTTGATCATCTTAAGAGTACATAACTGTAATTATTATAACAGTCAAAACTTAATTATATAGGGTGTCTGTAATTGGAAACGGTGGAATATCTCGCAAGGAACTAAAGGTATCAAAATATTGTTCTTACAGAAATTGTTTAATTTCGTCGGAGGCATTACACGGAATAAACAGTTTCTCTGCATGTGGAGTAATGATAGAGATTTCAAAGTAAATTTAATTTTTTCAAATATGACGCTATATTTTTTTTATTCACAATATGATAGCGTTTGTCGAAACAAGTTCAAGTGCCCAATGATGTGCAATACTAACAATAATTAGTAAGACACTGATTGTTTTATGAAAGGTCGTAAAATCGGGGGCCCTCAGGGAGTCAAGTCAATACATAAGTAGGGTTTAGCCAATAAAAACGTTGAGCCATCCACCCAATTGGTTAAAAGTGAAGGTAAGGGGAAAAACAGGGAATGTCCATTTTTAACGATTATGCGATGTACTTATAATGTATTTTGTTGGTGACAACTGGAGCCACAGAACCAGGGCTTGAAACGGTTCCGAAAATAACTGTTTCAAACTGTTATATAAAGGTTCTGATTAAAACGGTTATGGGGAACCTTTATTCCGAACAACTGTTATGAAGAACCGAAATTTCCAACTATTATTTGTTTCGGTTACGGTTCTTATTTCCCTCCTCATATCGATATAGAACCGAAATAATAACGGTTATAGAACCGATATGAGGAGGGAAATTAGAACCGTAACAGAGAACCGATATAGAACCGAAATAATAACGGTTGTGGAACCGATATGAGGAGGGAAATAAGAACCGGAACCGAGAACCGATATAGAACCGAAATAATAACGGTTATGGAACCGATATGAGGAGGGAAATAAGAACCATAATCGAAGCAGATAATAGTTGGAAATTTCGATTCTTTATAACAGTTATTCGGAATCATGGTTCTCCATAACCGTTTACAGAACCGAAATCAATATTATAACAGTTTTCAAGCCCTGCACAGAACTATTGAATAACAAAGGGTTACATAAAGTAGAAATGTCCACACAAGACAACGTTAAAGATTTAGTGTACTGGTTTAAAACAGGGAATGTCCACTTGGGTGGCTCTTATTTACTCTAGGTGAAATTTTTTTTCAAGATTTTCTTGGCGACACCCCCCAGAAGAATTCCAAATAATAAAAAAAGTCTGTATAAAGTTTGAGTCCGATCGGGAAAGGGGAAAAGGTGTCACTGGGCCCTTGAACATTTAAATAATTATTTAACAGCTCACATAATCGATTTTATATAATTATCCTCCAAGTTATTGATTACATAAAAAAACATGTGAAACAAAAGTTGTAGATCCAGACAAGGAGCATCTTTTATGTTGTATTACTTTTTCTCGCGCGATAAACGGTTTTCGAAAAAAGTCCGAAAAACTGAAACAAAAAAAAAACAATTTTTTCAAATTTTGAAAGTTTTTGAATCCTTCTCGAACACTTTTCATTTATGAAGGCGAAAAAATGATGTAATTTTTATATTCGATGACTATTTTTTAAACATTTAATTGGGGACATATATAGGTACCAAACATATCGATTTTTTAAAAATATTTTCAGTGTTTGATGTCATGAATGTTTCCTGAAAATTTGGGACGGAAATTCGCCAAAATATCGAAGATGTAGACATTCCATTTTTTTTCTCACATTGTCATACAATTCTGTCGTATAAAAAGTGGCAAAACTTCTACACAAACGTAGTGTAATTGTGCATGGTACTTCTTTTGCGAAAAGTGGGAAAAGAAGCGCTGCGTCGTGTGTCGAACATGTGTCTGTATCCATGTGCCATTCTGCCCTCATTAGTTAAAATGTCCTATCTAGTATTTCGAAACAACCGAAAAAACTGAAGTTTAATCATTTCCTTTGTGCCGTCATTTTTTCGTCATTTAATTTAAAAAATGTAGTCATTATTTCGTAGCAGCCTAATATAATTATTTGTCATAGGTGTACCGGCATATAATGTATTATTAACGTGGCAATTAATTAAATGTTTCAGATAGAATATTTTAACGTAGTAAAGAAAGTAAGATAGGATATTTTAATATAGCAAACACTTGAAATCGTATTTAATTCATACTTTTAAATGTACAACTTAAACAAAAATAACACTGACATAAACTAGGTAGTTGAAAATAAACATACCAACATAAACATATACATATAAATTAAACAGACGAACAAATTGAACATAGACATGAACATAACGAGTTAAAGTTAATCATCATCGTCGTCATTATTATTAGACACTTTTAATGATTCCCAAAAGACAAGGCGATTGGCTAGCATGATTGGCTTCAATTTCGTAATTAAATTTTCTTTTCTCTCTGCTGAAATTCCTTTACATTGAACTCTGGCTTTTGGTTCTGATAACTTAGTTTTCATTGCTTTTGCATTAAGAAATTTTAACTCCTTAAATTCAGCAGAAAAATCATTTTTGTATTTTAAGATTTTTTCCCCTCTTATGAATTGAACAGATACAAAATCATGAAGATATGGTCTAGGAGAATTTTTTTAATTTGTGCTGAGAAGTGAAGTCTCCCCGACCAAAAAAATTATTGATGCCCATTTCACAAACGTCTACTTTGGAAGAATTTGCCTCCTGCATAGCACATTTAAAATCATTAAAATCAAATACCTTGCGTTTTTTTTTTTAAAGAAAGTTCCACCTGATGGTGGAAGAAATCGGCAGACAATTTCTAAACATTTAACATTAACCTCGCAACAATTTACTATATAAACAAATAATACATAGGACATTATAAACTAATAAAACGATCTGAAAAGCAGTTAGGATGAATAAATTAGACTGTTTCTAGATCTCCACGAAGCACGTAGGGTTTTCTAACTTTACCTAAAAGGTAAAAGACATGTGGAACTTCAAATATTTCAACGTATCTCGAAAAATGAAAAAATGTTAGATAGGACGTTTTAACTAAGGAGGGCAGCATTGTGGACGACTGATCGTTTCGTCTACGGGCATATTTGTAATAGTTATATCCATTAATGTTTATCTTTCATTAATCCAATTAATGCGAGTACAGTTTTCACGTGCACATACCCACAGTTGCGCGTACAAAAGGAATCATAAAATAACAGTAGGATTTAGCTGATCGATGAAGTCCGACACCCGTTGTTTCCGATACTGCGCGAAGCGTGCTCGATTATTGCTGATTGTCAGCTAAACTGTTTCATCGATGAGAAATCATAGTCAGCGCCTGATTTGATTGAACAGTTTTGTCGGTGGAATAGTCGATACTGTATGCGCCAGGCTTTAGAGCGAATAATTTAATGCGTTCGCTTACCTCTGGTGCTGATTAATTTTCTTATTCTGGTTAAAATTTTGCACCGAATTGACGTTGATGTTATCCGTGCTCTTGCGGCAGGGAGGAGGAAAGTATAACCTTGACGACTTTAATTCGCCATTCATCCGTCCGTCTATTTCACGTCAAAGTTTCTAGAGATTCGGCGTGGCACGAGCGCTTGTTATTTTTTACAAGGAACCTGGACAGCTGCATTGCGTGGGTACCGAACGTTAACGCGACTCTTCCACTGGTCGTAAACCGTTTCCCCCAGTTAAATTTGCTAAAACTTGCAGTTTGCCTGTTTCACAGCAAGCCGCTACACCTTTGGGTGAAATCCCTTGTCTCGCATTCCCTTGGATCCGTTGAATGGAGACTAACGTGAAGCCACTTGATCCTTTCGGAGCAGCACGACTGTTAGGGGCATGTAATTAAACTGCCTTTACAATGTGGACAAGATTGTTTCGCAAGTGTTGAAAGGTTCCTCGCATACCTGAAAGGAATGATTATCCCTTCCGCTGGTACAGGCATAACGTTACACAACGTGTATTTCATTTTTAGTGTAGCAGACACTTCGAATGAAGATTAGCAGTATGTGGCTAAGCGGAGACTAAATAGTGATGTAGTATATAGGCAGTGTAAATAGAGATTTCGTTTTAAAAATAATTGTAGCTAAAATTAAAATTATTAATACGACTACACAATACAAAGGTAACAGTTAAATATTAGGTTCCAGCACAAGTTCTGTCCGCTAGAGTACGTCTTTTACAAATTCGATTTTTGAAAATAGCTTATACTTATTTCAAACTATAAAATTCCATCATTATTTATGACAGCTTCCCATCTATGCGGCAGTTGTGTTATGCGTCTTTTATAAAAATCGTCATATTTGTTATTAAAAAAAGAACTTATTGTACTTTCTGTGGCCTCGAAATTATTGATGGATTTCCCGTCCGAACTGTTTTGTAGTGATCGAAAAATGTGAAAATCAATCTGGATTTCAGATCCGGGGAATATGGCGGATGAGGAATAAGTTCCCATTGTAGTTTCGATGTATTTTTTGTGTTGCTATCGCCACGTGCAGTCTGACGTTACCGTGGAGGTACAGTGCGCCCTTTCGATTCACAAGGGATGGTCTTTTAATTTGTAGCTCTTGCTGCAACTCTTTCAAGTTGTTGACATTATCGCTTCAGCATTCTTAACCCTTCGTGTTCACACGGGGTGTATCGCACCGCAGGATATGTATTTGCCAATATTTCTGTAAATTTTTGGACCTTAATAATAAAATTTAAAAATTTGGTGTATTTTAACCCCAAAACCCGCTTTTATCCACAACTATTTTTTCAAATTCAAATTTCAACATATCAGAATTTACATTTCTAGAAAAAGACTAGTAGAGCATGATTGTATGAGTATCGAGGATGTACAATTATCACTCAAAAGTTAAAAGATTAAAAAATACAAAAATGGTAACTCCAAAATGACGCAGCAGTTCAGTTGAGCTCCATGTGACTAATTTGTGACTATAAGAAGGTGTGACCACAGAGGGTTACTGGTTATCCGCGTTATATCGACTCTGCTAATTCTTTTGCTCTTATGAATCTTTATGCGCCTACTGTTTCTGTTAGATCTCCTTCTGTTTTCTGTTTATCGAGTCACAACACTTTGCTAAGTATGCATAACTCTGTCAACAGAATATGTGAATTAGCGAATCTTTATAGCGAACATGTTGATTTCTTTAATGGTACACTCATCTCTTTTAAACATCGTTTGCGAACTTTGATTTGCAGTAAATGTTTCTGTACCTGTTCGTTAGTTTTTTTTTTATTTTTTATTATCACTTCTATTATTCTATTGTACTGGCATTTTTCTTTTACACTGTTTCTTTGTTTTTTTTTCACCATTGTATTCTGAATATGAACTGTCTATTGTAAACTAAAGAGTCTTTCACCCTTTGAATAAAATAATAAAAAACGTGTCGTCAATTCTACAACTATTGTTTACTTTGGACTGTCCGCGTTAAAGCACGCTATAAAACTGATTATCCGAAGCCACATGCGTTACGGCGTAATGTACATTTTCGTTCTTCCAGGACAGAAGAATTATGAATTATGAAGAAAAAAGAAGGATAATGAAAGCAAGCGTAACAGTAAACCATAGAAATTTCATCCCGCATTTCCGTTTTATTTTTGCACGAGAAATCATTCTATGCCCGATGATGCCACCTGTCTTAATCCACCCTGTATAATAATATTACCTATTTATTCTGAATGCAAAAATGACTGCGTATTTTGAACTCATATGACGGTGCGTCAGCCAGTACTTTTAGACCTTGGTAATGGGGACAGAGGGAGGGTAATTATTTGCCTCCTGGAACTAATCTTAGATCAACTTGCTCTAGCCTAACTCTAACGATCATGTGGGTTTACGATAGGATCAAGAAACTTTAAGGTATCAGAGTTCTAATTAGAACTTGAACCTTTCTTAATGAAACACAAGTAAAACGAAAATATCGGAAGAAAATTTTACACGAATCCTATTCCTTAAGAATAGTAGATACATATTATTATTGTTACTGTTTTATTAATGGAAGAAGCCCTTTAGTAAAGATACATAAATGTAGAAATAGCAAGAATAATTTAAAGGAACTAACGAGACTGCACTGTTAGCATAATAGCTTTTTTTAGGCAAAGTCGATGAAGTTATACAAGTTGTGGCATGAATACACATCCGATTAATGGAACCTTTTCCGTACAGCGCGCGGTTATGTGGTTTAATATATGTAGGTAGGTATAGGTAATAAGGTATGTTGTCTCAGTTTTCTAATAAGTATATAAAATTTAAATTATTCTAAATATCTGGACATGTTACGTAATCGTACATTACTTTGTATACAAACAATGAATCGTTTATCGCACGTCGCATGTTAAGTGTCACTGATCGTAAGTAGGTATAGTTGAGATAGTATAAATTCCTATTTATGGCGAATAGTTCGAGAAAGATAATTTACACGAAAAAAAGCTACCTAGATGGAGAAATTTTTGTTGCATTTTCTCAATTACTATCATATGATTATTAACCCTCGTCAGGCGGCATAGGTACAATCGTAACTTTTGCGTTTTTAAATTGCGATAACTTTTTTTCGAGAAGCCGTGGAGGGCTGATGTTTCGTGACATCTCTAATTTTTTGGTCTAGATTATGCAGACCAAATTTCAGAAAAATATCTCTACCCCCTTCCGAGACAGAGGGTCGAGTCGAGGGTTGCATCCATAACAGCTGCATAGACACAATTACGTCCTCATACATTTTGTATGAAGATAATGCAACAAAAAAAGAATACGAATTTTTTTTAATGATAATGTTATTTTACTATAAAAAAAGTAAAAATAGATTATTTACATTATAAAAGAAAATTTAAGAAATTTTTTTTATTGATTTTCATTGAGACTAAATGTTATCCATTTATCGTACAAATTATACCGATAGAGAGAATATTCATATAATATATGTGAGGGTGCAATTGTGCCTCTGCCGCCTGTTAACGTTGTAAAATTGTGCCGCCTGACGAGGGTTAAAATTTGGTGACTAGACAATACAGCTGTACTCCAATATAGAACGAACCAGGGAGAAATACAGTATCCTTAATGCGTTTATCCAGAATGCTGATTGGCAACGGATAAGTTGGCTGAAAATTGGACACCCAAACGTATATTATTCCTCGCTGACAGAGATTCACCAATGACAGTGTATATAATCATACAATATTATGTTTCTTTTAAGAGTGTACCACATGATGCGAGATTTGGATATGCGAAAATCTAGATTATTTCTTTTACGCCAAGTGTACAATCAAGACTGGCCTTGTGGTATATTTTCAAATCATCTGCATATAGGGGAGAGTTGCCAATATCGTACTGGTCACTTAAATCGTACCTCATCAGTTTCTCAGTAATTAATGAATGTAAACGACATCTGATAATAAAAATATCAAGTAAATACGAAATAAGAAATAGAAACAAAACATTTTGAGCTGACACCTTATTTTATGCGTGCTATAAACATTTAAAAAAATAAGGTACGATTGATGTAACTTTTTACCAGTTTATTTTAGCTGATAATAATCAGACAATGCAATTTTGTCCTGCATTTTTGTATTTTTCTAAAAGCGGGTTTAATGTAGAATATTTTACATTCATTTTAAGTACATATTACATTCTTTATAAAGTTTAAATTGATGTTTATAAATAAATTGATCATGTTTCCTAAATCGTATCACTACAATCGTACCAGTAGGATTTGACAACTCGTATGTTATAAAGGTTATGTACATATATCGTATGTTATTGCGGCCTGTGTGTGATCCATATACATATGTATATGTAACTATATAATAATCATTACTTTATGTTGAATATTTTCTTCTCTATTTGTTATTGATACTATTTTTAGTGGAGGTACGATTTAGGAGACTGGTTGCCTAAATCGTACCTTTTACAGTCTGTGACAAAAATATTAATAACAAATTAATTTGTTCTAAACAAAAGGTAAAGCATATAATAGTAAGTGCCTAAAAGATAAAGCTACAATGTCCAATAGTCATTTGCGTTAAAATTAGTACCAAATGTGAAATATAACG
This sequence comes from Andrena camellia, assembly GCA_029448645.1. Lineage (NCBI taxonomy): Eukaryota > Metazoa > Arthropoda > Insecta > Hymenoptera > Andrenidae > Andrena > Andrena camellia. Next base: position 9,770,935 of record CM055678.1, read on the forward strand.
TAAAATGTCTTAAGTGGTACGATATAGGCAACCCTCCGCTAGTAGATACTGACAAAATAAGAGGGTCGCAGAAATATCATTTATGACCAAATTAAAAAGTGGAGGTCCCAGGTGAAATCCTTGTGGGACTCCAGATCTAACCGCAGAATTCCTGGAGTGAAAATGATTAAATTTTACTGTCTGAAACCTATTACACCTGAAGCTAGACAGCCAAGAGAACAAGCCAATAAGCCATCAGTTATACCATAAGCACTTAAGTTATATAGTGGAATGAAGAGATTTACGATACATCACAATCGTTTTATACATTCCCTAATGCTGATGCCAACAAACTTTGGCAGGCCTGATATATTTCTTAACATTCCAAAGTGTTTGTTAACAGTTTACAATCCGTTTGCCCTGTCTGTATCCGCCGATATCTCGAGTGTTGTTGAAGAAGAGAGATTAAAATTTGCGTAGGAGGCAGCCAGAGAGCATGGCCCGAAGTAGGGATCAGCTGAGCTTTAGTAGGCAGCTAGATGGCACTCCGGCAGTGTCAGAAATCTAGAAGTAGAATAATTCGTCGTTAATCTGGATCTCCTGGATAGCAATCCGATCGGCTGATTCTTTATCTCTCACGTTTGTGTATAAAATTCGGCTTTTCAGTTCTGTAAATGTCACAATGGATTGAAAGACGAGAAGATGCCTCTATGGAATATTACAATGAATCACTCGAATTTGTTAAGATGTAACGCGGGATATTCTATCACTTCGTCATTTCCGCGAGCTGGATATTCCGTCTGGATGCTAAGCAGACCGCAATTTGCACAAAGGGAATTAATACCAACGTCAGACGCGAATCCGCCTTCCAGCGAGATTTGACGCCTGCACAAGGCCAGGCAGCCTTTGCCTTTCCATTCACGTGTTTGGCCCAAAATTATACGTATATACATGCACAGCGAACCGTGCTATGACGTGGAGGAGGAGACTACGAGTTTGGTTCTACCAGCAATTAGTGCTACAGAACACTGTGGTTCGTACTTTACATTCGTATGCACGGGAGGTAAAACGGCGGCGGCGGAGGCAAGCCTACGTGTCACTCGCTGAAGCGAATCGGGGATCCATTTGTTTTGTTCGACTTTACTTTTCTCGATACTCGATCACTCAATCGGTCCGAGGAAATTCAATTCACGTGAATTGTTACTAACCGCGATGGAATGGGAAACACTGTCGGACCTCGGTGACTGCATATGGTACGCTGACTACCCTTCGATAGACCTCTAGATCGTCTTTGCTGAAATAGAAACCGGGTACAAGACAGGACGGTAAGTATTGGCGATAGTTTTAAAACAAACTAACGGGAAGAGTTTTACTCCTCCACCTGCACGAATCACGCGTTTCATGGCGTATAAACGACGATGAAAAGAATATTGGGGTAGTTGAAAAGTTGCTTCCATTAATAGACGCACTAGACTGTTAAAATTAAAATTAGATTTCATACTCAATTAGAAGGAAAAGAGCTCCTTCTAAAGCACACTGTGAGGTGAATGCGAACTGAGACAAAAAATATTACGTTGACAGAAAAATTGCGTTAACAATAGCGAAGCTGCTCCATTCATTTCATGGATTCATTTTCTCTTTGGCTGTCCCGAATATCTGACGAGAGGAACGAGTGAAATAAAAAGGAAACGGTGTTAAATGGAAACGTGTGTGTTTCGTCAATGATCTGGGAGTAGATTCATCAGTACTTATAATCAGTATATCGCGTGACGGGAATATGTAGTATTGTTCCGCTCTTAAATGGAATGCTTGCTAAACATCCGTGAGAAAAGTATGTGTCTCAGGGCATCTGTTTACCAGAGTCCACACATTTTCTTTCGCAAATATCAATGTTCGTAACGAAACAATGCTGTGTTCCTAATGAACCAGCTAGGTTCAAGAAACTCAATCTACAATACAAACTCCCTCAGGGAAAGAAACACGAAATGTAAGCCAATAAAAATTACAAAATTAAGAAACGAGTTAAACACATATGTAGAGTGAATGAGAAGAGGAATTCCGTTCTAAAATTTCCAACAGACGTAAAATGGCGTAAAATGTATTGGCCTTTTAATTTCACGTTCTCAGCTTCTCAACTGTACGTGACATTATTCTTTTCAGATATGCGGGTAGACTTGCTTTTTCGATAGGAATGTCTGTGAATCAACCTTTGCCTCTTCGTGCCACCAATTGAATTTAATTGCCTTTCTCCGTCATTTCCACATTCACTCTTCCACAAATGTTCATCTCGCAGGCCTGATACTCCCGTTACTTTTTTACTGTAGCGCTTCCTGCTTTTAAAATAAACAATCGGACGGAGCAAAAGCGCATAGAATGCTAAAGGCGAGGTTTACTCCGCAGTAGCCCCGAGGAGTCAAAATATTCTAGACCAAGTATGGTCAGCCTTTTGCAAAGTAACAAGGTAATTTTTAGTCTTTAACAGAACATAGTTTACAACCACCATTACTTTATTCTACCATTTCCTTGTAAATACATCCGTATTGGGAGGCAATGAAAAAGTCGTGTATTCATTTCTTACCCATTTCGAAGACTACATGGCCATTACATAACTAATTTGGCCACAAAGGCATAGCTCATGTACGCACAAGAATGCAACCTTTTACTCATTGTTACGGAGAATCGCTCCAATTCTGATTTTTCTACACACTTGCCCCCACCCTGTACAAATTAGATCGCAACAGTGGTAAATAACGAAGAAAGGAATTAGTAAACGTGAATTCGTGGATCCAGCGCGCCACGTGTCCCCCTAAAACGTAACCGTAATAGGAAAATTACGTAGAGTATATTTCGTAGAGGAAGCGTGCGCTTTCCCATGGAACGACTGAAATCCCCTCTCTCCAAACGACTCTCCGCCGGCTGGTTAAATCTATAGTTCTCGTCGAGGGGTCGAGACGGCTCATTGCTCGTAAAGCATTATCCACTAATCCGGACGGCTGAAGTTCCACTTCGAAGTGGCGTTTTGTTGCTTAATCGCGCGCCGTCAAAACGGAAAGATGGGATCGATCGAGCAACTCGATTAAACTTATGAAAAAGTTTATGATCTCCTGAAACGGCCTCTGACGGCAACTGTCCAAGGGGGATCGCGAAGTCTTCCGCGAAGACGTAAGGGCGAAGAATTTTCCATTGATTTCGTTCAGGCCGGATAACATCGGCCCAGGCTACCTCGTCGCCCTTCTTTTCAACTCGGGCTATTGATCTTTGGAAAACTTCGCTGACGAAGATTCGTCCCGATTTTGTTATTCTCTGCTGGGTGTCTCTACGATTCGACTAAACACTCAACGGTTGACGTTTTGCGCATTTCATACGCAATTACAGTATCGTTCATGTTCTCTGGATCTGTGGACCTACTAAAAATTAATTATTAAATTTGTCGCAGGAGAAGAGAGAATTTTGTGTGGGAGGGTCAAGAGAAGCTTTCAATTGCGAACAGCTAGCAAATTTATTACAGCAGGCTTTTGCGTATCGATGTTCATGCCGTGCTCATACAAAACCGACTCTCTACTCCTTACTGCTCGTCGTCTTCTTGTTCGCGGATTCCCTAATCTACCAATTGTGCACACATACACACACATGTACTCGTGCGTGGTCCCACAATATTGCGTTCTGGAATCCTCGAGGGTCAACGTTAAACGCCTACATGTTGGAGTAACGAACATTTGTAACTTGTGCCGTTGCGCATATCGTTGCGAGTTGACAAAGTTAACCCTTTCGGTACAAGTGTCGACGGCACATAAATAGATACCTAAGTTCCAAACAAAAAGGTGGTTTTGCTGTCTGTGTATTGTTTTATATAAGTTATCGTTATTGTCTGTCCGTGGGCATAACGTATGAAGACCACAGGGGTAGGGCTGCCATCCGTAAAATCACTAATCTAGGACTGGGAGCATTAAAACTCCGGACATTTGCACTTGAAACCCGGACACTTTGAACTATTTCTTATGCTAGGTACGATATCCCACGACAAAAATTTCTGTAAATTATAGACTGTAACCACAATCAAGAAATAAAGATAAAATATTTATGACTTTTTCGGCGAGCAGCACCGAAAAATTCGGATCACTACAGAAAATCCACCCGGACGTCCCCAAGCGCTAAAAAAAAAGAGGACAAATCCGGGGAAACCCGGACGGGTGGCAGCCCTGCACAGGAGAAACACATGACACATATCATAACATTAGTTATGCCCTTGGTTTTATACAAAACTTCGTGGACTTATCAGCTTTTTCCCCTAAATAAGTCATTTAATCTCCTAAATTGATTTAAAAATTTTGGTTGAATAACTCAATATTTAATATTTTCGTAGACTTATGAATTCTTCTGTTTCACTTGGACTTGTAATGTTATTTCCCTGTATGTGCACCTATTTTTAAGAGATTGATATTTTTGGACTTGAAAGGTCGTTTCCCTTTTCAACTATGCCATATTAAAATACCCCATTTAACCACCAGATGGCATCAAAATAAAAAAATCAACAAAACTGCCCTTATTTTTCCCCCTGTGGTCTTCATATAAGATCGAGAATATTTTCAAAATGTAAAAGCCCCACGGCACAATTTGAAATCGGTTTCGCTTACGACATCATACTCGATCCCAGAGTATGTTGTGTTTCGTGGCTAACTTCCGCCGTACCGAAAAAGTTAACACTTTGGGTAGCGCATAGTTTGCTAAAATACCGTTCCACATCAGTCAGGCTATTTCGAACGATCGCTTCTGCCGGGAGTTTTGTCTAGCGTAAAAACATAAATTCCTATATTTCTTGTTGGACCTCCATGAGATTATTACCAATGGATGAGCGCGTTTTTTCCCATGAAAATGAGTCCAAATACGACTTCATTCGGACTATTTTCATAAGACTCGATATGAGGACTATTAGGTATGTCAAAATAATTTCGTAAAATATTTTATACATTAGAATACGTAAGTATTACGAGGTACTAATTTTTAAAAATATTATCATGCACGAAGTAGTGAGTATTATACAAATATTTCTATGAGTTCTGAAATCTATAGACCAATTATATATTACGTATAATTAAAAATAGTCCAAATGAAATCCGACTTATTTCCGAGATCCGACTTATTTTCATCAGGAAAATCTGGCCAATTTATTCGTGATAGAAATTAACTGACCAATTGTAAGCTCGACAGCCGAGCGAGTAAGAGGTTCGTGAGACAGCGAAGCACAAAGTGATCTTCAAGTTGACGTTTCTTTTTATGCCTTCTAGAAAATATTAATGCGAAAACACCTCAAAGACGCGTACAGTGTGGAAATCTCTTGGCGTGAAAATACGCCGACGGTATTCAAAGACTTAACTATGAAGGACATTGTAACACAACACACTTTTCTACATAACACGTAACTAATCTCGTTGTCATATAAGAAGGAACTCATTGGCTCCGAGGGAGCGTTGGTTGGAGTATAGCCAATAGTAGCGCAGAACAGGTCTATGCGCAAGTTCTTTCTTATATGACCGAGTATATATAGTATATCGAGTAGATGACAGTCTTTACGGATCTCGCTTAATCATGTCTGTAACAAAAGCAGTGTCAAAATCTTTTTAGCTGAAAATAGTTCTTTCTTATCATGATTCCGCCGACAATTGAATAGGGAAATTATGTAGGTAAGTTAAAAGTACCAATAACTGGACACTTAAGGATATAAAAGTTGTATATCTTAAAAATGGACTAAAAATAAATGTCCTTTTTAACAAAAGTGTCAATATTCAGACAAATGTTACTTCTTTCTATCAAATGAGCTACTAAAACCTTGTTTTCAGTGCGTTATTTGAATTAAATTGAGTAAAAACACTAGTAGTTATGTGTACCAGTACATGGACAATAGAATTCTGATTTGTCCCAGCGTCCCATTTTTGGTGTCCCAATACCTGGTCAATAGAGAAGATGACGCAAGGCTCGGCGCAGAGGGCGCCACTAGTGTTTGTGTGAATGGTTTGCGGGTGAATTTTTCATTTTTCAATTTTAGGTTATGTTGAAAATGTAGCATGCAATTGATTAAAAATATGACTTGAAAATAAAAAACTGTTAATTTATGTACGGTATACTTGTACTTACACTTTTGATATACAAAAATTTGAGAAAACACAGACACTTTACCGGTTCGACAATGCGGTCAGATATTGGGACTTCACCTAAACGTTCAAAATGCTGACAGGCCGACCAACTGGACGGCTGGTCAGTTATTGGGACAGCGTGCAGAGGACAAGATTATTATGTACCGGTACACGAACACGTATATTTTTAATTAAAATCAACATTAACCGATCAATGTTTTGTTTTGTATGTAACAAGAAACTTCTTAAGATTCTGTACATACGTTTTTTTCTCAGAAAAACGTTATAAAACGATTATTATCACCTTAACAACTAATTGTATTTTTCTTAAGAATTACTTAAGAAATCTACGCAGAATTCAAGTGCATGCACCTCCGATATTTAAAGAATGTTTCATATATGAAACTTTATATCTAGGGTTTTCTTAATTTTTTATATAAGAGATCAAGTTGCAAAATAATATATATTCCCAACAATATTGTTCTAAACTTTTTATGAAGCTTAGTAAAAATATAAATGTCATTGGTGTCCAGGTATTGGGACATGTCCAGTTATTGGTACTTTTACCTTATGAAAATTGGATAGAAGATGAAATGATGAGATTGCCTGTTGTTTTCCATTATTATATTTATAGAAATCTACGTTGACTCCTACAAGATATATTTTGCAAAATGTAGTTACACGTATCGTAACACTAGCCGTAGTGTTCCCATTTAGGGCAGTGTGATTGCTCTTCTCTCTAGCAATACCAGCTCAGGAATGTATCTTCGCGCTGCGTTTGTTAAGGATCAATGACTCCCACAGCGATACCCACTGTTCCAGGATAACCCTGCTTCCTGCGAAATTGCTAGACGAGGATCCCTGTGTTCGTACGCGTTTCCTAAGTGTTCGTAATTGTTAGTTACTTGCGGAAGATGCGCCGCTATTGCTTATAACCGCGTGCCCCCTTCAAACCTCTAGTTGGCAATCCTGAATTGCAAAATTTCCCCTCAATGACAGACATCGTGTCCTCTCTGCTTAATATCAGTGCTTCCTACAGTTACAATTGAACATAAAGTTTTTAGTTGAATTAGGTTAAATGTTGAAAATAATCCCAATTGTATTTAATTGCTTAATCAATTCTAATGTATTTATTTTTTCATTGCTTAATGCCAAACGCTTTTCACGTGTTTATAAATGGACGAGTGCGGCCCCTGTCAGGTAAACGTCGGAATAAATTTTAGAGATATACTAGATGCAAAACTTATTCGACAGTGAAGATTAAACGTTCCAAGAAATGAAAAAGGGTATCTTTATTCGGCGGAAAAATTCGTGTTGGATAAATCTATTCATCCGTTAGTCGTGGAGTAAAGATAACTCGAAGTATTCGAACCTTCGAGTTACAAATAGAGATGAAGTATTATAATTTTTCTTCTAGATTTCCAATAAAATACATATTTTCTGAGACTTAAGAATTCAATTCTTAATTTAATGTTTTATATAAAAAAAAATATTGCTACTTGAAATCAGGGGCCGTAGCGCACGAACATTATTTTTTGATCCCTTATGTTCGTTGTAAGCATAGATTGTGGACAATTTTATGTTCGAATTCAACGTAGGGAGCAAAAATTGATGTTGTATTTAAATATGTATATGCCCCGCTTTTTGTAGTCCCGTTTAAAGCTGCTGTCGGGTTAAATTCTAGACAGAATCGAATTACAAAGTTTCGCGGGCAAGTGTTCTTCCGGCGCTACGTACTGGATATCAAGAGAACAAGTAGTCGTTCGGTTGGAGTTACGAAAAGTTCACGAGGTAGAATTTCCGTTTACCGAAATCCCTCTTAATTACACAATTATATTAACTCGAATCGGAAGGCAGCAACGTTCCACTGTCTTCCATTCATTGGAAGTCACGTTCTACGATCTTCGTGGTAGTATCCAGTTCAAGAAATTTCTCAATCAAGGAGAGTCCAACTGGAAGAGCAGGTGCGTGCTTTCTTCCTAGAAAGAAGAAGAATAAAACGTGTTTCTGTATCAAATAATCGCGCAAAAATATTTGAAAATGGAATCGGAGAATTGAAATTTTTGGAGAAAAGTAGGTAGTCTGTATTTGGACAAGCCTTTATTTAAATTATTATTCAAATAGCATTTCACTTAAAAACCCATCTCCCAATAAAAATATAACATTTTATCCATTGTTTTTCGAAAGAAATTACTTACGTGAATTTACTTTAGTCTAAAGTTTATCTACCCTTTATTAATTTTGCCAAGAAACGTTTGCAAAAATGAAAATATATGTGTACAAAATATAACGCTTCAGAAGGTTTAAATAAGAAAATTGAGGATTGAAAATACCAGACATCATAACTGTTATAAGACAAATTTTAAAAGTTATGATATAAGAGTTAATATCTTTAATTAACTGATTTTGGTTATGACTCACCATTATGGTTCATTACAATTATTTTGGCTACTAAGTAGTAACCATTATCGATGATGAAAATTTAATTTTGGTTACGAGTAACCACTATAAATGGCCTGAATTTTTTTGTTACCGGTAACCATTATCAACGGCGAAGATTTTTTGTGGGCACATTCAATCATTGTTAATTATTTTTATTAATGTTACTGATAATTAGTATTCATTGACATAAAAAAATTAATTACAAAATTTATATACTTTATTAAGCAAACGAACGGTAAATTGTAGTTATTACATATATTTTCGTGCCAGCTTTTTGTTTAATAAAATATGTAAGTTTTGTATTCTTTTTTTTCACCTTGTCAGCGAATACTAATTATCAGTAACTTAAATAAAAATAATTGACAATGATCGAATGTTACCAGAAAAAAAATTTGCCGTCGATAATGGTTATCGGTAACCAAAATAAAAATTGGGTCATCGATAATGGTTACTGGTAACCAATAAAAATTCGGGTCATTTATATAATCCCATCAAAAAGAAGCCTATTTAAAAACCCTGTCGTAAATTGATATTTACTAAACTAATGATATACAAATATTGCGCCAATTATAATAATGGCTATTTATACGAACGAAAAAATTACCAATGGTTGTTTATAGAAACAAAAAAATTAACAATGGGTATTTATGCAAACAAAAAAATTATTACTCCATTATTATTTTTTTGCCGGTATTCGAAGATTCATCATTGGAAGAAACAAAGAAGATAATAATATTAAGCAAATATATTTTTATATAAATCAATATTTCAGTACCAATAAATATTGTATTCAACATACTTGACGCTGCGCCCCGAACATTTTTTTGGTTTCGCAGCGCTAAGTATTTTGAATAAAATATTATGCGAGTGTAACCCTCTGTCTGACTGTCACATGACAACAGTTTATTGCGCGATTGGTCGAAAGCTTCAACGAATGAACGATGTTCTGTGGCACATTTCTTCACCATTACCACGCTTCCTTCTTGCCCACACTTGACAATAACGATAATGTCCTCTTCGAAAATTCGTCAAATTATAACATTACATCGAAATATCTCTGTTCATAAGGCACGTAGGAACAAAACGAAGACACTTTTGTAATGCAAATCAAACCCAAGCTATCCATTGAGACCATTAAAAAATTAATCGGGTCAACCATTATTGAGATTCGATAATCGAAGTATTCTTGAAAAAGGCGTCTTGCATAATAGAGGCTGTGTCTCTTGATTGGCTACTGGTAATCAAAATTAAATTTCTATCATCGATAATGATTACTGGTAGCCAAAATAAATTTTAATCATTTATAATAGTTAGTTGTAATCAGAACAATTAAAAATTAGTCTTTTTTAATCATTTCATTTTTTAGAAATTTCTGTGAGATTTAATGACAACTGGCTTCCATTAAAATGAAAATTAATTTTTACTTAATAAGTTTTTCCATTTTTTTTTTTAAAACCTGTTATTTTTGATCTCTGGAAAATATAAAAGAACCTAGAAGTATGCTCTATAATACATTGCTGTGCCATCGTTAACTGTTCAGAAAATCCTTGATTCTCCACATATTTATCTCTGAAGTTAGCAATCCTACCAAAATAGTAAATATACAAGTCTCCTCAACAAGATGAGGATGCAAAATTACGACTTCACAGAACTCTTTTTACCGTTCCCAATTTTGCAAGCGTTTCCATCACCAGCTTGAAATCCAGAACGGAATTCGTCCCCGGTTTACACTTCGTGAACGGGCGAATTCATAAATACTGCCTCGTTACGGTTAAGTGCTTGCACTTTCATTTATTTCCTCTAAATCCACTCTAATACAAATCGAGCGGTGAAGTTCACTCAACCACCGTCTCCTCGTTCCGCAAACACAAAAGGGGAGAATCACGGAAGACGTCTTGAGGAGCGGGATAGAGGGGATTGTTCTAAGTGGCGAAAGGTTTTGCGGCAGACCCCGAGGGTGCTTTCGATTAAACGGATAATTAGCCTCGAGAGATGGATGAATGTAATTCCCCCGAAGACACGGCCAATTTTCGTAACACGAAGGTCGGCACGAAAATTTTCGTGGTGTCTGTAAACGGGGATGGGCAACATCCGTCTCGTTCTGCCTCTTGCATTTCGCGTGTACAAAACTCCTGTCTTGGTTCCCCTTATCGTGCAGGCAAATCTAATCATATCTCTCCCCTTTTTGTGGAATCACCGTGACTATGTATGATGCAGAGGTGGATCTTTCGTCTCTGCTACTTGCTTTACAAACCCCCATCTACTTGTTTGCTTACGTATCCGTGTTTTAGCGTATTCGTAGCACAGCAATCTCTTATATCATTCCGCTAATGGTCATCCTATTTGATCCAAATCGCACCCTATCTACCCTTGTCCGTTATACGTCTAAATTTCGGGCCCTTTCTTTCTTGCCTGCTTATTACCTACTACATACGACTCTCTTAGTAATGGCATGTGATTATCTATCGTAGTTTAATTCCATCTACAGAATTTGTAAACAACGTGGAATTGTACTGTTGGATAGAAGAAGGGCCTCAGTGCAAAAATTCAGTTTCGAGAAAAGTAACTAAACATTACGAAGATAGATATTTTTTATACATAGTGAAGTTGTAAAACTGTCTAAAATATTTAAAAATTTGATATACCTATCTCGTTTGTATTTTCATTATTACAATCGGAATTATTTAATAAATTAATCAACGAAATTAATTTTAATTATAGCCCTCTCAGGCCCTTCTTGCATAAAATGGAGAAATGTAGAAAAAAAATGTTGTTATTTTAACATTATTTTTTATTATTTATTTGATATTTGCATAGTATTTGAAAAGAATGTAGATTATTGAAAAAATATAGTCATAAAAATAGTCATAGATCGTGTCATGTACATGTTGATGTACAGTCGCGCCGGAAAGTAAGTTGACGCTCTTTAAAATTGCATAACTTTTTTAAAATTGGTTCAAATGACTTGAGTCTTTTTTTAGAAGCTAGCGGAATTAGTTTTCTAGGTGACGTGTTTCGTCGTTTTGAAGAAAATGCACTTGGTCGGAATAGTAAAAAAAAATAGTAAAGGTTGTTTTTTAAACTTTTTTTTGTGAGCCTGTAATGAAAATTCAAAAAACCCGTTTGTAGATTGAAGTAAGTTGTATACATGCGGAAAATTTCATCTAAATTGGTTAACGTTGCTCTAAGCTACGCACGTTTAAAGATCGCAGAATAAGTCGAGAATCGCGGAAATTCCCGAAATCAGCGATTTTCGACCTTATTCTACGATTTAAACTGCCAGACCTTTACTATTTTTTTTTTTGCTATTCCGACCAAGTGCATTTTTTTCAAAACGACGAAACACGTCACCTAGAAAACTAATTCCGCTAGCTTCTAAAAAAAATCTCAAGTCGTTTGGACCAATTTTAAAAAAGTTATGCGATTTAAAGAGCGTCAACTTACTTTCCGGCGCGACTATAACTATGTTTGGCTTAGGTACGAGTTAGGGTCAGTTGGTCAACATCGATTTACAAAATTTACTATAGCTATGCCAATTTTAAGGACACGGCAGTGGAATTTAGAGAGCATATGTAGAAAAGAATGAGGAATCTAATTATGCGTTTTATGCAAAAAGGGCCTGAGTGTCCTGAGGCCTTTCTTGCATCCAACAGTACAATTACGAACAGAAGGGAATACTGAAAGAAACGCTTCTGCTAGAGAAGGCGGGAGACTGGGGGTGAAGGGATTACAATTAGGGTTTTATCTAATTAGAGCTTTTCAGAAATGTTCTAAACGTCAGAAGGTTAAATTGCTTTATCACCCCGCCCTCTCCAAAAACGTGGGTTAGTCAGAAATTGTCGGAGTTTCAAAGAACCTTCCAATTAATGTACATCAATTGGTTTTGAGTACAGCCATAAGTTTTTACCTGTTGCGAAATTGGAAGGCGCAGAGGTATTTGATAGCTGAAGGCAAACAGGTAGTGTCGAATAATTACGATGTAACGCAAACATGTCCACACACAAAAATAAAGTAGAAAATCATTAATGCTCTATTTTCCGCAACTGTATATAAGAAACAAGAAGAAGTGGATAAGTGGAGGATTTCCGTCAATGTGGGCACAATCGTGGACTTATACCCCTTGAAATAGCGATTGGATTTAATCATTGTCATGGAAGTAGTGGTGTCGCCACTGTCAGAGTTGGACATGTGGAAGTTATTATCGAATAACGAATAAATTTTTATTCGACTAAATTTTTGGGGCGAATCGGATATTTCTAACTTTTTTGTTTTTTGCTTGCAGAAGAAACATTTTTAAGTTTTTATTATACTTCTTATTATTAATGTTGAAGCCAAAGGTGTACTGGTCCCGAATATACCTATAATAAAAAATTGGTTTTTTAATGTTTGACTATTATTTTTTTACCATCAAACACAAAGTGATTCGATTCGCCCCGGGCTACCCTATGTATCTTGAAAATTTGTCTAACTTGTATTCTGTTAACCGGGGATGATAAGTTAATTCGTCATTGAGAAATGTGATAACATTACTCGCAACGAATCATTCCGTTACGAATGCTTTACAGCTATACATTAGAAGTAAATATAACATTTCTTGCAGGAAAATCAAATTGAATTTTCTCTAATTATTTTGACATACCTACATATTTGTAAATACACAGGGGCAGCTTTTTTGAGAAATTATACAGAAAAGAAATTAATACTTAACAAAAACGATTCATTTTTATCAGGAAAACCATCGGTTTTACTTTTACGGGGATCTGATAGATATTATAGAAATTATGATTTTTAAAACATACATTTGGGAATCCTCGACAATCTTTTGGATGTTTTCCAGAAAATATCTGCGTGTGAACACGCCGAAATCCCTTAGTGTAAAAACACACTGATGCCACTCAAAGTATTGAGATAGATATAATGGAACAGACGTTCGATAAATCCCGCCTGCGTGCGTACTGAAGTTCTCCTGCTCTTCGCGTGTGGACCGTATCCGCCACTGTTTTGCTTATTCGGTACGCGGAATTCACCCACGGGAAGTCAGCGTTGTTAGAAGACCCACCACTACATATGGGCAGGATCTTCACTTGTGACAACAAGGATGTGTCGTTTTAACCGGTGTTGCCTCAAAAAGGGTTCAAAATCCCCAACTGTTTTCTCCTCGACTAAGCTTATCTGCTGGTCAATGCAGGAGAATTATAATAATATTAAGAATAAGCATTTCTAGAAACTAGCACATGTGTAAATAAGGCCTCGACGAACCCCAAAAGACACTTACAAGGGAAGTTCGTCAACTCGAAAAATCAGAAATATCTGAAACCTTGTAGAAATGTAGCTCAAGTGATGTTATAACCTAACTATTTTTTATTCGGCAATAAAACGGTCCTAAGGGTGAAAACACCCCCTCAAAGAATGGTGAGCTTTCAGATTATCGAGAATATCTATAAAACTGTAAAAGATATCAAAAAGAAATTAAATTCAAAGTTCTATGGCTTTCTATGGTGATAAAGAATTGTCGCCAGAAAGAGTGATGGGGATAAATTTTGAAAAAAAAAAATGTTTTTTCGCAAATTCTTTATCGCCGCTTTATAAGACATAAAAACCATAGAACTTTGAATTTAACTTCTTTTTTATGTCTTTTACAGTTTTGTAGACATTCTCCGTGGTTTGAAAACTCACCATTTCGAGAGGGTGTTTTCACCCTTAGGACCGTTTTATTGCTGAATCAAAAAATAGTCACGTCATGAGCATGACTTGAGCTACATTTCTCCAAAGTTTCAATTTTTTTTGAATTTTCGAGTTGCCGAGCGTTACTGCATCATAATTCTGTTACTCGCGAACCCATCTCACGTCTTCTCCCCCTAAGGCCTAAGTGTAAAAGTGTGTTTCATATTTAAAATAAAGTTTGATACTTATAATTAGATAAAACACAAGTGTTTTCCTACATCGCAACAGCGTGTCGACTTGTGAGAGCAATGAAACTGGCGTGCCAGATAAGATACCCGCTACCAATTGAAGTGTTTCGCTTCTCATAGGTAAATCTTTACGAGATTATTGCCGATGGATTGAGGAGGTTTTCGCCAGTGGCGGATTTAATAGGACAACCGATGAGCAGTTGCCACCTGGGCCCCTGTACAGAAGCCCCCCCCCCCCCCCAGGACCCCATCCCTAAAAATATTATTATTTTATCCAAAGTATATTTTCTTTCTGTATTATTACATTGAACCCATTTTTAGTAAACAACCGCTTTATTTCCCCGAAAAATGGGCCCCTGCTCAGACGGCTCCCTAGGGCCCAGTATTCAAAAAAATGATGATTTCATCCATGCACTATATTTTTTTTTGTACACTTACCCCCTTTTTGTAAACTACCTCTTCATTTTCCCGAAAAAATGGGCTCCTCAGAACGTTTGCCACCTGGGCCTTTTTTCTTAATCCGCCACTGGTTCTCACGATGAAGATAAGTCTAAATACTACGGAATTTGGTATATTTCTAATTACAAACAGTGTGCGACTCTCACACTAAAAATTGGGACGGAAAGTTTGAATTACCACATTTTTAGACACAGTTTCATCAAGAGAATCTCACTAATCCATTGGTAATACTCTTCTGAACCTTCCATAAAAAATATGAAAATTTTTATTTTCTGGGGCTAAGGTAAAAGTACCAATAACTGGACACTTAAGGATATAAAAGTTGTATATCTTGAAAATGGACTAAAAATAAATATCCTTTTTCACAAAAGTGTCAATATTCAGACAAATGTTACTTCTTTCTATCAAATGAGCTACTAAAACCTTGTTTTCAGTGCGTTATTTGAATTAAATTGAGTAAAAACACTAGTAGTTATGTGTACCAGTACATGGACAATAGAATTCTGATTTGTCCCAGCGTCCCATTCTTGGTGTCCCAATACCTGGTCAATGGAGAAGATGACGCAAGGCTCGGCGCAGAGGGCGCCACTAGTGTTTGTGTGAATGGTTTGCGGGTGAATTTTTCATTTTTCAATTTTAGGTTATGTTGAAAATGTAGCATGCAATTGATTAAAAATATGACTTGAAAATAAAAAACTGTTAATTTATGTACGGTATACTTGTACTTACACTTTTGATATACAAAATTTGAGAAAACACAGACACTTTACCGGTTCGACAATGCGGTCAGATATTGGGACTTCACCTAAACGTTCAAAATGCTGACAGGCCGACCAACTGGACGGCTGGTCAGTTATTGGGACAGCGTGCAGAGGACAAGATTATTATGTACCGGTACACGAACACGTATATTTTTAATTAAAATCAACATTAACCGATCAATGTTTTGTTTTGTATGTAACAAGAAACTTCTTAAGATTCTGTACATACGTTTTTTTCTCAGAAAAACGTTATAAAACGATTATTATCACCTTAACAACTAACTGTATTTTTCTTAAGAATTACTTGTGAAATCTACGCAGAATTCAAGTGCATGCACCTCCGATATTTAAAGATTGTTTCATATATGAAACTATACATCTAGGACTTTCTTAATTTTTTATATAAGAGATCAAGTTGCAAAATAACATATATTCCCAACAATATTGTTCTAAACTTTCTATGAAGCTTAGTAAAAATATAAATGTCATTGGTGTCCAGGTATTGGGACGTGTCCAGTTTTTGGCACTTTTACCTTACTATGCCTTCCTCCTTGGGCTTCCATTTCTAGAATTTTCACTCTTGCAAATAAACACAGCGGACTAAATTTTTTTGACATTCCAATTTCTCTTTTTAAGACAGAGTCAGGAAAAATATTTAATCACTGATATAACTGTATACTATATATTGACTAGTATCGGCTTTGTTAGCAAAATGTATTATCTTTGTATAAACGAGTTCTCCGGTATAAATAAATAAATTTTTTAGTAGTGAATGACTCGTGTCGCACGGTTTATCACTCTTGGCTGCCAGGCGTCAGTCGATGGTCTCTCGCTGGTGTGATATTTCATTCACTCTCCATTTATCTTATCCAATCTCCTCGTCGTACGGATTCAACATAGATCCAGCTAAGTAAGTATGAAATAATTAAATGCCAACTACTTCTCCTTCCGCGGTTGCTGCGAACTGTCAGTCCCAATGTAGCTCCTACGCATACAAGCGGGGAATACTCTGATATGAACTGCGCACGCATCCACGAGTGATCTTTCTCAAACGCAACATTGTTTCTTTTGTTTCTATCATTAACAATTGGTCGATAATTTTTTCACGGTTATCTAGCTTAGATTAAGGCATTGGGATTTATTTTCGATCAAATGAGTCGTAGCCAATGAACGAGGATCGATCTCTTTTACGTGGAGCGGGTGCTCGTCCTCTCCACAGGGATTTCGGACGTTCAGGAAGACGAACGTACGACGATAACACTACGACCAGTTGGGATCAGGGCGACAGGTTGGAAACAGAGTGCTTCCATCCACCGAGGATTTTTTTCACCAAACGAGTCATCCTATCTCCTTTTCGTGACGCCTTAATATCTACCTGAAACTTCAGCGATAGCGTTCGAGTTTATGGCGAGATAACGATTCACCATATCTTGGGACATGTGTGATTTTTATGAGGAAGTATAAAAACTCAGACCTAACACAGCATAGATGCAGTCAAGCAGATCGACATTTGCAAACCAATGCTCCCCTATTTTTCTTCGTTAGCTCGTCTCGTGTCTCGTTTTTCTCATCTTTTTCCCTGCATTTGTTAACATGGATTATCTTCTTCAATCCTTTTCAAGTTGTTGAACGTAGCGATAATTGTACACTGCGTTTTAATTGTTAAGATTTTAAGATAGGTATGCTGATGCAGTTATTAATATAATGCTCAATGTGGAATTTATTTGACGATCTGATAATAGAATGTTAGTTTCGCTGGTTATTTAAAATTAATCATTTTCGTGGATTAGCAATTTCTATATACCTACGCCTTCCTTGGACAAGGTTTTCAGTGTTGTTTCTAGAAAGAATCTCATCACGAAATTTTTGAATGCTAAGCAGTCAATTTTAGAAGCACGTTAGGATTTCTTATTTGACAGTTATCGGGTTGTAACATTTTGAAAATTTTAAAAACGAACTGAAATATTTTAAATATTTCACGAAGCAGAGGTACATTTTTCGCGCATAGAACCCTCACAGTTTCATATGCAGAATATTTAGGAAGATCAATTTTTACTTAATTCCATAGAACAGGTACATCAAATAATTTGATTTTCAGTTGCCCGCTTTAATTTCAACGATTCAATAGCTATGATTATAAAATAAGTTCTGCTACTGTTAGAAATACTTATTGTATAATTAAGGGAGAGTCTAAACTTTTATGTCATAACATCCTCTCCTTCATTATGCAATATAGTCTTTCTAACAATAGCAGAACTTATTTTATAATCACAGCCATTGAATCATTGAAATAAAAGCGGGCAACTCGAACTCGAATTTTATTTTATTAAAAACGGTAAAAAGCACGTTATAAGCAAACGGCGTGGTATTGGCACTGGTATTCTTTTACGCGGACAATGTCGTAGTTTCGTAGATAATTTCACGTTTGTGGGGCTTGGGATTTGCAAAATTTCGTGAAAACCATTTAATAACGCATTGCGTCGTGCACTGTCGCGAGCAAATCCCGCTTTGCCTTTGAGACAGGCTGTTCTAATCGCGTACCAAAATTTACATTTAAAGGGACACGCGATGAAACGAACCGAATACGACGACGGGGCCGTAGTCGCAGAAGTTGATTGAACGGGATTGGACAACGCGAGCAAGTTTAACGGTGCCATACCACTTCGAACGGTTTTGGTCAGTAGGAGTTATTACCGAATTCCTCGGAAGGTGTCTCGACTTTTTCGGGCGGGTTTTCACGACCAGTACTCTCGATTGCGTTCCGATCGATCCGTCAACGTCTTTTGGTACGCTGCAGTTTTTTTCGCGCTCGCCTGCCAATTTCGACGTAGATTGCATTTTATGGCAGTGCCGTTCGCCCGGCGAAATTCGGCCAATTAGGGAGATGAGAGTGTGTAAAATTTAAAAGCAATAAAAGCAGAATTGCTTCATCGGTGTAATCAAATTTTGCCGGCGCGCTCGTATTTTGCTCGTTTTTCTTTCCGCGGAGGAACGTTAAAGTTTTTTTCTTTGACCTTCGTTATACAGGCAGTTCCAGGATTTCCCAGCCACGCAATGCTAGTATGTTCTGTGATTAAAAATATGAAAAGCAATATTATGTAACCGTAGACAAATAATGTGTTAGGACGCTACGTGGAGGCGACAGGCAGAGTGAAACAAAAAGAATTGGGTATTAACGATACTTTTAATTAAGACATAAGAAGGAGACGCGCGGTACGCGTTACAAAAATCACCAGGCGCGAACTGTTTGTTTTAAAGAAGTACAACATGGTAGGTCCCCATGAGAGGTCGCGTGGTACGCTGTACGAGCCGGTAGATGGCGCTGCGCAAACCGAGTCACCTAGAATCGCAGCTGGGCCGCTCGTTACTGGAGGCCCGTATTAACATAATGATTTTAAGATAAAAGTTTTAATAAAAATATAAAACGTTAATAAGAGTAGGACTACGATATTTATTCTGTCAGTTAATATCGGTTGTATTTATTACTGGAGATTGTTAGGGATGTTCAATGTATGCAGTTTCTATTAATCACTTACTATTACTATTAATAGTACATGTCGAAATAATTGGCCCTCCATGTCAATACCATAGTGGCATCGCTAATAAATTTAATTTATTATACTTATGAATTTTGAATAGTGCGTTTTGTTTCGCTTCAGCCGATGCAATATTACATACTTCTTCACGTTAGTTATTGATGTATATTAACTCTTGATTGATAAACATTTTTTAAAAATTTCACACTGATGCGAGTGTAGTGACTTCATATGTGACAATCTAAATAGTGATCCTTGTGACTTGGATATGAAAGATGTGTTCTTAATGATATGAATAATAACAATTAGTCTAACGACTAACCCAAACCTTATTTAGTGAAGGGTCATTAACGTTTTGTTTTTCTACTATAACTTTTCAATAAAGCAGTTATGGATGTGTATTTACATATATGACATTATTTTTTACTTTAAATGATAAAATTGATAAAACATAGTGGCACGCTGGATTTGATTACAAACAGATTCCCAAAATTCCCTTTGTTTAAACAATACATTAAAGAACGGAATTTTTCACGTATTTTACAAAGGAGGAAACGTCACCTGGTAGTTTTGGCCGATGAATAAGTGTAAATTGAAATTCGAAAACGGCAATAATTGCAAAACTACTACTATGGTCGATCGAGTTGTTCACACTTATTGTTAATACCTGCTGTTCTTCATAGCGTATACTACTGTATTTTCGAATATAGAACGCGGACGTTCAGCGTCAGTCGTGTAACATCACGCCTGTGCGCTCGGAACAACAAAAATTCGACAGAAAGTGTCACAAATCCTCTGGCAGATAGCGACTCCCGAAAATATTCGGACACTTTTTAAAATCGCATAACTTTTTTAAAATTAATCCAAACGACTTGAGTTTTTTTTTAGAAGCTAGAAGGATTAGTTTGCTATGTGACATGTTTCATCGTTTTGGAAAAAATTGCAATTGATCGGAATAGCGAAGAAAAAATAGTAAATGTTGTTTTTTAAATTTTCTTTTGTGGGCCTGCAATGAAAATTCAAAAAACCCGTTTGTAGATTTAAGTAAGTTGTATACATGCTGAAAATTTCATCAAAATCGGTTAACGTTGCTCTGAGCTACAAACGTTTAAAGATCGCAGAATGAGATCGAGAATCGCGGAAATTCCCGAAATCAGCGATTTTCGATCTTATTCTGCGATCTTTAAACGTTTGTAGCCCTGGCAACGTTAACCGATTTTGATGAAATTTTCAGCATGTATACAACTTACTTCAATCTACAAACAGGATTTTTGAATTTTCATTACAGGCTCACAAAAAAAAAGTTTAAGAAACGACCTTCACTATTTTTTTCGCTATTCCGAACAATTGCAATTTTTTCCAAAACGGCGAAACATGTCACTTAGCAAACTAATCCTTATAGCTTCTCCAGAAAACTCAAGTCGTTTGGATTCATTTTAAAAAAGTTATGCGATTTTAAAAAGTGTCCTAATATTGTCGGGAGTCACTGTATATGCAGATCGAATTTGTATCGGAAACTATTCGCATTCAGTGTTTTTCTCACACACCCCACGACTTGCCCGCATCAAATTTTTATGAATCGATACAACCAGCACGGTCCTAATTCACCACGTGCCGAAGTTCCGAGGTATCCTGGGAAATAAATTTTGTAATAGATGTGTTTATGTTGATCGTGTTTCGCTGTTGTTTGGAATGCATTGGTCTTATTGAGTACAACTTGACGAGCTCAGTAGCCTTTGAATGTTCGAAATGGGTAAAATGGACGGTAAACTGAATCGATTGATATGGCCAAGTTGCAGATGCAGCTTTCAACGAAACTAACTAGATTTACATCGTAACAAAAATACGCTAAGTAAAAAGAAGATAATGTGTATGTGGTATGAGTGTTTGACACGTGTTTTAGTTGGGGTCTGAATGTATTCTCTCTGAAGTATGAAATGTACCATTGTCATTAACGTATGAGTTTTCTTCCTAACTAAATTTGCTGTTCGGAGATAAATATATTTTTGTGTAGTTGACTGTTGACATGTAAATTAAGAGTACGAGGTAAAAGAAAAAGAGAAAGAGCAAGAAAAGTGGAAGGATAAAGAAATGAGTAAGAAAGGATAAAGAATGGTTCGTAATAGCCACAGTACCTAAATTTTGTTCCTCTATTCTATACGTATAATTCCGAAATTTTTGGAATACAGCTTGTACCTACATACGACCCCTGGCAATAAGTTTCCGACCAAACGCAATGGTACGAAGTCAACGAGAAATACCACAATTTTTTGTACGTAAAACAATGCGGTATAAATTTAAACTCGTGGTAATGTTAAATTGGTCTAATATGAAGTAAATACAACAAAATAATTATTGTCGCAAAATGTTGCTTGGAAAAAAGTATTTGACCAACGGAAGCTCTGGAAAAAAATACTCGACCATATAAATTTGCGAAGTAATGAACAATGATTTACTTAAAATTCACATTTCCTAATATTTAGTTACATTTCCACGTGCACGTATAACCGCTATTATGCGTTTTGACATTTACTCTATAAAATTTTTGCATTCTGTCGGTGTTATTTCATCCCACGGTGGTCCTTATTTTTTGATCTCTGAATTTTTTGTGGCACCCTCCAGAATGGTTTCAATTCAGAAAAAATAATCCCTGTAAAATTTGAACTCGACTGAATCGTTATTCAATATTTCCATTGGAAAGCGTGAACCAAGGCCCTTGAAGCCGTAAATCCATATGCGCGCATCTCATCCTCAGTCATTGTTACTACAAGCCCTATTCCAAAATTGTCCCCCTAAGTGGCTACTTCATTATTTCTCCACTCTACTAGTATATAAAGAATCTTTCAAAACACCTTGCGGAAGTCACTTTTCTGTCTAAGTCTCTATCTAAGGTTATGTGACTGGTCCTATAGTTTGTCCTTTAGCACCGTTTTGCTCTTGAAGAGTCGATAGAGTAAAATCAAATTCTCTGCATGATTTAATAATATATTATTACTTTAGGGCAAAGAATCTAACAAACACAATACTTAATAGCTTCATTACTGAATCAGTTATTTACATATTTATTTATTACCTTGCATTAACTGCAGAAATGTTTCGTTTCTACAGTTGTGATATCAGGAACGTTGTTTTCTCTTTCAATTTGTAATTAATACCGCTTGTAATCTTCATTTTTCGTAATCAATTTGTTGTAATGTTCTATTAATGTAACGCACCTATCCGTTCTATCATTGATAACTTTTAGATGGTTCATAATTATTTGCAATCAATGTAATATATACACATGTGTACCACACGACACTAATTGTGTGTCACATGTAATTTTCCGAGTAGCTTTAATTTGTGATCTGTAGCGGTTTGATACTTCTCTCAGCAAGTTCTATAAAGTCAGTGTTAAAGGAATATTTTTGAGCATCTTTCCTATGTAGGTACGTACTTACAAGAATTCGAGGAAATCGGATTGAAGATTTAGAGGACTCGTTAGAGTCTAACGCAGTCCTCAAACTTTTTTGAGTCGCGATCTCCTTTTATAATATTTAAATAACCTGCGGGATCCCCCCTCAAATATGAGGTAAAGTAAATTTAGTAAGGTAAAGAAAACACATTAAAAATTGGTATTTCAGAATATAATCCTAACTTAATAATATTTAAAAACAAAAAACAAATCCAAAAACCGTGGCAGCTCCCCTGAAAACACTTCGTGACCCACAGAAATCACTGGTCTAAGGCTCGGTGCAGACGAGCGGTTTACGGCAGTTTGCCGCTGCGTTCATTCGCCGTGTAGCAATACGTGCGTTCGTTTTGACGAACGCAAACATGCCGCCTAGTAGCCGCAAAACTTTGCGTCCCGTGTGAACTGCTTCATATAAATTTATGTTCTGCTAAAACGCGCGCGGCAGATTGCCGCGGCGGCAAACTGTCGCAAACCGCTCGTCTACACCGGGCCTAATGGATCATACTTTAACAATAATATCAGGTCATACGTAGTATTTTGAATTAATTCGATTTTGATTGCTTTGAAATGCACATTTGTGAATATGCTGCGGATACATTTTTGATAAAGAAGTGATGCAGTTAACAGGCTAATCCGTCTTTTGAAATTATTTCACAGAAATATTCGTTGCTCTAAAGCTGGAAGTGGTGAATGCGCTGGATTTCTCGCGGATTTTTTTTTTATATGCAACCGACTGCGAATTCTATGTAATTAAACCGAGTTTATCAGCAACAGTATGAATAAGTAACGTACATGTAACCCAGCCATCGCGCTGGTCCCCATTGACATCGGCATGGATGTTTGCGCGCACACGAGCTCACGTAGACGCTTATTTCAGAACGGATTGCCTACAGCGAGATAATAAGCCAACACGCGCGCGAACGCGTGACAAGCGTATGGATGCCGCTCCTGTACAGCTGCCGGAATAATGAATTTAATAATTCGTGTACCGTGTACAGCGAATAAATTTATTCCTCCGTATAGCGGTTTTGTTGTGCATTAACGCTTTTTAGCAATATCGAAAAAGGTACTCGCTCCTCGCGCAGGTGTACATTTACAGGGTGTTCTGTGATATGTTCAACAACTGAATAAGAAGTGTCATGCACTGTAGATCTACTTCGTTTTGTTAGGCAATTATATCACAAATAATATACTGGAAAAAAAAATACGACATAAGGCCCACCCTAAAGAACAATTTAAACGATAAAGGATCAATACAAAGACTATTGAATTACCTAAAACACTTCAAACTGTACAACAAATTGGAAACCAGATCCTAGGTCGCTAATAACCCATACAAGTGGTTGATGCGACATTAAAAAATAGAGAAAAAAATATACTAGACACACTTACAGCAAGACGGTAATCCAGACGTGGGTACTTCTTTTCTTTCATTCTTGAGTTTACACAAAATTTAAAAATAGTGTTCAAATTGAGAACCTCCCACTTGTTCTTTGTTCACATAATGTTAATTGTCTCTGTAGTTTGCCGTTGTATATAAAGCATTATTGTTTTAATGCTATGGCTTACATCGTAAATTCTATGTACCAATTCTGTAGGTGTTTCTAATTTATGGTCGATGTAAACCTTTGATGTAAGTATGTCTAGTGCAGGGCTCTCCAGCGTAGGGGCCCCTCACGCGCCTGCTTCCCCTTCCAATCTTCCTCTGGCGTAGCGTGCCTTCCGTTGTCAAGGAGACCGCGCGACGCTACGAAGGCTGCCATGACGGGCTAGCCGAGTTAGCGTCTTCGCGGTTAGCGTCGCGCGGTATCCCTGACAACGCGGACGAGGGTGGGAGAACCCCGAGCGTACGCGTACGGCACCTTGGAGAGCCCTGGTCTAGTGTGTTATTTGTTACATAATTGGCTAACAAAACGAAATACAGCTATAGTAACTATGCCATTTTATATTCAGAACGACTTGCTGAACACGTGGGAGATGTTTGTTGAATACATCGCGGAGCACCCTGTATAGTATCATACGTTGTCGATTGCGCTGATCATTTCAGAGAGTTGGATCGCATCGTTATTTGATTTTTTTTAGTATTCCAGAACTATATTGTTGAGTTTTAATTTCAATGACTTTGCAAGCGTATTTTATCTCAGATTTAAGTAGGAATTTGTGAAGATAAGTGGAACTTGTTTTAATACTATCGATGCGTTTCTGTTTGAACCCGTCAGTTTTGTATCAACATATTATAGGGTGTGATTACGAACGATTCGAGATTTATTGAAACGTGCGACTGTTAGACCAATGCATATCAATTACGTCAAATTTGATGCTTGTTTAATTATAATTCACGACTCGCCGGGAATGAAACAATCGAGGGTAACACTCGTCAATCTGTCTGAACATCAAACGTGTGAAATTAATAATGATGGAGGATTTACATATTTTATTGTATAAAGAGAAAGAAGCAAATACATCAGATAATGGATTTACATAGCATCAGCTCGAATAAAAATTGCACTGAAATAATGATTCGCGAACGCAAGTAATCAAATATGTGGAAAATTAATTATTATGGTACACTTCCATGTTTATTATATTCCATTTTCAACTTCATAGTAATCACTCAAAGGCATAATTTTTCCTGTTTTATCATCAAGTTGAATTAATTTATTATCAATAGTAATTCTACTTAGTGTAACAGATTCGTTACCAAATAGTGAACCAAGCAGAGTTGTTTTAACGTTTAGTTTATTTGAGCGAGTGTCCAACGTATACAGCGGTACGAGTCGCACTGACCCCTTTTTCTTGTCTTTCTTTTTGATTCACTTGAGTAGAAATTTTACAGTGCCAGAGGGAGTGCTCACTTATACGAGCATACAGATGTTGGGTGACATTACTTTATTGATGTATAGATAGAAGACGTGTGTAGGGTACAAGAAAAAGTTTCAAAAACCTGTAACACTTGAAATAGAATCATTAGTAGATTATTGGGTAAATGCTGCTTTAGGTAGCTTAATTTTCTATTTGAATGGGAGTTGGTTTAGTTGGTAGTTGCCTAGACTTCTGATTAAAGGATTTTCGTGGTCATGGTTGTATGTGCTGAGGATTTAATGTTTTCAGATAAAATATTGGGGTATTCAGAGTTTGTATTGGGGTATCTCTGGATTTATTCAGTAATAGCCTGAAGAATTTATTTGACATGACTTGAAGTTTGTTTAGGTATGTTTCGGGAACTGTAGACCAGACCTATTCACCATAGCGTAATATGGATCTGGGATAGGCTTTATAAATAAGTAGCTTTAACATAGTGTCCAGTGGGCTATTTCTTGTTCAGTAGGGGGAAGAGAGTTTTAACCCTCCGTGCACCACGTGAAGAAATGTAACACACCGTACAAGGTGGAATATGACATACCCCACAAAATAAGTAGGTCTTATATAAATATATATAACATTTAACACTCGCAAAAGCGGTTGCTGCACTGAGCCACTGCCACTGCACCACACTGCACGAAGCGGCTACGTCGCAGCTCCAGCTACTCAGAGATCCAGCTCTCGCAGTTTCCTTCTCGCAGACGTTCCTTCGATATTTCAATGTTCTGAGGTTTGTCATACCCCACCTAGTGCACGGCGGGTTAAAAGCAGAGTATGTTTTCCTGATCCTGTCTACTTAGTATGGCTTCACTCCTAGAGAGTCTGGAGTCAAGTGTAATTCCGAGATATTTGATCGTTTTGATACAATGGACTTGAGTGTTATCTAGTGAGATCGGAGTAGGGTAGGTGAGATTTTTTCTGTGGTATATAATTTCTTCTTTTTTTTTAATTTATTTTAAACATTTCAAGCCTCAGGCTAACATTTGCTTTACATTAAAAGTAGCTATATCACATTGATGGTTTCTTATATTAAGTGTTGTACATTACGATTGTCGTGTACCCGGGAGAATGCAAATACAAAACTTGTATAAAATTGTCCTTTATTATAAGCAAGTTCAAAACTAGTTGCTGGTTCGAAGTACAAGCGAGATCTGCCACAAAAGACGTACGGAGGAAAAGAACGTGGACACAACGGAGAGTCCTATTGGTAATTTCTATTGCGAGGGTGTGGAATATGGAGTTAGGATTGGTCATTGAGTAAGGGAGGAAGAGGTGGTTTGAAGAAAGTTCAGTGGTGACAGAACGTTAGCTTTCACTTTGGAAGGGGGCCTTAGGACCCATGGCCTAATCCGCTTGTTTACAGACAAGTCACGTTCGTTCGGAAGGGGCTAAGGGTCTTAGAGGGTGACGATGACCAGATGTGTAAGGAAAAGGGAAAGTCGCGAAGTAGGTATCTAACACGATTTATACATAGTAGAGTTGATTTATACAGTTTTATTACATTGTTTCAGACGATTGCGTGTTTTGGTTATTAATTAAGTTCTCTATTTGATGGGGCAGTTGGAATTTAAATTTACTCAGTCTGTTAAATAAGTCTTGCCTTTGACTGTTCTAGAGAGAGAGCACTGCCACATAAGTCAAGAGTCCTTGTAGAAAATTGTAAGTGCCAAAATTAAAAAAGAAAAGAAACTTTTATCGGAAAATGTTCTTTTGGCTGGGTTTTTAGCTTAAGTTTCCAGGTTCTGATGAGAGCCTGCAAGGGAACCGAGGTAAGATTGTAGGTATTTTGGGACTTGTTTAGGGTACCAAGGCGAGGCTAGAATAGCAGTGTCGTCTGCATAGACTACTAGATTTGTCTTTGGATGGGTTGGTATGTCATTAACATAATTATTGAACAGTGTGGGTTCAAGGATTGACCCTTGAGGAACTGCTGCTTTGATAGGTTTAGAGGAGGAGTATGATTCATTGAAGTGAACTTTTATGTTGCGGTCCGATAGATAGTTGTATATAATTTGAGTGAGGTGAGGAGAGTCGGGTAAATTTCAGGATAAGACCTTCGTGGCAAACGGTATCAAAAGCGTTATAGAGGTCTAAAAAGGCGAATTGAGTAAATCTATTATTGTTGTGCTCAAAGGTTATAGCTTTTGTTACTCTGAGAAGTTGGTGAATGGTAGAGCGTTTAGATATAAATCCAAATTGTTGGGGGATAGTAATATTATTGTTTCTTAAGTGGGTTTTGATCGGGAAGTGAATGATCTTCTCGTAAATGTTACTGAGGATGCTTCACCCCTAGTATCATGATTTTTTTTATTTTACTCAGAAAAATTCTTATCGGTCCCTTTTTGTCCACACTTCATCGTAAAAATCAGCAAAAAATTCCTGGTGTAACAATTTTTTATATAAATGAAAAAATATGGATATAACATCAATGTTAAACCATGCATAAAGGTACCTATGTATTATAATGTTAAGCCAATGCTTGGTTTTGCAGAATGTTATACTAGTGTTACATACATTATTATGTTCGACATCAAATTTATTCACAAAGGAAATCGGAAATAATTGAGAGAAAAATTAGCATTTACCGGGTATTTTCATTAGTCCCGATGAAATTAAGAGTTCTAATCAACAATACGAGACAGTGTATCACAGTAGAATTTCTACAGATGTATTTCTGCCTTAAGGACACTTGTTACATATGGTAATAGTAAAGTAACGCTTTAAAGTTCATGAAAAAGCCCCCAAATGGCGCGCATGATTTTTTCAATTCGTGTAACACGGGTGTTACACTATGGTACTAAGGGTTAATTTCTGCCTTAAGGAATGGGCTTACTCTAATGGGCTTGTAACTACCTGGGTCGGATTTAGGTTTCCTTGGTTTGTTTATGGAGATAATTTCGGCTGTTTTCCAGGTGGAAGGGAAATATGTTAACAGTTGCAAGCTTCTTAGTATGATGATGCCATCCAGGCCTGGAGAATTATTGCTGGGGTGAAGGGGATGGTAGAAGAAGAGGGTAGATTTTGTTTGATCTGCAAAGTTACGTTAGTAGTTTCTGCTTCTAGTGGAGAGTTGATTGAGGTGGCAGAGTTATAAATCTGTTGAAAAGATGAGGCTAGTAGCTCCACTGTATCTGTGTCAGAGTAGAGGACTTGATTGTTAAGCACTAATAACATTTCCTGCCAACCACCACAGTTTTTATGCAGAAAAGCATTTACAGCTCCGAGCCAATAGGATTCGAGTTTGACCTCGGCCGAACTTCATTTCTACGTCGCCTTTTGGAAGGCAGGTGGAAATACGCGACACTGAGTGTTTAGAAACCGCGCGGTTCTGGCGACCTGACCGCTTGCTTAGGCCTTAACGCAGCGAAGGCCACATCGGGCCATTTAGGAGCCCGGTCTCCATGTTGTTTACCATAGCCGCGCGGAAGGGGAGGTCGAAACCCAATGGTGAATAAGCGGCAACGTCGCAAAGAAGCCAGCCCCGCCTCAGGTCTCAACTCTCGAAAATCAGACTATAAGTAGTAGCGTGCGGTGCAGGCTCGTACCCCTAGGACAGCGATACCCCGATGGGCGGCCCGAGGGCCCGAGCATCCATAGCGTTTTCTACGAGCCACGCGGAAGGGGGTGCTCGACGCCAATGAAGCGGCGGGCATGCAACGGATAGGGAAACCTCTAGTAGTGTGCGTGTAGACTCAAAGGGTACGAGCGTCCTCTCATCGGGGCATCGCTGCCTTAGGGCCTACTGTCGTTTGCAAAAATGTTGCCGACAGAAACTTGGTGGTCCGATCGAGTGTATCCTCATAGGTCCACGTTTTCTAACACAGTGGTAGAGGTAAGGCACACGTATTGTCGCTATTGGCCGACCCGTCACGTGACGAATGGGTCAGCAACACCGCGTGACGACGAGAGCGAGCGGGACACAGTTAGACAGGATGCAGCGTGTGCCGCTAAGAACCTACGAGTGGGGAATTGGGGACTTTCGCGGCAGAGAGTCGGGCGGCGCGAGCGAGGTAGCCCCCTTGCCCCGCTCAGCATCCGAACACCAACATTTTTGCAAACGACAGTACACGCACACTACTAGAGTCTTCCCTATCCGTTGCATGCCCGCCGCTTCGTTGGCTTCGAGCACCCCCTTCCGCGCGGCTCGTAGAAACAGCTATGGATGCTCGAGCCCTCGGACCGCCTATCGGGGCATCGCTGACCTAGGCTGAAATAACTAGCCCTCTTAGGAGCCCAAGTGGCAGCGATCACTGGAGCCCCCAAGATTCCCAGTCATTCAGGCCTATCGCACGGGTATGAGCCTGCACCGCACACTACTACAGTTTTCCCTATCCGTGACGCGCCCACGTCACCATTGGCTTTCGAGCTCCCCTTCTGCGCGGCTATGGTGAACATCATGGAGACCGGGCTCCCAAATGGCCCGATGTGGCCGTCGCAAAGGCTTAACGTTTGCTAACGTCCACGGTTTATGATTTAGGTTCAAGGATGAATCGTTGCTCGTAAAGTAAAAATATTTCAGAAAATCGCAACAAGTTTTAAACTGTATACCGCCACACTAGCTTCGATTTTTTATTTTTAATAAATAATAGTAAGTGACTGGTGATCGGTCACAGTTAGGACAAGATATCATCGGTATTCTTCTTTCTGCCACTCGTTTGTTTACAAAATAAGGAACTAACAACTATCGAAATATCTCAAATTTTACAAAAAATCATTGAAAGACTAAAACTGAATCTCGATATAGTAATCGTCTTTCTTACAGTTGGAGGACCAGACACACTTGAAGATTTAGGAAGCTTCTGTAGTTTAAAATTCTTACTTAGATTTGTTATATACTTCTTATATGTTATTCATTTAATCCAAAGTTGACATGCGACGTTTCCTCATTGACAATTATCGTAATGTTACTATATTCACGATATATTAAACACTT
Source organism: Andrena camellia (assembly GCA_029448645.1). NCBI lineage: Eukaryota > Metazoa > Arthropoda > Insecta > Hymenoptera > Andrenidae > Andrena > Andrena camellia. Next base: position 9,801,404 of record CM055678.1, read on the forward strand.
CTACATTATACAATCTACATCCTACTATAATAAGTGTTTGATAGCACAACGCAGTGTTTTGGAATTGGTATCAATATTAATGAATATTTTTTAATTTCACCTATCTCATATCCTAACACACACGTCGCACTACTAATTGTATGAAATAAAGTGTAAGGTCAAAATTTATACTCTTCTAACGTAGAATCTAAATTCTATCTGAATAAGAATTATATTTTTATGCCCTATTTGAAAGAAATCTCAAGTCATAAATTCCTAATATAGTGACGAACAGAGCAGTATATTTATTATCAAATACTTCATAAACTATTGTGTCTCTACACGAGCAGTCAAAAGTAGGTTAAGTATTTTTCGAGCTTCAAGCATTCATTAAAAATCAGTGCGTAACAGCTTCCCGGGTATTAAATCTACCATCGCCAACGATGGGGTTCTTGCCCGTAATAGATTCGCGAGACTTTTCGACATCGACTTTCATGACGATTGTAGTTTTGCTCCTTTTACCGCCGCGGTCGTCCAGATATATTCGGAAGACGATACGAGAACGTGGTCGGATTTTCAAACGAGCCACACTATCGCGCCTCTTTCCTACGGTGAGCTGGTATTATGTCGACGGGCGCGGAGATTGGAGAGAGAAGTGGCGAGGCCGGGCTCGATGCGTTCGTTTTATAGCGTTCGGGATTATCTATGCGCCACGTTAAATTACAGGGAGTCTAAGCTTTGTCATTCCCCGATAACCGCCTCGTATTTTTACCCATTGAATTTATCACTCCTCTCTGTTCCTTCCTCTGTAGCATTTATAATTGGGCCCTGACAGATTAGGATAATGTAGTTAACGTAGTTAGATTGAAAAATGGAGCAAACTGTATCTGGATAATTGATCATAGGTTGATTATGGGTGTATCAATCTGAAGTACACATGTTCTGGCAGAGGGCAATGTTTAGAAAGTTGAAAATTCCTAAATTCACCTTTTGAGACTGTCTCAAAGTTTCTAGAGGCTTATTGTTAGCTTGTAACCGTTAGTTGTTAGATCCTCTCGTAACTACCAAGAGAAGATCCCGAACCCGAAAATTCAAAAAAATTTTGAAAGTTTGTGGATATGTAGGGAATTTCCTCCTGATTACAACGCAATTTTTTTTGCTGCCCAAATTCACTCTAAGGGGGTGAAATTAACCCCTGAAGATTCGGCTATTTTTCGATTTTATTTTGTAACACGCAATCTGTAAGAGATAGAAAAAAAGTTTCAAGACAAAAGTTACTTCTTTTAATCAGATCTATCATATTATAAGAGTTTTATCAATTGTTTAAATAATTAGAAAAAAGTTATGAACAAAAATATTAGTAATGTTTTCTAAAATTCGTTGTTTCACGAGTAATCTGAACTCGATGTTTAAATCATATTGGAACAGCATGATCCATATTTCTAACATTTATTAGGAAATAATTATGACACGTAGTAAAAAAGTAAGATAATTTATATGTATACCTATTTTTGTCTCCGATCAAAGTGTTATCTCATGTCTATTATTCTGTGGAGCATTGATAATGAGAATAACTTTTATCAGTAACGTATTTCGATGTATTCGCTTACGCTTTCCCGTAGCTTTAATTCAATAAGGACAAAATTTCTATAATTATTTACGATTTCTAGTCACACTTTTGTTCTTTAAAAACTTGTCCTTCCAAGGGTTTTTCAAATAAAACATTTGGATTCCTTGCGAATGATTTCGTAGAATGTTTTATAGAATTCTACAAAACGCGCATTCAGAATTGGCGCCACTGTTTTCTAAAACAAAACGGTTCAGAATTCATGATGAGGATAATAGTATTCTATCTGTTTAATTTCACACAAGGGATTACTTCAAGTGTAAATTGAATAGCTTCGTTATAAACGTTTCGGGTCCAGCAGAAGTTAGTTTCGCGCGGTAAATAGATTACAGTAGAATCGCATTGCCGACTATACCTTCGTAGTTCACATCTCCAAATAGGTTTAATATCATCCTGCGAAACATTCTTCCCCGCATAATTCAGAGATGCAGAGTTTCGGTGGCTGACGTTGCACACTGCAGATCCATCCTTAAAACAGTAACGCATGAATCCATAATTCACTAGCTACTTCAGTGTACCTTCGCGTAATTAAATTGAAATATTATGCCGGTCTTTCTGTACAGAATAGTTTAACCATTGAAGCGTGAATATTCTTCTTTTTTTCTTCAAATAAACTGTCTTTATGTGCGAATGTGTGAGCCAAATGAGTCAGAATGTACATGTTCGTATTTCAGAGAGGTAAACTGAATTATTTGGAGGAGTGTGACACACTCTTCCATGGACAAAGACAAACTTTCAACTGACTGCATTTGTAATGGCACAGCTTCGGATTCACAAACTTCTAAAGTGCAAGGGGAACGTGACAAAGGTCACGTACAAATCTCACACTCTCCGTTATCTACATTCTTTATGAAGACACGAAGAGGCGACAGAACACCGTGAGAACTATCAGGGCGGTCCAAATTTCTAAAAATAACCCATACGATGGAGTACCATGTTCTAAAAAATGGTTATATTTCTATTTACGAATATAGCTATTACATAACTAGTTGTGACAAGATAGCTGCGTAAAATATTTTCCACAATTCTGGTTCCTATCCACTCCTATGCCTTTCTCCATTTTATGTATTAAGTGCTAGATTATTGAGGAAAGTATAGAACAAGTTACACACTAGGGTGGACCTTAGCTACTCTTGACGAAAATTATTTTGCGAGATTTTTTTGGGCCCCCCCCCCCCCCCCCCCCCCCCAGAAATGTGACACTTGTTGGGAAAATGATCCGGAAAAAATTTCAGCTCGATTGGACCACGGGAAAGGGACGCGCCACGAATTTGAAAATGTTGAACTTTTTAAACCTTGACATAATGATATATCGTTGAATTTGTTTTTTTTTCTGTTTAGGAATACATACACAGCATATACGATTGTTAACAAAAAAACGTCCTTGACCTTGAAAACTCGAAAGAGTGACCTTGAAAAAAAATTTTCCTTCCATTATATTCGCCTCTTTATATACTACAACTTTTGTCTGAAGAGTTTTTTCATGTATCCATAAACAATGGAGATATTAAACATTTTTGATTTTCATTATAACGCTCCATTATACAGAAGAAAAGCAGTTCTAAGACTGAAAATAAGTTATTATAGCTATTATGTGAATTACGAATAGAAATGTCATTAAAGTATTGCGTACCAGATCTGCTCGTGGGCTCGTCAGTAGGGCCCAGCAGAACCTGTCTCAATTCCCGATACAACGTCTTAATACGCTCACCTTGAATTTAAGCTATCATGTAAATTTCTAAATTATGGATACCCTAAGCGTTTCGTCCCAGACCTGCTCGTGGACGCTCGAGAAGACCGAGCAGATCTTGCCCTAAACGCGACTGTGTTGACAAACACAGTCTTAAATGCGTCTCAAAAATTCAAATAGCCACGGAGGTATTTATTAGGGGTTCCTTTATATTAAAAATGCTTTAAAAATCCTTTGATAAATTCTCTTTTGTGACGTCAGGATACTGCTTTCTATATTCCATCACATTCTGCAGTATAAATTGTTTCTCTTCTTCATTTTTTGATAATATTTTGTTATATTCTTCTATAAGTTTAACGCCACGTTCAGCGGTGTCATTTACCACTTTTAATCCTTTCACGATGTTTCGCCCAATTTGGAAAGCCTCGTCATCATCCCATGTAGAAGGGTCTTTTTCAAAAAATGTGGTAGGTATTAGAAACCTTTCAAAGAATCTTTTGGAATCAGGAGAAATAAGATGTTCCATTTTTTTGTTAACGAATTGTTCCACATCCTTTGGAAGGATTTTATATTTTTTAAGGCATTCGTTGTCGTCACTGTTTACACTGGCATTTATTGCCTCTATCATTTTTATTTTAGTGTCATTCCCAATGGCACTATCGAAAAATGATAATGCGGCAGTTTCTGGTGCCAAATACCACAAATAATTGATCATTTTGTTTATTGCAGTGCGGCTTATTGTATCGTCAATTTGACGATAAGCGAATAAATTGTTTACAAATTCCAAATCTTGTCGCGGGGTTTCTGTTTCGACTGGAGCTTGTATCTACGCTTTTAAATATAAATTGGCTTGGAAAATACAAATGTCGCGAATTCCAGTGGCCTTTTCGCTAGTCAAGATAAATTCTTTTCGGAATAAATATATTTTTATACAATATATCGCCTTGGCCATCCATCGAGCGTGATGAAAAGCACCTGGAACTCGAAATATATAATTTTTTCTAGGAGTTCCGCCTAAGAAAAGAACTGTAAGCTCCAAGAATTCTCTATAATCTTCTCGTGGTTGTTTGATGTTTTTCAAGGTTTGCATTGCAAACTCCAGCACTTCAGTAGTATTTATAATTATAGATTGGTGGACGTACTCGTCTTCAATTCCTGCCACAAAATTCGATTTATTGATCTGGGGCCAAGCCTGCTGAAATTGTTTAAAAAGTGGAATATTTGGACCCGATGATTTCTCTAACTTTACATCAAAAACACTCCGTAAAATAATTTCATATATGTGATGCCGGCAAGGAAAATATAGCAAATCTCTTTCAAATTTTTGTTCGAGAAGGATACATGCGCCTTGGTAACGTCCCATGTTCGATGACGTTGTGTCACAGCAAAGTGCTTGCACTTTGCCACCTAAATCTCATTTCTGCACTAAATCGTATACCGCAGAAGCTTGTTTGTCCCCAGTACCGATAGAATTGCAGGGATTCCAAGCAGCTGCTCAATACCTCTGCAAGTTATTAGTACAGGTAAGCGATCAATTTTCTCATTGCCTATTAAAGCTGGCAACAGCTTTCCGTCCCAATGTAGTGTAATAGCACCAAGCTCACAGTCTTTGAACGCTACACGATATTTATCTGCAAGTTGTGCTCGAAGATCCGTGCGATAACGCCGTATAGACGTTCGATTGAAAATTAAGTCGCCTAGGTCAGCGATGCCCCGATAGGCGGTCCGAGGGCCCGAGCATCCATAGATGTTTCTACGAGCCGCGCGGGAGGGGGTGCTCGAAGCCAACGAAGCGGCGGGCATGCAACGGATAGGGAAGACTCTAGTAGTGTGCGTGTAGGCCCTAAGGCAGCGATGCCCCGATGAGAGGACGCTCGTACCCTTTGAGTCTACACGCACACTACTAGAAGTTTCCCTATCCGTTGCATGCCCGCCGCTTCATTAGCGTCGAGCACCCCCTTCCGCGCGGCTCGTAGAAAACGCTATGGATGCTCGGGCCCTCGGGCTGCCCATCGGGGTATCGCTGACCTAGGTCATGACCAAGAGCTTGAGCTGTTGCTGTTATTATACGAACAGCATCTCGATCGCTTACTTTACACTTGTCAAGGGTTGCAACAAGTTTTGGCGTAATTATATTCGATTTGAGCACGTCTTTTTTTTAGGGTTGCTTGAACCAGCTTCATCCACGGGAATAATAAATTTAATATTTTCACCCTCACTTGATAGGTGACGATCTTCTTCTCTGGATAATGCTACTTTGTCCACTGTTTCGTCTTGATTTAAACGATATACAAGTGTCAGTCAAGACCAATATATCTTATATTATATATCCAAGATAACGATCAATATTTTGAGTTTTAAAAATGAATTGCATACAGAATATTTACCTTGCACAGCTTCTACTTCACATTGTGCCTGCCTTGATTCTTCTTGCTCCTTCCAAAACGTTTTTTTCTGTTCTTTCCGGTATAATATATGATCGCTTCCAATCATAGAACTAGGACGTCCTTTTTTTCGTTGACTTAATAGAAAAAGTTTGTCTTCCTCTATTTTAATAGTTTTTAAGGCATCGGCGGGTGCAATATCAAAAAGGTCATCTAGTTTGTCTACAAACTCCTTCTCCCGATTTTTTGGGGTTTCAGTACTGCGGTTGCAACTTTTGTACAAAGCCGCCCATTCCTGATACAATGCATCTAGCTTGTCAATGCAATGCTGTGGTCTTTTCGTTGGAATTCGCGCTTTCTCCCAAAATATTTGTACTTCCTTAATAACTAAAGAAGCACTAGACTTAAAATTCAATTTCACATTCCGCATATTGTGAAATAGGACTCTTAAGATTTGCCCGTTGCATGGCAATTTTGCACCGATAATTTGACTTTCGTCATGATCGGGTAAATATAATTTTTTCCTTATACCTTCCATTTCACTTTCACTTTCACTACGACATTTCACTGTTACCTCGCTGAACGCTCAGAACATAATGGCCCAACTATGAGTTTTCGGACCTTCTGTCCCATCCCTTCCTGCGCAGGTCGAATTCTAATGGTTTCTGAGGGGTACAAACTGATTATCTGACTCAGCTGTAGCTGCATTTCGAAGGCTTTCGAAACTCGCATTTCAATACATGTACGAATTAAATATTTAAGAAACTGTAGTATTGTCAAAAATGCAACTATTTCACATGAAATTTAAAATGTTCCTTTATATACCATTATCTACCTTTTTTCTACAAGCTATATGGGCGTTTAAATGAGAATGTTTAATATCTCTGTCGTTTATGGATATATGAAAAAACTCTTAAGACAAAAGTTGTAGTATATAAAGAGGCGAATATAATGAAAGGAAATTTTTTTTCAAGGTCACTCTTTCGAGTTTTCAAGGACACGGACGTTTTTTTTTGTTAACAATCGTATATGCTGTGTATGTATTCTTAAACAGAAAAAAAATACAAATTCAACGATATATCATAATGTATATTTATGTCAAGGTTTAAAAAGTTCAAAATTTTCAAATTCGTGGCGCGTTCATTTCCCATGGTCCAATCGAGCTGAAATTTTTTCCAGATCATTTTCCCAACAAGTGTCACATTTCTGGGGGGTGGGACCAAAAAAATCTGATGGTCGAAAAATAAGGTCCACCCTATTACACACCTATCACATACAGGGCTGTCCCAAAAAGAAACCGCGTCTTCTGTCTTGAAATGAAGTCGTCGCTATCCCCGCTACTTCTTTTATAGTTGCCGTGGTAAGTGAGAGGTGCCAGAGAAACCTATTCCGTCTTCTTTCGACAAGTGACACCGAGGCCCGAGGCAGTTCCTAGTAGAGCTGTATATATTCGAATAATTTCTACGAATAATTCGAATATTCGAATAGTCCTAATTATTTGAATATTCGAATCTCAAATTCGAATTCTTTGATATTAAAATATTCGAATACTTAGATTATTCCAATATTCGAATCTCAAAATCGAATTCCTTGATATTCGAATATTCAAATCTCTAATTTTATATCCTTAATATTTCGTATATTTAAATCTGAAATTCGAATTCTTTGATACTCCAATATTCAAATCTCAAATTTGATGAATTCTTTGATATTCGAATATTCGAATACTTAGATTATTTGAATATTCGAATATTCGAATTAAGTAAATTATTCGAATTGTCGAATACTTAGATTATTCGAATATTCGTACCAGCCTTAGTGCCTATCGTAGTTTAGGTACGGCTTGTCGCTGTCACGTGGCCTCTCACTCATTGTCGGGCCCTCTTACTCGTCATGGCAGCGAGCAAAGCCAAGCCGAATAGCCTACTCTTCTCCAAAATTGAGCACGGCCGGTACCGAGGTGCGGGTTCTTTTCAGGGCAAAACTGTATAACGCATTCCAAAACTGTACACGCGATATTTTACATAAATGGCTCGGCTCTCAGTAATTAACGCGTCAGAAACGATTTACTAAAAAGATAGATCTTTTATAAAATAATATGCATTCTGCTTCATGGTTCTGGGGTAAGTGCCGTACAGTTTCGCAAGTGCTCTTAACAGAAGGTGCCCTGGCCCTTTCCAATTTGAGGTCAGATCCATTAGGAATAAAGTTCCCATTCTTCAACTATACAGTATGGCAGTGCAGCGTCGAGTTGGTAGCTACACTTAGATATTCTTCCCTTTATAAGCATGGCCTACTATCTGATGGCTACACGATTTTAAGTAGTCATCCATCAGCTGGTCTCCAAGAAGGTATTTCAACCGAAATTGTTCTCTCGCAAATTCTCATTTATCCATCCATTCCAATATGTGTTAGGTTGCTGCATAAGTTCCGCCCGCTAGAGTACGTCTTCTACAAATTCGATTTTTGAAAACAGCTTATGCTTACTTCAAAGAATGTATTTTCCATAATTATTTATATAGGCAAAAATAAAGTCTCGGTTACCATACGTCCCGGGATTCAATCCTTGTCCTGGATGTCCTGGTTTCCTTATTTCTTGATTTTTGACGGACTCGTAAAAAGAAATTGAGAATATGTAGGCAAGGAACAGAGGGTCGGGCGATGGGACTCGAACCAGCCGCGTTACCAATTCCCCCCAACGCAAACTCTCCAATGGAACTCTTTTTCGAACTCTACATATACCCAAACTAACGGGGCGCCACCTATGTACCAATCGCACCATAGACCGTTCCCAAACGCCGAATGCCTGCAGTTATGACAGTCAAAATAAAGGCAAGCCGAATAGACTACCCGATTCGAAAGGTGATACTCGCCGGTACCGAGCCAGTTTCACTTTGGAAAACAGAACTGTATACCTATTTCGTCTTACCTCCTATCACCCCCCTGTGTAAGGCAGGGTCTGTTGTGTAAAGCCTTACTGATAAGTCTATTAGCAAGCCCAGGACGAAACGCACACCTCCTTCATTCTCTTCTTTCTCGTCCTCCCTTCTACCTTTAATTCTCGACACCTACTTTTTCCTCTACAACTCCATTCATCCCCAGAAACCTAGGTAACGTTGTCGCTAACCAATAAGAAGAGGACACGCGCAATTCATAATTGTCCCTCGGTCGCCGAAGTCTGTGATTACACAACGACGCAACAGTCAGAAATTGTGGAACTGTTGCCTCAAAGCTTGCTGTCCAATTACGAGGCGAGGACCCAGGGCAGACCCAATTCAAGGAAGGCTATCGGTCGTTTGGGTAGACGTAATTTCGCGGCTCGACTCAATCTTGAGGAATGGCAATCTGCGCGTTCCGGGTCGACAGGCGCTCGATAAACTGCCCCGATCTCCTCGGTGGACCGCGAGTCGTTTGACCCCGCTACCCGGAGCTTTCGTCCCCGTTGCAAATGCAATTCCCGCGGCTCGCGAGTACGGGACGATCATGTACATGCGACAGCGCGCATCGCCTGCTGATATGCGACACAGTCGCGCGTGAATTAGATCTGGATTATTGCCCGTGGTGGCTACACTCCGCTTCCGGCCTGTAATGCTTTTCTACGGATGTTCAGAGCGAATGGAACTGGGTTGTTGGGCTTCGACCTTGCGGCGCTCCTATAGTGTATCTATTATTCGGTCTACCCTTACTTACACGAGCGCGTGCACTATATTTTTGAACTGCGGAAACACTATTAGAAGGGCAGCGGGATTGACAAACTTGTTAATTAGAACAGCCTGCAATTTAATGTCTTCTGTACAAAAATGGTTAGGTAGTATGAGAGTTGATTGACATGGAGGGGAACATTATGTGGTGTAAATAAGATTTTTGATGAATCTAATTTTTTTAAATGGAATACTGTACATCTTTATTCATAATATGATAACGCTTGTTAAGCCGAATTCAGCATAGATTACAGAGAGTGCATTTGATTCCCTCCTTCGCTCGATGCGCAAAGGAGAGTCCCTAGGAGAGGTCGGCTCCTTCACTGTGTGAGTACAGTTGGTCTGAGGGAATCAACTGCGCTTCAAGTACAAACTGCCAAATGTGGTTCGTAACTGATTAAGGCACGTTGAAACACGTGCAGCTCGCATTGCAGAACACCCATGGAACTGTCGAAAAGGGTCGATTTTAATGGGTCAACGCGCAACGAAGGACCTCATGCAACGTCAGGTTACACACATGAATGCTTGGGCGCATCGTGGAAAGTATCAAAGGGAATACGTGTGTGGTATCATGTGTGTTAAGGATGTATCGGACCTACAATATTAGACAAAAGTATATGAAATTTGAAATACTTGAATATCTACGGCTATCGCATAATAAATTTAGATGCAAAGAACTCCAACGACAGTTGGAGTCTTATTTTTACTCCTAGAAAGGTATTCTTCGCTTTACAAATGCATTTTCAAGCATTAGTTGCTAAACTTTTGGCAGTGAAAATGCCCCGAATTCACAATTTTCTCAAGTTATAATTTATTTCTTTAAAACGGTGTAGTGAAAATAATTGAAACTCAGCAGATATTTTCATCTATCCATATACTACATGTAAAAAAAAATTTAAAACATTGGTACCATTTCTTCAATATTTTTTCAGCTGTTTTATCTGGTAAGATCGTCTCTTTCCATAAGAGATCGTGTAAAATCAATGAAAATCGTTTAGTGAATTCGTTTAAAATTTTTGCAGCGCATCAGGAAGATTAAAAAGAACAATCTCACAAATTTTAATCAACTTGGAACCATTTTGAAGATAGGTCCAATACATCCTTAAACATTAATGAATGTGTTACAACAAGTGGAACCATTTATCTATGGCGGATGTATAAGCAATTCGTTTTTCAATTCAAATCGTGTTCTCACAGACACAGCAAGGACCCACGGGGAAGAATCACGTTTCTGAATCCTTGAGAATCCCTGTTTAGGCTATTGAACTCAGCAGTCGGTGCTAGGCAATATAAATAAAGAAACACGAACAAACAAAAGGAACACCTGTTGCATGACCGGCCTTCTGACTCATTAAAAGGACTTAGCGGATAAGCGCAGCAAACTGCATCGTCCAAAATACGTTACATGTCATAGCGTCATAGCTGGTAACTGATTTAGTCACCATGCAATTAAGGGCTAAGGTTATCCACGCCCCACCAAAAATCCTAAGTATAAAATCTACTGAAACTTGCCTAAGTAGGCGGGTAGATCATCCCTTGCTGACCTACAGTGCAGATGTCTAACGACTTGCCATTGTTTGTAATCGGGAGTTGTTCATAGAACGTTGCCAGAATAAATTGTGTATCTATTACGTACAATTGGCTACTGCGTTTCTCACCCTGGGTCACAACACTCCCAAATTAGCAAGTAATTTACAGCTTAGAAGTTAAGGAGATAACAGGGTGATAATAGTTTCTCCTCCGGCTAGAGTTTGGTACTGATACTGGATATATTAATCTGCGAACCGTATCGAATTAAATTTCGAGTGCGTTTTAATGTCTAGAAAGAATAAAATCCTGGTATGCTGGTATTCAGCTCACGGACCCACGGTAATTGTGTGAAGTTGAAGAAACGGACGGCGCGGCCTGAACTTTCCTACGGCGGCAATTTTAAGAGCTACTACGCGGTTGTGTAGTAAAATTGCATTTGCTCGAAGGAAGTGGCCGCCGGCTGACTACGGCTATGTATATAGGTACCGCATTATCGCGTTATGCTTCACTTTAAACGACTACATTGTACGTTTACGCCGAGAGATTTACGGGTCGGTGCCGCGGCAATAGCGTCGGCCTAAATGAAAGAACTGCATGGATTTAATCTACCCCGATGGCCCCGCGGTGCATTCGTTTTCTGAGAGGAACACCGTCGGCCACAGCTATTAAATGCTCGCTTTAATGCCTTAAAAATGATTCATGTTTCGCTACCATGGACAAACTAACGACGGCACGCTACACTGCTGCAAAAACGTTTTGTGGATGAAAAATGGGCATTGCATTTTCTAATGTTTCTCAAGTATCTCGTGTTTGACTATTAGCAAAATTCAAATAATGGATAAGTAAATTCCCAGCCGCGTTTGAGCTGACTGACTTTAGTTTCGCAATTACCAACAATGCGCTTAAGATAAATGGAAAACATTTCGATTGAAAAATATTCGTTTTTTATACCTTCGCTAGTAAGATAATAATAAATGAACTCGGTAGGTTTTGAAGGACAAGGCACGCATTAATTTCAAATGTATAAATAAATTTTCATTTCATGGCTGATGGGGTACAGGAGCACAACATATTCAACTAGTTGATGAAACCAATGTTTGCGTGTATATTATATGGTCAAATATTACAGTATTGTCTCCTTATGGGCTCGGTTTGGTGTACACGAGACGGACTTTTCGCTATCCCCACCACTTCTGTCTCACTCTTGTCCGGCGAAGGCGAGAGCGAGCGAGAGACACTGAAAGCGAGCGAGGACGGTACGAGACAGACGACGCGTTGATGTTTCGTCTCGCTCCGTCTTTCGGACGCTTGACACTCCGTCCTTTGCGCTCGCGCCTGTCGCGCACGTAAAGCGTTCCATCTCGCTCCCTCCTTCGGCCAGAAAGAAGCGAGAAACGAACACTCGGAAATTAGGGCTCCGTTCATGATACGGGCTCAACGCCGGTCCCGATCAGCGAGCCCTTAGGGAGACAATACTGTACATCTGACTACGAGGAATGGAAAAATGTTTCTCCGTTGAAATTAACGGATTCATAGCATGAAATTGGAGATTTTTTAGCTACGTGCTACTTCATCATTTTGCAGGATTAAAATCCTGGTTTATAAGCTTAATTTCTCATAAAAGTACCAATTATCTAAAGAGAACACCAGTGTCATAAACTGAAATGCTGAACATTTTATCCAATTCGCCGAAATTCAAAAAAATTTGAAACTTTACAGAAATGTAGTTCAAGTGATGCTAATAACGTAACCACCTTGTATTTCGGCAATGGAACGTCGAAACGCTGAAAAATGGATGGTGGGGATAAATTTGGAAAGAAATTCTTTACCACCATATTGCAGGATACCAAAAACCATAAAGAAAAACTTTGAATGAAACATTGTTCGATCCCTTTTACAGTTTCGTAGATATTCACCATTTCCGCCGGGGGGGGGGGGTGTCTCTCCCCCTTCCCCCCGGTCTGTTTCATTGCTGACACAAAAAATAATTACGTTATTAGCATCACTTAAACTACATATCCGCAAAGTTTCAAATTTTTTTCAATTTCCGCGTTCCCAAACATCCCTTGTCAGAAAACACCATCTCCTGTTGAGCCTTTCGTATACTCGCTACTTGTGGGCGCATTTAAAGTGGTGCGTTCAAGGAATAATTTTCCAAGTTGTATTAACTTGTGCCAACGTTTCGAATAAACGGTAAGAAAGTAGGGTCGTGCGTAAGTTGCAAGGCAACAATAGGAAGATACGAGGAAACAAACATCGCAAACCAAACTTTTCCGAGGATAAGAATCTAACAGTGGGCCGAAAGCTCTCCAGTTCGGTCGAGGCCGTACGAGAAAATTGCGTTTGGTCGCGGTGAGGTAACCGCGGCGAAGATGGCGGCTATCGTGCCATATTATCGCGTCGTGCTTCATTCTAAATGACTGCATTACGGCGATACTAGGGGAAATTGCAAGGTCCGCGCACGACCGGCCCCCCGCGAGTCTCAAAAGAAAGAAAAAAAAACCACCGTAACAGCGAGAAGTCCACGATAATTCAGAGCCAACCTAGCCCACAGTTTCGCCAACTAACAAGAACTTCGCCCCTTCTCCTTACCCCGCGGCTGTTACTTTCATCGTTGGCCATCCGGATGTTAGATTCCCCTGGAACAACTGATCCAAAGATTTTTATGACACTCATTCGCATTAATAACTTCCCCGCGTTCGCGAGTTGTCCAGTGTCCTGTATGTACGGCATTGCGGTAGTTTCAAAGACATGACGATTTGATGGTTATTTTACGACTTATGTGCGTTTCATCGAAATATTGCGTGGAGTTACATGGACGAGGAGTTGCTCGCGAAAAGGAAGAAGGAAGTTATTAAACTTCGTCTCAACTTCATAGAGATAATTATACGGGGCGTCCTGCGAGATTTATTAGTTGCGGGTAGAGGCGGGTCTTTATGAAAAGATAATTACTGTGGAATAGAGTTTGTTTATGCAAGGTGCCGTTTTTGAGGAAATTAAATTCTTTAAGTATATTAGGTTGGGGATATGTTGATAGGGTTGTGGATAAATATATATATGTGTGTAAGAATATTAATGATTTATTTAGTGATTTTTTAACATGTTGACTCGCAGGGGTATTCTAATGACCTTGCCTTATTTTTGATAGGCAGAGTACGAAATTAGAATGGATGAAGCGGATCTCACAGTAAAATTGTAATTATATATGAAAGCGTAATTAAAAAATTTGGGGTTTCTCAGATCTAATTTCTATCATTAGCTTTATTATCTAATCTTGCAAAATGGAAACAAATATTTTTATCTATAAGTACAAGTTTTGTCGAGCGTGTTTTGTCAAATGAAAATCAACAACTTTTCAAATGCAATCGGGGAGTAGGGGAGACCGGGGCTAGATGTTACAGGGGCAGGTTGTTACAAAGTAGTTTAAATTTTTTTCGCTTGGATTATCACTTCGACGATGAAGTAGCTGGTGTGTTTCAACCATACACAGTTGTGTATGTTGTTTGTTTGTAGTCGGTTCACGCGTTGTCACTTTATTACAGTTTGTTGTGTTTTCGGTACTAATAGTAACATTTCTCTTTCTACTTCAATCTTTTCTACCGAACAGACAGATAAATGTATGTAAATTAATATTACCACGTTTGAATCAGTGTTCCTGTAGCTACAGATTCGTACCAAGAACATAAGAATACACCAAACTGGTGTGAAATTATAGCTTTTTACACACAATGGTGTCAACCGGGGCAAGTTGTTACACAAGACAAGGGGCATGTTGTTACATACGAAAAGGGGAAGGGGCATGTTGCTACATTGTATAAAGTAATTAATTTATTAATTTAACCCTTTAGTTACCACGAGTCACTGTAGTAGCTTCCCGCTAAATAATTTTTTGATGGACGGAACGCCACTATAGTGGTTTCCCGCTAAATGATTCAGTGCATAGAGTGCAAAAAGTGGGCACATGAGAAGTGTGCAAAACCTAAAAATCATTTTTATGTGTGCATTAATTGCGAGTCCCCGTATGAAACGGACGACGATAATTAGTGCAACTGATTTCAGTAGTTTTTTTTATTATTTTTAAAACAGATTTTTTATTGTATATTTATTGTAATAGATTGTTACCATTAATAAATTTACTTTTGTCCAAGAAAATATAATTATATTACTCATAATAAGCCTCGTTTCGTAAAATTTAATCCTGTAACAACTTGCCCCGTATTGTGTAACAACTAGCCCCCACTCGGGGCACGTTGATACAACATGTCTCGACCTTCAAAATGGCTTGTTTCAAAGTCATGGTTTTCGTTTAATTACATGCGATAGCAGTCATCGGTAGAGGAAAGAACGTACTTTAAGTGAGAGTCATTGATAGTATTGAATATGGAATGCAAAAAAAATAAAAAATAAAAAACTGAAAAATGTAACAAGTAGCCCCGGTCTCCCCTGTCTATATCTGGTTTCTAAAACGATCCGCATAAAAAATAATACATATTGAAATGTAAGTGCCAAATACTTTCAAATATGATTAATAATGCATAAAAGATAGTGTGTTAAGTAAGCATTACTGTTTGGTTGCTTGGCTATTTTTAAAAAATTGAATTTTTTGTGCATGTTACCCTTATGTAGGTATTGACATGACCATTATTTTATGTCTTATTAGTTTTTGCTGGTCCTTAGAAAGTCTATTTAAATCATAGTAAACATTATTTTTTGCAGTTCAAGGCTTTGCGGGAATAAAAATATTTCAGTTTCTATTAGTTACAGCATTCTGATTCAAAAGCCATCTTTCTTGGAAAAGAACAGTTTATAGTTATTGTTGAATATCTTTTTCGCCTAAATGTTATTCTGCAGACTGAACTCTAAGCTCAATCTTTGAATTCAATTGTCCAAAAAAACTAGAATTCCATCTAATCTAAAAACTAGAATAAGGTAGATTGTGCGGAAATCGAGGTAATGGGAACTTTGGAACGTTTGTAACAATTAAACTATTAGGACCACAGTTAGAACTTGGGATAAGTTGACCCTTCAGATCGCCCAGAGTATTACTACAATTTGCTGAATATCAATATTTGTATTCGAATTGTATTACTGTAGATCTGCCACAGAGTATATGTATCTCGAGAAGTGAGGATCAGCCGATCTGTAAACGGAACCTAGATGGCGCTGCTTCAGGTGACTATGAAACTTACGGGAAGAGGAATCCATGATCAATCTGCATAACGTAATTACTTAAAGCAGTTCTATCAACTATTATTGCCATCAAACTTACAATAGCGTGGCGGATATAAAAGTGCAGCATTTCTGTACATCTTAAAATTAGAACTTATCGTCAGAATATTCCTTTTGTGTACTACATGTGTGATAAAGCGATATTTGAGAAAGGGTCTTCGACCTGAAACTGGAAATGAACGAAAATCAGCTAGTGTTTATCGACAGCTCTCGTTGGGACTGTAAATGCCGTAACACCGTAAGCGTGTAACTTCCCTTTAACCTCGGCGACAACCAAGTCACGTAATGTACGCGGATACGGGTTGCTCGGAGGCTAGAGACAAGGGGCCAGTCGAGTGCCATAGGGGAATGGGTGGTCACACACATTCAGGCTCGTTATGCGAATGGGTACGTCGGTCCGTACATGCCCGGTATTATTTGCGAGATCGATAACGATTACCTGCGGGCACCACCTGAGGGAAAAAGAGGACATCAGAGCCGTGCGATGCATATCGCCGACGACGAACGGACGACGTATCCCCGACGCTCAGGGCTGTTCTTCCACTCGCGCTGGCTACACATTCCCTCTTCGTTCTTTATTTCTCTGGGATTTTTCTTTCTCCTCGTTTTTTTCTTCCGCGAGGGTCTTCCCCGGTCAGCTTCTTTCAGCGAGGCCCCAAATTGTCCGCGCGACTGTGTTACGACTCTCCTTTCGCGATGATGTAGGGCATATCCCTGGGCACGTGTACCTTTTTTTTTTGCGAGAGACGTGATTCTGTGTGTTAAGATTAGAGATCGCGTACGTGGTACAGACGAAGGCGTAGCGCAAGACGAAGGAAACTTTGATTATAATATAACGCAATTAAACAAAATAGAGATGATAGTAGGTAGACACGCTATAAGCAAGGGAGACTGAACATGGGTGCGTTCTTGTAAAGATGACGAGACTCGATAGCGATACAGCAGACGTTGCCCTGCCGGTTGGTCAGAAGATGTGAGAGGCGGCTATACGGCAGATTCAACACTACACACATTAGGGTGGCCCTTATTTGAGGCTATCAGCGCAATAGTGGCGTAACCACAAAACTTTTGTTTTGAGATAACGGCAAATTAAATTATTGACGTTTTAAAGCCTTTGCTTAAAATTTCTACTTTTAGGTACATAGGTATGATTTTTTACAAAATATAATTGCTAAGTTGTATATTATTAGTGTATAAAATAATGACCAATGCTACACAGGCCAGTATTTTGCGACGTAAATCAACAAAATGCTCAGTGCAAAAACACGTTTTTGCGCTGCCACGTTGTGTATGTTTTTGTAGGGTTGCTCAGGACACTATAGAATTCAAATTTTGCACTAGAAGAAGTGGTTTAGGGTGAACTGTCAATTCACCCAAAATTGTGGGGTACGCCACTATTGCGCTGATAGCCTCATTTATATGTGCCGAATTTTTTTTCTTATTTCTTTGCTCACGCCCCCTAATATGGTTCCATTTCATAAAAAAATAGTCCCTCAAAAAGATTATTGCCATCGGACAACAGGAAAGGGTGCCGACCAGGCCTTAAAGTTTAGATTTCATCAATAGTTTGGATATAAAGAATTTTTCAAAAATGGTAAGCCCTATCGAAATTTTGTTCAAATAATACTAAAACAGCATTCAATTTTCTACAATTACTGTATATATAATTTTTTCGTGCTTCCAACCATTTTTTAAATACTAGCATTTAAATAGAGACGTCCGCATTTTGCGCACCTTGCGTCTTTTGTGTACCACCTGTGCAGCGTGACGTATTGTCTATACGCGCATAGTGCAGACCTTTATATATTCAAACGCTATTATCTAAAAAATGGTTGGAAGCACGAAAAAATTGTACATACAATAATTGTAGAAAATTGAATGCTCGTTTAGTTTTATTTGAACAAAATTTCGATAGGGCTTACCGTTTTTGAGAAATTCTTTAAATCCAAACTATTGATGAATTCTAAACTTTAAGGCTTGGTCGGCACCTTTTCCTGTTGTCCGATTGCAATAAACTTTTTCAGGGACAACTTTTATATGAAATGGAAGCATGTTGAAAATAAAGGCCACCCTAATACACATATATGAAGGGTAAGGGGAAAAGCAGGGAATGTCCATTTTTAGTGATTCTGCGATGTATAACGTATTTTGTTGGTGGCAGTCTGATTCGGCAGAGAACTGTCGAATCACAAAGGTTTATAAAGTAGAAATGTCATAAGACAACGTTAAAGATTTGGTGTAGGTACTCGTTAAAAACAGTGAATGTTCACCCTCCACTGTAACAAAACAAGGAATGTCCCCAGTCTTCCTACTTGCACTATGCATTTCTGATTAGTGTAAGCTTGCACTACGTTAGGAGCCCTCGGACGTCACTCTGCACACATCCTTGTTTTGATAATAATACAAGTGGGTATTTATTTTGTAACAGTATTTTTTACTGTTGAACTAAAGTATTAAAACTTGATTTTCTCAATAAAGCTGTTTTGTGACATTCCTTACTTTTCCCCTTGCCTTCTAATACTGGAGTTTTCGAAACTCTTTGCTGTAGCGATGGGACGTAACAGATAAATATCTCTTTCGGTGTTTGGCAAGTAGAATATTGCGAGGCGAAAGGACTCGGTTTGTTATAATCTATAGCGGAGGTTGAAGGGAATTGGTTGCTCAAGAACACTAGTTGGCCCTGTACTGCTGTTGTAAGTCTATTATACAGGTTTGTGTGATCAGTAGACTCGGAACTGGGTAGGATACTTGCAACGTCTGTGGCGGGCAAGGTGTTTGTTCGCTATCGCAAAACTTTGCTAACAGATCGATTCTGTTCAACACTTTCTTCGCACAGCACGGTTTACAACAGAGGATTGTTAAACCAAACCGAGCTAATGCGACATACACGAAGCGTGAGCAGGAAAATACTTAAATACCAACTGGGGTATCTACTAATTGTGATGATTTAAACCTGGATTAAGTCGTACTTTGAACTATTTAAATCAATTCTGAGATCTCGCTTATGCTCTTTCAACTTTACCCACTCGTCGGCGAACAATTTCTACTGGTATACGTACAGAAGTGAACCGTGGGGAAGGTATAATACTCCCTCTACTATTGAATGAGTAAATTAGACTTTCTTTGAAATTGGACCCAGAAAGGGGATGTGCGTGCGGTGATGATTAATATGTTTTGAAAGCAGCTGTTAGGGAGTATTTATTATATCAGTTAGACCTTTAGTGATTCATGATTAACGGAGAGTTAATCATTCAATTTTCATTTTCGAGGAAATTAGTATTGAAAATTTACGTTTGAAGTAATATTTATGTGGATCTAGTAGAATAATAACTATCTAAACATAAAGAAAATGACAAATTTGCTAATCTCATTTTAGTATTAAATAATTCTAAGACTCAAAAAACTACTAACGTTGTGCAAGAAGAAATGTGGAAGTAAATTTTACTTGTCTTGTAGATTGTTCTTTTTAATAAATATGATAATTTCACAGTCATCAGTATATTACAAAAGCCAGTGGTAATTAACGGGAAATATGTCACGAAGTAGAAAAATTTACATCCATGTCAACGCAATTACGCCACGTTAATTTGATTTCTTTGACAGGAAGGAATTTAAAAATAGAGGGTTCTTCACACGTATAGGTATATTGCACGTTTTGTAAAATCATATCGTATCAGATATTTTCTCCAGAACTGAAGTTCATACTTTCAGTGATGATTGCCATTGCGTTCATTTTGTGAGCAAGTTACTTGAATTTATTTGTTTAACGCGAAAACCCCTACTTCCGTTGAGAGACATTACAATTTACAATATTATAATTTAGTTTTAAGTTCGGCAACGCTTTCTTTATTGCAGTTGATTAACATAGTAACAACGAATTTCTCTAAGAGTAAAATAAAACTAAAATCATTAGAAAATATAAATTACACCTCAAGTTATTTATCTTCGAAATTGATCCGCACGAAATAAAGGTTGTGGTTGCCAGGATTTCTTCAAATCTACTCAATACTTTGACTTCAACTTCTGACAGAACATTCTAAAATATACTAAGTATTCTAACATTTTGCAAAACATTAATTTATAGCAAAATGTTATGTAAAGTTGAAAATTCCATTTTTAATATAAAAATTTTCTGTCTGTTTATTTTACATATACTTAATGATAAAATGAGAAATGGGAAAGGCATGGTCAGCAGATAGAGGAAACTAGGACAAAATCAGGAACCTGGGTAAAACCGGGACGTGCTATTATTTTTTAAACTGCCTTAAATTTTCCCGCGTCGTTGCAGCGATATATTGTAGCGATGTGCATTATTTCATCCACAAAAGATTTTGTGTTTTGTGTTTTTAAAGGCTCCGATCTAATTTTCGATCATTAAGAAACTTCAAACACTTTTGACAGTGTTGAGGTAGATACTTTTTGGCGTAAATTATGTTAATTGTTGCATATTAAAGTGTAAAAAATTAAAAGGTTTATTTTTATTTCGCCATGGTATTGTTGATAATTCGTAATATTTACAAAATTGTATGCTGGGACAAAACCGTACGGGGTAAAACCGGTACCCGGTTTTGGACAAAATGTGTATAACAAAGAAAGGAAAAAGAGGAAGTTATGAAAATTAAAACTAAAGCTTAATAAAGGTCTACAACTAAAGAGAAAGAAAACCACAAAATTAAACAAAATACCGAAGGATAATAGTAACAGTGGTGCTGAAAACGGTGAAGACATTTGCATTTATGTCCAAGAATCGTATGGTTCATTGAAATTGAATGATGGTTGGGTGCGGGTTACAACTTGTTCTAACTGGTTGGGGTCTGAAGAATTGGATGAGTTTCGTTGTTATAGGTCAAGGTTGACTAACTGGTGGCTCGCGAGCCACCGGGGGCCCCTCCGCCTTGCTGCTACGCCGAATGGTCCCCTCCATACCTACCAAACTGTGACGATCGCAGTTGAAAAGAGAAGGAAAGAAGCAGAAATCGACTGCGATCAGAGTGTGGTCGGAATGGGGCGGGGGGGGGGGGGGGCGTTCTGCGCGGCAGCAAGGCGGAGGGGCCCCCGGTGGCTCGCGAGCCACCAGTTAGTCAACCCCGTTATAGGTGTTAGGGTCAGTATCTAGTATGGTACCCGGTTTTATCCATGGCATGGGGTAAAACGGTAAAATCAGACCATATTTTAAATCCTTATTTTTTTGTATTTGTTCTTCTATTAAAAAAATTGGATGTATACTATTCTTTAAGAGGGTATATCCGTTTGAATACTCGGAAAATGTGTACATTTTGTGGATATTTTTAAACGTCAACGGCTTGATGAAGATTTCCCGTTTTTTTTACTATCTTTATATAGTATTATGAACTACTTAAGAAAAAAGTTTCAGTTAAAAAACTATTGTTTTTCGGAAGTTATGCATATATATCCGAAAGTCTCTCGATTTTAGACGGCTAAATGGTGGGCCTGAAAACAGCTGTATGTCGTGTCTGAAATAAAAAAAAATAAAATCTTATGAAGTATGTCAATAGCTATCGTTCAACGGGGCTGCTTTTGAAAATTTTGAAAAATAAAGAAATGGTGAGAGATCAAAGGTAAAGTTACATTTTTCTAAGAGAAAAGGCCACCTTTTTTCTTTATAAATAATAAACGGAGAATCGGAATAAAAAAAGCCCTTGTTGGACGATGTGGAATCTTATTACGATCCTGCATGCAAAATTGGAAGTGAATTGGTTGAACGTGGCGCGAGTTTTTAGGCCCACCGTAATTAAAAATATAGTTCCGCTGCGACCGGTCGAGCCGCCTCACGGCGCCGTCCCGTGCTACCTGTGTTGCTTCATTCAAATGCCTATAACTTCGTCAATTTTCCGTATTTTTACATCGGACTTGTTTTATAATATTTCTAAAACATCAATCTATGAAAATATGTAAAAAAGACCACCGTAATGAAAAATGTAGTTCTGCTGCGATCGGTCGAGCGGCTGCGTGCGCTGCCCTGTGCTACCTGGGTTGTTCCATTCAAATGCCTATAACATCGTCAATCTTCCGAATTTTTACATCGGACTTGATTTATAATATTCCTAAAACATCGATCTTTGAAAATATGTAAAAAATAAAAAATCCTTTTTTTTGACACTGTCAAACGGGTATACCCCCTTGATAAAGAGTTTATTTTAATGAATCCTAATTGCAATTTCTTTTTTACATTAATAATGTCAAAGTTATGAGCTTTTAGCCTCAACGTCCCGATTTTGTCCCGGTCTCCCCTACACAGTACTAAGTAAGTACCTATATTCTCGAATGCACAATAAAAAATTGAAATCAATGTGTTCATGAGACTCCGAGTGATCTTGCCAATCATAAAACATCTTGATTTCATATGGATCAATTTTCACCACGAATAATTTCACGTTACATTAATATTTTCTAATAATTTTTGTGTTGTTTTGCTCTACGAGGAATGTATATTCAACCTGATACAGTGGTTACCTCCATTAATTCACGGGGCGATTCCAAACTTCCGATGCGTAGCGTATATGCTTAAAATACATGTATTTTCTGCATGTCTGCCGTTTACAATTCGCCTGACCTCTTCACATTGGGCAGTATTTGGCAATCAGCACGATTACCTCAAACTGCAGTTCAAATTAAGTAATTATTCATTTAAATACTTTCAACTATTAACTGTCTCCTTTATTCGAGAATGAATTGTTTCATATGTCTAATTAATACGAGTGTAATTATAAATAGTGCAAGGTTGGGTGTGCATTATTAACGATGGCCAGGCCCAATACATGTATGATTTAGCATGCCATTGTTCTAAGCGTTCTGATGGCTGCGCTCTTGCAGAGACACTTGCTCATTGTTAACCACCGGCTACATGCTATAATCATTAGACTGCGGATGTTTATGCGGGTATAATATTTCGAAATATGCAAAACATATGCAAAATGTATGCCAGGAATATGCTATATCTGTATCTGCAAAATATTCATCATTTTATTTATTGTAATATAAGTTACAGTATGCTACAATAAACTTCCGGCTGTAAATTGATGCCTGTTTAAATTAATTTACATGCTAAAAAACATGCTGTCTTACTTGCGATTTTCTTTCGCGTCGAATCTCCTTATCGCATGCTTTGCAATATGTAGACGATGTTTGTCCCTCTGCAACAATGCAATTATTTTATACAGATGCAATCCACTTGGTCACCACTGCACGTTTAGAGTTTTTCCATTCAGGCATCTTCAATTTTTAGTCCCTAGTATTTTACTGCTTGCAAATAGCACTGTTAACGCTTAACGTCGAACAAAGTGATTCATATGACATGAAACACGCAATACTACTAGTGTAACTGAACCGTGGAAATTTCCTGGGGCGTGAGATGAATACAGTGTTGTTGTTTACGCAGTTAAATAGACACAGCGTGCGATACAGCTTCAAATGTATCATAGTGTATATGCTATCTCCTATTATATCAGTAATAAGTTATAAACACGTACTATATAATGAATTAATGCTACATAGTAAATACGATAGAATACGAAATGTGCGGAAAATATACAAGGTGCATATGAAATATGCGAAAATATGCACACAATTTGCAAAGAATATGCACTGTGCAAAACATATCTAGGTCCCAGAGCTAGAGTGTATTAAGTCCACCTTTTTTTTTAAAAAAAGAAAAGGGGGAATGTGATACGGGAAATATGTAAATGTTCTTTTCTTTTTTCAAAAAAAAAAAAAAATGGACTTATCTAATAGACTGGCTCTGGCGTCCAGATATGCACTATACCAAGTATACAGAACAAAAAATATATTTTTAGAATCATCTAATGACAAAACAAATTTTTGTCTAAGTCCCATTTCTTTACGTATTTTCTATGAAAATATGCATTTGCATAAACATCCGCAATCTAACAATCATTATTCAAAGGCCTCAAATGTTAGTTTGTAGCCATTTACCTTACAAAGTGGGATTCTTGAACACCCATACACTAAGTAGATATACATATGTACTTCAAATGATAAAATTTCTACTGGGTAAGCCGCACAAGTGAGCAAACTTCGTTGTCAGCTTCTAGCATTTTTCACTCAGCAGTAACCAATAACTAGGGTTGCCACCGTTTTTTTGTAGGAAAATAACGTAAATTTGCTTTCGTAGAGTATAAAAAAAAGTAGGTACGCTCGAAAAAACTAAAAGTACATTTTAATCTTATTAATCTTTATTTCTTCCAAAAATATTTTTTATTGCTTTTAGCATTACAGAACAACTTTTTATCATTTTTAAATAACTCAATGGCATTATTGCACTCATATAATTAAGAGAGGCCTTGTTTCTCTCATCCAACCACTTCACATTCATGGCAGAGAAAATTTTCTCAGTAAATGCTGAGGTGGCAGAAGCAGACAGAAGATAAGAAATTACTTTGAGATGATCATGGTTTGCATACGTTTGGCAACTACGTACAGTTACATTTCGCGTAGTATCATTTCGTGAAACAAAGTATTTTTGTATACTTTGTTGTTATTCAAAAGTATAGAGTAGGTACTTTATTTTAAAGGACGGGTGGCAATCCTACCAGTAACGCGCTTAGGGGTGTATGATGCATTTGCTTGCTATTGAAAATTAGAGAAGCGAAAAATTTACAGTGCCTGCACTTAATCCTAAATTTTTGCGCGAGGACATTTATTCTAGCAAGTGTATGCTGATCATAAACCAAAGTTCTTCGAATCAAGAATAACAAATCCTCCGTGGTCATCAAAACTCCGTTAGCGTTTAGTGCTGACGCGTCTAAGGACCCGGCGGCGCCGTGTACAGCATTTTCAGCTTGTGCGTCAAATTAATCAAGGGACACTAATTTAGAACGAGGATGCTTCATGCGACCCTGCGTAATGTCTTAGTGCTGCGCCTCGCAGAGATGATAGTGCCTAACTTGAGACCCACTCAAGTGGTGTGTAAAGCGATACCCTTGAGGTTACAAGGTGTCTGATGTGTTCTTCGCCACCTATTAAGGTGCGATCCCACGGCGCGTGGTTCGGCGAGTGTGGCGCTGTACTCGCCGAGCCACGCGCCGTGGGAATTCACCTAAAGACCTCGCTATTTCGTGTCGGGTATCAGTATCTCACTTACACTGAATGTTTCTTAATCGCTCACTCGAATTCTTGGAACTCTACCTGCCTCGATAAACGACCAGACATGGTCCCTGGCCCTGTCCAGCTAACGAGGCACTACACTGATATCTGTAGTGTCTATTACTACACTAATAAAAATATAGGTACTGTATAATAAAAAAATTGATGATGGGTTTTAACTTCAAAGAAGACAACAAACTTCCTGACTTTGTCTCCTGCTGCTTTTAACCCTTAGTATCATAGTGTAACACCCATGTTACACGAATTGAAAAAATCGTGCGCGTCATTTGGGGGCTTTTTCATGAACTTTAAAGCATTACTTTACTATTACCATATGTAACAAGTGTCCCTAGAGCAGAAATACATCCGTAGAAATTCTACTGTGATACACTGTCTCGCATTGTTGATTTCAACTCTTAGTTTCGCTAGGACCACTGAAAGTACCAGGTAAATGCTAATTTTTTCTTTCAGAAGTTCGGTTTTCCTTTTGAATAAATTTGATGTCGAACATAATAATCTATGTAACACTAGTGTAACATTCTGCAAAGCCGAGCATTGGGTAAACATTATAATACATAGGAGGTACCTTTATGCATGGTGTACACTGGTATTATATCCATATTTTTTCATTTATGTAAAAAATTGTTACACTAGGAATTCTTTGGTTATTTTTACGACGAAGTGTGGACGAAAATGCAACGATAAAAATTTTCCTGGGTAAAATAAAGAAATCATGATACTAAGGGTTAAAATATCACTATATTGCTGTAACCTTCTGTATCTTTCTCCCCTGATCTTTTTAACTATTCGATACAACAATCGAACAGAGCTTCTGATTATTTCCGTGCCTAATTTCCGAGTCCACTATTTTCTTACTGCCAACGGTATGTGACACATACCTATCTTTTGTGTGAAAATACAGAATTGTATTATTCAGTAGGCAAAGACTTCAAATTGCTTAAAGTGATAGTCTCATGTCTGGTGTAGAAAAATAGATTTTTTGTGTTATCTTAAATATTAATGTTTCAAAATTTATAATATTATATCAAAATCTAGAAACTTGAATAACACATGGGCTTCGAAATAGAACGTTTACGATGATCTAAGGCAAGAATCTCCGTCAACACGAAAAGGCCACGAAATTGGTCGTAAACTTAAAAAAAACTGGGGTATTTTTTTATGGCTCTGGAAGAGAAGATTAGCCTCCAGCAACGGAAATCCGTATTCAGATATTTAAAAATCTTAAGCGAAACTTTTTAATTGCATTTGTCTGAAAACTAAATCACTTAATGAAAAATCAATGATCCTTTTAAGCATTTAAGCTATTTTGTTACCTTTTGCTTTTACAAATTCATTGTTGTAAGGATGGAAAATTATGTTCATATAGGAAAACAATTAGAATCTGTTTTTTTAGTTACCACCTACTGAATATTTGTCACCGATTATGTCACTTTCGATGCAGCATCGATCGCTTCTGCCGGAAAAGTTTTATAAAGTTCCTGCCGCCGTTTGAAAGTATGCTGACGTTAATGAAAATTAGAATTTTTATACTTTCTATTAGATCTTCGTGAGAGAACTGCCAATGGTTAGGCAAGGATCTTCCGATGAAAATGAGTCCAAGTGTGACTTCACTCGAGCTATTTTTAATTATACGTAATTCGAATCAATTCTGCCTCACGTAGACCAGTTTTACATGACGTATAATTAAAAGCAGCCCGAGTGAGGATAAGAAATAAACTCATTTTCATCAAGACTACGTACTTTGCCAATGCATTGGTAATATTATGTACTCTAAATACATGAAATGATAAATACAGTATTTTAAAATTTCATTAGTATCTATCGGTATAAGTTGAATAGAAAAATTCCTGCCATGTCTTCATAAGTATAATAATTAATACACGAAGTTTCATTTTAATATTATAGATTGTATATTATTCGTTGAAAGAATCCCAAGGATCTCCCATTTTTTAACTCGAGATAAAGATTACTCTCGTAAGAATGTTTTATATTCTCTAACCTACTTCTGTAGTTTTTTTTATATATGTGTCTAAGAATAGAATCATTAACGATCACTTACCTCCTCACAATCATCTTCTGTAATTTTTGTTCACATATTCTTCAGTGTTCTTCTTCCCTGATATTGATATAACTTCATAATTTATATCGTTCGAAGAGTTAACTGACGTTTGCCTTCAAGCTGAAAAATTGAGTTCCGTGATTGGTAAGTTTAATTCAGACGTACCAAATAGTGGGACAAAGGGTAGATAATTGCCTGTCTAGGACGATGGAAAAAACCTCAGTGCGCCTACTCATAAATGCTAGTAAGGGAGCGATGCTTTACTATGCATCAGGAAATGAAGGGTGTTACCAAGAACTTGGACACTGACAGTTTGGACGAAGTAATTACACGGAGCGGCACTCTTTTTATTAGCTATATTCTATCGATGTTTTTAAAGATAAGTAGACTTGCTGAATACAGTGTAATTGATGGTAAATTAAGGAGCTTTTGCTTGAAAGAAATACTTTAGAATATATTATATTAAAATTAACACTTTGAGTGGCGCTAGGTTTTGAAAAATGCCTCTTCAAGTGGATCAGGCCTTTCCAATCAACCATGCCTGCTGAGAAAGTTTTGTCCAACTCGCTTCGCACTTTCAACACGTACTGACAATAATGAAAATTTAACATTCTATATTGTTTATTAATATTTAGGCGAGATTTTTCTGATGAAACTAGGTCCGAATACAACCCCATTGGCGTGCTAGTTTCAATTATACATATGAGTCAAATTGTTTCGGGATTCCGTAGATAGATTATACATCATGAATAATTAAGGATAGTCCAAACGAGAGCGAGTTTAGACTCATTTTCATCAAGATAATCTCGCTAATCCATTGGCAATACTTTCACGACGAGTTAATAGAGAATATAAAAATCGAAATTTTTACTACTAAGGTCGGTATCAAATATATTGAATTCGTTTTCATGAACAGCGATCGAGGAGAAATCAGCCACCACTATCTGACGATCGTGGATTTGTCAGTTGGAGTTGCGCGGCCGCCGAAGGGTATGGTGGGGTAACGGGAATGCGCTCGGCTCCGCCTGAACGCAGCCGTGTGGCTGTTATTTATTCTTAGCGTAATAGTTGTGTGCGTTACGGAGCTATGCGTAGATCAATACGAGATGAAGCTATCGAGAAAGAATCAATGTTCTGACCAATAAAGCTCCAAAATTTTTTCGGAGCTAACGCACACCTATTCCGATGTGTGTATTTCTACGCTGATAGCTCGGTTTGGCCTACACGCCAGAAGCTTGGCACCATCCCCACCACTTCTGGCTCACTCTTGTTCTGCGAAGGCGAGAGCGAGATGGAACGAGAGCGAGTCAGAAAACGTTGAGAAAAGGAGCACCGAGGCAGGCAAACTGTGTGGTGGGAGAATACCCCTCGCGAAACTCACCGGCCAATATATATGATACCGACCTTAGGTGATTCATCACAGGCTCGACTGCCGCGCGAGCTCCTAAAATCCTAACTTGGTATGTTTCCAAAGCAAGCATTCGGGTACTCTTGGACCTAATACACTTTCGATGCTCTCCAGAAAATATCTCCAATTTCTGAATATGATTTTCCATCTTCATTTTTTTCCGCTATAGACACTTCACTACGTTTTCGACCCATTTTGAACGCCATCTGCTTGTAGTAATGTGATATCACGTACTACATATATGTATAATGTATGTATGTATGTATGTATATATTTATTGTTCCCCGTAGGGTTACAAGAACTTCCGGTCCTTCTCGCCTTTTCTACCGTTTTACCCCTTTCCCTTTACTTTCTCTATTTACATTTTTACACTTTACATTTACATTTCTTACAGTTTACCTTATTACTAAACCATTACAAACACGCTAACATACATTATTGTCTTTTACACTTTTTACATTTTTACATTTTACATTTTACAATTTTTCAATTTTGCCGTTTTCGCCTTTTCTACTCTCGCTGGCCCTATATTTACACCTTTTCCTACGCTTTTCGTACACCTCTCCGCATCTCCTTCGCTTTCCTCACCTTCCCTCTCTCTCCCGCTCGCCCTCTCTCTCCCTTATGTATCTTCTCTCCTCTTTGCACATTTTTATTCGCCTTCGCTCGTTCTCTCCCTCCATTGTTCGCTCTTACTCGCCTTCGTTCGCCCTTTCTCCCCTCCCCCGCTCCTCCTCGCTCGCAATCGCCTGCCCTCTCTCGCTCTCGCTCTCGCCCTTTTTCGCATCGCTATCCTTAATTCTACAATTCCTACTTATTTATTACTACCTCGCCGGTTCTTTTTCGTCCTTCCGTTCCCGCATCTTCTCTCCTCCACTCTCTCTCTTCCTATCCACTCACTCTACTACCTCTCTCCTTCCTTTTCCTTTCCCCCACCGTTTTCTTTCCCCTCTCTTTTATTCTTCTCCTGTCACTCTCTTCCTTTTCCCCCTTGCCCCATTCTGTTCTCCTCCAGTTTCCTTATCCAGCTCTCCCCTTCTCCCTCCTCACCTAATATCTTCCTTACATTTTCTTGCCAGCTACCTTCTCCCTCCCCTCTGCACCTTTCCCACACATGCTCCCATGTCTCCTCTTCACTTCCACACACTCTGCATATTTTCTCCTCTCCACACTCCCAGTATCTCGCCTCAGCCATTCCATTCCCCAGTCTGTACTTCGCTATTCTTCTCCACCTCTTTTCCCCCCAGCCTTTGTCTAGGTAGTTAGGCAACCCCTCTCCCCTCACCCATTTATACCATTTATTATATCTTGAATTCCCTATCCTTTCCCATGTCTGTCTCTCTTGATTCTCTCTGTCCCTTCGCTCCACTTCCTCATATCCTTCTCTACCTTCTTTCCTTAACTCCCTCACTTCCTCCATCTCTAATCCTAATTCCTTGAAATATCCCCTCCTTTCCTCTTCCCACACTGACAACTTCTCACTTCTACATTCCCTCTTTTTCACTTCTTCCCAGCATTTCCTCGCCCACCACATATATGTATAGTATGACTTCGAAGCAGTCGAAGCAAACACTGGAATTTTGTAAATATTAAATATTTTTGTGATTTTAAATCTACGACAATTTATTTAAATTTCCATTTTTTATTTCATTGAATTATTATTTTTCAATAAACGATATATCTATCCAAAGCTTAATTATTATATATTCTTATGGATAAAGATGTCATAATGTTAAAGAATATTAATCATTTGAATTTGATATACCTAATTGAGGGGGTGCGCGTACTTCTGTTACTCGCTGTACGCGAAACTACGCCAAAATCGCGTACAGGATGTACATCCATCAGCCACTCAAAATATTAAAGAAGTGTTAAGGAATGGTAACGTTTGTCATTTATTATTCACAATTATTATTTAGCGTAGCATTATGCTCGGGTTCGTTTCTGCACTTTGTTGATTGCTTTATGAAGTTCCTCGATTCTTTAAAAAATGTGAAATGAGAAAAAGAGTTCACCTGAAGTCCATCTTTGCTTTGATCCTATTTATTCAGCGTATTTCAATTTGATAGCCCACGCAGGTAGTATATTTCATTGTGGTGTACTTCATCAGAAACACCCATCCGCGTTTTAACGTGGCAGCGCACCTCGACAGATTCGTGACTATTAACCCGGTTCAATCAATGAACCATTGTAATTATGTGCACGCGATATAAGCCACGCGAGCGTAAATGCCAGCGAATAAACGTGCACACTTGGATTTTTCCAAAATACGTTCAAACAGCACGGGAGTAATTAGTGCCGCGCAAGTTAGTTAATTTTAATTTGTGAAAAATGTCTATCAATCGCCATACCATTATGATGGACGAAATTGAGAAGACAATCGATTGCTGTAAACAAAGATGAAAATAATTTTATAAAAATTCAGATTTTTTGCTCTATGAGATCCATGAGCAGATCATGAGCAATGAATGAAATTTCTAATTGTCTGTGTCTCTATTTCTAAGCGTCACTGTCTCGGTTAGGGCTATGATGCGGTTTGAAATTGAGGACCTAGCAGCAAAAGGGGTGTAGCTCTATTTCGGAGTTATGACGTATAATATACGTAGAAAGAATTCTACATTGTTTGGTGCACGTTTGATGTAAATCCGATAACAAATGAGCTACGTCCCACCTAATAAACAGCCTTTTTATCAGGTTCTCAAATGTGCGTTCATTGAGGATGAGGATATTTCTATTGATGACGAGCAAGAATAATGTTATTTTTTTATGTCTACAAAAACGTGAACATAATTGTTTCCATATTTGATTAATAAAGCAACGATAAAACAATAAGTGGTGTTTTTTATTGTTCATAGTTAACAAAAAGCGTCTGCTTTTTGCACGCTTTGGTGCAAGTCAGAGACAGCTCCAGATTTTTGATAAATTCGCCAAACATACTAGGTAAAAAAAGAGCTGCACCCCTTTAACTGCAAAGTCCTCAATTGTAAGACTAGCCTAACGTCCATATTTTCAACATAACCGAACACGGTTTGAAACCGTCTGTCGCGAAACATACCGTCTGCTGCTCGACTCACTAATCTATTACTATTAGATCTGTGCGGTAGCAATCGCCACGGCATCATCCAGCTCTCAACATATATACCTACACACATATACGTGATCCTTTAGGAGGGACTTTTTTTTTACATAATATTGTCAAAAAATTGTTACCTGAATTATTTAATACTTTGAGTGGCGCCAAGTTTTGAAAACTAGCTGTCTCTTTAACCCTGGGTCCGTTTAGACCCGCAGTAACTATCCCACTTTCTTTTGTTTGGAACAATTCATTTTGTCAAATTCTGAAGATTTCTCCTTTACTATGTACTATCACGTGAGTAAAAAGAGACTAGGCCACTGTCGGCCGAGGGTTAAAAGTCGGTCAGACTTTCCGAGCGATCGCTTCTACTGGGAAAGTCTTCTAAAGTGTTCAAAATGAACTTCAAGCTTCGTTTGTTTTCGAAGTAAACATGCGATAACTCGTGGACAGTACTTACAATGCTTTCCAAAAGATGGCAACGAGAAAACACACCAAAACCATACGCAGGGTGGAAATCCCTTGGCGCTGAGACGCCAACGTCACTCACAATATTAACCCTTCCGCTACCACCTCAGTATCTGGTACGAACCCTAAGTTTTCTACTGGTCGCCCACCTCCGTATCTCGTACGGACCCTCCGTTTTCCACTGGTCGCCCACCTCCGTATCTCGTACGGACCCTGTTTGTCAAGCGGCTCCCGCGTCAGTACCAGATACTCTAGAGGCTGTCTGTACAGTGATGTTTCATTGTCGAGGCCTCAGGTAGCAAAGTGACGTTTTCGTTCCGAGGGCCCGGGCCTCACAGTCAGTTTGTCGTTTCAGGGGTCGGTAGTCGAAGGGTTAAGGAGTA
This sequence comes from Andrena camellia, assembly GCA_029448645.1. NCBI lineage: Eukaryota > Metazoa > Arthropoda > Insecta > Hymenoptera > Andrenidae > Andrena > Andrena camellia. The sequence continues at coordinate 9,834,079 of CM055678.1, forward strand.
CCCGAGAGTATGATTTGAAACAGAATTTGCTTTTAATAAGGCTTATCGTAACGAAAGACTAAGTGTCAATGCAGCAGCAAGTGATGATGGTCGGAACCAATTGCAAACACTGAAAATAGCCGGGATGAATTGTGAGAGTTGCTAGAAGCCTAGTTTCCCCTGACGGACGTGGAATTTCTACGATGGCAGTCTGATTACTTCACACTAGAAACTGATACGGAGCCTGATTGCTCTTTACAGCGTTCGAAGGCTAAATGCTTCTGAACTATGTAATTGAGCGCTGGGAGTCTTGCTCTTTTCTGGCTGAGCGAGAAGCGTAATTGCTTTTGACTTCACTTGGAAGCGTGAGTGCTGCTTATTCTAAGTTGGTACTTGTATAATAAATTCGTTAGCAGACTTACGGACTATTGCAAGCCCGAGGCGATACTTGACTATATATTCTACCATTAACTATCTAGAAACTATCTTATGCTATTGGGACAGCAGTGTTCCAAGTTCGCCTAAAACTGTGAGTAGGTACTTGGCGGATAATCTTTTTAATAATAGTGGTTTATGTCGGTTAGCAACAAGAAACAACTATTAAGAGAAGGGAGCGGGGCTCTAGAAATTGATTTAGTAATTACACTAGTTTACAATATAAAAAAAAATTGTGCAGCAGATGCCACTATTTTTTTTCCTATGTAAACTGGCCCGCTGATTCCGAAAATAAGGTTTAAAAAAAATTCGATGTATACGTTTTCGAGATATCGCCGGTTGAACTTTTTACCTGTCTGTCAAAAAGGGGGGTCCCACTTAATTGCGAATATTTCGTGTTTCGAATGACCGATATGGTCGAACATTATATCAAATTAAAGATAATTGAATCAACAACAAATGTACCCCTACAAAATTTTCAAATCGGTTCAGTAGTTTGGGTGAAATCGATGGAAATATGTGAAAAAAGTTATTTTTTTCGACCGAAATTGAAATCGATAATTTATTTAATCATCTGGGAAAAATCGAAATCGCAATAATGGGCCCAGTTTCTCATTTCTTACGTTGAGTCTGCACTTTTACGAAGAAAACAAGCTGCTACTGAAGAAAATCTATGGATAAATACCGAAGCTAGAGACAATTGCGTGAAAACACTAAAATTTCATTTTTTTTCTTGGTTTTTATATTTTTTACCATTTTATTGTGTTATTTCAATTTTAATTTCATAATACCAATATGCTTCGCCACGCTCTGCACTTGTTAGTTAAGTGCTAAAGAGGACTGTTCTTACTTCTCAGTCAAGAATAGAGTTATAACTTAATTCATTATGAAAGTAAACAGATAGTGCCTTTAAGACTTAAAAACTGTGATTAACTGACATTATCCAAATTTGGACTTACACCGCTACGATACAGCCCTCCATGTACATACATAGAAATTCCAAATCTCAAGCATAGCGAAGATCACAAATTCCATCACAATGATGATGATACTGGAAACATTGCTGGATGGAAGAAGTACTGGAATGGTGAGTTGATGAGGTTGCGAGAGACACGGAAATAGAATAATTTGTCCCGGTGGAATCCCAGTCAAACGCGGATAAGCAAACGTAGCTCCAGATAGTCATTCGTTGTTTAGACGCGGTCAAGCGAAACACGCTCTTTCGTATATTCTATGCGTCTCTGTATTATGCGCTCGGCTGTACATACGCGTGCAAATACGAGATGGGTCGAACGTGTTGCAGCGCTCTTTGATCTATTACGCTTGTGGATAGTTCATCGCAATTTGGAGTCATTTAGCAGTGATCAGTGGCGATTACTCTTTTGCGTGTATCCAGCGTTGATCTGGGCGCGCAGACTGGTCTCGGTTCTAGAGTGCCATAGCCCAGTTTTGTTTGCTGTAGAGGAGAGTCAAAACGCCACGATATTATCGGATAAAACAGGAATTATCTGGAGTTCGACAGGCATTACTGTGCAAATTAATCATGCAAGGACCCACGTTTCAGCGTTTCGAGTACTTGTTTATAGATCGTCCACCCCATGAATTCATAGGGTAAGTGCTCTTAATTTCTTCTACACAAATTCAAGTCGTTCTCAACTGAACGGGAAATTGATATTTTTGTGTCTCATTAGTCTCAGATAAAGAAGAAATTGTTTATGTTTTATGTACCGCAGATTAGCACTGTTGAACTCTAGAGATTTTTACTCGCGAGTGGGAAAAAGCAAGATCAGCAATAATCGAGATCTTGGAACAGTGCACATAACATCGTCTACTTGAGAAATATTTTCTTTCTGTTTATTCATTTATTACGGGCAACAACCCTTTGGCACATTATAATGATATGAAACGACATGAGTAGGTAGAGAACGGACAAATAAGGTGACATTAAGATTAAGATTAAAGTACAGAAATAGCAAAGAAAACAACAGAAAGAGATGAAATATCAAGTATCAATATTGCGTCGGATGAAACCTCGCAGAACTGAATTTGTGAAAGTAGCTAAGGAAGTAGCGAAAAAATCAATATTATTGCAGTATTTATTTGCGAACATACACATTCTGTCAATGCAACTGTATTTACCGTACAGAGTGTGATGCCTATCAGTATGAAATAGAATTTGAACTGCAGAGATTTTAGGGCGATTAATATTGATCAATTCATGTATTTATGAGCATTTGAAAATATATTTATAATATGTGTATTTCTTATTTTCACCACATGAATATTTTTTAGGCATTTTGCCAAACTTTGTTTTATTTGGATTATGTTGAAAAAAATATCTTTATCATAAAAATAAAGAAATACAATTTCAAAATATTTATATCATTCCATATTATTTTTTGAGACGATCACGTTTACCTAGTACATGCTGGGCAATTGAAGTTCAGCTCTGTGACTCCGCACGTGTGCTCATCTGTGAAACACAAGAAAACTGTTTCCGTTAACAAAAATGTTCGAACCGCTTAAATTGCTTAAGCATGTCAATAATTAGCTAATCCCAGTGAATATTCATGCATTCGTAGACGTTTTAAACTTACCTTCTCCCAATGTGATGTAAAATTGTCACGGTTCAATAAATTTTTACACTATCAAGATTCACTAAAATACTTCTGCGCTGGACATTGCTTAACTGACGTTGCAACCATTGGTATACGTCTTCCTACACATGCATGGCTATTCACTTCATTACCAACGCATGTCAACACTTACTTCACGCGATATTACGAGTGGCGGTATTGCTGAGCGATATTAGGTGCACTTACACTATTCATTAACAGGCGTGCATCACATTTGCCTAAACCTGATTTACAGTGTCCTTTAAATCCGTTAGCGGTTGCGTGCCAGGATATCTCGCATCCTTGATCATGACAGATTGAGTGAGTGGTTGCTGTGCCGTGCAAAGATATAGTGATGCCGTAGAAGCAGCAGGCGGCAAGGTTGATAGAGCACTTGATTGTATTGCTGGCAAGTCAAGAGCCCAGTCGCATATTCGGCATACTATTGGAACATTATTAGTGTAAGGCTGATAGATGTGTAGCAGTACGACTAACAAGGGAAGATCCCGAACCCGGAAGTTAAAAAAAATCTGAAACTTTGTGAATATGTAGGGGATTTCCTCCTGATTACAACACAATTTTTGTTTACTGCCCAAATTCACTCTAAGGGGGTGAAATTAATCCCTGAAAAATCGGCTATTTTCCGATGTTATTTTGTAACTCGCAATCTGTAAGAAATAGAAAAAAGTTTCAAGACAGAAGTTACTTGTTTTAATTAGGACTATCATTTGGTAACTTACAGTTCGCGAGTTATAACACAGAATCGGAAAATAGCCGGAATTTAAGGGGTCAATTTCACCCCCTTAGAATGAACTTGGGCAGCGAACAAGAATTGCGTTGTAATCAGGAGGAAATCCCCTACATATTCACAAAGTCTCAGAATTTCTTGAATTTCCGGGTTCAGGATCTTTCCTTGTAGATAAATAAAGGCACCTATGTAATAGGTTAACACTCTCAGATTAGTCACTATACCTCTACAAGGCGCTATACCGCCCTCTTTAGTTAAAATGTCCTATCTAGCATTTTAAAACAACCGAGAAAACTGAAGTTTTATCATTTACTTTGTACCGTCCTTATTTCCCTTCATTCAAATTAAAACATGTTGTCATTATTTCGTAACAGCCTAATATAATTTTTGTAATAGGTATACCGGTAGGTAATGTATTATTAACGTACCAATTAATTAATTGTTTTAGATAGGATATTTTAACCATTTGGAAAGAAGTTAGGTTAAATACATTAGACTGTTTATAAATCTCTACGAACCACGTAGAAGTTTTCTAACTTTACTTAAAAGGTAAAAGACGAGTGGAACTTCAAATATTTCAACATATCTCAAAAAATGAAAAAATGCTAGATAGGACAGTTTAACCCTCGTCAGGCGGCATACAGGCGGTACAATCGTAACTTTTGCGTTTTTAAATTGCGATAACTTTTTTTCGAGAAGCCGTGGAGGGCTGATGTTTCGTGACATCTCTAATTTTTTGGTCTAGATTATGCAGACCAAATTTCAGAAAAATATCTCTACCCCCTTCCGAGACAGAGGGTCGAGTCGAGGGTTGCATCCATAACAGCTGCATAGACACAATTACGTCCTCATACATTTTGTATGAAGATAATGCAATAAAAAAAGAATACGATTTTTTTTAATGATAATGTTATTTTATTATAAAAAAAAGTAAAAAATAGATTATTTACATTATAAAAGAAAATTTAGGAAATTTTTTTTATTGATTTTCATTGAGACTAAATGTTATCCATTTATCGTACAAATTATACCGATAGAGAGAATATTCATATAATATATGTGAGGGTGCAATTGTGCCTCTGCCGCCTGTTAACGTTGTAAAATTGTGCCGCCTGACGAGGGTTAAATAAGGAGGACAGTATACACGTTCTGTTTTCGTTCTCGTTTACTTGTATCACTGTGGTCGCACGTTACGATCTTTTGCTTAAAATACTTGAACCTGCCCCCTTGTAAAATATGTAAATAGGTACAAGGGCCTGAAGCAAAAGGTTTGAATATTCATATTAATCGTATTTTCCAGTTTTGTCGTAGGAAAAATGTGTTATGGTATGTACACAGAGCTTGATTGTAGTGGCGTTACACATATGCACGTTTAGAAAAGGCCTGCGAGTATAAACGGGAGTGACTATTGCTGCATACACTGAACGCGAGTTCGAAGCTCAGCATGGAAATCATCAGTATCAAAGTGGATGTCGTGGGGCCAGTGTTTTCGATCTTTGTGTCGTTGATAGAAACGGCGTTAATGCCGGCAAAGAACGTGCTGAGTACATCTCATGCCACTTGAAAGGGGTACGAATTGAAAGGGTTGTGTTCGCAACCCATGATCATTGTATCTTTATGAACCTAGTGTCTGCAGTTTCAGGATGAAACAAGGATCGAGGTTAACAGCTACGATTTTGAATTTCGCGGCATTTTCGTTGTGTCAAACGTACAGCGCTCCTATTGTACAGTTGAACTCTAGACACATGGTGGTTTAGTCATGGAACGTTATTCAATCGAGCACCGCCTAGTTATTGTAACCTATGCGCCTATTTGTGAGTGATGCATAGGTTTCTCACAATTCTAAAGGGCCCCGTGCACTGCCGAACGTGCTGCGCTTGAAAGTATATAGGGCCATAAACGAACGATCGGTTGCAGTCAGGCATCTCCTACAGGGCCTTACAGTCTATGGTTACATTTAAAACCGTAAGGAGGGAAAACTTAGCTTGTTCATATCAACGACATATTAGTCAAACATGTTAAACAGTAGACAGATGTAATCATATGTACATGTTCTACTATACGCTGCAGTATGTCAGGGCTGATCAACTTATTCGCCGCCGCAGGCCGCACAGTTCTCACTACCAGTCAGCCAGCTCCCCCACCATCAGCAGCTACATGCGGCCCGCGAGCCACCAGTACAGTGTAGTGTCGGAGTTAAAAAGAGTATGGTGGGGGTCGTTCTACTGTGGTCCAGCAGAGCAGGCAAGTCGGGGAACGGGCCGCGGGTTGCGCAGCCCTGCAGTATGTAACCTGTAGGCGAAAAGAAGAGCCTCGGGCGATGGGACTCGAACCCAAGACCTGCGGGTCCTCTGCGTACTGGCCAGCCGCGTTACCAATTCCCCCAACGCTGACTCTTCGATGTTCAGTGTTCCTCGGATTATGGAGAAAAATTTGGGACCAGGAAATTCTCCATGATCCGAGGCAGGGGCAGTACTTTTTAATGCAACTTCAGAAAAATTCATTAGGTGATTAGAAAAATTTATTTACAGAATAAAATCCAGTTTTCTTTCGTTCTTACAAATCCCCTTCTTTGGGGAGTGCCAGGCCCCCTTGCCCTCTCCCAACACTGGGTGGGCCACTGACAAAAACTTACCCCGACATTGATACTTCGAAGGGCATAGCAGATTAAGATGATCAAATGTGCCCAAATGTAGTAAAAAAAGAACCATTTGTGGCAAGTTTCAACTTAGAATCTCCACTTCTTTTTTTACAAGCTTTCGAATGACTCATCGCGAGTTGAATTCGGTTCAAGGGCACATTTGACCATCTTAACCGTCTTGCTTTCTACTCAGGATGTTTACCTTCATTTCTTTATAGCCGCATACCTATGGCAATGGAACTTTCTTGACAAATTACGAGAGAAGAATGCGATTTTACGGTGACATCGGTAAAGAAAAAGTTGAGCCATGCCACGAGGTTTCATCCGAGGAAATGAACGATCCCATCTCTCGTAATTACGTCCAGATTAACTCGATTACGTGGATGTTGACGCGCAGCCAGCAAGCACAAGTAGCGACGCGGAGCGTTTTCCGAGCGTTTTATACTCTTCTCTAATTTCGCCGGTCGAGAGGGCGTCTCGAATCTCGATGGCGCCGGAAAAGCGGCAAACAAAGTTTTCGGTACACCGAATTGCCTTGGTCCCGACGCGAGAAGGCGTCGCGTCGCAACGTAGTTATTGTTTTCGTGACCGCAAGCCGCCTGTGTATGTTTTGTCCGCGTGGCCGCGCCGCGCGCGCGTCCCTCGACGTCGGTTGTTATTTTTCCAAAGTTTCTTCTTGTAAAATAAACTTGCAGCAAGGTTCCGAAACGAAAACGGAGGCATTCCATTTAATAACTTCCCGACTACTTCAAATGGTGCTAACGCATAGCGTTATGGCCATCTAAGAAATGGCCTGCAACCAGAGTTGTTCACCGCCCTGTTTACTTATCAATAGTACGTAACAGTGAAGCAGATAAAATTGTTAAGAAGGTTAAAACTGTGCTCTGGCTGGTTCTCAGTGTTGAATATGAACTTAGTTGCTCACACAACTAGACTGAATTTACTACGTGACTAAGAGCCTCTCAATTGCTCTTGTGTGTCTTCACTGACACCTCCAAATTGAGTGACTGATCACTAACCAGGAGTCTGATTGCTCTTTATAATGTTCGATGGCTAAGTGCTTCTAAATTCACCGATTACTGGGAGTCTAGTTGCTCCGTTCTAATTGTCTGAGAGATCAAATTGTTTCTGGTTATAACTGGGAGCTTAAAGCTACGTCTACACGATGACACTTTTGTGTCTAGGTCAAGTGTCTTTTGTGTCTAGCTAGAGCTAGTTGCAATGTCTTCAGTCTAGCTGTAGCTGCAACTCCCGCGACGATAGGTCGAATTCAGTGTCGCGGACTGGTCTATGCAGTTTCCAATCTTCCGGAATTTTTTTTGAGTGTCGTGTACACTTGATCCAGACACAAAAGTGTCGTCGCGTAGACGTACCTTAAGTCCTTTTGACTACTCTGACTATATTGATGCTTGGATACTCACTGGTTTTTATTTTTACTACTATTGCAAACACTTGACTGCTCCTGATTTTACCTCTCTGGGAACTGTGTGTTAACTGGAGCCTAATTGTGACTGACGTCAAGTGCATTAACCAACCCAGTGATGAGCAACCCGCGGAACGCATTTGGCCCTTCAGCCACTGACCTGTGGCCTGTAATTGTTTCGATTGTAAATCTATTTCAGAAATAACAAATTCATCCCATAAATTGAAATTCTTTGACTGAGTAGTATATTTAAGTATTAAATATTGCGGCCCGCGTAGAGTATTGGGTTTCCACTTCTGGCCCACTACGGGCCAAAGGTTTCTCACCACTGAACTAACCCAACTGTAGGAAGCCTGTATGCTTTCTAACTAATCTCGAACTTGCAACTTGACTAACACTGATAGGTTAATCACTTTGTGAGAGAGCAACATATTCTTTATTCCATTTTACCTTTAGCACCTTCTACCTAACAAGGGAGCATCGCGAACGGTCAAATAGGTACTCCCACTTTTTCGTCTATATATAATTCCTAAAGTACAAGAGACATCAAATTTCAAACAAAAGTGTAATGGTACAATAAGCGCTGCAAACTTGCGTCAACAAAATTTTGATGAAAGTTTTTTTCCTTAAAAAAGCAATTTTATTTGACGAAAAAAAGTTTTCTGTGGTTTTTGAACTAAGTCTACTTCTTACTCTAGCTCTAGTATATTACGCAGAACTGCTTGTCAAATTTTGTTTCGCGGGCGTCGAAAATGAGGGGCGCTTACAGAATTTAACTTTGCGTTGTTAAAATCAATAAATGGCTTTTCAGTAGTAATATTTATTGAACGAACGTTGAAAATGCATGGAGTTCTTGTAAACAATGCAATGTCGCAGACACACCTTCCCGTCCATCATATTTTAATTTGCGACGAAATACTAGTGATTAAGTCTCCTTAAGTGCTTTTTCAAATTTCCGATATTTTAAAAAAATCATCCATTAAGGAAACGCATGGATGTGCAATCGAAAATCATAATTTGCAAACTTTAAAATCGTCCATAGTTATTTCTGATAAGCGATGGATCAACTGCTATTGACAGTAGTAGGAATTTTCAATCTTCCGAGTGTAATATTAATTTTTCATTTTGCCGGTCATAAGTAAGCAAACTGAATACCGTGATGGAAGCATATGGGAATTATTAATCCTAAAAATTCCGAAAGAGTCACGTTCCTGCACTAAATCCAACCTACAGCGGTTGTTCTCACAGATGCAATGTTCACATCTAAAAATAAATTAAAATAGTGTAATCGCTTTCTGCGGGGTAAATAACGACAAACAAATTGTAGTTTCATGCATTAAAATATGATTATTTACTCGTTGGTAGAAATATAAAATAATTTCTAAATTGTTAATTATTAATTAACAACTAAAGTTTTAGTTATATACGTGTCTTATCTCAGAATGCATACAGTGACCACAGGTAACACAAATACACTATGTTTTTCTATTAATTAACATTGACAAAAGTAATGTTTTTATGAGGAGCTCGAAGATATTTAAAACATTTAACTGTCACTAAATTTTTGTAACAAATAATGTAGACAAGGAGCATTTCTTAGGCATTAAAAAAATCTTTTCGTTTTGATTTATAGATTTTGTTGGTAAAAAGTTTTTTCCAAAGTATTCTGTCGCCTGTATAATAGTGCTTTCCTGTGGGTTTCGCAAATGAATTTTTTTCTTCTGTAAATCGAGATTGCTTCAGGGAATGCTTACTTATTTAACGTTTCGCACATCTATATAAAACCTGGCGAAGTGTGTTGTAATCATCGATACAGGTGTGATTGACAGGTAAAATATAGGGTAAAACTGTTCTAGCTCGTTCAAATATTTATCACTGGACTTTACCGTCAGTGAAGGTTAGAAGAAGGATATCGTAAGTATTAACCAGCGTAGTCTAAAAGTGCCCTGTCTCCTTCAGAATATGATGAGTGTATAAACCGATAGAAAAAAATGTATCGACTAGTGAATCTAGACTATTATTCGCGAAGATTTGAAAAATTACAATCCTGCAAAGGAAGGTACATGCAGTAGCGGACAAAATAGTTACCACTTTCTCGATTTGCTTTATTTTTGTTATTTTTTAACATCAACTTGGAACTATGGTATGTGTTTAATATACATATTCTGATGGATAATTGAAAGTATAAAACCCAGTTAAAATTGAATCTATTTAACTAACAAAAAAATTTATGACATTCAACGGGATAACACATGTTTGGGGCCAACAAAGGAGTTACCACTTTTGGTAATCTTCTAGGCCGTCCTAAAAGCAGAAGGTGCCCTCACGAAATATCAGATTTTTTATTACTTTTCCAAAGTAGTAACTTTTTAACAGCTTTAAAAGGGTGTTGTTGTGTTTAATGTTACGTAGGTATTTTGTTTATTAGTTAAATAAATCAACTTTTATTGGGCATTATAGAGTTTTCAATTCTCTATCAGAATATGTATATTGGGCACATGCTGCAGTTTTGAGTTGATGTTAAAAAATAATAGAGATAGAATGGATCGAGAAAGTGGTAACTTTTTTGTCCGCTACTGTACATATGTAATACTTTAGTAAGTCGTGTGCAGGATTTGCTGTCGCTAAAACGAGCCAATTCACGTTCAATCATTTCCCAATATACACTTTAAAATACGGAAGGAACGTTTGTGGTTGAGAAACCACCCGGCTGACAGGTTAATACGTAACATAACTTACATTCCCTAAACTACTACCCTTGGACGCCGAGTTAGCCAAGATCACGACCACTTGTCGTTCCTGTAAGGACATTTCTGGAACTCCCAAACACACCGTGAAACTAACCAATGAGATTGACTTCACGTCTGCTCAATCAGTCAGATTCCAATTTCGACGCAGTCAACGCTTCGAAGCAGAAACCACGTTAAAATTTAGGCAGTTATGTGTCGTCCTTCATTCCGTACACAAGTTACCTGCGTCCCGTCCACCATCTCGTTGCCAAATTACGTTCCAACCTCCGTTATAATCTACATTCTGCGACAGGTCGCAATAAACTCGTCTATATCAATTCAGTTCTGATCATTCAGTCTGGTAACTCATCTTCGCGTGGTTGCATCTATAGGTATACTTAACTTAATCGGATGATCGACGTTCAACCAAAAGAGAGGAACGAGAAGCAACGGACAAGAGATCGTTCGCTTGATGACGTTTATCAAGAATTATTTTTCTCGATCTACCTTGCGTTTGAGTGTCGAAATTCGTGTTTAATCCGCGAGGCACGAGTGTTAAAGCGCGGTTTCGTGATCCAGCGGGTGCGTGTATATCGTTCGACCTCGATCAAGTACAGCCTGCTTTGCGGATCATTTTCATCGCGATCAACTTAAGCATCGGTGCTACCCATTAAAGTGGAAATTGTTTGAAACACCAGCCGTCCCTGTAATTTTCTTGTCGGCTGTCTGTCACTCTACTTTCCCCCTATTTAGATTGCGGCAACAGTTATATAGAAAGAGTTAGTTAATCTATGTCGAATGCGATGTTTGCTCCGAGAACGGTACTATTGTGTATGCGTACCTAATTAAATTTTTGGACAACGTTCTCGTGTAAAGTTAAATACGTAACTGCGTTATGTACGCATTTTGTATTTAATTATTGTTAATAAATTTTGTTACAAATCTATGGGGTTGCAAGGAATAATGTTGAGCCTGCAGAGTAAGTTTAACCAAAGGGCGTTTATTGAGGAGTTGAAATGGTAAACGACGTAAGTGTCAAAAAATAAAAAATAATTTTTTTAGGGGAAAAGATGAAAATTCCATGCGGAATACGGTGGCAAAAGTTGGAAGTGCTAGAATAATTTATTTTAACTGTTAGGGCTATAACAAGATAGAGCTAAAATCGTAAGTGCCAACTTGTGTCTATAAAGTGCCAGCAATCTTCACGGCCCTAATCTTTTTATTTCCCTCTAAATCTGTAAAGGTGGTATGTGCTGAAAGTTCATATCGATAGACGATCAAGTTGAGATAAACGAGTGATAAACGATGAAAGTGACAAAATGAACAGACATGCGTTTTTTGTTTCTACTGAAAATTTTAACTACGGGCATTTACATCGTTTACCACTTCAACTCCTCAACTGTCATAAACTTTTGGTAAGCTTTCGTCAACAGTGTAATACTTAAAAACTGAACTACAAGTTCATAACTGCAAGATACCAAACTTGCGTCTGAGTGTAAGAACTTCAAAGGCACACTCAAAAGGCACGTAAACGAAATCCTTGAAAGTCTATGTAGCCACTGAATTGGTGCCTTCCTAGGGTGTGTCTGTAGTAAGTTGCGAAGAACACATTTCTCTAGTGGCCGAGTAAACGAGTATAAGTCAGAATTCTTAGCTCTGCAGGAAGACACTTAGAATATTTAAAGTGCTATATAAGATCAGGTGTTAAATTTTGGACATGAATGTTGGTAACATATGTCTCGCCCCATTAGATTTTCAAAATATACTCCACATTCCCAATACAAAATTTGAATTAAATTACAAATTGCGCAAAGGAAATTTTATTTTTAACTTCGGTTCACCGAAAAGAATAAAAACGAAACTGTTTAGCTTGAGGTGACATATTATTTTCTTCGTCGTATTTATCGACATAACTCAACTGATACTTACTATTTTTCTCGCCATTATACTAAAAAGGTAAAAGGAGCGGGAAAAAAGTGATATTGACTCGGGTACTACTGGAACCATAAGCAGAGGACAGCAATGTAGAAAATGTTAGCGTACTTATCTCGGTTTTACCAAAATTTGACTTATACTCCTTTGCTCGCCCACCAGAGATTTGGCAGCTATACTTTCTCGAAAACCTCCTATTCTTGAGATTTCAATTTAAGGAGTCCATATTTATTGCAAGCTCCTTAACCCATATGAGACGAGCACCGTACTGGCACAACAGTAGTAAAGTTGCATTATGGGTCAAAATGGACTCTCCATCTGCGGTCCGGGCGGTTGGCAAGCCATCCGCCATCAAGGTTTAATACACATAGCGAAACAAGTTCAGGATAAAATTGCATTAATATTTCAATATGATCGTAGTATATTTGCGCCGCAGTTTTGCAAAGAGAAAAGGTAAATGTTTAGATTAGGGGAGGATTCTCCGATTTCAATGACCTTCACATATGTTGTCAAGGTCATCATTCTTAATAACATTTCCCTCTAAACTTTTCGGCGCTCGGCTTTGGTTAACGAGATATTCATAAAAAAACTTTACTTAACACTAGAACTGCCGACGGTTTCACAGCCGACGGTATTAGTATTGGTTGAGGCAAGGTAAGTGCGGGGGCTCATAAAGCAAGGAGTCAATTCACTTTCCCGTCACCCACAGTTAACACTAGAATTACCGAGTTTAACACATACTCACATCGGTTTGCTACCATGCTTTACGCGCCCCCTGTCCTAATCTAGCCCAAACCTAATACCGTCGGTTATGAAACTGATTTCAATATATTATGCCGAAAGTTTTTTTCTTAATATCTCTGAAACTAAGGCGAACCGCCAAAAAGTTTAGAGAGAATTGTTGACAACATATGTCAAGGTCATTGAAATCGGTGAAGAGGTAGCTTTTCGACAGGTTTACCATTTTTGGGGTTAGAATATTCACGTATTTTATAAATATTTATCATATAATCAACAATTAGACTTCACGTGCCCGCAAGCGCCCCCCCCCCCCCTTCCAGCCTAGCCCCAAATAATACTAATACCATCGGCTGTGAAACAGTCGTCTGTATAGGCAGAAAAAAACTTCAAAAAAGTAAAAAAATTACGCCAAGTACATGAAATCAAATAAATCATAAAAAAAATAGAAGATAATATATAATAATAATTACAATATAAAAAAAGATGTGAAATCAAAATGAGCTGCAAGTACATAAAAGTGTTTTGTAATAATCACGGACATTTTAATAATGTGAAGATAAAATTTAACATCTAGACATTTGCCTAGATGTCCGTGGCCTGGAAGTCCAATACTTGGCGTGGCCAGGCAAGGTATTCTCAAATCATCAATACCCATACCTTCCCCCTCGCAGGCTTTCAAATAATTTGCCACTTTAAAGCTCTGACAATATGAGTACATTTTCATTATATTGCGTTTTAAAATAATTCTAAGATCATTCATCGACACCGATACCTTTCCTCTCACAAGCTTTCAGATAATTTGTCAATTTAAAACTCTGACAAATATGAGTACACTCATCATTTTGCATTTTTAAATAATTCTTATTTATCGACACCTTGACCTTGCCTGGCCGCGCCAAGTATTTGACTTCCAGGCCGCGGACATCTAGGCAAATGTCTAGATGTTAAATTTTATCTTCACATCATTAAAATGTCCGTGATTATTACAAAACACTTTTATGTACTTGCAGCTCATTTTGATTTCACATCTTTTTTTTTATATTGTAATTATTATTATATATTATCTTCTATTTTTTTTTATGATTTATTTGATTTCATGTACTTGGCGTAATTTTTTTACTTTTTCGAAGTTTTTTATGGGGATCTCGCTTCTTTTTACAAAGATAATTTGCATAGGGAATGACTTCAGATAATTTTTAATATTATAAAACTATGAAAGTGCATTGTACGTCGTAACAATGCATTATCAGTTAACATTCAATAAGCGCGTGTTTAAATAAATAAAAGGTAATACATAGAAATTACATAATGGAAGGAACTACGAGTACATAGATCTGATGTATGTACGTACGTTTCGGAGGGAGAAATTTCGAGCATGAAGACGAAGAGCTTGGGATAGCCGCAGACAGATTATTTCAAAGTTAAATGCAACATCGACTCGTGGTGTTACATACCTTTAAACACACCCTATATATAAAACCCAGAACACTCGTAATGTAGAGAATGTGTCGAAAGATATGTAACACATAAATAAGAATTTATCTAAATGCGCAATGACCGCTTTCCTTTTCTCTAATTTATTCGTTGTAAAAATTAGATGCGTTTATACAAGTGTATGTCTTCTCTTCTCTTATTTGGATAAAGGTGCGTTAGGTTTCTGAAAGCACGTACAATTCCATGAATCTGGAAGCACGTACAATTCCATGAATCTGGAAGCAGGTACAATTATCCATTTTGTTGTTTTTTTTTTTCAAATTTCTTTTAATACTTGAGGAAATAAATAGAAATAGAATGACCTTTTTTGCTTTTGTAAGTGTAGTTATTACTAGTTCCAGTAATAAAATAATATATAATAATTTATTTACAAAAATTAAAATTCTTTATTGAAACAAGAAACACTAATTAAATTCATGCATTATCGAACGTGTCCATGTATCATAATAACTGAATAAGTATGTATACGAAATCCTTCCTGCAAAATTATGCGTACATACATAGTCTGGCGTAGGTCACAGCATCATTTTACGCTTCGATTATCTACACATATACATGAAATCCTCAGTTTAGTTAGAATAGAATTAAAAAACAGTTTGATGATATACAAACATGTCGCAATTCAAATTTTGGCAACTTACCTTGTGTTTGAGACTGCATTTTGGTTGCAATTCAATATTTGTAAAAACACGTGGCATCTCAAATTTTGAAAACTTACCTTATTTAACACTCGCCAGGTTATAACCTGACTGTAAGCTGTCAAAATTTTGAGTAGATTGCATAGTGAAGAAAGCGTTTGACGAACGAAACATGTGTTAATTTCTGTTGGCTGAAGGTGTGCGTGTAACGCGTACCGAGAGTCGACGAACGAAACATGTGTTAGTTTCTTTTTGGCTGAAGGTGTGCGTGTAACGCGTACATAGTGAAGGTGGCGTTTGACGAAAGAAACATGTGTTAGTTTCTTTTTGGCTGAAGGTGTGCGTGTAACGCGTATACGTATTGTGTTGACGAAAAATTTCTTGGAGAAGGAGAATCAGGAGACAGAGAAAAATCTTAATAATCCGACTGATCCATGAGACGATATTATGATATCTCTGTCATGTGTGGACCGATTTTATTGAAATTGGTTTTGTTCGAAAGCCGATATGCGGTTTGCATAAGAAAAATGGCTTTAAATTTACAAAATATTGCAGGCGTGATGAGATATTAATGTATAAATGTCAGAATTAGGTTGGAATGGCTCCGCGACGAGTAAAGGTACACGGTAGCGACAGTCGACATATACAGGGTGTTTTTCATGTACTTGGCGTCGAGACGCTACCGCGTCCCTAGATTTCAATGTTCAATTATGCCAAGTTTTTTGCAAATATCTCGTAAACTAAAGCCGAGCGCCGAAAAGTTTACAGGGAAATGTTGTTCAGAATAATGACCTTGCTAACATATATGAAGGTCATTGAAATCGGAGAATCCTGCCCTATTCTAAACATTTACCACAGAAAATATTAAATAAGTCACCACTAATAAAATAATATGTAACTACTTAGATCAACAGTGTCCAGGAAAAGAGTGTTTGATACCTTGTGCAATGTTCAAATGCGTGCAGATTCAGGAATAGGCGTATCATTAGGGAAAGCACCTGCCATTTTCCACAGAAACAAATAAAATTCTGTATAGACATAACTACTAACATTTAAGAATTCGCGTTTTTCTTTGATTGCCGTAACATAATTTCGTCCAGCACGATAGTTTCGAAAATATGACGCCCACTAAGGATATCGATGTGTATGCAAGAAAAGTTGAGGCAAACATTCGTACATTGAAGTTTCCCATTTCTCGGTTCTTACAGCCATATAATTTTTTTTTCTCAGCAGTAACGAAGTTCGCGGGGAACGGTAATTTCTTTTCGCTTTTTCTTCCTGTGGTGCGGTATAAAACGATAAAAAAAGAGAGATCTTGCCTTAGTTACGCGCATCTTGTATCGCTGCCTCCCTCGGTAGACTTTATCGCGGGTTTCGTTCTTCGTCTTTTATTTCGCGGCCAGACCGACGAGACCTTTCTTGCACGCGTTCGCTCGACTAGATAGCGCGGCGAAATAAATTGCGATTGTTCGATCGTACGTAACAGGGACGTACACTCAACATATTCTTTTTCTTCGTACAGAGACATTGATAAAGTCTCCTCACCGCTCGGCGTATTTGACTTTTCGGTCGAACGGTCAGTACTTTTATTGCAGCATCGACAGACGAAAGAGGAAAAGCCTCATTCTGTGTGAGCAAATTAGCTGCCAGTGTGAAATATTCAAAGTTTTACAGGATTTAACAAGTACTTTCAGAACTTGTCTACCGCTATAAAAACTGTTGAAAAAATGTAGGATATTGCTTCAGGATTTATGCTATGTTTCAAGAGAGCGAGAAAAACTCATGTGAATTTTATTTTTATATTAAAAATTGATTCGTTAACTCATTTCGTTCTGCCATTTTCGTCGACTTTAATACGCTGCATAAATTTAGTCCCAACATTTTTCGACATCCTATGCAGCAAATACGAGTCCTAGGGCGGTATTCACAGTCGCTTCTTAAGCTCAAGGTGATCTTAAGAATAAGTAGCGACTGTAAATACCGCTCTTATTCATTAACACAAGAATTTATTAACAATAGTGATAAACAAGAATTTTCATACGTTTACTAACGTCCGAATTGTAACAATCCTGCCAAAGATATGCCCATCCATGGTCCAAGATTGTAACACCGTTCAAAGGGCCAAGTGCCCGCATCTCGGAGTTAAACCGTCAAGTACATACGTAGGTAGCACCATACTAAATTTAGCGTTCGCGTTGGGTTGTCATACACCAATTACATACTAGGGGCGGGTTTGGATATAGGCTAAGTAGGCTGTTGCCTAGGGCGGCAAATTTTGGGGGGCAGCAAATTTTAGGGAGCCACCAATATTTGGGGAGCGACAAATATTGGGGAGCGATAAGTTTTGAGCATCAAATTTTTGGAAGCGGCAAATTTGGAGAGACGGCTAATTTTGGGGAGGGGCAAATTTTCGGAAGCGATAAATTTTGGGGAGGGGCAAAGTTTCGGAAGCGATAAATTTTGGGGAGGGGAAAATTTTCGGAAGCGATAAATTTTGGGGAGGGGCAAATTTTTGGAAACGATAAATTTTGGAGGGCGCCAAATTTTGGGGGGCGCCAATTTTTGGAAAGCATCCCATTTTGGGGAGGATTAAATTTTTTGAAGTGGCAAATTTGGGGGAGCAACCACCAATTTTTGGGAGCAATAAATTTTGAGGGGCATCAAATGTCTGGAAGCGGCAAATTTGGGGAGCGGCAAATTGTCGGAAGCGATAAATTTTGAGGGACGCCAAATTTTGGAGAGTATCCCATTTTCGGGAGCGACACAATTTGGGGAGCATCAAATTTTTGGAAGTGGCAAATTTGGGAGAGCATCAAATTTTGGAGGGCAACAAATTTTGATCGAAAGAAATTGGAAACGCTTTGAACACAGAAGCTTGAGACAACTTTAAAAAGAATTCACAATTTTTCATGTAGCGAATTAGTAATAACTCAGACGTGAGTTCCCATATTGAATTAATTTTGAAATTGTCTCGACTGTTTTAAATTAAAATATTTGGTGATATTTCGCGGAAAGGGCGGCAGACGCTTGTTAGCCTAGAGGCGCCAAATCTTCGAAGTCGCCGCTGCCAATTACCATTGAAGAGCAGGAAGGATTTCTTTCGTTTTTGTGCGCGTACTGTAGAATTATTGAGTGCACGGATGCGATCAAGGTAAAGATACTGTTTTTCTAATAATGACGAAATATCAAACTTGTCACAAGACGTTGTTGCTTCAGAGACTTGGTCGGCAGCCACTGTCGAAGGCTTCACCACTTGTGGTCTCTGTTGTTAGATTATCTAATGCTAGACTATCTATTTAGTACAGACTACAAGTCCAGGAACCCAGTGGATCTGGATGCGCGTCGCCATTGCGTTCTCGAGATAAGCAGGAAAAGAGTCTCTAGACCTAGAGGACCTGAATGCATACCTTGCGGGTGATCTTCGACTTTAGCTCAACCTGAACACAGTGAGTCCCTGTACCCCCGGGTAAGAATGCAGAACTTGCTATCTCAAGTAGTCCGAGTCTATGGATTTCTTGGCAAAACAGTGTCTTTTATAGCGCTCTCAGAGCTTTCCGCGCGCCGAATACAGTTTACATATACATATTCCGCTTAGGGCTAGTGCACGCTATGTAACATTTAAGATTGACACAAACCACTTAAATATACAGGGTGAGTCACATCACTTGTTTACCCCGAATAATTTCTGAAGGATGTGTTCTACAAAAATGTGTTTCATATAAAAATCGCATGGTATCGCAGGAAACATATTGATGCTGAAGGGGATTTTTTTTAAACAACCTATTTGTTTACCAGATATCAAGGTGACCTTGATTTTTTTTTAAATGGAATGCGTATCTTTTTGTATTCAAGTTTAAAAGAGCAGTGAATTTTCTGTCAGAAAGTATTAAGGATTTGTCCTAAACCTAATAGTTAGCGAAATATTTGCAAAAACGTTGTTCATGGTCTCGCTACTTACCTTAGTTACAGTAGGTGCTGAAAGTGATGCCCGTACATTCTTATAGAAAATTCACTGCCCTTTTTTCATAATTCGGAAATTATTCGAGATGGACAAGTTATGTGACTCACCCTGTAAAATAATTCCTACAATACTATTTATCCTATGCTACAGAACAAAGCACAGTATAAAGGCAGGCTCTCACTAAGCCTCGCCTCGCCTCGGTGTGATTCCGAGCCGCGGATTCTTCCTCGAGAATATTTTGAGAAAGAGATGCGAGACGTAGTGTGAGCCTACTGAATTGACGACTGCGCAGGAAGAGGTTCTCTGAGTATCTGACCAAACACCTGAACCGAGGCAAGCCCAGACAACTTCAAGTACGGAAAAACCGAGGCGACGCGAACCTAGATGTGAGTGCGAAAAGAAGTTGCGCCGAGCCAAGGCGAGGCGAGGCGACGTGTAGTGAGAGCCTACCTTAACTTTTGCAAAAGTATTCTCAACTTCTAATTCCACCAATCTCTCTATTTCTGATCAGTTCCACGTTGTCTAATTCCTAACATCTCAACTACCTCTTCTTCCACTTCTGGCGTTCAAAATATCCACATGCATTTCGCGAATTCATTCCAATGCATATTCTACTCGCAACTCGCTTATTTATCCTAAGCAGCCGATCTCTTATACCCAGATCTCCAAACACTTATCCTTCACATCTGATGTTCTGTGCAGTGCATTCACTCTGAAAAAGAAGAATAGACTCCGTGGAGAGCAAGATGTATAGGAATTACGCTCTTACAACTAGCGAAGGCGTCGCGATCGTATTACAGACCCAATCTCTGTCGCAGTCTGTAACACGTGCGGAGTCAGTGGTAACGAGAGCCTCGTAGATGATGGTCACTTTTGCAAACGGTTTCCCTACGGCCTACGCTGTCCGCACGGTAACACGGCAACTCGGTCGCAGAGGGGGATGAAAGTGCACCGGATATAGTTGTGCGGTTGGTTATACGAGGCGAGAAAATATAATCGCGACGTTTCTCCTCAACGAAATGCCGTTCGTCTCTCGGAGGAATACGGAATGGAAGTCGATATCCGAGAAGCAGCCGTTGCAGAGCACGTTCGCCGCGACACCGCGGGAACATGTGTACGTACACGTTCCGCGTGAAATAAGCGGAAGAGGGAAGAAGAGTGTTCGCGCAAAGGGATCGAGGACGAGGGATACGACGGGGCGGAGGGGGTTGCGATAAAAAGAGACGCCAGCAAGTCGATCGAAGCTGCCAGCACAGAACGGATGAAATACACGGACTCGGGGCAAAACTTGGTGCCAGGAGCCACGTTGGTGTACGATCTACTTCGATTGCGTGCGGGCTCTATGGTTGCAGAATCTGTCGGCTGCGCGGGGATTAATTACAATCGAATATCTCGGAATTTAATTGCGCGATTAAAGCGAGACGCTACGGCGATTAACCGAAACAACGGGCCAATATCTGACTTCGCCGGGATGATCAATGCGATTGTCGGCGTCAAGCCGAATACGCGCGGTCTGTCGGTCGATTTGTTAGCTTTTAAGCGCTTTTTGGTCCGTTTCACGGTATGTGGAATAATTTAATAATCTGCCGCGGAATAACTTAATAATCTCCCGCGGAACAACGCCTGTGCGCACGTGTGCGTCGCATATTATTTAAGCGAGGAAAATAATGGTTTGACCTTTTGTCGATTTTTATCTGTTTCGGGCCGTAGATTATAACAAGACTAACTTCTGTTCGAGTAATAGGATGTGTATGATAGGAAGTTTAGTGGAGCCCGGGTGAATTTGAATGAAATCTGCTTGATGAAATTTCGACGATCCATCCCCGGCAACTTTTTTTCTGCGACTGTTTTCACCCTCATCCTTCATCATTTCGAGCTCAGCGAAACAAAACGGACCAGGAAAGTGAAGAGGAGTAGGGGTAAACAGTGTAGTTGTTGGCCACCTAAGCCAGAGGTTCACATAAGCGTTGAATTATAAGTCTTATTTTGCTAGCTTTAAGAACGCAATTAGTGGTAATAGCTGTAAACGACTCTAATAATCTTGAAATAGCATTTCTTTAAAGAAAGAGTAGAAGGATCCACAAAAATTTTACAGAAAATACGTTTCCTATCAAAAAACATAGTTATTGGCCAGACGAACGCAATGACTGACCGATCGTTTGGCAGTTATTGGCCACTATTTCATAACCTTTATGTTGTTACATATACCCTACCTAATTCTTAATGCTCTAAGACCTAATAATAAAATAATGTAAATGTAAAAAAATTAATTGATTCGGTTAGAAACAGGATTTAAATTATTAAATAAAAATGGATATATTTTATTTTTTATGTATTTATTTTACACACAAAACAAAAATTTATTTATTTAGCAGAGAACAACATTGTCGACCGTGGGACACCATACTTTTTAGAAGCCACACGCTGCGGCGTACCTTTTCTCACAGCATCTATTGCTTCTTGTATTTGTTGTTCAGAATATTTTTTCCCGCATTTGTTTCCTTCTTTTCCTTTCGGCATTGTTTAAAATCAAAAATTCCTAAATTATATTCATAAAATGAAATTAAATCTAAAAAACATTTAAATAGAAAAGGTATTATAGGTTATATATTTTAAATTTAATAATATTACATTAAATGTTTCTATATTAGCTAGTATTGTAGTATTGCACTTAATACTAGAATTTTCTTTTAAAACATAACCTTTTAATATCACAACACAGAAATGGCCAAAGCATGGCGAATGGTGGCCAACAACTGCTTCACGGTTGCCATGACTGTTAGCCGTTGGCCTCGTGGCCAATGACTGTCCTAAGACATTATTTACATTCCAGTTCTTGGCCACCTATAATTTTTGCAATAATATATAATATTAATGAATAATTAATCCTCTTTTATAAAGTTTAAACCTTTATTTGTCTATATAACGAATATGAGAGTTATATATATATATATATATATATATATATATCGTAAATACATTAAATTATCTAAGAATTGCCTGAAGTAACCGTATGGCTATTCAATTCAATCATATAGTTTTCAAGCATCGATTTCAAGTTGTCTATTTTTTACACGCAGTATAACAATGAGTAGCGAAATATTGATTGCATTCGACGCATGAAAGTACACAAGGTATCTGAACATGTTCATTATAAAAAGCATAATGTACATTATTTCTTAATATTCATCTTTTTTTAAAAAAAGGCCTATCACTGCCGGGTGGCCAACAACTACACTGTTTACTTCTACACCCAACTTTAATTTTCCATAATTTCCATGCTATTTTTATGAACATGCTACGAATTGATTGGTAAAGTTCTACCGATGATAATGAGTCCAAACAAAGATATAAATCGGTGCATTTGTATGATTATTGATACTTAAGAGGTAACGCCACGATGGCGGTGATTTGTGAATTTGATTAAAAATGTAACATAAGATTTTTATGACATGTATAAATAAAAACAAAAATTTTTGGGGGGATTCTTTTTTAATAAGAAATAGCGGCACAATTGACGCAAAACAGCGGATACGTATTTTCCACTGAGTCATTCCGCGGTGTAATTTTTCACGTCCACACCGTTGGACCTGGACCAAAAAAAGCATACATTTTTGTAATCTACACACTAAATACTAAGTAGAGAAGTATCCAAGATTTCGAAGAAATATTGATTTTTGAAGGAATGGCGAACATTTGACAACAATTCTTCTTTTTTGTTAGAAAATTATTATAGAAATGTTAATTACAAAAAGAGTTTTCAATATTTTGCAAAAGTCATGGTTACTTCTCTTCTCTAGTATTTAGTGTGTAAATGACGAAACCTTTTTCTCTCTTTGTTCTAGGTCCAACGGTGTGGATGTGAATAATTCCACCGTGGAATGACTCAAATGGAAAATACGTATTGGCTTTACGATGCCGAATGGTCCCGCTATTTTTTATTCGAAAAATCTGAAAAAAAAAAAGAAAGAACCATATGTTATATTTTTAATAAAGTGCATAACTTTCTTTAAAATCACCTCCAAAGTTATCCTACCATTTTTGGCCTATCGTCGTGGCGTCACGCTTTAAGGGGTCATGCTCAGTCAGGAGGCCGAAAACAGGGTGGTCTTTGGAAATTTTTTACTCAAAAGCTGTAACACATTTCTCAAAAAATCTTTTTTCCTTTCAAGAATTGCATCTAGTACCGTGCATCGTAATTTTTTTATTTAAAAATATTTATCAATAACTAAGTTATTGTCCATCACTCGAAGGTTCTCTAAAAAAAAGGCTTCTGCGGTGACCACTGCTGCTCGAAAGTCGATCATCTAAAATAAAAAATTCAAAAGAATTTACGTATTATATTATATTATCTAGTATTTGAACGAAGGATTTTTCGAAATATTGATTTGGGAAAAAATGGCTGATGTTTAAAGTAAAAGTTTCAATTTTTATCATAAATTGTGCCTGATTTTCGTCAATTAAAAGAAAACTAAGCATCGGATAAAAAAATCCTTCGTTCAAATACTAGATAATATAATATAATAAGTAAATTCTTTTGAATTTTTTATTTTAGATGATCGACTTTCGAGCAACAGTGGTCACCGCAGAAGCCTTTTTTTTAGAGAACCTTCGAGTGATGGACAATAACTTAGTTATTGATAAATATTTTTAAATAAAAAAAAGTACGATGCACGGTACTAGATGCAATCCTTAAAAGGAAAAAATATTTTTTGAGAAATGTGTTATAGCTTTTGAGTAAAAAATTTCCAAAGACCACCCCTTTTTTCGGCCTCCTGACTGAGCATGACCCCTTAAATAGGAATGTACTCTAACGCCGCACACAATCATAAATATAGTCTGATTTATGCCATGTTTGGACTCGTTTTCATCGGAAGAACCTGACCCAATCAATTCGCACTATTTTTATAAAGATAGGACGAAAATGATGGAAAATGAATTTTCTGCCATTGCACAAAACATTGCAACGCTCATCTCGTTTACTCTCAGCGCATCTCTTTACTTTTCTCGTCAATCTGTTGACACCAATTCTTGGAAGCAAAACACTACCCTGCTCGCGACAATTTGAATGCGTTGACCCGACTAATTCCATGTGACTACTAAAGCACGCAGAATATTGATGAATGTTTTGAGATATCTGCATCGTTTAAACACCAATATAAGCTTCTGCAAATGAGGTTACAACTCTTGTGACTAAATACTTACAATCTATTAGATAGACTACTTTTTGTAGTCACTGCTAACTGATAAGGAGAGGTCACAACCTGGGCGAGTGATCTTTGGACGAAGCTAGGCTGAGAATGTTGGGGCCAAGATGTATAAACAAATATCAGAGTATGAGGGCCCACGCTTGGACATTTTTATAAAAATGACTTTAATCATTAAAATTTCGAAGTTATCGTGTTTATTTCATTTCTCTTGCTACTCATGGATCTTGATAAAAGCAATAAGAAAATATTACACGAAAATTAAGTTTTCTGCTGTAATGTGTTTCCTTAACTGCATTAAAATGGAACTACAACAAGGAATGTAAATATAAATAGTGAATAATTCTATAAAAATGGTACAAAATTCATCTGATAACGTTCAAAGTTTAATTTACCTGTGTATTAAAATATTGAAACAAGAAATGGAAAATGTAATTTGGTGTAATACATAATGTAATATAATATCAAATGAGAAAAGATATGTAAAAAAGGAATACCTAATCTAAGCCCCGAACCCAAATTTGGTAATTATTTACAAAAGGGTAGTCTGCACCGATTTCAATGACCTTGAAATATGTTGTCAAAATCAACATTCTAAACAACTTTTTCCTATACATGTTACCGTCGCTCGGCTTTAGCTTTCGGGATATTCGCAAAAAAATTGTGATCCGTAGTTGGTTGGAGTCAGATGATTTAGCGCCAATTTTTGGGAGATTTACACATTTTTCTATCTTAAATTTCCCATAAGTTGGTGATCCCCTCACGGAGGAAACTGCTTTCACTTTAGTGCATTTAACAGAATACTTTATAATCAAGAACTCGATTGTTTATTTAAATTAATGTTCGTGAGGCACAGTCTTGTACGAATTTTTATCCCCATCATGAAGATCAACGCTGTGTAAGGGAAATAAAATCGATCTGACAATTTCGAAATTTTCATGTTTAAAGCCATTTCTTATAAAACTTCCCAGCGTTAGTATCTAATCGTTTAGGATTTGCTTACACTTATCGGTTTCAACATTTTCAGCTCAGTTTGGACCAAGAAGCCTTCGATCGAGGCGTAACCTCCCTTTGTCAGATTTACCTTTTATCGATTTTGATGAACTGGTGCTTGACCTTAGGAATAATTGCCGTTTTCTTAATGATTTAATTTTTTATTACAACCTGTGTGGGTGGAAATTGGATAACGTTTAAGTTGGTATACATTATTTAATTGTGTTTGTAGACTACCCTTTTAGTCAGTCTTGATCAATATACCACCAAAGGAGGTTGACACGATGTAAAATTATAATACCCTTTTCAGACCTGCAAAATGCATGAACCAATGTGATCCAAATATTTCAGTGAGTATACAAGTTGCTGTAAAAGTATCTAAATCTGAGAAATGTATATCTTAGGGACTTAGGACATAGACATTATCTAACAGATATTTATAAGTTATTTTATCTGAGGAAAAAACAATTGGACCAAGTTATGCAGAAAGCTACCAACAGTTTTACCAACCCTCAATGATCTGAAATTCAGTAAATTTAATAAGAAGATTTTAATTGTTAAAGAAAAGTAGCTTTATTTCTATTGGGTATATCTTATTTCTTGTTGTTGTTTTACGATGTATTTTAATGGGTTATTTAATAGTGAGTAGTATAATCAATATTATTTTAAATTTTCTGTAGTTTTTGTTTTTAAGCCTAAAATGGAACTATGGCTTGGTAGTTTTAATAATTGTATAATGTAAGAGGTGTTCTATAGGTTGATAATTCTTTGCAAAATAAAGATCACAAAATTATGGGATCTCTACTGTGTTTAATTCATTTTTTGTCATTTTGAGGGTTCATAGGTTTCTGCATAACTTGGCGCAATTATTCTGGAATGATCCACTAACAGGATCAGGTCTTTATACCACTAGCATTCTGATAACTTAATATCAAGAAATAATGACGGTGATGATTGAGGCGTGAATAACTGCCACACACCGAGCTTTGTGAACTTTGTAACGAACAAAAAACACTTTTATTTAAATATATACAGCTACAAAATATACCAAATGGTGTTTGTTAGGTGTAAGAAATATTCACTAAACGTGTTTTGTTGATGTGTTAGGTATAGGGTCATAGTGTATTTTCGGTAATATAGGGTGGTGGTACGTTTTTCATGTGAAGTAAATATTTTTCAATTGTTTATGTTTGCTTTGTGCGAATGAATGTGCTTGTCTACAATTATCCGAGGTATGTTTTTAGAGACATGACGACTGTGTCTACTAGAAACGAATGTTTCTACTTTTTCTTTGGGGACCTGGTGTCCTGAAATTCTTGGAGCTCAGCCTGCAATAATTAATTGTAACAGATCCTGGTCGATACACATGGCGGACGTTTGTCCAGGAATCCTGATTTATGATGTTCTCAGGTGTTGAGACTAGTGGTAGAGACGGGCTTTATGATAGAGCCGTGCCTACTTTGCTATTTTTGAGATTGTACTTCCTAGTTCCTAACTTCGTACAGACTTTTCCCATATAGATTTTAATTTATATACTCACAGTCAAATAGACTAATTGTAAGACTCTAATTAGGACTTCGAGCATTTGAGGTTTCTTCCTGGCACTCAATAGCTATAAGTGTACTAGCGACAACACTCAGAATTAGACTCACGAATTTTGGTCCGGGGTTTTCAAATTACGGACAGGTGCGACATCTCTTGCGCTGTTTTCATGCATATACCCATACAGCACACTTCGTTGCAGCATTATTGCAGGAACGTTGCTGCACTAGTGCGTTGTTGCAGGTTGCATTGCAATATTGCAGAAATATTGCGCACGCGTTGCCACTGCATTGTTCCAGTGGAAACGATCCTACGATATTCTGTAATATTGCGCGCACATTGATGTGCAATGTTCCAGTGGCAACGATCCTACAATATTTCTACAATATTGCGCGTACATCAACGCACAATGTTCCAGTGGCAACGCCACACCACAATTGCACCCACATTGTCGTACAATATTCCTGTAATATTGCAGTGGCAACGCTTCTGCAATGTAGCGCGCGTATCGACGTGCAATGTTCCAGTGGCAACGATCCTACAATATTCCTGCAATATTGCGCGCACATCGACATGCAATGTTCCAGTTGCAACGCCCAAACAACATTGCGCACATATTGCCGTGCAATACGGATGAGAAAATATTGTAGAAACATTACAGCAATATTCTGAAGCAATTATAACTTTGACAAAACTTGTCGAAATATATACATGACGTTGAGTGGATTCTACAGCATGTTTCATTTAACTGGGTACGCTAGAATTTCTCGTTGGCCATTGAAGATATGAAAAAAGTGTTATCGTGAGACTTGTTTGTACATGAAATTATAGAAGAGATTTGAAGATCAATTTAATTTTTTTAGGTAGAGTAGGTACTACATATTTTAATGTGTGATATTATTATTATTATTATTAAACGTCTGTATTGCACAAACACGTATATACAATCAAGCAAGAGAAAAGAAAGAAGAAAAGACAAATGCAAAGGTCCAGTCTAAAGACTGTTTCCCAACCTAACCTAAAATGACACCGGGTGAAAGTTGTAATCCGCACCTATAGTGTTACAAATCCCTAATGGGGTTTGTCAAATGAGCCTTCAATTTTGAATAATTTGAGTTTGTAGTTTTACTCGGTAGGAATATAAGTTCGAATACGTAAGCAATCTTATCAATCAACGGTTGTAGCTGCGGCGGTAAAGTGTTCGTCTACGATGCTACAGGTCCTCGGTTCGAATCCTCCTGGGGAAAAAAATTTTCTATGAGAAAAAAGCACACGGGCGTTATACTACTACGATTCTGCCTACACACATTCATGTCGTCGCGTCCCTCACTGCCCGAAACGTTGCGGAGAGTCTATTGCTGTAAAATCTCCAAAACATTGCGGGAATACACTCCTGCAATATTGCCCAGGGCGAACATAGGAGTGAACCTGCAACTTCTCTGCAATGATGTTGCAGGACTACATATTTTTAATGTTCCCAAAACTTTGCAAAAATACACTCCTGCAATATTGCTAAGGCGGGCATAGGAGTGAACCTGCAACTTCTCTGCAATGATGCGGTGCAACATTGCAATCTCGCACCGCAATATTGCCGAAGAGTTACAGGATCATTGCCACAATTTTGCCGTTTCGTTGCAGAATCATTGTCGGAACGTTGCAGGACTACATATTTGTAATGCTGCCGCAACTTTGCAAAAATACACTCGTGCAATATTGTTAAGGCGGACATAGGAGTGAACCTGCAACAGTTCTGCAATGATGCGATGCAACATTGCAATCTTGCACCGCGTCATTGCAGAGACGTTGCTGCAATGTCATGGTGCTGTGTGGGTACTTGAGAGTGAGCTTGCAGATTGCGTATGCATTGCACAAAAAGCCGCAACTGTTCTTACACCTTCACCTTTACCCAACACTCTCCAAGATCATCTTGGAGGAAGGAACTAATGTGTTCATTCGCAATTCACAGCTTGTAAGAGTATTTAGATGTAGCGATCTGTATGTACAGGGTAGGGGAATTATTTGTCGTGACCTTTTGAGGTGAATCTTAATCTCTGGTTCGGTGAACGTTAGTTAAAAAGAGCAGTTCGAAAAATTATTTGCAACATTGAAAATTAATGGTAAATTTATTTTTTACATCCACGTGTTCTGCGCGTTGAGAAAAGAACAAATTTAAAAGAAACCGTAAGTTGCAAACGAATTGTTTGGTCAGGAAAAAGTAGAGTCCACACACAATCAAATCGTTACGAAATCTTTAAGAATTTTTTGAAAGTTTTTTTTACAAATGTACCCCGATCCAAAGGTGTAAGCCCCTGAAAACTGTGACAAATAATTGTACAATCTAGCATTTTGAATCCTTTGAGACAGATATTATGAAATGAGTATATGAATTTAGTTTGTAGGGTATTAATTGTTGTTATAATTGGGAAATCATACATATTCGGCTCTATAAATGGAATCACAGTTAACCACAAGTTATTTGCGAGTGTTTGAATTACGAAGCTCGTCATGGCTTTGGCATGTTTAATTGCGTAGCAATACATAGTTTTACAAGCTTTTAATAACTTTTAGTCGATAATTATACAGCAAACGAGGTTTCGAAACACAATGCATTGGCAAACAAAGAAATAATAATAAAATTGTTGGAAATCAAAAGGTATTCGTAGGAATTGTTTCGGAATAGATGGAATTATTTCATTACATTAATGGAATACGTGATATCGAGAAAAATTTGCGCGAAGAGAAAAATGTCAGGGCTTTCGAGAATAGTAATTATAGAAAATGTGGATGGAAAGTAAGTTTTATAATAACTTTCACCTTATGGCAGCAAAATTTATAAACTTCACTCTCATTAACACACGTAAGTAAACTTTTGAGTGGCTGTGTATGTTTATGTTCCATGCTCGAAAGGAGCTGTCGCTTCTTCCCGTTGCGAGCCAAGTTAATCTTATAAAAGTAATTAAGGTGAATGTCAACAAGTCCGCAATGCAATATTACCAATGTACACGACGTATGACTGAGTATGGTTTAACGCTTTTTGAACCAGCACGAAGAGTTATTTCTTAATATAATCGACTTCTTAAGTCGATCTCGTATAGATAGTATACAACTGACCGATTTGAAATTTAAAATGCAACTACTTAGACTGAGAAATCTAATTTATAATATGTAAACAGTTACCATTAAGGAACTAGTTCTTGATCAGGCACTAATTTTTTATCAGTTCATGAAATAAATCGTTCTTTTAAGTTTATGTCAATAAATAATTGTTTGAAATAATTACCAACATAAAAATTGATAATTCAAACATATATGTGTTGTCTGTGAAAGCAAGCAGTTAGTATTGTTAGTTTTCGTGAAAATAAATGTGTAACCCTGTTGAACGCCATCTCTTACTGTTCGAAGTAAGAGATTACCATCAACGCCACAGTCGATTTCTTTGCTGGTTGTTGCGATATTAAAGGTTATTTTCATACATTTTGCTTACAATAGTTTACTTTACATTGTAGCGCAAGAATTGTAGTATTATATGTATCATTTTGCTTTAAAAGTCAGTGATCATTATTTAGTTCCAATTTTTTCTTATGGAACTAATTTTTGATCACCTGAATAAAAAATAGGTTAGAACATTATAAAATTATAAAAAAATTAAATTTAGATGGTATAATACTAAAAATAAGTTTATTTGGTACTTTCTTTTTAATTAGTATTAGTATCTGATCAAATATTAGTTCCTTACCTGATAAGAAATTAGTTCCCATGTATTTTAGATGATCAAAAACTAGTTCCTCACCTGATCATAAAATTAGTTCCCATGTCTTTTAGATGATCAGAAACTAGTTCCTGACCTGATCAAAACTTAGTTCCCATGTATTTTAGATAATCAAAAACTAGTTCCTAGTCACTTTATTATTCCGTACCTTATAAATAATTAAATTATACTTATTTTCAACTGTTTAAAATTTTTCCTTAAAGTTTAAACATTAATTCATCTTTTAGTATAAAAAAGTCTATGGTTTAAAGTTTTATTAGGTTAAAAATAAATATTAAAGCGGGAAGACTTAAAAAAACTTAATTTTTCTGGAATTAAAAAAAGAAACAAGTATTGCACGTATCATTTTGCACGTTTGTACCTTTATTCTGCCGCCTTTTAAGACTATAAAAAAAGTTTTGCAAGTAAAAATATCCATTTACAGCGGAATAGGAGCTACATGAAGAGAACAATGCCCGAGGCTGAAGTTGAAACTCTCGACGAATAAAAAATTAACTTTTTTCGTCGAATAAAAAAAATTAACTTTTTTCGTCGAATAAAAAAATTAACTTTATTCGTCGAATAATGTTAACTCGGGTTAACTTTATTTGTCACATGACGAATCATTTTTTAACATTTATTCGTTATTCGAAATATTATTTAAATACAAATTTTGCTCGTCTCTGATCAGTGATTATCAATTAGGTTATGTTCGTTATCAGATTAACCTATTCCAATTCATACCCAGAGAACAGTCAGAGTAACTAATGGCAGTGTGCTGGTAAAATGTCAAAGTAAAAGTTAAGCGTGCATTTAAACGCTGGAGAAAGACTAGACTTTCAGATAAAATCTAGCTGGAGTCTAGAGGAACAATGAGACGTTATAAACTATATAGGATATGCTAGAAATATATTGGTTAATTGGGGAGCTCGTCCAATTTGCCGTAATGATGAAAAAAATGGTCACTTGATTGTCTACGTGGAAATACGTACTTCCTTATGGAATTATAACTATTCTCTATCTCTGGTCGAGTTTTGTAAGTATGTACCTTTTGGGGGGGGGGGGGGGGTTTATCAGGATTAAAGATACAAGTCTGTTATAATTCTCGTTGTGTAATAGTTAGTGATTGTACCAAATCTTATGATGTGTTTGCTCGTCCAACCTAACATTTTACTGTAATGTCATGAATATATTTGTCCAAGTAGGATGAAACCCAAATGAACCTTGTAGTCGTTCGCGTAAAACTCTACAGAAAAAAGCGTTTACAATTAGGATAGAAAATATTCTGATATTAATGACCCTATGGCGTTTCTTCCTCCCCAAAACGAGCAGCATATGTACCTAAAATTTTACCACTTACTTATGAGATATTTTAACCCAGTTTCAGACAATTATATTTAATAAGCAATAAATGAACTATGAATATAGTATTTAGTTTGAATGATAGTTTCTTTTTCTTGCAGGTATGTTGCAAATCTATTCATCACGGAAGGCGGTCACGGTAGACACGTAAGTGATTTTATGTTACATCTAACTGATGATTAGAATTCATAAAAAGACGCAGGAAAGATGTTAGTAACTTTCATTAAGTAGTTGTTTCTCATACAACAGAGATAAGATTTAAAGTGAATATTGCTTTGCGATAGTTTAATCCATTCCTTCTCGATACGTCACATATGGTGTACAACTATACCGGGGGTCCTAAAATTCAGGGACTTCCCGGAGCATACAATATCCTGACCGAAAAAAGGCATCGAAAAGTACTTTACCGTTTTGGGATCTGAGGCTTCATTCTCGAGATATTAAAAGTTGAATATTAACACTTTACCGACCGGTAGCCTATTAATCGGTTTTTTGTCCCCGACGCTTACCTGTGTCAGGGATGTATTTGCAGCCGAGTAATCGCCGGTAAGCGTCGGGGACAAAAAGCCTATCAATAGGCTACCGGTCGGTAAAGTGTTAACGATCCAACTTCCAGGCCGCGCAGTTCATAGCCGAGTCAGCTGTGCGCGGAGGAGTGACCAATTGTGCGCACACGCAGGAGATACGCGTAGATACAGACACACGCATACAGTGGAGCCGACTGCGCTAACCCATTTTCACGGTTTGAACCAGCGCGGTCGGCTCTACTGTGTGCGTGGGTCTGTGTCACTGCTCCGCGCTCAGCTGTTCCGGCTTTAAACTGCGCGGCCGGGAAGTTACGCCGCTAATATTCAACTGTTAATATCTCGAGAACCAAGCCTCGGATCCCAAAACGGTAAAGGACTTTTTGATGTCATTTGATGTCTCCCGAATTTTGGGACACCCTGCATAGTGCCACGCATATATATGCTTGCGTGCACCATATGCATGTACCGTACTGGTATATTTGCAAAAACATACATAGTTCTTATAAATATGCAATAGAGATTGCATAGCAGTGTAATGTAGCCGTATTTTTTATACGTAATAGAGAGCAAAGGCTGTACTACGATATGACCCAACCACCGTAATGAACCGAAATTTTGAGGGGTTGGGCAGGAGGGGGAGAGAACCTCTAATATAAAATTTTAGCTTCGGGTATTTGTTAGTTTCTGATATATTAATAAAAACGTTCATAATACATTGAAATCTGCCTATACAGACGTTACTAGTACCAGCGTCGCCTGGTTTTGGAGGGCGTAAATCTCCGACGGCGCAAACGTCACTCTCTCTCTCTCTGCGGTGTTTTACGACCACAAGAGTTCACTGGAGAGGGTGTGATTAAAGGTTGAACTTGAATAAATTGAGGCACTGCACATTAACATTAACAATGTAAACTGTATTTAAAACTGAACTTTAACAAAGGTGCACTAAGTTGTATGAGTCCCTCCAAGTTACTCGTGCGAGGTATAAATTTGGACTGGTTTGGGACTCTCTCGCTGGCTACAAGGCAAATTCGAAGATTCCCTTTAGGGGTGGAGTTTTAGTAACGTAGTCGTAGGTAACGCTGTTTATTGGCGGAAATGATCTGGTCGTAGGTGGTAACGAACTATAGGAAAGCGAAATCCTGATCAAAGCGTTGGGGAATCCGTGAGTTGTTTGTCGCGAGGCCGTCACGGCGATCCTGGGACCCTTGGCCCTGACTTGGGCTGATCGTCTGCGTTTCCGATACAGCGAATTTATGAGTTTACAACGGTCCCAGGTCTACGAGGCGCGGACTGACAGACCAAGTGTCTGCCAGATGAAGTTTCGAAAATACAAGGCGCCCTTATGCGTCCTTGGTGGTCCGGCAACGAGCTAACGCTCAACAACCGCTATTGTATCGTCGGCTGTGAAACAGTTTACGGTGACGAGAAAATGATTGCATTAGTAACGTCTGTATAGGCAGACTTTAATGTACTATGCCGAAAGTTTTTTATTAATATCTCAGAAACTAACAAATACCCGAAGATAAAATTTTATAACAGGGGTCCTCTTCCCCTCCCTCCCAACTCCTCAAAATTTCAGTTCATTATGATGTTTGGGTCATACCGTAGTATATCCAGAAAAAATAAATGTCAGTTATGTTATTTTTAAAACTTGTAAAATTTTCCACAAACACTTTTACCTGCCAATTTTATGTTCGCTTACCTTATATGTCTGTATATATTGATTTTGAATTAGGGAAGAAAGCGTGATTGGACATTTTTAGTTTTTAGTATAAAACATGTAAGCGTAAAAAGTTAGCGTTCGGGTACAACTAAAGGCACGGTGCAATAGCAATATCACACTTTACTTGAAGTTGAGCCGTAGATGGTTAATGCTTGACATCATCACTTGGGAAATCGACCAAGAAACAACGATATGAGTTTATAAGGAGAATCTTCTATAGAAGATATATCTTGTTAGAATGCACGAGTCGACGTTCGTAGTCAGGTGTGATTCGAAGAAACGCAATGTTCTCGGCGAATGGTTTTCCATGGAACTTTTTTTCTGGTTTTTCGTTACCTGTGTTTGAAATTACATTCAGGAAGTTTTTGATTATTGCACTGAGAATCGTACTCGATTGGTACTTTGTTAATTTGCTTTCGTTTTAACAATCTCTTGTTTCGGGTTAATAATTTTAAGTTACAGTCCACATTTGGAGCGAATTCCTTTTCAATACATCATTAAATAAATGCTTTCCAGTTATGAAAATCACAAACACTTTTTATCATCAACATTTCAGTCGAAATAAACACCTGTATCCACCACACATTAATGGACAATCATCTATGAACATGTTATACTTTATACAATTAAGCACAGACTCGTCAAACCGTTATAGAATGTGTAGTGTTTTAAATGGCACTAAATTACTTTACTACTAGAAAATTACGAAGTCCGAGATTAATCTGTTTACGTATATACTACATTCGTTTTTGAGTTAAGTCGAGTTTGTTTTTGGTTTTTCTGCATTGTACGATTTTAATCTCATTAATAGGAAGACCTGTCCAGTGAATGAACATTTTGAAGTTAAATAACCAGTGAATGAACACCTAACAAAAGCAACAACAATAAGACTGAACAACATTGAACTAAATAAAGAACATAAAAAGAACTTAATTGAATAAAGATGTACTGGATAAACTTTAACGTGAAAAGAGCGCGATAGGTGTTAATTTTTCGTATAATATGAGCAGTGTTCATTCAGTGAACAGGTCACCCTATATCATATAATGATGTAACATGCTTCCATCCTTCTCCCAATTTTTCAATGCGCATTTACACAAATACAGTACTCCAGAATTATGGAATAAAAAGCACAGAAAGAACGAGCAAAATGTCCACTCCAATTAATACCATTAATACCTTGAATGGCGTCGACGCGTTTTCATGTCGATAGATTTGCATCCTGTGCATGGTTTTGGCATGCTTTGGCGATGTGAGAGCATCGAAAGTTTTATCCGAGAGTGGTTGCTCTGAAAACAAGCCGAGCAAGGAGTTCGCTTTCTACGCTTTGTACAAAACTTTCCCAGCAGATACGATCGATCGGAAAGGTCTGACCAACTTAAAGGGGCATTTCTCAAAACCTTGCGCTACTGAAAGTGCTAATAGGATTTCGGTACCTGATTAAATGATTTCTATCAATTCCATTTTTATTTCAGTTATTGTGCTCGTCCCATTCGTTCCGCTATTGCAAATTGCAATAACGTTTCCTCACATCCACCAGTAAACGTGAGACCACATCAATGACAGACTTCGTGGAAGCCATTTGACAATGCTCTGAATCAGCCGAGTTTTTTAACGTCCTCCGCGAAACTAGCTGAATTTGCGGATCGTAATCCGGAAATCCTTCCAAGTCGTCGTGGAAATGGAAAAATCGGTAATTCTTTTCGCGGCACGGGACGTTCCCAAATCTAGAATAACGAATGTTTCCGTTTAGTGCCCTGTGAGAGATGTTCGATCGTCAGTAAAAGCAGAACGAAACGTGAAAATGCGATGAGTCAGTAGTATGGCGACGTGTGCGTTATTTTTCGCGTCATTTTCTGCCGCTTAAGCCAGCCTATCTTGTCTCCTTCTCTGCTATTTCCTTTTGTAGGTGAAGTTCGTTAACCCGACAGAATAATGCCATTGACGTAAACCAATCAAGGTACTGACGAAGTCGAAGTTCAGGCTGCCTACAGTTTGGGCGTTTGTCGCCGATGTG
The DNA here is from genome assembly GCA_029448645.1 of Andrena camellia. Classification (NCBI taxonomy): domain Eukaryota; kingdom Metazoa; phylum Arthropoda; class Insecta; order Hymenoptera; family Andrenidae; genus Andrena; species Andrena camellia. The sequence goes on from CM055678.1 coordinate 9,870,534, forward strand.
ACACATTTCACGCATAGAGATTCTGAAATATTCGTGGACTCCACAGTAATCAAACGTAACTTTTACCATAATCATCACAAATTGAAAATTAGTTTTCAGTGGCTAAAATTAAGCTTTCGTAAAATTTAGAAATTATTCTACGGCGTCAGTGAACGCTGGTTTGCAACTGCAAACTAGCTACCTGCATGCTACTTTACAATATAATCGTGTGTGCGCCAATATAGCGATGAAATTTCGTTGGAACGGACGAATTCAGCGGTTCATTTCAAACGTATGTACGTTCCGCATACCAGAAATTATATAAATTGCGTGCAATCAATTACGACCATCGTCAGTGTTGTTTGTTGTTATATTTACTTTAACGATAGTCGACGAATAAACAACAGCATAATTTCGGTGCCAACACTTCGGAAACGTTACGCTACGTCGGAATTTTCACTTCGGAATTCAATTATCCTCTTTAACTAGGGCAGACTAATTTGTGTTGCGTTTATTACAAAATCTCGATGATTTTATTTTCTCTTTAAGTAAAAACGGAAATGGCAGACTCCAGGGGCATTTGTTCTGTTGTCACAGTTTACGTGAACTTTTTTAAGAACAAAAGACACCATTTTGGGGCAAAAGTTTATTACAACTATATTTATTTCCACAGCTTTTATTTTGTACGTATCTTGAAAATGCTAATTCGAGATTTAGCAAATTAATAAAATAAGGAATCCTGTTACTATTTAGCTACCACAAAGTTAATAATACTGATTTTTCAAACACATTTACATCAACGATTCAAGAATATCAGTAGTTTAGCTATATAATATCCCAGGGCGAAATGATAGGATATTTCAAATAATTATTCAGTTCAACAGTATGAACAACAATAGTTTCCATTTCTCCGTCTTTTATTTCCTGATTTGATATACATAGAATGACATAACAACGGTGCCTGCTGGAATAACAGGACTTATGACACCGTACCTATATACAGTCATTTCCACTTGCACGTGTGTTGGTAGGGACCGACCACTGGCATACAGCCGGGGAAAGGGGAAGCAATTACCACTTCATTATTTCACGGTTGGTTGAGTCTTCGCTCGAGCTACTCGACAAGGAGAGTGAATATACTGAAAGTGAGTGAAATAGGGCAGCAGCGTGAGACCCCCGACCGACCCCTGGCAGCCAGCAGCCACAAGCCGTGCGTGCGGCATGAGTCACCAACTACGTGAAAATTAAAATTTTTCATATTTTAACTAGACCTTCGTAAAAGTATTACCGATGGAGTGGTGAAGTTCTCCCGATCGGAATCGGTTCAAATACGACGCAATTCGAACTTTCCAGTCCCACGTGCCATTATATGTATGAGTTAGGTACACATTACGTGTAAATGAAAGTAGACCGAATTGCATCGTGTTTGGACTTATTTTTATCGGGAAAATCTCACCAATCCATCGGTATTATTCTCACAGAGGTCTATAAAAAATATATACATTTTAATTTTCTGTAACGGTTGTCTCATTCGACACGCTCGTTTTATTGCTCTCATCCATCGTTGCGCCAGCTTCTCGATGGTAAACTCGCGTTGAATAAGCGAAAAAGTGGTGGTGACAGTCCGCTCATATGGAACAGGCACTTCAACAAGCAGGGGGGTGGTGTACTTTGGACATAATGCTCTTAACGTTAATTTTATTAGAAGTTCTTTGTTTATTTTTTCTATAATTTCGTAACTTTTTCCAGTTGGAACGCCTGTGTTTAGATTAAACCGTTGCTTCCGGGATGACGTGACATGGTCATGTTTTCCAGGAAGAAGACTCCTGCTTAGAAATCGAACCTATTATCACCGCTTCTTTTTGTGTATTTCAACGTCGCAGCAATTGCGCTTAAGTGGTTATTAGCGACGAAGATTTATGATTAATGAATTTTAGAGAGCTAGGCTATGTTGTAGGGCACTGAATCTTCCAGAATGGAAGATGCTTTTAATATTTGGTAGTAATCAGTGAAATTTGCAGTCAGGTTTGCTCTTATTCGAATTTTTTCACAGGTCAGTTGCCCGAACGTTCCGACTGCTTTGAAACTGTGCAGGTTTGTAGAGGATCTCGATAGAAGTATCAGGCAATTTTTTGTGTGTAGCCATTTTCGGTTCTACGGGGGCGAAAACACCCCTTGAAGGTTAATGTGTGATTTCCTGCTTTTCTGAATAAATTATTACAATGAAAACTTAACGGCTTTTTATGCCCTATAAAACTATGTAATCAAATTGTTAAAAAATTGTAGTGGGGAACAATATTTTATTTAAATTACAAATTTTTAATAATTTCATTATTTGGGGCCTAAAAAGCCGTTAAGTTTTCATTTTAATAATTTTTTATATCTACTATGGTTTATAAGATATTCGGGAAAGTACCTGTGAGGTTTGAAAAAACATGCATATTTGGGAATTTTGAGGGGAAAAACTTGAAGGCGTTTTTAAGCAAACATTTATGTATTGGAAAGTGTACGTGTTAAATTACTTGTAAGGTAAGTGCGGGTAATAAGGCCCACCTGTCATTTATCCTTGGTAGGTCAATCTACGATACTGGTAATGCCATTTATTGCTTTTATTACATACGAAATGTCATTCGAAGAGTTTCCGCGCGATTAATACAACATTTGTCGGCTGTAAATTCAAGAAATGTTTCGCCGGCAACTAGCGTTGCTACAATTATAAGAATTACGTCGGTTTCATGGCTTTGTATTGGGAGTACTCACTATCCAATTACTGTAAAACTATAGGTATGTATAAGTACATATGTTGGCAACATATTCCCAGAAAATTTATGATTTTGTAAAGTGCACGCTTAACATATAACCTCGGCAATGAGGAAGTGACAAAACAGATAATGAGGTCCACCAAAATATTAAGTGGGCTTTAAGGCTCAGGAAGTAACCAGAGACCCCTTCCAAAGCAGGAACGATATTGAGAAGAGCTCCAAAGCACGTGTCACTTCAACCAGAAGAAAAAAGACCTCCAGAGAAAACGTGGACGGTAACTCTGCAGACAATTGGTTTTGCAAATTATGCAGCACTGCATTCAAGAGTGATATGCGACAGTGTGACATGTGTCTCACCTGGATACACGAGGATTGCGTTGGACTCACATCTAAGGAAGAAGATGTCTTTGTTTACCCGAATTGTACATACTAAATAGGTGGGCCTTATTACCTGCACTACACGAAACAAAGCCTGTTTACAAGGGTTTCAAAAACCTATTAATTTTCGTATTTGCTGTGTTCATATATTGTTAAAAATATTGCAGTTTATAGTTTAATGTCCACAGATTTCTATAAAAAAAAAGTTTTCAAGAATATTTACAAGGTTTTTTTTAAAAAAATTATTGATCCTGAGGTGGGCCTTATTACCCGCACTTACCTTAGTAATTTTTGCTATGGAAAATATAAATAAATAAAAGAAATATCAGCGATTTCCCGGCATCGATTTTTTTTCAGTAGTTTGCGGTGACCACTCTAGTTTTGACCTGGTTCATCTGAAGTAAAAAAATCGCGGGGATTTAGTTAGTATATTAGATTATCTCGAAAAATTAATTTGCTACAAAATGACGGCTTTTCATAGCAAAAGTACCGATTTTCGCCACAGAATCGCTCTCATTTTTCACCATTTTTCACCTGTAAAATAAAAACTACGCGGCGGAAATGAAAAAGCCACGATTAAGGACTAGATAATCTAATATACTATCTAAATTTGGTCGAATTTGTTATGTGTGATGAACCAGGTCGAAGCTACAGTGGTCACTGTCAAGTGCTTAAATAAAAAAAAAACCCTGCCGGAAGATCGCTTATAATTCCATTATTTATTTAGATATCGCATTGCAAAAAAACTACAGGAACTTTAAAATATATACTCACGAATATACAACCGTGTATTTAAAAAAAGTCTTGAAGTTTAAAAAAAAATCCTCCAAATACTTGTGTTTTCAGACCTTACAGGTAGGGATAACCCCTTAAGGGGTGTTTTCACCCCGAAGAACCCGAAATAGGCACAAACGAAACATTGCCTGATACTTCTATTGAAGTCCTCTACTAACCTGCACAGTTTAAAAAACAATCAGAATATTTGGATAACCGAACTTCCCTTGTCAAAGGTATTTACAATTCAGAAGAATATGTGTCATGCCACCTTTTCTCTAGCCCATATTTCATGATGTGAAAAAGGTATTATACGTAGTTATTGAAACGCAGCCCGATCAGTTCTTGGCTTAGTTCAGCGATGCTCCGATGGGCGGTCCGAGGACGCGAGCATCCATAGCGTTTTTCACGAGCCGCGTGGAAAGGGTGCTCGAAGCCAACGAAGCGGTGGGCATGCAATGGATAGGGAAAACTCTAGTGGTATGCGTGTAGGCTCATACCCTTAAGGTAGTATAAGTTCCACGGCGCGTGGCTCGCGCCGACTCGCCGAACCTAGGAGAGCTGAGCCGACTCGCCGAACCTAGGAGAGCTGAGCCGACTCGCCGAGCCACGCGCCGTGGAACTTGACCTTTAAGGCCTAAGGCCCAATCCAGATCTGGACGCGGCCTAAGGGCACACTACTGGAGTTTTCCCTATGCGTTGCATGCCCGCCGCTTCATTGGCTTCGAGCACCCCCTTCCGCGAGTGTCGTAGAAAACGCTGTGAATGCTCGCGTCCTCGGACCGCCTATCGGGGCATCGCTGGCCTAGTTCCTACTTGTACAGTATCTACTAACATTAGATTACTATATTCTCGGATAATTTCTGCTTCCATCAGTGCGACACAACCGAGAAAGACTGAAGCAATTATGAATTGTTCAATCGAAACTAAAGCTAAGCGTACACCTACATGACAAATCAATATATACCAGCTTTTGAAGAAATAGAGACTTCCATTCTCGATGAAAAGTGCTTCGCCTTCGATATCGTTTTATCTTTGGATAAGAAATCACAGCCCTTTCTGATGTGCTATAAATTACAGGACACCATACTTATTCTCAATGCGTCAGATAAAGTACGATCTGAGATTATAAAACCTTAATCCATTGATTGGATCCCTGAGTACATAGTCAATGTCCTAATATAATTCCAACGCTTCATGCTCGATGTGAAAGATTCAAATGGTACGCAAGTTTCCTCGATAAAGAGGAAGCAAAACGTAAACTTCCAGTTCGTCATATTTTTCAAGCAAATGAATGTAATTAATTGGTTTAACCTGTGTGGTAACAATTGATGTTGGTGTAAAAATTTCCGGTTTGTAGGTTTCCCGTATTTGTCCATAAACGTTGCTTCTCTGCTTGCGAAGTGACTAGCATTCCAGCAGGTAATTATTTTCCTGGTCTGATATACTGTAGACTCGCAACAACCGTGACGAACCATGGAATAGACTGACTCGAGGGTGAGAGGACGGGAAAGCGAATCCTATTGCTTCGTAGGCGAGCAACATCGAGCGTGTTTTCACTTTCCACATGGTCACTTTTCAACCGCACGCACTCGGAGAAAGTGGCGTACGCGGCTGTTGAACGAAACCGAGCGCACTTCGTGATGAATTTCATTTAAACGCAATACAAAATGCATGTGTGATTCGCAGTGATTTTTTAGTATTACACTTGAGACAAAGGAATCTGGTGGCGGGCTTGACAGCTCATTTAATATCGTAGGGGAGAGGCTTGCAGATTGCCACCCCTTAGCTTTTTTGATCATAACTCGTCATAAAATTAACGTATCGTTGATTTATGGTGTAAGTTGGAAAGAGGAAGTGTAGAGCTACAATCCTGAGCTGGAAATCATGTAAACTCTCGAAAAAGAAAAATTATACTGCGAATTCTCGAAAGTATCTAAAATTGACTCCTTGAAATTTTGGCTTGCAGATTGCCACCCCTAGAAAAATTGCTGAAAGTGTAAAAAACTCAAGTAAAAACCTGATTCAGAAAACTTTTCTTGACCTGCGTGCTGCCATAGTAAAAATGTATCAAAACTGTAAAAAATAAACGAAAATATGACTAAAATGCAATAAAAACACTTCACTTCAAACTCCATGACAATAATAAACATCACATAATCATGAAAAATGACATTTGAGTGTAAACAAGCGGGAAAGAGAGAGGTGGCAACCTGCAAGCCAAAAAAGGTGGCAACTTGCATTCCGACGCATTTTTGGAAAGTATGAGAAAAAATTGTCAATTCATGATATGTTTGGAAATCTGTTTGCCATATGTCAATTAGATAAAAAAAAAAAACAACACAGTACGAATAATTACCTTGAATTGTCGATGAAAATGTTCAATTTACGAGCACAGGGAAAACACACAATTTCAATAATTCAATTTCTTGACAAACACTATATCACACTTCGCTCAGCAAACACAGTGTTATTGCGTCTGTCCGCTCCAGAGGTTAATAAATAGTGACAACTACTCTTTTAACGTCGATGTGAGTCAGAGTTGAGGTTACGACACTGCTAGAAAGTCGAAATACAGCAGGGGTGGCAACCTGCAAGCAGTGGCAACCTGCAAGCCTCTCCCCTACAATAACCTTGTAATAGCTTTCAAGCAAACGAAAGATCCGGCTTCGAAACCCGGGTTCAGAAATCTGATCGGCTGATTCTTTTCCTCGTTACACATCTAAACAAGTGGATCGGGTCTAGAGAAAGTGTATATCAGCGTACAGTAGACATTTAATACTCTACCAAGGCGCATCAGACCACAGTTACAACATTTTCTTCAGCGTGAGTGACAGAAACTTGTCATTATCCATCGTTATATTATACTAGCTGAAATGCCCGGCGTTACTCGGGTTAATATAAGTTTTAAAATAAAAGAAAAAATACAAACATTTGCTTTGAAGCAAAAACGCACTGACATCCCGACTAGATCCGATCGGAATAAAAAGGACAAAAATAATTTTGATCCCGGCCTAAATGATTAAAAATAAAAGCGCAGGGGGTAAATATTGAATATTAAAAGTTATGCTGAAACTAATTGCTGAATGGCATGCTTTTGTCATGCATGACTTTTAATCTGGTTAGATCTCAGGACAGACTTTGAATTGAAGACTTAGACTGCTCGCAATCAAGTGGAAGAAACTCAGTGCAACAAGGACGCTCTAGCAGAATGCGAAAGCTAATGTATCAAAATACGTGGAGCATTATAAATGTTTATATAAAAAGAACATTTCAATATTTACGCTGCACGCTTTTATTTTTAGTCATACGAGAGAATGCTTCTAATGCAGTCATTTAGGCCGGCATCAAAATATTTTTTTTCCATTTTAGTACATTTTAATAAAAGCTTGTTTTTTAAAAAAAGTCTACTATAAATTATTTTCTGCTTTTAATCGTCGGGGATTTTCATCTTTATTATCTACATTAAATTCTGTAAAAGCTTGTTTTTAAAAAAAATTCTATAAATTATTTTGTGCTTTTTAGTGAAAAATATTGTATTGTCATCGGAACTACGTATGTGTGCAAAGTTTCAAGTCGATCGGATACGTGGAAGTGGATCAAAATTAGCTTACAAGGTTTCACCCTTACAAACTAACGAACTCACAAGTGAAGCTAAATAAAAACTTGTAACTTGCAAAAACTCATAAATTGTGAGAAAAAAATTGCAAGTGAACTGGTGCCACTAGATACGCGAGCATTCTTCCTGCACCAGCTAATTTCTTCTCTCATCCCCTGTAAATTAACTGAGTCTTCCTGCCACATAGTTGTGTCTTTCTCCCGGTAATGAGGAAATAGATACTTCTTCCACAGACAGCACTCTTCTACAGAACTCTGGGGTTGTTTTCAAACCGCAACAGAGTAGAGATTGCGAACACGTGAACCATACATGGATAAGTTAAACTTTAAAACACTTTCTCTAGTCAACAGCTCAGCATCACGCTAAATTAACTATAAGGGCAACTCAACTCTTTCTTTAATATATATGTGAGCTCACTGGGATCAAAATCTAGCGTTACTATGTTACCACGTACATAAATCGCTCGAAAACTTAACACTGATTATGTATGCGTGCACACTTTAAATCCAAATATATCAAGAGCTATTGAATATGACGCTAAGACTTATGTAGCCTTTGGACGTCCAGCATATGTATACAGGGTGTTAAAAAACAAGGTCTTTAGAGGCTTCATTTACATACACTCACGTCGGTATTTATGTCGACGATGCCATGTTTCAGGAAATTCCGATTTTACTTACCTATAATGTTTCAATTCGTTTTTATTTTGGCTCCCTTTCAAGAGGCCTCCAAACGCAGGTAGATGTTGCAGTGAAACATTGATAAATGCATCGACTCCCAGGTTTCATGAAACTGGCATCTTGCTCACCAGCCAGGAGGATGAGCAAGATGCAAGTTCCATGTATCAATGTTTTACTGCAACATGTATCAGCGTCTTGAGGCTCTTTTATTGTTTACGTTAAGCGGTGACGTCGCCGCAGTTGTTCACAAAGCGTTCGCTGAAAAGCATCGGGTGCATTGTTGTAAATTCGATTTCCAAAGAGCATCGTGCATATTCAATTCATTGGAAAGTAAGTTGAAGCATGTAAATAATTATTAAAAAGTTACAAAATTGTCATGATTAAATATTAATTTATTTTCAAGTATTTGGAAGTTCAAAGAATGTTTTTAATTGAATAAACGTAATAAAAATAATTTGTTAATCATAGAATGCCGAAAATAAGGGGGAACTATCTGCAGTGAAAATGATACAGATATCTATAGGTACAAAAGAAAAATGGAAGGTCAATCGTTGCAGTAAGTAACCTCAGATTTTTTAAAGATAAAGGAAGGTGTCAGGATAATGTGTAAAAAAGATTACATAAAACAGGAAAGGCTGAGACGGGAAGGAAGAGAAAAACTCTCTGTCTAGATCGGGAAATAATTAGAGAAGTTAAAAAAAATCATTAATTACTACATAACACATTAAAGAAAGCCTTTCGCTATCAATTAGTATAACTCCAACAAAATCCTGCATCCATAAAGCTAACATACATGGCTGCATATCACGGAAAGAACCTTATATCGCTGCTTGGCATTAATAGTGGCATAACTAAAAAAATTGTAAATTTTACAGGAAAAGCAGTTTAAAATTTGCATTGGACTAATAGTTGAATACGAATCATATAATTTGTCTGCTCTCTGATGTCAAACAAATGAAGTTAGAAATGTGCCGTTGTACGTGATAAAAATACTGTAAGTACCTATGGAATCTATTTGTGCAAAAAAAAAGGACATTTTTCGAGTTATGCCACTATTAATGCCAAGCAGCGATATACAAAGGTACCCAAACTAAATGCCAGCAAGCATCGCTGTTAGTCAATCACTGGGAGGTGTTATAAGCTATGTCGCCTTTTGCCCCCCCCCCCCGCCCTTCACCTGTATTCCTTTAGAATCTTCACCCTAGATAAGCAGCCGACCACTTTCTCCTTTTAGTTTTATTGAACACAATAGACCGGACCTTCTTTCCTTGTATTCCTTCGAAGATCCTTAAATCAAGCCTTCGCGCCAAAACCCTTTTATCCTCGCGTTTCCGCGAGGGACCCTATAAGTCAGGCCCTTACTCCAAAAGCCACTTTCCGTCGATTTCCTTGGGAAAGATGAGCAAACCGGATAAGGCACCTTCAGGCCCAAGACCGATAGGAGAATGCTCCTACCCTCTCTCAATTCTCCACCTACCCCTAAGGAAAATCTCCTTTAACCCCTCAGCGTGGTATGACGAACAGGACTCGTCATAGGAAAGCTGTCCGCAACGGCGGTATGACAAGCACCGCTCGTCATGAGATGTGAAGCGGAGGCAGCCAGTAGGGCTTGGGACCAAGGTCTATTGGACACCCGAATTAGAGGCGTGCTGTGCTCTTCTCATATACATTGTGTAGGTCTTGGGAAGGAAATATTGCCGTGAAGAGGGCGTCTTCAAGGGAGTGGCCGTTTGGGAGGGATGCAAGTCCGATTGGTTAGATTAGGAGGTGTGACAATATTTCTTCAGGACTGCTATGCAGTAACGCCTTAACAGCAGGGGTCAAGGTTTCGACCAATGCAATTCATCCCACAGCTAAGAACTATGCTGGGCAGTAAAGCCTCCACACTGAGAGGTTAAATAGGAGCCCTTAGGAGACGCCAAAGGCAGTCGTAAACGAAACTCTTGAGTGTAAGAACCTACAAATGTAAAGTCAGCACAATTGTATTAAATAATAAATAAAATAAATATTAAAAACAAAGAATAACTAATTAACCTCAGAGTTAGGACATCTACATATTTGTATTTACAATGAGTTGCTCGGTGACAAATTATTTTAGGTATTGAGAGCAAAAATGGACTAACCCACATTTTTTGCGAAATTGAGTTAGTAGCAATAATGTATTCCAATAGGCTGTACTAATCATATAAAATAGGAAAAATTAATTTTTTTTCAATGTGGGTTAATCCGTTTTTGTTCTCAATGCCTCATTTAAACATGCTCATGACTCCAACGCCTAGGGCACAAGGTTTGTGTCACAGTAGCTACGCCACAGTGGACGCGTCACCCTGTACCCCACCATCAAAAATGGGTACAGTAAGTCCCCGCTATGACCCCGGTTTTACCTCCCGTTGACAGTCCGGCGACTATCCCCACCATTTCTTGGAAGCCTGCGGACGAGAGTGAGAGAACCGGACAACGAGCGAGAGGAAACGAAAGAGTCAGACACGAAGTTGCCGTCGGGTACGAAAGAGAGAATCATGTCGGTGACCCACTATGAGCCCGCCGCCAGCCCCGTTCGTCGGGCTCATAACGGGGATTTATTGTACATATAATAGCACCCCAAAACGAGAGTAGAATCAGTTCCAAAAACCCGTTAATACGAGCAGTAGTTATTTTCCAAGTCTTCAATAATTCTCGCGCAGCAGAGTTTCCGAGGATCCTCGGCCAGTGACTGTTTTTTAACCATTGGTAATGGTGAAACAGTAATTGGCCCTCTGTTAAAAACAAAAAACAAACACAAACAAATACGTACATAATAAAATATTCTCCATTTCTATTGAAAAATTTTAATCTTATTTCTATCACCAAATCGGATAACATTTTCTTTTACGTTATACTATGTGTCAAATAGCGGTCAATCATTGTTCAACCAATTGAACAATTACTGTTTTGACCATGCCAACTATCTTTCTTCGTAGGAAATATATATTTTTTATATTTTTATAAATTCTTGATTTATTTCGGTAAATTCTATTTATTTGTAGATTATTAAAGATTTTTTCATACTATATTGATATTCATTTCAAATTTACTAAATTAAGGGGTCTCCCTACCTTGACGGCATGAAGAGAAGCGTGATATTTGGGATTTTTTTAAAGAGAAACCCTCAAATTATATTAATTGAATACTTTATGCCCATATTTGTACACATTTAGGCAACACTTAAAAAAAATTAATTTAAAAAAAAAACGGTATCTAAAACTTTAAACGCGTTTTTCTCAAAACGATGTTTTTCGAATTTTTTAGCATCATATCTCAAAAACAATCACCCGATTTACTTCAAACTTGGCATATATTTTCAGTAGATGTCCCATTCTCGCCGGTACTAAAACTAAGTCGGTTTTTGCAAAATTAGACTTTTGTCACTTAAAAAACCAGCGTTTTTTTTTGTAGAAATCGATGTCTGTTTTAAACGCTGCCATTCTTTTTTTACTTTTCAATATTTCTCATTTAATCCAGTTCAGACGATAGCCACGCTCATACAGATTACAGAAATTTTTAAATTTTGTATTTCACACAACCACAACGACTGATTTTATGCTAACCATGCGCATATGATTTTTATAAGGCGCTCTATTTGAACCACTATAACTCCGGATATAACCACTATTTTTGCATACAATTTTTTCTTCATATTCTCTAGAGATTGACAAATGAAGCCACAAAGTTGGAAGTAAAAATATTTAATGGTTTGGTTTTAAAAAATTCCCAAAATTCGCATCATTTCTCGTCCGTCAAGGTAGGGACACCCTTTAAGATTTATAATTCACTATTTATGTGACACTCTTATTTAAATGGTCAGCCATTGTACTCTTTACCTACCCTAACAGAAGCCTAACTTACTGCACACAGAAAATAACAGAAGATCACGGTTAATAGAATCGTGAGAGTAACTGGGTCGTAGCTTTTACTATAAATACAATGAAACACTGCAAGTGTTACAACATAAGTGCCTTGCACGAAATATGGTATTTCACGTCACAATCTCATCATATGGTACATCGTACTCTCTACTCCTACAACATCCGCTTATCACAGCGAGGAAAGGGTATATCACGAGATAGGGCTTATCACCGTTCTATCTGCTCGATTTTACGCGGTGCTATCGAAACAAGAAGAGCTCGCTCCGTAAATCGTGCCTCGCGTTTGCACGCAGCGCAGCGTGTATGCGTGTAATGTATAGAGCGCGTATGCATCATGCTGGATTTAAGCGGCCAGCAATTAACGTTACTTCCTCGCGGCGAAGATAAAATAATTGTTCGATAGTCAGCGTGACCGCAGCGCACTTTTACTTCGGTTTGTGACCGGCGAAATTAATGGCTTCCGAAATACAGGCGCGGTCATTAATTTTCTTGAAACCGCAAAAAGGCAGAACAAAAGTCAACGACGTCAGTTCGTAGCAATTAAAAGAGACCCAGCCACCACTTGGCGTATCATCGTCCTATGGATTTTCCATTCAGTTTCTTCCTCCTCTTCGGTTTTTGCATCTAGGTTCGCGTGAATCGCTGCGTGACACGATGATTCATGACGTACATTTAGTGTGTCCCTATTGAATTTGGAACGACGCGTTGTTTGATTCATTCGAGCTAATGCCCTCTGCTGCAATTTGTTACTGCTCAAGGCTGTTCGCAAAATTGCTCGAGCTTTTGTGTATCGACTGTTGAATGAAGGACCACTCCTTGTCAACGGAAATCGTACCAGGGAGAATGTGGTGTTCGTTTATCTTGCAAACGTAATACTTAAGGGTAGGTCCTAAACAGTCGTTTTGGTCGAAACTTGAGCATTTCTTTTTCAATTAATTATAAAGAAATAAATTGAAACTCGGACTTGTCCTTTGACACAATGTTTAGTAACATCATAAGCTTTAAAGAAAAACATGTTTCTTTCGCCAAAAGTTTGAAGAGGCTTCTTAAAAAAAAATTTTTGGCTTCTTTGGTTTCTTAAACATTAATGTAATTGCATCTCGACAAAAGAAGACTACGTTTGCTAACTAATTTCTAATTACTTGTTCACAAACAAAGTATCCAGTCAATGTGGTTCCAAAATGTTTTACACATTCTCTTTCTCTATCTCTCTCATCCACGCTTGCTCTCACACTCCGTACGCTCACGCATCCAATCACACATTTCGCTCTTGGCACGCCACATCAGTTTGTCCAAATTATCGCGACATTCCTCCACTTGCGCACCCAGCGTGCCTTCTCGGCAGACAGGGTGGAACGGCGAACCTGACTTATGACTATGTACATAGCGAACTGAAGTTTGACAACAGTACTGAATTTCTGCACGAATTTCATTTTCTCAATCAGTTAAAAAAAATTAAGATTGATTTCCATTTTATCCGTCGTGTACTGCTTTATCCGCTTTATCTTACTACCTACTCTGCTTAATACACCATGCTTTATGACACATTTACTTGCTATTTAGGGCAAGGAATGCGAGTACCCCAGAATAAACCCTAATTTTCCCTGCCACGATGTCTCCGCTTTTAGCAGCGCGTGGTGATAGTGAGACAAAATTCTACAACTGAAAATGAGCAAAGTCCGCAGTCACCGTCGTAAACCCAGGTTGGATGTTGCCGCTAACACGACCCCTTATTCTTCTTACCGCCCGTTCAAGTCGACGGCGATGGAGGAGCTGGTCCATTTCAAAAACCGCGAGAACGGCGACGATGCAGCAAGACGCCAGGCATCGATCCTCGATATGGGCCATATCTGTCCTATTAACTCGGGAACTCCGGCGATTTTCGAAATCTGTAGGTGATATTCGACGTCCTAGCGTTAAGCGAAACCGCGATAAAGCGTCGATCCTGCGCCATTCTCCACGAAGAATGGAACTGGAGATTTAGTCCTCTGTAACTCGTTATGGTTTCTAAACTTCATTCGTACCTACACTCTCGCGGACTGGTTTCATTCGGTTGCCATTTATGGTTAGAAGTTTAAAGTGACAATACCAGCATCTCTATATATCTCGAGATCCTTCGCCGCTTCGTGAAATACAGTTGCATACCCACAGAAATGTCTGCCCATTCCAAACGTAGGTGTGTATAACATATTTTACTTATTTAAGCAATATCGAGTTCAGAATTACCTTTTATAATTTACATTGGTATAAACATTGATTAATATTGTATGTTAAGGTAGTACCATCTACCAAAGAAATGTTTAAAAAAATTGTTATAAGAATGAAACAAGATAAGCCCGAATTTGACAGAAATATAGTAAAGCTTATAATAAACTCGCAGGAATATTAACTTATTGTAATAATTACGTTTGTATCAATTAAATATTGAATTTTGGCGAATAATGTTTTACACGATCTTTGCTGCTTCCACGGATAATAATAATTTGCGTAAAATAAACTGTGTATAATTTTTCAGTTAAGTGCACCTAAAATAAAAGTATATTAATGTGAATTATAATTGCGAATTCTTACTTTGAAGTTGATTTAATATGTAAAATATGTTAGATATAGGGTGGGGCGGATACTTTTATGAGTAATTGTAATGTAAGTGCACCAAACAATGTGGTGAAGTTAGTCGATACAAAGTTGAAAATTTTATTGCTTATGTGATTATGAATTCTTCATGCATTGTAAATAAATGGAGATTGTTTAAACCCTGTGTGGTGCTGTATCGTGTGGTTCATCACAGTCCTCTTACCAGAAGGCATCCCCGCCTTGCCTACTCCGTGGCCAGATCCTAAAGGCCCACATAAGGCCCCCATACACCAGCGAGCATGCTCGCCGACCGTGCTGTCCGTGGCGCGCAAATCACGTTCAAATTATTACTTGTGAGAGGTGTAACACTTTTCACTTTTTTGTAACTATCATATGGAGGGTTCAGAAGCCAATCAGTGTGAGTCCAATTTTCCCTGAAAATGAGCTTACGTAGTTCAAAATCCATTTTATTGTTCAAACTTTCAGTTAATAAATCAATTAAGTCACTAATTTCATACGTAAGCAATAGATGACGATATTTCTATTGACCACGGAATTACTACGCACGATTATTCAGAGGACAATCAGTGTAAGTCACTTTAAAGTGGCGTCAAGTTTGTGGTTTGTTATTTAAAAAATAATTGTACAGCGTCTTATTTATACCATGAGTGAAAGAAATACAAATACGTGTTCTTTGTTATCAGAGAATTACCCCTTTTCTGATAGTGAATCCGAATATTTACCTGGTGAACAGTTGAATTGAACAATGAATGAACAAAATTTGTTTGATTGTGATGGTGGCGAGTGAAATGAAAACTTTAAAAAATTTGTTGTAATTTTATACGCATGTATAATTTTTAAGATACTTCGGAATTTGCTGTAAATAGTGAAGTCGAGTTAGAAAATAACGAGGACTTATTCAAATTTTTCAGTGGAGGTTTGCCATTAGTTACAATTTTTTGATTCAGTCTGATTTCTTTTAAAAACCCATGACAATTTTCTTTCCTTTACCTTGCAGTTAAGTTCATTCATATGTTATCATATAATAAAAATCATTTTTTGCCTCTTTACTAGCATTGCCATTTTTTAATACCTCATTATCTCAGTTTGAATGCTGATGGACTCATACTGATTGGCTTCTGAACCCTCCTGACGTAGGTAGGGGAGACCGGGGCTAAAAGTTCCAGGGGTAACTTGTTCCGACGGTTCTGTCTTCAAAATGAAAAGAGCGTTGTACTTTAAATTATTTTTTCCGTGTGAGTTGATCACGCCACTCTGTCGCCCATTTTAATAGCGTCCGCGAAAGCGGATCGTGTGGTTGTAAGCAAGGACCTATTAGTCGCGTACCAGATAAGTAACTATTTTTCTATCATTATTTTTCGATCCATTTCGATTATTTAACGTCGATATTATTGATTGATTCGTTCTTATGGATCAAATGACATTTAAGAACATGTCGATAGGGGCTAGTTGTTACCGTGACTTGGGACACCCTGTTACCGTAACAACTTGCCCTATTGCAAATGTATAAATTATTCCTGCTGTGCTTTAAGATGCGAACGTATGATTGAAAGGTGGAAACAGGCACCATTTCCATCGAAGTTATGCATAAAGATAAAAACTGTCGCTAGAGAATTCAGTATCTGCCA
Source organism: Andrena camellia (assembly GCA_029448645.1). NCBI lineage: Eukaryota > Metazoa > Arthropoda > Insecta > Hymenoptera > Andrenidae > Andrena > Andrena camellia. The sequence goes on from CM055678.1 coordinate 9,886,854, forward strand.
CTTGACTCTATCGAGAGTTATTAAAAAAACTACAATCTGGACAAGAAGCCACTGTAGACTACAAATACAAATCTCAATAAGTAGGTACCCACAAACAGTTGAATGTAACACTGATTTGTAGATTTTAGTTTTTATACCAAAGATAATGTTTATGGTTATTATATTGTTTTGGTGTTCTTTTAAAGATAAGACATTTTTGTTGATCCGAACCTTAATGAATAAACATTATTAATAAAATTCTGTTTTATTTCATTAGAAAATGAAATATTTCATTAAAAGGCAACTCTTATATCTTAGTAACAACTTACCCCAATGCGATAACAACTTACCCCATAAAGGGGTAAGAAGTTCCGCTTCGACCAGCCACAAATAAATTACTTTTTATGAAAAACCTATTACAATATATTAAATACAAGCTTAAAATCATAAAATGTAATAAATTTAACAAGAAATTAGTCAATAGTGAAGAGAATAATTACATTATTTTCCATTCATTTTTGATGTTTTATCGAAATCGGAACTTTTAGCCCCGGTCTCCCCCACATCAAGTTGTGGCAAGTTTAGTTCAGTTAATAGGAACCAAGCATAGACCCAACTATTCATTTCGCGAATGTCGAGTCGAAATATAATCTACGAATAAGATCATGTAAACCATTTGCAGATTACAAGGTGCAACATGACTCGTGTTACGGCCGAAAAGGAGATGGCCCTTTGCACCCAGGTATTGAAACTCTTAGAAGAATAACTATTTCAAACTGTTCCGTAAAGGTTCGTTGTAAAACAGATTGGATCAAACGGAATCTCATAACTTTTATCGGCATAAATGGCTTTCGTATCGCTTCTATAACGGTTCTGTATTACTTATCTGGTCCATATCGTTTCCTTACAGAAGGACGCTGTTGAATGCCTGTGATACTTGCCTGTACATGATCTGTGCGTTGTATGTGGAGTATCTGTGTAATGTGTGAGTGTTAACTTCCCCAAAACTGTCGTATATAGTCGATGTTAATATCGAGCATGTTATAAAACTGATCTGGTTATGCTTATTAATTGTCTAAAACGTCGTGCGAGCTCACGATTGTTGGGACCAGAGTTGGGCATTAGTCGAATAAATTTTGATTCGGCTAAATTTTGAATCGACTAAATTTTTATTCGAACGAACTCGAATAAAAATTTCGAATAAAGTGTAGTTATTCGAGAATAACGAATAAATTATTAGTCGACTAAATTCTTAGTCGAATAAATTTTTAGTCGTTATTCGTTCCTCGTTATTCGTTATTCGAAGGACCCCCGTGGCGACTAAGCGACACGAATAAGCGTGGGTCAGAGCCCGAGCCGTTCCGTCTGGGGTCCCGAGGCCCTCGGCCTACGGTCAGACCGAGGGGGGATCATGAGACCACGGACCACGGGACTCGAGCCGAAGCGGCTTATTCGTGACGCTCAGTCGCCACGGAGGTCCTTCGAATAACGAATAACGAACGACTAAAAATTTATTCGTTATTCTCAAATAACTTCACTTTATTCGAAATTTGTATTCGAGTTCATCGAATAAAAACTTAGTCGATTAAAACTTCATTCGTTAGTCAAGAATAGCTTCATTTTATTCGAAGGCTAGTCGAAGAACAATTTAGTCGAATAATGCCCAACTCTGGTTGGGACCAACGGAATAACGGAAACGCGTGCGTCACAAATCGAAAGAAATCAGTATTGTCACGGCCGGCAGTAAAAATACACTTTCAGTTCCACTGAACTGTTAGAGAAATAACCATTACACTACATAACACATCGTAACACCCATACGCCACACACGTGTAACACACAAACGTGACTCACATTCAACAGTTTCCTTCTGTAAGGAAATGTTAGGAGACTAACATATTTCATTCGTAAAATTCGTTGACATACGTATGTATATGTAAGTACATACAGATCACTCCGAAAACTCTGTCGTATACACCAGCGTACGTATACAGGGTGTCTCACCAACTCTGCCCACCTCGAATGTCTCCATTATGCAACATGTTCGAAGCTATGCTCAGTACTTCTGATGTAAACGTTCGCACCTATGTTTCACAATGAAACTAAATATGTAATAGGATGGACAAAGCTGCCTGTTTCAGGAACAGTGAGTTTTAGGATAAATGTACCTTAGTAGTTCTATACTCAGAATTCGCTATTGTATCGAATTTGATTACAAAAAATTTTTTAAAAAATTAAAGCCGACTTCAATAAATTATTGAACTTACTTTACTTAACCATTCCATTAATTAAATATATTAAATCTGTATTAATATATAAATTATTTATATATCAGGAGATAAATAGAAAGCTTATTAATATATAAATCAAAATTTATTTTTTGAATACCACTATCTATAAATAAATCTTTCGAACTTAATATATAGATTATTTATGGGTTCATCGAATTATTAATTAATTTAGTTCAATATATTCCATAAATCTATCAATAATAATTTAAATGTAATCAATATATATTTATATATATATAATTTATTTATATACATATAAATATCAATATATTTACTTCAGTAAAGTAAGTAAATTTTTTCCCTTATTTAATCTGCGACTCTCATTTTTTTTAAGTCGGCGCCAAATTTACACAGTGCAAATGATGAGGGACCGACTTAAAAGATATAAGAGTCACAGATTAAATAAGGGGAAAAATTATTTTTTACTTTTTAGTAGATTTTTATTCTTCTGAAGTCGGTTTTAATTTTTTTTTAAATTTTCTTATTTTTACCCAATTAGTTTTATATATATTGACACAACATGCTGAGGAGATATGCGCATACGTACATACAATAATAATAATTAGGTGACAATAATCATTATTATTAACCAGAACTGGCAAAATATTGGGCCAATGCTGATGCAGTGCAGGATGGGACCACCGGGGCATCGCCCTCTTTCGAATAAAGAAATGATCATCAGAATCGGCCCATATGCTGAGGAGTTATGCGGGGACAAATATATAAAAAAAAAAACATACATACGAGTCGAATCTATAACCTCCTCCTTTTTGAAGTCGGTTAAAATTGGACATTTCATTTAAAAACACAAAATTTATCTCCAGAAACTATTGCCACCATGTAATGCAACCATAGAACTTTTGTAAATAATGTTTCCGCTTCCTATTTGAAAAAAATGGAAATGTTTGAGATGGACATATGTAGTTGGTGGGACACCCTGTATACAGGATGTTCGGATACATGTGGGAGAAAATTTAAGGGGTGTATAATTCTACATGAAATGTGGTCATTTTACTTGGCGTGAACGCGTGGCGCGGCGCGCTTTCCATAGGTGATTCCCCTTACTTCAACATGCTCCTCAGGCACCTAAAAACTATACATACTTCGGTGCACGCGTACTGGGCTAAAATTCAAAGTCAATTTTCTCGAAAACGAAGCGCAATATAAAAACGTTTTATTTTTTATGTAGAATTACCCTTTAAATTTTCTCCTACTTGTAACCGAACACCCTTGTACAGCAGAAATGAATGCAGACCAGCAGTTACGCAATGATACATGCTTTAAGGGGGGAATCCTATTCTTTGGGCTAAAAACATAGCAAACTTGGGGATTTTTTTTTTTAAGAAAGTAGCGATTTGATTCATCTGAAATTTGGACCATATCTTGATGCATCTTTGAGGAAGTAATAGTTTTTTTTATATGAATTTGTAATAACAAATATAGGAGTTATACATGATCGAATAGCACGCCGCGCAAAATTCGTCGTCCGCTGGTGTGCATGATATTTATCGTTCTGGTAATCTGTAACAGAAAAATGAAACGGCGTTTCACTGTATACATATATAGCCATAATTTGAGCAGCTATAAAAAATACAAAAATTTTTTGAGGAGTGTGGAGAGTTTTCAAATTGAAAGGTCTGAAACTTAGACTTTTGCTTTACAATTTTGCGCCAGTTTTCTTATGTAATCAAAGAAGTATATAACTTATCGGTATCCTGGTTTATCAAAGTATAAAGTAATGTTTGTTGGACGTACAGGCCAAATTTGAAGGTAATCGGTTCAGTGGTTACAGAAATATCGAGCACACCAGCGGACAACGATTAAAAATTGATAAAAAAAAAGCTACAACTTCTTCAAAGATGCATAAAAACATGGTCTAAATTTCAGATTATTCGAATCGCTAGTTTCTTAAAAAAAGTCTAAAATTTCGCTATGTTTTCAGCCCAAAGAATAGGATTCCCTCCTTAATCCTTCATGGTCACTGTGATACCTTCATGGAGCTTGAAACCGGTAAGTTCCTGGCTTTGAAATGGCGCTGACCTAACATTTTACGGAAATTTGAGGTTTCCTCTTCCGGTAGGGACCGTCAGTTTTTGAATCAGAAATTCCGTTGGTGAGTGGCAGCCGTTACAAAAACATTCAGATCTCAAAATAAATACCTTTTATGAAACGTACACTATGAAACTATATATTTTCGAAAAGGACTATATGTTATTAGTATCAGCCATAATCTATACGAAAATTAATTGAAAAATGAAAAAGTCATGATTGTTTTAGTAAAAAAAACTAATTTTTCAGAACTTTACATCTTTCCGATGTTTTTACATGTTGTCATTTCATTTCTTACTACAACGCGACTGTTCCATATTCTACAATGTTCAAAGTGTGTACTATAATTTTTGGGACTCGATTAAACTGGTACGGTTCGTACGGTGACTGTTTAAAAATCGGACGGGTCGATTAGACCCAGTGTGACCACCGCGGGACTTCACAGAAGTATGACCACGGAGGATCGATTCTCACTTGTGAACAATTAGGGTAATTATACCCTGGGAGCGATTCATAAATTTCAGAGAAAATTAAATGGGTCGATTGTCTGCAGAAAGCGACGGCGTCAACGGAATGCTTGCCCGTTACCACTATAAATTATTGCTGTTATTTAGTACACCTCGAGCCTCTTAGTTCTGGAGCCCCATTTGCAGGGTGACAATGTCTGTTTCCCTTATCGCGAACTAGCTTAAAGTACCTGGCGTTGCCCGGGTAAAACTTTGATTTTCTCAGAGTTTCAAGGAATTCCGCAGCAATCAATCGGAATAAAAAGTATCCTATATGTTATCCCTTGTCCTGGACTACGTGTATACAACATTTCAGAAATATCCGTTGCGTAGTTGCGACGTGATTGAGTAACCAACATACAAACATTCAAACACACTTTCGCATCTTTTATATTAAGCTGGATTAGTATTACTTTTCCGCACAGAAACGATTATAGAACAAGTAAAAGAACAGATATAGATCCGATACGAGAACTCTGGCGGAAACTCTATGTTTATTAACCCTTAATGAGTTATGTGGTACAAAATAACGTAAATAACAAAAGTACATATCGACGCGCGTTACGAAGAGTAGCACGTTTCATTTTTTTCTTACGGACAACTGCATGTAGAAAAAATGAAACCTATGTTGAATATTCTCGGCAGCGTATATGAATTTTTATCATTCTTTTACATAATACTACTGTTCCTCGATAAGATTAGTACTAAATGATTTTATGAGCAATAATAAGTATTGAGAAATATTTTTAAATTTATTTATTTCAAATATATTAGCATGATTAGAAAATAAAGTTCATAGGACAAAATGTCGCACAAATAACACAACGGAGTGCTGAGAACACACCGCATACCTAATTACATAAAGGTTAATTTCAGCTCTATTATTTCCAATAACGGCGATTTAAAATTTAAAACTGTTTCAAAAGCTGGAATCGACATTATGACGGGTTTCAAACCCCGTTTGCGACGAAATTAAGCCTTTGGTAAAAAAGACTTTGAATTTGAAAAAATTAATTTTCGAAATTATTTATTTAGAGTGTACAGGTATTTGAGTACCTATGTCTTAACGAATGCATGCCTGTGGATCGTTATTTTCGCTTGCATTTCCAAAAATTGGCGATGGTATGGTTGAAAATTAATCGACATATATGGGAATTCTGTGATTTCGTTTTTAAACGCAGCAGAACCCTTTCATCCATCTACGTAGCAACAATTAAAATCATAGTGGATACTCTGTAATTTCCAGTTGTATCGTATCATAGTAAGAATTGGTTAGAAATTATTAATTGAGTCAAACTGAACAGCACACTGTTAATATTTACAAACACGAATTCTCAATCTTGACTTTCTTGGAAATGAAGCCCGGTATAAAAATATTTCACTTTACACTTCTGATACATTCTGTCACAGGAAATGAAATTCTATTCGATTGTATCGTGAATCACGACTCACTCTGTATACGAACAGATTGATATCCCCATCGCTGCCCGTCAGAACTGATTTTGAATACACGAAGAGCGTAATTTTTTGTCTACAATTAAAACTGAAAATGCCAAATTAAAATATTCAAACTGAAGTTATAACTGAATGTACAAAATGAATAGATAGAGTGCTCTCTCCACAAGTGATCATCCGCTATCCCCACTACTTCTTTTATAGTTGCCGCGGTGAGCGAGAGAGCAGCATATTTTATGGCTTATCACTGTTACGTGCCCTCTCACTCATTTTCAGTCCCTCTCCTTCGCTGTGGAAGAGAGCAAAGGCAAGTCGAATAGACTACTCATCTCCAAAATTGATCACGACCGGTCCTGAGGCTCGATCACTTGTTGAGACAAAGCTGTGATAACGGTAGACGGAACAGAATGTTTCCTCGCGCAAACATTAATCGGAAAATCTACAATACATCTCCCTTTTTCCTCCATTGTTGTACAATCTCTTATTTTCTAGAAAACTTTGACAATCTTAGGAAAACTAGTGAGCCAATCAAATTTAACAGTAACTGCTCGTTTACTCTTAGGATTTCTTACCTTCATTTTTGTATATAAAATTCGTATACCTATTATTTATATGTATATATGTAGACTTTGTTTTATACTTTCAACTTGCGTTCATATAATAAATCACATATTCTAACAAAGTTTGTTACTTATTAGTATTTAGCAATTAGAAATTTACTCAACATATTTGGTGAGTAAATTTCATTTTTACACCAGAAAATGGGCAGAGCGTTTCACCAGATAGTTTTTACCTTATATTCAATGTTTCCGACGATTCTTTTCTGTTAAGCTATAATTGTTGCAATTAAAAGTAACGAAAGGAACTTGACGCTTCGACAAAGGGAAAGAGTTTTCAGTTTATGATCCGATTGGATCCTCTTTGATACTATGTAATTCGCCACCAACAGCCCGTTTTATCCACACTATTATCTTTCATCTGGACCCTGGCGAACAAGAGGACTCGAATATCAGAGGAACGAATATACCGAAGCTATCTATCTATAAAGTAAGAACGCCCAAACATGCCAGTCATCCGAAGCATCTTCACGTCACACGGTTCAATGGCTACAAAAGAATTTAATAATATTGCAAACTGTAATATAGGTAGATTTTTGTAACTACCGCACATGTGATTTTCGTTGGATAAACAGAGACAATGTAGATCCGCCAATGCCTTTGATACGGCAAGTGTTGGTGTACGTAATTGATTTTAAAGGGCATCGTTGAATGTTTGATTTTGGACCAAAATCGTGTGATTCCACTTTAATCCTAAAAATAACATTTTTTAAGAAACACTTTCAAAGACAGACTCAATTTTCGTAATTTCGAGCTTGCCAGAAAAAGGAACTGTGGTAAACTTGTATTTGGGTAAAAAAACAGAGTTGACCATTTGTGTATGAACTGTCTCGTGGAATATTCTAGTAAGAAATAGAATTCTGTGTGACTCAGGACACTTAAGGATAGCAAAAAATTGGAGTACGAAAGAATTATTCATCACGTGTGATTTTATCTTGATTTTATTCGATTCTAAAGGCCAAGTTGCATGACGTGATATTTTTTATATCCTGACAATTGAAAGCTGGTAGATGATTGGAGAATCCTCATCTCCGAGCACAGGAATTGAACTTCCTGTGGCGGATTTCGTTCGGGCGTAGCAACTACGCGGCGAGGTGAAGAAGAGGAAAGGGGTGTGTCGCTTCAAGCAAGAGCAATTTTATGTTAAATCGCGCAGGATTTAGCAACATAACCACCGGTTTTTTAAAAGTTCGAAGTATTTATTGCTGGTTTCAAGAAACCAATTTGTAAGTATACAATTGAGGGCTCGGATGCAATAAGGGGACTAGCGCTCGAAAATGCAAAAAATTATTGTCCAAACGCTAAGAAATATTGGAAAATTAAATGTTGTTAAACTGTATTTTAAAAAATATAGTGTTATAAAGCTCGTCACGACACACATTTTTTCTATTTACAATTTGTTTATCGAATCTTTACTATTCGAGCTAAAAATTATAAACAAAAAATTTTCATCGTCCAAAATCATTATTTCTTTAAACATAAATTGCGATAACTTGAGTAACTTCAGAAAACTCTAGCGAAGCCGTAAAATGTATGCACAAAACCCTTATGTTAAAAAATTTAATAATATTTAATTAAAAAGAAATATTGGACATAACCCATGTTTTTCAACGTTCGCCGTTAAAAAGTATCGAGGCAATTTTGAGGTACATATAACTTGCAGCGACAAAATTGTTCCTTAATATACAAGGAAGTTTTTCACCAATTTTCACACTGATTAACAAATAATTGTAGAAGATATGACGATGTATATAAATGTCGCGCGCCACCAACAGTCAACAGCCGCGTATAATATGCTACTTAGCAGTTTTAGCACTCGCGTTGACTCTTGCTGCTGTGCGGAATTTATATATATCGCCATATCTTCTACAATTATTTATTAATCAGTGTGAAAATTGGTGAAAAACTTCCCTGTATATTAAGGAAAAACTTTGTCGCTGCAAGTTATATGTACCTCAAAATTGCCTCGATACTTTTTAACGGCGAACGTTGAAAAGCATGGGTTATGTCCAGTATTTCTTTTTAATTAAATATTATTAAATTTTTTAACATAAGGGTTTTGTGCATACATTTTGCGGCTTCGCTAGAGTTTTCTGAAGTTATGTTTTAAGTCTCATAACGATCCCTTAATATTTACTCAAGTTATCGCAATTTATGTTTAAAGAAATAATGATTTTGGACGATGAATAATTTTTTGTTTATAATTTTTAGCTCGAATAGTAATGATTGGATAAATAAACTGTAAATGGAAAAAATGTGTGTCATGACGAGCTTTACAACATTATATTTTTTAAAATACAGTTTAACAACATTTAATTTTCCAATATTTCTTCGCGTTTGGACAATACTTTTTCGCATTTTCTAGCGCTAGTCCCCTTATTGCATCCGAGCCCACAATTATTAGTCTCTTAGTTGCGGTTTCCAAAGATATCGCAAGATATTAAATTATCTGCTTTCATCGAAACATTAAATCTTGAAGCTTTCAAGAGTCGAGCAAAACAGATCGACATCATCATTCACCACCCGATATATAGGCTCTATTTAGAGATGACGATTTTACGTTTGTATTCGTATTGTAGTAAAAAGAATTTAAATTATTTTTAGCATAAGTCATAAGTAAATATTCAGAGTTAAATTTTGTTGGGCTGTGCCAGTCTTCGATTATCGTCAACATGTAGTCAACGACTACAGGGTGTCTAGTTATTCATTTTTCTCTCATTTTATCTCCCTAATCACCTCCTTTAAGGAGACAGGGAATAACCAAACATTATCAGTTTTATCTGCATCAACAAGAGGCAAATTCAAGAAAATTGACTGAAAATCGATGCTGCATATGGAAGTGATGTTGCAATGTATTAGTTACAAATTTTCGTTGGCGACTGAGGCACGATTCGTGGGGTTTGCTGGCAGACTGATTTTGCAAGCGCGCGGTTCATGGAAAATTTTGAGTTTTCCCAGGAAAGGGAATGAAAGGTTAATATTGGGTTTTTCGCGTCTGCTATATAGAGCTGGAATTGTTGAGCTAACCGTGAACATAATATTAAATATGCAGGATCACTGAATGTTTCTTCGCGTCGTAGTAAGCAACAAACATAATATGTACCATGTACCGTAGGGAACAATTTTTTGCCGTTGTTTCGATCCCGTTTCCTGTGCCAAAAATGGCACTAGGTATAAAATATATACGGTATATTTAATATCGTCGTACTTTCATTTAATGTTTAAAAATATATTTTATACATTTGAAAATATTACTCACCTTATTTAATATTTTAAAGCGTTTGCGTCGTATAACAGTGGAATGTACAATTTTGAAGGTATCATCAGAAGTTGAAAAATGCACTTATTCTTCATAGACTGGTTTCTTTCTTAAGAAATAATTTTTCATCATTTCTATGCAACCTTCTGCCAACTAGAAACATTTTACGAAGACAAAAGCTTTCGAACTGTTGAAGTGTCCGCCTTATGGTCTGGAATGTTGTCTCTATCAAAGAATTTTGATGTTAACAATGAATATATGTACGTGTACACTTTAACATTGCAGTAACGTTTCCCTTCCATAAACAATTAGAAGCCAAAGGATGTGAAATAATTCTCGTGACATTAATTTTCTTAATGTTAATGGCAAGTTTTAATTAATGTTAAACTTTGGCTTAACATTCTTAAATACAAGACACGAGTTTCTTCAGAGATGAAGAATTATCGTCATAACAAGTTTAAAATGTATAACAAGTGTCGAATGATAGAAACCATACAGCATGTTTGTGACGAAGTCGAAGGGTGACGTGTTGCACTAGCAGGAATTGTTGATAGATTTTTCGTCACGTTATCTACTTATTTCGACACATTCATTAATTTCTTCGCAATAATAATTGCATTCGTCTAATGGACAAAGGTGGACGATTGGGATTCCATGAAAGATCAGCCTTCGACCGACATTCGTTACATTCGGTGGTCCCATTGTGCCAACACGAGGTTCGTGCTGTAAACCAGTTAACAGTATACAAATCAAATAAATTTGTTGGCTCGATAGATCAAACGGTGACTGCGTGCGGCAGAATTTGTAGACATCGAAAGCCAACGATCGTTCGCTGATTCGACCACCGTCCACCCACTCCAATCCTTAACATCGAGGTTAGCTTGAAACTTAGAACGAAATGGTTCGCAAGGACGAGATTGTTAAAAGGAATTTTAATTTGCATATCCCTCGTGCGGAACAGTTTTCAACGGTCCGTTAATTCGTGTTTTTGACAAGTACGGTACTAGGTACTTACAAGATGAAGATATCTCCAACCCGGAAATTCAAAAAATTATGAAACTTTAGGAATATGTAGAGGATATATAGGTATGTATTTCATAATTTTTTTTGCTGCCCAAATTCACTTTATAGGGGTGAAATTGGCCCCTGAAAATCTGGCTATTTTCCGATTTTCTGTTATAACTCGCGAACTGTAAGAGATATAAAGAAAATTCAGACAAAAGTTACTCCTTTTAATTAGGACCACCATTTTGGTAAAAGTGATGCGCGAGTTATAACACAAAAACGGAAAATAGCCGGGTTTTCAGCGGTCAATTTCACCCCATTCGAGTGAATTTAGGTAGCGAAAAAAATTGCGTTATGCGTACCTATATATCTTCTACAGGTATCCCCAAAGTTTCATAATTTTTTGAATTTGCGGCTTTACGACATTCCCTTAGTTTGCTACCTAATAACCCTCAAATATGCGATTAAAGGAAATTTTCTTGATTTCGATAATATGAATGATTACATGATTTTTTTGCTGCCTTACAATTAAACCTCCAGCCTTCAATCAGGCAACACCCCTTTATCTTATTTCAAATTTATCTCTATCAAAAATTTTAATTTATCAGGTTAGTGCAAAAGCAACAGAATCTTGATAAATTTGAACTTTAGATAGCAAATACAAATAGGGACTGCTGCTAAAAGGAGGCAGCTCTATAATTTGCTGCAATAGGGTTATGGTAAAATTAAATATAGACATAATTCTGAATGGATTAGTGCAAGGAACAGATAGATCCCATAAATAATCCTGTCAAAAGTTACAAAGATGCTATTTGAGACTATTTCTTGATTTAGTAAGTACATTCCAATATAATTTTGCTAAAATTGTGTAGACTGATGTTTCCATGTATTAATATAATAGTTTTATAACATAATTACATTAAACACGTTATTTATAGGTACATAGTTTTATAACATAATAACGTGTTTAATGTAATTATTCGCCCGTGATACGTGGATTTGTGAACTGGGGACAGCTCCAAATTTTGAAAATTCACCCTGCCGTAGAGAAAATATATTTTTGCTTAGTAATCGTGTTAAATGCTGTGTTAATACGTAGATTTTATGTGGGTAAAATACTTTAAACATATGACTAAAAATATTTCGTTGAACTGTTTTGATTAGTTTTCCAAAAGTACAAATACATTTGGAGCAGCTTCAAATGCTGCCTGTCTGTTGTAGTAGTGCTTCGATTGTCAGAGCTATTTAATTAGCAACGGAATGAATGGATAATTAAATACGGATAAATGAATACGTGTGCGTTTTACACGTGCAATTATTATTTATTGCAAGTTATTAAACTGTTTAATGTACCGGTTGGTATATTAATAAATATATTATTCGAAATGGCAGCTGAAATTACATTAGAATACATGTTTTAATTATTTGCTTTGCTTTCCATTCCACTCTTACAATATTTCTGTGCTGCAAAATTATTCATACACATTTTCTTTAAAGTTAGCACTTGGATGGCATCACCTTTCTTTTTGTGTTGGATACGTAGTAACGTAAATTATGTTGCCAGCCTCTAATTCTTCCTACGATTTCGTCGTTACCTTTGTTATATTACTTGTAGTACAACTTCTACAATCCAGTATATTCTTAAAATCTATTAGAATTTTATTAAAATAGTTACCTTGTCTTTATTAACATCAGTGTATGGTAGGAATCCGTTCCAGTACTTTTTTTTGCAGCAGAATTTTTAATATCATTTCATGCATTAGTGACCAAATATTTCGTCGCGTTCATAGAAATGATCGCCGCGACTTTTTTGCTGTTTTTGATACAAAAGCGGCCTAACGGAAAAGGTTTTAACACAAGAGTGTTCACTTTTAGTGGGGAATGAATTATTGCTGTGAACATTTAACTTTGTTGTCGTTTATTTGAGAACTCAAGGTCATCCTGTCTTCTTTAAATGGTTCCCTGTAATTTCTCTTACATACTAGTATTGTAGGAATATCAAGACAAATCAATGGTGTGAGTCATTTTTGCTAATAGTTTTTTATTGAAGAATTTCCATAACATATTGGTAAACAGAGTATTTAAATAACGGAGCAAATAAAAGTTACTTTAACTTCAGATTATTTGACGAATAAAGTTAATTTTTTTATTCGACAAATCATTTTTTTTAACTTCTATTTGTTACGTGACGTCCCACTATTTTTCGCGCGGTCATAACTAGAATCTTCCGTATAAATCACTCCACAACTCCCTCTAAAACTCAACTCTTACCCCGTTTCCCCAACCATCGGACCATCTAGACGATGTACCTTAGCGGTCCCAATCTCGAAATGGCCAATTTAAAATCTAAACAAGTCCCTCGTTCCAAAAACTTACTTAACTCGAGATCGCGTCTCACCCCTCTCTACGGCAAATCAAACGCAAGCCACTCTCAAACCTCCCCAATCAAAAAACCCTAAAATCCATCCAATGGGTTGAGTACCCATTTTCAAAGCCCCGAAAGACCCACAGTTATGCTATTGCGACGCATTTTCGCGCATGAGTCATCAATACGCGTCAATTACGTAACACATATTTGGAGCATGAGTCAACGCGCATACCGCACATTCCCCGCATACCTGACATTCCATCGCACTATATAAATACCAGCGTAAATACTAGCCACCTGTGCTCTAACGGGTGTCACTCAGGTGCACGATTACTGTTTAACTTTCCCTGGTTGCCTTGTGCTACGAAGCTGGTCTTTGTGCTAAAACTCCGATCTTGCCTTGTGCTACGAAGCTGGTCTTTGTGCCTAAAACCAGGGATTGTAACCCGTACCCTTACCGCGTTCGGTATCTCGTATCGTAGACTAACCCGCCTAACCGGGTAACACAAAACATTTATAACCCGATTAACCCGGTTAACGCGGGTTACAGTGAGGGCGACATCTCTTAGCCGACTTTCTCGACTAACGGGTCGGAAAAAAAAATACCGGACAAATCGGTCTGCAACTTTTTAAGGTTATTCTACAAACCATTGGCTATCGCAGAAAGCAGAATCGATTTTTTTTTAATTGTATCATCATACTTTTTTTACACTGTGTTTTTTTTTAGTTGTGGTTCCGCAATAGTGGCACTCATACAAATTATCAATCTCTTTGGAATTTTTATTTTAGATAAGTTTATGATCCTAAACCTGACCCGCCACAGAGGTGTCTCTTGTTCAAGACGTCATATTGAAGCACAATTTTTGCATAAAAAGTTACCGAAAAATTTGTTTTTTATACTCTTCAAGTAGATAAATACTATGTAAAAAGTTTTGCACCATTATATTTGTTATTCATTCAGTAAAACAATCATATAGATTGCTCAGTTTTTCGGCCGGATGACCAGAGTATGTTCCCCCTTAAGTGTCTGCCTAGACTAGACTGTCTTATGTTACTAGTAACCCGCTACGAGCGGGTTAACCGGCTCTTTCTAGAATTTAGAAACCGTTCTCTCGCGGTTAGTATGGGTTACAGTAACCTTTCTTGGTTAACTGGCTTCGGGTTAGGGTACGGCGCGGGTTACAATCCCTGCCTAAAACTCCCGTCTCCCCTTGTGCTACGAAGCTGGTCTTTGTGCCTAAAACTTCCGTCTCCCCTTGCGCTACGAAGCTGGTCTTCGTGCCTAAAAATCCCATCTCCCCTTGCGCTAAGAAGCTGGTCTTCGTGCCTAAAAATCCCATTTCCCCCTTGTGCTACGAAGCTGATCTTCGTGCCTAACCTTTCCTATACTACCCCAATATTGTCACAGTCCTAAAATCCTCCATCCACGACGTGACAGTTAGTCGAAAATTTTATTTAAATAAAATTTTTGCCCATCTCTGCATAATATAGGGTGACTGTACCTAATATCGCCAGGCAAAAGTTAAATCGCTGTCAATTGAATAATAATTGATATTTTGCATGCAGTTCGTTTCGAAGTAAACACATCTACCTACATGAATATCTTGTTTGAAATTTATTTTGAGCAGATTTGTAAGCTGTACGGGACCAGTAACTCAGCGCTGGAAAAAATTTCCGCTGAAATGGTTGACAGTTTTCCGGCAAAACCAAAAAGGTTTAGAAACTACATGTGAATGATTATGGCAAGACGGGTTCGATTTTGAAAGTTTTGAAAAATTACAAAATGACGAGCCTCTGAAAAAAAATTGTGAAATTCAATTCTAGTAAATTAACATCTTTCGGTAAAAAAAAAGTCGAAGGAAACCTAACCCAGGTCTAACCCATCAAAAAAATCTGCTGGCGTGCCATAGCCATCCGCATGTAGTTTCTAAAATATTTTGGTTTGTTGATTTTAGAAGCGCCGTTTCGTCAGAAAACTGACAACCAGATTTTTTGCAGCGCAAAGTTACTGGCCCTGTACGGCTTGCAAATCAGCTTTAAACAATTTTTAAAAAAAATCAATTCGTATAACTTAAATATCCATTAGAAGGTCCTGAAAATTTCAAAAAGATTCATTAAGTAGTTTGCTTTTAATAAATTTCCAAAGATAGCTTTATTTTTCGAGCAATTACGCTGTTGCCCTCCCTTAAGTAATTAAGTTACTGTACTTTCCATAACGGTTGAATGACCGTTACTCACTGTCGTGATCGATGGCGATAAGTTCAGCTACTAAACCATCATTTCTTATTCAATGGGTAAAAAAAGTATATGCGCACTCCGTTTTTTCGACATAACTGTTTATAAAAAAGAAGAATATTCGTAACAGTTATTTTATTTGATTGCTTATTATAAACGAAACAATGCGTGTTAATGTCACTCTCGAATAAAAAAAAAATTAAAAATTTATGAAAAACCTAAATGTCGTACTTGCCTAAATCGTACCCCTTAAGAACAAGTGCTTATTACGTGAAAAATAACAGGGAAAATGAATCAAAATTAGTGGTAATCAACTGTTTATTAATAGAATAAACAGTTTTATAAACACAAACAACCAAAAATAATCAACTTCTATTCATAAAAACGATTTATTTTTAATATGGAAAAAGTACGATTTAGGATTAATGTTCCTAAATCGTACCATACTTATCTTAATTCGTACCTTCAAATTTATACTACAATCGTGTACCCACACTTTGCACTGCGTGCATTGTATCATATTTTCCTGTCTATTTTCTTGACACAATTTACAAAAGCAGCTTTCAATTTCATCGTCTTTCTGCTTCTTCCTTTCTTTCTTTTGTTTATTGGTTTTGGCAGTATTCTTCCTCTTACGAGTTTCCTTTACTGTTCTGTTTTTTCTGATTATGATTTTCTTTTAGCCTCGTCCAATTTCTTTCTCGATTAGTTTTATATGTTCGTACCAGTACGATTTAAGCTTACATACAGTGGTACGAAATAAGCACATAGGTGAATTTGAATTCAAATCTATGGCGCTAAAATATAGGACTCTGTTCGTTGATGTCGAAACAAGAAATAAACTTGAAAATAGACGTAGTTTCGCATAGAAATTTGTTTCACTGATTCTCACAAATAGTAATTGTAGAAAATCCTTAAAAATCGTGGCAAAATTTTAGTGAAAAGTATCCGAAAAACTTATCTGCTTTAAATTTTTTTTGTGGAGTGACGGCGGGGTGACTCGGCTTGTTAATGGCGTATGGCTAACTGTTGTTTACACTTTCTACCGTTAAGGGCGATTGTGACTGGCTTAGGTTAAAAGAAACAGCGGGGGTACGATTTAGGCAAGTTTACCCTACCTACTCAAATAAGTATTTGCAGACGCACGATTTTGTTAATAAAGAATAGATAAGGTCCATACTAATTATTGCAATCAACAAGATAACAAGTTTTAATATCTTGTATGCATTCCGTTAGCGTCGATGACGGCGTTAGCATACTTTTTATTAGAACTTCACCGTGTTAACTTATCCCTTTGAAGATCAGCATGCTTCACTTTTTAAATCGCCCCCTGCCTCACGTTAGCAAGTAACATTAAAGTCTGTAAGGTGTGCCCCAGAATGATAGAGCCACATTAGAAAATAGCAGTTCTAAAAGTTCGGGTAAGGTTAGAAAAAATTACAATACCACGTTATTCGTATGTTTATTTAATATGTATTTTTGCATAAATAACACAAAACAAAAAACTTTTTCCGGTATAAAATTTAAAAACCAAACAGAACTATGTCCCGAAATGATAGAGCCAACTAATAATGCAGCGATATTGGCAACAATGTTTGGTTAGCTCTATCGTATTGGCAACAATGATGAAACAATCAGTTCAAATGTTTCGAATTGACAGTCAGTTGAAACGTATTAGCGTACTAAACACGTTATCAGTATGGGAAGAGGAAAAATGCTTAACGATTTCGAAAAAGGACAAATTACTGAAATGCTTAAAGCCAACATGTCAATTAGAGAAATTGCAAAGAGAATGAAACGTTCCCGACATGTTATTTCTAATTTTAAATTATTGAATGAAAATTATGGTAAAAAGAAATCAAAAGGACGCCCCTCTACACTAATGACTCGCCAAAAAAGAAGAATTTTGCGAGAAATTAATAATTCTACGACAAGTGTTCGTGCAGTAGCGGCTTTACCAGGAATTGGAGCAGCAAAATCCACCGTTCATAGATTTATTACGTCATCAGGCCAGTTAGAATGCAAGAAGATGAAAAAGCAGCTACCTTTAAATAAGGTAAATAAGACAAAGCGGATGTAATGGGCCCGATTACACATGACATGGACAACTGAATGGAAGAATATCATTTGGAGCGATGAGAAAAAATTTAATTTAGATGGGCCAGACGGTTGGAAATGTTATTGGCACGATATTCGAAAAGACGAACTTATTTTTTCGAAACGCCAACAAGGTGGTGCAAGTGTAATGGAGTGGGGTGCATTTTGCGGGACGGCTAAAGCACCTTTAGCTTTTATTTCCGGACGAATGAAAGCTAGGGACTATCAAATTATGCTCGAGAACAATTTATTACCATTTTTAGACGAATTTAATAATAGTGTATCAATTCCAACAGGATAATGCACATATTCACAATGCATTATCAACTAGAGAGTGGTTAAGAAGTAAACAGATATTGGTAATGACTTGGCAGCCATACTCTCCTGATTTAAACCCCATAGAGAATCTGTGGGGTATATTATCACGAAAAGTATACCAAAATGGCCGTCATTTTGGGGCATAGTTCTGTTTTGTTTTTAAATTTTATACCGGAAAAAGTTTTTTGTTTTGTGTTATTTATGCACAAATACATATTACATAAACATACGAATAACGTGATATTGTAATTTTTTTCTAACGTAACCTAATCTTTTCGAACTGCTATTTTCTAAGGTGGCTCTATCATTCTGGGACGCACCTTAAAGGGCCCCATACACGTTGTGATCTGCACCGCTACACGTATCGATACAGATCGCGATACATGTATCTTGAGATTTGTGTCAGGTATCAAACAGCACATACACGTTGAAACGGAATCATGAGACACCAGTTCAGTTCAAGACGCGGTACTGAAATGTTGCCTCCACCACCGGTGTGTATAGCAATTGCTGTAGCATTAACAGAATCCTTAAAGAGAAAAAGGCAGCAGAGAAGGGTATGGGGAAAGCAATGGCTATGTGAGAGAAAGCAGTATACTTCATTCAAGTCCTTAATCATATAATCGCGCGCAACGCATTCGCGCATGTGCACGTATGCAAAGCTCTATGGTTTCTGGGTGCTTTCGTCTCTCGTTTTTCGATTTCCGTAAAATTTCCTGGCAACATTCTTAACCCTCGTCAGGCGGCATAGGTACAATCGTAACTTTTGCGTTTTTAAATTGCGATAACTTTTTTTCGAGAAGCCGTGGAGGGCTGATGTTTCGTGACATCTCTAATTTTTTGGTCTAGATTATGCAGACCAAATTTCAGAAAAATATCTCTACCCCCTTCCGAGACAGAGGGTCGAGTCGAGGGTTGCATCCATAACAGCTGCATAGACACAATTACGTCCTCATACATTTTGTATGAAGATAATGCAATAAAAAAAGAATACGATTTTTTTTTTAATGATAATGTTATTTTATTATAAAAAAAAGTAAAAAATAGATTATTTACATTATAAAAGAAAATTTAGGACATTTTTTTTATCGATTTTCATTGAGACTAAATGTTATCCATTTATCGTACAAATTATACCGATAGAGAGAATATTCATATAATATATGTGAGGGTGCAATTGTGCCTCTGCCGCCTGTTAACGTTGTAAAATTGTGCCGCCTGACGAGGGTTAAGTGCTAAACGTCTAAAAGCGTCCGTCTATGAAAAAAAAGTAAACCTTGGTAGCGCGATACAAGAGACAACCAACATACACGCTGAAACATGCAGATATTCGTATCAGTTGCAGGCTCGAGGTATCGGCGTTTCAGTAGCTCGATACAGGCGATGATACCAGCTGATACTGATACATCGATACTGAGGCAGTCAAATACACGCTGAGACTTGTATCGCGATACTGATACTTGCAACATGTAGCGATACAGATCTCAACGTGTATGGGCTCCTTTACATTACTCACGGTTTCCAATAGTCGATAAAGTTAAGTAAGGTACGTTTTCTTCGTAAGTAAACATTATACAGAAATGCAGATCCATTTCGGTGACATAACTGGGAACTTTTAAGTCGCTCTGACTTACAGTTGCGTAGAATAAAAGATATCTACATATACATCTCCAGGTAGAAATCTTGTTGGTCATTTTCTCTATCGCCGGAAACCGAGATACGAATTATTATTATTAGTAACTTTAACCATAGTACATGTATAGATAGTTTGTTACTTTTATCTTTTATTCCACAACTTTCTTTCGGTCAAGCTGAGACAGTATAGAGTTATTATAGGTACAGTGACTCCCGAAAATATTCGGACACTTTTTAAAATCGCATAACTTTTTTAAAATTAATCCAAACGACTTGAGTTTTTTTGGAGAAGCTAGATGGATTAGTTTGCTAAGTGACATGTTTCGTCGTTTTGGAAAAAATTGTAATTGGTCGAAATAGCGAAGAAAATAGTGAAGATCGTTTTTGAAACTTTTTTTTATGAGCCTGCAATGAAAATTCAAAAAACCCGTTTGTAGATTTAAGTAAGTTGTATACATGCAGAAAATTTCATCAAAATCGGTTAACGTTGCTCTGAGATACAAACGTTTAAAGATCGCAGAATAAGGTCGAGAATCGCGGAAATTCCCGAAATCAGCGATTTTCGACCTTATTCTGCGATCTTTAAACGTTTGTATCTCAGAGCAACGTTAACCGATTTTGATGAAATTTTCTGCATGTATACAACTTACTTAAATCTACAAACGGGTTTTTTGAATTTTCATTGCAGGCTCATAAAAAAAAGTTTCAAAAACGATCTTCACTATTTTCTTCGCTATTTCGACCAATTACAATTTTTTCCAAAACGACGAAACATGTCACTTAGCAAACTAATCCATCTAGCTTCTCCAAAAAACTCAAGTCGTTTGGATTAATTTTAAAAAAGTTATGCGATTTTAAAAAGTGTCCGAATATTTTCGGGAGTCACTGTATATATACATCTCTTCTGCGGCAGTCGAAGAAAAGTAAATCAAATTTCTCCCTGTTCTACTGTTGCATTTTGCCAGATCACTCTGATTGTCATTTGAATCCTTCCTTTTCTCAAGAGAATATCTTCCTACCATATAACCCTCGTTTGCTTCGTCTAAGCAATTTTCCTTCTCCTTCCCATTAATTAAGAAGCAAGATCTTTACGCGTCTCACTTCTTTCCTCGTATAATGGGCTTCAGTTTAATTTCAGTGAATTTAATTGCATCCAACCCCCTACTGATCATCAGTGTGCTGACGTAATTCTCGTTTCTACTGACCCATATAATGAACATTTACAGAAATAATGTTTGCATACTTTCGAGTTTTTATTCTAAACGATAATGCAATCCATTTAAATGCAAAGGAGTAATGGTAGAAAATAATTATTTGCCTTAAAAACACGAATAAAATTGTACCAAGGTGAGAATAAAACACGCAGCATTATGCTTTGCAGAAATATAGTGATGTCGTAAAAGCAATAGCAGACGAAGTTGGAAGCGTTTTTAAGTGTCCTGCAGATAAGCCAAGAACCCAGGGGAGTATTCAACATATTTCTTGAACATTAATACTTTAAAGCCCCGAAGTGTGCAGAAATATGATCAAGTAGGTGTCACCCTATAACGAGAGGACAACAATATATTTCATGG
The DNA here is from genome assembly GCA_029448645.1 of Andrena camellia. Lineage (NCBI taxonomy): Eukaryota > Metazoa > Arthropoda > Insecta > Hymenoptera > Andrenidae > Andrena > Andrena camellia. Next base: position 9,908,242 of record CM055678.1, read on the forward strand.
TTGATATTCCCCAAAATTTTGCTTTAAGTACTACTCGAGTGGGTCCGAAATTAATCGCTGCACATCTGCAAGGCGTAGTGCCAGATTACGAAGCTTCGATTTACTCGGCTTGCTTGAAAAAATATTCATTTTTAAAAGTCAACCGGTCTCTCACTGTCTTGGATGAAACTTACACTCGTTACCGATCTTTTTCAAATTTCCTAAATACTCATTGATTCTTGAAAATCTTAGCAACTGCATGTTGGAAATAGAATAGAGATCTTAGATTTAGAACGTTACCGTTTTTATCGTTGATAAATATCGAACGGAATTGAATTTTGCGACTGAAGCGAGCTAATATATCAGAATAAAGTACTCGCGCAGTACCTGACAGCGGCAGGTAGAGTGTTATACACGGTGTCTTGTATCCGGTGGCGGTAAAAGCGAAAGGGTGGTGATGAAGTAAGTCAGAAATATAGAATAAAAGTTTTCCGTAACTCGCTTCGTTTTCGAGAAAATCGACGTTGAATTTCAGTCTGACACGCAACCTCCAAAGTATGTATTATATAGGTTGCTGCGTAAGCTCTGTCCCCCACGTCATTTATGTTATGAGTTGCTCAATCCACATACAACTATTAATGCTGATTTATGTAAGCAACTTGAAAGAGTGCGGCAAAAACTGCAAATGAAAAGACCATCCCTTGTGGCGAAAGCAACGCAGAAATACTTCGGAACTGCAATAAGAACATTATTCCTCATCCACCGTGTCTATTCTTCGGATCTGGCACCAACAGATTTTCACCTTTTTCAATCACTTCAAAACAGTTAGACGTGGAAACCTTCAATAATTTCGAGACCACAAAAATTGCAATAAGTTTTTGTTAATGATAAATCTCGAAGATTTTTATAAAATAGGCACAACACAACTTCCAGGTAGATGGGAAACTGTCATAAATAATTTTAGGAAAATATATAGCTTGAAGTAAGTATAAACTATTTTCAAAAATCGAATTTGTAGAAGATATAGGTATACTTACATATAACTACTCTAGCGAACAGAATTTATGCAGCAGCCTACAATAGACTATACAGTTTCAGACCCCCAAGGGGTTCATTGAGGTGAGGTAAGGGGAACTATTCTCCCTTATTGTGGGATCTCCCTTACAGTGGCGAGACTACCGGATACATCCTGTATATTTTATAAAGTATTTTGATGTCTATATATAGAGCTGAATATAGATAAAATATTTTTCGGCTTTCTAATTACTTAAATAATTTCGTTAACACTTGATGGGATGTTAATGTGTTTTCATGTGTGTCAATGTTTGAAGAGGAAAAACCTCTTTTAACCTCAAAAGATCAACTTTAAACGTTGAGGTTTTTCCTCTTCAAACTGCCGCCATTTCTATAATTATTAAAATTTGTTAAACATCCTACACTACATTGTAGGTAATACATTCTCATTTATAAATCAACAAGAAATACTAATTTCTGACATTCTAGTCCTTGCCGGCAATGGCAGGCAGCAATCGATGTTCCAGTAGAAGAGGTTTCGAAATTACCGAATAACTCTGCCTTTTTACATTTTCACTTTTTAAAAATTACAGCGTACAGCTGAAAGTTACATTTTTATCTTCTGAAAAAATTGAAACTTTCCATTTAGTAATTACGAATGAAAAAAAAATCTCAACCTTTGCCTATTTTTAGACGCCTCAGGGTGGTGTACCCCCTTAAGGGGTCCTACACACCTTAAAACATGTTGCGATTCATACAGCAACCCTCAAGTTTCATGACACATGTTACTACGTGAATAGATTTTTTCCGCGTTTCAGCATCAGAAACAGCTTGCATCGATGTAAGTAGGAATCAGTATACCGTCCTGGCTAATGAGCAAGATGCTAGTTTCCTGAAACCTGAGAGTCGATCGCAACATGTTTCAGTGTGTGCAGACCCCTTTCCATCTTCATGAGAGTATTGCTACTTGATTGGCGAGGTACTCTTGATGAAAATGGGTTTATACTCGGCGCCACTTGGACTGATTATAATTATACGTAATACAGTTAAAATAATCCGAGCTCGCTCGCATTTCGACTCATTTCCATCCGAAAAACTTGTCCTAACCATAGAATATATGAAAATTTTAATCCCCATTAACGTCGGTGCATTTTCAAAACGAGGACCGACCTGGACAAAATGACGTGAAACAGTATTTCGCCAAACCTTGTGTCACTCAAAGTGTTAAAGTCAGTGCATAACGCTTCATATTGTCTCCCCGTCAAATACCTAATTTCCTATGTATGTAAGTGCAATGAAATCATACACACACTACCCAGTGTTCACAGTGTGTGTTCACATCGCATACGGCATTGAAAAATGCGGCAGCTACATCTCGGTTACATTGTAAATCGCATGGCAAAAAACATACGCAGAACCACACCATATTCCATCATCCACACAACACAACATGCGAAATTGCGCGACGCACGGATCGACGATCACAGTTCGTTGAATTACGCAATTGCTAGTTACTGGGACGTGCAGTTACGACGTAGGTCACCTTGTAAATGGCAGAATCGACGATGCACTTAAACTGTAAAATGTGATAGCGTTGAAAACAAGGGAAACGAAATTCATCACTGTCAACCTCACTCGCGAAACCCCTCGGATACCTGCGAAAAAATTTCATGCGATCAACCCACTGAAAGAATTGGGTTTGTTACATTGGTTCGACCGAACCAATTTTTTTCCTGGTCGTTCTGGACTACTCACGCTTCCAAAAAGAACCGGCGGAAACGATGCATATTTTACAAGCCTGAAATGTAGAGATCGAATGAGGAATTTAAGAGGAAAGTTTGAAACAAGTCGACCTTGTATTTATATCTTGCATTTTTTTCATGGAATGTAGACTGACACACCAGCAGTAGTGTGATAAGCAATTTCTTGTGCGAAAAAGAAATTCTCCGTTTACGAAATATATAAAATTAAGGGGGAACACCACTGTGACAGCCGGAAAAGTAAGCCATTTTTAAGATTTTTATTCAGGAATAATTTATAGTTTTTATAGAAAAATTTTATTACCTACCTTTAGCACGCTGTCTTAAGAGACTATAAAAAAAATAGAAAAACATGCGTAAATTTTAATATATTAATTAATCTTCCAGACCCCCCCCCCCCCCCCCACGCGAGCTGGTCGAATTGGTAACTATGGAACAGCAGGTCCGTAATTTCTTTTTTTTATAATGTATATGAGTGTAGTTTCCGTTGTGCGTACGGATTTTTTGATTGAAAACAAATTTTTTGAAATACGCTCGAAAAACTGTCGATCTTATTCGCGGATTTTCGAAACTTTTCTTCTAAAGCGCACCCATTTTTACAAAAATAATTTGTTTAAGAAATCGGTACGCACAACGGAAACTACACTCATATACATTATAAAAAAAAGAAATTTATTTCGGACTTGCTGTTCCATAGTTACCAATTCGACCAGCTTTCTAGAAGATTAATTAATATATTAAAATTTATGCATGTTTCTCTATTTATTTTATTTTTGCATAGTCTCTTATGACGGCGTGCTAAAGGTAGATAATAAATATTTTCTATGAAAACTGTAAATTATTCCTGAAAAAATTCTTAAAAATGGCTTCCTTTTCCGGCCGTCACAGTGGTGTTCCCCCTTAACATTAGCAATGTGTGTAGACATTATGAAAACTAGGCTAGACGTACAATTAGACAGTAATTTAGCAGTAATATTCGAGTGATTTGAATATAAAACTTGAGTAAGTACTTAGGTATAGTAAATCACTAAAGATTATTGGTATCTGTATAAATGAAGGAACGAGAACAAAAGAGGCCGCAGTAGGTAGTATTTGGCTGCAAGCTATCCAATAATATGATGTGTCAAACTCCAAATCTAATCACTACTATCCCCACAGAGCCAGCTTTCTCTGCTGGACATGCACAACTGAAATTCTCATTAGTGCTTGGTATACCTATAATCTAGTAGTATAGAGTGTCTATTAAACTGAAAAGCGAAGAGTATCATACCAGTAACTCAAGAGTATGTATAACTGCATACAGGACTATTAATTTACAAACAGAAACGATTTGTTCACCAACCTCCGTTTGTAAGATTTTTTGTCTCTGTTTGTAAGTTCTATTAAGGGGACTAGGCAGTTGAACAATCGATTTTTTTATTGCATTTTCCGAAAGTACTATCTTTTCTGAATAAAATGCCGTTTGGTTTATATTAAAATTCGCGAAATTGTTGATTTGGCAGCTAAAAAGGTCAAACGGTAACTTATAGCGTCGCCTTTGCGCAGAAACTTTAAACGCGTTTTTCTCGGATTTTTTTTCTCTTGGGTTTGCCGTATTTGCGAATGAACGGAGGTTCTGATCGACTTCAAAAAATTACAGGATGTATAAAACATGTACCATTTCCCGCGTAACCTATTATATGGTCCGTAAAAATTCGAGATTTTCATAAAGAAATTATGAAGTCGCCGATTTTTAGGTCGTGTTTGTTCGCTACTATAAATCCTTTTAATTTTTTTATAAAAATCTCGAATTTTTACGGACCATATAATAGGTTGCGCGGGAAATGGCACATGTTTTATACATCCTGTAATTTTTTCAAGTCGATCTGAACCTTCGTTTATTCGCAAATACGGCATAACCAAGAAAAAAAAGATTCAAGAAAAACGCGTTTAATGTTTCTGCGCAAAGGCGATGCTATAGGTTACCGCCTGACCTTTCTAGCTGCCAAATCAAGAATTTTGCGAATTTTAATATAAACCACACGGCATTTTATTCAGAAAGGATAATACTTTCGGAAAATGCAATAAAAAATCGATATTTCGACTGCCTAGTCCCTTTAAGGGCAACGCTACGATGATAGGCCAAAAATGGTAGGATAAGTTTGGAGGTGATTTTAGAGATATTTATGAACTTTATTAAAAACGTAACCTAACGATATGTTCTTATGATATGTATAAAGAAGAACAAAAAACATTTTTTCAGATTTCTTTGAAAAAAGATGGCGGTACAATAGCCAACAGCCTATACTTATTTTCCATTCGAGTCATTCCGTGGTGGAATATTTCACGTCCACGCCGTTGGACCTAGAACAAAAAGACAAAAAGTTTTGTAATCTTAACACTAGAGAAGTACACAAGATTTAAAAAAAATATTGACTTTTGAAGGGATGGCGAACATTTGAATTTTCTAGCAAGAAAAAAGGATTGTTTTCAAATGTACGCCAAGCCTTCAAAAATCAATATTAGTGTGTAAATTACAAAACATTCTGTCTTTTTGTTCTAGTTCAAACGGTGTGGATGTGAAAAATTCCATCGCGGAATGAATCAAATGGAAAATACGTATCGGCTGTACGGCTATTGTGCCGCCATCTTTTGTTAAAAAAATTGAAAAAAAAAATGTTTTTTTTCTTCCTTTTTGTATATCATAAAAACTTTATGTTACATTTTTAATAAAGTTTATAAATTTCTTTAAAATCACCTCCAAACTTATCCTACCATTTTTGGCCTATCATCGGAGCGTTACCCCTTAAGTGATTCAGTTTTTATCCATAATTTAGAAACACCTCGTGTACAATATGTAGTAATGCAGACAGGCGAGGTACGATTATAGGATTGCTGCTAAACCTAAAATTCATAGTATTAACATAACATAAAATAAACCATGTATAACAAATAAAAGAAAAGAGGTGAGAATATTAGATAGGATTATTAAATTTAGACATGGTAAATCTAACCAGATACAGGATCTGGTAGCCTGTTTATGTGCAGACTAGATTAGGACAGCGTGGATTTCTGGAGGAAGCTAGATGTAAACATAATAGCACGTATACGAAATGCAAGCATGAAATTTAGTAGTATGATGATAGGGAGTGAACAGAGACAATTATGGACGAATGGTACATATCTATTGGTACACTGATACGAGATGTTGATATGAATCAGGTTGTAGGGTTGTATGGGGCTGTATGAATCAGGCCTCTCTACTTCATTTTTGTTTAGTCAATCTAACTCTGTGAGGACGAGAGAAGTATGGTAATAAATAAGATCACAGAACGAATAATAGGGGTAGGAATTCGGGACATGCTGTACACACAAGGTTAGAGGAAAGACGCGGGCAGCACAAGGATTTCGACGAAAGCAGTTTCTCAGAAAAGATTAGAATCAATTTCCTCGTGGACATCTTAAGGTGCGTCTCCATCAGCGTCCGCAAACTATTCACGAACAGGATGGGAATTGAATTTCCTAGAACTGTTTCTGAACTGTTCGTAATGCACAGTAGGGTACCAATGTCAATTTTGTGGGTAAATTTAACATTTTTGAAAATTTCAAAATGACTAGTGACAAAGTAAAGCTGTTTTCAATCCTTAATCTGAAACCATCTTCGGAAATTGATTTGAGTGAGGTTTAGCTACCTCAAATCACAGTTGAAAATAGGGGAAATTAAGTAAGATTTAACTACAAATTACATATTCATATACTGCTTAAAGTGAGTATTGTTTACATAAAAGCATGGAAATGAAAATAAAAATATGTAGAAATTAGTATTTATTACATTCACATGAAAATGTATGGAAATGTGTATTTATTACAAAATGAAAATATATGTAACTTTAGCAACAGATCTAGCCATATGTCATCTATGTAATAAATTGAATGCTATTTAACGAAGTCCAGAATTTTTTTTTTAATTTTAGTAATTTTAGTAATAATTTTAGTAATTTTCGTATTTTTCTATAATTTCAAATGAAATTCCAGCTAGGTAAATAATGTATTACACAAACTTTAGAGGTAGTGGTTAATTTTAAACCTGAAATTGTTACGTTTTTCCACTAGTTGTTTTTAATATTAAAACATTGAAAAAATTGACACACCCTAATGTACAGTTAGAAGGGACGTCCTCAACAGCGAATATTTCATAAACACTGTTCGCAGACATTTTGCAACCACTACGCAATCTTTCCGCGAACACTTAACAAATTTACGCCTGCAGTGAGAGTCTTCTGATCGGTAAGATTCTTTTGATTAAGGGGACATTCCCATCAAATCGCTTAAAAAATATCTAACTTGCAGTAAAAAAACTTTATGACATTTATTTATTCGTCATTCAAGGATCTGAAGAAGAAATTTTTGGTAAATATTTAGATTAGGGAAGGATTCTCCGATTTCAATGACCTTCATATATGTTGTCAAGGTCATCATTCTGAATAACATTTCCCTCTAAACTTTTCGGCGCTCGGCTTTCGTTTACGAGATATTTGCAAAAAACTTGACATAATTGTACATTGAAATCTGCCTATATAGACGACTGTTTCACAGCTGACGGTATTAGTATTGTTTGGGGCTAGGCTAGGGGGTCTCTATTAATGTCTTTAATTGTTGATTATATGATAAATATTTATAAAATACGTGAATAAATATTCTAACCCCAAAAATGGGAAACCTGTCGAAAAGCTACCTCCTCACCGATTTCTATGAGCTTGACATATGTTGTCAACATTTCCCTCTAAACTTTTTGCCGGTTCGCCTTAGTTTCAGAGATATTAATAAAAAAATTTCGGCATAATATATTGAAATCAGTTTCATAACCGACGGTATTAGTATTGGTTTGGGCTAGATTAGGGCGGGGGACGCGTAAAGCATGGTTGCGAACCGATGTGAGTATGTGTTAAACTCGATAATTCTAGTGTTAACTGTGGGTGACGGGAAGGTGAATTGATTCCTTACTTTACACGCCCGCGAGCGGGCGCGCGCCCTTCGCACTTACCTAGCCCCAACCAATACCACAGACGAGGTATAGGATAGACCTATCACCTTATGGATGTTCGTGTCGCCACCCAAACTGTGTTACCGACCCATAATTTGAGGACTGAATGTAGTGGCATCTGCTCATGAACAGCGTCCAACTCAGCAACTACTTTGAAACGTGTTGAAATGCTGAAAGGTGCGTGCGTGCTTGTATACGTGTGATTTGTTTAGAGTGAGAGAGTTTGACACAGAAGGCAGGCTTTTGCTACGCTATGCTGTAGCTCAGTTTCTCAACGAGTCACGTGGATTTCTCTCCGAAAATCCATTTCGGGGATCAAGACAATATGGTGCTCAAAAATGATATTTCTTCAAAGCTCGTGCGAGCTATAAATTGCAAGATGAGATTCTTTATTAGTACTTTGCGTGTAGTAGAACCCTTTCACGTATCGTACCCCGCAAAATATTAAAAATTGACGCTGTTACTGACATTCCCGCAAGTTTCTAATGCACTGTTTAATCATTCTAGTGAAGTAATAATAATTGGATTCTATTTGTAATTCTTAAAAGCCTCGCAGAAAGTTACATGATGCATGAGTGTCGTGGGGTGCTTAGATGCAACTGCAAATCGAGTTATTTTTCAAACAGGCATTGTGAAATAAAATTTTGTCTAGCCCTGAGAAATTCATCGGTTCAGTGTTCAGTGAAATGTGTGCTTGTCATAGTGCACATTATTTCGTGATTTCTCAATTCGTACATCAATTTCATCGATTACTGGACCATGTGGGAGGCTGAGTTAACAGGATTCCACTGAGATATACCCGTTACCTAGAATACTTTTTCAGGAACTGAAGGACGTTTAAAAAGAACAAGTGCTTTTGTGATCGCGTGTAATGCGATTGTAGAGTTAATGCGTATTTCGTGATAAAGTATTCCGTAGTGCACAGTGGCCCTGCGTGTTAGTAACGTGGACGCGACCGTAGAATCAGTGTTTTAGTGTATCTAGAATTAATTCAGAGCAGCGGTACTCTTATTGTTACTTAATCGCGAAATTAATGCGACACATTTGTGAGTGTGACACGTTCTATTCGGTACTGACCCTGCAGCTGCGAGACATTGGCCTGCAGATCGAATAGCTACTGCTGAAGGGAGATGCTCGTCTGCATGGATAGCAGTGAGACTGTTTTCAACGAACGGTGAGTGATACTTTTTCATTCTATCAATCTTTGTGCATGCAATCAAACAAAATGATTGTTGTAGCGAGCATAGTGACCACGAATACATACTTAGTACTCGTGAATAGTAACATTAATGCGTGTGCTTCCAAATGTTTAATACGCGTAGACAAATACAATATATTAATTTTAAATTCGCGATAGAAGTTTTAATGTCGCGTTTCAAACATTCTAAATTACTTTTCTTTAATTTCACAATCATACGGGATGCTTAATGTATCGAATACGAGTTACATTTCTGAAGTTGAACTCTTCCGTGTGAGTTCTTTCAAATCTTCTCTCTTAACAGTAATTACATTCGAGTCATTAGAAATTGAGAATTTCAACTTGCGTGGGTAACAGTTGAGGTCGACGGCAACCTCTACCAATGTGAGAACATTGACGAAAGGTATGAGTTAGTTCGACTTTATCCGCGAAAGTAATCGGATCGGTGAATATCTGTGAATGTCACAGTGCATACTATTTCCTGATTTCTCGATTCCTACATCAATTCGTTCCACTACTAGGCCAAATAGAAGACCGTTTAACAAGATTTTACTAGAATATACCTATCATCTAGTAAACTTTTTGATAAAGAGTTGCCTAGTCTTTGATCACATCTCGTAGTGATAAAAATACGTGTAGAAGGTACGGGGTGCACGACTGTAGTTGTGAAAGTGAAAATTTTGCAATGGACATTGCTATATAATATTATTTCTGGCCTTGACGAATTTCAAGTTAGCTGGGAGTCGGCCGAGCGCGACAAAAACATCAACAACCTCTACCAAAGTCACTACATCGCCGAACGGTGTGCCCTAACAGTTCGACGTTGTCCGCGACGGTGATCGGATCACTGAATACCTGTGCAGTCACAGTGGATATCATTTCGTAATTTCACGATTCCTACATGAATTTCATCGATTACTGGACTATGTGGAAGGCCCTTTAACAAAATTCTACTACATTACACTCAGTATCTAGAGGACTATTTTGGAAACACTTTACTCGAGTCCGAATACATCTTCCCACTGTTAAGAGATGTTTAAAAGCGTGAAGTGCTTTTTTAATCGTGTGCAATACGAGTGTAGAGTCAGTGCTTATTTCGCGATAAAGTATTTCGTAGTGCACAGTGGCCCTGCGTGTTAGTAACGTGAACGCGACCGTAGAATCAGTGTTTTAACGCATTTAGAACTAATTCAGAGCACCGGTGCTTTTATTGCTTCTTCATCGCGAACTTAATGCGACATATTTGTAGTGTGACACGTTCTATTCGGTACTGACCCTGCAGCTGCGGGACATTGGCCTGCAGATCAAATAGCTACTACTGAAAGGGGATGCTTGTCTGCATGGATAGCAGTGAGACTGTTTGCAACGAACGGTGAGTGATACCTACTTTTTCATTCTTTCAATCTTTCTGCATGCCATCGAACAAAATGATTGCTGTAGCGAGCATAGTGACCACGAATACATACTTAGTACTCGTGAATAGTAACATTAATGCGTGTGCTTCCAGATGTTTAATACGTGTAGAAATATACAATAAATAAATTTTAAATTCGCGATAGAAGTTTTAATATCGCGTTTCAAACATTCTAAACTAGATTTCTTAATTTCCCAATCATTCGGGATGCTTAATGTATCGAATACGAGTTTAATTTCTGAAGTTGAACTTTTACGTGTGAGATCTTTCAAATCTTCTCTCTTAACAGTAATTACATTCGAGTCATTATATTCTCTTAATAAGGCGCGAATAGAAAGCATTAATTTGGTATAATAACTAACAATGACAGTCATTGTTGGTACTACCTGCTCGGTATGCTCGCTACTTTTGCTTGACCGTTGTATCTGTTAAATATAAAGAGACACTAGTGGCAATATTACGAGAAATCAAAAATGTCACTTTTACCATGTAATAATAAATTATAGCTGTCAAAGTAGCTGCTATAAAGACTTCAATTTCTTTCCCCCCTTGCATTAAAATAATTTTAAGCTACTAAACTTAAAATTTTATACATCGCGGAAGAATTTGCACGCGTTCTTAGTTTTAACTAGGTATAGTCCTAGCAATAAGTTTTGGTTTAACCCTTCGTGGTCACACCTTCTTATAATCACAAGTTGGTCACACGGGGTTCACTGTACCCCAGCGTCATTTTTTGAGTTACCATTTTAGTATTTTTGAATCTTTTAACTTTTCAGTGATAATTGTACATTCGTAATACTTATACAATCATGGTCTAATAGTCTTTTTCTAGAAATGTAAATTTTGATATGATAAAATTCGTAGTCGAAAATAGCGATTTTCCACGGTTGTGGGAAAAATGCGATTTTTTAATTTTTTTTATATTTTTTTTCTTGCGATAAATCCCCTTTTGAAGTCCTAAAGGCGCGACATTTTAACTCGAAAATTATTCTTGGGGTACAATACACCCCGTGTGACCACGAAGGGTTAAGAACTTTAGTCTTAAGACTTTTCCCAAATTTTTCAAAATGCACAAAGCATTGGTCGAACATGGACCAGAAATATTTCGTAGAAATGGGTCACTTTCGTAGGTATCTCCATGTTGGTGTATTTGGTTAATTGGCAACGTTTCCCAAGCATTGCGACTTGCAAAACGGTAACAAGCTGAAGCCTAAATGGCCAACCATTGTACTCTTTACTGTAGCATTATAATCTTATTTTCGACTGAGTCGATAACGTTGGATGTGACACAAAAATGGTAAGGGGGCTCGCGAGCCCCCCGAGCGTGTGACACCAAATTACATTGGATGATAAGTCTATCCTATACCTGGTCTGTGCCAATACTAATACCGTCGGCAGTTCTAGTGTTAAGTAAAGTTTTTTGTGAATATCTCGTAAACCAAAGCCGAGCGCCGAAAAGTTTAGAGGGAAATGTTGTTCAGAATGATGACCCTGACAACATATGTGAAGGTCATTGAAATCGGAGAATCCTCCCCTAATCTAAACATTTATCAATTTTTTTTTTCATTTGCCTGTAGTGGTTCGATTTCTACGTGGCGTTCAATGTACCTACTGCTACAACAAAAAGTGGTGTTGATTGTAGTTGGTATAACTCGACGTAGGATTGTCTCAAATCTAAAAACCAATAATATTCTTATATGTTATATCAATAGCTATCGTATCAGCTTTTAATAAGGCAAAGAAAGCAAAATGACGACGTTTGGTGCACGTTCGAGCACAAACATGCTAAAAAATGAGTAATTTTACGCCTAACTATGTCAATAACAGAAAACCACGACCTCTAAAATTTATGATCGGATGCTGATACGATAGTGAATTCAATTACAAAGACAATTCTACCAAGATTTTTGGAATCGATTCATAATTCCGGTTCATAGAAAATAAATTTTCTCCTGTAGATTGTTTGTTTCAACTCCCAAAATATATTTCTCTAACCAAGACATAATCTTATGGACAACTCCATTATATTCGGCATAAAATCAATTGACCGTTCAAGGCAAACGAGGGATTATTTCCATAATACCGTTCGGCTACCAGTCACTTTATCTTCCATATTGTCGCGCAAATTAGTTGGCATGCGTTCTCTTCGCCAAAAGTAGAAGTCGTTGCTGCCTTGGATCGTAATCGTGGAAGTGCCTTTGAACGAGCAGTTGCCTTTATCCCAACTGCAACGGATCGGGCGTAACACCAATTGTAAGAACTTTACATTCTATCTCCACTGTAATCTAAACCATCGCTGGCTCTTGGCAAACCGTACCTCCATTATCCAGGTGCTTTCCTGTCTTTCATCCATCTTTCTTTCAACAGTATTTTAGGCATCGAATTAATGTGCTCTATCAAAACGTATAGCACTTTTTTGTGATAGCAAACCTTGGTTATATTTTTGTGTTTATATGTGAAATATCGTCGTCGTTAGATTCCTGTCTTATGCCGAAGGAGTTGATGTAATAATGTAAATCTTAAAACAACATGATAATTTGCAAATGTATGGGCACTATTCACAAGTGTTAACTTCATTAGCTTTAATAATTGAAGGGTTGGATGCAATAAGGGGATTAGCGCTCGAAAATGCGAAAAATTATTGTCCAAACGCTAAGAAATATTGGAAAATTAAATGTTGTTAAACTGTATTTTAAAATATATAATGTTATAAAGCTCGTCACGACACACATTTTTTCTATTTACAGTTTTTTTTATCGAATCATTAGTATTCGAGATAAAAATTATAAACAAAAAAAATTTCTTCGACCAAAATCATTATTTCTTTAAACATAAATTGCGATAACTTGAGTAAATATTAACGGATCGTTATGAGACTTGAAACATAAAACTCAGAAAACTCTAGCGAAGCCGTAAAATGTATGCACAAAACCCTTATGTTAAAAAATGTAATAATATTTAATTTAAAAGTAATACTGGACATAACTCATGTCTTTCAACGTTCGCCGTTAAAAAGTATCGAGGGAATTTTGAGATACATATAACTTGCAGCGACAAAGTTGTTCCTTAATATACAAGGAAGTTTTTCACCAATTTTCACACTGATTAACAAATAATTGTAGAAGATATGACGATGTATATAAATGTCGCGCGCCACCAAAAGTCAGCAGCCGCGTATAATGCGCTACTTAGCAGTTTTAGCACTCGCGTTGACAGTTGGCGTCGAGCGAGAATTATATATATCGTCATATCTTCTACAATTATTTATTAATCAGTGTGAAAATTGGTGAAAAACTTCCTTGTATATTAAGGAACAACTTTGTCGCTGCAAGTTATATGTATCTCAAAATTCCCTCGATACTTTTTAACGGCGAACGTTGAAAGACATGGGTTATGTCCAGTATTACTTTTAAATTAAATATTATTACATTTTTTAACATAAGGGTTTTGTGCATACATTTTGCGGCTTCGCTAGAGTTTTCTGAGTTTTATGTTTCAAGTCTCATAACGATCTGTTAATATTTACTCAAGTTATCGCAATTTATGTTTAAAGAAATAATGATTTTGGTCGAAGAAATTTTTTTTGTTTATAATTTTTATCTCGAATACTAATGATTCGATAAAAAAAACTGTGAATAGAAAAAATGTGTGTCGTGACGAGCTTTATAACATTATATTTTTTAAAATACAGTTTAACAACATTTAATTTTCCAATATTTCTTAGCGTTTGGACAATACTTTTTTGCATTTTCGAGCGCTAGTCCCCTTATTGCATCCAACCCTTCAATTGGTCACTCCGTGTTCTGTACTTCGATATTTGTATACGTAGAATATTTATAACTGTTTCACACGCCAGTGAACAAGGGGCACACAGTAAAGATGAATTGAAATTTCCTTATGATAATGGGGAAGTATTGGCCTTAAGGGGGTAGTGGACTATTGGATACGTAAAATCGTTAGTTTCTTTGACGCTAAATTACTTTGATACTAAACAATCGTTATAGTCGTGCTTTTGATAATCTATTGTGGGCAGGATTGCGAGTATTTACAACAACAAAAAATACGTCGGATTGTATAAAATTGTCGAAGTTATTAATCGTTGAAGATAGTCCTGTACGGTGCGCCGCTGCAAGTGGTGTACATCGATTCAGGTGAACCAATCATCTGAAAACGAAATGCTTTGAGGTGATTATTCTATACACAAATATCTACAGTGTGGAAACTTGCCGATGAATTTGAACAAAAATTGTGGAAGTTACACACGAATCAATTTTTTCCCACATTTTTACGGGAAAAAATCGTCTTTAATCTGTTATCAAATGTTTTACAAACATCCAATGTTGATGCGGAATTTCCACACGATAGAGAATGGAGTTCTACAGCTCCAGTTAAAATTTTAAGTGAAAATATTCATTGGTTCAAGAGTTATGATGTACACCGTTTCTGAAAATGGTGTTTCGAGAAAACCGGCTTCAAAGTTAAGTGCCCTATGCCAATACCGCTCTGCGAGGCCGTTACTCGACAGTGCGCTCAATTACGTTCGCTGCTATAATTTCGACAATTATTTGAATTTCTTCATGAAATTTTGTTTAAAATTTTTATAAAGGATAAGACTTACAAAATCAGTAACAAAAAAATAATCGATTTTCTGAAGCTGAAATAGTCCACTACCCCCTTAAACAACGAAGCGCGTGCTCTGCGTGTGAAACGGAGTAAAGGCTGCTCCGTCCAAATTTTTCTCACCTTCTTAAGGCACGCTGAGAGAATAAAAGCTGGCACCAATTACAACGTGAAAGAAAACTTTAAAACTTTTATCTATTGTCATTACAATCATTTTTTCTTTCCTTCTTTTCATTAACATATGCTCGGTGGCTTTTGCAGAACTTTCAAAGTGATGTACTCAAATAGCCCCTGTATACAGTTTCTTCATACTTTTCCATCGAAAAACGCTATCCTTTTTCGCGGAGCATTTTTGTAACTGAGAGATTGCAGTTTTAAGTCTACATACTTGACATAAATATTTGAATATTTATTTACCAAGAATCTAGCTAAATGAATTCCCTTAGTAGAACCGGGAAAGGAAAGCTTTTGCCAAATTTATTTCACGCCCAGGTTAAATAAGGAAAATATATAGTTTAAAATATACCTAAATACACAATGTGTTATATGTTTTAGAAATGTTTGTTATAAGTGTTTATGCTTAATGCCCAAGTAGTATTCTTATTTAAATCAGTGGAGGTATATAATAATCATAATAATAATCATTAACGGTTCCATTTATTAATTAATTTACTCTAATGAACTATTTTAATCTTGCGCTTCGTGCAGAGGCGTACAATGTTTAATAATAAGTGCGGTAAGCATGATATGTTTGATGGGAAAGAAAATTTTTCTAAATGAAAAATATTAATCAAAAGTACCTATAGGATACAATTTTCTTGTTCAGTATTTTTCATTAAAATTTTCCAATTTTTTAACATATGAATACATATAACTGACATTCCTATTTAGTCGTTTACATGAAAGCAAAGATATATTTTTAGGGTATTGGAAGTGTAAATCAAAGGGAAAGGGGTAGTTATTTATCTTTAGAACCAGCAGCCCAAAGAACTCTAACAGGAGTATAAATACATATCCATACTTAAACGGACACAGCTGGGTACACAACAATAAATATAATATTCTGAACAATCCTAAATTAATAAAAGGAATCAATTTTGCTATGATGTAATAATTAAAATTTAAAATTTGATATTAATTTTATTAATTTTATATTACTAAAATTAATATAAAATTTTAAAGTTTATTTGTTACGTCATAGCAAAATCGATTCCTTTTATTAATTTAAAAATCTTATACGCATTGACGTTGGCATACATGCTGTTGGATTCGCAAGCACAACATAATGACACATGCTAGCAAATTTTAATCAAACATGAGATCCAAACAGACTTTGAGAATCGACAAAGCAAAGTGATTCTATAATTTCAATTTATTTCTGTACGAAGTATCGTTGCAATTCTATCACCAAAGTTCTGCCACACTCTGCGTAACAGAAAGTTGTTCACGGGCAAAAGTCATGCGAAGACAAGATGTACGGAAACTCGGCTCCATTTAAATCCCACAGAGAATAGTGACTCCAAGTGTAAAAGTTTCCGAAAATACTTTACCTACAGCAACTTTCCTATAAAAATCGAGTTATGGGTATGTACAGACTCAACTCCAGAAGTTATAACATAATTTGGAAAATTTCAAGAAGTAGTTTATAAATAAAGTTATCTGAACAAATGTTACTCAAATGTATGGCGTACGAGTGTTAGTACCACTTGCTATTTATCAGTATGTATAATATTTTCTTTGTGATGATTATCTATCACAGCACCATTATAGTAGCAATTTTTTAGATATGTGGATTGTAATTCATACACATTGTTATGTGTGTAATTATTTATAACAAGTCATTTTATGCAGTGTCCTCCATGAAAATAGCTTTGCTTTGCTTTCGCATGTAGTTTTAAATGGTCAAGTGAAACATTCAAAAAATATTTTCTCATTTCGCTGGAAACTCTACATAATCCTTTCCCTAGTGTGCAAATTAAGTTGCTTTTGAAGAAACATACGTAAAACGTTGAAAGCAAAATTTACTTTTCTATATTAATATTATAATTATATAACTAAGCTAATTAAGCTGTTAGGCTCATACCCTAAATATAGAAAATTGAAGTTTCTTTTATATATTTATAAATAAATGAATATAATAATATAAATATTCTTTCAAAATATTAATATAAAATGTTTTAATTAATATTTAAATTATATTTATTAATTTAATTAATGAAATTCATTATCAAGTATTTACTATTATTATAATAATAATAATAAACTTATATGTGATATATATCATATATAATTATTATACCTAATTATAACACTGTTTAATATTGTCATTAGCAATAAGACTTGGGTCCATACTTTTGAGCAGTACTACTTACAAGTAATGTATTTAACGGATATTCAAAATCCACTTGGGGCAAAAAAGAATTCTCATTTGAAAAGATTTGGTACGTTTTGAGTATAGTGAAATTTCTAAGGGAGGAAATTAAGGGGACATTCTACTTTGATCGGTCAAAAAATTAAGCTATTTTTAAAGATTTTTTCTCGGTAAAAACAACATATAATGAAATAATTGATTTGCAATTTAGTGCACAGGGAAGTAATCGAACAATATACCACACGAATTCGCCATGGCAGACTGACCAACTAGAACAAGGACATACAGTCGCGCCGGAAAGTAAGTTGACGCTCTTTAAAATCGCATAACTTTTTTAAAATTAATCCAAACGACTTGAGTTATTTTTTGAGAAGCTAGAAGGATTAATTTGCTAAGTGACATGTTTCGTCGTTTTGGAAAAAATTGCAATTGATCGGAATAGCGAAGAAAATAGTGGAGGTCGTTTTTTAAACTTTTTTTTGAGCCTATGTTAATTCAAAAAACCCGTTTGTAGATTGAAGTAAGTTGTATACATGCCTAAAATTTCATTAAAATCGGTTAAGGTTGCTCTGAGCTATAGACGTTTAAAGATCGCATAATAAGGTCGAAAATCGCTGGTTTCGGGAATTTCCGCGATTCTCGACCTTATTCTGCGATCTCTAAACGTGTGTAGCTCAGAGCAACGTTAACCGATTTAGATGAAATTTTCATTACAGGCTCACAAAAAAAGAGTAAAAAACAACCTTTACTATTTTTTTTTTTGGTATTTCGACCAAGTGTATTTTTTTCAAAACTACGAAACTCGTCACCTAGAAAACTAATTCCGCTAGCTTCTAAAAAAAAACTCAAGTCGTTTGGACCAATTTTAAAAAAGTTATGCGATTTTAAAGAGCGTCGACTTACTTTCCGGCGCGACTGTAGTATACGGTGACCTGTCCAGTGAATGAACACTTAAGCTGCATGTCTGTTAAAATTAGTATTCAATAGTCGTTATTTAATCCCCTGAGTGTTATTGCTGTAAGCGAGCTGTTTTATTACTAAAGTCAGACATCCCGGAACACAATTCTAGCAATGTTTGATAGTTATAACTTTCATTAAAAGTCGCGCTGGAAAGTAAGAGGATTGAATAAAAAATGGGCCAATGACCAGCGAATGAACATAAATTTCTAATGAATGAACAGGGGTAGCCCAGTGAATTAACGGGATAATAACAGCGGTTAGGTTTCCAATGTATTTAGACGATTTTTTATGTAAATAATTTTTCAATCTCCAATTGCAATAATATTGATTTGCTACATTACTAGTCTTATAAGATCATAATTATACTTAGTTGAAATTTGATTTCTGGGGTGGGTTAACCTAACCTCCACACTGGCGGCGAAAGTGTCAAGAGAAAAAAAGACCGCGTAAGCTGTTCATTCATTGGTAAGTAAGAAATTTCCAGTGAATGAAGGGCCGTTCATTCATTGGTATTCACTGGTATCTCCCATCCAATGCATGAACACCTAAGAAACTCGACAAATTCTTATAAATTCATTATTTCATACAGTATTTTTCAGTAAAGGAACATCTAAACAATGTAATTATAACAACAAATTTATCATAGGATCATTAAACGCACCTCAAAATACAAATTGTAGATATTACGTAGCAAGACTTACTTTGAACTTGTGGGATACCATGAGGACAACTTGTGAATAAACGGAATTAATGCCGTATTGGTTATAAGTAAAAAGAAAAAGGCTTTTGCGAGACATCGGTGGGTGTCCACTCTAAATTTCAGTGTAAGTTTCAACCAGATAGGCGTTAATTTTTCGTATTATATGAGCAACGTTCATTCACTGGACAGATCACCCTATGGACATAAAATAACAAGTTTATTTTCAACGGAAACTCATCTCCGTTTGTTGTCACACGTGAAATCATTCACATATTATTAGCTCCTTTTGCGTAAAACGAAAATTGACTTTGCTCATTGAGAATTCAGCACGTTGTAAAAAATCGTCGGGAATTGGAACTCAATGATGCGGCCGGCCAGAGTGCATATGTAGTGAACCAACAGTTACTAACAAAATGAAGACGTTCTCACGGTGCCATGTCCAATTCACCGAGCTAACCGAGACCCAAAGCCAGACCTCGATTCGAACGGTGTGAAAGATGACGAAACGCTTGGGCAGAACAAAACGATAGAGAGCACGGAGCCCGGATGCAGAGAGGATCAAACCAGGCTACTGAAACGAGGTAAAGCGAAGTTGTGGGTGGAGGCATACGTGCCATAATACGGCGGCAAGTGCGCGCGTGTGTGTGTAACGAGCCACGTGAAATCCGCAATCGTGTCCAGATTCGGGAATTTGCTGTGTAGCATCGGTTGCGACGGTCCGTGGAAAAGGATAATGAGGGTGTAAAGGGGCTGCCTAATAGGATCTCTAAATCTATCTGGCAAATCGTTGAATTCCATCGTAGGTCGGAGAATGTTTGGACGGCTTACTTTACTATCTAATCGTCGGTTCGTTAAGCGTCAGTGATTTAATCCAAGCTAAATAATATATCTATAAAATCCAAATACCACTGACTGACTGACTCATCACGATTTCTTTGGAACCACTGATCTATGACCATTTTGGTAACTAGGTTCCTCTTAGCCCCTAGGTGCTCGCTAAGAAATCTTTTTAAAAAATTCCTTCCCCTTCGCCGAAAAAAGATATATAACCCGAGCAGCGCCGGGTACTTTAAGCTAGTAATTTATAAAATTAGATTTAACTTTAGAATACTCTGGAACTCGAATACACGTCTGGACTACCTCTGTATTCCGTCACACGTGACTTTGCATTTTCATCAAATCTTCTGACATTTTAAACACACTATGCCTAAGAATGCGCTCAGCAATAGAATCGTCTGCGTTGGGTTGTAGAAAAAAATGACGGCAGTTGCAAAAAAATGGTTCTGGCAAAACAGTGCTGTCGAATTTATGCAGAGAATTATGGGATCGGTGGTTCATTCGCGACCACCAATTAAAACATGAGCAGGCAGAGTGATTATGGTATTCGAGCAGGGGTAAAGGGAATTATAGCGTTCAGAATTTGCAGATGAAACCGCACTGCAATCTGGCCTCCCGTGGCTCATTACTATTTTATTAACCCCGGCCACGCGTAAACGTCCGCTCGAGATGCATTTTCATTTGCCAGCGGGAGGGAACGGGAGACGCGAAAACGGGGAGGCCTGCCCAGTGGTTGGGGGGAAGGGAAGCTTTGTAAATCGTTCTGGATTCGATGTAGTACAGGACTCCCATGCTGCTGGCTGCGTGAAATTCTCTAAAATTTGTTCGCGCCTATGACTCTGTAGGAGATTCAAACACCCGTGTCGATTCAAAGGCTGGAATGCTTTGGACAGGGAGAAGTCACTTCGTACCATTTAGACGATCTTTACTTGTGCCTATGTCATACCTGCTATCCTGATAAATTTCAGTAGAGCATATTTCTTCTATACTGAATTCCACTTAAGAGTAGACTCGTTCCACGCAACGATGACTCCCAGGAGGCTGTTGATTGGTAGGAAATCAGCAGCGAAAAGCGCTACGACCAATCGCATGCGCAGGCAGCAGTGGGAGCTGCGCAGATCGGTTGCAAATCGATGCGGGCGTAAGTCTACTCTTATATAGAATGGTATATAGTATTGTAATAATTAGTTTATTGGAATTGCGAATCAGTGGGAAAAGTGAAAATTGAAAACTTTGCAGCAAGGGGGGAGTAGCACCAAATGTATTTATTAACTTTTGGAAAATTGTTGGATGAAGTAAAATTAAGCGTCAAGTATTTAAAATACGCTCATAGGTGGCGCAATGCGTTTAACGATCGTCTCGTTGAGATTGTTCCATTTCCCGTACAGTGGTTCGAACAGAGGAAAAAGACATGTTTTGAATGTTAAGTACACAGAATTTTTTCAATACAATTCCATATTAGGATAATTGATGCACCAAAACCAATAAGAATTTTTTGTAAATACCATTAATTTGAAAGGAAATTATAACATGGAAGTCAGGGAACAGAACGCCAGCAATTTTGAGTTACAGACGCACCATCTTTCAAATAAAATTCAAAGTATCTGCAAATTATTAGAAAAAACGCAATTTTGTAATTTGATTATGTTCATAATGAACAAATATATTACATGAATTAAGTCAATGACACCCTTATTGATTTCAATAGGACACAAGTTGAACAAAGAGGTATTTTTAATAATATAATTGAAATTTAATTAGACATAACGTTTTTGCGACAGCTAGCATCAAGGTAAGACTTAAGGGAGAACACCACTGTGACGGCGGGAAAAGTAAGCCATTTTTAAGAATTTTTTTGTCCGGAATAATTTACAGTTTTCATAGAAAAATTTTATTACCTACTTTTAGTACGCCGTCTTAAGAGACTATGCAAAAATAAAATAAATAGAGAAACATGCATAAATTTTAATATATTAATTAATCTTCTAGACCCCCAACGAGCTGGTCGAATTGGTAATTATGCAACAGCAAGTCCGAAATAAATTTCTTTTTTTTTATAATCTATATGAGTGTAGTTTCCGTTGTGCGTACCGATTTCTTAAACAAATTATTTTTGTAAAAATGGGTGCGCTTTAGAAGAAAAGTTTCGAAAATCCGCGAATAAGATGGACAGTTTTTCGAACGTATTTCAAAAAATTTGTTTTCAATCAAAAAATCCGTACGTACAACGGAAACTACACTCATGTAGTTGATAAAAAAAAATGAAATTTGATTTCGGACCTGCTGTTCCATAGTTACCAATTCGACCAGCTCGCGTGGGGGGGTCTGGAAGATAAATTAATATATTAAAATTTATGCATGTTTTTCTATTTATTTTTTTTTTATAGTCTCTTAAGACAGCGTGCTAAAGGTAGGTAATAAAATTTTTCTATGAAAACTGTAAATTATTCCTGAAAAAAATCTTAAAAATGGTTTAATTATATAGTGCCTATACGAGCTATAGTGACTTAGGTGTGAAGTCACTCAGCGGGGTCTTAACCGACACCCTGCTGGGTACTGGCCGCTAAACCTGGCCCCCTACTACCCCTTGGAGGACTGTATTTAGGGAAGGCCAGGACAAAACCGGGGCCCTAAAGGGTAAAACCTCCAAAATTACGTTGAGACATGCAGTGATTTTAGCTTAAAATAAGTTATTAATATAAAATAATTTATATTACTACTGTTCTAATGTAGTACATATACCTTACTAAATTGGATTTGTATTTAATATGTGCTGATAATGAGACAATTTTTAATAGCCAGTAGCAGAGCTTAATTGATGTCTTTTAATAATGATAAGCCGTATCTTCAATTTCTGTTTCATTTTCTTTTAATCTTTAGGGCCCCGATTTTGTCCTGGTCTTCTGTAAATACAGTCCTGCACGAGGTAGTAGGGGGGCACGTTTAGCGGCCAGTACTCAGCAGGGTGTCGGTTAAGACCCCGCTGAATGACTTCACACCTAAGTCACTATAGCTCGTATAGGCACTATACCTTTGAGTACATAACCAAATAGAATTCAGCTGCGGAAACCTGCGACTTTGGTGTCGGGAGCATTTTTTCTCTAATTTTTATCAGTATCTGGAGTATCTTGCTTTCGTTTTTGATAATATCGAAAAATGTTTTAGATAAAAGTTTAATGGTTTCTGATACTTCTATTGAGGTCCTCTACAAACCTGTACAGTTTGAGAAAAATTTGAGTGTCGGAACATCCCTTGTAAGTCACTTCTACTTAGAGAACAAGCGCAGTCATTAATAAAATAGTTTCATGTGTATAAGTTTTGTAAATATTTTTGAACAAATATAACTGTTGTACATAAAGTAACGTATAATTTACGTATTGTTGAAATTTTAGTTTCTAACGCCATCAGTAATATTATGTGTAAAAAATCATATTAAGTTCTTTGTTTAATATTATAATAAGTTCGGCGTTTAAGGAGTAATATAACAAAAAATTATTAAAAAATATCGAAAAATGCTGAAGTTATGAGGTTTTTTCCACTTCTCCCCTATACGTCCGACCACTGTGTTCCGTTCTGTTCTGTTCGCATAAGGAAACCGTGCCTAACACTTCCTCAGTATTAAACTCTTTATAACTGTTGTAATCGACGTGTTTCTCCTAAACGTATATTACATAAAGCTGAAAGTACTGTGCGAACTGTTAAACGCATTTGCTCAGATTATCTCGTCACATATACGCGATCCGAATAATTTACTCGATTTCTAATTGAAACTAATAAAAGCAGTGGTAACAGAATATTTATAGACGTATGTTCAAAGTACCTACTTTACCCACTTAAAATCTATATATTAGCGCAGAATTTAGCTCGGTGAATTTCTAAAATTTGAAGCTGCCCCCTTTTGCACCAAATTGTAGAAAATCCACTTATCTTGGGCAACTATGTATTCGTGTATAGAAAAATATCAAGAGACATCAGTCTATACAGGTTTAGGAAAATTATACTTACAAGGGAAGATCCCGAACCCGAAAATTCAAAAAATTCTGAAACTTTGTGGATATGTAGGGGATTTCCTTCTGATTACAACGCAATTTTTTTTTTGCTGCCCAAAATCACTGTAAGGGGGTGAAATTAACCCCTGAAGATTCGGCTATTTTTCGATTTTATTTTGTAACACACAATCTGTAAGAGATAGAAATAAAGTTTCTATCGAAAAACTTTTGGATCCCATTGTAACGTACCTTAAGCTGCACGACGAGCAATGTTTTTCTAACTTCTATTAGGAAATAATACGCGACGCGTAGTAAGAAAGTAATATAATTTATATACTTTTGTCTCCAATTACACATGGGGAAATTATATCAGGTGGAAATAGAGGAGAAGAAGGGAACTGTTAGATATAACTTATTCTTATTAGAACTTTTTATTTTTAACATAATTATCGAACTTTTCTCTTATTTGCTTACCAAACAAGCGAGACAATGCAGGCGTTTAATAAGCGATTTAAGTATAGTTAGGTAACCTTGAAAACACTTGTGTGATGTGAATATATACCTACTTTTGTCTCCCATCAAAGTATTATCTCATGTCTATTGTTCTCTCGAGCATTAATAATGAGAATACATATATTAGTATTCTTATCGGATGATACATTATTTGCAAGGAAAATAAATTAGCAAATAAATAGTATTAGAGATATCGGAACAAACAATACATTCAATGCTGATGAAAGCGGATTCAATCTAGAATTACATTCGGGCCGTACTTTAGCTGAACAAGGAACCAAAAGTGTTACAGCACTCGTACAATCTATATCCGCTACTACACATAGCTATACTATATTCCCCACAATATCAGCTTCTGGGAAACTACTCTCTCCGCTATTTATTGTTCTGCAGGAAAAGGATGGTAATTTTGGTCCACGTGTACAACAATCTTTGTTTCGACCGTGGAATGTTTATATACAGGCGTCCACATCTGGAAAGTTAACAGGTGAACTGGTTATGGAATGGTTAACAAACGTATATCTACCACATGCGGGATCTCGAAGTGTTTTGTTATTGGATTCGTGGACTGGTCACTGTCCATCTACATTACGAAACGGTATACCAGCTAATCAACACGTGGAAATATTCACAATAGCGAAAAAAACTACAGGAATGATACAACCGCTTGATGTATATGGTTTCCGGATATGGAAAAGCTTTGTACGAAAATTTTCCGACCTTGTATTATTGTTTAATTACGATGTGCAGCTAAATGCAAGGAATAATGTCATTAAATTACAGTCTCTTATTCATAATCAACTTTCATCACCAAAGTATCACGATGTGTTTGCTTACGCATGGTATAAAAGTGGATATATTGTTGAGAAACCAAATCAGTTTGAAAATCCAGTAGATTTCGCTTTTTCACTACAAGATTTCATACATCCACCTCGTTGTTCCATATGCGGCAATTATGCTATCGTACGATGTGCGTGGTGTGAGCAATATTTATGTTTTCAACATTTTTTTGAAGAGTTTCATCACCATGAAGAATAATTCATAATCACACAAGTGTTTTCAAGGTTACCTAACTATACTTAAATCGCTTATTAAACGCCTGCATTGTCTCGCTTGTTTGGTAAGCAAATAAGAGAAAAGTTCGATAATTATGTTAAAAATAAAAAGTTCTAATAAGGATAAGTTATATCTAACAGTTCCCTTCTTCTCCTCTATTTCCACCTGATATAATTTCCCCATGTGTAATTGGAGACAAAAGTATATAAATTATATTACTTTCTTACTACGCGTCGCGTATTATTTCCTAATAGAAGTTAGAAAAACATTGCTCGTCGTGCAGCTTAAGGTACGTTACAATGGGATCCAAAAGTTTTTCGATTGTCGCGGAGCACAGTTCCGCAATACAACAATAGTTGAAATTGTATGGAAAAAAAATATGGATTATGCTGTTTCATAATTATTTAAACATCCAGTTCAGATTTCACGTGAAAACCCGAATTTTAGAAAACATTATTCATATTTTTGTTTATAACTTTTTTCTAATTGTTTAAACAATTGATAAAACCTTTACGATTTGATAGATCTAATTAAAGGAAGTAACTTTTGTCTTGAAACTTTATTTCTATCTCTTACAGATTGTGTGTTACAAAATAAAATCGAAAAATAACCGAATCTTCAGGGGTTAATTTCACCCCCTTACAGTGATTTTGGGCAGCAAAAAAAATTGCGTTGTAATCAGAAGGAAATCCCCTACATATCCACAAAGTTTCAGAATTTTTTGAATTTTCGGGTTCGGGATCTTCCCTTGTTAGTGAAATATGCTTCGATTAAGCATTCTTTCACCAAATCCAGATAGGATGCAAGTACTATAGGTACCTGGATTATTCAGATTTTTTTACGTTCAATGTTACTTGTAAGTCAGTTTCGGTGAATTATGGAGGTGGCTCCTTTTTGCAGCGAAGTCTTTAATTGCCACGGAAAAGTGAAGGAGTATGCGAAAGAATGGTCGAGAAGTATTTTGAAATGGGGTTGGATATGGAAAGCAGCACGTCTTATCCAGGGATCTTAGGGAACCGAGGGTTTTATAATTGTAACGTGATTCCATCGATTTGTGACTAGCACTGGACCTAACTGTCAAACTCTCAGTGTACCTACTGTGCTTATGTTTTATCACATTGAGAAAGTTGGTTTCCGTGTACAGGTAATAAACTCGTCCCTTATACAGCTGTCGGTATTATTGTCACGGGGTGTGTTCATGTCAGTCGATTGAACAGCAAAACCTTGGAATTTGTTATGCATATTACAAGTATTCAGCCGCATACAGCCGCGTACACAGAATCTAGTAACCTCGGCAATTGGATCGCCTGATTTATACCTTCTTTATACTTCTATAGATGATTGGAAGGAACCACTCAAGGCAAATGATTTAAACATAAACAGTTTAAGCGCAGATGCTATTATGAGAATCGTAGTAAAGTGAAGTAAAAAAATGTTTACCCTGTAGTGATGGACGCTTTGAGTATTTTACTGAATAAAGTATGTTAGTAATTAGAAAAGAATAATGGTAGAAAATTACGAGTTTTCTGAGATGTCACAAAAGAAAATTCTGTGTCAAAAGGAATTACAAACTACTTAATAATTTTATTTATATCCAAAAATCGATGCTTTGGTAGATTTGTAAGAAACACGTGTAAATGCGAGAATGTATTGTCCGATTTTGGTCCTCCATCGATTTACATATCTCTGGTTTCCAAAATATTTACTTCCCACATGAATCATTATGCAATGAAAATGAGGTCGAAACGCAGTAACCAGATGAGTTATGATCAGAGGTACATTTTTGCATTTATACGTGATCATTATAACTTCCTCATCGTTTCTAGAATAAAATAATCATTGGTTTCTGATGCCGTAGATAAACAGAATTATGATGCGAAAGTATAACTCTTTTCTATTACCATTGAAAATTCGCCATTTTCAACCATTGTTCAATGAAATATTTTTCAGATATTCAGTTTTCCAATGCAATTACCCAACAGTTCTGTCCGCAGAATGATGATAAATTTAATACGTATTAGAAACAAATTTGTCTAAACAAACATAATTGCATTAAAAAGAAGCGCGATTGCACTTACGAAAAAAGTGAGATTTAGGTATATCGATCTTGTTATAAATTGTGATTGCAATTATGCAAAAGCTCATATTATAGGAAAAGAGTGTGATCTTTACATAACTAAAGCGTAGTGATTTGGTGCGAAAACAGTTTTGGTCATCGGGCCCGGTTCGAGCTTTTTTTGGGCCCTAGGCCAACTTTCCAAATTTGGCTCTTTCCTTATAATACATTTATTTGCGCTTTTTGATGTCCTTACTCCGAATGTTTATTCGTAGCTAAATAGCATCCGTCGGTCAAATCGCGCGAAAACATAGGTGACGTTTATGATTTTTTCTAGAAAAAAGTATACAATGTATGGGTCTAAAACTTTTTGCACTTTATTCTGCTATAAATGTAGAGTATAAAACATTTTTTTAATTTCATTTTTGCCCACCCCTGCTTCTGATATGCATTGCGTGCTGCATCGTTGTAAAAAACCTGGCCTGCACTGGCGCTACGATAACTTTAGACAGGATCATTCAAAATCAAAAAACCAAAGATATTCCTTAATTACACATGTGTGGTTATCGCGCTACCCTCAGACAGTGTTAAGAAACAACTGGGCGATGATTGCCAAATGTTTAAACGATAGGCTCCCCGAAACATGGGTTTTTCTGCACAAAAATGTCTCGTAAAAAAATGGAGTGTATGAAAATTCGCAATAGAGGGTAGCGCGGAAGCCGGTGTAATTACGAGTAGAATCCCGTTTGGATTTTTAGATTCGGTCAAGAATTGCATTTTTTATCGTGGCGACAGTGCCTGAAAAATTGTTCCGAGAAAAACGCACTTAAAGTTTGACGCCGAGCGCGTTCGTCTAGTGACGAGGACTTGCCCCATTTTCCATGCGTTTATTCGATTAAAACAAAAATTGATTCTTTTTTTAGATCAATAAATGTATTATTAATTAAAAGAAAAATCAGATTTCTGTCTATTATACCTGCGTCACAATCCATCTTCAAAAAATATCCATTTTTAAAGCCGTCACACTGTTGATCCCCCTGAACTGCCTATAAAATCTGTGCCGTTAGGAATTTCGATCCAAAATTTTAACTAGGCCTTTTTGAGACGTTGTTGAATGAAAATATGCAAAAAAAATTCGATTTTTTTACTCGCGGATGCCCTTAAAATATTTATAGTACAACTTGTAGTATTTCATTTCAAACTTTGTTTAAAAAATGTCAACAATTAAAATACCATTTCGCGAGATGAATGTACGCAAAATATACAGTGACTCGCATTAATAATCGGACACCATGGTGTGCGAGAGATTATTGCACTATACATTTGTTTATAATAATGTTATTGAATTGATTTTTTTTAATATATTAAAACACTTATTGTAGTAAGTAAAAACATAAATTTTATTTATTTAATGCACATAGTTTTTTGCAAAATAAGTGATAAAGTAGATAATGCCGAAATTTAATATCACAAAAATATTCGGACAGTGAATAACTTACATAAATTTTATATAAAATATACATATTTTTTTAACAGTATTAATATTTCGTAGGTTGACCCTTTGTCTTATTACTTCCTGTAATCGTTTGGGCATATTGGATATAATTTTATTTAAATATTCCCGTGGTATACATTTCCATTCTTGTAATAAACGTTCTTTTAATTCTTTTATTGTTTTTATGGGTGTTGTTCGAATGTTACGATCCAATTGATCCCATAAATTCTCAATAGGATTTAAATCTGGCGATTGAGGAGGAGGGTGTAACACTTTAGGACAGTTATATAGTAAATATTCCTGTACGATTCTCGATTTGTGCTTAGGATCGTTGTCCTGATAAAACTTAAAACTATTGCGTATGTTCATATTAACAGCACTTTTGATTAAATTTTGTTTCAATAAGTCTAAATATTTCATCTTATCTAAAATGCCGTCGATAAAAACTAGTTCACCAACACCTGCAGTTGAGATGCAACCCAACACAATTACACTGCCGCCGCCGTGTTTCACTGTTGCTCTCAAATTTTTTAATTTCAATTCTTCGTTCACTTTACGCCATATCGTTCTTCGTCCATCTGACCCAAAAAGATTAAATTTGCTTTCATCCGCAAATATTACATTGTTCCACCATGTTTGGCCTTTAGAAACGTAGTCTTTAGCAAAATTTAATCGTTTCTTACGATTCACTTCGTTTATGTATGGTTTTCTTCGTGGAACCCTACCGTTGTATCCATGGTTTTTTAATACCCGGCGCACTGTGTCGGGATGCACTTTCTTTCCAGATTCTTGGAATAATTCGGCAGCTAGTTTTATAGCACTTCCTTTAGGATCATTCTTCATTTTTCTAACATATCTTGCGTTCTTCGCGAGAATCTAATAATTTTGGACGTCCCTTTTGTCGAATTGAATCGATTCGATCTTCATGAATATACCTGTGTACAATATCTGCTACAGTACTCTTGCTTACATTTAGAAATTTGGCTACTTCTCGATACGATTTTCCCTTTTCTTTGTGGTAAATAACCAGTTGTCGAATTTCGAAGGATGTATTTTTGCCTTTTCGTCCCATATTCACTAATAATACGTCCACTATTAACGAAGTCAATAACAGTACTGACTCTTGGATGCACGCTAGACGTTATGTTTACAAACAATGTACACTAGCAAAATAACCGACTGCATCCAACGACTTACTACAGCCAGTAAACTGTTGTGTCCGAATATTTTTGCGATGTTAAATTTCGACATTCTTGACTTTATCACTTATTTTGCAAAAAACTATGTGTGTGAAATAAATCAAGTTTATGTTTCTACTAACTACAATAAGTGTTTTAATATATTACGAAAAAAAACAATTCAATAACACTATTGTAAACAAATATATAGAGCAATAATCTCGCATACAGCATGGTGTCCGAATATTAATGCGAGTCACTGTATACTGAACAGGAGGCGCGAAACTGCCCATAAATAATACGCTGAAGAACGTTTTTGACAAACTTGAATTTCTGGGTTAATCTTCCAAGAAAAGCGTAAGCTCTCCATTTTTATAAGAAACTCTTTTATGATGCCGTTTATATGCTCAAGTACGAACTACTCAAGGTTTTATGCTGTCCACGGTTATAAAGATGGCTGGTTCGTAATAGGGCTACGAACTGTTTACATTTCTCGGCCGCGTGAAGGTACAAAATGTGCCTTCCTTGTTTTGTCCTGACCTCCACGTGCAAATCAAGATGAACTTCCGTTTGTATACCAAATCCAGTTAGCCCTTCTTTGCTCTCTGCGGTGGTAACATTGTTACCGTGTTCTGCGTCACGTAAAAGGTGATGAAAAGGAGGCGCGTTGCGGTTAATTTTGTAGAAAATAGTTCGTGTTTTAAATGCAGCACGCGTTACATAGCGTGTCTGCGACATTATAGTGTACTTTTGTCCGATTCTAGGATTTATTTGTAATTTTGCGAGTAAAGTACTTAAAACAGTTACGATATGAATCGAATCAACCCCAAGCGAGATGGCTGACAGTAAGATATCTGTTCCAATTATTGTTGCACATTTTCTGTAAACATTTCATGACCACTTCATAGGTTGCGATAAGGAGAACGGGGTGGCTGAAAAATTGATTAATACCTTCGATTGCGACCGTGGGTTAAATATTTAGGTTTCCGTTTAATGATAAATGTCTATAATAAACTGACATGTACAGTACCTAGAAGGGATATAGCGAGGTCGTAGACGCTGTGAGAGTCCCAAAGTTTATAACTTTGAGGTTCTGGAACAAGAGGTCTGGCATTTTTTTGGGAGATAAGGTTTCTAAACCTCTTTAAATTTTGGATATATTTTAGAGTACCGAAAAATAAGATATACGTGTTTTTTTATAGTTATAAGATTTTCAAGTGTTCATCTCCGATTGCTTTGGTTTTTGGATATGTTTTACAGGACCGAAAAATAAGAAATACGTGTCTTTTTATTTTGGCCTACTTGAATGTTTAGGGGGTAAAACCACCCCCAAAGTTCCTTATAATACATTTATTGAAATATTTTCAAAGTTATAAGATTTTCAAGTGTTCATCTCCGATTGCTTTGGTTTTTGGATATGTTTTACAGGACCGAAAAATAAGAAATACGTGTCTTTTTATTTTGGCCTACTTGAATGTTTAGGGGGTAAAACCACCCCCAAAGTTCATAAGAATAGTTGGTGCCCGTCTCCGATTGCTTTGGTTTTTAGATATGTTTTAGAAGACCGAAAAATAGGAAATGCATGTCTTTCTATTTTGACCCATTTGCATGTTCAAGGGGTGAATCCACCCCTTATAGTTACCCCCTAATAACGGTGACTGACGACAAAAACATCGTCCATACAGCAAGTTTTGACGCAAATTAAATTTATATCAAGTTTTACTCAACACAATTTTGTCCCCCTTATGAACTTTGAGGGATGGTTTCACCCCCTAAATATGAAAACTGGCCGCTATAAAAAAACACGTATTTCTTATTTTTCGGTCCTTTAAAACATATCCAAAAACCAAAGCAATCGGAGATGAACACCTGAAAATCTTATAGGGTAAAGAGTACAATGGTTGGCCACTTAAGCAAGAGTGTCACATAAATAATGAATTATTAATGTGAATTTAGTAAATTTGAAATGGAAATCAATACAAATAAGTACGAAAAACTCCTAATAATCTAAAAATAAAGAGTTTATAAAAAAAAATCAAGAATGTATAAAAATATACAAAAAATGTGTTTCCTACGAAGAAATATAGTAATTGGCATGGTCAAGATAGTAATTGTCCAACCAGTTCGACAGTGATTGGTCGCTATTTGACACATAATATAACCTAAAAGAAAATGTTACCTGATTTAGTGATAGAAACAAGATTAAAATTATTCAATAAAAATGGATATATTTTATTATGTATATATTTGTTTCTGTTTTTAACAGGGGGCTAATTACTGTTTCACCATTAACATGGTTAAAAAACAGTCACTCGCTGCCTGGCCAATTACTATCATTCAACATTATTCATATGACAGTTATAAAGTTTCTACTTTTATTTATCGATATATACCGAATATAAGAAATATACATATCATAAATACATTAAACTATTCGCAAACTTTCAACTGTACTCTTATGGTTTTTTTTATTAAAACGCTGTAATTTCCAAGCTTCAAAGCCGAGTCATCCTGTTTGCTTTTATATATAATCACAGTATATAATGAGTGGAGAAATATTGATTACATCCGAAGCAAGAAAATACAAGGAATATGAATATGTTCATTAAAAAAAGGCATAACACTGGTATTTCTTTATATTCATTTATTTCTCAAAATATGGCCAACCACTGTACTCTTTACCCTAACTTTGGGGGTTGGTTTCACCTCCTAAATATGTAAACGGGCCGCTGTAAAAAAACACGTATATCTTATTTTTCGGTCCCCTGAAACATATCCAAAATTCAAAGCAATCGGAGGCGGACACGTGGGAACCTCTCCTTGTTAGTCAGGCGGCCGAGAAGAGGCGAATGTTTGTGATTTTTTTTTTTTTGAAAAAGCGGAAGTATATATTTTTTACAGAACTTTCTGTACATAAAAGGGCAACATTTAAAGAAAATTTGATAATTTCTTCGAAGAAAAATATTTACAATTATAATAAAGTATTAATTATAATAAAGTAAGACAATTTATAATAAAGTTTGATTTTAGATTATCTGGTTCCGGGTGGCAGTGCTCACCGCAAAAGCAAATTTTTAAAACGGGTTCTTGGATGTCGGTTGTTACTTTATTATAAACGTAAATATTTTTCTACGAAAAAATTATCAAATTTTTTTTAAATGTTGCTCTTTTATGTGCCGAATGTTCTGTATAAATATATGCTTCCGCTTTTTCAAAAAAAATTCACAAACATTCGCCTCTTTTCGGCCGCCTGACTAGGTATAAGTGGACTCTTGCAGCTTTACTGCCTCGTGAATCCCTTTTCGGTACTGCACGTTGCACATGAGAAAATATTGCCCATCATTCATGCTCGTTCAATTATGTAGCCATTTGTTTCGTTTTAATTTCCGGCTGGTAATAAATATTAATTAAATTTCATCTATGGATATGGGATGCGTGCAGAAGCAGTAGGTATATGTATACAGAGCAGTTATTCGGAAGGGATCACTTTAAATTATTAAAACAATCAATATTACTTTCAATTTTTTGTTGAAAGTATTTGTAATAAATGTGTATTTTATTTACTCGCTGTACCTGTCCATAGAAGAATTTAGCTTGACTCGTTCGTGATAGCCGAGCTCGAAGCCTGACGAACTGAGAGGGACCATCATAAAGTGTTCGCAGTAACAACATTATAGCGTTTGTTAAGACGAGCTGAACGCTATGCAACACTACGTCATTCCGTTTTATGAAAGATCGTAAAATCGCGAGGCCCCTGGCGCCAGGTGTCGTACGTTGCACGCTTCCGGCGATTAGTAGCCTCGTCAAGTATGTAATATTATGAATAAAAGAATATATAGTGCGTTTTATTTAAAAGAATTAACTGGACAATGAAAGCAGAGAAACTGTTTATACCATGCAATGCCCCTTTCCTTATCAAACGACTTTTGTAAGATAAATTTTTGATATCTTCAGTTCCTTACAAGACATTCCAGCGTTTCTAGTTGAAACGGGCACACTGTCTAATGCATTGAAGTATGTTTGGAAATTGCTTTTATCTTTCTGGAGAAGATTGCATTGCGTATATATGATAATTTCTCCAAGAAGTTAACGAAGTTATTTGAATAAAAA
Organism: Andrena camellia; assembly: GCA_029448645.1. Classification (NCBI taxonomy): domain Eukaryota; kingdom Metazoa; phylum Arthropoda; class Insecta; order Hymenoptera; family Andrenidae; genus Andrena; species Andrena camellia. The sequence goes on from CM055678.1 coordinate 9,942,515, forward strand.
TACCACTTAAGAGCTTTAAGTCCAATACTATTTATAAAATTTGAATGCCATTGTAACGTCCATTAGTATACTTTGCTGTTCTGCTTAGCAGTATGTCGTGACCTCTTGAATTATTAATGCTCACGATGGCATTATACTGTATACCTTTGTATTTTTAAGAAATGACTGTTTATAGCTCCTACGATTATACAGAGAGTAAGCTAAAAGAAACTTCAATTACGTTCTAGGATCGCGAAGGAACTTAATGTAAAGGTACTAGTAGTTCACCAATTTTCAGAAAAACGTGGAAAATAAGGTTTGTAAGAGTGACAATCTTTTGTAAAAAGTCCAGTTGACGTGACAAGCCATCTACCAACTATTCTTTAAAACACCCAAGTGTGAAGTGAATTATGAATAGTAGTTGCGAACATTTATTTTCATCAAGGTAAGTAGTGTGCTCCTTTATTGTTATTTCCTTAACGATTTTGATAAGAAAAGGGGTACGGTTCAGGTAAAAAAGTTCGGAGGTTATCAACTCTTTATGACTGAACACTTTACTTGTTAAACTCTCATAGTGTTTTATATTTGATAAATACAACGTCATTTTTAAGGATGGTTAACTTCTGAAGAAGTCACTGAATTTTGAAGAATGGTTCTAAAATTATTATAACATAACTTTTTAAAAGAACGTTCTTATTGCATAATTTAGAAAGCTTAAAGAGTATCTTTAGGCATCGACTGTCGCTATTCAATGACACAACAACTACTTAGTTACTATTGTTTACATGAAGGATTTCTCTTAACTGATCCACTACTGGCACCTTTACCTGAAATATTTGTGGTTAGTACTGTTTATACTTGGATTATATTTTTGATAAATATCTATCAAATGAAGGAAACTCTAAATTGCAGTACTTCGGGAGTATTTTTCGCAGTAAAATATCCTCAAGAAACCTTAATATCTATGCAATCATTACAATAAAATACTTCAGGTAGATATACCTGACATCGATATTTGTACCCAAATACTTCCTCAATTTTATCACGAAACTACAATATTGCTAATGTTCTACCTTCTTCACTTTCGCACCATTTACAACCTCATTGATTTTGGCCCTTTTTATACTACGAAATTGGGCTTAGAAAGTGGTGGGAACATGAATGTCTTCGATTGAATATCACTTTTCTTGGAAAACCTCGGCTGCATCACAGCACTGCACAGTGGTCTGGGGATATCTACATTTAGCGGCCAAAATTCTGATCATTCTGAAACTTGGTGATTAAGGGTTTTTGCGGTCGCTGATAACGAATTTGGCACCAAAAATTTAAAATCAAAATGGCGGATTCAATATGGTGCGCATTGTGATCTGGAAAGCGGTATTTTATAGCCAAAATTAAAAATCATCGCCGTACTAGAGAAAGAAAGAGAAAAAAGAATCAGACCTAACATTATCTTTGACTTAAAAAAAAAATATTAAAAATTATTATACATATAAAATATATACAATACCTCGAGCGTAATTTCTAAAAGTCTGCATAAAATTGAAGATTGCAGGAGATTGCACTTGAAATTTACATGCTCTTGTTAACAATTGTGTAAGCTTTCGTGTAAAAAAAGTCCTATGTTAATCTGGCTTAATCCTTTTTTTATAAGCCTTCTCAAACTTTAAATTCATATAAACATTGCACTATTTGTTCATGGACTAAAAAATGCCTATGACACATATAAATAACTGAAATATACTTCCTTACTTATATACCTGTATGATATAAACACGCATTTTGATGTTCTATAATGAGTAATTAAAACAATTAAATTCACATAAAATTTGATGATTTTGTCTTTGTAATATTATATCTAATCAAAGAGTCATCTGAAAAGAGAGAGCTATGCGGATTTAGAAGCTCTGGCGGGTTGTCAATTCATAAAAAAAAAATGACATTGTAAAGTTGAAGTTGAGAAATTGAGATCAGACCACTGTGCACTGCAGGAAACGGTGACCCCGTCGAGTCACGTGCATTCCAGACACCCAAAATGGTCAAAATGTCAACGGACAGCCTCTGAACGTAATAAATCCATCTCTACCAAAATTCCCCACACATCAAGCTATGCACCTTCTATTGTGCGGTATTACATGTCCAGGATGTCAACTAAAGTCAACGCGAAAAAAGTCCTAGCTTCAATATTTCGATCATCAAAATTTTCCGCAGGGCAAAATGATTTTGTAGTTACTTCTTAGTTTCGATAAATATGAGATACCGAAAGACATTGTTCGCGAATGAAACTTTTACCAATGCACTAGCTTCCGAAACTTAAGTGCCGTTTTTTGGAAAACGTTTATAGGCTTCGACGTATCAATCGATTGGGTTATCGATTTCTGGTGGATGGATAGCCAGGTTAATTCTGCTCGTGAAAAAAATCCTTTGATGGTCTCAATTTACCGTGATTCCGCCTCCGTACGCCGGTAACTACCCTTGATACGCGCAAACATGCTTCCAACGAGCGTTCGCTCAACTCCTCCACCGTATGGAAGAGCAATACGAAAAGAACGTGTAACGCGAAACGGGGGAAAAACAATTTCTCAGACCGAAAACCAGCTTTTTCGCCGCAATTATTTCACCCACAAAAAATACCGAAATTGCGTCGACCTAATTCTCCGGGTGCTCTTCTTGCCGTGAACAACTCCTCGCTTAAAAAGAAAAAGAAGTACAAAAGAAGAGAGAACAAGAAAAATGCCACGCATGATTTTTAAAGCAGTGACTCGAACCACAACCACCGAGAATCGGTCACGCGTGGCCGACCGGAGTTTCGTTTTTTTTTTCATTTTGGAATTGCGTTCGTACTGCGGCACGCGTGCGCTTAACGAACGCGTTCAACTTCTGCAATTACACGACGAGGGGGACTATTTTACAGTCGAGCATTTCCGTCGATCGATATGGTACGTATAGACTGGGCAACAATCGCCGGATATATGTATCTGCGAGTTGACAACATCTCTGTGGGATGGTAAAATGCTCCATTTCATAAGAAAATGATCCTTGAAAAAGTTTATTACAATCGGACAACAGAAAAGGGTGTCGACCAGGCCTTAAATTTTAGAATTCATCAATGTTTTTGGATGTAGAGAATTTCTGAAAAATGATAAGGCCTATCGAAAGTTTGATCAAGTAACATTAAAAGGGCATTTAATTTTCTACAATTTTGAAACTTGAAAGATATTCATTGTCAATTGCAAAGAGTTTCGCCATTTTCCTTACTGCATTCAGCATTATTGTTTAATACATTATTTCCATTAGGTAATTACTAATAAAAGATGATTTTTTATCGCAAGACACTGCTCTGTAATTAAAAAAAAAAACATATCTGGTTACTTTCCTCTACTATACGACTTTTCCTTGTAACTTGGAAACAAAAACATTCCCCAACATGCGATTTAACCCTTAACTGCTATACTGTTTTTTTTCCAAGGTAACTGGTATACTGGGGTCGTGGCAGACCCCAAATAAAAAAGTACACAGAAATTTGTAAAGTCGACACTAGATCGACCTCTATGAATATTTTGTTCTTACGTAATGTATAATATAATAGAAACGTAGAAATTTAAACTAGTATTATAAAATTAATTAGAAATTCATTTTACAAACTTAGACAACCAAAAATTTTGCAGCGAACTTTGCGTGCTTGGGGTCATGACCGACCCCAGGATACCAGTTAAGGGTTAAACCACTTAAAAGGGCATTAAATAAAGTATCATATAAACAGATTTCAATTTTTTTATCACAATTAAGTTAAAATAATTGAAAAATGAAAAATTAAATAAATTTTGTTTTTCTAAAGTCGCCAAGCGATGTTAATTTTTAAACTACTTAAGATAAAGTTTAATGTACTTATTTGCACAAACAAACAATAACGCGTGATCGACAATTATTAAATTCGCGAGAACGGTAAGACGAATTTAATTCAAGACTTTGCTACAAGAAGGTGATAGCTCCATAATTTGCTGAAATTGAGTTACAGGTAGCATTGAATGTACAAAAATTTAATAATACAAACACAAGCAGAAGCAGAAGTTCGATACCTCGAAACTTGCATTTAATACACGGATATTTGACGGATTTTTCGAAAACGAACTCTTAAATAAAAACATGTTAATTTTTTTTGACGGATTTTTTCGTGTAGAATCACCCGGCTGGTTGTAGGTACTAACTATTTTGGGGCCACCCTGTATAATACAAAATTGAGAAATGTGTATGTCAGAATAGATTCAGTTAGAATGTACCAAGTGTAAAATTAATTTAAGGGGCATGTAATAGAGGCATGCAGAAACTGTCCTGGGAAAAAAGTGACATTAGAGCTATCTGTAAAAAACTATAAATTAAACAATAAAATTAGCACTTAATTCCTTCTTATATGTTCGTGATTTATTAATTCCTATAGCATAAAACATAAACCTTCATAGTACTAACAATACAATTATAATAACATTTGATTTCCTCTAGATTAAACGGTTTGACTGTATCCCAGTGCACAATCTTTTCAATTTAGAGATTTATGAAAAAGTATATTGTTGGTGGAACAATATAGTGCAATTTAACTGGTTGTTGTTAAGTTACTAATGTGATATCAGTGTGTTTTCCTGTCACTTCGTATGAACTTCTTTTGTCTTGAGTTTCGAATCCATTGGCGAATACACATTGCTTCCTACTTGCTCAGAAATATATGAGAATTTATTGGCATCTCAATAATCATATTTGCGAGCATGCACTCTGGTTTGATCAATGGATGCCTGGTTCGACATTCGTGTGCTACGAGACACGTACGAATAGTCTCATTTTATGATTTATGCGGTCACCGTGATACAGCAAAAAGGATGTGTTAGCTTTGAAAGCGAAGAAATGCGCTTTCATAGTTGCATACACGTGGCATAGATGGTGGGGCAGATATAGCAAAGTAAATTGAAGCACAATTTGCTGGTGTGTAAAGTGGTACCCATGAAGGTACAAATTGCCAGATGTATTCTTCACTATCCATTAGGTACAAGATCTCACAGATCTAAAATGCTTACCCACCTTGGTGTACTTAAGGGGGTATTCTAGACTAGACACTCGTTTTTGAAGGTGATATTTGGAAATTAATTCTGGAAAACCTATCATACCTACAGGGCAGGGGTTCTGCACACATATTTAGTAGTGTTTGAACTATCGACACAAATTTTTGGAATGCATTACATTGAAATTTGTACAAGTTACACGCCGAAGCGCAGGTCATGTCATAAAAAACCGGCCCCATCGGGCGCACGAATTGTGGTCGTCCTAGTCATCTGAAACTAAAGTGCCAAAGATTTTTTTAATCTATATGAGTGTAGTTATCGCCGGAACTAGAAGTAACCAAGTTCGGACATTGTTACCGAAATCGCAGCTGTTTAAAAATTTATATTCGATTTTTTCGACTTTTCTTGAGCTAAAACAAGGTGTGGGGGAGGTTGTATTAAAACTATTGGTATAATTCTAGTTCGGGCTATAGGTACACATTCACTTTGAATGTGTGCAAAATTTTAGCTCAATCGGTCCAGTAGTTTTTGAGAAAAATGTGCGTCCGATTTAAAAAAATTGTTTCGAGAAAAACGCGTTTAAAGTTTTTCATGCAGTTACCACCTATGCGACTGAAGTTACGGTAGATAACAACTAATTTCTGTAACTTACTCCAAATCTGCTATACCAGGACCGTAGAGGAAACCTTCCGCAGCTTCAAAGAACTCATGTTGGGCAGCTCTCTCTTCTCTGCTGACAGTCCTAGCCACTTTAGATACAAGGTTCGAGGGAACGATTACGTGCCACGCTGCGGCCTTAAGCCCCTATAACTCTGGGAGTTTTACGAATTTCACCTTAATATTTTAGGGACATATTTTCGAAACCTTAAACTATTAGAAAATCAAAAAAAGAAAAATCGAATTTTTGGGTAGAATACCCCCTTAAGGGGGAGCACCACTGTGACGGCCGAAAAAGTAAGCCATTTTTACGATTTTTTTTTCAGGAATAATTTACAATTTTCATATAAAATTTTTATTACATACCTTCAGTACAATGTCTTAAGAGACTATACAAAAAATGAGTAGAAAAACATGTATTAACTTTAATATATAAATTAATCTGCTAGACCCCACATGCGCGCTGGTAGACTGCGTAACTATGGAACAGCACATCCGAAATCAAATTTCATTTTTTTTTTATAAACTGTCAGTTTCCGTTGCACGTACGGATTTTTTGATCGAAAACAATGTTTTTTAAATACGCTCGAAAAACTATCCATCTTATTCGCGGATTTTAGTATCTTTTTCTTCTAAAGCGCACCATTTTTACAAAAATAATTTATTTAAAAAATCGGTGTTTAATAATAGTGTTTAATGTAATTATTTACCGGAGATGAGTGGATTTTTATATAATTTAGTGCGAAAAGGGGGCAACTCCAAATTCCGAAAATTCACCCTGCTATAGAGAACAGATATTTTTACTTAATAATAGTGCTAAAGGCTGTGTTAATATGTAGATTTCAAGTGGGTAAAATACTTTGAATATGTCTCAAAATTTTTGTTAACACTGTTTTTATTAGTTTTCCAAAAGTTAATACATTGGGAGCTGCCCTCATCTTGCTGCAAAGTCTTTAATTAAGTTACATAATTTTTTTAATCGCGCAATTATACTAAATGACTGTTGCATTATTAATAAGAATGGTAAGCCCGTAAAGTAACTTGATTTCGCTTTCGATTGTATTCTCGGCGGTTTCTCGGCGGCTGACGATTGTCCTTAATAACTGTACAAAACGCTTCAGCGAAATAACGCCAACTGCATGGTAGTTTTCTCGTGCAAAATTGAAATACCGACCGGGACATTTGATTTTATGACTATGTGTGTAACTGGACGACTCCAAATTGTCCATAAACTCACAAGGGACATCACCCAACCGTTACACGCCGATTTTAATGAGGTTTACGTAGATTATAGTTATCGAAAAACTATTTCACACATTTTTTTATTGACAAACGTCTATATCTAGGGGGGTGGGGGGGAATGCAGCCCTCAAAGTTGAGGTGAAAAACACGTTTGCCTCAATATCTCGGACACTATGCACTATATAGAAAAATCTTTTAGACGAAAATGATGTATATTTTTAAACGAATTCTGTAATCTGCTTGTGTTCCACGTTTTATGTTCCACGTAATCAGTTTCAGTGAAAAATTACTTCTTTTTAGTATACTGTTTAAAAAATTACCTATTGCGAGCCTGATTACGAGGATGAATTTGTTATAAAAGAATACATTATTTTCGTCTAAAAGATTTTTCTCTGTAGAGTTTTCGAGATCGTGGAGCAAACGTGTGTTTCACCCCCAATTTTGAGGGCTGATTTCACCCTGTAGAGATGGACGTTTGCCGAAAAATATATGTTTAAAATATTTTTTCGAGAACTATAATTTATGTAAACCTCGTCAAAACCAGCGTATAATAATTGGGTGATGTCCCTTGTCAGTATCTAAAGAGATTTTATGCGAACGTACGGTGTGACTATTAATTTCTTACTGATTCGTTCATTTTTCAAGGTATGCCATTTCTAATTTCAAAATTGTGAAAATTCGATTTGCTCCGAATGAAAATATTCTAAATGTCGACTTAGTATTTTATCAGAAATAACATTTTTCATTATGCACGAATATTCATATTATATCGCTTCAACTGGTGAATTTATTGCTTAAAAAAATGATTTCTTCTTCTTCGAAACAAAACAAAATATTCGTCCCCCACTTACATCGGTATACCCTGTTTATTTGTTACCATTATCATTTAAACGTCTCAAAACTGATTCTGGAATGTGGCAAAAGAGAAAAAAATACTCCTAGTTGTGAGGTCGTTTTGAGAAATTGTTCCAAGGTTTCCAAGCATTTCCTCTTATTTTTCCTAACGTTTGTGGCGGATTGGAATCAATTACGGCCATTAATCTGGGGGTCATCAGTTTCAGTGGTTCATTCAGAGCCTGTTCTCTGTCTTCGACAAAAAAGCACCTACTTCTTTGTTGAATTTTTAAAAATTATCATCTGCCCTTAACTGCACCGATAGTAAATTCTGCCTGCATTATTCACACTGCCATAAAATCTTTGTTACTGATTAAATGGGAACAGTAAGATTGGTCTTAAAATACACATTGTGTTACCAATTATATGTATATTTGTTTACCTTTTCCTACATCACTGTTTGCCACTGTACACATTATTTTATTTTATTTTACATACTGTTATCAAATGTTGTTCTCGTCAGTATACGAAATTAAATGATAAACTTAGATTATTTAATATCTACCAACCTATTGACGCTCAACATTTCAATCAGAGAGCAAGTAGGAGTAAGTTTACATTCGTGTGTCTTATCTGTCTCTGTAATGCATTCAACAATCGAAATTCCCCAATTACACCGAGCAAATTTAGATAGGCCACCAATTTAAACGCGACGTCAGGTAAAGCGAACAGAATTTATGCACTTACCTAATAGTTTGATTTAGTATTTGAATTGAAAGCAGGATACGCCGTGGATGTTTATTACGTGTGTACGTTGTTGTTAATTTTGGGGCGTGACCATAAGCGATATATGCATACATATATACGCAAGGTTATGCTTCATTCGAATGAGTGGAATCGCAACAACAAATTACGTTGAGTGCTTTCCGTTTAATATTTACATCCCTGTTCTATCGAGAGCGATAATTCACAGTTGTGCGAAATTGATCGTACAAAATTACTTAGCAGCGTATAATACATTGCATTAATGATAAAATAAGAATAACAGTTTGATGCGAAGACTGCAGCTTTTTATATTTCTGTAGAACAATGCTCTCCCATTACAAGAACGTGGAGTACGTGTTATATCGCACGATGAAAATACCACAATTATCAAATGGTAGTCTAAAGATAAATCCTAGCGCCATTAGAGCAGGAACAAAGCTCTTTATCGTTTAAATATATGCAAACATGCTGACAAGTGCAAAGGAGGATACGTTCGGTTTTATACAGGGTGGGCCAAATAAAGTGTTAGAAACTGTTATCTTCAAAACCACTGCTGATATCGACTTGAATTTTTATTTTACAATAAATGATCTAATCATTTAGTGTGCAACAACTTTTTCTAGAGTGTCTCCTGGGTGTTAAACGGGACCCCCTCATTTTTTTTTAAACGGAACGGTGTGTTATTTTTTTTTTAATTCGAATAGTTCTTAACGGACTTAATAACATTTAATTGAAATATTCTTTTTTATTGATGCAGACCCTATACGCATTTTCTAAATATCACGGCTACGCTCTTGTGTGACAGATTTTAAAGATAACTTATTTTTCAAAACGTATTTTAATCGGTATTATACTCTCTATTTTTTTACTATGCCTAACTACCATTAAACAAGCACAAAAGTATGCCATCACTATTTACCTATTACACTTGTTTCTTAATATTTCTGTAGCCTAAATGTTTTTCGGGTTCCATTGCAAAATGCTAAAATGAATTTTTATGCGATAATAAATCGCGTTAGAACTTTGCGTCAGTGCAACTTGCCGCAAAAAATTCTTATGCATCCATCTTAAGTAGATTCTAACAAATAGGTACTCTCATGCAAAATTCATCGTGACTACGCGTGAATAACGTTTTGTAAACGTAACTAAAGCGGAAAAACGGGATAAAATAGAGATTCGCGAAAGGATATTTTTCAATCGGTTGTAATACGTGTCCTTTTCATATATGTAGGGGAGAGTTGCCAATATCGTACTGGTCACCTAAATCGTACCTCATCAATTTCTCAGTAATTAATGAATGTAAACGACATCTGATAATAAAAATATCAAGTAAATGCGAAATAAGAAATAGAAATAAAACCTTTTGAGCTTACACTCTATTTTGTGCGTGCTATAAACATTTAAAAAAATCAGCTATGATGTAACTTTTTACCAGTTTATTTTAGCTGATAATAATCAAACAATGCAATTTTGTCCTGTATTTTTGTATTTTTCTAAAAGCGGGTTTAATGTAGAATATTTTACATTCATTTTAAGTACATATTACATTCATTATAAAGTTTAAATTGATATTTATAAATAAATTGATCATGTTTCCTAAATCGTACCAGTAGATTTTGACAACTCGTATGTTATATAGGTTATGTACATATATCATATACATAGGTTATTGCGGCCTGTGTGTAATCCATATACATATGTATATATAACTATATAATAATCATTACTTTTTGTTGAATATTTTCTTTTGTACTTGTTATTGATACTATTTTTAATGGAGGTACGATTTTGGAAACCGAGGGGTACGAGTTAGGAGACCGGTTGCCTAAAAAGATTAATAACAAATTAATTTGTCCTAACAAAAGGTTAAGCATATAATAGTAGGTGCCTAAAAGATCAAGCTACAATATCCAATAGTCATTTGCGTTAAAATTAGTACCAAATATGAAATATAACGTAAAATGTCTTAAGCGGTACGATATAGGCAACCCTCCCCTACTTATAGGTGAAAAGACTCTCTATATAACGCTACATACTCACAGTTAAGTCAACTCTTATCCACAGAAAAATATAGCGAGGCAACGTACGCCAATTTCAGAGAAAATCTGGTCGTTCCGAAACAGGCATTTTTTCCCATTTTCAAACCTTTTCCAAACAATTTCATCTGACTTATAGCAACCCTTATTCGTGCCAAAACTTAGTGTATAAATGTAAGAACCTGTGGCTAAAACGTCAAGGATTTTCAAAGAGGTTGAAAAATTGAATTTACTGCATCGTGTGTAGGTTGCATAGCACTCTGGCGGTGTCGTACTTTTATAATATGTAGAAAAAGAAACTGCAATTTTATTATACTTTTATAAACATTGATTCAAGTGGAATGCAGTTTTCCTACCCTTAAATATCTACTGCCAAATCATCCACAGTTTAAATTTACAATGGTTACGTTATATTTAGAACTTATACAATTTTTAACTTCCACTTACAAATTGCTACGATTACATTCATACCTTGTTTTTTTTTCATGGAGGAAAATTCACCGTCGAACATTTTTTTTTTGTTCGGGAATGAAACATGCGAATGAGATTCGCTCGAAACGACCAGGCGGAGAATGGGTTGAAATGTCATCAGATTGGTATGCATCATCTATGAGCTATGTTTTAAAACTTTACAATATCCACGGTTTTACACTTCGCCGATAACATATTGCTCGGATAGGAATTTGTATAAAGCGCCAGTCATAGTTTATACCCGATATTTTGATTTCGCTGGCGGCAAATATCGTTGCACTTGTACCGGCTCCTTTATTTGCATGCTCCTGATTGTGTCAAATATTTGGCGGCAAAACGTTCCTACCGTTCGATGCGATTTCTTTCTTCCTCTACTCCTCCCCCGTATTCGCTAACGCGAATAGTATGCCTTTCGAGGATAAATTCGTTGGACGTGATAGAACTAGGGAATTGATGCAATAGTCGTGTTCGAGCGAAACCGTATCGCTGTCTATATTCCCTCAAAAATTTTCCCCCGTCACTTCCTTCGTTGATGCATGCCCGAAGTTTGTCAGCAGCAAAAGGAGTATTGTTCGTTAGTTTGCTAAAATAATTACGTAGTATGGCAATTATATGAAATTCTTTACTGCATACTAAGGGTGGCGCTTTTTTATACGTCTCGATTTTTTTTTATAATCCCTGAAAAAGTTTATTGTAATCGGGCAACAGGAAAGGGTGCCGAGATGGGTTTAAGGGCCTTAAAGTTCAGAATTCATTAATGTTTTTGGATTTAAGGAATTTCTAAAAAATGGTAAGCCCTAGCGAAATTTTGATGAAATAACATTAAAAGAGCATTCAATTTCCTACAAATTCTGTATATATAATTTATTCGTGCTTCCAACCATTTTTTAGATAATAGCGTTTGAATATAGAGGGGTCCGCACTTCGCGCGTATAGGCAATACGCCACCTCTCTGAATAGACGCTAATATCTAAAAAAAAATTGTTGAAAGCACGAACGAATTATGTATACAGAAACTGTAGAACATTGAGTGTCCTTTTAATATTATTTGATCAAAATTTCGAGAGGGCTTACAAAAACATGGATGCCTTCTAAACTTTAAATTCCTTTTCAGGGATTATTTTTATATGAAATGGAATCATACTAGGGGGTGAGAGTAAAAGCACCACCCTACAGTGCATATAAATTACCTCTTGGGGTAATTTTTAAACCTCACACTTGGGCAGTTGCATTTACAGTCAAGTCATTCAACTGTAGTCACATTAACCTTTTAAATAACATTTTGTTTTGTTATTTCTCTTTGCACCACAGAATAAATAACTTATTTCCCATAGCCTATTATTATGTGGCATTTTTCACAGTATCCATTCCTAACTCTGTAAAAATTCGTTGCTCATGTATTATTATTAAAACACTCAGTGAACGTAAAAACGCATATAAACAGTGTTTCGCTGCAAAGTAAATAGTAAATAGTGTGTTACGACCTTTCACAGCTCGGTACCATAAATGAATGTCTAAAAAATAAATAGGAGGACCGTAAAAAATGAGAGGCCATACATTTCCCGCGGGCACAGGCGTGAAGTTTCAGTTTTATGACTGATAGAATTTGATAATTTATTGCTCTGTAGAATGAGCAACGCTATAAATTATCTGTTCATAAAATTGTGCTGTAGTGAATCACCGCGTGCTGTTAACTCCCAGCTACGGCAACAGTAGGTACGTACAAGTGTCTTTCATTTCATTTCGTTGAAGAGCAATTTGCGATTTCGTTCCAATCCGTACGTCGCCATTGAAGAAGTTCTTGAAGGAAGCACGGTGCAACATTCGGGCACGAAAGACACAAAGTCAGTCGAATGAATTCGGATTGAACTTCCATCTTGTGCCCCACTTTTTTCCTTCGATTTATGGAACAACTGAGCAGGTTTTGGCGATATAACGTTCGATTTGTAAGATTGTTGCGATGTCAGCTTGTAGTCAAGAATTTCTTCCAGACGGTTGGATCATCCCTATATTCTTGAAAATTAACTTTTACGTTTGTTTTTCATTTACACTTAAAAATCGTGCACTGGTAATATGACGAAGTTTGGAATCATTCCAACTAACATGTTATTACTAGATAGATACTCTTGAAGTATGTTCCAATTATATTTACATTCAAAATTGAATCTTAACATTTATTTACTTCCAGTTCCGTTTATTAATTTGCGTGAAAGTCTTTCTAAGTTGCAACGAGAAACTATTTTAAATTTTCAAAATTTCTTCGCATGCAAAAAAGTCCCTTTGAACTGAAGTAATATCGATGTGGATCATTATTTCCACTAATCGGTTCAAGAAAAGTGCTTTATTAAAAAAAAAATCTATATACTTTACCGGTTGAACAAGAGGCCTAGAATTGTATTTTTCATATTTCCAAAATATAATTACAAATGTGTGGATTTAAGTTGCAATGCTTGTGCCTCAGTGGGATCACTGTGGCCGTCCTCCTCGGCGTCAAAGTGGTTCTAAAATGATAAAAATAGAATGACTGCGTCCTATAAGGGTGTACGCATAAAGTGGACTAGAATTATTGATTCATCAACAGCGGTTACAAGCTAGCGGCCCTGTAAAGAAAAAGTTCTGGATCTTCTAACTATTTTTCGATGTCTTTTTGTGGATGGAACAAAAACTATTTTTGATACCTGGATCATTCTAGTCCACTTTATGCGTACACCCCTGTATGACGCAATTGACGTAATCGTTCTAGTTTTATCATTTTAGGACCATTTTAAGGCCGAGGAAGACTTCCGCAGAGGGCCCGTGTTCTCAATGCGGCACAGACATTGCGATTTAAATCCACACATTTGTAATTTTATTTCAGAAACGTGAAAAATACGATTTTATATAGACAGGAATAATAAACATTTAACAAAAAAAAAAACATCAAAATCCGTACATTAGTTCTTGAAAAAAAAATTCATGAATGTAGGCCTTTTTTCGACAAATAAAGTAGAATAGACTCCCAAGGTAGAAGTGGATGAGCGTACGTGTTGCAAGAAAAATTTAATAATGGTTTGAAAATTACTTAATTTTAAACTGCGTGGTACTCTTTGCCAATTGAGAATTCAGACTTGACCGTCTGAACGTTGATAGTTTTCTATAATTACATATACCTACATAGAAGTACGCTGTTTAAGCGAATGGAGGAAGGATGCAACAATAATGGATCTGCGTTGGTTGCGTTTGATTGTGTGGGTATCGCTCGAGACGTAAAGAAAGTTGTTGAAACTTGTTGGTAGATGGTCCACGAGTTGCTCCTAAACAGAGGAAGTCGATACCGTGAAATCAATGTAGGTACCAGTTTCACAATAGTATTGTTTACGATCCAGAAATAACCTTGTCCTTCCTCTTCCACCTATGCACAAACTCTGTGTTGTTTCTGCAGGGAAAGTTTATTTTTCCTCTTCGAATGACTGTTCATCTATGTACAGTGACGGACGAAAGACAGTTTACAACTTTTAAAATCGTATAACTTTTTTAGAATTGGTCCAAACGACATGAGTTTTTTTTTTGAGAAGCTAGAAGGATTAGTTTGCTAAGTGGCGTGTTTCGTCGTTTTGAAAAAAAATGCAATTTGTCGGAATAGCAAAAAAATATAGTAAATGTCGTTTTTTAAACTTTTTGTTGTGAGCCTGTAATGAAAATTCAAAAAACCCGTTTGTAGATTGCAGTATGTTGTATACATGCCTAAAATTTCATCAAAATCAGTAAACGTTGCTCTGAGCTATAAACGCTTAAAGATTGCAGAATAAGGTCAAAAATCGCGAAATTCCCGAAATCAGCGATTTTCGACCTTATTCTGCCATATTCTGTTAACCGATTTTGATGAAATTTTAGGCATGTATACAACTTACTTCAATCTACAAACGGGTTTTTTTGAATTTTCATTACAGGCTCACAAAAAAAAGTTTAGAAACGACCTTTACTATTTTTTTTTTTGCTATTCCGACCAAGTGCATTTTTTTTTAAAACGACGAAACACGTCACCTAGAAAACTAATTCCGCTAACTTCTAAAAAAACCTCAAGTCATTTGGACCAATTTTAAAAATGTTATGCGATTTTAAAGAGCGTTTACTTACTTTCCGGCGCGACTGTAAAAATAGTCCGAAGAGGATCGTATTTGCATTCATTTCCATCGAAGAAATCTCGCCGATCTATTCGTAGAATTCTCACGACGATTTAGTGGACAATGCAAAAGTTTAAATTTTCAGTAGTGTCGGCGTGTGTTCAAAGTGCGGAGCGAGCCGGACAAAACTTTCAAAGACCCAACCGATTTGAATGGGCATTTCCCAAAACCATAGGCCACTCACAGTGTTAAGTGTCCACGTAGGGAACTAATTGGCGCAAACAAACGTTGATTTCGTGATGTCATAGTGAAGCTCGTGCACTTTATCGGGTGGGGGAATCTTTACCAATGTTTCATAGTTGACTTCCTGTAGTCGCCCGTCCGTTCACCCGGGAAAACGGTTTTAGTCGGGTCAACGAGACATCTCTCCTTGTGATTCATTAAACCATATATCTGTAGCATTGCTGTTAAAATATCGAACTGGGCGATAAAATTCAATACTGTTATGTCATATATTATTTGGCTCCCATTATGTTTCGATATAATTTCGTTCATACATTCTGGATTAATTTCTGAAATGAATAATATATATATATATATATATATATATATATATATAAAATAAGAACATTTAAAAAAGAAATAAGAAATCAGTGTAACTTGGCTTTCACGGTAAAAATTTTATCAAAACTGCTATGGGTGGTTTCTTGATGGGACTTTTTCGAACAATTTTACTTTTTAATGTGGGCAAATTTGAAATGTGAAGGTACAAAGTTTTTAACCGAAAACAGTGTTCCGTCGATATAACGAAATAAATTGTATGAAAATTTGTAGTAGCTTCCCAAAATATTTTTATACAATTAGCTTGGTAGTCAATATGTTAATTAATGTTTGAATATCACATGGTAATATACACAACATGAAACCAGATCTAGTATCAGTAAACGTGGGGCTGTCATTTATTTGTAGCCATTCGACCCGGTGTAAGCTATAATGAAAGTCAATATTTGGAATTAATATGTAGAATTCATCAGCACTTGATGCATTAATGTAACATATCGTATCAAAGCTACGAATTTGATATTACTAAATTGTGCAGCGGTTATCAATCTCTAATGCAATCATTTTCTTTCAACTAACGTAACCTCGCGTTATTTCGATAAACAAAAATGAACGGGGTTATTATAAAGTTAAAAAATAGTATAGCATAGTTAAGCTTGCAAACGATGAATTTAAAAAAAAAATAAAGTAAAATCGGATCTGTAAAAGAATTATCCGACATGTTAACACATTTCTTCAACATGTATATTTTTTAAAATAGTCGTGGAATTTACTCGTTCTTTTCCTATCTTTTTACTAACACTGTCCGTCAGAAGTTTGATTTTCATTATGATCATATAGTATGAGAAATTTTCTGTCATATTTTCAGTGACAATTACGATTATTTTTATGTTAATAAATTTTAACGTCTCATCATTACAGTATATCCGAATACTTTTATTCCCATACATTTAAGGATTTTATTCGCGAAAGAGTCTTGGAAATTCGAAAAGCAACAATCAGTTTTAGAGAAGAGTTTTAATAAACGTTTATTGAAATTGTAGTCACTGCGAAACGCAACATTGCGGGGACGAATGAATATTTAAAAACGGTGCGGTGAGCAATGACGAAGGACATTAGGCAGCGAAGCTGTTTCATCTGAAACGGAAGTGTCATAAACCATACACATCCGGCGGTTGCTATCTCACCAGATTCTACTATTCCCCGGTGCGTGCTTCCGATTCGTTAACCTTAATGCACGAAGTCTTTACGCCACCGTTTTTTCCCAATACACCCTTCCTCTCCTCTTTTTCACTTTATGCTCCGCCTGCTCGCCTTTTGGTAGTTCGATTATGAATATAAAAAAACGCGTGTCCTCGTTCTGGTAATCGAGCAATATCGTTCATCTTCTGGTGAAAGGAGGGGGGGATAGTTTCGTGAAAAGGGTGAACCATTTCTCAAAAAGCATGAAGAAATATGAACAGGAACATTATGCTTAGTGGTTAGGTAACATATCTTCCAATATTTTTTCTCGTTTCGAAAACTTTTATGAATAAATATTCTGTTAGGGGTTCAACTTGCGCTAACTTTTATCATAAACATTATCTGGCGTGTTAATGGATCGCAATAAGTAATTGTTTCAACAGCATATTTCCTATGAAGTATATTAGTGAGTGAAGCTTCGTAGTCTGAATAATTTTTCTGCTTTGAGTCGATTGACTACGAATAGATTGTACACCTTTGCTAATAAATTTCTAGTGCGTGCATAAATCTACCGGAATTTTATTAAGCATATTGTAAAATATACGATAACGTGTCCTGTTTTTGGCTCTTATGATGCTATAAGACAGATGAATAAATTTGGAAAAAATTACTGCAATTATTTACGGCTCACACTTCACGATTTTTCCTCAAGTAGGGGAATCTCTGGTAAAGTGAAGCACTTAAAATTTAGTGACACACAAAAAGAACAGAAACAAGCATATTTTTTTACCGTATTGTATTATACACTTTTGTTTTCTAAAATCCACGATACAAAAGCTCTTTCATTTTAGAATTTGATATAATATTTGTTCAAAAGATCTTCTACATTTTTTCGACGCAGTAAACTGTAAAATCGCTGACAAAATAAATACAGCCAGGAAAAATCAAATATTTTTATTCGATACGAGCGTACAAAAATATGTTACAACTTGTTAGTGAAAAAATTAAAAAAGGCGACTAATTTCGGAATATCCAAAATTGAAAAGAAGTTACAATACACAAAAAATACGCTAAAAGCTGGATACAATTATAGGAAGAGAGCACAAAATAATTTATTACATTGTATTTCATGTGCTTTGATTGATTTTGTTGTCGATATATTTTCAAAATTGTGTAGAATCTAAAGGGACTGAAAATAAAAATGATATATTAAACCATTGAAAATCGAATTTTCCATTAGGTAGCTGCATGCAATCCATTGCAGTTGCTTTCTTCTCTTTTATGGAGAGTTGGAGACAATACAAAATTTGACTCTGCCCCCTTCACTTTGCCCCCGGGTCAATGGGCGAGGTGAATTACAATGGTGTTGCTATTATGTTGAAATAAAGCTGTGTCAACATTCTTTCAAATAATCTGTATAATGAGCTAAAAGAATAACACCTATACAAATAAGACATTACTTACCTGACTTTAGAAATAACAATTTTATGTATAAAACTTTTAAAGTTTGAATAAAAACTCTGAACAGTCTAGTTCAAACAAGCAGTCCCACAAATGATAATGGCTTACTTTTGTGACATACCTACTAAAATAGCCACTACAATAGCACTACTATACCTACAGTAGCTCGTACAAAACAATATTTCACTCTGCCTCTCCATTTCGCTTTGCCCCCGATTTCCCCTACCTGCACGAGGTACGAACCTCGAACCAAATGCAATTTTAACTTTACGGCGTTTTTTTCCAGGAGACCCCATTTAATTTCGAAGTTAAGAATAGTATCATTAAATTCATATTTATGGTACGTTCTTTGATGACAGATCACTCTACAGATTCAGGGGGAGGTTCCGGTCTAAAAATCGATTTTTTTTATTTCATTTTTCGAATGTTCAATCTTTTAGGAATTCGTGTTTAAAAGGATTTTTGGAAATTCGTAAAATTCCCGAAGTTATAGGCATTTGAGTAGCCGCAAATGCATAGGTAACACCCGGCCACTCGGCACTCATGTAAAACTTTAAACGCGTTTCTCTCGGAAAAGTGTTCTTAACATCGGTGGAACCTGTATCTCGAGAAGTTATTATCCGATTCGACTGAAACTTTTTTATATTGAAGAATATACTTCTGGCTCGTGGGCAAACCAGTAAAATTTAAAAAAAATTAAAATTTGTAATTTTTAAAGGCGTTGAAAGGTCGAAAAATATAGGGAAGAAGTGATTTCAAACTTCAGGTGTTGTTATTTTCTCAAAAAATGTCATTTTTTGTCATTTTTACTGTTTAGTCCACGAGCGAGTTTCATGCCCTTTAATAATCTACCATTGTCTTTTATTTCAGACCAATGGTTTAGGTGCTACAGGTTCTACCGATTTGGGTGAATTTTTTGACGCCTCGACTTTAACGACTCCCTAGTGCCGTCTGCAATGATTACCTAATTATAAAACAAAAAATTTATTTCTGTAGTTTAAGACATCCTTAATACAACGCAAAAAGTCCCATTAAATTATATGCAGTAGTTTTCCTTTAATTAATTCCTAAAGATCACCTATTTTTATGGGCTCTAGACCGGAACAACCCCTCAAGGGGCAACTTACACCTAGCACTAGAAAAGCCAGGGTGAACTTCGACAACTTTTTTTATTGAAAATATTTTTTAATTTAAAAATGTTTTGTGTAAAGTTGTTAATTTCGTAATTCTCAGTTGTGTAAATTTAATTCGAAAACTAAGAAGATTGAATATGTTATAGCGTTTTTCTCAAAATGGTATTTTAAAAAACATTAACCAATATTTCTCGAGAACTAATGTGAACCTATTCAGTTGAAATTTGGAACACAGATTTTTGATAGAATGATTTAGTTTTCGTCGTAGGTTTTTTGTAAACGTCATACTTCATTTTTTATCAATTAAAAAAGGATGATTTATTACTGCAAGATCATACATCTGTATTTAAATAGCCGCCATTTTGCAAAACATTGATATTTTCATAATCAGCAACAACAAAAACTAGATTCTTTAATGTATTTTAAGTTAATTTTTTTGTTTCGGATAAAAATTATTTGAGATAGTTTGGTTACCGTAAAAGCTGTTCTGAAAAAACTGTCTAACGGAAATTGCTATTACATGTTCAATCTCCTTAGCTTTGGAATTAAATTTAGAGAATTGTTACTTTGAAGTATGCATTTTAATATGCATGGACAGATTTTTAAATTGAAAAATATTTTCCATGAAAAAAAATTGTCAAAGTTCACTCTGTTTTTTCTAGTCACAAGTGTATGTTGCCCCTTAACTGTGTTCTTTATAAGCGCTCGAAAGACTGCATTTAATGCACGTATCATGCCCTTAGTATCATAGTGTAACACCCGTGTTATACGAATTGAAAAAATTATGCACCCCATTTGGGGTGTTTTTTTATGAACTTTAAAGCGTTACTTTACTATTACCATATGTAACAAGTGTTCTTAGGGCAGAAAAATACATCCGTAGAAATTCCTCTGTGATACACTGTCTCGTATTATTGAATACAACTCTTAATTTCGCCAGCACCATTGAAAATACCATGCAAATGCTAATTTTTCTCTCAATTATTTCGGATTTCCTTTGTGAATAAATTTTATGTCGAACATAATAATGTATGTAATACTAGTGTAACATTCTGCAAAACCGAGTATTGACTTAACATTATAATACATAGGTATCTTTATGCATGATTTAACACTGGTGTTATATCCATATTTTTTCATTTATACAAAAAATTGTTACACTAGGAATTTTTTGCTTATTTTTACGATGAAGTGTGGACAAAAATGGACCGATAATAATTTTTCTGGGTAAAATAAAAAAATCATGATACTAAGGGTTAAAAAAGTAGTGCACTGAACGTGCTCCTGAGGGTATCATGGATGCTTTACAAGTAGACCTGTTGTTTTGAGCTCGGCGACGTTAAACTTGATCCCTTCAACAGTCCATATCTGTCCACTTAATGTTTAGAAATTAATTTGTTGTTACTTATTACGCTTCATCAGGGAGAGTATGCTGAATAACAACAAAATCCATAATTCGCTTCATTTTTCTTTGATCAACAGATGCATGTAATATTGTTTATTAAATTTGTTGCGCACAGATAAGTTCGATAAACAGCTCTGCCACTATGATTTCTAATATTTGCATTCCTTACGCTTCGAGTTTATATCCAGTTCGTGCAAATTGAATTTCTCACGTTTGCGTTACGCCACGATAGTCTAATGAAGGAGCAAACTAACTGTCGTGTTGATTACAATTGATACTTACTGATATTGATTTTCAACAGAGCTTCATTCCTCGGCCTTTCCATTGTCGACCTAGAATCGATGTTGAGGCTTACTGTAAACATTCTCGCAGTCCCGAAATGACAGTTTACGGATGTTTCGGGAAATTTGCGGTTTCGCCAAACCGCTGCAGACTTATAGCCCACTGAATGAAACCGACAGCGTGCGTGTTTATAACGAGGACATGGCTGTATCGATACTTCTGAACACTGTTTAGAGTCTTCAGTGATTCGTTCCTCAGTCAGTGATTTCGCATTTGGGTGATGAGGTACATTCTTAAAACTGAATTTGAGAATATTTGTTGAACTTGTATGAACTTTGAAATAACTAAGTTTGTGAGTGAAGACATCGAGATTAGAGCTGTACATATATTCGAATATTCGACTAAGGTCTTCAAATAATTCGAATATTCGAATATACTTAGAATAATCGGATATTCGTATCAGCCATAATCGAGATTACAATTTATGAAGTTTATCTCGTTGACTAACAAGGGAACACCGCGAACCCGGACTCATCGATTGGAACGCAACTTTGTGGGCTTTTAGCGTGACTCAAAATAAGAACAACGGTGTGTTTCGTTTGGGCCCTATCACCCTTTAAGGGGGTGAAAACTAACTTCAAAGTCAAATTGGCAATTCCACTTTTTCGCGTATAACTCTCAAACTACAACAGATAGAAAAAAATGTTTCAAACACAAGTTTAATGGTGCAATGAGCACTGCAAACTTGCGTTAACAAAATATCTGAACGAAAAAAAAAACTTTTTTCAAAATTTTGGTAACGCAAGTTTGCAGTGCCCATTGCACCATTACATTTTTGTTTGAAACATTTTTTTCTATCTGTTGTAGTTTGGGTGTTATACGCGAAAAAGTGGAAGTGCCAATTTGACTTTGAGGTTAGTTTTCACCCCCTTAAAGGGCGATAGGGCCCAAATGAAACGCACCGTTGTTCCTGTTTTGAGTAACTCTAAAAACCCATAAAGTCGCGTTCCAATCGGTGAGTCTGGGTTCGTGGTGTTCCCTTGTAAGCTTTCATTTTCTGATGTACAGTTTGTATTACTAAATATTTATTCTTGTTAGATACCCCGAGCCTTCGCAACGAGTATATCTGGACATTGTCGTTCATTTCGACCGTTAGCCACTTTCCACGCGACTTTCCCTTACACCATGTCTGGTCATCGTCACCCACTTGGACCCTTAGACCTTTTCAGCAGTACGTGTCTTAGCCGTAAACAAGCGGATTAGACCGTGGGCCTCAAGGCCCTTCTTCCAACCGAAATCGCTTCAAACGTAGAAAGTAACTTTCTCCAGTAATGCCACTTCCACCCTCGCCAATAACCAATCCCAGTTCCTATTTCCTCACCCTCGCAATAGCAACCACCAATAGCATTTTCTCAGGTTGTCGACGTTCTTTTCGAATCTCGTGAACGAGAGTCAGAAAGCTCTGGTACTTTGTACAGTCAAGTCACCTCCGATACGCTGTTTAATAAAGACGCGTTATTGTTTTAAAAAAGTGTTCGAATTTGTTCCTCCCCGGGTTCACGACATTCTTCATTTAAGTTCGTTCTTTTACAGAAGCTGTCACATAATTGAAGTATTTCTTAGCAGTAAATCCTCAGTAAGTTCAGCAAACTGGGCTCCACATAAAATCTTGTTCATATATACGAAATTACGAAAACTGTTTTTAATTCACTAATTTCAATCAAGATGAAAATGGTATCATTAAATTCCCTTTTAACCAGATGGTTTCAGAGGTGTATAGAACTCATAACATGCTCTTTGGCCAAAATCATTCTATAGACATAACATTATTGTTTTTCATTTCTGACTTCTGTAGATTCAAGGCAACACTAACTGGATCCCTGTGCATACAACAATCTAGGGACTTAATACCGGTATGACGTTCATACCGGTATTTCGCACATTAAAGCTACACCGAAACAGATAAATACCGAAACCGATATCGTACCGAAACCGATGTATTATCGAAAACCGAAATAAATACCGGTAATTTTTCGATTTCTCTTTTGGTGACATGGAAGGTTTCGGTATTTTCCGGTAATACCTTCATAACCCTTATAGAATTGGAACTATTATATAAAAATACCGGTACAACGTTATACTCTTATATAACAATATAGGTAGGTATATTAGTAAACGTTTACGGTTATTTTTTCGGTTTCGTATTCCATTATGTCTGACTTTCAAGATATTTTTAATTATATTTTTACGATATTTTTAAGATATTTTTAATTAAAATAAGTAAAATAATTTAGACAGCAATTTAAAAGGATGTGTAGGATACATGAAAATGCACACTAGTTGGTGATGAACACCAACGGTAACAGTAACTCTAACAAATAACTAAAAATAAACTAATAGTATACTAATAATCTAATAATCTAATAATAAACAAATAATAACTTATTAATAGACTATAGTAATAAATGCAGGACTATGTATGTAATATATAAATACTTTATAAATTAACAAATTTCGAAAATATTTCTCTGCTGCTAACACCTATTCCAGAGCTCTCCAGCGTAGGGGCCCCTCACGCGCCTGCTTCCCCTTCCAATCTTTCTTTCGCGTAGCGTGCCTTCCGTTGTCAAGGAGACCGCGCGACGCTACGAGGGCTGCCATGACAGGTTAGCCGGGCTAGCGTCTTCGCGGTTAGCGTCGCGCGGTATCCCTGACAACGCGGACGAGAGTAGGAGAACCCCGAGCTTACGCGTAAGCGACCTTGGGAAGCCCTGACGTATTCGCTCAATGATCGATCATCAGACTGAGTCTCCACGCTCTCGTCTCCGATCTCGAGAACAAATCTTCATTTGTTTATATTCCAGCTCCACTTTAGCGCTGACAATGAACCTCCCTGCTATCCCTTTCTGGCATAAGACAGACGACATATAGTCCAGTGAAATTAGGATCTGTCTCCGGAATAATTCCCACCAAGCTAAATTTTGCAATGGGCCTTTATTTGGTCGTTTTAACCAATCTGTCAAAAGTCTCCATCGATCCGACCGTCGCTAAAAATTGTACAGAGTGTTGAAAAAAAAACTGTTTTTCACGAATATCTCATTATCTAGCAGTTTTGCGACAAAAATAGTTATTATACAATTTATAGCTTAGGAAATTCTCTACAAAAAA
This sequence comes from Andrena camellia, assembly GCA_029448645.1. Taxonomy (NCBI): domain Eukaryota; kingdom Metazoa; phylum Arthropoda; class Insecta; order Hymenoptera; family Andrenidae; genus Andrena; species Andrena camellia. Next base: position 9,966,845 of record CM055678.1, read on the forward strand.
GGTCCTATGAGTTTTTTCGCAAAGTCGCCCCGTTGCCCCGCTTAGTGTCCGGGTTTCTTCTTTTCTGCAAACGACAGTATGTATCATCCTCATTTCTGTAATACATATTGTAACAATTCAAATAATCCGAAATAAAAATTTCAAATAAAAGAAATTCTGAGTGAAAAATTTCAATAATTACCAGTAAATATTAAAAGTATTTTCCTTCCTGGAAGATTCAGTGCTTTACAACAAAATCTAGCTCTCCAAAGTTCATTTATTTTAAATCTTCGTCGCTAATAACCACTTAAGTGCAGTTAATGCAAAGTTAAAATACATAATAAAAAGAAAAAGTGGCTGCCTAACAAGGCTTTGTACGTATTATGACAGAATTATTTAATTACCTGAAGAATAAGAAATCATCTATGAAAGATAACTTTTTTCGTAAGGGAAACCAGCGTAAACGTTAAACGTCTTAAAACTCTGGTAATTTTGAAGAAAAAAGAACGCCAACAGAATACGTTGCTCAGGACTATAGTATTTATTTATTTCTCCATCGATAGTGCAACTAACATTAGAAGCGAGATCTAGCTTTGGCCGGTACTGTAGGACTTTCCTCTACATCTTGTATTTGTACCGCAATTGAGCAGCATGGCATGCAATTTGCCATGAATCCGATGTATTTTGTGCAACCAATAATTTTCTATTGCTACGAACATTAAACATCCTTATAACGTAAACATCGACCCAATAATCGTTCCTGGCAAATATCCGCGGTATTTAATGACAGTGAATAAATTATCGTTCACCGACTATTCGGCTCGCCAATGTTTGTGTTATGCATGAACATTTTACGATTTACAATTAATGCGCGGACCAGCGGTGGAATCTTTGGCTCCGCGATCAATCGTGTTTCAACGTGGGATTACACATCGACTAAAACGTAAACGAAATTTGAATGACAGAATGCAGTTTTGAACAAAAGTAGAAATCGTTTTTATGCAAAGAAAGATAATTTCAATTCGTTGTAGATAAAACAGTCTTAAATATGATTATCAGAGTGGACTATGCATTTAAGAGATTTTGGAGCGTTCGTCGTCCACATAACGTTATTGCGGAGATTACGTTGTCAGTCTTGGAAATTTGTTCTGCTTCGTTGCATTGTATTATTGGGAGTAGAACATTAGTATGCGACACTAGCGCTCGGTACGCAAACTAATAGTAATGGCCGACGGAAGTATACCATTTATTGCGGTCTACCAATTTTCACAGTATCGACGAACTGTGTGCAGAAAAAAAATGTTGTAAAACAAATTGTAACGCTACAATGAACAATGATCTCAATTTAAGTTTTCATAGAAGTGCCAAAAAGTAGAGCAACTAAAATCGTCCACATTACATACTTTTACATATTCCAAAATTGTGTCTAAATGTATTGTCAACATTTTTACTGTAAGAAATAACTTTTATACTACTCGATCCATATAAACATATAGTAAAAGGTATACCTGCGTCGTCCATATTTGTTATGTCACACTAGCGCCACCGTTCCCGCGGTGCTAGATTCCTTTGCCAATACAGTAAAATTAAGAATGTCTCGAACTAACTTCGTCTCATATTTACAACTGATCGTGCAATTTTACTCCCCGTAGGTCCAATAAAGAAAAGTGGGTGGCGGACGGCTTTGCAACCCGTAAGCTCAGCAGCACTTCAACAATAACGTTAGTTGAACCGCGATATGTGGCGTAGATGGACCTCTATGAAAAAAAAACAAACTATACGTATTCTATTTTAACAAAAATATATGATTATATTTCTTGCAATAACACTTCATCTTTTACTTGTAATTCTAGCCTTTTTGCCGCAATAGCTGCAACGATTTTCGTACTCCGTAAAGCTTCCATGTAGCCACCGTACACAATCAATACATTTTACCCAATCATCTGTTTCATTCCTTTTATCAGATTGTTTCCTTCTAATTAATGTTGCTTTTGGAATGCCGAAAGTTTTTGCAGCTTTGTTCAAACACATAGCCTTACTTTCTACAGTATGTATTGTATGGTGGTCCAATTAATTCCATCTCATCAGGTTCAACTGTCCCATTTTCTGTCGTTTCATTTATTATATTAGTAGGGATACACGAATAACAAGGTCTCCGTGGATCGCTTTCTGTTCTAAACTGCTGGCAATAATCAGTCTTTAACACCAAATTCGATAATTCCCTTTCGATGGCCATTCCGGTTTAATATCACCGTGTTACTCCAGTTTACTGTCCCATTATTTGCATGATCTGCGATAAAACGTCGAAACCGAACGAAGGTTAAATCGCAGACCCCAGACGGATTAATATTTGATCCCGAATACGATAAATCCCTGTAACTGATAGCAAATAATTTGGTAATCCGACGGAAACAGCTAAACTGGTCTTCGTGTTCGCGAGCTCGGCCGCATAATTAATTCCCGCGTTATCTTTCTGTTTCAGGTGAGTCTGAGCTGTCGAGGAAACGAACGAGCACTCTTCCGGGGTCTTCATCCCTGGACGTAATGCAGGAATGCCACGGCCGTTTTCGTAATTCTGTACCTAATGCTCTACGAAAATTAATCTTGGATGTCGAACGATGTTATCTGCTTTAAGGGTGGCGCGCAAGTTATATAGCGAACACCAACCTGCTTTTATTAGTGCATAGTAAGAAAATAATCAGTTTTATTGGGTGTACTTATCTCCATTTTTTAACTGTTAAAAAAGTTCTTTTTTGTATTCTGTACGTGAAATTTATACGAGTATTTATTAATGTATTAGTGTCGTTAATCAATTGAAGGGTCGGATGCAATAAGGGGACTAGCGCTCGGAAATGGTAAAAATTATTGTCCAAACGCTAAGAAAGATTGGAAAATTAAATGTGGTTAAACTGTATTTTAAAAAATATAGCGTTGTAAAGCTCGTCACGATACAAATTTTTTCTATTTACAGTTTGTTTATTCAATCATTACTATTCGAGCTAAAAATTATAAACAAAAAGTTCTTCATCTTCCAAAGTCATTATTTCTTTAAACTTAAATTGCGATAACTTGAGTAAATATTAACGGATCCTAATGAGACTTAAAACATAACTTCATAAAATTCTAGCGAAGCCGTAAAATGTATGCACAAAACCCTTATATTAGAAAATGTAATAATATTTAATTAAAAAGTAATACTGGACATAATCAATGTTTATCAACGTTCGCCGTTAAAAAGTATCGAGGCAATTTTGAGGTACATATAACTTGCAGCGACAAAGTTTTTCCTTAATATACAAGGAAGATTTTCACCTATTTTCACACTGATTAATAAATAATTGTAGAAGATATGACGATATATATAAATCTCGCGCGCCACGAACAGTCAGCAGCCACGTATAATGCGCTACTTAGCACAATACAAAAAAAGGAGACGGATATTCTCGATTTATTCATTTATAACTAAAAACGGTAATAGGTGAAAAATAGGAATAGATGTTGAAAATAGTAGTATACTACATATTCTCTAGAATATTTCGTTAATTTATAATTATACAAATACGGATACTTTTCTGGCGTTTTTAAAAGTTTTATAGAAAATTCTTTTTCTACCATTACAACAGTTTTAACACGGTAACTGACCAGAGCTTGAAGCGATATCGCGTAGATGTTATAATGAATCATGCGACAGTTATCTGGGAACTGGTATGTAGACTCGGCTCATTCGATTTTGCTCCCTTCACATGGTTGGCATCCCTAGTAGCATTTATTTGCTGGGAGTTTGTTGGGCCAATGACGTGTTATGCGTTGGCCAACGGGTTGAAGTGTCGCGCTATTTTTAAATGGGCCAACGATTGTAACCAACGCAGGCCCAACTGAAGGTTTCTTTCCATAGGCCCAACTGAAGGTTTTTTTCTATAAGCCCAACAGTTTCTTTCCAAAAGACGTCTTACAGACGTCCAGAAGGCGTCTTGAAGAACTTCAAAAGACGTCTTAAACACGTCTTTTTCAGGCCTGGTTTAGGAAAAAAAAAAATTCCCGGTGAGGAAAATCGAACCCAAACTTTCCGCTTACGAAGCAACCGCTGTTCGCACTTACCCAACACATTTCCTTATAAACACTTCGAATTTCTAGGTACATAACTCGTATTAATTGTTTATAAAAACTGCGCAATGAAGCGAAATATTCTACAAAATATCATCATTCGACCTTTAGACTCATTCCTTAAAATTTCACATTCGTCTCAAGACAGACGTCCTCATTACGTATTTATAAATAAGAAAAGAAAAATCACAACTTGGAATATAATAACAGGTTTTTGGATGTAGTAAATTTTCTGACGTTTGTAAGACGACATTTAATCATCGTTGTAAATTTTTTGTTAATTAACCAACCATAGTAATTGTAGGCCCAACATTGAATATTCGTTGGCAAACTGTCGTAATTTTTTGTTATATAACCAACCATAATAATTGTAGGCCCAACATTGAATATTCGTAGGCAAACTGTCGTAACTTTTTGTTAATTAACCAACCATAATAATTGTAGGCCCAACATTGAATATTCGTTGGCAAACTGTCGTAATTTTTTGTTATATAACCAACCATAATAATTGTAGGCCCAACATTGAATATTCGTTGGCAAACTGTCGTAAGATTTTTACCATAGGCCCTATGTTGGGAATTTGTAGGCAAAACGCTAACTATATCCCAACTAATTCCCAACTGTTGGCTACCGTTGGCCAACCAAAAATGCTACTAGGGATTCGTTTTGGGAACTCGTGAATATGGTCTGGGCCATATTCACGAAATATTGCAGAAATGTTGATTAAACAAACGTCAATCATGTGAAGTGGGCTACACTCCATCGGACATTTGTGTTGGGAGCAGCCAGAATCGAATTAGCTGGGCCTACAATGAAGTGAATCCTTGTATCCTTGTGAATCCTACAAATTGTAGAACACTTATTTTTAACGAGACTTAGTTCTTCAGAAAATCAATTTTGAAAATCCATCGGATATGCCCGCCCTTTAATAGGAATGAGCCCATTCTTTAAAGTCGTTTTCATTGAAGACGAAACCGCAATCGAAAATAATTATTCTACAATTTCAGCTCGCTTTTGCACAAGCCATTTCATCCGCAATTGCACCATGTTTACTCCTGCATTCTACCAATTCTTAATCAATTGCACGCGTACATATCACATATTTGAAGGCATTTTTTTTTCGAAAATGAGATTCCAAATCAAAAAATTTTATTCTACACTTTCAACTTATTTTTTCAGATAGAAGCACAGCTTCTTAGGTTTTCCCACCAACAATAGACCAACCTGTACAAAATTAAATACCACTTTTTAAATTCTCTATAAACTCACTATACTCTTCGAATATTCTCACTTTTCTGTCACTAAAGAATCTGTACATCTGCAGTCTTTGAAAATTTTTATAAAGCTGACTAAAAGGACTCGCCTTTACATTTCCCAACAACCCCATTCAGTTGAAGAACTCCCACTTGTACAATAGTTTTAAATTTTGGCCTTGCTATTATGGATTTTCTTCTGATTGGTATATTTGCATATCAGTTTCAGACAAGTATTTCGTTTTTGTAGCCAAACTGTCGTAATATAATAGTTTACAATTAACCGTATGATTGCGATAATAATTAAACATTCTGCAACATACGGTAAAGATGCAATTACAAATATTTACATGACGTGTAGCTCTGCGTGACCCTTTATACACCAGTCGTAATATATTATTGGTGCTGTAGTCGTAAATCGTTGAAGTACGATAATACATCTTCATCTCTGCCGGTAATCCTTGATAAGATCTAAATAATGAAATTGATTTTCCTTGGTTCATTTACGATTGCAGTACTCAACTGGATGATTGATTTATACTTGACAATGTATACGGCACTACGTTCCCACTAGCCATAAAGTATGTAGGAAATGGTAGACAAATATCGTGGCTGTTTGATGCAAAGAAAACTAGTTTTAAATGACAAGAAAAATTCTTAAAATACTTACATACGTTCTAAATATTACGATGTTGTTGAGGTATAAATATGTATGTACTAAAAAAATACCCATGCTTCGCTACGATGCAAATTAGGCTTTCCGTTCCCATTTAATTTAAAATTTCTTTTAAAAATAAGTGTAGCACTCTCTTCACGTGGATTTTGGAACTATTCTGTAGTCTATAGCAGGGGTGGCGGACCGTTTTATCTGCGCGTGCCAAATATTTATAAAAAATATTTTATCGAATTGCTGACGTGCCGGGCAGTTTTTAATAGGGGGAACAATTAATAGAAAATTAATCATTGCAGAATTTTTTTGAGACAAGTTTAGAAATTAACACAGAATTTCATAACTTGACATATACTTACATTATCGTATAGTAAAAACTGGTCAAAAATATTTTAGTAGATTTAACCATATAATAATTATTTTAGATTAATATACAGATATTAATGATGTCACCTGTAAATCATTGACGTGCCAGCAAAATTTTCGTACGTGCCATATGTTCGCCATACCTGGCCCATAGCAGCCCATTAAAACATAGATTCTTCTGGTATGTGGTTCATCGAAATCGGTTCAGTGTAGGCAGATGAGCAGGGGATTCAAATTTTTGTTAAGTAATACGATAATTATTAATATTGGATTAATACACATATTATATGAAAGTACATTATATTAATGCATTTGAAATGCTCTCTTATTGCAGTCACACAGATTTCCAATCAAATTCAGGGAATTCTGTCATTTTCAGCTTCGTATTATGCATCACGAATGTTTATGCTGTTTGGTAGAGATACCAGAATCGGGCGATGTAATGAAATGAAAATATCGATCATTGAAATGTGACGGGCAGATATCATTTTATATTATAACTACGCCGAAGTAGATACGGTTTATTTTTCGTTACTGTCGTCATAATTATAAAACTCTACGAGATTCGTGGACAAACTGTTAGTTGTCAGATATTAATATTTTTTTTAAGTGTCAGCATAAGTGTATACTATTTACCTTCCAAAGTTGTAAATTATTCTATGTATAGATACTAGGGTGGCCCTTATTTTGATGGCCCTAATATGGTTCCATTTCATAAAAAAATAGTCCCTGAAAAAGATTATTGTAATCGGACAACAGGAAAAGGTGCCGACCAGGCCTTAACGTTTAAAATTCATCAATGGTTTGAACGTAAAGAATTTCTCAAAAACGGTAGGCCGTATCGAAATTTTGTTCAAATGATATTAAAAGAGCATTCAATTTTCTACAATTATTATATATTCAATTTTTTCGTGCTTCCAACCATTTTTTAGATAATAGCGTTTGAAAAAAAAATTTGGCACGTATAAGTAAAGACCACCCTAATAGATACATTAGTTACAAATTTACACGACAAGTGCTTAGGACATCTACACTCGTCGCAATTAAACATGCAAGAGCTGCGAAGGTCCCTGTAGTACCAGATACATATCACTTTATCCCATTCTAAATACATACTGTAGACTGAGATTCTATGAGAATTGGTTGCCAGACCTAACCGCGTGTCACCTTAACAATTAGTTTCAAGCTTCTTGGAATTTTAAGGCAATATTTACAATTATACATATAAACCAGAAACCTACCCCCTACATACTTACAAACACGTTTACTTTGTCACATTTCGAAATAAAAAACTTATTGTTAGCTCGCTACCCGCAAGTCGTGTTTGTTGAGAAATATTGGATTTTGTACTAAATTTGTGGTGACTTTTTGCACAGAAAATACTATTAATCCACGTCAGATTTCACTATTCGTGCCTAATAAAAGTTTCGTAGAGCTTATTTATATTGGTTGATTACTTCTGTCGATTGTTGCAGACTCCAATTCATAGCTAGAAAATTGTTTATTTCTGAATTTTATCTGCTCTCGTGTGTTCTGTACTCGATTTTCATGAAACTTATGCATGAAGTTGATATTACAAATATTTTCAATATGTATTTCCTTTATCTACCAGCATGCATATGGAGGGAGTGAAAATATCCCTCTTGGGGACGGAAAACATGTGTGCCTCAATACCCCAGAAACTCTCAGGCATAGAAAGAAAAATTAGGTACAAAAGTTGTGTGTTTTTGAATGCCAAATTCAGCTACATAATCGTCATTACTTATAAGTCACATAGGGTAAATCCGGGAGATGCGGTCGGGTCGGAGAGTTGGTCGAGTCGCTATATTTCAGACTCTGTACGTGAAAATGCGTTAAAGTGCAGATAAATTCCTTCTCTAGAAGCCAAACGGTTGAACGAATAGCGTGATTTCGCTTCCTTCTGTGTTTTTCTGGATTTATAGGCTTTAAAATGTAAATTGGGGTTACATTTAACCTCTTTTGTCAAACAGCGGTTGTACAGAATCGTATTTAAAATATACTTCTAAGTATATTTTCGTTCAATATTTGGGATAATAAGATAGTCGAGACATTGAGGGACAATGCAGCTAAAGTATTTGGCCATATTAACTCATCCTTTCAAAGCTAACGAGAAGACCATCTCTCGCTGCAAAAAGGAGAGATGGTCGAGTTATGATTTTTTTATTAATTTTTTTTATTTTTTATTTTTTATTATTATTTTATTATTATTTTCGTTTATTTAATTTATTTATTCACTTTTGTATTCATTTGCCTTGCTAATCGCCAGTAGGTAGTTCACTTTTTGATTGATGTGTTCTTTACTTGTTTAGCGTAAACAAATTAAATATCAATAAATCTGTCGTTGTATTCACTCATAAATAATTTTGGATTATCCTTTATTAATTTTCCATGGATAATTATGTCAGTGGTCTCTGCCAACGACGAAAACCGTTCCTCCCGGCACCTCGGGAGAGGTGGTCAGATGTCATGACTTCAGTTTTCAACCCGATTTACAGTAAGTATTGTCTTAAAGCAAATATCGACCAGTTTTTCTGAATCAGCATAAAATTCTGAACATATAGGTTTGTCCTGATAAAATAAGTTATGTCTATATTAGTTCTAATAGCCATTTTATATTAGGTCGACCGCGTCACCCGGGTTTACCCTATCTAAAATAATATAGGTATTAAGAATTACCATATCTTTGTTAATTTTTCCTGTAAAATGTTGGTTACTCATTAGCTTTCACCTTCCACAACATCTCAGTCACCCCTCGCTACAGTGTAATATCGATCCAGTATAAGATCGCGATTCCGTGCCTTAGCAATCGGATACGAATGCTTCGGATATCGATCAGTCTGCGTGAAAGATCACCAAATTACACGGGGAAACAGGAGACAAATTATTCTCGACAAAATGAAGGTAGGAAAAATGAAGGAAAAGTTTTCGCTGCTAAGTTTCCCCATATCCTCGAGATAACGAATGCCACTTCGCGGAAGCATGGCGGACAGTATCTCGCGAGATTTCTTACGCCTACGGGTAACTGCATTTTGCCTCCCGAATAAGTCGGCCCACGAAACTTTCCTCTTTCTTGCCTGGAAGTTTTGCGCCGGAATAGAAGGTCTGAACTCGCGTTTTGGCAAAGCCTCGGACCATCGGTCCTTAGAATGGCTCGTTCGCGGGGACGATGAGCCGATTCTAGCCGATCCTGGCCAGAATCCACGCGGCACTCGCCCCCCCCCCCCCCCCAGCCTGAAGCAGGAAGAAGCTGGAGCATCGGCTTCCTTCCAACGCCAGCTAGAAGCCTCCCTAAGAGTTTTAAAACGAGAGCCCGGCTGGGAGTTGCTCCAGGATAATCATGCATAGCGTATCCCGGGGCGAGGCGGAGCGGGGCGAACGGAGCCAAATTTACGGCGGGTTGGTACTTTTCTAGTCGTTAAATCGCTCCCCGACAAATCGCTCGTACGCTCTCAATTTTTTTACTCCCGCTCTATCGGCGAGAATCGTTAAATTACTACTGCTTTTAATTAAAACGCGGACCTTTAGTGTTCCCGCGTTTCATCACCATTTCCGTAGCGATCGATTGTCCTCTTCGGTTGTCTCGCGCTTCCAGCCAATCTGCCGACGACTTGATTTCCGAATAATGAGTTGTCATCTTTCCGCATAATTGACGTGGCCGGGCTATAAAAATTCCCCGACACGCGGGACAGGGGTTTCAACGATCGTCACCACTGGCCAGGCAATTAGAGGCAAATAATAAATCCCGGCGTCTGGCCGGCCGCGATATTTCCCTCCGGTCAGCTCGACAAATCGGCCGCTGATCATTTTTGATAGCGCGCTAATTGGATACCGCCGATTCATTGGTCGCGTCGGTCCTGCCCCGAATTTACCGATAATTCTCGGGGAAATGCTAATTTACCGATAACTGCGCGCTGGTAATGTCGCGTTGCTTCGCCCCGGTATCGTGCACGCCACTCACGTCCCTGTAATACGTTCGTTCCTGATGCGTGCTGAGATCGTGCGCAGCAGTGAAAGAGGAAAGATGAAGTTAGAAGACGACTCGGGCAATTGGAAATTGTATTTTCTGGTCGACCTCGCTTTTGTCGTAAATCCAAGAACCGATTTGTGTGTTGACAAGGGACATTACTCAATTGTTACACGCTGATTTTGATGAGGTTTACGTAGATTATAGTTCACGAAAAAATATTTGACACCTACTTTTTCTTATCGGCTATCATTCATATCTAGGGGGTGAAATCAGCCCTCAAAGTTGGGGGTGAAAAACACGTTCGCCCCAATGTCTCCAAAAGTGTGCACTATAGGGAAAAATCTTTTAGTCGAAAATGATGTATTTCTTTATAACAAATTGAGCCACCTAATCAGATTCGTAATGCGTCAATTTGTTTAAACAATATATTAAAAAGTATCCACTTTTCACTCTTATAGATTGAAAAAGATTGTTTCTCTTGTAGATTGTTGATCCATTTTGGCGTAAATTTGTCAACGACAGGTACTTCGAATTTTTCAATTTTGACTTTTTAATAACAATTAGATACATCGCAGTACTGATGGGATGGCTAATAATGAAACTGGCAAAAATGAAATTGATATTGTCTCTGTTACTAAATATATTTTCTACATCTCTTTGAATATAATTAATAAATACGAATGGACTTAATAGTTGAAGGTAAATTACATGTGGTATAAAGTGTACGTTAGAAATGAGTGCCAAATGCATCAGCCTTGTTCTCTCAAGGAGGTTTGCTTTGTCGCACCTCGAGGATAGGCATGCTGATAGGATTGAGCACACAGATTAGTTGGTGCACAGGATTCGTCACATAGAAGAATAGTCAATAGTACGTGACATTCATCACGTCGAGAAGAAAATGTTCATTGTACACGATTGAGGTGTTTGCTTATCGGAAAAAATTTAACAAACCACTCTCGCGTATGGCGCCACCTAGTCGGGTGGTGAAGTCCACGTGTTCTTCCAGAGTGTCAAACAAGGGCGACCGCATACTTTTTTCCAGGGAGAGCAATTTTGGGGCGACGGTAAAGAAAAATATAGTAATGAAAAAAATATATAAAAAATTTTTTTAAGTTAAACGATTTTATTTAACCCTTCGTTGACACACCTCCTTTTTCGATCAACTTTAACACACCTGGGTGGCTCACACCCAGAACAATTTTTGAACATCTGCCATTCTCATCCGAAGAATCCAATCGTTATGAAAAAAATCATGGGTCAGTTTCATGGTTTGTAGAATGTATTCCAATAGTTTTTTTATTGAAATTTCTTCACAGTTCTTGTAAAAAAATCTAGTTTACCATATGTCGAGAAAACACGAAGAAAATCTTTAAAAAACTGTAACTGTTACAAATTTAAATATTAGATGCTAAAAATCTACAGAGTTATTGCTCAGATATAATATTTTGAGAGAAAAAATAGTTTGTAAGTTGGCTTTGGAAAAAAGGTATTTATTTTGCATATAAAAGGTACAGAGCGTCAAAATCAGCTTGTGGGTGGCTCACACCCAGAGTGTCAACGAAGGGTTAATTTGATGGAAAATGCACTAAAAAAATAATTCTTTTCTTTTGATACAAATACGATGGTGATATGTCACTTTAAATAAAATCGTGGGCAGGATATTTCATCGCTCATTTCGACGCTTGATTCTGTATTAAATTGATTCATATCCTATTATGAAATATCATACCTCACGATTTTATTTAAAGTGATATATCACCATCGTAATTGTAGTACAAGAAAAGAATTATTTTTTAGGATTTAGTGCATTTTCGATGAAATTAAATAAAATCATTTTAATTTAATTTTTTTTATATATTTTTATTACTGTTTACTTTTTAGTGCTCGAGTTTCGCAAATAAAAAAAGCTTGAAGAATTGAAATATTTGTACGTGACGGATCATTTCTAGATAAATTGTGTATTTTCGGTAATCGCGATGCTACTTAATAGTACGCAACGCAGCGACTTTTTGTCGTTTTCGGGACGAACACGAGGGGCTGATTTCACGTCGATTGGATTCGTGGTTATGTATTAAAATTGTAGGGGATGCATTTTTACACCCCCTCGAGGGTGATTTTTTTTTTAATTGGTTTTGTCATCATAACTACGTACGCCTGCAAAGTTCTAAGTCTATTGGATTCGTGGAAGTGGGTTCAAATTAAGTTCCAAGAGTTAAACCAAACGTACAAACAAACAAACGAACACACAAACGGACAAAGGAGTGAAGCTAAATAAAATCGTTTAAAAACAACCCTGGCGAGCAGCCCTCTTGCTTTTTTAACTCATTTTGTAGCGTCAATTTACATAAAAATTTAAAACCGAGATTTAAAAATATTAATGTTTTTAGTATACACTTGCTAAAGATCAGTTTTAAAAAATAACCTTTTTTCTCAAAACCCAGGGGTGGGCAACTGTCTCCTTTGCCCACCCCCCTCCCGGCAGTCCACGATCTCAAAGTTTGCGTTTCAGATGAACTTATGGCCTGTATACAGGGTGTCCGCGGGAACAGTGGACAGCTGGATATCTCCTAACGTATCGGAGATAAAGAACAATATTTATGTGGAATTGCATGGAACGGATTGAATTCGCGATGTGGATACTGCAGAAACTCAGAAACGATGCACAGTTTGTACACAACTTAATGATAACGGACGAGTGTATATTTTATACGAATGGCATGACATGCCATCAAAATTCAAGAATGTGGTCGACGGAAAACCCACATTGGCTACGAGAGTTGAATCACCAGTACCGGGACTCGGTTTTAATGTGGTGTGGTATGTTCAATCGAAAAATATATAGACCGTATTGTATCGAAGGAAATGTAACAGGAGCAGCATATTTAGAATTTCTGGAAATTATGTGGATGATATTTTACACGACATGTCACTTGCTGAAGAGCAAAATTTATGGTTTCAACAAGACGGTGCTCCGTCACATTACGCTACAGTATACATGTATGTATGTATGTACATCGAGCCATAGTGAAGCTTGTAAAATGAGATAAAAAAAGTGTGGGGTACAATGGAGTTCATGAGCGATCTTCGGCGACAATTCCACCAATAATGTGTAGTTACTTTTGATATTAGGTCGCCTGCCAAACCTCCAATTTACCCATCGTTACTGTCATAGAATTCACGCTCCGAAGGGGAAGAGTCCTGTGGCTTCACCCACTTTTCCTGCACCTATTTGGGCATGTGTGTTGAAGACATAATACATAAATGGCACCAAAATCTCCCAGTCAATACCGAGGACAGTGATAGAGAAAGAAGCGATATCGATTTTGATAGTAAACATCACTTTATCACGGAATAATACAAATGTGTGTCGCTTAGAGGAATTGTAGTAAGATGCACCATGTTCCAAAGAGCTTCTGTTTATGTGGGAAGAGCTGCTTCAAATGGTATTCCAATGTGGAATACTTTCAAACAATTCTTCTGATATGAAGTGATCCACATCTGACCTAACATAAATACAGTGGCATGTAAAAGTATTCGGTCACCCTTTAAAACAGAATTACTTGTTTTAAATTGGTCCAAATGACTTGAGTTTTTTTTAGAAGCTAGAAGGATTAGTTTGCTAAGTGGCGTGATTCATCGTTTTGAAAAAAATTGCAATTGGCCGGAATAGCGAAAAAAATAGTAAATCTCGTGTTTTTCAACTTTTTTGTCTGTGCTCGTAATGAAAATTTAAGAAATGCCTTTTGTAGATTTAAGTAAGTTGTATACGTGCTGAAAATTTCATAAAAATCGGTTAACGCAGCTATGAGCTACAAACAGTTAAAGTTGGTGAAAATCACAGTTTTCGACCGTGGTTCTTACATATCAAAGTTACGTACACTCTCATTGATAAGTATTAGGACACTTACCAAACATGAAATAAACGAAAAGAATCATTAAAAAATTATTAATTGTAAGTGTCATTAAGGGGGAAAACCAGGGTTGAAAAAGCCGATTATTGTGTATTTTCTTAATGTTTGGAGTCTCAATAATGTGCCCTTATAGTATTAAAGTGGAAATCGAAAAATTAACGGAGTTATAGATGGTTTGGTGCAGTAACGCTCGAAATTGGTCGTTCGCAAATAATCGGAGCTCCATCTAAAACTTTAATCGCGTTCTTCTCGAAACGACGCTTTTCAAACTGGGTGGACGGATAACTCAGTTAATTTTCATCCGATTTACTACGAAATTTTTCATGCCGGCTACAAATAAGGTTATCTTCAGTTAAGCGTATCGAATTTTTAATCGGGTAATTACTTAGTTTCTTCATAATGTTGGAAAAATGTCGATTTTATTACTGATTTTCGACACTTTCATTTCAAAAATCCGCTATATTGTAAGAAAATATTTTTTTTTTTAAATCTGTACATACAACTCAAGATATTGTCTCAGATTGTAAGAAATGTTATAAATTTTTATTTTTGAGCTACCGTTGCAACGCTTCAGGTGCGCCCGTTTTAAACAAATTTCTGAAGGTCTATCACGCCATCGGCTACTTTGGTTACAACAATCAATATTTTTATATATTTTGAGAAAAAAATTTGTTCAAGATATGTAGGTACTTTCCAATGTCAATAAAGGTGTTTTATAAAAAAAAACTCATAATTTACCAAAAGCAAAGCCTCGAAATTAGCCTTTTTCCGGCCGGCACCCTGGTTCCCTCCTTAACGAATGTTATCTTACATTGGAAAGAATACATATATTCTATATTACAATAGAAACATTACCGTACTTTCATCAATCTTAACATTCGTGTTATTAGTTTCTTTTATGGTGTCTCTTGTTCTCTGATTTCATTCATGCTGTAAATTTTCTTAGAGAGAGGTCGGATTTAGATTTCGGGAGGACTCTTCTGCCTAACTCGTCATGCATTTTCTCAATTGAACTGAGGGACTAATGCACGATTTTCAATTCATTGTCCTCTTTTAATTGTTGCAAATAGTTTTTATTATAGTTTTAATTAGTCATTATGCTGCATAATTACAAAATTATGACCAATCAGTCGCCATTCGGGTGGCACAGTATGGTCCCCCAAAGTGTTGTTTCTTTTTCAGGATACTGCCAATTTTTATTAAATCTGGGGACATGTGTCTGCCAAGGTAATCACATAAATATACTATCCGTAACCCATGCTTTACAGTTCGCACTATACACTTAGGGATCATAGTTTCTTAAGGCCTCCTGCTGCCTCTTGCAACCAACACTTCGAACTTTTCATTCATCCCTCCATTGCATTTTTCTCTAAACAGTTTAGTTTCCTGTGGACCAACTTTCATGCGTTTTAGTCCACTGTAGCTTTTTCATTTTATTTTCCTATCTTAGCAATGGTTTTTCGACTGCGACACAGCCACGAAGTCGACCTTCGTGCAATGTTCTTTTTACCGTTGTTACATACATCGATACCCTCTCGATGTTCATTCACTTTACTGCACATTTCCGGTGCAATTTTTCGGTTGTTGTATTTATTTAATATTTGAACGAAGCGATCTCAAGGATTCTCCTTTTTCCCGACCATCCTAAGCGTTTCCCCGACATACCACCACTGATAGCATCGAATTGCTTCAAGATGTATACCAGTGAAAACTTCGAACCTCCTAACTTGCGGTATTACTCATATACAAATTCCTTTCTTTAACTACGTTATGATTTTTGAACGATTCACTACCGTTAATTCTGTAACGATACATAGGTACTATTAGCGCGCGGAAAGAAGGCTCCTGGCAGGCGGTACGGTCCGCCGCTAGCTCCGCCTGAATCTTCGTCTGTGTACATTGAAGTAAGTAGATGTGGCTGATGCCACCAACAACAAAAATACATGTGCTCTGTCTTTATGAGTGTGCACCAATCGGTGACAAAAACCAATCGTCATAGCGGCGGTCTACACCGCCTGCCAGGAGCCTTCTTTCCGCACGCTAATAGTACTATATGTATAACTATGGTAATTGCACAAGTCTTCAAATGAAACTAATCTGCCGTGAATGAGACCGCTCCGCTGGCACTAACTTTCACTGCATCGAACGTTGCACTGCGCGCAAAAATATTTAGATAACATTGGCATAAACAGAGGGACACACCAAAACAATTTACCTTTTGTGTATTCAAAGACTTGGACTTGGGAAGCCATCCGTACTAACATAGGATGTTCGACAACTGGAAAATTAAAAAAAAAATTGAATCTTCCCTCAAAGAAATTGTTAGTTTTCATATTATTGTGGATATCTGTGAAACCGTAAAATATATCGGAGAAAAATTAAATCAGTGTTTTATGGGTTTCCATATCCTACAATATGGCGATAAAGAATGCTCGAAAAAAGGTGGTGGGGATTTGATAGATTTTGAAAAAATTAATTTTTTTGAAAATTCTTTAAAAAAACTTTAAAGAAACTTCGAACGAAATTTTATGATTCCATATTCACGATAATATGTGTAGGCGACGAGGGGTTTTGCATCTTGCGGTAGGGCACGTTGCCGCGAGGATTCGCCTGGCAACACCGCGGGAGCGTCGAGCCGGTCGGCGCTTGACTCTCAGAGTCAGCAGTCGGTTTACCGAGCCAGACTCGAGGAGATCAGCCACTGTGTAACCTAACCTAACTATATATATAAATATCCTTTTACCACATATAAAAATGCACAATTTCTTTGAGGGAGTGTTGTCACTCCTAGGACCATTTCATTACCGAAACAAAAAATGGTTACGTTATTAAGTAGCATCATTTGAACTACACTTTTGCAAAGTTTCAATATTTGTTTTCATTTCCAAGTTTGCCGAACATCCCTTGTAAAGCACACGAAACCCACCACGTAGATATGGCACATTCTTTTGATAAATAAAGCGAAATAAATGATCAAAGTAACTACTTAGCAAGTACTTAAAGTTGAGTATGTATTTAGGTTAACATAAAGTAATAGAAGTGGTCAAAAATATGTAATATACAGTTGTACAGACACACAGGTGCCTTAATACATTCTGAACTTACGTGGATTGTTCAAAGCAACAGAGTTTTCTGAATTCTTTTTATCATCCCTTACGAATTACCTGACTCCCACGGTCAAATAATTTTTTCTTTCTCCTCAAGACCTTCAACAACAACAAAAAACGATTGGCACACCGTCAGCACCTATCTTCACTCTGAAAGCTTTCTTAAAACCCCGATTTACCAATAAAAGAAAGCCAAGTGTAAGGAACATTGAAAATCAGGACAAAAGGCAGGATGATATCTGCCATCGGGAGAAAGTTCGGCAATCCAGGTCTGTAGACTACGAGGCTGACCAGGCGATTGTAAATACTAGCTGTGGTGACAACGGACATTCTTTAGCACCGTCGGATCCTCCACAAGTGGCACACAGTATATGTAGACACTTGGCAAACGCGTGGGACACAGGAACTCTCTGCTGACATTTTGGCGGGAAGCAGAGTTGTCCTGGAAGAGTGACGATCGAGATGAGTCGTCGATCATTACTAAACGACGTACAAGGAAGGGGTATTCTTGAGGTGTTCTTACTAACGAGCACTATTGTTACGACGGAATCACGTTGTAAAATATACATATTCTTGAACAAAGTGTTTAGAATTTCTTACACTTTCTCGTACACTATGTACAGTCAAGAAACCTTAAGGTGGAATCAGACGGAACGTGGCTGGGCGAACTTTGCGCGTGGATCGCCGAACCCACGCGCCGTCTGATCGGTCATGGCTCGCCGAGTCATGCTCGCCAAGCCGAATCGCCGAACCTGGGCGAGCCGAGCAAGCTCGCCGAGCCACGTTCCATCTGATTCCACCTTTACGCTGACAATGAAACGTTCCCAACCCGGAAATTCTGATTTTAATGAAACTTCGTGTAAATGTAGAGCATATTGGAGTATGCAAGAAGCAAATTTTTTCTGCAGGAATTCACTCTGAGGAGGTGAACTCAGCCCTTAAAGTTATCGCGTTTTTCATTTCTGAATACAACGAGATAGAACAAAACTTTAAATATAAGAACTGTTCAATATATTAAGCTCTATTGCGTTATCAAAAGAAAAATAAAGTTAAATTACAAAAATGGAATAACGTGATAACTTTAAGGGCTGATTTCATCTCTTCAGGGTGAATTTCCTCAGAAAAAACTGCTTCTTGCATATTCCAATACCAGGATTTTCGGGTTGGGAACGTTTCCGTCTCACAATAAGTTACTCGAAAGGATAATTCACCTCTCTCTCTCTTCGACGCACATTTGCTTTCCTTAAGGGGTAATGCCACTGTAGAGCCCGGAAAAGCAGCCTGATTTTGAGAATTTTTTAAGTGAGTACAGTAAATGGAATACAAAATCTGTTTGAAGGCCTTTATTGTAAATACCTTGAAGTATGATCCCAATTTTTTGTTTAATTTTTTTAATACAAAATGGCGGCGCCACAGTTCAACAAACGAAGCTTCTTCTGAGAAACAGTGTTCCGCGGCCGGAAAGATTTCTTCTTCAGTTTTCTTCTATATAAGATTATCTCGGGAAGTACACGAGGAAATTAAAAAATACTGTTTTTTGTAAGAATGGTACGTGATTGAACAAACGTCTCCACAATTTCGAGGTTGTGGCAGTTCCGTGTTTTGTTCAATCACGCACCATTTTTACAAAAATCAATATTTTTTCATTTCTTCGTGTACTTCCCGAGATAATTTTATATAGGACTCAAAAATTTTCGGTTTTTTGTTCTAGATCAAAAATTGAAGGAGAAATCTTTCCGGCCGTGGAACACTGTTTCTCAGAAAAAGCTTCTTTTGCTGAGCTGTGGCGTCGTCATTTTGTATTAAAAAAATTTAAGAAAAATTGTGATCATACTTCAAGGTACAGTAATTCGTCGTTAGTGTCCCGTTTTTACCATGCGTTATAATCCCGCTCACTATCCCCACCATTTCTTGGAATCCTTCGGTCGAGAGTGAGAGAACGAAAGAGACGACGGCAACTTCGTGTCATCTGTTTCGTTCCCTCTCGCTCGGCTCTGGGGTTTTCTCACTCGCGGCATCGGCTGCACGGAATAGGCTTATCGCATATACTACTCTAAGGGAATAGTGTCCGCATCGCGTTAGTGTCCTACCGCTAGCCCCGATCGTCAGGATTCTAACGAGGCATTACTGTATGTAGAATAAAGGCCTTCAAACAAATTTTGTATTCCATTCACTATATTTACTCGCATAAAAAAAATCTCAAAATCAGACTGCTTTTCCGGGCTTTACAGTGTCATTACCCCTTAAAGCCAGCTACATCGTGCAATATTAGGACACCCAGGCCCTTGCATTCACACGTTATACGCAAATCATACCTACACATGCATACTTGGTTCAAATAAGTCATGAGCTATCGAACGCTATAAATTTAGGAGAACATCAGATTCTAGGGAGTGAATATCGATTGTGGATCTGCTTTCAAGAGTAACACCACGTGTAGTATCTGTGCACCCAATGCCTGCATGTCCTATGCACCACGCAATATGCAAGTACGGGGCGTATAAAAATTTCAGGAAATCGCCTAAAGATTCCTCATTTATCTTAATATATATAGCAGAAAGCTTCTATATGTTTGTGTGTTTTTCTGTCGTCTCAAGAAACTTTCGAACGATAAACTCTGTGATCATGAAATGTGCCTCAGCTCATTATGCCTGACTAATTCAGATGAATGTGACCATTTTCACAAGGAAAACTAAAAAAAAAAATTTTCTTTATAAAAGCAGAATCTAAATTTTTGGGGAAGCCGAGTAGTAAAGCTAGTACATACTAACATCCGGGGGCCCCTACGTACAAGTTTGACTTGAGTATACGAATGTATTATAATTAGTTTCAATTTTCTTTGTTCTCCTTGATAAACCTGTGTTCTTTTAAACCGGATCTCATGTATTGTGTAGATCATTTCGAATGCCGCACACTTCTGGAAATTCAAAATGTAATTCTAATCAGAATTGGATGAAACTTTGTAGGTTGTAGAGTAACTAAAAATGAGAAACACGTATGTTTTTAGCTAGATTGGCTCAAGTTTATGGGGTTAAAAGTATCTTCCTAAGTTTCATCTTTCGATTGCTATATTGAAGGCAATTAAAGTTACAGAAGATATTTTTAGACAATTGTTTTATGAGTTTTGTCAAAAGAATAACGTGGTCTACATATCGGTAACAAAATTCACTAAAAAAATCCATAAATGATATTATGTAATCTATTTTTATTTTGAATCCACAATCGACCGAATATTGTTTTACTTGATAACGATATTACATATTTGCTGACAATTGTGTAAACAACAAAGAAGCTATTTACTTCTATTATATATATATTCCTATATATTTCTGTCGATAATAATTACCCACCAGTCTTATACTGGGTGTTCAAGTAAATATTAACGCCTTAATTATTTTCAGATCTAAGAAAATAGAAATGTTTCGAATTAAGATGCACTTTAGTAAATGGGTTGTTTTACGATGATAACCTCTTTTATAGATGGCGTCACTTAGGAGATATTATGCTCACGTTAACGTTTTTGACTGGAATCAAGTATTTTTATTATCATGATCATAATCATAATATCTGATGAGAATAAAATATGATACATTGATCTTCAATTCACGAATAATGCATGTAGTGTTCTCGCTCTTTTCTGTCTCTTTGTTTTAGCAATTTTTTCGATTTTACTAATTTGCTGTTGCTTGCAAATTTAAGGACATACGTCTTCTGTATTTTCTTCTCATTAAAATTTCATGCCTTAAAATGATTGCCTTAGTCTTGCTTTTACAATGGATTTTGAATCGAATTGCTTGAAGGCTTGTTGTTCTACTTTCCACCCGCTGGTGTCTTGCTTTTTTCTGGTTATCCATCTTACCGTATTGCGTTTGTATCCTTCTATTCCAGTTTTTATCTACCAGCAGGATTCTTACGCTTCCCGCTCGTCTAGTTACTTGTGGTACTTTTTTTATCATCCGATCCCCCCTATACGTTGAAAGGCATTACAACCATTTCTGTATGTCTATCAGTCCAGTTCGAATAAATGGCAGAGAAAATGCGTGTCCACTATAGAGAAACATTTTCACTAACAACAAAATATCGCAATTGTTTTAGTGCGGCATTTTGGTCATGAATTTCACATTTGAACGTATCAAGAAAATTGTATTGGAGAACAAGGAATACGCAAGGGTGGAGTAATGTTGACGTGGTGTACTAAAAGGATGAACTTACAACTTGATAATCGAACTCGTCACTGTGTACACTATAAGGACGTTGAAATGTAAGCTTGCATTTTCTTAAAAAATGCCTCCTTGTTCATTGTGCTTGAATACGATAGCTGTGGTTTAAAATATAACAAAGTTTACTAATATTTCGTTGTTTTTTTTATAAATTACTGTAACTCCAATTAACTAGTTTTTACATGGTTTGAATGTGTCTTATCGCTAGAAGCTCCTGGCGGATTTTCTAAAATATTTTACAACATTGTCACGTCCTGGGTGGCGGTGTTTAGGACAATGACATTGTGGGGTTGTATGGGAACGTCAGGCGCGAAGGCCTGCTTCGTAGCACTGAAAATTAAGGATTCAGGCGCGAAGGCCAGCTTCGTAGCACTGAGGGTAAGTAGGAATTCAGGCGCGAAGGTCAGCTTCGTAGCACTGAGGGTAAGTAAGAATTCAGGCGCGAAGGCCAGCTTCGTAGCACTGGGAGTAAGTAGGAATTCAGGCGCGAAGGCCAGCTTCGTAGCACTGAGCGACCAGGGAAGGTTTAAGCAATAATCGCGCACCAGGGTGACACCCGTTAGAGCACCGGTGGTTGTATTTAAAGGCTTGATAATTGGATTTACCGCTGCATTAATATAAGAAGCCGACCGTAATATTCCGCGAAATATGTCTAGCCATGTGGTCGTACAAGACCTATGCGAAAGTACGCTTTGTAAACACTATGAAAGAATCCCGGCCAGGGTCAGTGATGCCAGAACCGTGGGTTTGCGCCCACGGACCCTACCACCACTCCACGACCAAGCGTACCCCCTCCTAGCGCCTGTACCGCACCACACAAGCCTACCCGTCCCTCCATCCGTGTGCCGTACGCGCTGCCTGGCTGGCGCTCTCCGGCGAGAATTCGTTTTCCGGACATCGAAGCGCTTGGGCCGCAAGCAAAAAGTCAAGAGTTCCAATCCCGGTGCGGATATTCTACTTTTTTCTTTATTTATTCTCTAATTTCTCTTCCTATATTCTCAGAAGACCAAAGACTTGAAAACTATTAATTTACAAAACAGTTTCGAAGCTTGATTTGTTGCTAAAGATGCGATCCCCTTCTGGCTTGTACCGCACCACTACAAGTTGTACTTCGAAAATGATTTGTCGTTCTCCTGCGTTAATATATATAAATAATTTATCTCGTTAAATTATCTTATAAATTTTAATAAATCAGTATTTATTAATTACTTAAGTATAACAGAAATACGTACTAACACTTTTTTTAGTTTCAGAGATAATAAAAAACCTGATTCATCTAAATTAAAAATTCTTTCTGGATCAATACCCATAAGAGTTTTAGAAGTAAGATAACTTTTTATCTGTGTATACCAACCTCTTAAAGCTTTCTCCGTTACACTGGCTCTTCTGTTGGTTAGATTTTAAGACATTCTTTCTGATAACTCAGGATGCCTTTTCAAAAAAGATTCATACCAGTGTCTCCCCGGTCTTCCATTTGTGAATGGTGTGCTTCTCTTTGTTTTAACAACAATCCTCTGAACAGTATCTAATAGATGCTCCTTGATTATCGGGAACCCACATTTACTGAGATTAAAAATCCAGTCTACTAATTGCTTTTCTTCCTCATTGCTCATAATGCTATTTGGCCCTGGCTTTACATCTAATGAATAAGTTCCTCTTACTCTAGACTGCAGAGTTGCATAAGGGGCTTTATACGCACAGTATTCGATATTTTATTAATAGAAGTATTACCCGTTAAAAAATGTGCGAAGTCAATGATCGAGAAATAGGTTATGTATGAAAAACGTGTACTAGTTTCCGATCACATTAATTAAAATATTAAAACTTAATTAATTATATCTTACCTTTCTTTCTTTAGCCATAGTAGATCTCCTTAAAGCAATGTATTTTCATCCGACACATAAAAATGTGTAAAACTCGTTAGAAACACGTGTTTCATCAACCAGTGCCAGTAGCTCTATAATTAAGGAAGTCTCTTGTTTGCACACGGAACTGAAGCAGGCTACATATTTCCTTTCTTTTTTCATGGTTGGAATTATTATCACTTTTTAAAACTTAAGATAATAATTCCTATACAATTTTACATTTAAAAAACGTCATTTTTATTATAAAAATATTGTTAAAAATGCTATAAAATCATAATATTTGTGAAAATGATCGAGAACTGGGACTTGATCGACAACTGGGGTAATTACCTTAGTATGCTTATGGACTCGCCGGCTCCTCGTTGCCCGCTAGGCCCGGGCTCGGTGGCCGCTCGTTGAGACGACGGACCGTCCGGGCCGAGTCCGTGCCCTGTCGAAGTGCAACGCTGCTGGATTTTATGCTCCCAACGCGTAGGGTAAAATCCGAGAGCCGCGGTCGACCTAATATAAAATGGCTATTAAAACTGTAGGCATTTGTATATCGAAAGAGAGATTAGCCAGGCAGTCGGCCGATTGTCGGCCGACCGTCTCGAGCGGCTGTTAGTTTTAGGGGATAACGGTACAGGCCGTGCAGTAAAAGAAACGGTCGTCGAGGGCGTATTGGCGATGGGATGGCTGTGAGTCATGCGGCCGTTGAAGTGAGGTTTGACTGTTTATGGGACAGTTCTCTGTTGGCGACCGACGTAAGACGTTGGCTAGAAGGACCGTCCCGTGCGAGACCATTTTTATAATAAAGCTCATTTAATCTTATTCTCGTCAGTTATTGAGCGCCAACCTGACCACGCTCGATCCGCAACTTCCCTTTCCATAAAACTAATAAAGTAAAATTATTTATGAGTGAATACAACTACAGATTCATTGATATTTAATTTGTTTACGCTAAACAAGTAAATAACACATAAAAAAAAGTGAACTACCTACTGGCGATTAGTAAAGCAAATGAATACAAAAGTGAATAAATAAACTAAATAAACAATAATAATAATAAAAAATAAAAAATAAACAAAAATAATAAAAAATCATAACTCGACCATCTCACCTTTCTGCAGCGAGAGATGGTCTTCTCGTTAGCTTTCAGAGGAAGAGTTAATATGGCCAAATACTTTGACTGCATTGTCCCTCAATATCTCTACTATCTTTATATCCCAAACATTAATCCAAACATTATCCCCAAAATATTGGTCATTTTGAAATGACTGTATCTTCGCGAAAAATGTTCGCAAAAAATATTTAAAAAAAAGCATTTTAACGCTTGAAGTTTCTGATTTTTGAATCAAGGACTCAATTTTTTTCATCCATTATGAGACTGCTTTATCAAGATGAAGCGCAGGAAACGAAGTTTCAAAACTTTGTGTCTAATTGGAACGTATGCACCGACATTGTTATCCAATCTCTTCGCAACTTTTTTCAGTTATGCCACTATCAATGCTAAGCAGTGACGTATGCGTATCGTGTATCAAGTGATATGATACAGATTATTGTCGCCGACTTCCGAGGAAATGCTGAAGGACGTTATTATCCTCTGAAACGGAACTCGGCTGCCTTGCCATATATCGGAAGTTAATGGAGACTCTCCGACTCTCTCTTCCTGCTCCCTCGGCTCATACTTTCCTTTCGACACTAAATTATATCCGAATTTCACATTTATCAACGTAACATTCGGCATGGGGAGTGTTTTGCGGCCTGGCCGATTCGCGGCTATGCCATCTGGCACCGCCGCACGAGCCCGCTTGACAAACGTACCACCACTGGCGATTTTTCTCTGTTAATTTCCCGTATCACAGCAGGGAAATGTTGACCGTTAGACAAGCTCCGCTTGTCTTTCTTTCTTGCCTCTTTTAGCTTCCCCTTTGTTGAATTATTTCGTGCATACTGGCAGCCGTGGTACCACAATGTGCTTATGTTACGTATGCTAGTATTTTTCTGCATTTACCGGTTTAATTAACTATCTGTGAGTATACAGTCACGAAAGGTTCCTGTACGTATGGAATTAAAAATTTTACCTACTGTCTGTATGAGAGATTTAAATTTACAGTCGTGCTTATTTGTATTTCATGATTCTAATACTTTTAACAATGGTAGGTGAACAGGCAGGATTTTTATCAACCTACACCGTCTATCTAAAGTTATAAAGATATACAGGAAAGTAGGAAATCACACATTAACCTTTAAGGGTTGTTTTCACCCAGAAGAATCGAAAATGGGCACCAAACGAAAAATTGCCTGATACTTCTATTCAGGTCTCCTACAAACCTGCACAGTTTAAAAAAAAATCGGATTGTTCGGGAACTTCCCTTGTTAGTAAGGATCGATGCCTCCCGTATCGATATCCACTCTTAACTTTGCTTTCCGTCAAAATGTCAGGGGAGAGTTCCTATCATCCCGCGTGTTTCTCAAGTGTCCACATCTGCTTACCACTTGTAAAGGATACGACGACGAAGGGTGCGTTCCACTTACGCCCAAATCGCCCGCAACGCCCGTGATTTTCATTACATATCGCGACCGTACGGGCGATTTCGGCGTAAGTGGAATGCATCCATCGAGGAGCGTCCATCGTCGCCGTAACTATTGTTTAACAGTCATACCACCCGCATCGGCGACGCATCAATTAGTCACACTTTGCCGAGACACCCTGTAAGCAGGGACAGTCGAGCTTAGTCGTCTGCGTTGCCGAAGTTTACGACTCACCGTTAGGCCCGAATTTTCGTCGATGTTAGCTGGTACTTGACCTAGAGTATTGCCAGATGCAGGTTCGGGGAAAGAGTTTGCTTTCGCTAGCGACGTTTTCCCACCGCGGTCTTACTTTGCGTACCATTTCAGGCGACCAATAGCAATAGCGATATCCT
Organism: Andrena camellia; assembly: GCA_029448645.1. NCBI lineage: Eukaryota > Metazoa > Arthropoda > Insecta > Hymenoptera > Andrenidae > Andrena > Andrena camellia. Next base: position 9,993,214 of record CM055678.1, read on the forward strand.
CACCCCGGTTTCTCGTTAACAGCCAATGCCATGGCTTCGTAGTTTTCCTTGGAAAAGGATGTAGACCTCATGGTCAGATAGAAACTAGCTCTCGGAATAAACACAACACGTTTTTAGACTTATACCGAGTATACATTTATTTTTCCTTATCCAACATAAGGGGGTCCTTCGAGTTAATTGTTATAGTCGACACACTACGCGCAAACACCTTCAAGACCCGAACGACCTAATTGATCAACCACGGGTAAAACCACGCATAGTGAATAATCTTGGAACACTGGACTTTCTTCCAAAGGCAGATATCCTGCCTTTTGTCCTGGTTTCCAATATTTCTTGCATAAGCCTAAACTACTAAAATATTAAACAATACACTTAGCCCTCCCTCTGTGATGTGCTCCTTCTCAACTATTCTTTTGCGACGACCCTCTGTGAACGAATCTCTCCCCAGAATTGATTCCAGGCACTCACCGATCTCAAATATACCGCACACGCTTGACACATGCCTCGGTGGTCCAAAATCTCCATGTGCTTCCGAAAAAAACTATTCAAGCCCCGTGTGCACTTTCGTCGCATTCGATACTCTCTGTATGAGTATCTCTAACCCAATCACATTGTTACAACATACTCGATCGTTCAAAAAATTCTCTCACTCCTACAATATTGTCCGAAGCTCCGGCAAGCTTAAGGATGTATTGGACCTATTTTCAAAATGGTACCAAGTTGATGAAAATTTGTGAGATTGTTCTTTCTAATCTTCCTGATGTGCTCCAAAAATTTTTAACGAATTCACTAAACGGTTGCTGAGTTATAACGATTTTAATTTTCACTGATTTTACACGTACTCTTATGGAAAGAGACGATCTTGACAGATGAAACAGCTGAAAAAATGTTACCAATGGTACCAATGTTCGCAATTTTTTTGTACATGCAGTATATGGATAGATGAAAATATCTGCTGAGTTTCAATTGTTTTCACTACACCGTTTTAAAGAAAAAGCAATCGGAGATGAACACCTGAAAATCTTATAACTTTGGGGGTTGGTTTCACCTCCTAAATATGAAAACGGGCCGCTGTAAAAAACACGTATATCTTATTTTTCGGTCCTCTAAAACATATCCAAAATTCAAAGCAATCGGAGGCGGACACCTGGGAACCTCTCCTTGTTAGTCAGGCGGCCCAAAAGAGGCGAATGTTTGTGAATTTTTTTTGAAAAAGCGGAAGCATATATTTTTACAGAACTTTTTGCACGTAAAAGAGCAACATTTAAAGAATATCAGGTAATTATTTCGTAGAAAAATATTTACGTTCATACTATAGGAACAATCCACATCCAAGAAGCCTTTTTAAAAAATTTGCGGTGAACACTGCCATTCGAAACCAGATTATCAAAAAACAAAAAAGATTTCGTTAGTATATTAATGTATCCTCTGATTAATGGGGGGAATTTCCGAAATATTAATTTAAAACAAAATGGCGGCTATTTAAAGTTGAAGACCTGATTTTTTCGCGTGATCGTTACACGAAAAATCAGGATGTTCACCTGATTTCACCAGAACTCACCACAAAACCAAATTTTTAAAAGGGCTTCTTGGATGTGGGTTGTTCCTTTATTATAAACGTAAATATTTTTCTATGAAAAAATTACCAAATGTTCTTTACATGTTGTTCTTTTAGATACAAAAAGTTCTGTAAAAATGTATACTTACGCTTTTTCAAAAAAAATTCGCAAACATTCGCCTCTTTTCAGCCGCCTGACTAGGTATAACCCCTTGAGGGGTTACATACCCTTGACAGGTCGGAAAATAGGGTCATTTTTATGATTTTTTTCATATAGAGAAATGTTATATTTAAAACTCAAGATATACACCTTGTTGTGTATAAATTCAGCTATATCCTCTTCAATAAAAAATTTGATATCTTAAGAAAGTGTGCCATAGCTTCTCCCAAAGCCTTTTCATATTTACAGGATTTGCGATACCAAAAATATGTGACCAAAAATACTGGACCGATTTGAATGAAATTTTACACGAATATTCTCAAGACTATAATCTAGTATTTCTCGGCGGCAATTTAGAAAAAATGTATTTTTTTAAATATGGCTGCTACTCAAAGTCAGGCATGGGATTTTCTACCTAAGTTTTCATCTTCTTTTGTTAATAAAAAACAAGACACTAATCGAAAAATCCTCTGCACAAGTACTAGATTATAGTCTCAAGAATAATCGACCAAAATTTTATTCAAATCGCAAGTACGTAATAAATTTGTGATTTGATTTCGAAGAAGTTAAGAACGAGCATCTCCAGCGATACAAATCAAAGTGCCCTTTCTTAAAAATCGATCCCTGGGTAGTTGGTCCATAATGATATATTGAGAGAAGAAGTAAGCCAGCGACGCGATTAAACGTCATCTTCCGATGCCGCTTTATCAATCAACGGCGACAAAAGTTTCGATCGTCTCCGTGCCTTTGCACGGCCAAACAGTTCCCCCAAGTCCGAATTGCATTTCGTGACAATTTCTCACGGCGCGCCGACAAGACGCGAGGAAACGATCGACACCCGGCAGTTCGCGCTATTTGGCACGGCTACGGAAATGCGCGTGCAGGATAGATGGTACAGTTTAATTGAAACGCCAATACGGCGCAACATATTACAGATACGGCGAGGGAGAGGCAGGAACCGGCAACGAAAATAAGTGGCTCCTCACTTTCCGTTTTCCACGTAATACGTTTTAAAATCGGACGCGTCCCGATTCCCTCCTGATAGATCGCGTATTAGGGGGGGAAATATGTGGGCAATGCTCTGTCCGTTGGAGAGTTCGATGAAATCGACAACATACTTTACCCGTTGTACAAATGACCACCGAGGTCACGGTTCGACAGTTGGGGTGAAACGCTGGCCGACAGTCTAAACGAGTGTTCGCAGGAGTTTCCACAGTGGGAATCGTCCCGTTTGAGAATCCGCTTGCGTGCACATTGTTGAAACGCCCAAGATGATTTTGCTGGCTACGAAGGTAGACAAAACAACTTTTGAGAAAGTTAAGCGAAGCACAATATTTAATCTGCAATGTTTATTTCTCACTATGTGATCGTTTGAGTACCAAGGATTTTTCGTTCACAACTATTATAATAACAATTTTCAGTCTATAAGTAAATAACGGGACAACTCTAGGAATATCTTGATGTCCCTTAATAATTGTTGCAGTTCAGATATAATTTTCTAATCATTTTTACATAGATATCTATTGTTTTTTTATTTATTAATTTAATTATAATTTTTGGGTTGAGGAAGTTTAGTCAGATTGTTAGAAATTTCGCTCAATAATAATAACGGTAAATTGAAAAAACCAAACGGTTCCTTCACGCGTGAGAAATATATAAACGAAATGTTTGAGATTTGAATAATCTATTGATAATCTATTCACTTCGCAAAATTAAATTTAACGTAACTTCAAATATCTTTAACATTTAAGCTCTATTCATCTATGCGGGCTCGAACAAAGGACATAGGTGTGTAAATACTGGGTAAGCTGGAAACCGCGCGCTTAACCCTGAAAATAAACAATCCTAGTGCGAGCTATGCACGATCAACAGACGTATAAACGAGTTTCCTGGAGTAACCCGTTTCAATGAGATCCGAAGCGTATTATCGGCAAACGTGAGCCCTTGCCTCTATCTATGCACGTTTACGCACGCGGTCCTGCTTACACATCCAAGGTACACAGGCTAAATTGCCGCATGGAGGCCATCAGAGTTTCATATGCGCGCATCACCGGTTGGCAATTAACTCGAAAAGGTCTTAACAAGGTAAATGGACCGTGCGTTGGGGCGTCTGTAATCTGGGTCAAGAAAAACAAACATCGCGAGCGTATGTCATTTACAGCATAGTGCTAATAGTACCTGGTGATGTATGGTCAAAAAGTTTATATTCAGAATCCGGTCGACCAGCATTATGATAGATCGTTGGACGCTTTGCCGGAGTTAACGGAGCTAACGAGTTGATTAGTTCAGTCGGGTGACAATGATTTAGCCCCTCGCGGGGGAAATTCACAAAGAGAAGTATTCACTTCAACTTCGTTAGTAGAGTGGATGAAAGAGGGTTTACATGTTGGAGAGGTAAAGAAATGGACCAACTGCTTTGAAAATGATATCCTTACCGAAATATGTACGGGAGACCGGGGCTAGTTGATACAGGGGCAGGTTGATACAGACGAATTATCTCGACACTGTATATATGTAGCTCCTTGTGTGCCAGATATGCGAAGTTTGTTGATCAGTTCTTTATTACGATTCAGCGTACGCCTGTGTACCTTGACGTTAACAATCGTTTCTCAACTGTTTTCGTTTATGTAGAGAATAAGTAAATAGTTTTGATACATCCAAATTGATCGCACAAATAACATTTTTTTATTCATTTTGTATTGAAATTCCGGGGTAGTTCGACCACTTTTTGGAAAAGAAATTGTAGCATCGTTGTTTTTCACATTTTTGTCGTTTTGTAGAAATTAAAGCAAAGCCCAAGCAATTTAGAATATACATAAATTTTAGTATGCGATAAATTCAAATATTTATTTTCATTTTCAACCAAAAACATTGGCACTGCAACTGGTCGGTCTCACCCGCATGTCGGGGTTAGAGCGTCCACGCACTACGGGTGAGACCGACCTTGAAAAATAACAAAAAGTGTAGCTTACAAAAAGTATAATACACGAAGAAGTTAATTGATATGTTATTTCTTCTTCAGTTATCCACGTAAATCGTAAAAATTCTTGTACTTGGAGCATCTATGTAGTATCATGAAACCAACGGCTGCATCGCACACATTTAATCCAATCGGCGCTTTTCGAGATTTCGAAATAGTTTTCTCCGCATCCCATGCATTCGTTGTCGCCCCAGTCTTTTAACGACATATCACTATCTTGTAGAATGGAATTTTCGCTCCCTGAATATGAACATGGATTTACAGTAAAAAAGACACACGTAGGTAGTGTTTAGAAAACATTTCGATGGCAATTACAAGAATAAGAAATAAAAAATACGAGCATGCTATGTCTCCCTCGACGTCCTACAACTTTTGTCTGAAAGAATTTTTCGTACCATTCATATTTTTCGAGATAGTTGCACTTTTTCAGATACAACGGACACACTGTATATTTAACTAATGCGGTCGGACTGTCCCGCATGAATGTGGTCGGACTATCCCATAATCAAGGCAGTGATCGACCACCTTGTCAAAATAAATTAAAAACGAATACATATATACGTATTGTTGGGGTGACACTGTACTTTTATGCATATTATATCCCCCAATATCGGAATAGTGTAAATAAACTTACCTGTGTTTCAAATATCACCAGCATTGTAACTTGGTCTGAAAACTTTCACACTCGCATAAAGTCTTAAGTGTTTCTTATGATTTAAATATGGATTTTTGACAATGCTCAATGCAAGATCAACAACAAGCGCATTCATTTCTTTTGTGTCAATGACCCACAGTGCCCTCTCTTGCGTCAGTCTTAAAATATCAACACTGGCCGGACTCTTCCGGTGGTCGAACTATACCGGACTTACCCTATGTATTTTCTCAAGTTTTCGCTTACTATATTGTAGGAATGCTGGTACGGGTAAAATAATGACGCGCTTGTGATAAATAATATGACTGTTTATTCGATGTGATTCGCTCGATCGCTCTCGTGAGACTGCTGGGCCACGCTTGACCCTTCCACGTCGATCTCTAACGGCTCTCCGCTAGGGCGAGGAAAGGTCGCGCTTCGCGACCGTTTGTTTTGACGCGCTCGTTTCCTCGAACTTGCTGTGACGCGTTCCGCTCGCCTCAATATATTAAAGAGGAAGGACCAAAGTATATTTTGGCATATTTGTTATTAAGTAATTAATTCAAATGAAAAATGAAAAAAATTGAAAACAGAATAACGTATCAACTAGCCCCGCAGTGGGGTAAATTGATACATTTTGCCTTTGTCCAAATAACATTTTTTCATTCATTTTGTATGTATTTTCTCAAGTTTTCGCTTACTATATATTAAAGAGGAAGGACCAAAGTATATTTTGGCATATTTGTTATTAAGTAATTAATTCAAATAAAAAGGAAAAAAATTGAAAACAGAATAACGTATCAACTAGTCCTGGTCTCCCCTATTTGAGCAAACTTGTATAAAAAAATGCATTTTATCCAAAAGCACATCACATTTGTGTAATAAACTGGCGTACTACCAATCTCTTTATTATCCCAGAATTACGACTATTCTGTTATAAAAATGAAACTCGTAAGTCGAAGAGAAGGGCGCGAACCATCTGCTCGGGAATCTCTAGTGCTTCAGCGCGTGGCGGCAGTAAAGTAAATTATTCGTGGAACTTATCTCAATATTTTACACATCTGGTGGTTTTAGTGACTAGCGGTACTGACTAGCGAGCTCTTTGTACAGTATAGACAGTCATCAGTTCGTTGTCTTTACAATAATAATACCAAGTTATTATGATATTGTCAGCCTACGGCTGCGGCGCGCGGCGCTTCCCCGCTCCTTCAATTGAAGTCCTTCATATAAACGTTCCATAACATTTGACGGAGGTTGGAGTGCTCGTGAGGAAGTAATTCTGTTAAACTTTTGATGTAGAAAGATCTTATTCACCGAAGGAACGGTAAACCGGAAAAATGTCATTCGCGTCCGAACGCGTTCCTTTCAGAGGTCTCGTTCGACCGGATGCAGCGCGGAAAAAGCTTGCCCCGGCTGCATCGGACGGCATCGATAAGAAACGAGCGCTCGACAAAATGGACCAAGAGTTTTGCCCTTCGATTCGTTCTTAGGGAATTCCTAACGTGCCGAAATTATGGCCGGGGAGTAGACGAGAGGAAGACGTTTAGGGCGATGGTATGCAAAGTAGAAACTCGGGCAGCCAGTGGCGTAGCGGTGTGGAAAGTAAAAACTTTTACTCGGTCTTCGAGCGAACTCCTCGAGGCTAGCTCGGTATTTCCACTCTGTCCTGCTTCGATTTGCAACTTCATTACCCGGGACGATCTTCGGTCCAGATCCCCGGAGAAAAACTTGTCCTCGTCCCTTCTACGATTCCTCGATTAAACTTCCTCATACCCTTACTACTTTGTCAACTTGCCACGGCGAGAGAGGAGAACGCGCTCTACCATAATTTACGTGGTCGCTAGTGCCCCGCTGAGCAAATGCATTCGCAAAAAAAAAGGTTTTCTGTAAATTAGTATGTGATAGGCATTGAGGAAAGCTCCATCTCCCGTAAAAGAATTACTTCATTTTACCTGGGGGCAATACTTTCTCTGATCTGATAGAATGGCGAATACGTTCTCTGAATATTAAAAACAGAGACACGAAATACAGGTTTTTAGGAGAATACTTTTGTGATCCGGATAACATTCAAATATTAGTTTTGTTTTTATATTGTGCCGCGCACATTTTATTCAATATTTTGGGTATTTTTTTAGGTGGAAATAGAATTTATGCCGTAAAAGGTGTACCTATAAGATTAGCAGTGATTCTTGGTTTAAATTTGACTGCCACTTTTTGATCTATATGTTTATTAATTATTCTCTTCAACTGTTCGTCAACTCATTCAATATCTGCTTAATTTAAGCAGTTTCCGACCATCCGTTTTTCTAAACAAAATTTAAGTGCTAGATGATGATTCTTTCCTCAATGGAACAATAATGGAAATAAATAAATTGACTGACCGTGGAATTGATAAGTGAAAGTGGATTTGGTAAAAGTTGTTGAAACTTTAAATTCAAATTTTAGAAGTAACATAACCTCCATAATTTTGTCAGAAAATTTGTATGACTCCGCAGTACTCAAACCACTAATTAAAATGAAGTTTATAAAATTTAATTGCAATATCTTTTTTTTAAGCATCATACAGTTATACCAACTTCAGACAGCACTCATATCTACAGTACTGGAAAATTAATTAACTTCTACAAATTTTATTGCAGGCACTATAAATCGGTATCTGTGGAATAAATTATTTAAATTACAAATGAAAAAATTTGATGCATTTTATCATTTGGCCATGGTGTATAAAAAACAATCGATTCATTTCAATAAATTTCGAATTTAAAAAATGCTTCTTAAGTTTAAAAATATATTACAATTTTGAGAAAGTAACGAACATAACTAGAATAATTTTTTTATGGGTATTTTTTTTCTTCGTTGCGATATATTTCCGCTCAGCTTGTCGATAATACATAGGTATGTGCCGTAGTATTGATATTTCGTTGTATAGCAACAAGAAATTTAATTTAAAACCAGAGGTCCAATAGGAACAATTCGATTTGAGTCTTTTCATCCACATCGATTCCTAGCAATATTGTGTCGAATGGCAGCCTGACGGGGATTTCAACAATCTTACAGATCTCGATACCATTTCAAATCTACTTTAAATCTGACAGGAGGTTATTGGAAATATAGTCAATAATATTTTATATCATACTTTCCAATATTATGTGGTAGGTACGCACACTGCATCACGATTATTTTAGTACTTACACTCGTGGAATATACATGTTTATATGTATTTTCGTACTTTCCATTTTCTGAACTTTTCTAAACATTTGGTATCCTCATTACATTGTTGTCCGCAGTTTCCCTTTTTACCTCCCACAGAAGGAAACGATTTAACCATATGTATCTCTTACAGAATCTTTCGTAGATAAATCCCCATTACATCTTTTATTAATGTTTTTTTGTTAAAACTTTTACCTGTTGGAATGGAATGCCTTTAGACGCTATGACAGCTGCACAAAATGATAATGTTAATTTATATAGTATCTGTATATATAAAAGAAGTCTTGATTGCCTGTATACCTTCGTTTCCGAGTTATGGATGATAAAAGAAGATGTTCGAAGTGCCTGCCTCGTCCTTTCACACACGCCACTACACGCCGTAGCATTGAGTTTTTTGCACTCGTTCGTGAGAATAAGACACTAACTGCCCCAATTTTTTTCTACTTCATATCGATGAATATTGTTTGTAAACATTAGATAAGGTCCGGACGTACTAAGACGTGCAGTAGCGTGTGTTGAGGCACGAGGCAGGCACTTCGAACATTTTCTTCAGGGTGTGCATACTTTTATGAGCGTAAAAAATTCGATATTTTTTATATGCTTATTTATTTATATATAGTATGATTTTGTTAAAGTTTTACCGAAAAATTCCGAGAACTGACGAAGTTATAGTTAAAATTGTGAGAGCGTGCACGACCAATACATTTATCGAGTATGTAAAACTTTAAGCGCGTTTTTCTCGAAACATATTTTTAGGAGACTGTCTGCACGGTAACTCTGTCAATTTTCGATATTTTTTCACGAAATTTTGTGTACGCACAGCTGATTAGATTATCTGTAGCATGTCGGGCTATATTTTATTTTTTAATTTTGTCATGATTTATTCACTAATAAAAGAACAAATTTTTACGTAAAATGTCACTTTTTCTTTAAAAGTGGCGTATTGTTATTAATTTTTCGAAATTTAATAATCGGCCTCCGAGATGACAGCCAATACGATAAAATTGAATAATAGTCCATCCATTTTCAAATCGTACCACTATGGGAACCGGAATTATGCAGATAATCCAGCCGTGTTCGCACTGCATGCATGTGCGAAAATTATTTTATCCGCTTATATACACCATCGATAATTTTTTTATATAATTTACAATGTATGCTCTTTCGGATAAAAAAATCAAATCAATTCATCAGGTACTTCTTCTTGAATAACTTCTTAAAAAGAAGTCATTTTTTTCACGGTGACAAACGTATGCACCCCCTTAATCAACAATAACTCGAAAACTAAGGTATATAGAACATACATATGTTCATATGACGTTTTTGCTAATTTAATGTCTAGATTTACCCGGAAGTATTGACATGCGTTTATTAATCACCCTGTATGTGTGATGATCAATTCTGCCTGTGCGAATGTATAGGGTGTTGGACTATAGGTGGGCACCCTTTTAGAGGGTGACTCTACATGCCAAAATAAGACAAAAATCAATAATGACGAAATTGCGGCTGAGGCTTCGTTTCTGAGTTATAAATTGTTGAAGATATGTACATGCGCGTAAAAAGTGTCTGACTCGAGGGATTTCGACTACTGCCGGCGCGCAGTAGTATGGAGTTAGTCAGTTCAGGCACGGTGAGGCCAGTAGTCTAATTGTAAGTTCCTCGCGTCAGACGTTTTTTACGCGCATTTTCAACAATTAAAGGTGGGCTCTTACTACGCCTCGCCTCGCCTCTCTTCCTCAAAATATTCTCGAGGAAGAATCCTAGGCTCGGAATCGCGCCGAGGCGAGGCGAGGCGCAGTGTGAGTCCAATTGTCAAAATACATAAGAAAAACATAGGAAGAATAAAATGAGCCGAGGTGAGGCGTAGTGAGAGCCTACCTTTATACCTCAGAAACGAAGCCCTAAACTCAATTTCGTCGTTTTTGATTTTCGTCTTATGTTAGCAAGTAAGTTAGCACCCCGTAAAAAGATGCTCACCTGTAGTCCGCATGTGCGTATATAAACACTATACATGCCTACCATCTTATGTAGTTCTATATCGTAGTAGTTTTCCATGTCACCGATCAGAATTTTTCGAACCTTTCACTGATATGTAAACTATCTTCACCGATATTTAAAAAAAAAAGTCAAGATCAGTTTAACACCAAAACGCTGTTCGTTTAATCATTTGTACTTTACAATCACGGTGCCGACAAAATAGTATACACTACATATCTATAAAGCGTCGGTCGCACAGTGCCGCGGCACGTGTTCAAAAAGCAGAAATTTGAGTTTTGAAATCTTGTATTTCATTTCATGGAATTGATAGTAAACAGTCCATCGATATAAGAACATCATAACTTAGTAACATAAATAACGGATTTAAGGTTAGTAATTACATTCAAAGTCGAATAACCAAACGCAAGCTGCCACAGATTACAAATAGGAAACATTTACCCACTGCATTTTTGTTGTATTTATAAGTTCTTTTCTTTCTTTTTTTTTTGAAAATAAGCAAAATACACCCTTTTTTCGTTTTATTAATTAATAATTCTTGGATTTAAAGATATGGATACGTACCAGTGGCTCAAATTATTTATTTTTTTGTCGCATTTTATAAATTCTGGAGAGAATTAAAAAAAACGAAACATATCGGTTCTTTCATTTTTTGATTATAATTAGTTCTTTTTAAGCCCTTTAATTTGGTATAAATTTTATCTGCCCCCGAGTGCTCCCACATAAGAAAAAATATTGTTACGTCTCGCGGTCGACATAATTGAAATTTAATGTAGAACAAGCGTAACAGAACATTTAATAGAAGTAATACAGTAAAGGGGTAACGGAATACAAGTTCAATAATCTGAGACGGCGATAAAGATACGTCTGTACGTTATGGCGGCTGACTCTCGATTGACAGCTTGACAGGTGATCGCTACGATCACCTTCTTCTCGCTGTCTCTTGTCTTCGTCGCGGGCACCAGGGGCCATGGATCTCATCCATAGGGTGCCCGCAACAATATACAAAATGAAACGAAAAAACTAGACAAATCTGTGCTCGAATATTTATTTTTAAAAGACACTGACCTTTCAATTTCTTCAGATTCAACTGATAGTGATGAAGATGTATAATAAGAATGAATAATTTAAAATTTATTATCAATACGAATTATTTAAAAACTTAATTTTATTTTTTTTATAATTATTTCATATGTTTGTTATTAATTTGTGTTTAAATGTATTTAAAAATATATATTTTATTTGCTTTACTTTTATTATGTTCAAAAATATATTTTAATGAATTATTTTAGGTTAAAAATTAATTTGTTGGGGTATAAATATGATTAACATATCAATTACATGTAAATAACTGTATCTTAATGGAAAATTGATTTTTGATTTTTTCCCCTATACACTCGTTATACTGTGGGTCGGTCCGATTGTGAGAGTTGTTTCTCCATATAACGAGAAGTAACCATATTGAAATAAATCGACGGACATTCCGCGCGATAAGCAGCCCAGGAGGGGGAATCCCTTGTGAAAGAAAATTCCGCTGATTGTTTAAGTGAATATTTTTATTATAACTTATTCGCGCCGTTTTGATTTCCGATTGTTCGCGGGCGTTTGCAATGGCGATCTCCATTTTCATGCGAATATCCTTATATGGGTATATGCAATTACGCGCCTAGCGCGGGCCTTGTAGTGGTTTTCAGCTTGTATGGGCGACGCAACATGCCACTCCCCTTAAACGTGTCCCCAGGCCGCTAATCGCCCGATTGGCACCGTGGAGAAATCGTAGTCTGGGATACTTGTCAACATGTCGCCAATTACGAAATGCGCAGGGGTAAACGCAGTCCGATCGTTTGCATCAGAGGATATGCAGTCTGTCACGCGTGAGCGTGGCCGCGATTTTTACGAAAGGCGATACCTAAAGCGAAGAAGAATATGATAATAATCTAAGCATACATATAATTTCTTTATCATGCGCGTTTCTTTTAATACTGCTTAATACCGTTTATGTTGTTGAGAAATACGGATGTTTCAAAAAGAGTACAGACTACGCTAAGAGATTTGGAGCGGTCTTCTTATCCCTAGTAGCATTTATTTGCTGGGAGTTTGTTGGGCCAATGACGTGTTATCCGTTGGCCAACTGTTGAAGCGTCGCGCTATTTTTAAATGGGCCAGCGATTGTAACCAACGCAGGCCCAACTGAAGGTTTCTTTCCATAGGCCCAACTGAAGGTTTTTTCTATAAGCCCAACAGTTTCATTCCAAAAGACGTCTTAAACACGTCTTTCTCAGGTCTGGTTTAGGAAAAAAAAATTCGCGGTGAGGAGAATCGAACCCAAACTTTCCGCTTACGAAGCAACCGGCTGTTCGCACTTACCCAACACATTTCCTTGTAAACGCTTCTAATTTCTAGTTACATATCTAGCATTAATTGTTTATAAAAACTGCGTAGTGACGCGAAATATTCTACAAAATATCATCATTCGACCTTTAGACTCATTCTTTAAAATTTCTCATTCGTCTCAAGACAGACATCCACATTACGTATTTATAAATAAGAAAAGAAAAATCACAATTTGGAATATAATAACAGGTTTTTGGATGTAGCAAATTTTCTGACGTTTATAAGACGACATTTAATCATCGTTGTAAATTTTTTGTTAATTAACCAACTATAGTAATTGTAGGCCCAACATTGAATATTCGTAGGCAAACTGTCGTAACTTTTTGTTAATTAACCAACCATAATAATTGTAGGCCCAACATTGAATATTCGTTGGCAAACTGTCGTGAATTTTTTGCCGTAGGCCCTATGTTGGGAATTTGTAGGCAAAACGTTAACTATATCCCAACTAATTCCCAACTGTTGGCTACCGTTGGCCAACCAAAAATGCTACTAGGGATGTTGCCACCCCAAAGGTCCGAAAGTTACTTTTGCATATGCAGATAAGTGCATGCATAAGTCAGAAGAGTTCGTGACGAAGTGATATAAGGACACGAAATATGTAGATGATTCTCCAAATCGAGATTCAAGGCGAACCACTATGGCTAACAATGATAGAGTCATCATTCGACTTTTTACAAAAAATCCATCGCTGTCATTATGTAAAGCACAGGCTTGTCTTGCTAGGAAGAATATAACTGTGAACATAATGATGATTAAACGTCGTTTAAATGAACATGACATTGCATGTCGTAGCACGATGGGGAAACCGATTCTCTCAAATTCCGGTTTGTAAGAACCTTCCCTGTTGTAAAGAAAGGGCCACAATAATCTACGCCTGTTTGTAGAAAAGGTCGAGCGTAGTTCACTCGCGTGATTGGTGAGTCACTCATTTTGTAATTGATTAATTACTGGCGGATTACTGTCGCGATAACAAGTAATGCATTTATGAATTATCTGTCGAACTAACCACTTCCCGTTCCGGATCCAAAATTTCCCGGCGTGGAAGTGTTTCATGTGCGCTTCCCGGATAATTAATTTCGATACCGTACGATCCTTTGATAACAAAATCGGATGTTTAGCATCATACGTCAAATTGGCGTTTTAAAGCCGAACGCCGACCCGCAATATTCCTTTCCTGTCTAAGAAGAGGTTGTTGTATCATTGGAGCTATATATTGTTCCGCTCTAGCTAACACGTCTGTGCACAAGGTCGCTCTAGGATCTTCCCTAGTAGAACTGTTGAAGTGGAAGTGCAGGATATACTCCGTGACGCGTTTCAATTCAGAATAGGTAGGAAATCTTTCCAAGATATCGCAGTTTAATACTCGATCCGGCAAAACTACGAGAGGGTGCATTTCCGGTATCTCCGTGCGTTTCGAACTGGACGTGACCCATTCCTTCTACGGTTTTCCGAGCCACGCGGGACCATGATGCCAGAGTTTGTTACGGATAAATTCTCGGGTATTGAGACCGCGCGAGATGAAATCTGCGGGATTGTCGGCAGAACGTATATGACGCCACTCCTGCTTGTCCGCTAGGACTTGTATTTCCGCTACTTTGTAGGAAACGCACGTTTTAAGTGCGTGAGGAGAAGTGTTAAGGCGGAAATAGACTGTTATCACGTCACGTGAGCTCACATGTTATTACGTTGACAAATGTAAACCAAAATACCATGCTTACAAATATGGTATTCTCATGTCATATAATGATGCAGTCTTGTGGTAATTATTTTTTAAAAAAAAAAGGGTAGTCCTCATCGATTTCAATGGCCTTGAAATACGTTGTCGGGGGCATGATTCTGAACAAGTTTTTCCTATACATATTACCGTCGCTCGGCTTTAGTTTCCGAGATATTCGCAAAACATTTTGTTTACGAGGACACATGGGGTCACGTGAGCCGAAAATTTGTGAATTTACAGAAAATAAAAACGTATTGTCACGCGTGAAGATGGTAATGTGGCGTGATCTTCAGTGTGGTTCTGATACATTCAAATACCATAAAAGAACAAGCAAGAAAAAGACCTCGTACACTTTTTGCCCGTGACGTGAGTTTATGTGATAACACGGGAGCTCACGTCACGTGATAACAGTCTGTTTCCGCCTTGAACGTCCTCGCTCACTTGTCAGTGAACGTGTCAGTTCCGTGTCGATGTACCAGTGGTAAGAAGAAGAGGTCCTCTATCCCCTTTTTTTCTTACCACTGGCACGCTGGCGTGGAACAAACACGTTCACTGATAAGTGAGTAACGACCTTTAATCCAGAGGTTCGTCGATTGCCAGTCGACGTGTAGAATGCATCGTGCCCTTATACAGCTTTACAAGCTGATGGCCGTACAAAGCTCAAATCGCGGTAGCGTTATCGTTTGCAATGGTACAACTCGAGATTTCGAACAGATTAATTGTAGGTACTGATGTAGGTACTTCTATCTTGGTTACAGGTGCGGATATGTAGGCACGCGTCGTCTGCTTGTTCGCTGGCGTCACAAAATCTGTGCAATTGTGTTCATCCTTACTAATATATGAAATTGAAACGTTGTCTGTTTGGTTGTCCTTCTTTCACGCGCAAACGGTTGAACGGATTTCAATGAAATTTGGAATATACATTACCTACGTCTTAGATTAGAGTATAGGTTATTCTTTTAGGCTTTTTATTTTGAAAATATCATAAATAATTCTCGGGTGAAACTGGGTAACAGGTCAGCTAGTGTTTAATACAATCTCGATACAAGCACGGAATCTTAACCCTTAACTGGAATACTGTTTTTAACAAACGAGACTGGTATACTGGGATCGTGGCAGACCCCAAATAAAAAAGGACACAGAAATTTGTAAAGTCGTCACTAGATACACCTCTATGAATGTTTTGTTCTTAGATAATGTATATAATAATAGAAACGTAGAAAGTTAAACTATTATTATAAAATTAATTAGAAATTCAGTTTACAAAATTAGACAACCAAAATTTTGCAGCGAACTTTGTGTGCTTGGGGTCATGAGCGACCCCAGGATACCAGTTAAGGGTTAAACAAAACATAGTTGTACGTATAGTAGTATTCTTACAATGGTACTAGACAACTATGCGGGGACTGTTCAGACTATGATGCTACTGCAAGGGAGGATTGTGTGTAAGATATAGGTTCAGCAGTTTGGAAAGTGGGGGGTTGTCTTGTGTGTAACGGTCAGTAAGGGATGGGACATTGAGAACGAAGTTCGAGGATGAGTAATAAAGAACGGATGAGGTCATAGAGGGAAGAATTTGGGATGTTTACTGTCAAGGAGTGATATGCTAAGTTTACAATCGTTATCAGAAACAGTGTACAGATGACTAATACTAAGTAATACTATAAGGAAGGAAATTTGAACAGTAATAACGTTTGTATACAACAGGTGAGTAAATGTAATTCTTGGCAATATATAAGTCAACTAGTGTAAATTTCTGCCGAAACTGATTCGTCCCATCCTAATTGTATCCTCCACAGTTTTTGCATTAATATTTTTGCTCTGATAATAATGAGACCGAGTATACCCAGCGGGTCACGTAGCGTAGCAATTTGCGCTAATATTGTTCGCTTGGTGACACGTTGTGATGTCTCCAATTCCTTGATGCTACATATTATCGTATCCCCTTTCGTGTCCCGAGGGTTTTAAGAGGACTAGGCATGTCAGATCGCTCGGAAATCAAGTATTTTTTGCGAATTAATTACAAGGAGATGAAACAAGCACAATCTTTTCATTTATACAATGTTTATTACTATCATATAGAGTAAAAAAGTATATTTTTTATATATATTTATTTTACAAATGGCGCCACACGAGGTTGTTTACACCAGGGCTAACCCGCGGCCCATGGGCCGCATGCGGCCCGTTCCCCGACTTGTCTGCTCTGCTGAGCCGCAGGAAAACGACCCCCACCATACTCTTTTTAACTCCTACACTACACTGTACTGATGGGTCGCGGGCCGCATGTAGCTGCTGATGGTGGGGGAACCGGCTGACTGGTAGTGAGGACTGTGCGACCCGCGGCGGCTACAAATTGCTCAGCCCTGGTTTACACAGTGGTTTAGAAAAAGTGTCTTTAGGTTTTGCCCTGATATGGAGATTAAAAATAAAGATACAACGGTTTCCTTGGAATATGTTCCTCCTAGAACCTGTAATTTCGGCCTGAACCTCGGAAAAAAGAACTGAACCAAAATTATTAAAATAGCGACTAGGAGAAGGCGATTTTTACGATAAATGTCAATTTTCGGGGTGTTTTTTTTATCTGAGAAACTAGAATTTTTATACGTTAATGTTGAGGTTCAGTCCAAAAAGGAATATATTTTGAACATGCTCGTTGAACATGGTCGATCTAAACCTTCGCTTTTTTTTACAATCACTGCAAAATCACATATGTTACGTATGCAGACCTATCTTTGACTTTTTAACCCTTTCGGGTGTCCGGAATGCACGTGACCCAGCGGGGTCACCGTTTCCTGGAGTGGTGTGATGCAACGGAGTTTTCCCCGAAAACCTAATATTCAATTGAAAGCATTCATGTTCCCACTACTTTCTGGCCGAATTTCACCGTATAAAAAGGGCCACGAATCCATATTCGGGGGCTCATTTCATGTTTAATACGTTTAGACCGGGAGTGCGTAGGGAACCGTTTTTAGCGCCTAGCTGCGAAGCAACACGCCTGTCCCGTGGCTAAGGTTAGAATCGGCGAGGAGAACTGCAGTAGTGTACGTGTGTGCTCGTAGGCTAGTAGCGTAAGTAGAGGGTCAGCGTTTTATCCTGCAACCCGCGCTCGCGCGAACAGGTAAAATGGCAACAGCGCCTCATGGACGCATTCCACTACAACCATGCACCGGCCCAGCGGAGAGCTGCTAGCGACCGCTGGACAGCAGTGATGACCCCATGGGCCACTAATTCATTGGCAATTTCGTACTGGACATTAGGAAAGGGGCCCATAGGGCAAACGCAGGCCCAACACGGCCCTGAATGAAGGTCATGAGGCACATTTGCCGCTCCAGCCTGCTGGAGTATCGCTTACATCCCTCGGTTTTCCCTCAGGTGCCTACCCGAGGTCCCTCGGGCCGGATGAGTTTTTACTACCGGTTTCTTTTGTTCGAAACCGCAAAATCTCGAACTTTGAGGCCATTTTTCGAGGTGATCCCATCTGATTTCGAAGTTAAAAATGGTATCAATCGATTCGTCTTGGCGAGATCTTTCCAACGGTGTATAGCATACGCTGTAGGCTCGTAGGTCACTAATCCCCTCTGCGGCTTAACATTGTCCTTTAGGATGGTCTCTTTCAAATTAACGTCGCAAAGAGCTAGGTGTATTGAGAATTTCCCGGCCCAGGTAATCGAGCCGTACGCTGCGCTTTTATGATCGGTTTACCACGCGCACCCCAGATTACTGTAATAAGGTTTGAAAATAATGTCCACTGATCTCATACCCGTCTCAATTTAAAATTTTTTAGATACGACAGGGTTGACCGCGGCGCTATACCCTTCTGCGGAGAGATTTTTCGCCACCTGCGTATAAAAGCCACAATAATGGCGCATCGTTCCAAAAAATGACATTAACGGAAGCCGGTATAGGCGTGGCGTTGAGTAGCTAAAACATTCAGACACAAAAATTCTAAAAAAAATTCAAACACCGCTACAATCAAAGACACGTCCCATTAGTTACCCCTTACGTGTGATCTAGGTATGCACTGCATTAAGGATAAAATCATAAAAAAGAAAACCAGAACAATAGATTCCGAGGTCTGCATAACTAACACGTAATTGAATAAAAATTTAATTTCTCAATTTATGAAAGTAATGATACAGAAACAACTAGCCTATTGTTAATCAACACCACGAATTTTAAAAACAGCATTAAATACAGTATTAAATAAGCAGTTTGCAAAAGCTTTTTACAACAGTTATGGTTAAAAAATTGATAGAAGAAAAATTAAGTAAACGTAAAATATGTCAAATTATCCATCATTAAGAGGGAATAATTTTTCCCCATTTTGCGGCGCAAATTGCATTTCGATATCTTTTATAGTTCAAAAGGTATACGAAAAAAGCCCGAAATCTTTCAACCCGGGCCGGGAAATTCTGAATAGCTCTTTGCGACGTTAATTTGAAAGAGACGAAGCTCGGGCATCACTGCTGTCCAGCGGTCGCTGGCAGCTCTCCGAACGCCGGGACGGTGCATGGTTGCAGTGGAATGCGTCCGTGAGGCGCTGTTGCCATTTTACCTGTTCGCGCGAGCGCGGGTTGCAGGATAAGACGCTGACCCTGTATATATGGCTGGGTTCAAGTCATACCAAATGCACGTACACTACTGCAGTTCGCCTCACCAGTTCTAACCTTAGCAACGGGACAGGCGGGTTGCTCGAACCTAGGCGCTAAAAACGGCTCCCTGTGCACCCCTAGTTTAGACGAAAGAGTCTTACAGGATCGAGTAATATTCTCCTTCAAGCATTATTTCAACTTAAACCATACAGTACGTGGATTTGCTGATAGGTGTTGTAATCATTAAACTGTTTGAGACCCTTGCATTACTTACATCTTTGTCTAGGTATGATTGAACTTTTTTCATAATTTATGACAAAACCTAGATATTCTAGCGGTTGTATTGTTTGCTTTATATTATAATTACAAGACTCGCTTGTGTAGGAGGGCCAGCTGGATATGATGAAACAAACTGAACTGGTATGATCAGCTTTATTCTGTAGTGACTCTGTCATTGGTCCTGAAATGACAACCGCGTCCTCTGCGCCTTCACGCTCTTATATCTAACATGATCCTCACTCATGCACACCCACATTCATCCCTCGCCGTAGTCCTAACGGCGACACATCATGCGGCCACCTCTGAGGCCCTAGCGTCCGAATCTTTCGTCACGCTGCTATCGCCTAATAAGACCCCACCTGTTCGGGGCGCCTGCATAGCCTCACCCGACCCAGCCGGGTCAACGCTTACACTTGTATTACCCAAAACCAGTAAATCATCCAGGTAGATGACAGATAACAGACCTCTTCCCCGTAACACACTCATTACAGGTTTCATTACTTTTGTTAAAATGTAAGGGTTTGTGCACAGCCCAAAGGATAAACAAGTGAATTTGTATAGCTTCCCCTGCGAGGCGGAATCTTAGAAATTTTCTACTCATTTTACATACAGGAATGAGGAAATATGCGTCCTTTAAATCTAGTGAGCCCATGAAAGCGCCTGGCGTAAGCAATTGTTTGGCAAATTTAATATCTTCTATTTTGCAGTGCACCGGTTCGATATATTTATTTAATTTCTTTAGGTTGAGAATAAACCTATTTGAGCTATTCGGCTTTTAACTAGAAAATAGGAGGACAGGAATTGCCCCTCGCAGTCTTCGCACTGATCGACGACCCCTTTTGTCGAGCTGTCTAAACTCTTTTCTTAAGTCTGAGATTTCGGTCTTGGCCTTGGGGGCTCCCGTACAAATTCATTCTGGTGAGGGGTATGAGAGAAATCCACCTCACACCCTCGCAGGTACCCTAGTATCCTATTGTCTGTAGTAATGAGTTCCCAGTTAGAAATGAAATACTTAAGCCTGCCTGCATGGCTTTTTACCTGCATTACTTCTGGTTCGCCACCTGGTTCGTCGATTGGCTCAGCGGACGTTTGTCTGTTTGTGGCCCACGACGTTAACTCCTGCTGTGTTGTCTGAAGCGAAACCTCTTGATACTTCCTGTTTGCCCTTTGATACGTGCCCACCTGTCGGGCCTTCACAGGTGGATTTCTCCAGTTTCCCTGGTTCTGAGATTTTTGAGACAATCTTTTTACTATCTGTTTGTCTGGCGCCTTGATGGCCGCGCACGCCTTCTCTATTGTTTTCGCTTCTTTAACCAGCTCCGCAAATTTTTCTCCATATAGCCATTCATCTGAGACCGTCGCATCTAAGGTAGGCTTTACGGCCTTGTTCATTAGTGGGGTAATGAATGATTTTCGACAGACCCACCCCTGGTGGAAAACGTGTGTCAGCAGTTTTCCTGTATCGCACAGGTGTTCTATTAGCGTTAGACGATCTAATCCTTCCTCCTCATCTGTGACGAGCATTGAGATTGCACTCCCCAGTGAGGACGCTGCGAAATGCTGGTCTCTTTCACTGGCTATGTCGGACATTGCTGGGACTAGATTAATTTTGCGGACTTCGGTCCACAGCTCGCCCTTGCGGGGATACTTCCCTAGAAGTGCCTTTTTTGTCTCCTCCGAGAGGTCTTCAGACATCCATTCTTTCCACCTAACCATAATGTCCGGATGAATCTTTACTGCGGACTCTGCAGGCGCAGGGAGATCTTCTCCCAGTTTGCTTAGTATCTCATCCTCCAATACTGCGTGCTCCTGTGGCAGATCCTCACTATTCATGGGTTCATGCGCAGAGAGTGAGAATTCTGACTCGTTGTCCTCTCCACACAGGTCGATCTGCGACTGGTTTACACTGTTTTCTTTGCCATTTCCTGTAATAATGTATTTGTAATAATAAATTCTATACCTAAGTACGTGTGCGCTTATTACATACAGTTAGAGTAGAGTAGCCGAATATGGGACCCATTTCTTAAAAACATCATAACTCATGATTAAGAACACTTTTATTAAAATTCAATACACGGTTTAAAAGTAGGATATGTACTCTTTAGGAACCCACTGGAAAGAACTATAACAAAAATTCGGTTTCTTCATAACAAAATAAAAACGAAAGTCCTGCAAATACGCCGGTTATAAAAATGGGTTCCTAATATGAGACCCAATTAGTTTTTTGCTGAAACTCATTTTTACTTTCTTTTTTTACAAGTTGGGCATGTGAAGTCTGTTTCTTTACCACAGTCTTCGTGGGCCCACCGATAACATTTCATACACTTAACCTATTGTTCGCCATGTACATCTGAAGAGTAGAGGCCTGTGAAAACAAGCATTCTGCATTATAAGTGCCTTCATCATCGCTTTCATCATCCAAAATAATTTCTTCTTCACTCTCATCAGTTGAACTGTCACTTTCTACGGGTTTCCTTTTAGTGGATTTTTTTTATTTGCCTTTCAACTTCTTGGTAACTGTTGCTATTTTCTTGTCTTTCACTAACTTGCTTTTACTTTTTCTGTCTAAGCTTTCTTCTAGCTTCTTTTTGTAGAGTGATGTGGTGATCACACCGGAACATCCAGCATGCTTACTACGAGTTTTAATAGACATTTTTGGGAGTGGTTTTATTTGTGATGGTGTTACGAGCCGGGGCTGCGGCAACGCGAGAGGCCGGCGAGAAGGGTATTTCCCAAGGAATACGGTTTATGAGTTTGTTAGTTAAAGTGCGGACGAACCTGATGCGAAATCAGGGAGCCGCTAGGATTATCGGAAGCGAGGACGAACCTGATGCGAAATCAGGGAGCCTCTAGGATGGAGTCACACGCGGACGAACCTGATGCGAAATCAGGGAGCCGCAGGAGGGTGAAACGGCGTGAACGAACCCGATGCGAAATCGGGGAGTCACTAGGATGAAGTTCACAGACGAACCTGGTGCGAAACCGGGGAGCTGTTAGGAGGTTGGATTATTCACAGACGAACCTGGTGCGAAACCAGGGAGCTGTTCGGAGGTTGGTAGACTTACAGACGAACCTGGTGCGAAATCAGGGAGCTGTAGGATACGGACGAACCTGATGCGAAATCAGGGAGCCGTAGGAGGGGTGAGGTTTCGTGGACGAACCCGATGCGAAATCGGGGAGCCACTGAGTTGGAGAAGATTCCTTGTTTTGGTGAAAGGTTTGCGAACGAACCTGATGTGAAATCAGGGAGTCGCGAGAAATGTTAGTGATGCCTCGTAACTCTTAATTAAAGTTTGATACAACTCGAGCGGTAAAGTTGTATCAGTGGGTGAGTGCTACTAATATTATAAGGATCGCTGGGTAAGAGATGGGTTTAACGAATCTACTCGATTTACAACGTGAACACCATTCGTATATTCAATAACTAATTATTGTACAAATGTAAGTGTCGCGATTAAATAATTAGATAAAATGTGTATGTTACCAATAGTTGCACGGTGTTAACGCACTGGTGATGCGGGGCGTAAGAGTGGCTATTTCAAAGTGCCAAATAGAATATAAACCGGGCTCGCGGATTGTATGAGGTTAACTGTTGATTCGGAAGGGGACTCGAACCCGATCTTACTGGATTTTAATGAACTCTGTACGAGCGTGACACGACGTTACTCTACGCGTGACTGTACTGCTTTGAACCGACGAGGGTTGAAACCAAAGGGTTTATATAGTCCCAAAAATGAGTGGGGATTCGTTAGGAATCTCCATATAAGGAAATCCTTCGGGGTCGTCGTCGTGTCACTCCCGTTCTCACGGTCGAAATCCAGCTGGTCGGGATCTTGACTTCCATTAGTGGTGTGTGATAAGCGGAAGGATTTTAGGGCGTTTTCCCTTCGCAGACGCGAGCTCGAAAAATGGTTGAGAGCGGCGTATGGGAAAATTCCACATACGTAACAATGGGCTTACGATTTTAGTCGAAGCGATTGAATAATCCCGTTCAGTCGGTATTTTTTACATATCGTGCCCGATTTCTGTTTAGGGACATCAAAATATTTTGCCGCCTTTTTATAGCCCATAGTATGTTGTCTAACCGCTTTAACCGCCAATACCATCTGATTTTTGTCCTACTATTTTCGCCAAAATTGGGTACCTAATATGAGACGCGTCTCATAAAAGTAACTTCCAAGGGTCCCATATTCGGAAACAATAACATGATAACTATTAAGAAGCTTAACGGTTAAGTCTTCATTATTTCATGATATACAACTAGTAAACCTTAAACTCCATTGCATGCACTATACAACAGTATTTATGGAAATGATTATACACTTACCATTCTGGAGGTATTTGTTATTTAATTGAACGACTTCAAAAACTTCCTGCAACGTATTTCATAAATGTGAATGCTTGAGATGCTTAATGGATTCCGAAAGTCACTATGCGATCAAAACAACAACTACAGGCTTAGTTACGAAACAAAACAGCGTCGTTACGGCATTCAAGAGTTTTGTAGTAGAGATAAGCTGTAGTCTCATAGTAGGAGAGGTCGTCATATTCGGCGACTTTACCCTATAGTTCGTGTGGAACATAACCTTGTGTGGAAGCTTAGCCTTATTGCATCAGGTTGTGTTTCGTGTGGAAAACTTAACCTTACTACATTAGGTTAAAGTACGTCTAGAACTTAACCCTATTGCCTCAGGTTATACTTCGTGTGGAACTTAACCTTATTGCATCAGGTTATATTTCGTGTGGAAATTGACCTGGAGTACCACGTGCTTATCGCAACAAGTGTGTGGAAAACACTAACCTAACCCACGTGCTGATTGCGCTAGACTGTAGACTGTGTGGGTCCACTCCTAGGCTATCGTGTGTTTATTGCACATTAATTATACTATGTAATCTTTTACACTTACCCACTCGCGATTTATTAGCTTTATCAAGATTTTCCCAAGGGCAAGAGTCTTTTTAGACCCGGTAGAGCACGTGTGACCATGTTTGTTAGGTTAAGCATCTGCTTCTGCATGCTCTCCATTTGTATACGCATCTTCTTGTTTTCCTCTTCGCGTTCTGTTAAACTACTCCTTAAACGCTTGTATTTCTTACTCTTTCCCATGTTAGGAAAAACTATTTAACTTCTTTAACTGAAAAATTACGCGCTGCGAAAAAAGGGATACATCTGAGGTTCCCTGCACAACAAAACAATATGACGATCGCGGCGAGTGGTCACTAGGAGAAAGTGCGAACGCGCGATATATGTAAAATTTTAAATAACTCTAAACGTTGTGAGGTTCCCGACAACTGACAGTAAGGGAGAGTGGGGTAATTGCGAACACCTAAGCAAAAAAGCAAACAAAACTAAAACTACGTGGGAAATGAATTTGTTTATTATTTACAAACATACTTAAACTATTCATCTATAAAGTACTGTGACGAATTTTTGAAAAATTATAATAAAAATCTACTTTATAGTGAAAAAGCAAAACACTTGGTGTTCGTGATTACTCGACTGCCGTGGGGTAATCACGAACAGAGTGCTAAATATCGCAGAAGTCGCACAGAAAGCGCGACTTCAATGGTCAACCCATAAAAAATGTTGCTACAACCTATACCTAATGTATTTTTTAAATTCCTCTTCTTGTGCGTCAGAAAAAATTGCAATTGGTCGAAATATCGAAAAAGTTAGTAAAGGTCGTTTTTTAAACTTTTTTTCTGAGCCTGTAATGAAAAGTCAAAAATCCCTTTTGTAGATTTAAGTAAGTTTTATACATGCTGAAAATTTCATCAAAATCGGTTAACGTTGCTAATCCCGAAGGTTCGAGATTACCCCATCCGATTTGTTCGTCAATACCCCACGACATCAAAAAATAAAAAAGAATTTATTTCAGAGGTTAGAATCATGATTCAAGCAACGCAAGTCACAAAATGTTGGTAAAAAAGTGCGTTATTTCAGGTTAAAAAAAACCATTGTATCATTAACTCAACAGTAATTACATGCAATTGAAAATGGACAAAATATTACTTGAAACACGATGAAAATAATAAATTGTGTTTATCTTGAATAGCATGAGCGTTCTGTATTTATTACTTTCTGCGCGGCGTTGGATACAACCTAAACTATTAGCTAGTGGAGAGGGAACATCATTTTTATTTATTAAAACGCCGTAACATCGCGTTCGCGTTTACCCCACTCTCCCTTACTACTGCGTGTAATCTCGAGAACGAGGCGCTCTATATAATTAATTATTTCTTACCCAGAGTTCTTTTATTTGAATCAATCATCATCTGAATTTCCACTGTGAGACTGACCCACATAGATACATCTTTACCGCTCGAGGTGTATCACATTATAAAGTTACGAGGCTAAATTAACATTTCCTAGTGGCTCCCGGTGTTATCCAGGCACCAGTTCGTTCACGACAACCAACCTCCTAGTGGCTCCCGATGTTAGCCAGGCACCGGTTCGTCCACGCTTTCCAACCTCCTAATGGCTCCCGGTGTTATCCAGGCACCGGTTCGTCTGTGAACATTTACCTTCCTAGTGGCTCTCGGTGTTAGCCATGCACTGGTTCGTCCACGAAAACCAACCTCCTTATAACGGCTCTCGGTGTTAGCCAGGCACCGGTTCGTCCGTTACTAACAAACTTCAACAAACAAACTCAATTCTCGGATTCGCAGCCGCCAGTATCATTGTTCGCAGCTTCGGCTCGTAACACATACATGTATTATAAAATTTTTTTTTTTACAGTTTATAGTATTAATAAACATTTCTCAAAAGCACTAGTCAATTTGTATTCATTCCCTTGTAATTAATTCCCCCCAAAAGTTAAATTTTTACCAAATCTGACTACCCAGCCCCCTTAATGGTATCGTCCAAGTCAAGTCTCAGGTATTGTCTATTTTACTATCCAGTGACTCGATAAGTGTTTCGTCGTTAGCAGCCCATGGATGAAAATTCAAACCCCCCTGTTTACACAAATTGTATCAATCCATCGCGGATTTGTATTGCTTCCACATATGTTTGAGCGTCTGTTAGGAGGTCGCCAACACAAAAGTCCTCCCGAAATATCCTTGCTGCAGGAGGAAACACGTTGCTCTCATCAAGTGCGAGTTGGTGAAGTGCACAAATTGCTAGGCAAGGCGCTGTGAAACTGCCGTATGCCACCGTGTTTAACGTGTAGGTCTGTGTCCCTTCATGAGAATCGGTGCGCCAATGACTCTTTTCATACTTTCGATCATCGGGATGTATTAGGGTAGGTTACCCTCAACAGCCCAAAATCAGGTTCTTCTTCAAACGCATATTCTGAAGTAATAAATTAATATAGAGATAATTTTTTTTCAATTTTTAAGCGTCATTTCGTTGACTTTAATGCACAAAAAGAAAATTTTAAATATATTTATAGGGAAAAAAGTTATAAATATAAATGTGAGAGCCTGTACGCGATGCACCGTTTGATGGTGAACACAATTCCGGACAGGTGAATTACGTAAAATACAAAGTAAAGGCATTTTTATAATCTGTAAGACAGTCTCCATCTTGTGCAGGAAGCAAAATTTTTATAAACAAATTAATGCAATTTTTATGTTGGTGTTTCTGATTTTATCCTTCTTTGTAGGAAAAATATTTTTTATCTTTTTTTTAAGAATTTATATTGAAAATGTGCTCCCAATACATAGAGGGGAATAGTTTCCTGCGGCTCCCTGTAAATTTTCATTCGAATCGTTGGAGCGGTATTCGAGATTTTATGTTCACCGTTTTGGAAAACGTAGTTTCTGGGAAATCGCATTTAAAGTTGGACATCGTTATCCGATCTCATGTGCAGGCTCGTACATTTTTTACTGTAATTTCTTCAATTTTTGGAATTTCGGGGACCGGATACGCTTAAAATACGTAGAAAAGAAGATGTAGCTAGCGGAATATAGAAACATCCTAAAAACTAATTTTCGAAAATTTTGAGGGTAACCTACCCCCTTAACACCTGTCGGTACATTTTCTCGCTGTCCACAGTAATAACGGATGCACGAGATCTGAGCCGAACGAACAGCAAGTACAACTCTTCTTGTATCGCAGGATAGACTAGAAGGAGGTCGTATAGCGAAACTCCATTGGAAGGTTTCCCCGCAGCATCGAAGACCACCCAGAGTTTCGTCGTCAAACTTGCCTGCCTCGCGATAGCGTGGTGTGGCAAATAATATCCCTACTCGGTGGAAGAGGTATCGACCTTTGTCACGTGCCCTAATTTACTATATTCGTCCAAGAATTCCGTGTATCTAGATTACAACTCCGAATTCTTTAGAAATCTACGTTTTAAAGAATGGAGTCGTCTGAGCTCGACGGAGTAGGATTCCCCGATTTTCTGCAGGTTTTCTTTAAACGGAAGTTTCACCACGGGTTTCTGCCTCGCAAGTCGTAGTTGCCGATAAATATTATTTGCATGAGCGCTCTTCGACGAACATAGCTGTTTGTGTTGGCGCTTCCTCAATCTCCCAAAATTTTGCGAGCTATCCTTGTAATGATTCGGAAGCCAAATTACAACGCGTTTCGCTCATTACTGTTTCGCACGGACCTCTACCTGCTGGAATCCAATCAAGTTGGATTTCTTGCAGGGTTACTGAGTTGTCTGCGAGTTTAATTTTCCTGACACATAATAATTGCAAAAATAAAACGTCGATTTCGGATGGTGTATTAAAGACGGGATCATTAAGAATTGATCGCGGCGGTAATGCTTCGATCTCTGAACACGATCTCTGACTAGAAATTACTAACTCGCGAGTTTAATTGCGTTTCGACGGTATTTGTAATTATGGTCGTTTCCTGTTTGATTCTATAACAGACTGTTGACCCGGGAAAAGTTTTATTTTTTTCCCAGGGTAAAACTGTCAGTTGCTCGACTGCCTACTGCCTACTGCCTGCGACTGAACTTGGGGGTGGGGCATTAAAAATAGCGTTTGCCAGAGCCTTAGGTCGAACGCTAAGAATAGCGTGAAATGTGTACATTTTAAGGTAAGGGCTTTTCTCGAAGTCCTTGGAGCGCGTGGGAAATTGCATTTCCATTCGTTCGATTTCGGGTGTTCGTTAGGCGCCCACGAAGGGAGCAGAATATCTGGAGACTTCATACCGAACACTTCGCGCTGCGCAGACAATCGTCAAATAGTTCCACAAACTGTTTGTTATCGTGTTATTTATTATTAGTTATATTATTTTGTTAAATATATCTCCTTATTGTTAAATCAATGTTGTGCATTATTCCACGAATCACCCACGAGTATCGAAAATTCCAAACACCGGTATGTACATCGATTCATTGACGCGGTATTCCTAATTTCGCTGCTGCTCGATCGGTTAAGAAGTGTGATTGAGATCCGGAGTCTAATAAAACTCGGCATGTTGTTGTTGCTTGTCAAGAAGATAAATTGTCGCGGTAGACAGTAAAATTTCTGACCCTCCACTTGCGCTTAAAGCGGAGACGTTTACTCGTACCGTTGTTTGCTGATTGGAATTTTGTTCCTCGTGTAGCAATGCATGGTGCTTTCCCCTACATTGCTTACACGTTCCAGCAGTGCAGCTTTTGGCGAAATGTGAGCAACTGGTGCAGAGTCCCGCGATCCTAAGCATTTCCATCCGTTGACCTACGTTAGTGTTCGTCAGATTTAGACACGAGTATGTAAAATGCTTGTTTTTGCATAGATAGGCCTAGTTGTACGACAAGTTGGACAGAAAGTTGCAAACGCAGATCACATTCACGTTTGCCCACAAACGAGCGTCCAGTCGTAGAACACATCGTTTTGCAGTACGTTTTCGCGGTGGCACCAATCAGTGATATTAATATAATTAATTTTCTTTTTCAAGAGTTCGATACTTGCTTTTAGGTCTATTTCTTTCAATTCTTCCAATAGAATGTACAATTCTTCCATGACCTTCCTTAAGACCTTCCGATGACCATGCAAAAACTATAAAAGTTCTTCCACTGACGGTAGAACCGAGCCATGTATTTTTTCCTTCCAACGGAATCGAGTTTGATCGTCACGGTGCCGCTGGCGACTGAAGTGCTCCACTGACACTGTCGAATTTGCCGGTCCTTGCCTCAGATGTGACGACCTGTGCACAGTTGGCTTCAAAATGCGTTGCTGAAGATGAAGAATGTCACACTCCTGTGCAGCGTTACCAGGTTCGAGGGAAAAAGGAGGGGGAAAGGGAAAAGCGGATAGTAGTGGGGGACGTAACCCAAATCACGTGATGCAAGGGAGGAAGGTGATAGGTTACCAGTAGAGTGGTAGTGAGGGTAATGTGACGTCATAGTATTTCCCTCAGAGGTAGTTTCTCCTGGCAACACTGCTCCTATGCAGCCGAATCCCCTCTAGCCGTGTAGAAATTGATCAGGACGCCCTCTTGGCTCGAGATCCGGCTCGATGGACCAATTTATGCAGAGCGTCAGTCGTTTTGGGGGTTGCTTCTCAACTTAATGAGAAGCCAACGTATTGAAATAAATGGATGGTTGCGCCGCGCGATAAGAAGCTGGGCCATTTGCGAAAGGAAATTCCGCTGATTGTTGAAGTGAATATTGTAACTTATGCGAGGACGGCGTGTTCCGTGACCGCTCGGACCAGCGTAACCTAACGAAGTGTAGACTGTAAGCTCGAGCCCGCGTCGCATCGTTTTGATTTTCGGTTGTTCGCGGGCGATTGCTATTGTGGTGATCTCGATTTTGGCGCGAATAGCCTTGGGGGGAAGTTCTCCTAGTGCCGGATGCTTCAGGTTTTTCTCAAGTAAGAAAGAAATAATATTAAATCAGTCTCCTTAGCCGTACACACGCGACTGGAACGCGTCGAAACCTAATTGTTATTTTTTCTATCCCCTCCACGGTTTGCGCGGAATAACGCCTCGGTAGCGTTTCAAATATCATAGATCTAGCTGAATAATGTCCGGTATTAGGTGCCGTCCGGCGTTGAGGGAACTCCCTCCATATGGGCATGCGCGATTACGCGCCTAGCGCGGGCCTTGTAATGGTTCCTCAGCTGATATTGGCGACCTAACACTATCTACATATCTTCGGCGTTAGCCTCTACGTGACGCTCTTGCATAGGAAAATTACCAATAATTATTCGATCACGGTATCACAATTGCCTCATGCAATCCTTATAAGTTTATGAAACGCACACGTTGTATATTAAGGATCCTGTTTCAGTTTCGCAATAGTAATTCCAAAGCGAAATGCTTCGGCGACTTAGAATAAACAGAAATTGTAATAAACCGTAGAAATCGTACCAACGAAGCACTATTGTCTGCCTTTTCGGGCAACAATAGACGATCGATTGTAATCGAGGGAGAGAACGCTGAATTCGTAGGAACCATAAGCCGCGTCTACTGGATGGCGAATATTAGAGATTGAAATAATCCCTTACGATAGGGTCGATTAATTCACAGCACCGCATTCATTAAGGTAGAGTCACGTGGGAAGCGAATGACAAGGGAGGACGCGGATCTGGTTCCATAAATAATCCGTAATGTAAATAATGTAACTGTTGGCACGACATTTTTTGAGTGACAGAATAAATATGCTTCAAGCTTCGAGGGAAGAGATGACTTTTTAAGCTGAAACAAAAATGTATCCACCAAATGAAAATTCCTATATCTATAAAAAGCATAGGTATGTATGCATACAGGATGGAACATTCGCACATGATTTATATTTATGTGTTTTAGTTGTAGTTTTAATGTTTTAAGTGCTTAAATACTACCTGAACACGCAGCAGAACCTACTAGAAATGTTTGTAATGTACCATATATGTAGGTACCTACACTTCGTCGTCAGTCCTTGACTTAATATTAAAAAGTATTAATATGGGCATTGGCTTTTCAAGTGTATTTGGCGTTGCTCATATAAACGATTGCTGTTTTATTTTTGCCTCAGTTAAAATTAGGAAACCTCGGTTTCTGCGTCGTTTTATATTGCTGTCGTGATCTATAGAATATAGGTACCTGATAAACAATTCTGCATTGGTACTGAATGAGCCAACTGGAACTCTGTACTTGTTCATCCTATGTGGATTCCGAAGTCGCTATATTTTCATGTATAAGTAGGTACGCAGCTATATGATCAATTTGCGCCTGTTCATAAGTGATCTTCTGCGTCCTGGTTGACCCACAGTGAGTATCGAAACGTTGTTATGGCTTCACAATCGAGCACATGCTAGATATAAAGCGGCCTACACACGCTGAAACATGTTGCGACGCACGCATCAACTCTCAGGTTTCATGACACATGTTACTTTATTATGTGTGGAGATTGGTTTCCGCGTTTCGGCATCAGAAGCGGCTCGCATCGATGTAGGAATCCGTATACTGTCCTGGCTGGTCAGCAACTCCCGATTTTGAGGTACGTTTCAACGTGTGGAGCGTGGCATCGCTGCCGATCTGTAGGGATGGTACGAGATTAACTTAGACTCTTCTTAGAGACTCTTCGTAGACTCTACATTGTAGAGCGTAAACGGATTCAGACGGCTCGTTGTCTTTGCGCGGTCGACGACTGTTGACGCGTGCCCACGGTCGGCGTCTCTAAACAATTCGAATTTGGATGTTTTAGAAATAACGCGAAGGTTCTGGACATTTCTAGAACTAAGACGGTATAGCGTCTAGCTTCGGCCCTTAATGGTTTGATAAAAATCGTTTCAGCTGAAAAGCCTACAGATCATAGATTATTTGTGACGATTGTATGAAAAAATGGAAGCGAATACAGATTTTTGGGAGGAATTTATTAATACAGCATTTATTCGCCAAGAGTTCGCGACTCGGGACCGGCGCTGAGCATTCAACGTAGAGGGGGCACGATTCTGAACGATCGTTTCTCGCTTTTTTCTTGTCGAAGGCGAGAGTGAGATGAAACAGGAGCGAGTCTAAACGCTCATGCCCGTCGCACACGCAAATGGCAGAGTATTAGGCGTCCGAAAGACGGAGCGAGACAAAGTATCAACGCGTCGTCTATCTCGTACCGTTCCTTGCTCGTTTTCAATCCCTCTGACTCGCTCTCGCCTTCGCAGAACGGGAGTGAGCCAGAAGTGGTGGGGATAGTGCCGAGCTCTTAACGTGTAGGCCAAATCGAGCTCTTAACATGTAGGCCAGCATTCTCCAAAGTCGTGTACGCGTACACTCGGGGTACTCCTACTCTTTTCCGCGTTGTCAGCGGCAAAGCTGGTGGTGGATCCGCGTGACGCTAACCGCGAAGACGCTAGCCCGTCATGATAGCCTTTCTAGCGTTGCGCGGCCTCCTTGACAACGGAAGGCACGCTGTGCTAAAGAAAAATTGGAAGGGGAAGTAGGCGCGTGAGGGGCCCCTACGCTGGGGAGCGCTGGTGTAGGCCAAACCGAGCTCTTAGCGAATACAGTCTGTATTTCTTCTGCACTAACTGCATCCTTTATCAATGTATTTTGTTTTTCAATCTGTGGGCAAATTCTATCCAATAAATGCCGGAAACCATAAATCTATACATAAATAATTTTTATAATCACCCAGTTCGTGTGTTTTTTAGTTCCTTTAATAACGCAGAATTAGAAAATTTGTTTCTCTCAATTAACCATCTCTTTGCCAATTTCATTCTGGTCTTCAATTTTTTATTTTTTATAATTAATATAGTTATCCCCTATTATTGATAATAACCCTAGTATTGGAATGCAATCAGCCATTTTTGAAAAGGTGTTGCGGCGTTAGCATTAGATCACAAACTGCCGGGAATCAGTAACGTGATAACGACTTGAATGTGCTGCCAGGTTTCATGAAATTTGATAGTCGATTCGTGCGTCACAACATGTTTCAGCGTGCATAGGAGCGGAGCAGTTTCTCTCTAGAATTATTACAAGCAATTGCGGAACTTTACAAAGTATGCTATTCGAGTGGAGAAGCATGCGTTCTTGCAAACATCCTTCTTATGTTCCTCTCCTAAACAACTTTAGAATTATATCTCATCTGCTAGTTCTTATCACTGTTCTCGCAATCCTACCATTTCTGATTCCTTTTCTGATCCATTTGCAGTTAACAACTGTTTTATTAAAATTTTTCACATAACTATTTCTAACCAGCGCTTCACCTCGTATTATTCAAATTACGTATATACCGATTCGATTATACAATCTCCAATTCCTCCTTCTTTACTTGGTACTTATATACCCAATTCGATTATACAAACTCCAATTCCTCTTCCTTCACATTTGAATCTTCCTCCATTGCTGACCGTTTATCGGTGTTCGAGTTTATTAACACTTTCAGTGCCGGAAGGTTTGGCAAAATTACCGTTTCAAGTCAGTCAGGCCTTTCCAAGTCATCGCTTCTGCTGAGAAAGTTTTGTCCAGCTCGCCCCGCATGTTTTTCTGATGAAAGTGAGTCTAAATCTGAAGACGATTTCATTCGGACTATTTTTAAATATACGTAATCTGAATCAGTTTCGAATTTTGCAGAACAATTGTACATCGTGTATAATTAAAAATGGGATAAGTGCGACCGAGTTTGGACACATTTTTACAAGGAAAACCTGGCCAATGCAGTGGTGCCCCTTTCATAAAGATCTAACAGAATATATAGAAATTAAAATTTTCATTACCAGGTCACTCATTGGAGGCTCGACTGTTGCGCGAGTGAAAGGTCGGTAAGGCGGCGAAGTACAAAACGAATTCCAAGCTCGGTTTGCTTTCGAAGGAAACATTCGGGAATATCGACGTAAAAACATACCAAAATTGTGGACAGGATGGAAATCCCTCGGCGTGAAACTACGCCAAAGCCAGTCACAAGTTTTAATCTCACTTCTTCCAGCCCTTATGATATCTCCGCTGGCGTGGGTTAGGTGGCTTTTTGTCCTTACTACCTTACTTTTCCCATCCAACATACTTCCATTTCTCTGTTCCCACCTGTACTTTTCCGTCTGTATGGAAACACTCTTTTGTTTCTGATCCCATTCCCAAATCTCCAAAAACCTCCCTGCCCCTCCAAAGTTCTGGAAAAACTCTGCTTCTCTCAAATTGGTCTCTCAGTTTTCTGAGTCACTTGATGTTGTCCCGATCTTCTTGTTTAGCTTTTTAAATTTTTATTACAGGCTCAGATAAAACAGTTGAAAAAGCCACCTTTACTATTTTCTTTGCTACTCCGACCAATTGCATTTTTTTCAAAACTACAAACCACGTCAACTAAGTAGTAAACTAATCCGTCTAGCTTCTCAAACAAACTCAAGTCGTTTGGACCAATTTTAAAAAAGTGCTTCTGATTTAAAGGGTGTCCCAGTACTTTTATGGCCCAGTGTACATATATGATGTAGTAAAGGCACGTAATAATAATAATAACAATGTGGATGACGATGATAGATACCCACCAAAATGATTTACTGATCTATTTACTTTCCAGGATCAAATATATAATTACATATCACAGGAATCTTTGCGGAAGAAAGAATAGATATGAAAAATGGTGCGGAACTAAAATGAATTGCTCCGTTTGCTATCGAGTGGTAAAGCGATTAGAACTTTTCCTCTCAGAATCAAGATGCGTGTTACATCGACAGAATGGAAACGCCAATTTGCCTTTTAATGAATTCGTATTCGTTTTACACGCAGCTCGAGGTTTGTTATTGTTCGGCAGCTTCATTGTTGAAAATTAATTTCGCTGCGTCGTTTCCTCCGATGTCAAGTGAATTAAACAACGCGTTGCTCCCCTAACAAATAGCATTGACTTCACAAAGAATTATGACCGCATGGAATATATTTTCCCGTTCGATAAGAGATTATTGAATATTAATGCAATTAATTCAGCCACGTCAAGGAATTCAATGGAATCGGCAGCACAGGGCGTGATCGATTACGTACGGGTTTGTCTTTTTATTTACGGCTCTCAGACCTATCGATTTGTCGCTTTTCACAATGGCAGTTTCTTGTTTTTACATAAATTTACAGGACCTCTGTTAAATTAACAATAGAAGGCATTACCAAAAAATATATCTTATATAACACCATTTACGATTGCATATAATATATATATATATATTGTAATATTTATTACCTTTATCTATATATATATATATATATATATATATATATATAAAATAGTTGTGTCCCTCACTGATTCATCAACGTCCACCCGAAACCGGTGAACGTAGAAACATGAAATTCGAATAGTAACATGAATATTTTTGAAATTCTATCCCCAAGGGGGTGAAAAGGGGTAAACTGTATTTTCTTGGACTCCTGAATATCTCTTAGGCCCGATTAGATATCAACTTGGTTTTTACTTACAAAGGTTACCCACACAATTGCCTAAAAACCAACATATATGTACATAAATGTTTGTTAAACAGAGGTTACTTTACAAAAATTACTTAAAAACAGATATAAAAGTAATTCCTTTTAATTATTTTATCGTAGCGACGCACGGGTATTTTGGTAGTAATGTTTAAGGTGGATTGTATAATTTTATGTGAAACCACAAATGAAGAAAATAGAATACAATTTTTTCATGCAAGACTTTGTTTTCGAGGAAGGTTATTTTAAAAACGTGTCTGGTGATGTGTATCTGACTATGAATAAGCAGAATGCAGTAGTAAATACAGTATAACTACGGCTAAAACAGCTTGTTGTGTAACAATTTTTTTCCACGGAGCTTTTACTTTCGAGAAAATCAATTTAATAAATCTACTTAGTCTAGTACACTTGTCTAACGAAAGGACTGTTGTATTTTCCACGTCGATTTTGTAACGAACGGCATTGACAACGCCGAATTATACATATATATATAAATTTGGTTGAATTACTCGTATATAGTTAAAACCTTTAAGTACCTACATAAAAGTATTATCCGATTTTGGTCTAATTACTATTAATACTGATTAAATAGTAATTTATCTTTATCAGTATTATTTTGAATGCAACTAATAACTTTAAAAATGGACAAGGTTACAAGTAATTATAAAAGAAGATCTTTCTAAAAAATGTCAGTTTTTCGCGCTGAATATTTTCCTTAAAATTGGATTCTCAGAGTAAGGTATTATAAATAATACTCTTATTTATGGTTTTCGTTTCTGGAATCAACTCGCCCTCATTCCTAGTCTGTCCATTCCCATGCAAATTTATTTAATCCAGATAATGCGTTTAATTTTTTTTAAGTGTCCACGTAGTCGACTTATCCGTTCTAGTGGTGGGGAAAAATCCTATCATACAGCGGCTTAGTACTTACATTGCTTAATAAGAATCCAATTACGTTAACGATAAGTACATTCACGGTGTGCCACGGAGTTGATTTTATCGGTGCGATATTGCGGTACGCGAACGAAGCTCTTTCCTAGCCGAACGTTAAAAATTTAGCAATCCAAGGCAACTGAATTCTTCCTTCATAAAAATCTCCTCCACAATTTGCAGTACAAAATTAAACATTTATTTCGAACAATATATTATCACAAAGATCACTAATGCAAAATTCAACGCAAATTCAACGCGACTCAAAATTCAATCTTAAACGCAACGATCTTCGCTGTCTTCTATTCTACAGAACGTAGTATTGTTTATCTATTTTGCGAAAAAACGTACAAGACCTACTACAGATTTGAATCAATGAAATAACAATGTTTTTGGAAAGGTTTTATCTTTTACACCTTTCATCATTATTTAGCTGTATATCATTTTATAGACTGTCTGTAATCGTGTAAAGTCAATTACTACCCGAACGGAGTTTGCTTGTGCTAAATGGAACATACACTTTTCGTACAAAAAAATTTGTACTTGGCGTACCGTCGTTCGCCTTACTCGGAGCACGAACGCCGCAATTTAATCAAGCTTGTAATGACGATCTGCACAAATGGTTATGACGCAAATGTTTGGAGACCTTATTCTGGAAGTCCAAACAATGCCTCCATATAAAATGAATTCCTGCAAACTGATGGGTGGACTGAATTTGAACCAGGTGATGTTTTCCTTGTCGACCGCGGCTTTCGTGGCTATGTAGGTGGAATCTCAAACACTTGATTCAGCAGCGAATTTCAATTTCTTCGGACGAATTTCGAGCATATTAAACAATTAAGCAAGCAAAGCAATTATGGTTTATTACAAAGTATCGATACATTGTACACACAATTAATAGACGAATGAAGAAACACTTTAAGGGCTCCGATTGGACTGTTTACAGTGTAACATTACCTTGGTTTTTTAATCCATCAGTCATCACATTTCGTATGAATCAGCTTATTAGGGTTTTGTCTTTAAATTACATAAGGCTTTTTTTGTGTGGGGGGAGGGGGTACGTCAGATATCGTCTTAAGAAATATTTTTAACCTAATTTTCCATATGAATAGCCAAAAAACCGGTGTTTCATCGCACACATGAAATCGAGTTAAATGAATTATATAAATCTTTAAAACAATTTTAATAACTGAAAAAATGCAATGTGAAAAATATTACGTAAGGAATGGGGAGGGTTGGAATATAAAATCTTACGAATTTTTATACTTTGAGGGGGGGGGGGGGTAAGAAATCGCCAATATTACCCTTACATAATTTAAGGACAACCCCTTACAGTTAAGATGGTCCAGTGTTTAGACTAGATTTCACCTATTCAGGGTGTCTGGTTATCCACTGGTCTCCTTAAAGGAGGTGATTAGGTAGGTAAATCGATGAAAAATGTTCTATACACGTGGTTTCTTGATGTTAGACCTTTTTCTTCGATTGAGCAATGCTGATTTTTGTTTGTGTGTTTGAATGTGTATATTTCGAATTCAGTAGTGTAAGAACATCTTGGTCCATAAACTACAAGCAATATCAGATTTAAATGAATCCTTACAACATTAGTATTTTAACTAAATGTGTAATTTTTAGTAATTGTGATCTGTATTTATTTACATGATGATATCACTATGTTACTACTTACTACCCAATAAGAAAAGATTATCTGACTATAATTGCAGAAGAGTTATTATACAATATGTATAACAAATGATAATCCTTTTCAGAATGACATTTTACAGATTCTTTTTAATTAAATTTAATTAAATTTTCAATTTAATTTAATAAAATCTATATTTGTATTATTTACACGCTGCTGAAGTTTTACCTACATTTGTGTTACTTGTGTTAAATATAGTTTTAGAATATCCACAAGCGTTATAAATAGTACATGCATATATTAGAGTAGTAAATATCATAAAAACATTTGAAACAAAAAAATAGCATGCACCAAGAATATCTCACGAAAGAAATATTTCGGCCGAAACAGTTTCTGGTGTTTAATTTATTAGCTGGAAAAGCTACTTCGTTGCCGTTTCAAAAGTGCGTTCTGGTCTCCGATAATATCTTTCGTGAGATGTTCTTGGTGCATGCTATTTTTTCGTTTCAATTGTTTTTATGATATTCGCCACCCTAATATACATACGTACTATTTATAACGCTTGTGAACAATGTGAAAAAATATTTAAGTAACATAAGTGTAGGTAAAATTTTACCAGTGTATAAATAGAAATCTAAATTTTCTAATTTAATTAAAAAAAAGATCCGTAAAATGTCATTCAACAGGATTCGAACCTGCGCACAAAATGAAATGTTTCAACCGAGTCTGACACTTTACGCGCTACAGGCGTTTTTATGCAACGCAAATAAGGCCACGTAAAACTTCAGCATTAAATATTTCCGTCTGCACCCGAAACCATGTATCATTAGCTTCAGTTCTTTAAGCGCTATTATCGTGCGAATGCTCGTTTAAATCTCGATGGACCACTTGGGGTTGTTCCGTGGCACCTAAGTCTAGCAGCCCTCCTAAACGACTAATCAGCAATCACTTACATTTCATGCAGATCTCTGACATAATGAAATTCGCATGGAAGTTGTGAAAGAAGTTGGACGTTTTCTGGCAGTGTTCCGTAAGTGTGCAACGTATTGATTTTCCACAAGCTCGCTGTCGGTTCGATTAAATTACAAAACTCGGTGTGTTGAATTCTCGACGGAATGCAGGGAATTAATTCTCGAATGAGTGAAGATATGCTTGCACCCCCTGGGGCGGTATTGTTCCGCAATAACTTCTAATAATTTTCTGCCACCGCGGGGCTCCTGATATTATTATCCGGTGGTTCTGTTAATGGCGACCTACCTAGTTACGGGTTACACGTGTATTTATGCGCTCCCCTATCTAGTTTCACAACACAGACCCAACGTTATCTCATGTTTCTTCTCTGATAGAATATTTCTGAGTGCTTGCGATGAAAATTCACTTCTAAGGTATTGTATATCTCACTGTCCGCCCACCTGCCAGCAGGCAACTGTCTGTCGAAGTATTATTCAATGGGTTTCTTTGTTGAAACGATGACGGACACTGACGATGAAGAGCGTTTCGATGAACGGTTGCCTGTCGTTGGCTAGCTAGGTGAATAGTGAGAATCTACCTTTGACAAATCCTTAGACATTGGATCGCAGAATATGTTTTCACGCTTGGCTACGTACAAAAATGGAAAATGGCTTCCTTTAAACTTCATTCCATGTTTATGCGCGACACGTGACGCGTTATGGGTGTCATGTGACACAATTGCGTGCGCTGCACGTGCCGCACGAGCAATGTCACGTGGCACATATGCGTGCACCGACCATTGACGATTACCTATTGACGAGTAACGTCATAGAATTCGTTGTTATAAAATTTTGGATACTAGGGTGTGAATGTGAAATGAGTCACCATATATACGTAACGATAACAACATATATTCAACGATTAACAAAGTCAATACAAGTATAAAAAATGAAACGTTTAAGGAGCACGAAGCGTTCGGTACGAAGTCCCGCGAGGTTCTGTGCTTTCTCCTCGGCGTTTAACGAACGCCCGAAAATTCCCGAACGGGGAAAACAAATTTCCCACGCGCCCCAAGGTTGCGGAAGAGGACACTCTGTCCTTAACACTTCACCAGGGCTCTGGCAACCATCATTTTATTGCCCTAGCCCTCAAGCTCGACCACCCGCAGTAGGCACTCGAGCAACCGACCGTTTTAGGCCTAGGAAATAAATAAAACTTTCTCCCGGCCTACAGTCCGCTACAAAATACTCCGAATAAGTTCTGTACAGGGTAAACTGTACAATGATTGGCACCCTAAGCCGTAATCCCAATTAGAATGTCTATATTTTTTTGTGACGTTTTTGTATGGTCTTAATTTTCAGTTATTATCAATGATTATGGATTTCTCATTAAAATAAAACATCTCGAGTACCTATTAAGTCTTTTGTTTTAAAAACAAAAATCTGCATAAAAGTAGCATCATTGGCACCCTAAAATTTGAGGTCGTATAGAAAAACATACGTCGTTAAAAACGAAGTTTAAAATGTTTAAACAGGCTATCTCATTCACTATTAAATACCTACAACACTTAGTAAATCTGTATTTCAATCCATTACTCAGTTATAAAGCGACAAAATATACTTACCTACCCCTTATCAAAATTTTAAGAAAACCCCTAAAACTCAGCCCTTTGTCCCACTTTGTGGTGTTGCCAGATATAAAATGTGTAGTTCAACTATTGGGCTTCGCAGTGTTGTAGTGAAAGAAAATTAAAAAATTGTAAAAAAGTACTTTCTAAGCTTGTACTTCTTAATATTTGACTTTTTAATCAGGAGTGCCAATGATTAGTGCAGTGCCAGCATTAGTACAGTTTACCCTATGTATTTAATTATACAAAGCAGCAAGATCGTAGAGTCCAAATTAACATTCCCTTCTTTTCGAACACTATTTATTTGCACGCGACCAAATGCACTTCTGTTAAACATTTATATGATCCACAATGAAAATTGTACGAGTAAATAGCAATTTATATGTATGAACATGTTGTCATATGTATCAGAAATAACTGAAATAAAAGCGTCTTAATCATTTGATAGAATAAATTAGCTGCAGATTACAAAAAGTAAAGAAATGAATTTTAACAATATTTAACAAAAAACCAGTGGAACGTTCTCTTTATATGCTTGGGCATAGAATCACAATGAATGATCGTACGGCCCTAGGAATTCTTACGAAAGAATAGCACTGGCCAGAGGGAGGCAGAATATCATGCCTCACGTACGGTTAATTTTTTCCCTCCCCGACACGAGTCGTTGAATTTCAACGAGTCGAAAAAAGGAATGGTCACGAACGACGTTAATGATATTCTTCCTTGGCTTCCGTACCCGAAGAGCTGAAATCCCTTTTACGGAGCTTCTGTAACGGTGTATATATTTTCTTACTGGCTCACATATGAAAACGGACCGCTAATCAAATTCATTTATACAACTGTTTACATTTTTTTTCGTTTAACTGGCGTAGTTACGTATTTCTCATTAACATTTATCAGGATGTGTGCGCCGTTGACTCACTGCAGAGAGCAGTAACCACTTAAGAAATTATTATAATTATCCACGATTTTCATTAATTATTAATTCGAAAGTTTACCTGTTTCTTAATTCAAAAATTCATCTGTCGTAACAAGTTCAGCCAACATAATTTCTAGAAATGAATTTTTTGATAAATTGAAAATTATAAATTCTTCATTTAAAACATTCTCTGATGCTTGCGAGTAGAGATAGCGGCACGAGGTGACTTTTTTCAATACTTCATTGCGCATGAAACTTTTGAAACACTGTATGCAGGTTCTTACGATTAGTTTTAGAAATCCGAATCCCATAATTCCTGGCCGATATTTCGTAATGGAATTAAATTTAATGAATTGCTACTTTAGGTTGAAAATAATCGTAGGCATGCTTATAAGAGATAACTAAATGGTATTATAAATGATATCAAGGGCGTCCGGAGACTTTGGGATGATGGTAAAGAAAAGTATACCCGTCTTGCTTTTTTAACCCATTTTATAGTGCCAATTTAATTGAAAATTTAAAACCGAAATTTAAAAATATTCCCTGTTTCAGTATAAACTTAATAAACATCAGTTTTGAAAAATAAGCGATTTTTTTCTCACAGCCAGGGGGAGGGGACTCCCCCTTTTGCATCCCCCTCCGGACGTCCATACTATAGATAAGAAGAATCAGAGATAAGAATATTATAAATAAGATAGCATCAGTAAGTAGGCACAAATTTCGCCAGAAGATTAAAAGAAATATTAATTTTGCATTCTAATTCAGCTATCCTTTCCGTTAAGAGAGACGTAGATTTATTTAAATACTATTACATTTTCGGTTTGAATATGCCTCAGGATTTTTTCACATCCGTCGATGCAATTTCGCTGTAAATTTTTCATTTATGTTATCACATTCAGGGACGATATTTTTTAGGCATATCACTGAGTGATATATTCAAGAAACAAGATGGCTCACTATTTTCTGTATGCACAGTAATGTGGTTGTCTTAGCATTGCAAAAGAAAATGAAAACAATGAACTACAGCCAAGTAAATTGCCGTTGCTCCATGGATCAACAGTGCGACAAATGTGTAGGGGATAGGTGGGATGAAAAAACTTTTGTTTAGGACCACATAGTAAAAAAACTAAATAACCATTCGAGTTCTAATTGGTGACATTAGAAAAGTCAGTTATCTGGCTATAACAGTACACGGTCATATTAAGTTTCTCTCTATATTTACATGTCGTATTTTTCGCTTTCTAAAAGAGTTTGTTTTGTCCCTTTCATAAATTGGCTGTATTGAAAGGGACATGGGTGTTTATGAAGGGGACAGTCTAATAAAACAAGGTAATATTAATATTATTCCTTTAACTATTATTTCGGCTGATACCGAAATCGCAGTATTGATGTCGACAAGTCTACAAGTCGACGTTTTTCTGAAGTTACATAAATACCACGGCATTGCAAAAATAATTGTAACAAACTTTACATTAAGCTTACATACTTAAGTAACAAAGAATAATCCTCACATTAAAAAACAAACGATAATACTTTCATTAATAACCAAACACATAATCCTTAGATTAATCCAAACTATGTTAATTAAAAGATCTTAATTGTCACGAAAATTAATCAAAAACATCTTGTTGCGTGGTAAATATTCTTTTATTAACAATGTTCGGTTTATCGTAGTAAGATTTTGAAGGGAACACTTTGGAAAGGGGTGTCCCTTTCATTAATTTTTCTTGTGTCCCCTTCATAAGGGGGGGGGGGGTAGGGCGGGGCTTAAAGGTCCAATTTGACTATTTCGAAGTATACTGTGAAAACCGAACCTACTATATCAAAATATACAACACTAATCAAACAAACAGTTATCTGACCATGTTTAACTCAATTTTTGGTTGAATTATCATAATAGAAATATGTCATTTTACAATTTTTCTAGACCTTGTCGTCTGTCTCTTTTTGCCCCATAGCGGGGGTAAAAAGAGACAGCCAGGAGGCAAAAAGGTCCAGTATTTAATTTTAATTTTAAAAAGGTTTTATGAAATAATAACAATATTTGATTAAATGAAATTCAAAAGTTTATTTTTATTCCAAAAACAAAACGTCAAAAGTACTGTAATTATTAACAAAAAAAATCTTTTTCATAATTCAAAAAGCAAAAGATATTTTTATAAACGTAACACAAAAATAAAATTCTTCTTTAATTATAACTACAACGTAGTAACTTAAGTAACA
The DNA here is from genome assembly GCA_029448645.1 of Andrena camellia. Classification (NCBI taxonomy): domain Eukaryota; kingdom Metazoa; phylum Arthropoda; class Insecta; order Hymenoptera; family Andrenidae; genus Andrena; species Andrena camellia. The sequence continues at coordinate 10,037,289 of CM055678.1, forward strand.
TTTTTTGGTATCTCTATTTTATCTTAATCAGACTCATCGTTTCCTGAATCACAATTATTACAAACAAAGTAAATGCAACCTCTGTTTGAAATACATTTTTCATGGGCCCATTGTTTGCAAAGAGTGCATTGAATCCAACCTTCACCTGGAACACTGTCACTGTACTTCTCGCAACAAATCAAACAGAAGTATTCATCATCAGAGCTGGAATCACTGTTAACCTCTTGTAAAATAGCTTTTTTTACTTGCTCAAGTTTTTTATTTGCTTTGCTTTTCTTGTTTGCACTTTTAGCCTTTTTCTTATTCGCGATTTCTTGTTCTTTACGTAGATTTTCTTTTTCGGGTGTATCCGTTAAAATAGCAGTTTTACGGCGTTTTCTATTAATAGTTGACTTTCGTGGTCCGGCTTTAGGTAGCGGTCGTACGATTTCGGGCGAAAAAACTCCCTGTGGATCAATTAATGTTGATATCTGTGTATCATACGATGTTAAGGGCTGCGGGTCCAACGACGTTGAAGGCTGTGGATTAGACAACACTGTTGGCAAAGGAGTAAACGATGTCGATGGCTGTGGCTCATTACTGTTAGTTTCCATGGGGCGATCCGTTACGTAACTAGGTGCAAAATCAGCGTCGTTAAATTTATCTTGGTTGAAGGGAAATATGCCAGTTTTTTCGAATCCACTCATTATGTTACTCGGTGTCAAAGCTAAAGGTAAAGAAGTGCGGACGATTCCAAGGATATCATATATAGTTATTGTTTTTCCAGCATTATTCCGCATCCATGCATCTTGAGCTAAAGACAGATATCTTTTAAAAGGTCCATATACCGACACGTCAAGTGGCTGTAATTTGTGGGAACAATGTGGAGGAAAAGAGAGCATCACCACTCCATTTTCTTTAGCTAGATCTAGTGTTGGTACAGATAAGTGTGAAGAATGGTTGTCTAAAACCAACAGAACAGGTGATTCTTTACTAGGCCTAATGTGCTTGATAAAATGCTGTACAAATATGAGAAACTCGTCATTAGTAATCCAACCGCTAGAATTTCCAGCACCAATGCAATCAGTAGGACGATCCCGAATGAAATGGTCTTGAAACTTTTTGCGAGGGAAGATGAACATAGGTGGAATCGACGAACCTGTAGCTGAAACCGCTACTAATAGGGTTACATTAGTTCCACGTTCACCTGATGTTACTGAACCAACATTTCGCTTTCCTTTAGCAGCAACTATTTTTTATGGTTTGGTGACAGTCGATTCGCCAGTTTCATCTGCATTCCATATGGAAGAAGCTGTAAATTTAAATCGGTCCATAACTTCTGCTAATTTCGTATAAAACTCTTGCACATTAGATTTGTTGAAGGACGTAGCTCTGCTGAGACTTGTTGCTTCAGATTTTCTAATGGAGAGACTTGTATTTCGTTTAAGAAAAGCAGACATCCAATCTCTACCGGCCATTTTGTTGGTATGCCATGTTTCCGGTACACTTATTTCATATTTAATGGCACAGTCATAAGCCATGCGACGAACTTCTTTAGGACCTATGCCGTGGAAAATTTGTGCAAGTTTAAGCAAGTATTCTGTAAGACTGGCTTCTTGTTCTTTATTAAATATCTGCCTTGGAGTACCATAGCCAAATCTCAAGTTGACAGGATCATTCTTCATTCGTTTAATAAATCTTGATAATGAAGTTTTACTTAATTCAAAGTCACGACATACCTGCCTCAATGATTTACTTTCATTGATAACTAAATCTGCTGCACGTTGCATCAACTCTACAGATTTAGTTCCACGATCAGATTTTCTTTTATAGTTACGCATACTGAAACAAAAAAGTTTTTAATAACCAATATATTAATGATGGGGTGAAAAGGTTCAATGTGGGCTAAAAAGTCCACATTGGACCTTTTTACCCCAACCACGTGTAAGTGTTTTTAGAGGTTATAAAAAAATTACCGTTCAAACTAGCTAAAAACTAATAATAAATCGTGAAAAACAAATAAATCACGTATACTAATAAACTATGTTTAGGCACGGTAACCGAAATAACACTGCTCGAAACTAAAAAGAATAATAATGAAAAAATTTACTTACGTAAAAATTTTAAGACGCGGTCGTGTATCTCCTGCTAGCGGCGTCGCTCGACTGCCAGCGATGCCTCGTTACGCCTCCCGCGCCCCCTTCTCACCCCTCGTATAGTTAGAAAGAACGATACGTCACTAGTTTTACGATTACTTATGGTGGACCTTTATACCCGTGGGCCTTTAAGCCCCGCCCTACCCTAGGGCAACAAAATTGAGTACCTAATCTCTACAGTTATAATATTGAACAAAAGATTATCTAACACATGTCTCATTGTTCCTGAATAAATATCAGTCCAGATGTAATAATAAAGAAATCATTCATTGGTAACAGCACTTGGAAAAACGTTTCGAGAAGAAATGAAAAAATTTACTTTGAACCACGAAAAAATTTAACCGCGTATCACCGCCATCTTTGAAATGGTAGAGACCTGCAGTTAGGCGTGTTTGGGCATGCATTAGTGCTGCTACAAAATGAAAATACTTTCGTCGTGGGAAGATCCTTTATCTTTCAGATAATTGCAATGTCCCTTTCAATACATGTCCCTTTCATCCCACCTCTCCCCTATGCACCTGCATTCTGGATGAGATGCACTACACAGGCAAAACACAAAACAGCTTCAAAACAGTTGTCAGAAATTTCATAGACTTTTGTCGACGAAGGCGTGGTGACATTTAAAATGAAGGGTAATTATCTAGACTAGGGGACCTAGAAGTCCTCGCCGATTCCAATGACGTTGAAATATGTTGTCAGAGTGATCATTCTGAGTAACTTTTTCCTATACATATAACCGCGCTTGGCGTCAGTTTCCAAGATATTTTTTAATATAATGGCGGAAATGTTTCCACTTAGGTACTAATCCAACTGAAACTTAATAATGGTCAATAAAATTCAAAATATGTTGTCAAGGTCACCCTCCTGAGTGATCATCAGAAGGTTTCAGCCGTCGCTCGTTGTTAAAAAGTTATTAACGCTTCACTGTCTTTCCTATTTTATCTCTGATCGGCAGTTGGTTGGGGCTAGATTTGTTTAGCGAACAGAGTTTTTCGCGAATATCTCGAAAACTACAGCCGTGCGGCGGTTATCTGTTTAAAACATTAACCTCGACAACATGTTTCAAGGTCATTGAAATCGGCGAGGAGTCCCCTATTCTAGATAATTACTAAATAAAGGGATGTTTAAATTGAATATTAAATTCGTTAAAATTTGGGAGCGATCGACAATATAAAAACACGAAGCAGTGCCAGACTCTGTATCCTATCAAATCAGCTGACAGATTGGTCATAATATAGTGAGTTGTCGTGTTCTACAAATAGTTTAAAACTACAAACCATGCCGCTGGTCCGTTCTCGTCGTAAGAATAATCCAGCAGAAAATAATGAACATCAAGTGCAAACATAGCAAAGCCTGAACAACTCTGAAGTCAACCACGAGGTTAGTAATTACGCGTCAGTCGCCATTGAGAGGCAGAAGCGGAAAGTAATTCCACGTCACGGGGTCCCGATTACAATTTCAAATTTCCTTACCCGTAAGTAAATAAGTAAAAACTTTGACAGTGACATAGCACAGACATTCTTAATCCCAAGAAAGTCGCAGGAACTACCCCAACTGTAAATCTAATTTGTCGTCGCGCAGCTATTCATTTTATCCGAAAATAATGGTTGATTCACTTTAGCATAGGTAGGTACATCTAGTTCGCTGAAAATAAAACATTTTCCGAAACAGCACTGCCACGAATTGGATTAACGCGGATAATTATTGCTTTACAGGCGAAGCAGCCTGAACGAAGTTATTATCTGGAACCTTATTGGCCACTTTAATGCTCCTTAGGAAATATTTGCTTGGCTGTCGCATTTCCGGATATCGCTGCAGTGCGACATCCGACCTCCGCTCTGGATAGGTTTTTGGAACTTCACTTACTGTCGCGCGTGCGCACACACACGTAAACGCACACTCTCGTATCTTCTTCCTGTCCTTCATCAACGAGTGTTCTACAAGGAAGTGCACTTCGTGCTTAGACTTTCGTACCTGTTCTCAAGGGACGGCAGAAGCAATGGCGCCCAACGACGGCGGCGCTCCCCATGTCTATGTATACCTGACGATTTCTGTTTCTACCGACCAGGGCCGTTATTGTTCCGCGGTTTATTGCCATCTACAATATACGAGCAGAATTCGATAAGTCGCTGCGGATATCCCAGCGAGTAGAATCGACGACGAATCGATGGCTCTCTATGGAGCGCAGAACATATGCTTAAATAACGATCACAGGGTTTTCCTGAACTTGGGACAATATATTATGTATTTACCAGTACAGTCGATGGTTCTCGCCTGCAAAGTTTCAAGGTAAAAATTTTATTTCAACCTAAATATTTCGTTGGCTTGTTGGTAAAACTGACCGAGTTCATATTTCTTAACTTTCGGTAAATGCAAATTTTAAGTTCAATCTATTACAGTAAATCAGGTAATAGTTGATAGCTATTGAAAAATACATCATTTTTTTCAACGTTTTTCTTCATACGGATTTTCATTAATTTATTGTTGTAAAAAACTTAGAAAGTAATTTATTCCGTTAATCCTTAAGTGTTGAGAATAGATACATATTGTAGGGTAGACCGGGGGCAATAGTAACACTTTGACTTTGGAATACGATTACGCAAGAACTATCACAGTTAGAACAAAAGTTCTTACACGAAAATGTTACTTACTTATCTGGCATTATTGTGACACAACACTTTCGCTGCATGTCAAGTAATATCCAGGTTATTAATAAAAAATGAGAAGCGCAAAAATGAAGTGGATAGTAGCACAAATTTAACTTTACAAAATTAAAATATTTGTTGATTTTAATTATAATAATAAATGAAAAAAGGTAAAATTTATAACCACTTATGCGGTATCGAAATTGTGGCAGAAATAGAAAACGTTTTGGCTGGTGCATTCTTCATGTGATCAGTCCTTACATTCAGTACATTGCACCCATTTTTCATTCGTTTGCTTATGCTGTGCTATATGATTCCATGCAAACAAGACAATATTATTCATCTTCTTTGTCACTATTCGGTTCTCTCGCGGTACAACCGATCCCGACTGCCGATGTTACAATCGCCCCGGACCAGGCTTTTGAACTTAAATTATAAATTTTGATTAACGAGACAAGTAAAAGTATTAGGTAACGATCAGTATTATTTTAAAAATAGCCAGATTAAATATTAAAAAAAAAAAGAAAAAAAACACGTACTTGCCAAGGGTGTATTTACATTACAATCTTAAATCAGTAAGAAAAAGTTACTTTGGGATCTCGAAAAGTTATTTTCTACACTATACATGTCTGTTGTGTATCTATACTGTTAGGACATGGATGTGCGTATTGCAAATGTCATTCTTCATCATATATCCAAATTTTATCTTAATATCTATCATATATTTTGAGATATTTAACGCGTTACAATCGCCCCCGGTCTACCCTAATAGGAAACTATGTTTCATGTTCATCATTCAGATATGTTGGTATGTAATGCGAAAGACGAAGCTCACAAGTTGTCACAACCGTCTTCCTTCTCCCACCCCTTCTTAATCAGAACAAAGCCTTGTACAATAGAGCGTGGAGAGATAGCAACACCCAAAGAGATTTTTTTGTTGTGTAAGTTTGTAAAGACTTGTTTAAAATAATTATAATAATAATCCTTTATTGTACAGCAGAGACATTACGAAATAAAAGATATAAGAAGACAAGAAAGTGAAGAAACATAGTTAGAAATTATATAGCACATGTAACAGTAGAATAGTACAAAAGACGAGGTACAGCTGTCAGTTATTGTTAATCTAACCACTTAAAACAAACACTAACAGTGTATGCGGAAAATAGATGTAGATAGCCGAATAACGTAATCACGAGTAAGGACTAAAGTCGTATCTGTGACGTTGAAAAATAACAAGAGTATTATACAATTTTATTATCTCTCATTTCTAAAAGTGAGTGTTCATTTAAAGAAAAATACTAGCAAGCCAACAATTTGCGTAGAAATACCTGTGAGAGAATAAGCTGCATTTTTTATTTTGTCGAGATTCCGTTTACATCATATTATTCCACACTGGTTACTAAAAAACTTGTGTTTGTCATCTTTTCTAGGTCTGTTAGTTTTAGGTTATAGTTAAACGAGTGTTTAGCCCCAGACTTCGAAGGACAGTCTCACCCCCTTGTCATGAATATAGGGCGCTAAAGAAAATACGTGTCGAATATTTTGCCAAGTTTCGTCAAAATGAGCTATGTCAATTTTTAAACTTGCCTGAAAAAATTCTGCAATGATTAATTTTCTAATAAGTTTTCTCCCCTATTAAAAATTGCCCGGCAAGTCAGCAATTCGATAAAATATTTTTTAGACATTTTTGGTACGCGCGGATAAAAAGTTTTGCTAATTCCTGTTTAATAACTTTTAAACTTATTTCTGATTGTTAATATAGCCTTTTCTATATTCTCATCTCTCTTTATCCTTATCTCATTCTCGTCTCGTCAGACATTCTCTGATACTTAATTCTGTCTTATGTTATTCCGACTTTACTATTCCCATTACCACTTTCCTTCTATTTTCTTTCATATTTATCATCTTTCATGGCCTCCCTTCTTTCTTCATCCACTTTTTTTTTATATATCTATCATCCAAAGTTTCCATTGTCCTTTCTATTATTACTTTCCTATCCTCTGACTCTCCACGGCTGCTCGACATTCGTTCCCACGAGACACAGACTTTTGTATCTGGCAGCACTAAGATCGCACTTTAAATGAAAAGATGGATCGGAGGAATCTGTTACTTGATTTTCAATCCACCGCAAAAACGCCAATTCCGATAAATGTGGAATAAAATAATAAATCAGAGAGAAACATATTTCTTCAGATATAACGTAGAGTGTGCATACAACATCAGTGATGAAACTCGATATTTTTGAAAATATGATCTCGTATAAAAAGATTTCTATTATACTATCTCACCTTCCACTCCATAATATTTTTGTCTTAAATACAAGTTGAACAAATAATACACCTAATCTACGCTAACGGAATAAAAATAGAAAAGAACTAACAATAAGGTATAGAGTGGCAGCTTCTATTTACGTGAAAGCTGCGCTATAGACAAGGGTAGTTTGGTAAGAGGATAGGCAAAATATGGTGTGAATCGGAATGGAATCGAGTAGCTGTTTCCCGGGATTGGATTTAGAACCGCGAATTCAACGTTTCCATTCAATTTCATTAATTCCAACCGAAACCGAAGTGGCGTGCATGCGCGAACAGTTGGGGCCGTTTAAGTTCCGCGAACGATTCACTGTCGCGCCCGAAACTGTGGGGGAGGCTGCGTTTAATTGTTGAAATTCAAGCTAGGCGCCTGCATAATTCGGCATGTTTTCCCAGGGAAAGAAATCCGCGAACGCGCGGGAGTCGCTCGCACAGTCACCGCGAAAATTCATGAAGATGCAGGCGAAGTTCGTTCGAGGAACTTCCGTTAACACCGAGGGGCTCGGTGGAACTTGAGCGCGGATTTTCGGCGGAAAGCTGCGAGCAGAATTTGCATATCTCGAGCTTGGATAAGAATGATACGAAATAGCACGTTATATGTGCAAATAGGACGATAAGCAGCCACTGTTTTGTCTCTACGTTCCGGAGGGTAACTGTCGCTCCGTCGCGCGTCGCTTACTCTTCCTCGACACTGACTGACGTCCGCGATCCGCGAACTTTTATCCAGATTTTCGCCGAGTTCCTCAGGCAGGGCGCGAATTCTTCTCGCGACACCATTCTATTTCGTCGTTATCGTCTTGTGCGTAGACGTAGATCGTTTCTGTGATTTATCGTATTCTATTAACTGCGGAATATAGAGATTATGATAGATAGGTATTCTTCGCGCTGGTAAATAACGATTGTACCCCGATATTAAATAGATATCGAGAGCAAGTATGAAGAAAAAATTGTATTGTTTCTGTGAGGTGTAGAACAGGGATTTTCAAACTCCCAGAAGCTTCCACTAGCACAGAAGCTAGGCCCATTCCCCCACTGTGCTTTCGTTAAAGCTGCGTTCTCTGTGCAGTGCAATTTAGTATTGGGATCGTACATTAATGAAATGAAAAGTAAGAAATTAAAAAAATCAATTATGCAAGTTGTAGATATTCAAACGTTTAGAATTACTTTACGTTCAGTTGTTTATTTATTTATTTATTAACGGATAACACCCTGTGGTGACAGTGACACAACAGAAATACAAGGATACGTAGCAAGCAAAAAAGAAATAAGTAAGAAGAGAAGAAAGATAAAATAACGAGAATTACCATCTGTATGAATACATTCATATACAGTAAAACCTGTTTTTGTACGGTGGATAGGGACCGCATAAAAGAAATCGTACAAAAAAATATTCGGAAATTTTATAAATTCTTACATATAATAAACAACTTTGTACGATATACTACCTAAAAATTTTTTTATGCGGTGGATAGGGACCGAATAAAAAAAGTCGGACTTAGAAAATACATCAATGATTTATGAAATAGATGAGAGAATGCTTTCAATTAAATTAAATAATCAAATTAGACCTAAAGAAATTGTAAAAATATTTAATTCTTCATTGTACATATAACATGGAGAAGTTTTCAAATTATACATTAAATAGTTTGCTGCTACTCGTCGTAATCCAAAACGCGCATCTTCTTGTGATGAATTGGTTGAAAATCGCTTTCGTCGCTTGAAGATAGGATTTCAATTGACTTGTTTTTTGGTACCATAAAGTCGGTGATCAGTTTTTGTGACGACGGTCGACTGGTCAATTGCTTGTAAACGTCACGATAGTGAGACATGCATGATCTCAGCTCTTTTTGGAATTTTAAGCGTCTTTCCGCATTGGTGTCTATTTTAAAAAAATGCGTTTCCCATTTTTTAGCAATCTGGATCCCTGCATATATTTTATCTGGTGTAATAGACTCCGGTTCTTCTTGTCCATTTTCATAATCTATCAAACTATTGATAATGTCACTATCATCGACAGTTTGGTCCTCAATCATCTCGTCCAGGTCATTTTCGCCGAAAGTATCCAAGCCTTCTCCGCCGATGTTATGTGCGAGCGCACTAATTTCGGATAATAGCGTCCACAACATGTATATGTACATTGATAGGAAACATTAAACTGGTGCTAACGCCGCTAAGATTCATATACCGCATAAAAATAAATCGCACAAAAATAAAATCGCACAAAAATAAAATCGCATAAAAAAGGACCGCACAAAAACAGGTTTTACTGTATACATATGTATATGATGTATAATGGTCACTGCTTTCAGGGGTGAATATGCATCTATGGATTAGTGGACATTTGTAAAAAAAACACTTACTGCAAAATTATTTATAACATTGAATATTAATGTTACTTTTTTTACGTCAACGTGCTCTATTGAATGGGTTTCAGATTTCTGTAGTCCCTGAACTCTTCTGGTTGGCATTTTTCCAATTGTTTATAGTTGCAGAACACTTTATTCAGAAAGCACTGATTTTCGAACGTTCGAATGAAAAGAATTCTCCGATTCTTGTGCTTAATATTTTAGGAGGAAAAAATCGGCGCCCGACATCTCGATAGTGTCCGTTGTAAGATTTGAACTTCCAATTCAAATGTGGAGCTTTTCTATCTACAGTAACTGTACAGATGAATTCTTTAAACAATTGTATCAAAGTCACGCATAATCGGAGAAGATATTAGAAATATTAGAAGTATTTTATGTTTTGATCAGTGTTTAAGATATGGAAATATATATAGAGAGTTATGTTGCACCCAGATAATTTTATGAACCTTTTAATGTAATACGCAGACAGCACGGAAATACTCGATCACATTATTCAGAGATCATCGTCTGTTGATTTATCAGGTGGATTTTCCGACTCTCTATCCTCTTAATTATTAATCCCTGAGAACGTATTTGCTGGAGTTAGTAACATATTCCGTGACAGCCAGATTATCAGAACTCGTTGAAACCGAAGAACAAATGCGGTATTTGCTGTCCAACGACAAATTATGCTTCTGACGATATTCGACGTCGATTCTGCGCGGTCATCTGGCTCAGAACACATTAAAAATTTCAACTGTCACATGGTTATATTATGTCAGACTGGTTCTAATGGCGCGCTCATTTCCTATTCGCTGATTTACTTACATAGTTGATCGTTGAGTTTAAATTCGTGTCGGATATTGGAGAATATTTTTGGCAGTCAATAAAATGATGTAGAGGATGTTCCATTATATATGATACTTTCATTACCGGAAATGATAATGACATTCAGATCTACACCATTCGGTGGTTCACGTAACCCTATAAAATATTTAATGTTATTAAATTTGACGGTCTCGAGGAGATCTGAAATATATAATGATACTGATTTTGATGCAGACATGTATCTGAACGGATATATGAAATCATTTCAAACATTTAATGAACTCTATTACATTTAACATATTAGAGTTAAAATATATAGTCTCATACATCTGCTATGTTTCCACAATGAAAAATATTTTTCGTCTCAAATTACATTAGCTATGCACGATATGGAAAGAGGTTCCAAATAAAGAGTTTTTTGTTGTTAAAAGAGCTAGCCAAGCTGTAGTACTAATTAGAACTTTTTGAAATCTAGGGGGCACGCCTCCCGAGGCGTATAGCACGTGCCCTATGGATTACGCACGTAACAGATCTGACCCAAGTAAGTAGGGGAGAGGTGCTATAAAAGCGACAGGTTTTAAAGGGGACAAATCGAATTGCCAAAATTCTAAACGCATTACACGTGCAAGTTATATTCCTGTTTATGTCAACACTAGTGCCCAGTCATTTGACGTAAAATTCACTGCGGTGTCACTTGCACCACAGTAGTAATTCGCGGTTAATGTTTTTCGGTAGTAAAAGAAAAAATTTCGTTGATTTTCTGTGTCGTTTTTTGAGATCAAGATACATACAAAGTGTTAAAGTGTTATATCATTAAAATAGCCCGTATTAAACTGAAACGAAAATACTTAACAGGGAAGCTTAATTGATTATTTTCTTTGTTTTGAGGTTATTTTATATTAAACTCACTTATAGTCTTAAATGGGACAGCATAACGAGTCTTAAATGGGACGACCGTTTCATGGCTGTCCCTCTTATACACATGAGCTGCTGGACACTATATGTATTTTACTTTCCTGTGAAGTTATTAGTGTATCATCTGATACATAGATGACATTGTTTTAAATTATCAATTATTAGTTGATGGCGTATTGTTTCAAATTTAAGGATTAATAAAGTGACTATTCAAAGCGACAAACTGTATCGTCAAAAATTAATAATAAAATCTTTAATCTGCAATATGAAAACTTACCTGCCTATTTTAGTACAATTGATCTCATTTGTGTTCTAGTAGAATTTAATTCTAAACTATTTTATTATTTAAGTGATTTATAGATTTTTTATACACGTACTTATATTTATCACTGGGGTATTACTATGTTGAACTTAGTTTGTAAGACATCAATTTTATAAAAAATATTACTTTATAACTAAAAAAAGCTGTTAAAGCATTAACGATAAGTCACACTCTACGAAGATAGTTAAAAATATTGATGATTTATAGTACAGAGTTAATTTTTTCCTAGATTCCATTGTTTTGAATCATTAAAATTCACAATTATAATTGCAATACTTAATAAGTTTATTTTTATTAATGTGTCCCTTTCATGATTTATAATGTCCCATTTAAAACCACCTAGTCGTAAAAGGGACATTTCCTACTTATTTGAAAATCGAAGATTTTGTTAGTTTCTATTGTAATGTATGAGTTTGTAATATATTTTTATTGAAGAGAATTAAACACGCTTTCTAATGGTGTACTTGTTTTTGAAATAGCTATAATGACATTGACAGAAATGGATTCTAAACAAAAGTGTCCCTTTTATAGCACCTCTCCCCTACCCAGCGGTACAAAATTAAAAAATGTTGATGTTGCCCGCCTAGTTTTCGGAGAAATAGCTTGTAACACTTTATTTGGCACAAGCTGTACACAAAATGAGTCGCGTAAAATTGGCACCTTGATCTACCACACTATTAGGTATTAGGTTTCGAGAAGAGTTGAAAGTTGGATTAAGTTGGATCAGACGAAACCTTTCTAGGTGGAGGTGTTTCAAGAATGACCCTTGGTTTTCTTTTAATGCGAACATATATTTTTTATAGCAATATTGTAGTAGACAGTCTGAATGCTAAAACGGAATTTAAATTCGATAATAGAGATTTTATTTGTTTATAAAAATATATAACACATAAATTATTTATATACATGCAAAGGGGTTCAGAAGTATTTCTGTATATATTTACAAAATAAAAAAACTTAATTTTAAGGGTTGATGGTCTTAAAAAGCATAGATTTTTCGATAATTATTTTACGCAGTTTTGTAAATAGAAAAAAAATGCATCTTTTGTTGCAACCACGAAGACGACAATTCTGCATTTTTTCCAAAGGGAGGTGGCACCCCCTAAAACTGTACTATGGCGCCAACAGAAAATAGATTTGTGTTACGGATGAACTACTCTACTTACACGCAAAGTTTCACAATTTTCTGAATTTCCGGGTTCTCTAACTTCCCTTGTCAAGCCCTCTCACTCGCCGCGACAACTACAAAAGAAGTAGTAGGGATAGCGAATGACCACTCTTGGGGACAGGAGAACCCCGATCACTTGTGAGAACAGCACTGTATATATGAAATTTTGGCACTTTAATCCATAGATATGGTTTTAATCCATAGATGTTGCTGTTTATGTGACCGAACTATTCAGATCCTAACAACTTATATTCAATTTTTCTCTTCAAGATTGTTTAATGACATTTGAATGCTGATAATGTTATATTTTATGATTGACTATACATACATTGACAATTGTTTTATTGCCGAGAAAACGTTTGAACCACCAAAATCAGCAGTTATATCGCAAAAAGAGGAAGGCTACAGCAATAATAATCGAGTAATAATAATAATAACACAGTTCAACAGGCATCTGGGCTTGTAACATTCAATAGCCGTTTCTTATAGGTTTTTGTGCGCTGAAAACGAATCCACAAATCGTTTGTCGCCATCACCCTCAGTTTTTGAGAAATTCGATTTTGAAGAAAAAACTGCAAATTTTCAATGTTGAACATCTTTTGTGTCGAAAGAGTAATAGGGGAGAGTTGCTAATATCGTACTGGTCACCTAAATCGTACCTAATCAATTTCTCAGTAATTAATGAATGTAAACGACATCTGATAATAAAAATATCATGAAAATGCGAAATAAGAAATAGAAACAAAACCTTTTGAGCTTACACTCTATTTTGTGCGTGCTATAAACATTTAAAAAAATCAGGTACGATTGATGTAACTTTTTACCAGTTTATTTTAGCTGATAATAATCAAACAATGCAATTTTGTCCTGTATTTTTGTATTTTTCTAAAGGGGATTTAATGTAGAATATTTTACATTCATTTTAAGTACATATTACATTCATTATAAAGTTTAAATTGATATTTATAAATAAATTGATAATGTTTCCTAAATCTTACCAGTAGATTTTGACAACTCGTATGTTATATAGGTTATGTACATATATCACATGCATAGGTTATTGCGGCCTGTGTGTAATCCATATAAATATGTATATATAACTATATAATAATCATTACTTTATGTTGAATATTTTCTTCTGTATTTGTTATTGATACTATTTTTAGTGGAGGTACGATTTTGGAAATCGAGGGGTACGATTTAGGAGACCGGTTGCCTAAATCGTACCTTTTACAGTATGTGACAAAAAGATTAATAACAAATTAATTTGTTCCGAACAAAAGGTTAAGCATATAATAGTAGGTGCCTAAAAGATTAAGCTACAATATCCAATAGTCATTTGCGTTCAAATTAGTACCAAATATGAAATATAACGTAAAATGTCTTACGTGGTACGATATAGGCAACCCTCCTCTAGTTATTCGGTTGCTTGTTTCGTCAAATTATTCTATGAACCCTCCCGAATACAACGATATAAGTTATTAGTGCATTATGAATATTTAAAAATGTTTAAACAACGACCAAAGGGGAAAGGACACCCGAAATGCACCAATTTTTGCAGATATCTTTCTATATATTTCAAAAACTAAGGGTCTAGGAGAAAATCTGACTACTCCACGCGATGCAGCAGATATTTTTCCTCCGGAAGCCATCAACAGAAGTGGCAGAACACCTTTTGTTTACAATACAGAAACGAAAGAGTTTGGCAAAACGTGCGGCGCCGACAGTGGTAGTCAGTGGTGGTGGGGCGCGTCCACTACCGTTCAGCGTCGTAGAAATCGCGTAACGCGCGTGACTACCACTGCCCGCGCCGTATTTTTTGCCAAACTCTTTCATTTCTGTATTGAAAGAAAAGGTGTTTTACAACTTCTGTTGATGGTTTCTAGAGGATAAATGTCTGCTGCATCGCGTGGAGTAGTCAGTTTTTCTCCTGGACCCTTAGTTTTTGAAATTTCGGGTGTTCTTATCCCTTTGATCGTTGTTTAAACATATTTAAATGTTCATAATGCACTAATAACTTATATCGTTGTATTCGGTAGGGTTCATAGAATAATTTGACGAAGAACCAACCGAATAACTATTATTCTTTCGACACATAAGATGTTGAACGTTGAAAATTTTCAGTTTTTTCAAAATCGAATTTCTCAAAAACTGGCGACAAACGGTTCTTCTACTAGAGTCTTCCCTATCCGTTGCATGCCCGCCGCTTCGTTGGCTTCGAGCACCCCCTTCCGCGCGGCTCGTAGAAACAGCTATGGATGCTCGGGCTCTCGGACCGCCTATCGGGGCATCGCTGATGTAATCGAATCGCAGTTCGACAACCACTCGATTCTAGGATGTAAACGTTCTGAGTTTTGACGTACCTATCGTTAGCTATAGACTTTTAGGAGGAATAGATAATAAACACTGGGATATTTTTTAGAAAGGATGCATTTATGAACTTTCTGAAAGGAGTATAAGTAATTAAGGAACGTTCTGTGATTAGAAATATAAAAGATTATAGAATGATACGATTGTTATGTGTTAAAAAATATCCAAGTTGGATGATAAATATGTGGGGAAACGTTCTCTCTTCTCTTTTATTAAACGTTCCTATAACAAACGATCGAATACCTATTTATACATACTCAGTGTTTGTAAAAAGAACCGCGAGTAGCATCGTTGCAAATTGCAGTGTTCACCACTTCGTTCGCTTAAACGCAGTTTACGTTAATTATTTGGTAACCATAAGTAAGACTAGTTGTTCTCTAACCGCAAAGAGCACTGACTGTTCTGCAATCGAGAACTTTCCCTGGTCATGAATCAAACGGCCGTAGATATACCTACTCCCGTTTGTAACGTAACTCTGAAAGCCACCAAATACTGATTGCGAGGCATACAAGCATATTCCTACGTTTGGGTTGAAAAATTTTCGCGCATAAAATAAAAAGGGGTGCAGCTAGGAAATGTTGGAACTACGGGCACTGCACCTACCGTTACGAACGACCTAACGAAGTCTCTTTCATTTGTACCTACCCCGTTTTTCTCCCTTCCTTCTCACCTCGCTGCTTATTCCCCACGTACCGTTTCTGTATTCTTCCTGGCGTCGCGAGTTGCTTTAACCTTGGCGTTTCATCTTTCGTTCCATTCCACACCGCGGCGCGTCTGCGCTCTGGTTCGCGTACTTTGTCACTCACACTTTAACGGCCGAATACCGAACTTTCCCGTGCGTATAACCGAGGAGACCGTCAGTGGTCGCAAAGAAACCGGCGAAATCGCCGTTCTCGTTCCGTCGCCGACACCGGGGCCGCATGAAAATGAGATTTCGCCCGCTCGCTCACTCGCGGCGAGTAATTATCAGCTTGTCGCTCAGTAGACTCCACGTTCGAGCCGCCCCGAAGAATGGACGTATGGACGGACGGACGGATGGGTGAATGAATAGATGGAAATGACGAAGTTGGGTGTCGCGGGAACGGGCTGCTGCGAACAAGGGGGGATCGCATCGTTTCGCTCTATAGAAAAACGATGAATCGGAGAAAGGGTTGCGGCGCGCCATAACGAGCCTAGCCGTCGCGCTTCCTGGCTGTGTACGCGTGTCCTTCTTCTTCTTTAATTAGGCGACGCTCGTTTTTGTCGCCGCTGCAGTTGCATTTTCTGTTCAGCCTCGTGTCTCGTTAGGTAAATCTCTTTGGGGGATAATATTTTTACTTTTTCTTTAGATTCCTACTCGCCCCCTCCCCCCGAACTTCGAAACCTTTATCGATCCGCTTGCCTTGGAGACATCACGCAGGCTATGGAAACGATATTCGACTTCGCTTCAGACATATTCATGGGAACCGTAACAGAAAATTATTTGTAAACATGAACGATATGTTTCTGGGTAAATATGCTATCAGCTTGGTAGATATTCCGATATGTTGGGTCCTGAATTATTCAGATGTTGCAGTGATACTGGTCTTTGCGATTGCAGTAATTATTTGTTTTACATAGGAATGTAATGTAGCGTGCATAGTAGTAATTAACATTTACCTACTGTGATAGAGGGGTGAAGCAAGGGCCGCTGACGTTGGTTTAATAAAAGGTGAGTATTAGTATTTGGGCAGGTGATTAATTGAAATAAGTATTTTGTTACTATCTAATACTTTATTTAAGAAAGAACTTCGGAATATACGTCTCTAACCGAAAAGTCGCTAAGAACGAATAGCCCCAACCAGAGCTGAAAGAAAGAATATCGGTGCCCACTCGGCTCAAACCGAAAAGGAACATCTTCCCTTCTCTAAACAACAAACCATAATCACAGTATCTCCTCTTAGATTGTTGATTCAATTTTCACCTTTACATTCCAGCATGCACTCACGGCAGACACGAAATATGTATCCAACAGTAAGTAAATTATAAATGCGGATGCATCTTTAATCGATCTTTAACTCAGACCATTGCGAACGGTTATATAAGTTTAGCCAAATAGTCCCTTATTGTATAAACCCATAGTTACTGTTCGGAGTTCTGTGTATAGTCAAATATAGTTGTGTTGTGTTTGTTCGTCTTCCACTAACTTATTGCGTCAGGATGGCCAGTGAGGAAACATCTCGGTGTAGCAGTATCTATAATTAAATTGGATGTAAACTTTCTGAGTTTTGACGTACCTATAGTTAGCTATAGACTTTTAGGAGGAACAGATAATAAACACTGGGATATTTTTTAGAAAGGATGCATTTATGAACTTTCTGAAAGGAGTATAAGTAATTAAGGAACGTTCTGTGATTAGAAATATAAAAGAGTACCACTACGCACTTGTTAGGTAAATCTTATATCTACATGCCTCGTATATTATCCCTTTTAATGTCTCTCTAAACGCTGTTTCAGACTTTGTTTTAAATTTATTTATTTAATCTTGCAGCAGCATAGAGCTATTACCGACCACTACTACATTACATTACATTATTGGAAGGTGTTGTAACGTGTATTGACTTGTTATGCTTAACATTGTGCGTCTTAAAACCTAATACTATTAGCTAGGACGCACTAATACTATGGTTATAAATTGTTTGTACAAGATGTGTTTTAAGGAAGGTCATGTATTTAGTGTTTATCTTAATCTATTATGGTTCATCTCACCTAGTTCATATTTCCTTAATTATTTGGAAGTTTTTCTAGAAAGAATATTATATTCCTAATATATTTTTCACTATTCAAACATTTTTCGATAGTGGATGGGAATTTCTCTTTTTGTCTTAGGAGTTTCAGAGTTTATAATAGTCCCTTAAACATATGTGTATGTACAACCCCTGGCAATAAGTTTTCGACCAAACGCAGTGGTACAAAGTCAACGAGAAATGCCATAATTTTTTGTATGTAAAACAATGCGATATAAATTTCAAACTTGTGGTAATGTTAAATTGGTCTAATATGAAGTAAATACACCCAAAATAATAAAGACATTCGTTTATTATCTACTAAAAAACAATGAACAAACAAAATGTTGGTTGGAAAAAAGTATTTGGCCAACGGACGCTCTGGAAGAAAAGTATTCGACCATGTCAATTTGCAATGAAACGAAGAATAATTTACTTCAAATTCACATTACCTAATATTTAGTTACATTTCCACGTGCACGCATAACCGCTATTATGAGTTTTGGCATTGACTTTATAAGATTTTTGCATTTTGTCGGTGTGATTTCATCCCATGATGCCTTAATTGCTTCACGAAGCTCAGTTTTGTTTGTAGGTTTTTTTTTATACGAATTAACTGCTTCCACGTTGCCCATAAATTCTCTATTGGGTTAAAAATTACTTTTTCCAATCATCCACAGTCCAATGCCGGTGTTCCTTACACCATTCCAAACGTTTTTTCCTATGCTGTTTCGTAACAAACAGTTTTGTCTTCGCTTTGCAAAATGAATACCCTATTTCATTTAACCGGTTTCTCACTGTACAGTCACAAACATTTTGTGCCCACTTTCCATTTATTTCCTTAGACATACCTCGCCTCATATTTTGAACAATTTGTCGTAATTGTTGGTCATCTCTTTTTGACGATGAACGAGGGCGTCCACATCTTGTACAATTAACTACACTTCCACTTTCATTAAATTTCTTATTTACAGTATATTCTTATGTACAGCTAATCGCACTATGGGAACAATTTAAAATTTCTGCAACTTTTCGTTGAGTATTGCCCACTTTCAAGAGTTTAATTATTCTTTGCTTTAAATCGTCAGAAAAATGTTTGCGTGGTGTCATGCTGAATTTCATCGACCTGCTTCGATCGCTAGCTAACAATTGACTGATCTCGGAACAATTCGTTAACTTATGTTTTCAATACATTGTTTTATTGCACTCTGCGTGACTTGTGAACGAGACGGCAAGTGAGAAGACGAAGAAAGTGAGAACACATTCGACATCGAGCGATAAACATACAAATTTCTTACTCGCTAGCATAGCGCCACACTGAGATACAGAGCTCCAGAATGCAGCAAAACAGTTTAGCAAAAGAATACAAAATTATTTGCAGACTAATGGGATCAGAACTGAAAAAATGGCCGGCCAGTAGGTACGCTAAACCTATTTTTCATTAAAAATTTTTGCGCAATATCTTCGCAAAGCAATTAAGGCATCGTGGGATGAAATCACGCCGACACACTGCGAAAATCTTATAGAATCAATGCCAAAACGCATAAAAGCGCATATACGTGCACGTGGAAATGTAATTAAATATTAGGTAATGTGAATTTTAAGTAAATTATTGTTCATTTCATTGCAAATTTATATGGTCGAATACTTTTTTCCAGAGCTTCCGTTGGCTAAATACTTTTTTCCAACCAACATTCTGTTTGTTCATTGTTTTTTAACAGATAATAAACTAATGTCTTTATTATTTTTAGTGTATTTACTTCATATTAGACCAATTTAACATTGCCACAAGTTTGAAATTTATACCGCACTGTTTTACATACAAAAAATTATGGTGTTTCTCGTTGACTTCGTACCACTGCGTTTGGTCGAAAACTTATTGCCAGGGGTTGTATAATGATGGAATTGGGAGACAGTGGTAAAGGCGAAAACACTGTAAACACGCAGACATTACCTGTCTTGAATTCGAAGTTCAAGAGCAGCTATACAGGGTGAGGCATTTAAAACTGGCCACCTGAATATCTCGCCTGCCATTGGCGATAGAAAAAAAATGCGTCAGCCCAATCTTGCTTGGTTTCAAGAGCGACTTAATTTGATGTAAATATTTTTTTGTAGGGGGAGGTGTAGAGACGATGCGAAGGTCGAATTAGTTTTTTTTTAAATGGAATGGTATGTTTTTTGCTTACCTTCTAATAGAGCGTTTTAAGCCGCATACAAAATGATCTATAGTGAAAAGTCATTTAAGGTCGTTGAAGGTCAACTACGGTGGAAAATAATTTACTTCAAGGAACCCATCGAACACTTTCGCGTCTTCTCTGGTTGCTGGCCTTGATGACCTTAAGTTTTTTTTAATTAAACATTTTAGAATTTCTTTTGCATCACATAGACGTAACTGATAAATGCATTTTGCATTAATAAGAAGTGTTTATAAAATGAGTTTTAGAAGTTAATATACGCAAATAAAATTTATTTTCGATATTTTATATATACAATATTTGTACGTAAGTTGTGTAAGCTAAGTAAACTGAAAAGCTGAATGAGAATTCATGAAATCTGTATACATTTTAATATGCATGCTCTCGAAAAGAGGCCATTGATACTGGCCTGGTATTAATTGTTTCCCGATGTGTCTCGTCGAATGCTTATCGTCGGATAAAGCGAATTCAGCCAAGCGAATTAGTTTCTCTAGGATTAACCGTGTCCGCGGTTAACTTAGCCACAGGATTCCAGCGTAAACAAGGCCATTCCTTGGTATTTGCCATTCAGGAGTAGAAACAATTTCATACAACTATATTTACGAACATTTGCTAGACGTTTTACTAGATTATCAAAAATTTAAAAGTACTTAATAGAAGTGATCATCAGGACTTGTATCTTCTCAATCCATTGGACTGTTCCTTTGTGGGGGACATATAAAATCCTTGGTGTATTCTGTCATTTGACGTTGGCGACGAGATGGCACTTCAGCAAGATATTTTTAAAGTCTGTAAATTTATTCGACGATAGCACAGGACCTGCGATAGATGTAAGACGTTTTAAACATTTTTGTGAATTATGGCTGGTAATTGCCAGATTATAACTACTTTATGTAGGAGATACATACTAATATTTTGAATAAAATAGTCTTAATTTTGCTTAACATATTGCATGCTACGAATAATTGTGAATAATATTCTACGTTCAATTCGATTTAAAAATTTCATGTTAAAAATTCTTGCAAAAATGTTAGTAATGTAACATAGATGTAATACAAGGTAATACATAAATATAAAACATAATAAATGGAATACAGAGATATTCAATCATTCTGGGGGTATACATTCCCTTGTTGTAAGGGGGATTTATTGGGGCCGTTACTATTCTCCGTCCAATACACGAACACGATATTACGTGGTCCATATAAATAAATTAACCAGCGGCGGGCGAGTGGCATCGCGTGGGATACTTATTCCCAGAGAAAAGAGAATGTACGCGAGGGATAAGGAAGAAAGATTACTCGCAGTCATCAACTGGAACCCTTCTAACCAGTGGGAAACAAACATCGCGGCAGCTACAATGCCACATTAGTTAACAGAATTAATTACTGTCTCAGTCCTCGTGCTTGGTGAAGCTCGAGCGTTTTGCAAACAATCGAGATTCCTTCTAAGGACAATCACTTGTTGCGTTAAATTTTCGTGCACCTGCTTATTCAATTTCTTGAGAATGAAAGTGGCGTAAGTCAGCTGGAAAACTGAGATACTCCGACATCCCTGTTTCTAATAGTGAAGTCTGTGTAATTCTTTTATTAGGATTGTAAATATTGTAGATAGACGATTAGTGATTTCTTGTACTTTTTCTAATTTTTATTTCGACCTTGAGAGAATTTTGTTTTCATTTGAGCTCAAAGAAAGATTCAATAGAAAGTTGTAAAGCCTTGCATGGATTTTTAAAGTTATTTTTAATAACCAATTGTTGCCTTAGCTTTGTTCAGTAATACAAAGTACACGATGTTCACACCGACGTTGGTTATGTGTGCTTATATTTTTAGATTAGTTTTTTTAAGGAAGTGGTATACATATGTATAACTAGCTTCACTACTCGGCTTCGCCCGAAACTTAGATTCTGATATTATAAAATAATTTTTTTTATTTATTTTTTTTATAAAAATAGTCATATTTATCTAGATTAGCTAGGCATAATGAGCTGGGACACATTTAGTGAGCCCAGAGTTTACCGTTCGAAAGTTTTTAGGCGACAGACAAACACACAAATACTTTCTGCTTTATATATTAAGATACAACCTTCGATATTCGGTTGACTAACAAGGAAGGGCACTGAAGTGTCCTGCGCAAACTTTGTACGTGTGCTAAGGAGACAAAAAAAGAGACACGTATTTTTTTATCGGCGGAGAGACGCGACTTTAAGGGGGGAGACCACTGTAACGGTCCGAAATGTAAGGGTGTTTTCGGGAATTTATTTCAACCAAACAACGCAAGTAAATCAATTTATTGCTTAGTATAGTTAATAGTGTACATATCGAAGGGTAAGAAAAATTTTTTTTCAATCAAATTCATAAATCCGTTTCCTGTATACTCTTCGTCAAAAATTGCGCTGCGGCAAAAACATGCTAGTCGCGTTGACAGTGCCCAGGCCATACGGTTACTCCGAATTAAAAAACACAATAATATTTAGAAACTAGAAGCCTGCCTCTATTACGTGACGATCAAAAAAAGTCAAAATTGCAAAAAATTACAAAATGGCGGACCACTGAAAAAAAAAATCATTTTTTCTGGGTACAAAATTAGGGAAATGTTAATAAAACAAAATAGAAGCAGGTCGAAAATTGAAAAAAACTGATCGTCACGTAATAGCCACGGGTTTTCCGTACAATAAATGTCCTTGATCGTGTTAATTGGACGTATAGTTTTCTCTGTAGACTGTCAACGCGGTTGAAAAATATCATTCTGAGGAAAACGCGTTCAAAGTTCCGCGCGGCTCGGTCGCGCGTTTGACCCCGCTTCACAGAAAATACTATATCTCCGTCAATTTTGCGAATTTCTTCATAAAATTTGGAGACAGCATTCTTGAAATGTACGTCTTTCAGAAAATGTAAAAAAGAAACAATCGATTTCTCAAATTTTTTACAGTGGTCTCCCCCCTTAAGGGGTGAACCCCCCCCCCCCAAGTTTCGACCCAGAAGTGCTATCTCGAAAACCAGAGAAGATACAATACATAAAAACTTCAAATTGGAAATTTGCATAGTTTTTTATGTACAATAATACGGTGCCAACAAAGTGCCAAAAGTACACTTTGTTTATAACAAAAATTTTTTTTACAGCTTTATTTTACCACTGCTTCAAATTTACATAATGACAAAAAATGATGTGCATTTTATTCCAAATCCATTGTCTATACTTGTGAAGTTTCCTCCCACAGTTTCACAGATTTTTATTATTTCTATCCAATATTCGCGGATATTATTATTATTATTATTATTATTAACGGGAATCCTTTAGTATACAAAATTTGACATAATGACAAGAGTCTGAATATATTAATTTGCACCATATACATCACATAAATGATCGAAATATAAATTGGCTTCACGCATAGTTGTGTCAATAAGATCAATTGTATAGTGTGTAGCTATACTTATTCTGGTAATGTGGAATGAAATGAAGGACGAGTCCGTAGGTGTCTTTGTGGCGCATTGAAGATATCAATTAACCCTTTCCTTGTTTCATTGAGTTACAAATAGAAAAGAGAATCTTCAGTGATAATGGGTACACATCTATAAAAATCAATTATCGTAAACACTGAATTCAATCACAGACAAAGAAAGCGACACAATTAAGAAGAAACACAGAATAGTAATTAAGGGATGTTGTATAAGAGAACAACTCTAAATCCAAAGTTATCCCGCGAAGTCAGCAGATTATCGAAAACGTTTCGTTTAATTACCTCGTCCCGAAGCTCGTAATTGCTCGAGGAAGCTGGAGGCAGGACGAAGGGCGAAGGAGGGAAACGATTCGATTGTTCTAGGATCTTAAGTCCTAGTGTGGCGCTTAGTAAGATCGCGATCCATTTGTTCGAATAAAGCGATTCCGATTCACCTCCGCCGCGTCGCGTCGTCGAAGAGCCCCCCCAACAAATGTCGGATCAGTCCTCGCATAGTTGCCGAAGAATTTTCTAACTATCTTCGCGAAAGCAGAACTGTTTTCGTTCCTCTTACACCGGCTGCCCGGCCACCGTGCTCTTAGAGAGTTCGCAATTTTCCATGGAATTTAGCCATACGCTGGAAGCAGATCGACCGCGCAAGGATACGATGAAAGTTCTGAGCAGACACCAAAACGTGTTCGACGTGGGGAAGATTCATTTGTCACGATGGAACGTGTCGTTTAACTGTTGGAATTTAACAGCGGGATTGAAGGTCGGTGTGGCATACTTTAGAAACTAAG
Source organism: Andrena camellia (assembly GCA_029448645.1). NCBI lineage: Eukaryota > Metazoa > Arthropoda > Insecta > Hymenoptera > Andrenidae > Andrena > Andrena camellia. The sequence goes on from CM055678.1 coordinate 10,061,507, forward strand.
GCTATTCTGAAACTATGTAGTTGGTACGCCTTGGTAATATCCTTTTTTTTCGTGATAATTGCATTTTAATCGACTCTGATGTCACTGGACGTGTCAGCAAAGTTGGAAAATATTTTACAGGACAATTTGAAGGAAATCGAGGGGATGTGTAACATTGTGAAACCCTTCTTAATAGATGACGGGTTTAGGGATATTTTCACGGGGCTCAAATATCTTTTCAGGGCTCAAAAACTTCTCACAGTTTCCGTACACTGTAGGTTTAGGAAGAATGAAAACAGTGACTAGTATTAGGCAAGGACATATAATAGGACACAGAGTTTCTCAGGATTGATACTTAAATACATATTTAATTCATCTTGTTGCCTAATAGATCGTCAGGCATTCTTAAGGATTCCGAATTTACTTAGAATTCCTTGGCTTTGAAGCCGACAACTTCAATAAAAGAGCTGTTTAAGATACCTCCAATAGAAGAAATCTACGGAAGTGCGGTTTGGAGAGTGTGCAGACCATACAGCTTAGCAACGAGACATTTGGGGATTCACGTTTATTAGCAGAATTAAGTACATACGCCAAATGGGATATCTTCTGTATTCACATTTGTAATCATGTATTGGACACACTAATAAGAATCCCACGAGAATATTTCATATATCACATTCCCCAATTAACACTTTTCAAACACTTTATTAAAGGCTTAATTGAGTCAAGTTATGCAGAAACCTACCAACCCGCAAAATGACAAAAAATGAGTTAAACACAGGTACGGATCCCATATTTTTGTGATCTTTATTTTGTAAAAAATCACCAACCCATAGAACAGCTCTTACATTATACAATTACAGTCGAACCTCAATAACTCGAAAACCGCTATAAGACGAAAATTTTCTTCATTCCCTTCCGGTCCGCTGTAAGCAACTCTACAACCCCTAATAAAACTTCCTTAACTCGAACTATATTTTTCATGTTAAATTATGTATTTCACCTCCACAATTCGAATTTAGAAGAACTCCGACCTCTGCAAGTCGAAGTTTACTTATATTTAAGTTTATTACATATTTATTACGAAAATTCGTAGAAAGATCTCAAAATATTGAGGAAAATGTTTTCTCTGCATTATTCACGATTAAAAATGCTATTGATTTACAATACACTAAAAGACTAGCACAAAGCAAAATCACAAATTTTTTTAATATGTAATAAAGAGTAATATTTCGAGCATAAAATGTGTCTTATAATTATTTTTATATATGTAGCTATATATGAGGCAGTGAGAGCGACAACGGACCAACCCACATTAAAAAAAATTTTCTTCCTATTTTATATTATTAGTAGAGCCTATTGGAATACGTTATTACTACTAACTCAATTTCGAAAAAAATGTGGGTTGGTTCGTTGTTGCTTTCACTGCCTCATATGCAGTACATAAGTTGTAGGTATATTTGATTATAGGTATACAATAAACCATTGGACCTTTAAAACGTGAATTCTTCACAAGTCGAAAAATTAACAGTCGCACAAAGCCTCTATAAGTCGAATGTTCGTTTGTTGAATCTCTCTTACTCGAAAACTCGATAAGCCGAAACCTCTATAATTCAAAGATTTTTTCCCTTCCCTTGAGATTCGAGTTATCGAGGTTCGACTAGATTAAAACTACCAAGCCATATTTCCATTTTAGGCCAGAAGATTTAAAATAATATTAATTGTACTACTCACTATTAAATAATCCATTAAGAGACATTGTAAAACAATAGCAAGAAATGAAGCTACTTTTCTTTAACAATTAAAATCTTCAAACTGGCCCAATTAATGTTACTTAATCAAACATGAGTAGAAAAATGTACTAAAATCGGTCATCGCGCCAGAGCGTACGTAAACACGACTCCAAAGTGAAGTAGGTAATCAGTCATCTCGTATTCTTTGGTCAGTCACAAGTCCTCTCAGTTACGTTCACACGGACTTTATCAGTGTATGCACCTACCTCGGGTACGCAGAGCTAACCCAGAGCCATAGCTGTTGGGCTGAGTCTAAGGGACGAAGGGGTTGGGAATCTCCGCTAACAGGACTTTATGAACGGGCTCGAAGACTTGCACCCTGCCAATCGGGGCATAACCATCATCCCTGAGCAGCCAAACCAAATTGTCGAGCGAGCAACGCGGAGTGGAAAAACATCGCTCACCCCGCTGGCTTGGGCTTGAGAGTCGAAGGGAAATACTCAACCCTTGCAAACCTCATTATGGTTGACTTGGGAATTCGGATTCCAAATAAGGCCTTGGTGGGGTTGTCACAATTCACGGAATTACTCCCAGTCGAACCTCTTGTACCGTGGTAGCACTGACAAGCCAGTTCGAGCGCCCTGGGATCACCAATCCTCAAGCTGGGAACATGCTCCAGGGGTAAAAACCCCGTGGAGACAAACCTCCAACCTGGGGGTAGACTTTGGTCACAATTACTTATTTGGCAACTCAGTGTCGGCATTGCTTGTGTCACATGAAAAAGCGTTGCAAATGAAATCCCATATTCTGCATCGCTGTTAGGAATTACGTGCAAGAGGATGTGTTACGCGCGTATGCTCAATAGCACAAGATTGAACATTACACCCGTTGTATCATTATTGCATCAGAGCGAAGCACTCGCCGAAATGGAGGAAATATGTATCAAGGTTTCTTCACGCGTTGGCATTTTAATTAACGTATCCAGTTATGTGCTTTGCGGACGACACTGGTGTAAACTCACCAAGTCGCACATGAGACATTCTATAGTTTTATACCTCCTGGCAAAGAGAAACGGATCATCTACGCGTCTGGAACGCATATTTCGTGTATGTATTTAGTAAAGTGTCGACGCAGAGAAACGGGTAGAAACGGTCACACCGATGTTGTAATACCGTTAAGGAGTCGGGTAAGGGTAGCGAAGCCCGAGAAGTACCGTGGTTCGTTATCGTGGGAAACGGCCCGCACTTGTACACCTACATACGAGTATGTACCTCGTCCAACTAACGCGCGTAGGCTTACTGATGAGGAGATAAACGGCTCTTGGCAGTCAGGCATGGAAACGTTGCAGGGAAGAATGGAGAGAGGCAAAACTGTTAAGGAAGAAATACGAGACATTAGAGAGAAATGTAAATTATGAGATGCATCGTGGATTGATGTTGGAAAATGTATAGACAAGTAGCGGCAGATAATAACTATGGTGCCCTTAAGGGGGGATTCTCGTGTAACAGCCCCAAAAGTAACTGATATTTCAGATTTTTTTTTTAAGAAAACTGTTGGTCATATTTGATTAAACTCTTTTGGGATATAAGGAGGCATCTTTTAACTCGCAGAAAATATTTTTTTTATGTCGAGCCTTCTTATTATTTATTAATTATTGTGGAATCTTGTCCACCTCTTCGACGATGTAGTAACTCCTGTTAGCGGGATGTGTAGCACCTATCACAGTCATCCGATTGCAAAAGAAACAGAAGTTTCTTAAAGATAGATAGTTTGCGCTGGGATTGATCCACTTTAAAGAAAAAAAAGGAAAAATTGAAAGAGTTATAGCGTTTGAAAGAAAAAGTAAGTTTTTTCCTTAGACAAATTTTTCATATTATTCTTTATATCGACGAGAAAAGTATTATAAATAGTAACTAAAATTAAAATTTTAGGTCCAGTCCCAGCGTAAATTATTTAACTTTATGAAAATTTTCTTCTTTTGGCAATCAGATGACAGGTGCTACACCTGACGCCAACATCGTCGAAGAGGTTAACACGATTCCACAATAATTAATAAATAATAAGAAGCATCGACTTAAAAAAAATTCTGCAAGTTTAAAGATGCCTCCTTATATTCCAAAAGAGTTTAATGCAATATTAACAATAGTTTTTTAAAACAAATCATAAATTTCGGGGGCTGTTATACGAGAATCCTTAAGGAAATGCGTTTCTATCAGCTGAAATTGAGTTCACATAGAGTGTATCTTTTAACAGATCCTGTTGCATTCTTTTATGAGTTTTTATAGAAAATTGTATTCAATAGTTGAGGTCTCCCTAGTCTGACGGCTTAAAAGTACAAGGTTTCTTTTGGAATTTATTTCTAAAAATTTAAAACATTGTTCATTGCTTGTACTATATTTGGAGAATATCTATCACCTACTTTATTCAAGCAAAAATAACGATTATATAAAAAGTTGTAAATAAATGAACGGAATGGCTTTTCAAAATTGACTGCCAATCAATCTGATTTAAAATTTTTAGAATGGTTCACATACAAAATTTGTGCGTATTGTCCAAAAACTAGCGAACATGTGCAATGTAAAGTTGAAGAATAGGCCACCTAGTCGCTCGGATGTCTGGACTTCGGCTTAACAATATCTGTACTTATTGAAATTGAGTTACGCCCGCTTGAAATATTTATTAACAGTGGAATGGTGTTTTAGTGGCGTATTGTATAATGACTATTGCAAGCTATGGAATAACGATCGTACACGCCACATCCACACCCTCCTTAGACATATATCTGCAGTATATACATATGGTCGTTGGTTGGGACGTTAACTGACAAAATGATTAATTCTTAGAAACGTTGGTGCCGCGGCATGCCGCTTAGGCACTGGAATCTGATTGATGGTGAGCGTTGTAGAAGTGTTCTGTTCGAGTATTTTGAAGCACTGAACTTCCTTAAAAATATCCTTGCCAGTCGAAATCTAAAGCTATGCAGAAAGCTACCAACCTTCAATGATCTGAAACTGAGTAAATTTTGTTTAAAGATTTTAATGGTTAAGAAAAAGTAGCTTTACTTCTATTGGGTATATTTTATTTCTGGTTGTTTTCCAATGTTTGTTTTAATGGGTTATTTAATATCGAGTAGTATAATTAATATTATTTTAAATTTTCTGTAGTTTCTGTGGGTTGGTATTATTCAACAATTTCAGTTTCAGTTTCATCCAGATCGAAGCCAAGATGTTCTATATTAAAGCCATCTGTATCTTCAGCAATCCTATTGTGACTGTTTAAATTGTCGCAAAAATTTAAACAATCTGCTGGAATGAGGTGCATCATTTCTTGTCAATTTTTAAAGTTTGCCATTTGGCCATAATATTTGTGGTTTGGCAGCTTCCGCTAAGTATAAGCCTAAAATGGAACTATGGCTCGGTAGTTTTAATAATTATATGATGTAAGAATTGTTCTATGTGTTGATAATTTTTTACAAAATAAATATCACAAAATTATGGGATCCGTACTGTGTTTAATTTTTTCTGTCATTTTGAGGGTTGATAGCTTCTGCATAAGTAGGCCCAATTGTAAGTACAATTTAACGTGTGTCGCTGAGATGTCAGATTTTGCGTACAAGGGTTCTCAACTATTCCCTGGACTTGCCAGTCACGATCAGTATCATCTCTCTGCTAACCTGAGCACCACGAGCAGAAAAGTAGGCGGGGCATTAGTAAATTTCGAAACTCCTAGCAACGCAACCCAACACGAACTCCTATTAGTACTCAATCTTCCTCGGCGCGACAATGAGCTCCCCCAGAGCGTCTTGGAAGGAGCAGTCCAAACTTATATGAAGTCCCAACTATTGGTAAACTTTACAACTACGTTCAACATATGTTGGCACTTTTCCGCGCAAACAGTTACTGCTTAACACGCATGCTTCAAGTCATAGTATCGCGTGCATCGTGCGTGAAGCGGCTCGCAAGGCTCAGCTCTCAGCATCCAGGCACCACTGAGTGCTGTAACAACGAGAGACACAGGGAAACATAGGATGTAGAGAATAATAATGAAAAAGTACGAAAACAAGTGACGAGGATAAGGGGAGCAGGGCGAAAAGGTAACAAAAATGTTTTAAAAATAACGGCAAAATAGAAAAGCGGGGAAATTTACGCGGAAAACCGGATGCGAGGCGGAAGAACGGGAATTAAAGAAAAACACTCAACAAAATAACAATACTGAAAAAATAGGGAAACAACGCAGCCGCAGAGGGGGGACGAAAACGGGACGTAGAGTTAATCTGTTGGGGCGCTGACGCTTGTGAACTGGCTGCCCCGTAAACATGTGCACAATGTGTTCACTGGTATTATCCGCGAGTTATCTTCTCGCGCTCGAATCGAATGCTAGTGTAGCAAGTTTAACGATCACTAAAGCGTAGGTGTTGTCTAGGTATGAATTTAAACTCTTTTAACTAGGTTTAAATAGGCGTCTGTGATGGTAGGGTACTACATACAGTTTGTGTCGCTGCATGAACGTGCAGAGTAGTTGTAGCGACATTTTACGGCATGCAGGTTTTGAAGGGGTATTTACTGTATCCATTCTATCTAACGTAAGTACATGTGTACATTAGGGTGGCCCTTATTTATACGTGTCGAATTTTTTTTTGTATTTCTTTGCTTTCACCCCGTAGAACGGTGCCACTTGATAAAAAAATAGTCCCTGAAAAAGTTTATTGCAATCGGACAATAGGAAAGGGTGCCGATCAGGCCTTAAAGTTTAGAATTCATCAATAGTTTGAATTGGAAGAATTTCTAAAAAATGGTAAGCCCTATCGAAATTTTGTTCAAATAATATTAAAAGAGCATTCAATTTTCTATAATTACTGTATATATAATTTTTTCGTGCTTCCAACCATTTTTTAGATAATAGCGTTTGAATATAGAGAGGTCCGCACTACGCGCGTATAGACAATACGTCACGCCATACAGGTAGGACGCGCGAAATGCGGACCTCTCTATATTCAAACGCTATTATCTGAAAAATGGTTGGAAGCACGAAAAACTTACATATACAGGAATTGTAGAAAATTAAATGCTCTTTTAGTATTATTTGAACAAAATTTCGATAGGGCTTACCATTTTTGAAAAATTCTTCAAATTCAAACCATTGATGAATTCTAAAGTTTAAGGCCTGGTCGCGGCACCCTTTCGTGTTGTCCGATTGCAATAAACTTTTTCAGGGACTATTTATTTATGAAATGGAACCATATTAGGGGGTGAGAGCAAAAGAAATCACAGGTTCAAAATAAGGGCCACCCTAGTGTACATATTTAGAAAGCAGCACTACTCTGGATGCCACATATGTAGGTAATTATGTTGACTAAATTCTAAGAAACTTTTTAAAGATTTGCTCAACTTCACCAAGTGTGGATCAATATATGTAACTATCTCGTAAATAATGCAGAATACCTTAGATAAGAACGAAGGAACAATGTACACTTTTACACAAAAGTGTTACTTTCACTTTAACGTTTAAAAATTCACTTTCCATGCTACTTAAAGGAGCACATATGGAGTTAGCTACATTCAAGTTGCCCGTTTGTATTTTCCTCGATGGATCTGACGTTACATCGGAAACTGCTTTACAGCACAGTTGGGTACGGTTATCGGATTTAAGAACGCTTTTACTACTCGCAGTATATGGTTCACGATGCTTCGAAAAGTGCGGCAAATGGCTTCAGCGTAAAAGTGCCCGTTCGTCGATTGAATGCGTATCTTTGCCCCAATGATGCGATTCAAGATTGATAAGATGCCGTAGCTGTTTCGATATATGCTAAACCGAACGGCGAAACGATTCCGATCACGAACCGCGCGCATTCGCGGTTCAGAGGCACCGAGAGCGAACACTAGCGAGTAGTCCCTTGCCGTGGAAATTGAGTTTACGCGAAACTTACTCCAAGTTTCCAGGGATTTCTGAGCTTCTTGAGGACGCTGAGTGGCAGGGTGGGCGGAGGGGTGGATGCAGCCGGTGTTTGGCCACGAGGAGGGATAGCAACTTAAACTTTCGCGCAAAGAATTACTACCACCTGGTTTATTTTTCCTCGAGAGCCGTCCTCGCGCACTTATCCGATTCGATTCTTGTCTGAGCTGTTCTTCATTCGTTGGAAAAAAACAGGCTCGATTAAAGCAACCGGTAATTCTATTATACCCGCCAACTTCCTGAAATACGATCATTCGCAGACGATCACCGTGATCTCTGCTTAGCGTTGAGCACTTTCGATGCTAATTCAATTGATAATTTCGAAAAGGGGATAAGACCGATTTTTGGAGATTATTTGCTCTTCTTTTTGTATTTCCCGCTTCTTCAGGACTTGGCTCGTGCGTCGCTTCCTTCGAAAAGGTGACACATCTTCGTGATCAAAAGGGACCAAAGGATGAATGATTGTGAGTGCATTTATTTCAAGGATTCTTATGAAGCTTTAACAAGTTGGACTACAATAGAGCGTGAAGGGTGTGCAGCATAGGACTTCTGATCTTGATTATACGTTTCGTTTTATCCAAGTTCTTATTTGAGTTTTTTATAAACTAAGAAGGAGAAGTTTTTAGGTGTCCGCCTTCGATTGATTTGGTTTTTGGATATGTTTTAGAGGGCCGAAAAATAAGAAATCTTTTCATTTTCGCCCGTTTACATGTTTAGAGGGTGAAACCATCCTTCAATGTTCACCTAAAAACCAAAGCAATCGGAGGCGGACACCTAAAAACCTCGCCTTGTAAGTATAATGGGTTTGAGTTTTTCAGTTTGAGTTCCTTCGCATTGATTTTCCAATTCTAAGTGAAATAAAATATTTTATACAACCATCCCTACACTTTATGGTCTTAAATAGTTCCTCAAATTCCCTGTTCGATATCGTTTATTTCGAAAACGGGATAAGTCCAAATAACAAAGAACGAAATTTGGACACCTTAACAATTTTTAAAATTAATGAAATTGTACTAAATACAAGATACCTAATCGAAGAATATTGCACCTGGGTTTGATTGTTCTAATATTAATTGCATGGACATTACACTTTTGTTTGATTTCCTGTAAAATTAGTTTTTGAAGACCTACCCCCCTTTGGAAATTATCGATTCAATTGGGAACGCGTATCTTACAACTGCGTTAGTAGAGGATGTGTTTAAAGATTGAAAGTTTTGCATCGCAATTTCTGATTGATCGCAAATTCGAGCTCTCGTTAATAACCTTGTGCATACTAATAAAAGACTTCGATAGACAACGACTTCATTACTTTATTTTCATGTTTTGTTGATTCGTGCCTCCAAGATACAGTTGTTATTACTTCTGTTGTTATCCACTGTTGCTGGCAGAATCACATGGTTGTTGCGATGCCTTCTGACGGCCTGATCGGTAAATTAGTTGAAAGTCAATAATTATCTCCGAAGTAATCAGCCTCCCAACAGCTGGCGATCTTAATCAGGGAAGTTAGTTACCATTGTTAGTCAGTCAGAGACAGGAGCATTTAGGTTCTCAGTTAGCAGTGGACTGAACGAGAGTCAAGAGCAAGCAGGCTTAATGTTAATAATATAAGCAATCGGGCTTCTCAGGTGGTTTAATCAGTCACTACATTTAATTACAAGAGCACCTCAGGTTCTCAATTAACTGTACAAACCTTCAAACTTAGCGTACATAGTCGCTAACAATTAGCCACCCGTTGCCACTCTGTTATTCATTATTTAATATAATAACCTTTGCTAAAACAAAATTGTGTGTTAAGTCGGTCTCTTGGCCTGTCCTTTGAGAAATTAAATGGTGCCATTTAAGCAACGTTCATCGCGAGTCTAATAATACAACTATCTATTTAAGTATAAATTATACTTAAAACATATTACAATTTCTCCTAGCTTTTGTTGTAATTATTTATGTCCAATACACTACATTTTCTTCAATCTAGCGTTTGTAGCATATCGATGAAAGCATCCACCAATGCATTCCTATCATTACCTTTATGATATTAATTTATGACAAAAATTCATCCTCCTTATTCACATGGCACTGTGAATCGCTACGAGAGGCACATGTAAACGTTAGCAACAAACGTTGTTACGTACACAGAATTTTGAGAACCACTTGAAACAGAACAAATTCTTACAGAACATTCGAGCGCACGTACTAAGAAATCAGAAAAGCGTTATCATTTATTCGAAGTGTTATGGAAAGTTATAAAAACCGAGTGCAAATGTGTAATTTTATCCAGATACAAATGATTAAATTTCAAAATAATTAGAAAAGAAATCTATAGATAAATCAGCCTTCTCTCGCGACGTTCCTCAAAGAGATGCTGCCCGGCATCCCATGACGAAAAGAACATCCCGCGATGCCTCACACAGTGTTACAGCTTTCGACCCTCGAAGGGGCTGGAATAAGGGAGAGTGGGGTAATTGCGAACACCTAAGCAAAAAAGCAAACAAAACGAAAACTATGTGAGAAATAAATTTGTTTATTATTTACAAACATACTTAAACTATTCATCTATAAAGTACTGTGACGAATTTTTGAAAAATTATAATAAAAATCAACTTTATAGTGAAAAAGCAAAACCCTTGGTGTTCGTGATTACTCGACTGCCGTGGGGTAATCACGAACAGAGTGCTAAATATTGCAGAAGTCGCACAAAAAGCGCGACTTCAATGGTCAACCTATCAAAAATGTTGCTACAACCTATACTTAATATATTTTTCAAATTCCTCTTCTTGGACGTTAGAAAAAAATTGCAATTGGTCGAAATATCGAAAAAAATAGTAAAGGTCGTTTTTTAAACTTTTTTTCTGAGCCTGTAATGAAAATTCAAAAATCCTTTTTGTAGATTTAAGTAAGTTTTAAAAATTTCATCAAAATCGGTTAACGTTGCTAACCTCGAAGGTTCGAGATTACCCCATCCGATTTGTTCGTTAATACCCCACGACATCAAAAAATAAAAAACAATTTATTTCGGAGGTTAGAATCATGATTCAAGCAACTCCTTGGTCGCAAAATGTTGGTAAAAAAGTGCTTTATTTCAACTTAAAAAGAAAACAATTGTATCATTAATTCAACAGTAATTACATGCAATTGAAAATGGACAAAATATTACTTGAAACATGATGATTTGGATACTGGGGGTGTGACTGTTAAATGACGCACCACATATATATAACAATAACCACGTGTATTTAACCAATAACAGTAAGTATACTACTAGCTTGTAGAAACGGTTCTAAAGTCTAAGGATGTCCCAGAAAGTTCTCCTCTTTCGCGGGCAATTGACGAACGCGCGAAAATTAACGGCCTGGAAAAACAAATTTTCCACGCGCCCCAAGGTTGCGAAAGAGGACACGCGTTGTCCTTAGCCTTCATCGGAGGCTCTGGCAACCGTCACTTTTATTGCCACCAAGCTCGACCACCCGCAGTAGGCACTCGAGCAACCGACCGTTTTAGGCCTAGAAGACAATATAACTTTCTCCTGACCTACAGTCCGCTACAATGAAAATAATAAATTGTGTTTATCTTGAATAGCATGAGCGTTCTGTATTTATTACTTTCTGCCCGGCGTTGGATACGACCTAAACTATTAGCTAGTCGAGAGGGAACATCGTTTTTATTTATTAAAACGCCGTAACATCGCATTCGCGATTACCCCGCGTTCGTGTTTACCCCACTCTCCCTTACCTATTAAGAAGTGAGAAGTCTCAACTTCCACATTTCTCATCAAATCTTTGCGAAAAAGACGCCAATCAATTCCTTATGTTTCCCCGATGAAAATAACACCAAGAACGGCGTAATTTGGACCATAATCAAGGAAATCGCATAAAAAATTGATTTGCATAATTTCAAGCTGACTTCGTTGAAAATAGTCCGATTTACATGACATTTGGTATGATTTTCATCGGAAAAACATAAGGAATCCAACGTCACCGGCGTCACTTCCCTATCGGTATGATGAAGAATAACGAATTTCTTAATACGCTGTAATGAATATTTCACCCTCGACTACGAGCTGTCAACCTCGATTCGCCGCGCTCAGTCGATGATCATACCTGTTTCAGAAAAACTCAATTCTTTATTCGTATTAGTATATAAAGAGATCTATGGGGTAGCAATTGCAAAAATGGCAACCGCAACAGTGAAGGATTAGAGAAACCTGAAAGCGTAAAGTAGATGGACGCGGTACACCTTTCCATTTTCTTATGAATGAAATGAAGCTGGTATCTAATTATTGTTGTTCTATTCTACATGTGTATACATAAGTTTTATTTGCTAAATTAGTAATTGTATAAGCTCTTATATAACTTTATATAAATTTATATAACGATTCTCGAGCATTAAGGGGCTGTTTCGTCCCTTAAGATTGAGATCGGGTAAAATAAGAAAATACGTGTCTCTTTGATTGTTATGCTTAACATATTTCAAGGAGAGAAAAATCGCCGCCGGACACCTTGATAGTGTCCCTTGTAAGTGGTACCCAAATTGGCCATTTTCTCCCATCCTCCTTTGCGTCGAATAAGCAAAGTGTCGCCGTACTCATCGAAATGAATGTATAATACATCAGCCCCAAAATACATTGTGCTCCACGCTATTGGAATGCCTGACTACACAAAGGTCCATGGCTGCCGATGATTAATCGTAGCGGAGACACGACATTAGTTTCCGACGCACGTTTCTCTGTCGGCTCCAGCAGCGGGAAAGATACGGCGATTATCCGCGCGAGGCATACTCCGGCAGGCCACGCGAGGCATACCCCTGCTTCGGAGGTACGAACATGAACGTTGACAACGGTCCCGCGCGAATAAAAGTAAATCCCTGCAATCCGATCGCAAATTCAAGCACGTACGCGTTGCTGATGGTCGTAATCGAGCGAAATTTGCAATTACAGTGCCTATAATGCTGCTACGTCACAATATCCCGTAACGTATAACGATACGGTTATGTTTCCGCGTTTGGTACATCCCGCGGGCGTTTTTGGGGACGTTACCTAACGCCGTTGCGGCCCCGTGTTATCGGCTGCGCTAAGCCCAACGGGAAGTTGCCGTGTTAACCTGATGATAAGATTTACTAGAAACACGACTCGACGATTCGTTTCCCCGTCCACGAAATAACGGTATTCCGCTACCAGTAAATATGGATAAAGCGATAACAAGCTGACGAGCTTTATTTCCACCTTGCACAATTTCGCGGGGGAGCTATACAGTCAGAAACCTTTTCGCCTGCGCTTACGATATTCTGAAATTTTTATCTCGAACCCTTTATTCCGAGCGTCATCACCATTGTTGTCTTTATTGCGGGACCGTTTCCGCGGCACAGTCACAAACGGCAGAAGTTGCGAATCGGTGGTAATCGCGGTTAAACGGATAAACGCGAAGTACGAGTGACTTTCTTACGTTATGTTGAACGCAATGAAAGAGTAATGTAAATATTTCTTTATTTATAATGTTATACTTTGTACTTATTTTATGTCATTGGCACGGCAAGTAGTGACGTCTAGATGCTGAGATTTTAACGTTTCTCATTTTCCGCCAGCCTTTAGGATTTATGAATCAGCTTCATCATGTTAATTTGTGTGGACATAGGATGGCGTACGTTGACATTGATAGTGTAGAGATGAAATCGAAGTCGGCAGTTTCTCAACAGAAACATAGTGCATTTAGAAGTAAAGACGATAACAGATACATAAAAAATAGTTTTCAAACTTGGATCATAAAGATAAACAAAATAATTTTTATACAACGTCGCTTTGGGAGCAAATTCTGTTACAAATTTTTTTCATTGCGCATGCATAAAAGTAACGTAAAATCTGCTGTTCTCAACAACGACAATGAGTGTGGGATTAGCATTAAACTCATGAGAGGCAAATTTAGAATTTTAATTCTAAATTCAAATTTTTATTAAAGGTACACATATATTGATTATTCATCAGAATTTATTGCAATATTTACTACGATGGTGTCTCCAGGCATCTTCAAAAACAAAGAGAATTCGTAGGATAATAATAATAATTTTATTATAGTTCATAAAAAATACAATTAACGTACAAAAAAACGGAAGATTTTAAGAAAGATAAAGGGGATGGTGTAAAGAGCGCGATTCTAGTGGTAAATCCAGCCCTCGGGGTACTATATTTATAATAAGCCCTTAATTTACACACGTTTCCTTGATATACTTTTTTTATTGTGTATTTTAATGTCACATCAACTGCACTTTAGTGATTATTAACGACCAAGATTCAAGATAACTGAACTTTAGAGAGCTAGATTTTGTTGTAGAGTATGTAGAGCACTGAATCTTCAAGAAAGGAAAATACTTTTTTAAATATTGAGCCAAAAGTTTGCAGAAATGTAGCTCATGTGATGCTAATAATGTAACTATTTTTTGATTCGGTAATAAATTGGTGCGAAGAGTGTAAATACACCCTCAAAGAAATTGCGAGTTTTCATACTATCATGAATATCTGCAAAACCGTAAAAGATATCGAAAAGAAGTTCAAGTTAAAGTTTTATAGCTTTCGATATCCTACAATATGGTGATAAAGAATTGTCGAGAAAACGGATGGTGGGGATAAATTTGGAAAGAAATATTGTTTTTCGAAAATTCTCTATCGTCGCTTTATACGACATAAAATCCCATGGAACTTTGAATTTCTCTTCTTTTTGATATCTTTTACAGTTTCCTAGATACTCGCGATAATCTGAAAACTCACCAATTTTTTGAGGGGATATTTTCACCCTTATGACATTTTTATTGTCGAATCAAAATAGTACATTGCGTGACAAGGGAGAGAAGAAAGCGATTTCGACGAGCGTGAAGTTTTCCCGCGAGGCAAAATCGCGTCTTTCCCTTGTCACGCACAATATTTTTTTCAACACCTGCATGAAAGATGTGTTTTTGATAGCCTGCTGAGCGATTCGCAAAAAAATACACATGATCGTGTTACGAGCCGAGGCTGAGGGCAATGTGAATGGCGGCTGCGAGGCCGAGGATTGAATTGTTCGTTTGAGTTTGTTAGTAGCGGACGAACCGGGGTCTGGTATTCCCGGGAGCCGCTATAAGGAGGTTGGATGTCGTGGACGAACCGGGGTCTGGTATTCCCGGAGCCACTAGGAAGGTAAGCTTCACGGACGAACCGGGGTCTGGTATCTCCGGGAGCTACTAGGAAGGTAGATGTCGTGGAGGAACCGGGGTCTGGGATCCCCGGGAGCCACTAAAGGGTTGGAAATCGTGGACAAACCGGGGTCTGGTATCCCCGGGAGCCACTAGGAATGTTAGTTTAGCCTCGTAACTTTATAATGTGCACCTTGAGCGGTAAAGGAGTATCTATGTGAGTTTATCTCGAAGAGGGAATTCAGATGATGATTGATTCAAATAAAAGAACTCTGAATTAGAAATTACTAATTATATTCTATAAGTTCAGTCTTTTACAATTGTTTCAGTGTTCAATTGTCGCGGTACCTAAGTCCACCTCTCGGTTTTGACGCACTGAGAAATGCGGGGGTCTCAAAGAGTTTAATAGTAACAACACCTATCAGCAACTCTGCGTACTGTATGGTTTAAGTTGAAGTAATAAGCCTCTTTCGTCAATGCGTACTAGATTTGAAATGAGCCCCCGAGAGTGGATTCGTGGCCCTTTTTATACAATGAAATTCGGCTAGAAAGTAGTGGGGACATGAGTGCCTTCATTGAATATTAGGTTTTCGGGGAACACTTGGTTGCATCGCACTACTGCAGGAAACGGTGACCCCGTCGGGTCACCGTGCATTCCGGACACCCGAAAGGGTTAAAAAGTCAAAGATAGATCTGCGTACGTAACAATCGATAACGATTAGTCGAACAATTGCATCTTCATACCACAGGGCAACGCCAAACTCCAGTTTCCTTGGGAGTAAAGTAAAAAATTGCGAATACGCATGCGCGTAAAGTCTTTTTCCCTTGGGAGAAAATTAGAAAACGCGAATACGTCTGAAATTGGTCATTTTGCTCCCGCTCAGCAGGCGTAAAAAAACACCCATTTTCATGCAGGTGTTGAAAACAATACTTATTAGCATCACTTGAGTTACATTTCTGCAAAGTTCCAGAGTTTTTGAATTTTCAAGTTGTCGAACTTCCCTCAGACACACTGTATGTCGCAGATTGAAGGATTACCCTTCGATATCAAATAAGAATGAGTGAATCTTGTATGACCTATCTTCAGTCTGTTTACCTCGATATTTAACCAACAGAGTATTCATTCTTCTCGAAACGTGCATAGTATTGTGTTAATTCAAGGACGGGATTTCTGATTCAGTCTAAGGTGAGTGCTATCCCCCTACTTCATCTGTTCTTGTCGCGGCGAATGACAATACTGTTTCCGCTATGTTATTCACAGTCTGTGTCACTCTAGTAGATTCACAAACTTGTTCCACCCGTGCCCCCCTTCTGAGTTTAATATTTTTCTGTGGTCCCCACTCATAGGTAATAGTTGCTTGGGGGAAAAAGAAATGAAAAAATAAACATTAAAAATTGCACCGTTTATTTTAAAATTACAA
The DNA here is from genome assembly GCA_029448645.1 of Andrena camellia. Taxonomy (NCBI): domain Eukaryota; kingdom Metazoa; phylum Arthropoda; class Insecta; order Hymenoptera; family Andrenidae; genus Andrena; species Andrena camellia. The sequence goes on from CM055678.1 coordinate 10,077,744, forward strand.
AATGGCTTTTTAATAAATAATTATAACATTAATAGTAATTCATAAGCAATATGTTATAATAATTTTTACACGTATATATATATATATTCGTTTTTAAAAACAAAATATGTAATAAATTGACGATTTATTTTAGTCACTAAATCGAACATTTCCTTATCAGGTCTACTTTTTATTTAAATATATTATTTTTATCAATTTATATTTCTATAAAAATGTACTTATTGAATTTTAATCGTTTTCATGTAATTTTAATATTGTATTCTGACTGAGGCCCTCCTAGAGTTTGCTCTGGCTGCCCAAAAGTTGATTTGAGGTCTGTGCCCCCTTGAAATGTTCTGCGGCTCTCTTGGGACCACATGGCCCCCGGTTGAGAAACACTGCTCTACGCGATAAGGCAATGAAGGGAAGCTGAAAAGACTCCCTGCCCTGATCTGTATCTGAATCTGCATTTAGTTTCCTGAAAAGAGAAATTGTCCATGCTAATTTACATCTACCTTTCTGAGAGCCTAACCAACTGACATCCGCGCTAACTCTGGTTACCCCTTCCCATCTTTACACCCTGTAAAGAAAAATTTTCCACTCGCGCCTCGAAATTGCCAATATTTGCGGTTCTGTTAGCAACCCCTCGGCCTTCGCTTTCCCGGCAACCGAATGAAGATTGCTGGAACGCCGTGACGATTCTTAGCAAGGTTCTCCCGTACGTAGTCCAGGTTGTGCTACCTTGGAGCGTCGCTCTAGCACGTCCCACGAATTCGCGGAGCCGGAGAAAAGGAGGGCAGAGGTTGGAGTCGCATCTACTGTAGCAAAATACCGTATGCATTATGCATAGGGGCAACTCGGTGCTCGTGCCAAGTGTCCTCGTGACTGCGTGGCGACTGCATGTAATTTAATTTAACAGCGTCGTAAGAAACCACACACTAGCGGGCTCAGGCTCGTTTGTTCCCGACACACGCGTCCTCCCCCATCGGCCGGCCGCGATATTTCGATCCCCGAACGCCTCGCGCTCCCTTTATCGTCGCTTTTTGCTCGTGAATCTTCAGTCGGCCTTGGTTCTTCAACTGGGGGGGGGGGGGGGAAGATGTTTGTCTTCCTGGGTGAGAAAGCGAGTGAAACCGTGTTTCAGGGGTCCTGAATACTCAATTGGAATTGGAGTATGTGTTTTGATTTACCGATTCCGCGAGAGATTCGGTCCCGTAGCAGGTATGTAATTATTCGCGGCTTTGAGAATGGTGGAAAGTAAATAGGCGTACAGAAGTACACTAGTGATTGGTTAGCTTCGACACAGCTGACGAAGTTGGTTGTATTGCAACTGAGAAAATATTACTTGCAAACACAGTGGTGAATTTCGTCAGAGGGAGAAGATAAGTAACAGGATTTCAATCTGGAAATTGACTTTTTATTTTTTTATTTTATCTCGATTACACACAACATCAGACACTTGAATTCCACTCGCAACCCAGTTCTTAAACCTAAATAGCTTCGATATCTTTCATTTACAATTATACCACTATTACATATCGTTTACACCTAACACTTAAACTATTTATTTAATGCTAATAAAAATCATAACAGTAACAATAATAACAGGTCGATCATGTATGTTCAAAATCTAGAAAGTCGAATTATAAAATGTTTGTTTCGCAATGAGAGTTAAAATTGATTTAAAAGTCCACAGTATTCAAAATTCAAAGAAATTTTGATTCAGGATTGAAAAGACTAATTTGAAACAATCTTCCTGATAATTTCTCTGACATTCTTATATATATAGGTATACGAAAGTGGAAGTATAATTAACACAATTATCGGATTATTGTGAAATATTTTTAGAAATTTAATTTAATTTTTGTGGAAAAATGTTTTGCCTGAGGAAGAAGTAGTTAACTAGGTGTCTCATTTAAGGGAGTAATTATTTAAAGTATGTATGTAGTGTCTTTTTAACAATTCCAATTGACGTAGAAGAGAAGGTTACTTCTGTGTAGGCATATTTCTGACTGTGTGCCCAAAGTTCCTTCAAACATAAGAATAATATCATATAAGGTTTGAATCTGACTTTTATTCTAAAAAGAAATAGGAGCTAAAATTAATAACTGTCTGCCTATATATAGGAATTAACCAATTAATTTGTTTATTCAATCATTTTATAATTTTCAACACTATCATCAGAAATGAATTTTTAAATGCTTGATCGAAATGGATACTGAGCCGCCCTGAAGCAAAATCCACCTCTGATATATAAGATGGTTAAGATAACGTCGTTCCGGTGATTAAGTTACGAAACTGCAAAAACTTAATTAACTTTAAAACTTAAAAAGCAAACGAATAACATCGCGCGTTTAGCTGAGATTCGCAAAAATTGCAATTTCGAAAGTTTACTATTGGAACGACGATAAGGTATAGGGCGTAAAATAAATAAAGCAAAATAAGCAGGCAAAACAAGTAAGTTCGAAGTTAACGAAATACCAACGCCGTGGTCTATTCGGTTTGCAAACTTGCAGAAGCTTTCGTACGCTCTACCCGTGTGCTTGGAATCTCTTCATCCATACCTCGGTACCTCGAGAACGAGATTTGGATAGTGGTAGGAGGACTTAAAGTTGGGGAGCTGTAAAGGATTCCTAAGTAGAATAAGCTATTCGTCTACCGTCGAAGAATGATCAGAGGCGAAATGCGGATTCTACGTTCATCTGGATATTGGCCTTGTGCAGCAATTTTGTAAACAGTATTTGCAACAAGAATTATATCTAAGAGAACGCATTTGATGGGAAATTAAAAGATGTTCACTATTGAACATCGTCAATGGAACATATTGTTCACCAGTGAAATTTCTTTTTTACGATAATTATGTATCGAGCTATCACAGGAACACCATTGGCTATTGCGATGTGTATATGTATACATTACGTTCGAAATTGAAAAAAAAAAAGAGAAATCGTTAGCTTGTTGGTAAAACTGACCAAGTCCACTTTTTCCAAAAATGAAATTTTGGTCTTTACTAAAAGATAATGCACTTGGCATTTGCAAAAGAACAAACTCTCTTTTTCTTTTTTAAAAAAAAAGTGGACTTGTCCAGTTTTACTAACAAACCAACGAAATATTTAGGACTTCCCAGTGAAAGACTCTCAGTTTCATCGGACAGGCGTGGAACCTTTCCTCTAGTCTAGAATGACCAAGGAAACGATAAATCATTTTGCCTTACGTTTTCTAAATGATACAATGCCTGAGATATAAAATACTTAACATATCCTGTACCATGGCGGAAATTCAGATTTTTAATAAGATTATGAAAAGTGATGAACAAAGTAGATTGCGATTTTCAATTATAAAAAAATAGTAGTTGTGTCACATTCTTCATAATTTCAAAGCTTTCTAGTCCCATTTTCGAGGACTTTTCGTTTGAATGAAAGTTTCACTTCTGATAAATATCGTGGGCCTCCAGTGACCCAACCGTAGCACAGTGGTCTGGGGATATCTACATTTAGCGGCCAAAATTCTGATCATTCTGAAACTTGGTGATTAAGGGTTTTTGCGGTCGCTGATAACGAATTTGGCACCAAAAATTTAAAATCAAAATGGCGGATTCAATATGGTGCGCATTGTGATCTGGAAAGCGGTATTTTATAGCCAAAATTAAAAATCATAGCCGTACTAGAGAAAGAAAGAGAAAAAAGAATCAGACCTAACATTATCTTTGACTTAAAAAAAATATATTAAAAATTATTATACATATAAAATATATACAATACCTCGAGCGTCATTTCTAAAAGTCTGCATAAAATTGAAGATTGCAGGAGATTGCACTTGAAATTTACATGCTCTTGTTAACAATTGTGTAAGCTTTCATGTAAAAAAAAGTCCGATGTTAATCTGGCTTAATCCTTTTTTTATAAGCCTTCTCAAACTTTAAATTCATATAAACATTGCACTATTTGTTCATGGACTAAAAACTGCCTATGACACATATAAATAACTGAAATATACTTCCTTACTTATATACCTGTATGATATAAACACGTATTTTGATGTTCTATAATGAGTAATTAAAACAATTAGATTCACATAAAATTTGATGATTTTGTCTTTGTAATATTATATCTAATCAAAGAGTCATCTGAAAAGAGAAAGCTATGCGGATTTAGAAGCTCTGGAGGGTTGTCAATTCATAAAAAAAAAATGACATTGTAAAGTTGAAGTTGAGAAATTGAATTTTGGCCACCATCCAGACCACTGTGCGTAGCACGGAACGTGTTAAAAGGCAGGGAAGAGATAAATACTAACTTAACGAACATTTCGAGAGCGAAATTATTTTTTATTTAACCTAGCATACAGGCCAGTAAGAAGTATTAGGAACTAATTTTTTGTTTGTACAATTCTAATAAATAAATGATCATTTGTTACAACTAGCCTTGTCCCATGATTACTGAAATTATTTGATCAACGTGGAGATAGAATATTATGAAAAGAGGGGGTTTTCCATTATTTCCCTGAACGTTTATTGTTCTCCAATTCTTGGAGGTTCAGCCTGCAATAATTAAATCTTGTAATGATTTGCGGACACGTCTGGTACGCACAATGAATAGTGCCCGAGAATGCTAGGTTCATAATATTCACTAGAAGTATGCATGTGCATGCTCTGCAAAAATACAGAGCTCTTTAGTACAGAAGCTGGAAACATTATATTTCTGTGCATATATTTTTTACACTGGGCTATCAATTTCGCGTAGTAGAAGAACCTCGACACACAGTGAACCCTCGCGTCGTAACCACTCACTCTTTTTTAGCCCATAAAAGATCGTGCCTCCCTTGTTAGGCGATAGGTACGCCGTTAAATTTTATGTGACATACTTTTTTTTTAATAACTATTTATGAGTGCATGCTTATTTGCATGGTACGATTGTTCTTTCTGCATTTTCATCGTTCCTTAAGGTCAGTTCAAACAAAACGTACCATTGAAGTAACCACAAGATATTACCGGGATATGACCCCTGCTCGATACTCAAAGAATAGAATTAATTAAAAAATTAAATAAATATAAACTGCGTCTACCACTAGGTGTAAGATTAATTCTCAGTAAACCGAATATCGAAGCTTGTACATATGTATACGACTTTCAACTGTATAAGCACATATAACCAACGTCGCTAAAAACATCATGTACTACCCTGTGTTACTGAACAAAGCTAAGGTAAACAACTGTTTATTAAAAAAAAAATTTAAAAATACATGTAAAGCTTTATAACTTTATATTGAAAGTTCCTTTGAGTTCAAATAAAAAAAATATTGCAGGGATATAATACTAACATGTTACTTAGAAAATGTATCAAACTAAATTCTATTATATTACAGATTAAAACTATTACTGTATATTAATAATGATATTACGAATAGCACGAATTGAATGAAACTTAACTAAATAATAATAATATTTAATAAAATGAAAGTCTTATAGAATACGAGTAAGAATGAACTATTTACTTATTCAATAGTTTACAGTTTTTATTTTTATCCCGCCGTGGGCACACTGGGTCGTTTATGTTCGGGTAAATTGCCTCTTTTCTTAATCTTCCTGCCGAATTTTTATTTTTCCTAATTAATCGTTTAATAATTTGACTCATATAACGATTGTATATTAAAGTAGACTCTTGAATAAGCATCCCATCATTTTTTCAGATTTTTTCAAAATTAAAAACAGTAAAAGAAACAGCCATGGACATAAGCGACACAGTGTGCCCACGGAAGGTGCGAAAATAAGTGTGCCCACAGCGGGCTAGTATTCTATATAATGTATGAAATATAAATATTTATGTTGAATATATATTCAATTGAGTGTATGACCTCACCATATTTGCTGTGTACACCACTTTGCTGTCCCATTGCACATTTTGCCACAATTGATACGTTTCATACCAATCCAAAGTAATTCCAAAATAATATTGTCCTATAAAGAAGACTTAAAGATGTATCGGACCTATCTTCAAAATGGTACCAAGTTGATGAAAATTTGTGAGATTGTTCTTTTTAATCTGCCTGATATGCTCCAGAAATTTTAAACGAATTCACTAAACGGTCGCTGAGTTATGACGATTTTAATTTTCACTGATTTTACACGTACTCTTATGGAAGAGACGATCTTGACAGATGAAACAGCTGAAAAAATGTTGAAGAAATTGTATCAATGTTCTCAATTTTTTTGTGCATGTAGTATATGGATAGGTGAAAATATCTGCCGAGTTTCAATTGTTTTCACTACACCGTTTTAAAGAAATAAATTATAACTCGAGAAAATTGTGAATTCGGGGCATTTTCACTGCCAAAAGTTTAGCAAATAATGCTTGAAAAAGGATTTGTAAAGTAAAAAATATCTTTTTCTAGGAGTAAAAATAAGATTCCAACTGTCGTTCGAGTTCCTTACATCTAGATTTACTATGCGTAACACGTAGATATTCAAGTATTTCATATTTCATATACTTTTGTTTAATATTGTACGTCCTATATATCCTTAATCAAGGCACTATAGGAGTTCCAGCTCAAAAAAGTTAAAATTCTCAAGTTTTTTCTCTAGCAGCGTGACCTCTTTCGTCACATAACAGCGTAAAATTATTTGTTAATGGAGCCCGGTCGACGACGGGCTCTCGATTATTATTCCCAGTGTGACAGAACATCTATTACGTCAGACGATCTCCAATTAAATTCTACTAGTGAATAAACACTTAAGGGACCTCCTTTCACAGTGACTGCAACGGAAACGTGGCCTCCAGATGCATTTCCCTTGTACCCCCTACGTACACATTTACTTGCTGTTAATTCAAGGTCGAGGGACCATAAACACGCGATCCTCAACCACGAGTATACTGGATTATTAACGAAGAGTTACGCGTCAGTTAACGCTTCGAGAGCTCTCGTTAATGGATACGCCGCGCAATTTTCCTCTCGTATCGAATGTCATGCGCGCGACCAGCCGTTCCCCCTTATCCCGTCTACGGCTCCATTGTTCGCATGGAGGCTATTTCGTTTCCACGATCTTTAATTTCCATCGCTTATAATAAGCTGGTCGGGAACCAGTTTAACGGCTAACTTGTTTGTAAGGTTCGAGCGACCCGTGTTTTAATTACTGTAGCCCCGTGAAATTTTCTTGGAGAGCGACCGACACGGCCGGGAACGTTCATTGTTTCGAGGCCCGAAGGCACGCTGCCCTTTGTTCCACATTCAATTACGATTCTTTAGTTTGTTCGTATGACTGTGTATCGTTCTTTAATTGAGTGCCGCATAACTGAACGGGTGGTCATCATTTCAGGCTATGAGAATTGGAAAAGTTCGCTTCCCAGCTGAGTTCTGAAGAATGGGTGTAGAAAAACAATGGGAACAAAGAGATACGACCCTAAATGAGGATTGAAACATTTAGGAGCATACAGTGCTCGCAAAAATATACGAATACGCCTATGTAATGGATTTACAGGTTAATCCTTTCAGAATGAAATACCTCAGGCTTTAGGGCCCCAGCTGGTTCTGCTTCTACAGGAAGCTTCATTCGAGATCTGTGATCGTAATGATACAGGCGTGGACTCTGTAGTAATCTGTTTGAGGCATGCTTGTGCTCATGTCGCGTTTCATTTATTATCAACAATATTAGTTACCAACCGCAGGCCATTTTCATTACTATAATCCAATTGGTTAGCTGAACATTGGATAATTAGGAGCTGTGCACACAACGCGATCGTTGCGATCATATACGCTCGTTTGAAAACGGCCTGCGGGTACAGACAGGAGCAACTATCGCAATGACTGAACGCGCGTTTGAAGTTCAATAGGGAAGTGGAGGAAAAATTGTGTCTTATACTGTCGTTAGAAACGGGAAACGTGCTGCCAAAGCAGGTATTGAATACACCCTATATTTGCTTGCAATGGAAGTGATGGATATAGTGCCTACACTAGATATCAAGGTTCTGTTTACTTATTTTGTTAGTCATCTTAAATATCAAGTAAAAAATGCCCACCAACGAATTGATCAAAGAACAATGTTTATTTAAAGGTATAGATTACTCTCAGTTTTACCACAAGAACGCGAGTAAGCCATGGTATACTGGGGGTTAAAATTCCTAGAGATTTTATAACATGTGTTAATAATTGTCGCTCGAATCACATTCATTTTCTATATGAATCTGATAGCGAAGGTCTGAAATTTATCTATAATTTTGTAAATTGTATGGTATATAAATTATATGTATATTGTATTTGCTATATAAATCGTATCTGGTTTAAAGCAATTAATAAATACAGCCTGTATTACTTGAAAAGGATACGAATGACATGTTCTTATAAACTATTGGATATACGCAATTTGGGAATTGTGAATAAATTTTTTTTAAATATTTTAACCAATAGTTAAGCACGTTGGTAACATGAACAGAAACATTGGCTATTTGACCACCATCTGGAACACCCTCCGCCGATTTTTTAATTGTCCAGCTGATTAATTAAATACATTCGTGATTGGTGATTAGCAAAAGTACTCAGCACGTCTTACAACTTTTAGAAAAAATGACGCGTGGCTAACGAAACATGTGAGGAAAATGAACGAGTGTCAGTCAAATCCTCGTGATCTTAACCATCCTTGCTCGTGATCTTAACCAACTATGCTATCCGAAACTGAGTAAACATCACCCGCAAGGTATTGTGTGAATATTCTTAGAAATATTATACTTGTTGCATGATGTTCAAGTCTTTCAACTTTCAAGGCACTATATAACAAGGAACATCACCCAACTATTACACGCCGACGTTGATAAACTCGGCACACAGGTAGAGTACCTAAAAATATTAAACATATTTTTTTAGTGGCAGAAATTCATGTTTAGTGGGTGAAATTACCCTTCAGAGTTGGGGGTTGGAAAACTATTTAAATAACTCGAAAATGAGTAGGGATATGGATAGAGGTAATTAAACATTGGGTAAAGCCAAACGCATACATATTCACATAAAAAGACATTAAGGAAAGTGGTGTGTAATGGTCAGCCATTAAAGCTAAACTCATCACATTTACTGGAAGAGTTAAGGTAAAATGGTAATTACAGTAAATATTCGTTACATGTTCACCACTGGGGATAGGGCACGAACATATAACGTGTAGCAGGTCACGAATTTCAGCTCGAGCTGGCTTGTTTATTCAAGTGATAACGTCGAGCCTCGCGAGATCGCTTGTATGTTTTGCCGATCGCGGCAATCGGCAGTCGTAGAAAAGGACAGCGAGTGAGAAAGACTTGGAGCGAATGAGAAAGAATGAACGACACACGAATATGAAAATGACTCAATATAATCCAAATCATATCGTGTTTGAACTTATTTTCACCAAAAAAACCTTATTTAATATGTTACAAATATTTTCATGAGAATAAAACCGAAAATGTCATCATTTAAGGGGACTAGGTAGTCGAAAAATCGATTTTTATTGCATTTTCCGAATGTACTATCTTTTCTGAATAAAATGCCGTTTGGTTTATATTGAAATTCGCAAAATTCTTGACTTGGCGGCTAAAAAGGTCGACTTATAGCGTCGCCTTTGCCCAGAAACTTTAAACGCTTTTTTCTCGAATCTTTTTTCTCTTGGTTTTGCCGTATTTCCGAATGAACGGAGGTTCAGATCGACTTGAGAAAATTACAGGATGTGCAAAACATGTGCCATTCCGCGTGGAACCTCTGATATAGTACACAAAAGTTCGAAATTTTGATAAAAAAAAATTAAAAAGTCACCGGTTTTTAGTAGCGCATAAACAAGAACGAACTTTTCTCGGAAAAATCGCTGTTTTTTAGCCACCAATCGCATAATTTTGATTTAATATTTGTTTTTATAGGTTCCACTGGAAACTATGAATCGAACAAACAAGAATTACACCTTTGAAATCGGATTACGTCACATTTTAAGACCAATATTAAGGCAAAACCACAGAAAAACGTTAAAATGTTTACCAGTCTGCAGCGCCAATTTTACAGCACATATATATTTCATACCAATTATTTTTCAATCTGTATAGTAGTAATAAACATTGGGTAAACGAATACATCAGTAATTGCTTTAATTTTTTTACTAATAAATAAAGAACAGAGTCTCTTTCTCACGAAAAACAACTGGCTAGTCCCCTTAATTTGTCATTAAAGCTGTGGTCTTTAAATGCCATGTCTTATCTCAGGGTTGGCTTGTTTTGACTCGCGTCGCCTTTCACGCTTCAATGATTCCAAGGGAGATCCCCCAGTTGGTGGCGAGGATCATATAACGAATATTTCTGGCGAACATATAACGACTATTTACTATATTAAGAAACCATGTTGTGGAAACTCTGACTGGGTTTCAGTCGCGTTACTGGTTTTCATTCGCACGACTGAAATCGACTTGATAGCCGTCACATCGTTAACCCTGACGGGTCTGCAAACGTGTACAGATTCTCTCAGTGAATACGGTGCATTTATTGGCCGGAGGATTGCACAGAGGCACGTCAGTGGTAAAACAGGAACAAGAGAATTGCTAATTGACGTCATGTGGCACTGCTAAATAATTCCCCTTCCATTGCCTGTGTATTTTCCGCGTCCTAAACATCTCGAGAGCCTTGTGAATCGGCACGCGAGAGCAAACATGATACCTACTCGATTAATTACAAATGTCCGTAGGAATGCAGTTGTTGGAAGCACTGAGAATTAGCAAAGTGCAGCCTTCCATTTATGTATATTCCACGTGTTAGCTCCAGCTCGGTTTGTAGAACCGTATGCTGTATAGATATGGACATAGAAAATAAAAATACCTTAGTTGTAAACGCAACCAGTCTATTGTAACAAAAACAACAAGCATCGCGTTAAATACAAGTACTGGCAAAATCTGAACTAACAATAAGTTATTCGAAATAATAAGATTAAACATCTAGTTTTATACGCAACTTCTGTATCACAAGGGTGACCTAAAAGGAGGATTTAGTGATAAATACAGTAGAAATTTTTTTATAAAATAGCTTCACAAAACAATCCTGTCGAAATAATTTGCGACTTTTCTATCTATTAACGTAAATGACATGTTCCACTTATTTACATAGGTATCTGTAAAATACTGTGTACCTAAGTGACATACGACGGTAATAATACTGTTATAGAATGGGATTTTAACCAAATTCAAATAGAAGAACATATACTATTCCAGGCTACTGCTTGATGTTTTCAGGTCTGCCTATATGAGTCGTGTTGTTTCCTAGTATTATTCTGAAGTTTTGTCAGCAGTGAAGACAGCTTTGCCAAGCTTCCTCATGCAGCAATACCGGTGTGCATCCTGTGAAAGTTACGTATTCAACCCGCCTATGAGTCATCAACCATGGATATTCCTTTTTGTTCAACAAAACAATATTTAAAAGTGGCAAAATAATATTTCAGATAGCGTTGATCTACTCGAAAGTATTTAAATTTCGGATTTTCGAGGAATCAAGTTTGGCTGAGCTTTAGTCTGGAGCTTCGCAAATATTTCCAAACTCGAACAGCCTGTTGCACCTCTCTCGTTCCTTCACTTTTCTGCTCGCTCTCCGCTCAGTTTCTCCGATGTATAGGTTACTTTAACCCTTTAGGGGAGGTGTACCTACACTTGTGCTATCTGATCCTGTGTGGTGAATACTGTTTTGATATTTGCCTACTCTGCGGCCCTGATCCTCGAGGAACATTATCCCTATTGCTGAAGGCAAAGCAACATCGAGTTGCTGTCCATCTCCTCGTATCTACTGCACCCCTAAACAATCAGTTCTCAGATACCGAATACCTGGCTACATAGCTTCAACTCGTATAATATGACTTCAGTATGTATGTATACCAACTAGGGTGACTCTTATTTTAGACTTTTGAATTTTCTTCGCGGCACCCCCCAGAATACTTCCAGATAATAAAAAAAATCTGTGTAAAGTTTGAGCCCGATCGGCTAACGGGTAATGGTGCCCCTGGGCACTTGAACATTTAAATAATTATTCAACAGCTCATAAAGTCGATTTTATATAATATCCTCCAAGTTATTGATTACATCAAACAATATGTCAAACAAAAGTTGTAGATCCAGACAAGGAGCACCTTTTATGTTCTATTACTTTTTCTCGTGCGACAAACGGTTTTCGAAAAAAGTCCGAAAAACTGGAAAAAACTTTTTTTTTAAATTTTGAAAGTTTAGATTCTTTCGAACACTTTTTATTTATGAAGGCGAAAAAAATGTAATTTTTATTTTCGAGCACTATTTTTTAAATATTTAAGGGGGCGGCATATACCGAGATATGCCAAAAAGATAAAACAAAAATCCGTATTTTCAGTGTTTCATATCGCTTATTTACTGTAATAACGACATAATTCAAAATTTACGATTTTTTGGGAAGCGGGTTTAAAAGTTTTGTTAAACAACAACCGCCTTTTCTGTACTAATAACTCAAAAACTGCAAATTTTTAGTTGTGTCGTGGTTGCAGCAAATGGGCAATATATCATGAACGTTTCCTGAAAATTTGGGACCGAAATTCACAACAAATATCGAAGATATGGACATGAGAAGTGAGGTATTCTAATGCATTTTTCTCGAAAACATGAAATCTTGAAAAAAAATTTCAGCAAGAGTAAATAAGAGCCACCCCAATGCCCACCAGCCATTGGCTTTCGAAAGTACCTTATTCAGTTCTTTATCACCATATTATAGGATGTCAAAAACCATGAAGGTGCGAATACACGATGAGATTTTATCATGAAAAAAAATCCCAGCAACAACTAAATGTACATATTGGAAATAATCACAAGGGATGAAATTTTGGAAAATATATCATGAAACTTGTCTTATGAGAGTCTAGTTTCATGAAACTAATCACAAAATGATTAAAGAATATAAAATAATAAAATACCTAATTGACTCATGAGATTAAAGTCTCACGTGAAACATCATATTTCTGGTTCATCGTGTATTTGCACTTTACTTTGAATTAAACTTTCTTTGTTATCTTTTACGGTTTCGCAGATATTCACGATAATATGAAACCTCACAATTTCTTCGAGGGGTTGTTTCCACCCCTAAGACCGTTCCATTACCGAAGCAAAAAATTATTATCACTTGACCTACATTTCTGCAAAGTTTCTTTGTTATAAATCAAAACAGCTTAAGTACCTATTGTACAATTTTAAGACCTTGCCCGAAACCATTATCCCTGTCGCCTTCAACGTCAGCTTAAGCAAGCCTCTTGCAATTGGGAAACGGATCGACGCTCCAGGATCGATCTCCACCCTCCCAGAATCCCTCTGCTTTCCTGGCACAGCCACTAAGAGAATGTCCTGCGTCTATCTGCGTTTCCCCCATGCTGAAGCGCGGCATCATTATTTGGGTCACTTGTGGAGGATGCGATGCTACTAAAGACATCGTCTTTCATTCAGATGTTGGCCAGTCGTTACATAAATGCACAATATCGGATCGTTTTGTTGCTTTTTTATACTGCAGGCCATATCCAGGGAAGGGAGTCGTCGTCAATTTATATTTCCCTTCCTCTTGTTTCTCTGAGATAGCTCCACTGCGTTGTTCCTTCGGCAATTCGATACGATCATAAATATCTGCCACTATCGACAATGTTTTTTTTTGTACCAAACAAACTACAGAAGAGAGCTGGTAATAAAAGTTATACAGTAAAGTTCACAAAGGAAGTGGCGTGTTGCGTCGTGTTGAAAATCTGTAGGTGCAGCGTTCTTGAGGCATGCCCTTCCTTTTACTTCTCCAACTGTCTAGCGTCTTTTCCGATTGCCCAGCGTAAAGTGTTTCTCGAGTCGTAAATCCATCTCTGCTTTTTCTCCGTTGCCGGCATCCTTTTCCCGCGTGTCATAGAAAACGATGATACTTTATTTTTCCGCTCTTTTGCAGCCCTGCAATTAATTACTTAAGCTTTCTCTTCGTTCTTGGCCATTCCTTTTTCAATCTCCCGAGGGAAAAGTTTCCTCGTCTTTCCGTACAGTATGTAAGTCGTGATCGTAATCACGGAAATGTCGAAGTTCCAAAAACCTTCCCAGCGAACGTTGTAACTCCTCTGGCCCTGGGATTTCATTTTTCCAATTTCACATTTGCCAATGGGATATGAGCCGAAGGCGGTGCGGCAGAAATAAACTTTTTTCACAGTGGAGTGTTTGGTAGGATTTCGTTTAGCACAGATGGACTTAAAATTACAGGTAACTAGCTTCACTACTCGGCTTTGTCCGAGATTTAGATTCTGATTTTATAAAAACAATTTTTTTGTGAAAATGTCACGTTCATCTGGGTTAGTCAGGCATAATGAGCTGAGGCACATTTCGTGATCCCAGAGTTTATCGTTCGAAAGTTTTTAGGCGACAGACAAACACACAAATATATAGAAGCTTTCTGCTTTATTATAGGTAATTTAATATGAAACTGATAATGTATGTAGGTTACAACATCAAAGTGAAAACGTGTAGCGGTAGGTACCTGTAGAAATAAAAGTCAAATTATTTTAACCTTTAATAGTAGTGGGAGTGTTGTAATTTTGTTAGCAATTAATAGAATTAAAGAAGTTATGATTACAGGCATTACAAATCTCTTCGATGAGAATCTTCGCAGTGATATTAGTGAGATGACTTCAGGTTTAAAAATCGCAGCAATCTAGATTTTACTTCATTTCGTGAGAGTCCTATATAGGAACCATAGTCACCCGCCTTAAGGGCTAGGGTTAGGGTTAGGGTTAGGCCGTCACCATGGTGACGGCCGGAAAAGTAAGCTATTTTTAAGAATTTTTTTCAGGAATAATTTACAGTTTTCATAGAAAATTTTTATTACCTACCTTTAGCACACTGTCTTAAGAGACTATATAAAAAAATTAATAAAAAAACATCCATAAATTTAAATATATTAATTAATCTTCTTGACCCCCCCCCCCTTCCCACGCGAGCTGGTCGAATATGTAACTATGGAACAGCAAGTCCGAAATCCAATTTCATTTTTTTTATAATCTATATGAGTGTAGTTTCCGTTGTGCGTACCGATTTCTGAAACAAATTATTTTTGTAAAAATGGTGCGCTTTAGAAGAAAAGTTTCGAAAATCCGCGAATAAGATGGACAGTTTTTCGAGCGTATTTCAAAAAATGTTTTCAATAAAAAAATCCGTGCGCGCAACGGAAATTACACTCATATAGTTTAAAAAAAAAAATTAAATTTGATTTCGGACCTGCTGTTCCATAGTTATCAATTCGACCAACTCGCGTGGGGGGTCTAGAAGATTAATTAATATATTAAAATTTATGGATGTTTTTCTATTTTTTTTGTATAGTCTCTTAAGGCAGCGTGCTAAAGGCAGGTAATAAAAATTTTCTATGAAAATCATTCCTGAAAAAAAATTCTTAAAAATGACTTACTTTTCCGGCCGTCACAGTGGTGTTCCCCCTTAAGGGAGGAACTCCGTGTATGTAGATGACAAAAATAAAGCCTGATTTTTGGAAATTTTTTTCAAAGAACTTGTCTACTCTAACTTGTTGAAACTTTCAGGATGACTTAGTACATATTTAAAAAAGTAAACAAAATTCCATAATAAAAAATAGTGAATATAATGTGTCTATTCATGGAAGCAATTCCCAGCGACCACGGCGTTAAAGGTATAAATTGGCGTGCAGCGTACTTATCCACTGTAGTCGCCTCAAACGAAGCACAAAAATGCTTTTTAAATAAGATTACCCTATGGATGAACCTACTAGAATAATAAAATATGCTTTATCAAAAAAATGATAGGATTTGAAAGTAAAAGATAGCGATTCTTATGAAAAATTTCCGCCTTCACTGTGCAATAGATATATAATTTAATAATATAATTAAACTTATAGGTTCATCTAGAGGAGAATGTAATTTTCCACATTTATGCACTGGGAGATGTCGATTAGTCAAATATATTTCAGTTGTCCTGCGGAGGATATATTGACTATTTTTTATTATGGATTTTTTTTACATTTTTAAATATATACTAAGTCATCCTGAAAATTTCAACAACTTAAAATAAATGAGTTCTTTGAAAAGAAAATCCCAAAATCAGGCTTTATTTTAGTCATCTATACGGAGTTCCCCCCTTAAATAGAGTTGCTAATTCCGAGGATAACTAAACTATACAGAATGGAGTCGGAATTTCCAAAAGAAAGGAAGAAAGGAACTTGGATATACATCCGTGTGCATAATAGGTCTTTGACATCTCCGTATCGTATTCCTATATTTTAATAGCGTAATCACGAGGCCGTATTTGCATTTGACCAGCAGATTTCAAATGATCTTATCCAATCTTCCCTAATACCCAGTCGCCCAGCCTGCGCCCGTTCATTCTTATTCGAATCACGAACCAGATCGAAACCGAAAGACGACGAAAGGAAAATAATAATCTCCTTTCCGATTTCCGGAGAGGTTCCGTGAAGTGTGCTACTTACCAGAAGAATTTCGCTGTAACCAGCGCGAGGGCTGTTCGAGACTTAGCCGCGGAGAGAAAATGAAAATAAGACAGCGGCAGCGGGGGCGGGTTGGGGTGGCGAGAAAAGAAAGACTCGCAGAGTTAACAGGAAGACCGTCGCGTATAGGGGGAAGTTTCCCTGGCGCTGCTTGGAAACGAAACGACAACGAAGGGAAAGTTGTTACCAAAAGTATCAGCACATGTATGCAGAGATAGAGTGGTGGGCAGAGGAGGGGGGGGGGGGATTTTGCCAAATGAGAAGATTGAAACAACAAGGAGGGGAAGTAAGAAAGCAGATGAAGAGATGGGCGACACTTGAGGCGGCTGAGAGTTCTCTTAGCATGCCCGGCTCCATTTCAAACTCATTTTTCGCGTAACCCTCGCATGCCACACCATGCCATGCTATACATACTGCGGACCACACTGTTCCAGGCAACGGTACACTACTTGGGTGGCTGAAAGCTTCAAAGGGGAGAAGACTTTCGCGATTTTCTTTTATTAAGAACTTGCCGTCTTGGCTGAAACGATTTACAGTCTCCACCCTTTTCTCACTTCTCCCCCTCTCCCTTCCGCTCCGTCGAATGAGGAGACTCTCGACAGTCTTTTTTCACGTCTTGTCCCCTGCTGCACTCAGCTGTGCTTCCTCTCACGAGAAGCCTTAATCACGCCCGGAAAGCCGCGGAACACCGTGTACGTAATATACGTAGATCGTTGTGACGGATCACTTTTGTCAGCATCATCCTCTTCGTCGTTATCGTTAGCTTTTCTCCATCTTCTTGCACGCGAACGTACGTTTAACCGCGCAAGGAGGCTCCAAGATCGTGGAGAGAAGCGTGTAATTAGACGTTGTTAGATAGTGAGAATCCACGAACTCGGATAGCACCAGTGGCAAAGAAAAGGAATATCTGTTTTGACAGAAGACTTTACTTCAATTCGAAGTGGTAAATGATGGCGCTTAGAAGAGCTGAACTACGAAACACGCTCTAGGTTCCAGAGGGCTTCTATTTATCGGGTAAGAGCTGCTCCAGATGGGATCCTAATAATGAATACTTGAGAACATCTGTCCTAATATGGGTATAGGTACTCGAAATTCCTACCCAGAAGGTAGAAAAAACTTTTATCGTTTGCATAGAAATGATGATGCACCGGGCGACCTTTCTTTCCATAACAAGGTGGAGGCTTTACATAACAACGAGGTGACGTTACAAAACCATCGTGAAAAGTTCCGTAAAATAATTTCAGTTCGCGCAGAAATGCAAACGAGGAGGAAGAATCGATCGTGGAGATTAAAGGACAACGTAAACTCCGTAAAGTGGTTTGTGACCAAAGAGCGTACCGCATTTGCTGTACACCGTCGAAGATGAATTAAATGTTACCGTTTTTACACTTGAACATAAGATGTGCTTAAAAAATTATCTTACAATTCGTAATTGAGAACATAAAAATAAGTAACTTCTGTAGCAAAATCCTATCTAGTTGAGAAGCTTGGAATAGACACTTCTGGGAGTGGTTTAGATGACGACTGAATTGGTGTCAAACTCTTTCCTTGAGGCCTAGTTGTCTGAGAGGATTCTAAGAACAATTTACTTATTGTTGGATGGATTATTGATATTAGTACTGCACAGCAGTATATCCACACAAGAATTTCACTAGTCCAGTTCTTATGTAAATACATCCGCGCTAACGTCTGCAGTTACAGGGAACATCACCCAACTGTTACACGCCGATTTTGTATATACAGAATGAATTAAAATTGAAATAACACAATAAAATGAAATAAAAATATAAAAACCAAGAAAAAATGAAATTGTAGTGTTTTCACACAATTGTCTCTAGCTTCGATATTTATCCACAGATTTTCTTCAGTAGCAGCTTGTTTGCTTCGTAAAAGTGCAGACTCAATGTGAGAAATGAGAAACTCGGTCCATTTTTGCGATTTCGATTTTTCCCAGATGATTAAATGAATTGTTGATTTCAATTTCGGTAAAAAAAATGACTCACATATTTCCATCGATATCACCCAAACTACTGAACCGATTTGAAAATTTTGTCAGGTAAATTTGTTGATAATTCAATTATCTTTAATTTAATTTAATGTTCGTCCCTATCGGTCAATTGCAACACGAGATATTCGCAATTAAGTCAACGCATTTTAACAGACAGGTAAAAAGTTCACTTGTCGATATCTCGAAAACGTATCTATAGAAAATATTTTAGACAATATTTTTGGAATCAGCAGGCCATTTTACATAAGAAAAAAATAGTGGCATCTGCTGCGCAATTTGTTTTTTATTTTGTAAACTAGTGTTATTATGACTTTAACAAGTTTCATGTTTTATCAAAATCGGCGTGTCACAATTGGCCGATGTTCTTTGTTATTTAGTTAAACTCCTCTGTGAAGTCCTTAGAATTATTCTTTGACCGATTAGACACGATTTTTAGCTTTTGCGATGAAAACACTTTTTTTAATATTTTAACTATTTTTAATATATTTTTGGGTGCAGAATTTGAAAAATGAAATAAAAATTTGATAACATGTCGGCTATCAACACTTTAGGGTTGCCATAATTATTGGTGCAGGAGAAATTTCTAAAAGACGTCGCCAAGTCACATCAGTTAGCTGTGAATTCAGTTGTTACTTATGTAGCTTTGATTGAGGGATAACGCCACTATGACGAGCCAAAAATGGTGGAAAACTTTGGATGTGATTTTAAACAAATTTATGAACTTTATTATAAACGTAACATAAGGTTCTTATATATATAAATAAACAAAAACAAAAATTTTCAGATTTTTTAACGGCACAATAGTCGCACAGTCAATACGTATTTTCCATTTCAGTTATTCCGCCATGGAATTTTTCGCGTCCACGCTGTTGGACCTACAACAAAAAGACAAAATGTTTTGTCATCTATACACTAAATACTAGAGAAGTACGTACCCAAAATGTTGAAAAAGTATTGATTTTTTAAGAAATGGCGAGCATTTGAAAACAATTCTTTTTTTTGTGCTAAAAAATTTCTTATAGAAGTGTTAATTATAAAAAAGTTTCAAATATTTTGCAACAATCATGGGTACTTGTTTAGTATTTAGTGCGTAGATGACAAAACTACCCCTTAAGTGCAGAAGGAGCGCACAGAAAGAAAAGCAAGGGACGCAGCTTCGCTGGCAAAAGAAAAAGAGACTACAGTGTTCTCCCTTTAAGAGCACGAGTCATCCGTTCCGTTAAAAGAACATTTCTATCGCCGCTCCTTGAGCACGCGACAGCGACAAGCCATGAATTTCGTTCGAGATAGCGGTGGCATCGTATTATTAAAAGAACAGCCGAATAGCATACCGTTTCGTTAAGAGACCGCTTTGTCCCCCGAGCGGCGTGCTCAGAACGGGACACCTCTGTACTAAGCTTTTTGACTAAGGTTAATATATATATATGCCCAGGTTTTATAATTTTTCTACATAAATATATTCAGAACTGGCCTCAAAATAGATTTCATGTGGTAATTTTTCACTACTACTTACAAGGGAACATCCCGAACCCGAAATTACAATGCGATTCTTGTTTGCTGCTAAAATGGGGTGAAATTAACGGGGTGAAATTAACCCCTGAAAATTCGTCTATTTTACGATTTTGTGTTATATCTCGCGAACTGTAAGAACTAGAAACAAAGTTTCAAGACAAAAGTTACTTCTTTTAATTAGGACTATCATTTGGTGTCTTAAAATTCTTACAGTTCGCGAGTTATAACACAAAATCGAAAAATTTAAAGTGAATTTGGGCAGCAAACAAAAATCGCATTGTAATCAGGGGGAAATCCCCTACATATTCATAAAGTTTCAGAATTTTGGGATTTTCCCGTGTTAGTTTCATTCAATCGCATATTACAACATAAAAACTTAAGAGCAGTTATTTTTGCATTTACAATTGCAAACTCCTATAAAACCAGGATACATTTTTAAAAATGTTCCTTTACAAATCTCAGTGCCTTTAAAATCAACGTTTTCCTAGTAATACGCTCACCCCTTTTGAAATGTCGATATATAGAATCTGTGTAACTCGTGAATAAGTGGCAACATCTAAAGGCGATTCTTTTGCGCCACGTGGATCGTGCTTGAAAAGTTGACTGTCACGTACTCCAGTTTCCAGCGAATAGAGCACCTAAACATGCCACGCTTCTATACCCCGAGTTATCAATTCCCGAGCGGCGTACGCGTTATATATTTCATTCTTCCGGGTATAAGAGATCGATCCGTATTGTCGATGACGCTGCTGTGTTGCTGCCATCCCTGTAGTTAACATCAACGTCAATGTCCACGTTGTCGGCCTCGCAGCCCTGCTTGCCTATTTTGCTTGCCGTGCATGAGTGACGATACCAAAACGATCAGCTGGAATTTCGATGCGGCCAACGCGTTTTGCATAAATGCTGATTTCACAGGAAATTGAGATTCTTCGTTTGCCGTTATACTAAGTTACGGGACAGAGTGCGTCAATTTCATGGAGCAGGTATAGGTAACGTCCTTCGGTATGGAATCTGAGCAAATAATGCTCTTCTTCTTTCAAAGCAATGGAGATTATATCATGAGAACAGTAGTAGTTGATGCGATCTAATAATGGAGTTATACATATTATGTATAGCCTTGTTCTGGCTCCACATCTGTTCAACACTGACATCCCACTCATCACAAACGCACATTTTATAATGGAACACAAAGAGACTTACGCCCCGCGAGTTGGAGTACAATTATCACCAACGATGGATCAAATCCATTTTTCGAGTAAACGACTGAATGGTTCCTTTGTTCGCCTGGGCTTGGGTGAGAAAGGGAAGAAACCAAACTCTTACAATTCTTTATGAGGTTCTGCGGTGCCCCTGCCGAACCCATATCCCTGTGCCCTTAGATACTGATGGGTGCGTTCAGCAGACTCAACCGCCATGTTTTGTAGCAGAAATAACCTACGCTACATTTGCTCAACACGTTGGTCGGGAGCTAGGAACTTCTTCGCAGTCATAGTGGTTTGACGTCCCGGCGTCATCACGCACACATATACCGCACTACTATAGGTGTTATCCCTTCACTATAACAGGATGTCGGGACCTTTGCCCGGTACTTTTTGCAATCCTAAATCTGTCCCCAACGGACAGAAAACTTTCCGGTGACATCGGAAAATGTTCTTTAAATAAGTTATTGGAAAATAAGGGAATTATAATTTCAGCACATTTTTTATTTTTCGATCTAACTCCGCGTTCTGTTATTATTAAATCATTATTTATGGAATGTCCTAAATCATCTATTAACATTTTAATTAAATCTAAATCCAACCCACTATCCAAACCAATTAATTATTTTTATTAGAACCAGTCTGGTACCCCACTATTCCTCCAAATGTCGTGCAGCAGAACAGAAGGACTGATCACTGTTGACTTCACGACGGTTGTCTCAACGGTTCACTCTGCTGAACACAGCCATTTAAACCGTGGCAGGGCCTCCGCCTCTCACAGAAGTGCTCCCAACTGAATCTCTCGCGCGGTCTCAGCGCCGATGAGCTACTTTAGTTACCCCTGGGGTCGCTATCCTTTTCGCAAGGACAAGCTTCAGTCTCTGGGGGAAAGTAAAGTTGTACAACCAATGTAGGCACCTACTATAAAAGACATCAGAAGAATCAGGTTTTTTACTGTCCATAGGAGTGTAGAGAATTGTGTTTCCTACCACTGAGTGTGTGGGTTACACAGTTCTTAACATACTGGTATGACATAATGGTCATATAATATGTTAGTTTCAGAAACTGCACAGTGTCGTTTCTTTTGACTTTTAACGATTACGTCCTCATTATCGATTTCTCTCTGCTCATATGAATTTACTACGTTTCTTTCAACTCGTATACATGTCTAAATCTTGGAGTATCCTAGTGGTAAAGCTATGAATGATAGCCCTATTTTCACGATGTTTTAAATATTTTATCAGTTACTGTGTAGTATTATATTACACATGAATGAAAGAAAAGATAAAAGGACTGTGCTACATAATACGCATGAATTGAAAATTATGATGGATTTTTATAGAATGGGATATCACTTCCACGTGAAAATAAGTTCTTGGTATTAATTCTTACAAAGGACGTAGTAAAAATGACTCATAGGAATATAGTGGAACTGGGATCTTTCACTTTTATAAAAATTCAGATCCTGAGGTTGAAAGAATGTTATGAGACTAAATCTCGCAGCTTTCCTCATACACACCACGTAGACATATAATTATTTATAAATAAATACGCATGCAATCGAGAACGTGTGTGTTCACGTATCATTTTAATTATCCACTCAAACATAATTTGCGTTCGATTAAGCTTACGAACTTAAAGCCACAGTCATAGCCAACATTTTCTGTAACATTATTATTCTTATCGGAGGAGACGAAACTGACCGTAATTTCATAATCGTCCAATCTTTCTGTCAGAATCAATCAAAGACAAAGATCTCACTAAAATTAGAAAAGTATCGTCCCTTTCATTGTCTATTGTCGATATTCTACGGAAGACAAGTGACGCGAAATTGATTCTGCGAAGTGAGCTGGCTACGAATCCAAATAAAGAACAAGTCGGACGAGCTGTGGTGCCTTTCTGTTTTCTGCGACACGTTTGGCACAAGTGGGGATGACAGGGGATGACGTTAATAATGACGATTATTAATAACGAATCTGGGACACAGTCTACGTGGACACGAAGAAGATGATTGTTTCGAAACAATTTCTAATCTGCCGCGGTTTGAAAGGAATGGCAAACAAAAGGAAGCTCCCGGTCAAGCGTGGGCTATGTCACGTATCTCACGTTTCTCGATTATTCGAAACGCGGCCACCCCGCGGCTGGTTACAATCGAACTGGTCAATTTCGAAGACCGGCGTCACGCAATAACGAGGACACCTCCAGGAATGGTCGATACGCGTGCCTAGGGAATGCATCGACATACCGTTAACCCGTTTACGTGTCTGTGGTGTGTGAATCAATGCGCATCGCGCCACTTCGCGATTTGCCTCTAATGCGCGACTGCGAGAACATGCTCGAATTTGGATTCCTTGCGCAACATTTTATTCATTTCTTTATTCGATACATGTGCCGGTGATTATGAATGTGGTGTAAGCCAAAGAACCAACAAAATTGAGATTTCTCTTATTCTGTGTTATATTGATTTATATTTCAATATTATAAAACAATTGTTGCAAAATAGCCGCCACTTTCATAATGAGTCGCAACAATTTCACGTTGATTTCGATAGTGGTGAAAGTCATTTGTTCTCCGTAAGTAATTTGTGAGATTGGAAATAATTACACATTTTTGCATTATGTATTAACCTCAGATGTGGGGCACGGAAAGAAGAAAGAACGAAAAACGCGGAAAATTTTGCTGAAAATACGAGAAAAATTGGGAGAAATCGTGGTAAAGAATACATTACCAAAAATGGTAAAGTTGTTACTGGCAAAGTATTTAAAAATAAAATTGCTTTTATTCGAAAAGGTGTTCGAATTTATAAAGTTTGGAGATCGAAAAACTACGTTTGAGCATTTCTGGGATATGGGAGACATTCAAAGGTTTAAAAAACACATTTTCACACAAGTTACTCGTAAAATTTTACAATGATAAATAAGTAATTTGACATTAGTAGAGCATATATGCTGTAAAACATTTTGTTCAAAAATGGAAAAATATTTTTTAATACGCTTTCATAATCACTATGGGTATGACCCTATTGGAATACAAATGAAAAAAAAAACAAGAAAAATACTACAAACATAAATTTAGCTAACGTAGAGACTTGTACCAATAGAAAAAACGAAAGAAAATTAGTAGAAATTGCAAAAACTAGAACAGCTGATTAAATACATGAACCCTGAACTTTGAATAGCAAAAAATACATGGCTGAAATTACCAGAAGTTATTTGGGAGGATTTTGTATACCCTAGTACTAAAACTGGAGGTTGAACCACAAAAGAAGTCTAGTTTCGCACAATATGCATTAACAATGGATCAGAATTATCGTATCTCGAAGTGTCTCGGCTTTTGGTCTGAACAAAGAAGTGCCTAATAGGTCTCATTTTACAGTAAGGAGCATTAAAAACATCTCCGTTAATAAAAAAATTGACGTAATAATTACTGCGTTGTTGAGCAAGTTAAGTACACATGGAACTATTTCAATGTTATTGTATTTACGTAACAAGAAAAAATCGATGAATCGATAAATTGTTGAACTGGAAGACAAGCAAGGACGTTTTTCTTATCAAACGAGTCTGATTGCATCAGCCATCTAAACCACTTATGACGAATTCTTCTGTCATAAGTTTCTTAACCTAACTGTAATCTAATAAAATTCATCATGCATAGAAACTCTTCGAGCAGTTCCCATATGTCGTATATAACCTTTATTTCGTATATAAGAATGTGAACTATTTCATAAGGGCAGTGCCACTTTCTCATGGGGGGGGGGGGGGGTAACATATCTCACAGGAATTTTTTAATCAACCTCTGTTTCAGTGGACCAAATATTCTATTTGAGAGGAGATATTTTTTAATCTTACACATGTCCCTATTATTCTTTAATTATTTTCAAGTTATAATTAACTGAATCTACGCAATCTTTATATGTAGGTTGAAAACTGGTGTCGTAACATACTTCGCGCTGCGATTTCGAAGTTGGGAGTCTCCTCAACGCAGAAATGCCACTACACTTTCAATAAATTAGTATGCGAATACCTAGATACCTAGTTGGGACTAGTGAATGTTGGTTATGTTGAAAGTGGTTGCTAAGTGATTTACGACACTTTAATAATACTGAATTAAGTCACTTTACTATTTAACTCCATTTAGCAGTATTTAGAAAATTACAAATTTATTACAGTTAACTTTAAGAAGTACAGTTTCTGGTTGGATGGTTCGTAGAGGTGAATATTTCTTGAATTTGCTTGGTGCAGTCGAGATATTGTCTTAAGCCGTCTGGTACTTTCCCTTTTGTGCGATAGTCGCTGCAGAATGACGGTTTCTTAACGTATAACTCTGAATTTTTTGGACGCCAGATAGAGTGGTCGAAAGTATGGATCAGTGTATAAGGTATGTCACTGATTCCGAAATTTTCAAATTTATAGTGCACCTGGAAAAGTGAGCACATTTTCTAGTCTAAAAATCTTAAGACTTCGGAAGCTTATATTACGCCGCAACAAGTTATTTTAAATTAAAAGCAGAGTTATAATAGTTGTTTTTCGAGCTTGTCCTTTGAATTCATCCTTGCATCCACAGATTTACCAGTTAAAATTGACCAGTTAAAGGTATTAAACTGGACTTTGCTGTTGTTGAGTAGACCAAGCTTATTCCAGGATTTTGCTTTTCCTGCTCAGTGGCAAATGACAGGTTGTAACAATATTTTTAACACCGGTGAAAAACTGTGTATAAAGACGATGTAATGCTCCCGACGTAAAATATTTGGGTTGCTCCAGGATCACTAACCCAATTGTGAGTTACCTCAGAAACCACTCCCTCCTTTACAGTGCACAGTGGTCTGGAAAACCGTATTTCGTGGCCAAAATTAAAAACCTCTTTGTATCGATTTTTCCACCCAAAAGTTTTTTCTTTTATATAATTCGATTATTTACAGTAACTTATTTCCAAAAGGCACAATATTATTCTACACGAAAAAAGGAGACTTCATGACCAGAATTGAAAACATCTTTATGTCGATTATTTTCAACAAAAATTTATTTTGTATGATGTAATTCGATTATTCACATTAACTTATTCCCAAAGGCACAATCCTACACGAAAAAGAGGAAATTTCGTGGCCAAGATTGAAAACAGATTTATGTCGATTATTTTGAACAAGAATTTTTTTTTTACGATAAAATTCGATTATTGACAGTAACATGTTTGAAACAGGCACAATTTTATTTGACAGAATGAAAAGAATAAAAGGAACCGTTGTAACATTATCTTTATCAGTAAACTAAAACCTAAAACACTAGAAATTATAACTAAAAAATATAAAAACATAATTATTGTAATTATTTCAAGTATTAAAACATATCAGACTCTTTCGAGCCGCTCTTCCACATCAAGCGCTAGAATACCTCGGGTGTCTATTTGTTAAAATCCGCACAGAGCTAAAGGTTGGAGGAGGGCGCATTTGAAATTTACCTGCTCTTGATAACAATTGTGTAAGCTTTCATATAAAAAATTCCGACGTCTATCACTTTTAATATTTTTTTTTTAAAATCCTTTTCATAATTCGAATTGGTATAAACTTTGCACTCTTTGTACATGTACATTCTGTAATGAGTAATTAAAACAGTTATTTTCACTTTCAACTTCATCATTTTGCCTTCACATCGCTACCTTTGATCGCACAATTATCTGACAGGAGTCAAACAGGGTGACACTTTATAGAAAAACCAATTTCTGCATTGACTACATATTATGTATATGAAGAAATACACGTAAAATATATTTGTCAATTTCTTACGCCAATTATTACAAATTTCAAACACAAAAAAGGGGACGCTATTTCATATTTTTATACTTCAATCTTTTATCAATTTTAATGCACTTTTAAAGAGATAACTGTTAACGATACGTGGAGCATAGGATTTATCTAGCAATGGCCTTGTGTAGCCTATATATTTTTCACCATATTTACATTTGTAGTTTTCTTTAATTAGAGTTTTTTTTAATAATCTAGAAACTCAGGATAACAAAGTAGGTATCGTACATTTATGTACAAGAGAAAAAGTTGCAGGATGTGTAAAACATGTGCCATTTATCGCGCAACCTATGATATGGTCCGTAAAATTCGCGATTTTCATAAAAAAAAATTAAAAAGTCGCGGATTTTTAGTAACCCACAAACACAACCGAATTTTTATTGAAATAATGGTCATATTTCGGCCACCAATTTAACAATTCTGTTTCAGTTTTAGTTCTTATTGGTTTCGCGGGAAACTACGCATGTAACCAACTAGAATCACACTTTGAAATTGGATTATGTCACTTTTTAAGACCACTATTACCTGAAAACTACAGAAGAATGTTAAAATGTTTACCAGTCAGGACCGCCATTTTTAAAGCACATGTATATTTCATACCAACCTTTTTTCAATCTCTATGATAATACTAAACATTGAGTAAAAGGATACATTCGGAGTTGCTTTCATTTTTTCACAAATACATTAAAAAGAAAGCGTTTCTTTCACGGAGAACGACTGCCTAGCCCCTTAAGAGCTACAGTTCGGTACTGGCAGAGAACGCGTGCTAATAAGCGAATAATAAAGAATAATGAGAAGAAGAGCCCTTGGATGTACAAAAAAGTTTCTCGTTATTATAATCTTCTTGGATCAATCTTGAAGATACACATATTCGTGCCTAACGAACGAATTACTGGCAATCGGCTTTTATTATTTATAAAAAAATACCGAAACGTGAATTCGCTGCGGACCTGAATTCAGCTTTTCCTCCATACCTCACTGACAATGAGCGGAAGGTTGAATTCTGCGTAACGTATAAATTCAAGCCGAGTTCGTTTTGCTGCTAGGTGGGCACAACGTTGGCCTGTTATTAAAATGCTCGCGTTGCATGACATCTCGTTTACTCGGCTACGATAATACTGTTGCACCTCTTACTTACCATTCATATTGTATGAGAATTACGCCAGCGCGCCGGGAAATGCTGGCGCGCCGAATAAGGTAGGTATCCGCTCGCGAGTCGCGACACGAGGAGAGATCATGGTCCGCTGCAATTGTAAGTTTGAATATTCGTATTGGACTGACGAGTGAACTACGAAGTGGTCAGCCTGAACGAATTGGATTGTCACGTTTCCAGCATCTATTCTCGCAGTTGAAAGAGAATAACCGGCTTCTCCCGCCGTACGTTTGAAAAATGTCGCAATGGAAAAAGTAGCTCGAGGCATCTACTTGTACACGAGAGACTACACTGCTCCCCGGAGACTGACTGTGTGCACGCACGAGTCGCTCGATTCGGCTAGATTTTCAACTGCCTCGTCAAGTAGTCGTTGAATTTTTCAAAAGACAGTAGGTAGTGCTGACGACTGGCGGCCGACGATACGAGGAAATTTTGGGAAATAAAACGGTTCTGCGACGCTCTGCGCAAACTGTCCTCCATCGTGATGGAGTTAATCGGTGAACGTATCGCGGAGATTTATTTTCATTCCCTAGAACGATTTTTCCGGGCAGTAAAAAATATTAAAGCCGAGCAGGGGGACACTCTGATTGCGTATGGACGTTATGGATATTTCTTCTCGATCCATAGCACCGATAACGAAGTAGAAGCGTTGTGGTGCAAATGGCTACAAGCCGAGCCACGTAAAATATGAGAAACCGGGAAAAATCGTTATACGTTAGGCGACAAATATGTAAATGTTATTGGTATGTTAGATTGATAATGTAAAATGTAATTGGTAACTGGAGTGGGTTGTATATTAGTGAAGCAGTGGTTCTGATGTTACACACGCGTAATATGTCGAAGCTGAGTATATTTAAACGATAACGACGATGAATACAAAACGAATGTGCCTGTTTATGCATCAAGGCAAAGCGTCGAGTATGATGATTGCCAGTTTTACAGAAGTAAAAATTTCAACGTATATATTGGTATCCATATTTCTCACTAGACACTAAACAAATTAGTATTTCAGTTTCTATTGAGAAAAATAATTTTTTCAACATTTATCCCACCACCCTTTTTCCGAAAATTTTTTATCACCATATTGCAGGATATCAAAACCCATGAAACTTTGAATGTATCTTTTTTCGATATCTTTTACGGGTTTGCAGATATTTGCGATAATATGAAACCTCAGAGTTTATTTGAAGGGGTGTTTCCACCCTTAGGATCGTTTCGTTGCCGAAATAAAAAATGGTTACGTTATTACCATCACTTAAACTACTCAGCTGTTCAACTTTGGAATGAGCTGTAGTGAGTGGTGACAAACTTATCTCCCTCTAACTGTTGGTACCCTAGTAGCATTTATTTGCTGGGAGTTTGTTGGGCCAATGACGTGTTATCCGTTGGCCAACTGTTGAAGTGTCGCGCTATTTTTAAATGGGCCAGCGATTGTAACCAACGCAGGCCCAACTGAAGGTTTCTTTCCATAGGCCCAACTGAAGGTTTTTTTCTATAAGCCCAACAGTTTCTTTCCAAAAGACGTCTTACAGACGTCCAGAAGGCGTCTTGAAGAACTTCAATAGACGTCTTAAACACGTCTTTTTCAGGCCTGGTTTAGGAAAAAAAAATTCGCGGTGAGGAGGAATCGAACCCAAACTTTCCCTGCTTACGAAGCAACCGCTGTTCGCACTTACCCAACACATTTCCTTGTAAACACTTCTAATTTCTAGTTACATAACTAGTATTAATTGTTTATAAAAACTGCGCAGTGACGCGAAATATTCTACAAAATATCATCATTCGACCTTTAGACTCATTCTTTAAAATTTCACATTCGTCTCAAGACAAACGTCCTCATTACGTATTTACAAATAAGAAAAGAAAAATCACAACTTGGAATATAATAACAGGTTTTTGGATGTAGCAAATTTTCTGACGTTTGTAAGACGACATTTAATCATCGTTGTAAATTTGTTGTTAATTAACCAACCATAGTAATTGTAGGCCCAACATTGAATATTCGTAGGCAAACTGTCGTAAGTTTTTGTTAATTAACCAACCATAATAATTGTAGGCCCAACATTGAATATTCGTAGGTAAACTGTCGTAAATTTTTGTTAATTAACCAACCATAATAATTGTAGGTCCAACATTGAATATTCGTTGGCAAACTGTCGTAAGTTTTTTGCCGTAGGCCCTATGTTGGGAATTTGTAGGCAAAACGCTAACTATATCCCAACTAATTCCCAACTGTTGGCTACCGTTGGCCAACCAAAAATGCTACTAGGGTAATTACTAACCAGATAGCCGATGGAAACATTGATGGGTTCTGAAATCCATAATTGGTAACTTTATAATTTAGGGCTTTCGCCAGGTTTTCTTGATTTTCGATCACTGTGCGACGGTTGAAAGCTGCTAATTTGATGTGAATAATTTAACTACCGAACGTAAGATTCTGTGTCGAATCGACAAAAATTGCTTCGTCTCTTTTTAGCCTCAGAATACACTCTCGATGTTGACATAGATCTTTCTTTACCAACTGACTTTCCATTGCATATTTGTGTATTATTGACTATTTTCAACCCAACTAATGCCAACCCAACTTGTCCCCAACCTTGTATATCTACAAAGTTTCCAAAAATTCAGGGACTTCCCGGAGCATGCAATATCTCGATACAAAAACGCATCGAAAAGTCCTTTACCGTTTTGGGATCCGAGGATTTGTTCTCGATATATTAATAGTTGAGTATTAGCAGTGGAACTTCCGGGCCGCGCAGTTTAAAGCCGAGACAGCTGAGCGCGAAGCAGTGACTGCTCGAACGCAGGCGCTAATCCATTTTCACAGTTTCAACCAGCGCTGTTGGCTTTACTGTGTGTGTGGGTCTGTATCTACGCGTGCCTCCTGCAGGTGCGTGCGAGCGGTCACTGCTCCGCGCTCAGCTGACTCAGTTTTAAACTGCGCAGCCCGGACGTTCCACTATTAATATTCAACTGTTAATATCTCGAGAACGAAACCTCGGATCTCAAAAAGGTAAAGGATTTTTCGATGGCTTTTTGCTTCAGGATACTGCATGCTCCGGAAAGTCCTTGAATTTTGGGACACCCTTTATATTACTTGTAGGATAGAATCAGGCTGGCTTTTAATAAATTTTGTAACCATTAGCCCATTGATTAAATTTTTAAGGCTTAGATCTATAGCCTTTGACACACAGACTAGATTGTTAATCCGTGCTGCTGTACAATAACGACATATCCCAGAACGTATGCTAATTTGTTGCACATCTATATTTTTGGGAAAAATATTTAATAATGCATGCTGAGAACATTATTTCCAAAATATTCTATTCCGTCGGTTTTACAATTCTGTTTGAGTTCAAAGGCATATTAGGTACCTATGTTGAAAGTATTGAATGGACCCAATTTAATATGTACTCGTGACTAGAAATTACCATACAACCCAAGATTGATTTCTTTAGAATGAGGGGTATCAGTAGAAACGAATGCCTCTTTTCATCCACCACATGCGAAGTGGTTGGATTTTCTATCATCTGGATTCAAAACGTATCTACAGCCACGACATACGAGGTTCGAAAATATAAATATTTCATATTCAGTAAGCATCGAATCTTTTTCAGGTGGTATCCTATGTAATTCGTGTCTGTATGAGGAACACGTAGCGTTTATACTTTCCGCTTATTCCACATAGCTGCTTGGCTAGTGGCAAGAGGAGAGATCGCTCAGAAACGAGCAAAATTTACCGACGGGCTAACGTTCCGAGTCGTCCACTCGGTGAAAAAAGAGAGAAAACGGGTTTACGGCTGCCGGGTCTCGGATTCCATTAACGTCGTTCGGAAAAATCTACCATGACTCGATTGACCGACGAACGCGGGCAAAGTTGCCGCGCGGAAACCGATGCCAGGACGCTCCCGTTGCGTCGAACTATGGAAAGCGTGGCGCAACTGTGGATGGTGGAAGTGTACACGACCGAATAAAATATGTATACGCGCCGCTGGTGTAGCAAGGCTTTAGCCACGGTTCCGGGGTGAACTTTCAAGTCGTCTTACGCGACCGTGAGTTCCAACAGGCTTCCTTCGTGAAAGGATAGAAGGGGTAAAGCACGCCCAGCGAGTTTCGAACTCTTAACTGGTAGAAGCCTGCGATCGACCGGCCGCGAAAAGAAGTTCCGTAACGCAAAACTCGCTAGACCGGAAGCATCGATCGCGTCCTCGGCGCGCGAGAAAAACGTTTACGAACGTGTGCGCCGGGATTCCGCCGCAACGACTCGGCGTGTTTGGATCGGGGGAAAGTTTCAACGAGCCTCCGTGGATACTAGCGTGTTCCAGGGCTTGGGATTAACGAAAAGGCACGCTCGGGGTCTTTCGGGATCACTGTATCTGTTAGTGCCAGCCGTTGGCGCGGTTTATGACATGGTCACGTGGCATCCGCCATTTTTCAGTCGAGGAACTTTCGGTCCAAGTCAGCATGTGTTTACCAGACTTATTAAATGCAAAAACTTCGTCTTTTATCTTCTTTTAATTTGAAGTTTAAAGTCACATCGCCTAAATCATTAGCAACTATACATCAGTTTAACAGCATCTTTAGATAGTTCTTATAGGGAGTGCGGGAACAATGATAGTCTATTAATGTAATATCATCTTGAATAATTATATATAATTAATTGTATGTAACAGTCGTTGGCTTTGAACGTTTATGAAATTATGTTCTCCAAGTTCATCACAAAATTCCATATCTCGCTCTTCGACCAAACTTATTTATATTAAATCTTACGTTTCACTTTGTTATTATCATTGATTTATTATATAGTGGCCTTGCACTCAGTAGTAAATTTAATAAGTTCAGTGTCGCTTGAACCTGAGGACTTGAGCATAACTACCACGGGACGCACACCAGTGTCAGTGCGTTAATAGACCCCTAGTGAACCTGGAAGCAATTCTGGCGAAACGCCGGGACAATATTCGAAAAGGACACGGCGTACACCCGGAAACGCCAAGAAGTGATTACCTTGTTCTTTGAATCAGGGCCTTCATTCTCATTTCTTTTACGGTATCTTGTCACAGAACGATGCCCATAATGGTCTCCGCTACGATTCAATTATCGAGTCGACGATGGGTTCGCGTTTCTCATCTGCAACCACTGTTGATGACACGTTCGGACCAAAACGAGACAACGGCCGGAACTTATTTCCGGGCGGATCTCCCTCCCTGCAAGTGCCCTGGAATTGAATACTCGCACAAAAAAAAGAAGGAGAAGAAGGTAGATCCATTACGTGAGATCTTTTTGCTAGCGAAAAGAACGGGGAGACTCCAAGGAAGCCAATTAACGTAGAGTCCGACGCTCCGCTCGCTCTTAATATGCTTGTATTTTACATTCGACACACGTCCGATGTACGCCTTCATGGACATACCCCTGTGCTACTCGTTTCAACCAAATTTTTTTTATCGTTTTCCCTGCTATTCTATCTCGTTTTTCGTCCTTCTGCCTCTTTCATTTTTCTTCGCGATGCTATTCCCACGTTTCTTTAATGCCGTCCCCCTCGCGGTTTCCTCGTTTATATTCGAACGCGGGAGGAGTTTTCTCGCTTTAGTAAATAGTTTCCAACCGTGTAAATAAGGAAACGCAGGGGGTGGGGCGAGTGCACCGCGGTTGCCGTGCAACGACCGTAAATCACATCAAATTTCAGGTGGGGTTTTCAGCTTTACTGTGAAAAGGATCGTTCCTCCCAAATTAGCCGAACACGGCACCAAAACGTTTCTATAGCATCGTAATTGACGTTTTTTCTTCCTCCATCTGCTGCCGCTGTTGCTCCTACTCTTCCTCTACCCGCAGTCAAACAGTGATTTTAAATCGTTTAAAATGGCATCGGCCGATTCGTGGCTTCTTCTCTCCACTATACGTGCTAAATGAAACTTTTCGCACGATAAAGCTTAAAACTGAAATCAGATATGCCATTGTTATTAGGTGGTAGAATTGGAGGTTAGAGACAAATGAAATGTTCTTTATTCCTTGAGCAGTACACAATTTGTTACGCGGATACGAAAACACGGATTAAAACTAAATACAGTGCTCCTAGTTTAAGCTGATAATTTTTTCTCGGTTGAGCTGATAAAAAATCAACCTTTCTACCATTTCTTATTTACTTCAGACCTGGGGACCCGCGCAACTGAACGCTCGACAGCCGAGAACAATGAGGCCATAAAATAGAAGGATAACACGTTACAAAGTGCAGAATATCAAGTTCCGCATTTCTCATCCAATCTTCATCAAAGTGACTCCAATCGATTCCCTGCGTGTTTCCCGATTAAGGGACACCAAAAATTATGTAAATCGGAATATAATTAACGAAATTACATAAAAAGTTAATTCGCAAGATTTAAAGTCAACTTTGTTAAAAATAGTCCGATTTACATGGAATTTGGTGTCTTTTAATCGGGGAAACAGAGGGAATCGAGTGGTGTCGTTTTCATGAAGATCCAATGAGAAATGCGGAATTTGACATTCTCCCCTTCTTAATGGCTAGTGCTATCCTTGGCTTCCTGGTCCCGTATTCTCGAATGTCGTAAGCCATAAAACTCAGTGAAGCGTGAAATCGGAGGTGAGACATTCGTCTACCTCCCCGAATAAGAGATACTTCCCGGACCCTGAAATTATCAGCTTAACGGAGATCAACCGTACATGCATATAGTAACTAAGCAGAGCTTCTGTACCGAGTGACGAAAGATACATTTGGCGGCTTGATCTTTCAGGATAGATACTCTTGACCGATCGTTTTCGTGCCCCTTCAAAGTTCTTTCACCTAAAGGTGAGACTACTACCGTTCCCTATTTGTGTTTGTTAAAAAATAAAAAGAAAAGGAACGCAATTTCTAATTCTGATCAGTCCTGCAACCGGATACGGTTTTCTATATCGTTTGAATTGGGCGCTCAAATGTATTTTTGAAGATGGAACGAAGCAGTTTAAAATTAAAATAAAAAATTAGGATCAGACTAGAATAATAATTTAATCTTTTTTGTTGTATCGTATTTAGAAAAATTCACTGTTTAATTTCTGTGGCGAGCGGAACGCGTTGCAGCAAGTTCCAGGAAACGTAACGCGTCAAAACAAACGGTCGCGGATCGCGACCTTTCCTCGCCCTAGCGACGAGCCTTTCGAGACCGACGTGGAGGGGCTAAGCCACAGCCGTCTTTAATACTAGCCGTGCTGAACAACGTGGCAACACCGCTCATGTGAGGCTCGGGAGTCCGACCGTGTCCGACTCTTGAATTTTGGGAGCCTGGCAAGTTTTGTGGTGGACTTTGTTGATAGACGTTGATTAACGCTTTTTTAGAAAAATTCATACAAATATACGAAATTTTTAAATAATTACATACCAAATAATATGTAAATACTACAATTTTTTGTGGTTCGGTAAATTTCCTCACCACCTCAGGGGTATTACCGTGGCGCGTTACCGTTTGAATCATAAAGTGGCTGGTTCGCCAATAGCCCTATCACCCCACATAATAAAATAAAATAAAAACGTAACAAAAATAACAACAATGTGTTCAAAATTGAAAACAAAAAATAACAATGATAAGATCTACCTGAAAGAAAACATTACAAAAAATAACAATGATATTACCTGCCTCAAAGAAAACAGAAATAATCTTTGAAATAAATGGAATAGAATGTTAAATCTTGAAATAGGGTACTAATCAAATAAAACAAACTACATACGTGCATACATACATACATACATACATATTAAAGAAAATACACATTTATAAGTTAAACGTGTTACTACTCTAACTAAAAGTCTTCAATTTCCGTTTACTTAATGCAACATTTCTATTTATATCTAACTGATTATTGTTTATATTTTTGACATAGTCATTTAATAAAATATTTGAAAAAACAGATATTAATTTAAACAAAATATCGCGGTAATCTTTTCCACAAATGCCAGTTTCAGAAAATGGCAAGTAATCCGAATCTGATCTAATACTAAGATATGTTAATGTATATAAAATATTTTTGTGATTCTCAGACCGTAAAAGTTGCGATTCCAAATTATTATCATTTATTATGGCTTCCATTATTGCACACGTATGAATCAATAAGGTTGTTACTTCCTCAGTGGGAATAGAAAGGTCTTCTCTTTGTAAATGATCAAAATATACATTTCCTACAGGGTTTTCTTTATCCTCTACAATCAATAATTTACAGATATTACAATTTCATTTTTTGGAAACAGAATGAGATCCATAACCGGATATATAAATTTTAATTGAATCGTCTGAAACAGATTCAGATAAATATTCATTATTAAATATTTCTAAAACTCGAGTTACATCAACCGAAAAATTATGACAATCATTATTGCTGTTGTTACATTTCTGAAATTTATTTTGAATGCTAGCAAAAGAAATGAGTTTCCTGATTTTTTAAATATATGATTCAATCTAATTTTTTTCTGCATAAATTACTTCATCGTATGAAATATAATTGCACCCGGATAAAAGTCTATAATTTCCAAATCGTTTCTCTAATTTCTCAGCTGTAAATTTTCCTGGTAAAAGATATGATATATTAAAATTGTAATCAGCATTTTTCTTCTCCTTGTTAGTTCCGTGCTAACTTAGTGAATTATGCTTACGATAAAAAAGGCTCTTTCAATATTTTAGCTGTCTTTAATATATTTCTGGGTATTGAATTCGAAAAACACAATTTTATACCATATATCCTTTTTCACTATTAATTTTATTCATTCGCTTATTCCAACATAAACACATCAAAGAAAGTAGTGAGAAATCTGTACGTGATAGAGCAAATCTGAGGTTATTTTTGCATTTAAAAATCCGGATTTCTATAAAACCAGCATACATTTTTAAAAAAGTTTATATGACCAATTTTGCAGCCGTGTATTGTCAGTGGGACCAAGTGTGACAAAACGGACATGCTACGGCTCTGTCGACAAAATGGATTCGCAGCGTTGTGGTATAATGTAAACACGGGGACCAATCTATCGATAATTTTCCTTACCAGTCTTACCATTTCCCACCAAGCTTTCCCTTGCGCCCTGGATTTATCGTCCCTCCACACAACGTAAATCGTGCTTCAATGACCCAAAATAAACTTGGCCAAGAGAACACCGAGCGCCCGTTGTCTACCACATTGGCCCATAATTTAACGTGCTAACCAATATCGCTAGGAGCAGCTCAAAATTGCGTTCCGAAGATAACGCGAAAATTTGTAAGCTTTCTCGGAATTCCACCGTTATTCCACCCTCCTTCTCTGATACGTAGAATTTTAATCACGTCAGAAAATACCTAAAATTATCGCATCAAAAATTTTCGATGCTTTTGACGGTAGAGAAAAATCTCTGAAGAGGAAATTGTTTAGTTGGGCGTGTGTGTGGGAGGGAAAAGAGGTCCTCAAATATTAAGCTTTGGCTGTTATCGAGGCAAATTCGCACAATCATGTCTTCTTCTTTACTGCATCGTTAGTTCGCTCTCCTTGAAGTAGCGATTAACGATGCTTGCCTAGTTCACAGTGATGGATGAACTTTGTTCACAAGGTAGAATTTCTACCTTACTTTCAATGCTTAAACTCGACGCGTGATTGACAATAAAATATGAAATTTAAGTTGCTCGTGTTGGAATCTATTAGAATTAGATTATTAGATGCATGGATAGAATGAGAGCAAAAGGAGATCTCTATATAAATAGTAACTATCATATATTACACAACAGTAAAAAATAACCCAGACCTTTTACAGAGTACTCTATAATTGTAACTTTTAATCTCCCTTGCTACTTTGAAGTCTCAACACTCTTATTCTGCTCGATTCTGCATTTTTTTTTGCTCCTCTCGAGCCATTCTTTTCACTGTACTAATCGATTACACACAGGCCATACACTTATGCCATATGTCTTCTTGCATCCGAAAAGTCCATGTGCATTTCAAAAAATTATTCGGATGTGCTCCAAACACCCACTTGATCTTTTCTGCTCATATGATCCAAATCGTTTATCTTATATTTATATAAGAATAATATCTATATTTACTTAATCCAACATAATTTAACAACTATCGAATGTGATATTTTAAAGGACATCACTTTAACTCCACCTCTCTAGTAAAGAGTTAATGGGTAATGAGACTGTAGAGCCCGGAAAGGCAGCCCGATTTTGAGAATTTTTTTATGCGAGTATTGTGAATGGAATACAAAATTTGTTTGAAAGGCTTTAGTATACATATCTTGAAGTATGATCACAATTTTTAAAAATTTTTTTAATACAAAATGGCGGCGCCACAGCTCAACAAAAGAAGCTTCTTCTGAAAAACAGTGTTTCACGACCGGAAAGATTTCTCCTTCAATTTTTTACCTAGAACAAAAAACAAAAATTTTTGAATTCTATATAAGATTATCTCGGGAAGTACACGAAGAAATTAAAAAATACTGCTTTTTGTACGAATGGTGTGATTGAACAAAAC
Source organism: Andrena camellia (assembly GCA_029448645.1). Taxonomy (NCBI): domain Eukaryota; kingdom Metazoa; phylum Arthropoda; class Insecta; order Hymenoptera; family Andrenidae; genus Andrena; species Andrena camellia. The sequence continues at coordinate 10,116,343 of CM055678.1, forward strand.
GTTTCAACAATTTCGAGGTTGTAGCCATTCCGTGTTTTATTCAATCACGCACCATTCTTACAAAAATCAGTAGTTTTTAATTTCCTCGTGTATTTCCCGAGATAATCTTATATAGAACTAAAAAATGTTCAGTTTTTTGTTATAGGTCAAAAATTGAAAGAGAAATCTTCCCGTCCTCGAAACACTGTTTTTCAGAAGAAGCTGCTTTTGTTGAGCTGTGGCGCCGCCATTTTGTATTAAAAAAATTAAAAAAAATTGTGATCATAGTTCAAGATATGTACAATAAAGCCCTTCAAACAGATTTTGTATTCCATTCACTATATTTGCATAAAAAAATTCTCAAAACGGGCTGCCTTTCCGGGTTCTACAGTATCATTTCCCCTTAACAATTTAAATATGCCCAATTTGATCATGTTTCTGGGTTTCAGTGAATTTTATTTTATTTATTGCATATAAAAACTCAAATTTCACAAAAAGTGGACATACAATATTTGTGCACTAAGCCATCGATATGAAGTTTGACGTACTAGTTTAAATGCACTCTGTATATAGTTTAAGTACTTCGTCGTCATATACAGAGGGTGGCCAAATTATTATACTCAAAACATTTTCGTCAATTTCGGCTAAAAAATATTTTTTCCGATAAATCCAACGAAGTGCTTTTATAGAGCAAACATTTCTCTATAATTTCATTTTTGGAGTTTTGTTGTATGATTTTTATTGACCGAGTTATTCGCGATCAAAGCAAAAAAAGGTACTTTTCACTTTGAACACCTATAACTTGCGAACTCATGATGGTAGACAAATTTTCGTAAGTGTTTTGGAAAGCTAAGAACGTTTTCTTTCAGAACCTTTAGTTGCCAATTTAAGATTTTCTTTTAATCGTATTAAATCCATTTTAAAATGATCCCAAAAATTGACGAAAATGTTTTGAGTACAATAATTTGGCCACCCTCTGTACTTATACTATATTAATGTATGTATTATTATTATTTTTTATTATGTACTCATTTTATATTTCTAGTAGGCGGGCAAATGAGTATAAGTCAAACTGTACCTGAAGCTTAAACAGTTTCTTTTTTGTTTCTTTTTGTAAATCGAAGTTAAAAATCAAAGTTTCTTTTAACATATATGTTATCAATTTTCACGTCCAAAATTTTACACCTGATCTTATATAGCACTTTAAATATTCTAAGCTCTTCCTGCTGCTCTTCCTGCAAAACTAATAATTCTGACTTATACTCGTTTACCCAGCCACCAGAGATATATGACCTTCTTCACCGCTACCAGAAGCAACGAAAATCTGCGTAGTATGATTTACGTCGAAATCGTTTTCCCATTTGCATCTCGCGTTTTGTCGCACCTTCGAGAGCGATACTAATGGTCAAGCCACAAGTACAAAGGTTTTCTTACATGTCGCGAGTGCGAGAGTGGGAAGAATGCGACGTAAATGGTACACTTCCGCGGAAGTATCCCTGGGGAAGGCGACGGTCGCCATCGCATGTTCCAGAGGTAACGTCGTTTTCCGTCCCTTTCTTGCTCTTTCCCTTCTTCTTCTCTTTTGACAATGTGCCCTTATTCTTTCTCGCATGCAATTCTCTATATCCGCCGGAGTTTTACGAGCACCAGGTTACGAGGGTGGTGCGCTGTTTTTTTTTAAAGGATAAGAAACGAGAATGTAAAAAGGGCAGCGGCGCGGTCTCGTTGAAAACAGAGGTATGTACACGATAATTACGCTCGGCTGGTGCGTAGGAACAGATGGTGAAGTATCAGTCGACCTAGCACCGGTTAATGCGCCTAGGTACACCTTTATCTAAAACATTCAGGCCCGCTCGTTACTCCGTGTCGCACTCGACAGCTCCTTACGCGCTGCTCGCTTTGTGTTGCCACGAGAGTGTCTCGTTTTCAGCGTTTAAATTTCGTTCCTGTGGCCACCGGTTGGAACAGCTTGTTCAGAATGGGACCTACATTGTCCGGCAAGTTCGCTTGTTTAGTTGTCGGATTCGCAAACGCCCGAAATTTGTACGTATACCAAGTTCGGTAGAAGTGGAGCTGCAAACTTTCGAAGATAGAAGTCCTAAAGTGTGTCTTTCAATGGCGCGAGTGACTTCTCACTGCCAGAACGCTAGTCGTATTTATGCCACTTGTACAATGTGAAATGCAAGCTTCCTAGTAATTTCGTATAATTAATGGGCGACTTAGTGAGTTTACCGATACGTAACTATTAGTTCTATGTAGTAGGTACGTTACTGATCGTTGTTGATTTTTTATATTGTACGTGATATGCCAACTACGTATTGTTTCAAAGTGTGTATCACCCTCGCTAAAGGAATTTAGTAGAAGCCTGGCGTTCATGGTTTTATTAACGTTTAGCACTTACAAGGGAAAATCTCCAAACCTGAAATTTAAAAAATTATGAAACTTTGGGGATATGTGGAAGATATATAGATATGTACTACGACTTTTTTTGCTGCCCAAATTCATTCTGAGGGGGTGAAATTGATCCCTGAAAATCCAGCTGTTTTCCGATTTTGCGTTATAACTCGCGAACTGTGAGAACAGTAAGTTACCAAATGATAGTCCGAATTAAGGGGGTAGTGGACTATTACAGCTTCAAAAAATTAATTATTCTTTTTACTGATTTTGAAAGCCTTATCCCCTATGCACATTTTCAACAAAATTTCATGAAGAAATTCAAATAATTGTCGAAGTTATAGCAGCGAACGTGATTGAGTGCACCGTCGAGTAACGGCCTCGCAGAGCGGTATTGGCATAGGGGACTTAACTTTGAAGCCGGTTTTCTCGAAACACTATTTTCAGAAACGGTGTACATCATAACTCTTGAACCAATGAATATTTTCACTTGAAATTTTTACTGGACCTATAGAATTCCTTCCTCTACAGAGTGGAATCGCCGCATCAACATTGGATGTTCATAAAACATTTTATAACTGATTAAAGACGATTTTTTCCGTAAAAATGTGGGGAAAAAATTGAATCGTGTGTAAATTCCACAATTTTTGTTCAAATTCATCGGCAAGTTTCCACTCTGTATATATTGGTGTTTAGAATAATCACCTCAAAGCATTTTGCTTTCAGATGATTGGTTCACCTGAATCGATATACACCACCTGCAGCGACGCGCCGTAGAGGGTTGTCTTTAACGATTAATAACTTCGACAATTTTATACATACCGACGATTTTTTTTTTTTGTAAATACTCGCAAACGTGCCCACAATAGATTGTCAAACGCACGACTATAACGATTGTTTGGTATCAAAGTAATTTAGCGTCAAAGAAACTAACGATTTTATGTATCCAATAGTCCACTACCCCCTTAAAAGAAGTAACTTTGGCTGTACTTCCGAAAGGCACCAGTGGCCGATAGAAATGAAACCTGGTGGGTATTACGAGGGGTTTGGAAAGACCCCAAATATTAAATTTTAGCTTCGGGTATTTATTAGATTCCGAGATATTAATAAAAAACTCAGTTTTTCTGTTGACTTATTCCGACACAACGCATTTCACTTTCCAAATTGTCCCGAGTATTAGTGTTGGTTTGGACTAGGTTAGCGCGGGGGGCGCCCACTTGCGAGTGCGTAAAGCGTGGTATCGAACCGATGTGTGTTTGGAAATTGAAACCAGCAACTTGCGAATGCGACCCATTCTATTATACAGGATGTTCTTCTACTGATAGTTAATATTCTAGGGGATGATTCTACAGGCCAAAATAAGATGAAAATATACAACAGAATTTTTTAATATCGCGCTTCGTTTTCGAGAATATTGACTTTGAATTTCAACTAAATATGCTTGCCTTTCTGGCGCCTGAGGGGCACGCGGAAGTAAGTGGAGCGCGTCCAGCTGTCCGTGAAACAGTTTGGGGCGGGGTGTGGGGTGGGGTGGGGGAGAGGATCCCCAGGTAGGGGATCAGCACCTACGTCCAAAGAAAAATTAAAAAAAAAACAATTTTTTATTAATATTTTGGAAACTAATTAATACCCGAAGTTACAATTTTAGATTTAGGGTCCACACCCACTCCCCACCCGTCCCCCCAGACCGCATCTCGATGGACCACCGGTGCCTTTCGGAATAATATCCGTAACTTTTGCCTGAAAACATTTTACAGTTCGCGAGTTAAAACAAAAAATCAGAATATAGCCGGATTTTCAAGGGTCAATTTAACCCCCTTAGAGTAAATTTTGGGAGCAAAAAAAATGCGTAATACATATCTATATATCCTCTACATATCCCCAAAGTTTCATAATTTTTTGAATTTCCGGGTTTGGGATCTTCCCTTGTTAGAGACTAACTGTACCAACACTATAACTTACTACACTAAATAACTATTAGTAACAGAAGGAAATATGTATATTGTGTGAGAGTTGACGAACATGTTACTATAAGAGGAGCAAAAAATATATGAATAGGCCAAATGTCTTGTAAAACGTGTACTTCATATTTTTGTATCAGATTTTTGTGGTCCGATAACCAAAACGTAATGTTTGCTCGAACTGAAAACTACTATATACATTTCTTGATAATATGTAACCAGTTCCGAACAATTAGAAGAGTGATGGGGCATACTTTTCTACTGTTTATAAAATTGTACAGGACATACGTACATATGGAGCGTTCAGAAGCCAATCAGTGTAAGCCCAACTTTCCCCGAAATGAGTTATGTAATTCAAAAACCTCTTTATTGTTAAAACTTTCAGTTGATAAATTATTTAAGTCACCACTTTCATGCGTAAGCAATAAATGGCGGTACTTATATTGACCACGGAGTTACTAGGTAAAATGATTCTAAGGACAAACAGTGTAAATCTCGGCTTTAATTTTTAATGCTAATGGACTTACACTGATTTGCTTCTGAACTTTCCATATGTTTGTACGAATCCCACATCGCACCCGTAGCGGAGAATTATAATAAACTCCTGCAGCGACCGCGTTAGATTATATTCAAAGGGACGGTGACGTAGTTGGAAAATCAATTGTCGCTGTGTTTACTGTTAGACAGGTGCCCACCATACCGCACACGACCCGCAAATCTTGCATTGTGGAAACGTTACCGAATACCCGAACCCAAGGGTTGTAACTATGTACAATGTCAATTAGTAGTCAACATGATAGAGCAAATCACTAACAGTGCAGTTGGCCTGTAAAGCATGAAAATCCTCTACTAATTACCGTTGGGGTCCTTCACCTCTGATCTTTAATATTGTATTTAGTCTAGAAGACATTAATAGTTTATCTTTCGCTGTCACGTACCTGTGCGTGATTTCACGATTTCCATTTATCACTGCGCGGGAACTGAAAAATTCAATGTTATTTCATATTTATCGCTGATAAAGCTGTACCATTCGAAGACTTGTATTCTATCTACCAAATGCAGTGGGGAAGATTTTCACGAATTAATGAATTTGAAATAGTTTGAGACAAAATACTAAAAACTGAAATATTTCCATAAGCAAATACTGTTTGAAAATACTATTTCATTTAATGCTTAAATCAAGTACTATTTCATTAAATCATGAGCAAATATTACTTACTATTTACACTCGGATTTGAATATAGGAAATAGGGGATCGAAACTAGGAGATACAAATTTCAAAACTAAATAGATCATGTTGCTAACGAGCAACATACCTTCTTAAAATTACATTTCTTATAAGTATTTTTGAACGCAGGTATGGACTTATGTTTACACACATTTTTTGTGATTTCACTCAGTCAGCCATTATTTGAAATCTACTTAGGTATTGTTTGAAATATTATTATTTGAAATACTATTTTCTTATATTTCAATGAAATATTACATTTCATATTATATTCTATTTTATTTCATATTATATAAATATTATATCACATTTCACAATAGTATTTGTATGAGTTACTATTAAAATATATATTTGCAATATTATTTCTTTACGTAACTACTATTTAAAAGAAAAGTTTATTTATCAAATCCTGTATCACTCGAAGAAATAAAAATATTTATTTCTATTTATCTATTTCAAAAATATATTTCCCCCAGTCCTGGAAGCGAGCTGAAGTTTGCTAGAAAAACGTGCGGCCTGTTAAGTGTTGAGTTGATTAGTGATCTGTGGCAATAGATACCACTGTTCTTGCCACCGCTGATTGAAATTGCAGTGAACTATATTTTAAATAGACGATGAAGCGGTATGAGTAATAGTATTTATAATATTTAAGAACACCAATATAATTAGTACAATAGAAACATATGTGTAAGTATTTCTGAAGTTTTTAATCCAGGATTCACTTTGTATCGTGTATGATATCTAACCAAATTTTCTCAAGAAGTATCATACCTATGCATTTTTTACGTTAACATAAATGCTTTCCGATTGGTTGCTCTTACATTATATGAATGAATGTATTTTTAGATGATTAGTACGGTCTATGAATTGTGTTTTAGGAAAGCGGAAATTTTGAAAAAACAAAGACTTCTTAAGTACCTTTTTTGAAACCTTTCTGCTCATATGGCTCTAATATTCTTGGAACTCATCTCGCAGTAACTATTTAATTGCTAGAATGGTTCAGAGTCCAGTGCATGAAACGTTCAGCTGGCTGAGAATCCCACTTTACGATGTTCACCAGGCCATAAACCGGAGTTAAAATGCAAGGGACTTCGGGTCCTCGTCTGCCTAATTTGCGCGATGTAACGCCCCCGTACAGTTGTAATTGGGTGTTACAACTGTCGCGCGAAGACGGGCTATTCTTTGGACGGTGCGCAGTGGACATTTGCGTGACACGCAGTTAAGAATTAAAATTGAAAAATGGTATTTCCTGTTATTGCAGTTTATTCTTTATCTAGCATTGTTATAGTTAAGTACGATAGTTTGATTAACTAAGTAGCAGTTTAATAATTAAACACTTCATACAACAGTGTTGGAATATTAAATATAAAATATAAACGTTTTTCATTTAATAATTGGAAACTGTATACATATTTCTGTGGTTGTAAGGAAAAACGACCCATGTCACATGTTTTCACTTTCGAGATATTGTCGTTGAAAGTTCTAAACACCAATTCTTCTTATTAGCAATGTTTCTTTGTTTCCTTCTTACGATATAAACGTATATTTCCTTCACTTTGCATAATATTCAATATCCGTATAATTAACGTAAATAATAATAAACGAAATAGAAATAATTTATAGTCCACTGGACTTGTGTTGTTCTGCTTGACCGTGTCGCAGTTAACGGGTCATTCCTGTAATCACGCCGCAAAATTTGGCAGCATTCAGGTTTTTTCTCAGTGAATACAATGGATAACAATGTCAACCTTTTTTTTTTTCATTTATTAATCTACTTATTAAGTATACGAAACAATTTTTTAAATACACTTTTAATTATGTTTTTCCAATGTTATCTTACACAAAATACGTTATAGTATATGCAGATAAATAAAAATAGAAAATAAAAAGCGATCACAAAGGAAAGATACGTCGTATTCTCCAAATTTTGTGGACTTACGTTGTTTTGCCAAATGCGTATTAATTGAATATTGGACTTCGGTTAAATTGCATTATTTTTTCAACGTATAAAATTCGTTTTCATGCATTTGTTTCTGATAAATACATACATCCAATATTCTACAGTTGAATTAATGCATAAACTCAAATTTTTTGAAATTGTGACATGGGTCGTTTTTCCTTACAACCACAGATTTATTATTCGCTACTCTGAGGAGAAATATAACAGGATGCTCGTTAAATACTGAATTCGTTTCTGAAACAGAAAGCGCCTAAGATACCGTATTTCATTTCATTCCCCATGTTTGAGTACGTGTTAGACTTGATAGTTCTAATCTGCAAGGAATCTAGTCGCTATCTAGGGAGATTGTCAATGTCTTAAGACCTGGAGAGTTGCTACAACTTTTGCTAGATTTCGAAGTAAACTGCTACCTAGGAGTTGTTCGGAGCGCATCACGCGAAATGTTGTATCTGATCGCTACTGGCAAGACCATCTTCATGTACACCGTGATTTAGTACTTAGGCGCATGCGTGTTTCAGACGTTGTTGCGTTATCCTTGCCTCGCATTTGGATATCGAATGCTAAAATTTACATAATCACCGTCAAAAAAATTATAACCATTGGGGACGATATCGCTAACTTGGCATTTATAGTAGCATAACTCAAAAAATTTCAAATATTTTTTTTTGCATAAATTGGTTTCATAAAGTACAGTGTTCTTATCGTGTAATAAAGCGGCACATTTCTAACTTCATTAGTTTCACAACAAAGAGCAGATGTGTCGTTATCGAATTGAATGGTTTCTCAAGAACACCGACGCATTTCCAGTTGTTTCTTGAATTATGTTATTTCTTGAATAGTGGCATAAGTATTCATTTTTCGTTGTGTGTATTCATTGTCTTCAATAATATTGTAATTTATGAGGTTTTCTATTATTCTTTTACAATCCGATATTTTGTTGCAAATAAATTGTACGTTTTATTTTATTTCAACATGGGTTACAACTTGAAATGGAGAGAATTATATTTCTCGAATAACGGCGCAACTCAAAAGAGGATGTAAAGTGTAGGGTTGATTAGGGTTGATTTGATATTCTGTTGAATTTCTTGGTGAAACCTTAATTTGGGCAGATGCAAAAGTAGAGTCAATTTAAACAAATTATCTGATCAGTACTCAACTATTTGACAAATGCAAATTTTAAACTGCTTTTCCTGTAAAATTTACATTTTTTGAGTTATGCTCCTATCAGCGTCAAGCAGCGATATTATTATACACGAAATTTATACGTCGGAAATGTATATTTTCAATACATGAAATGGGAATTCATTAAGGGTGTACTCTAATGTAACTGCCCGTTTTTTAACGCCATCTTCGGGAATTTATTTAACAAAAACTATGAGTTTATACTATCTGGCGTTTTGCTTGCATATTAAGGTATGTTTGAAGTAATACTCAGAATTTTTTTTATCTTTTTTATCCCACATATACAATAATATACATAAATATTTAAAAAATTCTTTTCTGACGGGCGTTGGTGTGGGAACTGTTCTAGTCATCTAAAATGGAAAAACTAAAGTTTATTTTATGCTTGGAAGCACGAAAGATATTCTATCTTGTATAAAATTCATTCTACAGAACGAAAACAGCTAAATTTATCAGCTAAAATCGAACATTTTTTCCAAAATGCTGTCATGCAGCAAATTTTTATTCTTAGGGGACTTCTGTGGTTCCAACCATAGCGACAAACATAATACAGAAGATGAACCTTAGTTTTTTCATTTTGGATGACTAGAACAGTTCCCACACCAACGATCGTCGGAAAAGATTTTTTTTAAGACGCTTACGCCGCCGAATATATCTATGTATATATGCGATAAAAAAGATTAAAAAAATTCTGAGTATTACTTCAAACATACCTTAATAAGCAGGCAAAACATCGGATAGTATAAACGTATAGTTTTTGTTAAATAAATACTCGATGATGGCGTTGAGGAACGGGCAGTTACACTAAAGTTACACTACCCCCTTAATTTGGAATCCACAACTATTTCGTTAGAACGGGAACAATATTGGTTTTTAACCAAATTGATTTATGGTTATTTAAGAAAGCCGTATTGTTCAGAATGATCAATAGTGGAGTAGAGTATCAGTAGCCTCATCGACTTCTGCAATAATCGACAAACACAACACATTGTCCCGCTTAATTTTTTTTGCTTTCTGCCCCCATTCACGGCAGAAACGCGTTATGTCCTTAATTCCAGTTTTTCTTGCAGTGTCTATCCCATGATACTTTCCCCTCTTCCTTCGTGGTGCGCGATTTCCGGGAAAGCTTGTAGATATTGCAATATCCGACTCTTCGAAAACTATTCGTTCGTTCAACCTTCCAAGATGTACCAGCGGCGAATGAAGTCGGAACTGTCACGAGGCAGCATGGACAGCTTGTCGGCATCCTTTACCTGTAGTTGTCACTTGATTCGTAAAACTCTACGTAAAATGACAAATCTAGTGCGATTTAGGTCATCGAACTATAATCTTGACGACGACTGTCTTCGTCCAGCCATTTAGATTGAGACCCGCTCAGACTCTTCCACCAAAAATTTTAAAGCGTTTACTGACGATTGTTTCTCGCTGAAAAATCAGTATGTACAGAAATGGATTTGGGTACTGGTCCCTTATAAATGTGCCACTAAACCGATTTGCTCGTTAATGAATTAATTAATGAATTCTCTAACTTTAATTTAATTTGCTCAAAATTTACATTGGTTTTTTTTACACTTTTCTATTTTTATTCAGACATTTCTTCGAGTTTAAAATGCTAATTTTTCATGAATATTTAATTAAAATAATAATACCTTAGCCCTTAAAAGTGCTTCGAACACATTAATGTTCTCAGAGTTAATGTGCCCGTCCACAACTCTGTGCCCCGAGTTAATGTGCCTGTCCTGTATAATGTTCCCGCAGTTTATGTGTTGTTTTAAACTTCGAACACTCAAAAAAAGTCTCTAAGATAGGTGTTTCCATTACAAAAACAAAATATGCAAATATAAATTGGTTATAACTAAAGTCAGCATTGAAAGTTTTAATTACTTTTATAGCGAAAATAAGATTAAGTTTGCCAGTTACAGGGAAGGGAGCGGGTACATTAATGCGAACAAGCATCTCACGGAATTAGTAGATTCACTTGAAGGAGTACTAAAACGTTTCAGAAGTGTTTATTTTGTTATTTGTTCATAAAATTAAACGGCTTTATGATATAATTAACAACTTTATACAAGTGCAAATCACGATAATTATCAATTTATCCACTTCTGTTTAAGCACCGTGTTTCTTAACTTTTTTGACCTAATTAGCTAAAATATTATGAAAGTTTACTACCTGATTGATTAAACGCATTGTATAATCGTATAATAAAATTACGGTAATGAATATTTTGTGCTTGGGTATATAGTTTTCACGCACAAATGTACAGGGACGTAGATTAATATTGTACCATAAAAATGAACAAAGAAGTGTTTTTTAATGTATTATTTAAACAAATGGAGTTTTCGGGAATCTGTTTGCGCAGCTGGATTCTTGATTAAAAAATATACAAGTTTGCCGTGTATACAGTTCTTCTAGCTCTAGTAGTTCCCAAGATATTCGACCAAATTTGTTTCTCACCCTCCACTTTGAGGGCGTTTTCACTCCTTCAACGTGAATGTCGGCCTTAACAAATGCATGTCAAATATTTTTGTAAGAACTACATTTTTACGTAAAATTCATCAAAATCGGCGATTGTCACTTCGGTATACATATTTCCTTGCTAAAATTAATATTCCACCGGGCACCCAAACTGTCGCTCATTCTTCATGCCATAACTCAAGAACGGGAAATCCCTCCAAAGTTCAGCATATACTATCCGAAAGGAATAGAATAAGCTACTTACACAGAGGTTTTTGTAAAAATCAGGCAACATGTACTTTTTGGAGAAATTGCAGTTTTTGTGAATATTCTGGACTTACCACAATCAGAAAAACACCTAAGACTTATATTAGAAAAACAATTAAAGTGTATAGAAGTATACAGGGTGTAAACGGTATACGTAGCAATATTTTAGGGGGTGGTAGGGGAGGTCCAACGGAACATAAAAGTCCTATGACATAGTGTCCGATCTGTCTCCATTTTACAGTAATAATGCCCTAAAGTTTGCACCATGCGTTTGAAACGGATAGTAGTTCGCGCATATTGGTGAGACCAACACATTGAAACAGGGTGTTGACCTCTGATCTTTCATGTAATTCCCAAAGTGGTGAGTTTTTCGGAAGGAAAAACTCTTAAGAGTGATCCTCCAGCGACTCGACTCGAAGACAACACCCCGCGATGCCTCACCGCATGTTTATGGCGTTCGACCCTCGAAGGAGTTTGAATACCCATTAAGAACCAATCTCTTCCAGCTCCCCATTTCTCATCAGATCTCTGCGAAAACGACGGCAATCGATACCTTTCGTCATCTTTTGGTTTACATTTAAAGTGAATAACGAGTAAAAGATAAATCGAGGAAAATCATGTCAAACGTAAAAAAACGAATACACATTTTTTTTTAAAACAGAATCGAAAATGATAATTATTTGAAATGAGAGGACAAGAAATACGTAAATTTCGTTTTCAAATATCGCATAAACGAAAAAGTAATGTAACAGAAAATGAACAAAACGTGATCGTAGTTCGTTATTGTGATAAAAATTCGTAGTTCAATAACGGCCAACACTGTTGGTGATAATGAAGAAGTCTGTTTAAAAACCCCGAAGAAAAATTTAGGTACGGAAATTTAGAGAATTATCGCCGGAAATAAGCCATAGCCTGCGTTAAATTTAATAACTAATAATCACCAATAAAGTAACTAAAACTCACCCTTTCGGAAATTCACCTGCAGTTTGAAAACCTGCGTCACTAGATCACTGAACTGATCCTGGTCAGCGACGGACGCGCTCAATTCACAACTGGTTCCAGGTATGCAATACCATCCAATGAAGTTAAGAGTCGCAACAACAAGTGCGTTCGGGTCAATGTACCGAATATTCACTTCACTGCACGGTTACTAACACTGACCACTTAATTCATTTTTCCTGAAACGTGTTGTTCCTACGTGTTGCTCTGGGTCTATCCACATCACTGCCTCGCGGCATCATCGATCCCGTCGAGAATAATCTTGACGCCAAACGGCGAATCGTACCCTCGCTTGGGGTTTGGATGCGCGGGTATTCCCGTGCAAGCGCTCGCACAGTAGCACTTGCGTCCCCGTTGTTCCGGGCGTACACCCAGAACATCGAGTAATATTCTTCAGCAGATTACATTTCTGGGCCGAGATTACTAGCTGACTGACAGGATTTTTTCCAAGCAACTTCCTCTACCCCCAAGTAGTTTCTCTCGTTCCATTATGAGTTAACCCCCACCAGGACAAGAGGCTTTAGGTAAAAAGAAGCCAGCACATTTTCGAGACACACGTGCTTTGCAGAAGTGTAACGAACGGACCATCTTCCGTTCACACTTTCACAAAAGCCCGCGCGCCGTCCTTTTACTGCCAATGTACCCATTGCTTCGAGGTAGGCAGCAGACACCACGTGTTTCGGTTCGAAAGGGTCCGAAGAGAAGAGAAACTGAAAGTCTTTGAGTTGCTATAAAGAAAAAAATCCTGTTCTCTAGCTGACGACCCTAAGTGTCTCCGCCACTCTAAACAGATCCTCAATGGGACCGCTACTGTAAGGGGCCCGTACTTACTCGGTTACTGGGTCATCTTGAACAGCTCACAACGGGCGGCTTTGTGCTACGGCTCATCTGTGTGCGTGTAGCGACGATCATTTCCACAAACATCTCCGATGTTTAAACCTTTATAACAGCTAAACTATACGAGATACAACAAAATGTATTCAGACCATTTTACTCTACTGGTGGTCTCCAATGTATTTGCAAAATTATGGATTCCTGCGACTATCAGTTTAGCGTATAGACATGTTAACTTTGAGGCATTATTACTGTAAAATGGAGACCGATCGGACACTATGTCATAGGACTTTTATGTTCCATTGGACCTTCCCTACCACCCCCTAAATATTGCTACATATACCGTTTACACCCTGTATATTGTTAAAAAGTTTGATTTTTTAGCACAAGTTACGTTTTGATATCTGTGTTTGGTAAAAAGTTACGATCGCCGATATATTTCATGAAATTTGCACTTTGACACACTCTTCCTCGCGCTCCTAAAGCCCTGCAGAAAAACTAGAACATAGGATCAATGTCTCACTTATGGACTTTTAATGTGCAAAATTTGAAAAAAATCTATATCGAGTAATTTCGGTCAATTTTGATTAAGGTCCTTTTGTACAATGAATTTGTAAATACCTTGTATAGATTAGGGTGGTCCTTACATGTATGGTAAAAAATCAAAGTTTTTAAAATTTTCTTCTGATCCTCTCAGAAGCTTCCAAATAGTTTAAAAGAATTTCGTCTAAAATTTTGTTTAAATATATTAAGGATTAAAGGTCGCTCAATGGCATTGAAATATGACTATTTTGGTATAAATTGATAGAAATTTTTGCAATAAGGACAAAATAATTTTATTAACTTTTAAATGAGAGCATAACATTAAAATTCGGGCACACATCGCATACACGAAACGGGTTTATAACGAGTGTTTAGTGTATTGTTTTGTGGCGTAAGGCTTTATACGCACATTTAAATTTCTCTCATCAGCAGCTCTCGAATCAGATGCAGACGCAATCTTTGACGTACATTCTATTCAGGTTGTTAAACGCATAGATGAAAGCATGGTTTCGGATTCTGATGCATAAATATGGGCCCCGTTTCATTAAAATTGACAAGTGACAATTATGGAAAGTCGCAGTTGCCAAAGTTGTGGTACATGCGAAATATAAAGTCCTTGAGCGACCTTTATATATCAAAATATACTAATAAAAAACACAAAGATATTTTTTTGTCGCATAGAAGATTTTAAGAGGGTCAGACAATACAAATTTTAAAGTTGAAAAATAAGGACCACTCTAGCGTGCAGCGAAAATGACGATATTATCGGGAGGGAGGTGATTCCTAGCACCAAAGGAAATCAGAAGTGTAAAATAAATATTTTTCGTACGGGACTTACAAGGGAAGATCCCGAACTCGAAAATTCAAAAAATTCTGAAACTTTGTGGATATGTAGAGGATTTTCTCCCGATTACAACGCAATTTTTTTTGCTGCCCAAATTCACTCTAAGGGGGTGAAATTAACCCCTGAAAATTCGTCAATTTTTCGATTTTATTTTGTAACCCGCAATCTGTGAGAGATAGAAAAAAAATTTCAAGACAAAAGTTACTTCTTTTAATTAGATCTATCAAATCGTAAAAGTTTTATCAATTGTTTAAACAGTTGGAAAAAGTTATAAAAAAATATTAATAACGTTTTCTAAAATAGTTTTTTTTCACGTGAAATCTAAACTGGATGTTTAAATAATTATGAAACAGCATAACCCATATTTTTTCTATACAATTTCAACTTTTGTTATTTTGCGGAACTGTGCTCCTCGACAATCGAGGAACTTTTGGATCCCATTGTAACTACATTAAGCTGCACGACGAACAATGTTCTTCTAACATTTTCTAGGAAATAATACGTGACACGTAGTAAGAAAGTAAGATAATTTATATGTATTTCTATTTTTGTCACCCATCAAAGTGTTATGTCATGTCTATTATTGTGTGCAGCATCGATAATGAGAATAACTTTTATCCGTAACGTATTACGATATATTCGCTTACGTATGGCACAGAAATGGATATATTTTTGAGAAAGCAAATACTTTTGAAAATCCAGTACATTTCGGATTTTTACAACAACAGTTCGTGTATGTGAAGTTAGCCCCCCATTTTGTGAAAAATTAAAAAATCATTGTTGTACTAGTTTGTACTAATTTTGTACCGCGTTGTACTGTTGAGAATTTTCAAAAATTTGGAACCGTTTTCGAAAAAAATTGAGAAAACCAATTTTTAAGGTAGCCCCTCCCCTTTGAAAAACATAGCTTTTCTCGATTGTACTGCATTGTATTAATCGTACCGAACATTGTACCGTTCGCAGAAAGGGTGTAACAACATTGGTTTGCAAGAAAAATAAAAAAATGCAGACTGTCCCAAGTCATGTATTATTTCCTAATAAATGTTAGAAGAACATTGCTCGACGTGCAGCGTAAGGTACGTTACAATGTGATCCAAAGGTTCTTCGATTGTCGAGGAGTACAGTTCCTCAATACAACAAAAGTTGAAATTATATGGAAAAATATGGGTTATACTGTTTCATAATTATTTAAACATCCAGTTTAGATTTCACGTGACAAAAAACTATTTTAGAAAACGTTATTAATATTTTTTATAACTTTTTCCAACTGTTTAAACAATTGATAAAACTTTCACGATTTGATAGATCTAATTAAAAGAAGTAACTTTTGTCTTGAAATTTTTTTTCTATCTCTCACAGATTGCGGGTTACAAAATAAAATCGAAAAATTGACGAATCTTCAAGGGCTAATCCCCCCCCCCCCTTAGAGTGAATTTAGGCAACAAAAAAATTGCGTTGTAATCAGGGGGAAATCCCCCACATATTCACCCCCCACGTTTCAGAATTTTTTGAATTTTCGGGTTCGGGATCTTTCCTTGTTAGTTTCTGAGAAAATCGGTTTTGAATTCTTTTTGCGTATATGCATGCACCTAACAAAAAATTGACAGTATACAACGGTCAATATGGCACAATTTACAATTGCTGATGGAATGTATCCTTAGGCAGAGATACATAAGTTGACGTTGTAGAATAACTTTTTGTCGAATAAAGCTTTGTCTTCAAGAAAATTGTTTTTGAAGATCCATCGAGTACGCGTGCACTGGACTAAAATTAAATTCTACCTCCAAATTAATTTTCTAGGACACAAAGCCCCATTCGAAGATGGTTATTCTACAATTTCGACCAATTTGTTCACGAGGATTCATTCCCTTCTCAGTTGCACCGTATTTACTTATACATTCTGCTTCTTTCTATTCGGGTGCATGTGTTTGCTCTTTCTCTAACCTAAGCCTCGCACGGAAAACTTTATTCCGCATTTTATTGATTTACTTCTGCACGAGGAATCATTCCATATCTGCGTGTGCATTATTTTAGCAGCACTCTGTATAGGAGTATCTATCTTATGATATTATTTAAAACCAAAATTTGATCATTAATACAATATCTCCGCGTTAGAACGGTTAAATATGTAGAGAAAGACCTAGGAACACATGAGACACCCGGTGTTAATTAAGTTTTCGAAGATTCCCGAGTTCATTAATCCTTTAACATCTCTTAATTCCTCTGTTGCAAATTGAGTAAGTTAGACAATACTAATAGTACCCTATTTTCTTGTTGCAGGTGAGCTTCTGCGAGAATCTAGCACAAAACCACCACAACGTACGTAGATTATTACACAAGTACCTACATAATGACCGCCTATTATGTCGTTACATGGTTCAATTACATGATGAAGAAACTGCTGGAAAATCCTGTGGAATCGTCGGTTCATTATAGCACACTCAGAATATGATTGCAGCTCTGTAAATTGAATAATATGTGCAGTAGGTACTTTAAATAACTTTCTCACAAGTACGTAATTCTTTCCCAACTCCAAAGTTAGAACACGTGTATTTACACTCGTAATAAGACACTACTCCCACGAAGGCGAACGGTATACACAGCATAATTACCTCAGATTTTTCAAGTAAGATTGCCATATAGAATAATGTACATCGACATCACTTTACACCTAGACATTGAGACGTGTTGACGTTTACACCTAAACATTTATGAGCAGCCAGATTATGGTTATTTATTTGACAAGTGAAACGCTGCAAAATTCGGTTTCATGAATAATGTAATTTGTCCGTATACCACTCGCTTATACAGTTAGCCACAAAAGTCTACATACATTACATGAATTTACAATGCTTCAGAAAATACAGGAATGTCTTTTGTGATATTGTAATTTATATTTATCAATATTTTATTATTAACGACTTAAGTGTATTATTATCTTTTCTAAATATTTGTGACCTTAATTATTAAGCAATTTAATATCTTCATTATTTTTTAAACTTTTCTGTTTCTATAAACATTACAGATGTAGAGAGCGTATACACAATTTTATGGCTCATTGTATAATTATTTGAACAAATCCTGTAAACTTTAATGCATCTATAACATCTGCATATAAATTCTATGACATTGTATTTTATTTCTAATATGCCTTTTTATAAGTGAGTTTAATAAATGATGCAACTTTCTCAAAATATTCTTAAATTTAACTAATAAACAGTTTAGTACAGATACTATTATCGAAAATTTTATATTTTTTAAAATATCACGATTTGTAGAGTGTCTGTAGATTTTTGTGGCTGACTGTACATATAACTCTTGCATTTCGTTTACGGTTCTGTCTTCTTTTGCATTCTAACGCCAAGCCCTGCATACTCTAGATAAGAGTTACCTTTTCTTTTTTTTTTTCCTTTTATGTACTTTGGACAAGTAGAAGTTGAAAATCTTTTTCCCTAGATGTTTCCTAGATGTTTCTAGCTTGAATAATCCACACTGGCATATATCTTTGCTGGTTCAAGTATATCGGATTTGTAAGAAGTTACGAGGACCTCGTAATAATCCCTAACGGCTACCTACGGTACTCTCGTAGGGTCGTCCCCGACATTCAACCTCCTGGCAGGTACCTACAGCACTCCGGCAGGGTCGTTAACGACAACCCACTTCCTCCCAGTGGCTACCTACGGACTCTCCCGTTCGGTTGTCCATGCGCTCTCATTTCCTGCGGCTATCAGTGATAACCAGACATCGGCTCGCCCGCTGCTAACAAGAAAATCCCAACTTCCAAGGTCGATCCGCGACTTTCGCAGTTGCTCTACCCGAGCTCGTAATAGGATATTCAAATTTCGCCGTATCAGAATGCAGACAAATGGCGACAAGGATTGTAATTGAAAATGAACGTACATTCGAGTTTCGGAAATACATTTAACACGTTTCGTGGCACAAAATGATGAGAAAATTAGATCCAGATATTCAATTCTAGAAGAGTACTACTTATGTTGAATTTTTCAGAACTTATTTATTTATTCGTTTAAGGCGGTATTCTTGTTTAGAAGGCCAATTTGTTTTGCCTCTTTTTAGGGATGATGTACGGAAAAACTAGATAGTTTTTAGTAACGAGCATTATCCACACGTATTTATTAACATTTCAGTAAGTTGTAAAAAAATTTTCAGCGATATACAGTAAGGTGCAAAAGTGAGTACACTCCCTTCATAACAGAATAACTTTTTTGAAATGGGCCCAACCGACTTGAGGTTTTTTGAGAAGGTAGAAGGATCAGTTTACTACGTGACGTGTTTTGTCGTTTTGAATAAAATTGCAATTGGTCGGAATAGCAAAAAAAAAAAATAATGAAGGTTGCTTTTTCAACTTTTTTATCTGATCCTGTAATGAAAATTAAAAAAAAAACTAATGAAGTAAGTTTTGGCCATTGAAGTAAGTTGTGTATACATGCCTAAAATTTCATCAAAATCGGTTAACGTTGCTCTGAGCTACAAACGCTTAAAGATCGCAAATAAGGTCGAAAATCGCTGATTTCGGGAATTTCGCGATCTTTCAGCGTTTGTAGCTAAGAGTAGGGTTTGTCGGTTTTTAAAAACCGAGTTTAAAAACCGGTTTTTATTTATGAATTTGTAAAATTCGAAAACCGGTTTTTAAATTTCAAAAACCGGTTTTATATGCTAGAATTAATATGCAGGAATGAATTAATTATTTAATTAGAAACGTTAACACTTTGACTTAAAATCAACTCGGACACAAGCATATTGTAGTAGGTAACAGTTTACTCATTACTGTAAAACTAATCTTCATGAGTTCATATTTTCTGAAGAAAAATACTAAATGGAATAAAGATTTATAATTTGGTACCACTGTGGAAGATTTATATTTTGTGCGGATTTTAGTTTATTTTTTTTCATTGGGTTTTGTATGCAGTCTATTTTATTGTGTTATATTTTTGTAGATCCATAAATATAAAATGAACTAAAAAATTGTACGGATTTTAGTTAATTTAATTTTTATTTATTTGGTTTTGCATAGATATAGTGTATTTCATTTTGTTATATTTTTGTAATTCCATAAATATTAAGGAAACTGAACATTTTAAAAATAAGTACAAATATTTATTTACTATTTTAATTATATATTTATTGTGAAAATTCGGAAACCGGTCTAACCGGTTTTTTGGGAATAGTGGAATTCGAAAACCGGTTTTTTCAGAAGTTGGTTTTTGTATAAACCCTAGCTAAGAGCAACGTTAACCGATTTTGATGAAATTTTAGGCATGTATACAACTTACTTCAATGGCCAAAGGGTTTTTTTTTAATTTTCATTACAGGCTCAGATAAAAAAGTTGAAAAAGCGACCTTCACTATTTCTTTTGCTATTCCGACCAATTGCAATTTTTTCAAAACGACAAAAAAAGACACGTAGTAAACTAATCCTTCTACCTTCTCAAAAAACCTGAAGTCGTTTGGACCCATTTTAATAAAGTTATTCTGTTTTAAAGGGAGTGTATTCACTTTTGCACCTGACTGTATAATTGATGGAGATTTAAATTTAAGACCTTCCGTATCAGGTTCTTATAGAAAAGAACTAACACAAGGTGGTAGATAGTACTTACTTCCGGCAGAGGAGCAGTTTTAACAAAATTATACGTTCGTCTTCGTACTCTGCACATTTGCCTCTGATCCTTTTCCGCAGTGACAATTATTAAGTGTGTCTAGATAAGCATTTAAATTATAATGATTCGAGCGACATGCAGTAACAAACGTTATAAAATCTCTAGGAAATTTACGCCCAGTATACTACATAATCTATCCCTTTAATTAAACCTTGCTCTTTGATTAAGACGTTTGTGGGCCTTTTTGCTTGATATTTAAGATCACTCAAAAGAAAAACAGTAAACAGAACCTTGATATCGGGTGTAGGCATTATACTATATACCACTTTCTTTCCAAAAAAATCTACCTTTTCATTCCCAATAATTCCAATATTAGTTGGGGATTCTTCATAATTTCAACTTCCTCTTTCTCTACTCTGTTCTTAACATGCAATTGAAAACTATGCTTGCCAGTTCGATAAATATTTTACTCTTGACAAATATGGTGGGTGACTAGTGACCCACGTGGCATGGAACATGTAACTTCTCGTAGTAATGTATGTACTTTCATAAAGTAATGACCAGAATTAATTCTGAATATTGCAGAAGAAATGTTTGCATAATAAAACGAGATTTGTATAATGGAAATTCTATTGTACCTACCTAAATACAGTCGGTTCATTCGATTCTGACCTCTCTAATGTAAACCCACGATGGAGAATATCCTAACTTCATGTTGTTGGTGTATAAATAGTAGTAGGTATAGTAGCGTCCATTTGCGAACTAAGGTCGGTATCACATATATTGGCCGGTGAGTTTTGTGAGGGGTATTCTTCCACCACACAGTTTGCCTGCCTCGGTGCTACTTTTCTCAACGTTTTCTGACTCGCTCTCGTTCCATCTCGCTCTCGCCTTCGCAGAACAAGAGCGAGCCAAAAGTGGTGGGGATGGTGCCAAGCTTCTGACGTGTAGGCCAAACCGAGCTGTTAGCGTAGAAATACACACAACAGAATAGGTGTGCGTTAGCTCCGAAAAAATTCAGGAGATTTATTGGTCGGAACATTGATTCTTTCTCGATAGGTTCATCTCGTATTGGTCTACGCATAGCTTCGTAACGCACACAACTATTACGCTAAGAATAAATAACAGCCACACGGCTACGTTCAGGCGGAGCCGAGCAGCGTTCCCGTTACCCCCCCATACCCTTCGGGGGCCAATCAACTCCAACTGACAAATCCACGATCGTCAGATGGTGGTGGCTGATTTCTCCTCGATCGCTGTTCGCGAAAATGAATTCACCGGCCAATATATTTGATACCGACCTTAGCTGGATTGTGATTTTTCTAATTTAAAATAGAGTTTTCACGGTCTCTTTAATTTTCCCAATGCCCCCCCCTTTCTCTTTTTCGCAAGCATAATGTAAATAAGGTCAAAAAAATTTAAATAAATGTCGTCATAATAACCTGATACTGGCACATCAAGAATAAATAACATACTAAATGGGCACTCAATGAAATGAATATTCTAATTCACTTACTGTATTAACTTTAATTTCATAATATTTACCTTTTAATTAAATTTCGTGTGCTCTATTAGCATATGTTCATAAGATGAACGCGGCTGTACGTCGATAGCGCGAAGTTAGGACATCCTACGCTGTGGATTTATAGTAAAGAGGGTAGAATCGAATCAGCTGGCTATTTATTTTAACCCTTGTACGGCGGATAGTTTCACCACGCGTTGGATGCAGGGTCCATTCTACGCCATAATCTCATTCACATATAAATACACCTCGAGATAAGCTTTTAAATTAGGTTCTCATGTTGTTATCATCAAAAAAATTCTAATACTTCCAAGAAGCATACTAATATCAAAGAACACATGTAGTTTGACATTTAGGATGGAACTATTTAAGGCGTTATGCCTAGATTTTCGGGAATTTTTTGTGGAATGTCTACTGTATATTTTTTTACAACTATTCGCTTATTTTAAAGGGTAAACCAACCAGTGAATGACCATTAGGCAAAGAAATGTCAATTATAAATTTAAAAATTATTATATGTTTATGAATGGAGTGTAGTTGCACTTTTAATATCCCATATTTTGAGTTACGCGTATTAAGTAAACATTAATAAGTACAATTCTCATTAAAAGTATGCGGTCATTTACTGGGCTTCTTCTACACGTTTTGCATTTTATAATTGTTTTTTTAAAAATTACGATAGGAATAAGTAATTATTTTTATAGTAATTTCAAGAAAAATAAATTTCAATGCAATTTCAACAGTTGTATTGTTTTTATACATAAACGTATTCAAGTATTAATCTCAGAGGTCCATAAATTCAAGAATTCGGTCATTCACTGGTTGGTTTACCCTACATATATGCAGCAACTCTCAGTAATTTTGTTATAGAAAAACATTAAAAAATGAACGAATAACAGCCATTCTCGCGGAAGCTGTTTTGATATCGGTGAGCAAGATATTTCGGAAACCGCTGCATCGATTGGCCTCAACTTCTGCAGACTTCTATTATATACCAAAGACTAGTAGATGAACGAAGGAATTTTTATTTTAACAAAAACTCTATTTTTAATGAACGAAAAACGAACAATTCAGACATCGAAAAAGCGTGGTTTTGCGTTAAACGGCCGCCATTTTGTCAGAAATCAACTTTTTGAAAAAACCTTCGTTCATCTACTGAATTTAACCATATATTAACAGGAAAGTTTTGAGTTTTTAATTTTAAATGATCCGACTCAAAGAAAACTTTCTCGTCGCACAGCGCCTTTATCTAAACAGCTTCCGCGAGAATGGCTGTTATTCGTTTATTTTTTTAATGATTTTCTATAATAAACTTACTGAAAGTTTCTCCATATATGTACTTTTAAAATAAGCGAATAGTTGTGAAAAAATATAGAGTAGATATTCCACAAAAAATTCCCGAAAATCGCGTTCTTTTTCGAGAGCTGACTAGGCATAAACCCTTCATGCAAGTCCGTCATGCGAGGGTTAAAAGATGAAATAAAAGTAAGCAACATACGAATTCGACCGTACGCTAATGAGCAAAATACCTACTCACAGATTCATGAAGATACAGAGGATCTGAAAAAGGGCCTCTGCTTCTTGCGGCAAACAGCGAAGTTGATTAATCGTTTAATGTCGTAATGCATGAAATCGCTTCTTTTTATCCCCTCCCCTCTGTGCCGTATCGATGCGAAGATAATGAGAAAACAAAACGTGGTGTAATTTCATGGGCAAAAAATTCTTTTTTTACGCTTTTGGAGCCGGACGCTCTATCTGTATGGTGATTCATGAGGCTTCTGTTAAAATGATTTATCACACTTGGGAATTGTCTGCTTCATCGTGGATACGTCCAGCAAGCCCGGATATCTCAGAATTAATCTTAATTTTATGCGCCGCTTTACGATTGCTTAACGTATCGCTGCTGGGGGATACGGTATTTACGTTAATCGCAATTCTATAGATGCAGCATTCTGTATTCCTCCGTTCTTCTCATCTCTTTAAGAATCACTCTGCAATCCTTCGACAAACTATCCGTGATCCTGAATTTGAAGCGCGTCATTACGTATTCAGTCGCGGTTCTCTTTTCCCGTATATTTTAACGATGACTTACAGACTCGTTAAAATAAGGAGTCTCTTCTCAAGTGCTCCTGTATTTTCGAAAGTTTCTACTAATTGTAAGATACGCAAATATAACCCGAGTCGTACGTAGAACTCTTACTTATAACTTTATCAATACAGGTGACTTAAGCTCTACCCAAATGAAGACTGATTTGTCCCAAACGATCTTTGATAATATCAAGGCATTTTGTGTACTAAAGGCATAAGTTTAAGTTTACACTCTTAGTTTAAAGTTTCTTAGAACCACGCATAGGCTGAGATATTTTGTGTGTTAAATAAATTCTATTACTATTTTGAATTAAATTGAATTTTGATTAAATACGTTAGTATTGCTTCAAACAATATTTCATGCATTTGAATTACGCATAATTACTTAGATCTCTATAGAAAATTTTTAGAATTTTAGAAGAAGCCTTAAGGGGGGAGCCCTATTTAGGACGCTGGGAATAAGGTGATTGTTGGGAATTTTTTCTGAGAAACTGTTAAGCGGATCTTTTCCAAACTTTCAGGGTATTTTAGTTCACATTCAAACAATAAAAATTAATTTTTTCGTGACAAAGTGTTCGGTAGAAATGGAGATACATACATTGTCGATGAACCTAACAAACGAAAAGAAAGTTAAAAGTTGGCAAATTGGTGGGACTTCAAAGAAAAAGTTACGATTCTGCCTCAAGATATTTCGTACTATTTATGGAAAAAGAGTTGTTCAATTTAATTTATTTATCGAAATTTTCGTTCCATCGACAATGTAATTATACTAGAAATAAGAAAATCCTTGTTTTTTTTTTTATTTCAGGGAAGAATTGAGGCTACCATTATGTGTTCATATATCTCCATTTCTATCCAACACTTTGTAATGAAAAATTAATTTTTATTGTTTGAATGTGAACGAAAATACCCTGAAAGTTTGGAAAAGATCCGCTTAACAGTTTCTTAGAAAAAATTCCCAACAATCATCTTATCCCTAGCGTCCTAAATAGGGCTCCCCCTTTAAATAAAATTGACTTTTTACTTTCTTTATGCATAGAACGTTCATTTTGCGTTCCAAACTCACTATCTTACAAGTCAAATTTTAAATATCTGCAAATTAAAAAAAATCGCAATTTTGTAATTTGATTATGTTCATACTGAACAAATAAATTACATGGATTAAGTCAATGACACCATCGTTGATTTCAGCAGGACACAAGTTGAACAAAGAGGTATTTTTAATAATAGAATCCAAGTTTAATTAGACATAACTTTTTTGCGACAGCTAGCGTCAAAGTCAGACTTAATACTAGTGGTGCATTGTACCTTTGAGTACATAACCAAACAGGCTTCAGTTGCGTAAACCTGCGGCTTTGGTGTCGGGAACATTTTTTCTATAACTTTTAGCAGTATTTGGAGTATCTTGCTTTCGTTTTTGATAATATCGAAAAATGTTTTAGATAAAAGTTGAATAATTTCTGACACTTCTATTGAGGTCCTCTACAAACCTGCATAGTTTCAAAAAAATCGGAGTGTTCGGGTAATCGAACATCCCTTGTAAATCCCTCCCACATAGAAAACAAGTACAGTCATTAATAAAATAGTTTCATACGTATAGGTTTTGCAAATATTTTTAAACAAACATAACTGTTGTACATAAAGTAACGTGTAATTTACGTATGTTAAAATATTAGTTGATAACGTCATCAGTAATATTATATAAAAAAAATCATATTAAATTCTTTGTTTAATATTATAGCAAGTTTAACATTTAAGAAGTAATATAACACAACATTTTTCAAAAATATCGAGAAATGCTGAAGTTACGAGGTTTCTTCCACTCCTCCCCTATAGGCCCGACCACTGTGCGTCGTAATAAAAAAGTGTTGCAAACGAATTGTTACAAATCTTGAAAAAATCTGTATGTCCATAGTTGATGCGTTACGTAAGGTAGAATTCGGAGTGACACATTAGCTTCCATGCATTATCGTCTCTACCTTAATGTGGCAAACATAATGTTCATGAACTATCCTACATATGGTGTAGTAAAAATGAATTATTAACGCTTGCTCTTGAGATACACAACTTTCTTGTTGGATGACTAGTTATCAGCCAACAGTCATTAGTCACTAATTATATGGTATCTTCCCGTGCGACGGGCTTCATAGCATCTCTGTACGAAACAACTGACTCATCATCACACTTTCGACTCCAAGGTACAAATTCGTAAAGAACCAGAATTATTTATCTGACTACTCATAGTCATCCCCTCGCCAGCAAACAGCTAATCTATTTAAATCCTAGGACAGCATCTCGCATAGTATTTCCATACATTCGTTCCATGACATCGAATTTTTGAAAAAGGGATGCTGGGGAGTTTAAAAAAAAATTCTTCAGCACCACATTACAAGATATTAAAAACATAAAACTTTGAATTTAACTGTTTTTCGATATCTTTTACGGTTTCGCAGATATTCGCGATAATATAATTTTGCTCCTACGACAGTTTCATTGCCGAAACAAAATATCGTGTAGTTGTTAGCATCACTTTGGATTTTATTTCTGCCAAGTTTCAATATTTTTCTTAATTTTTCGAGTGGTCGAACATCCGTTGTCAGTCTTGTACTCCAATTGTATTTAAATAATTTACATCTTGTCAGATTGATTTAGGCTAATATTTAGTTGTCACCAGTGTTGTTTGTACAAACGTTACTAAAATATATTATATGTATTGTTAAAGTATAATTGGTCTTTGACGTTTCATAACTGGGTTGGCACTATTTTTCACAAATAATTTCATCGATCGCGTTTCGTGAAAATTCTCTTTATACCATGAATCAGCAATGGAAAAACTTTTTAAGCATTGTTTTCGAAATCGTGGCATTTGAAAAGAATGAATGCTTTTTGAAAAAATGTTTAAAGCATTTGGTGATATCTTTTATTGTAAAGTAAATATTATAAATAGGAATAGGTACTATGTACTAATTACTTATATCTGTAACTGTATAATGCGTTCACTGTGAAAATGGGATTATTGATTTTGTAAAAAATACATAAAATATGTTAAGAATCTATGATTCCTGGTTATTAATTTAAGAAATTCGCATATTCATCGTGAAAAATATTTTTTCACTTTTCTCATATTCTCCCCTGAATTGATAAAGCTTCTTCTAACGTTTTCAATGAGGTTAATTAATAATTTATTTAATAGGCTCAATAAATTTTCTAGTGGATTTAGGAGTCAGTGATTTTGATGTTCAGTCCAGTAGTTCAGATATCTAATCTAATGACTACAATATACATACTTACAGCAGAAGAGAAACTCATTGCCAGTAGAATATTTATGGTCCTTTACATATTTTAGTACTCTGAATCTAGTAATCGAATTTATTAATTTATTCCTATCGTAACCATGCCATATACTAAGTTTCAAGTTTCCCCCTACATTTTTCTACGATGTAATTCATAGAATAAAATTTTTATCGTTTTCATGAAATGAAAAAGTTCCAGGTAAATTTTAAACTTGCGCTGAAATAAAATTTTAATTACTCTTATCGAACGAAGTAAAATTTCAAGGAAACTCACGTTGAGGTCTTCGTTGCTTCTTCTACTAAAATTTCACATTATAACTTAGGTTATAATTTACTGCGTATCTAGGAAAAAAGTTAGTTATCAGGCACGGAGCGCGCAACTTTACTTCTCAACAAGAAGTGACGCTTCGAATAAATAAAGTCGTTAGGAACGAAATACCGGCTATGGAAATCGGATTATGAGAGAAAATGGCGGCTACGGAAGCCACATAGTTCAAGTCACGACGTTTTAAATAATGCTATATTCACCTGGAGAGATATTTACATTTCTGGTGGTTACGGAATTCAATCAAAAACGAACAGAAAAATACGTCTATTTCGTTCTCTATGCATTATGAAACTTTGTAATTTCCATCGTAATAGGTATATACCGTACAACGGGTTTCATCTCACCAAATAATTGTAATAAAAAGTCTCCATCGAAAGGGGTGCAATATAAATCCGTCCCCACTAAAAACATATTTCCCGAAATAAATGTTCCCAAACCTCTTCCGATATCACTGTTTACCTATTACTTCAATTCAGCTTAAGTTCAATTTTCTTGACTTTTTGCATCGGCCAAGTAAAGTAATATCTATCCTATTTGTGCATTCTTTAATTAGTGCACGATTTTACAATTAGTTTTGCGTTATCCTGCTCCTCTCACTTCATCGAAAATAAATTTCTAAGCCTTACCCCAACAACTTTGCAAATGGCTGTAGCAGTTAAAATTTAATTCAGTAGCTATGTATATTTCTGTTTCACTCAAATTCTGTACTAAACTGATAGTCCATTCGTTTAATCAATCGTATTCTGAGATTATTTTGTCAACAAAATGAAATCTTCTTTGCAATCTACTTTCGGCGATAATTTTCATGTGCAATAGCATTTAAAAAAAAGAACGAGCAACCATTGGTTTTCAAGATGAAAGGGTTCTGTTATCGAATACTGATTGGCTTTTGCAGTAATTCCTTCAAAACCCTCAAAGTAATTATTAACAACGATATCACAGAAATTCTTTTAAACAAAATACTAAAATGTTGGTAATTAATATATTGTGTAATTGAAGACACCCGTTGCTAATATTTATTTACACATATTGTTCATTTATGAACAGTGAGGGCTGCGTACTTTTTACACTATACCCTTTTTCCTATTAAATAGGAATTTTTCAAAACTATAATTTCATTTCGCCACACGTGATCAATCGTTACGTTATTGAAATAAAAGGTTCGATTAATCACGTACAGTTAAATTTAATAATGAATTGAATTTTAATTAAGCATTTGTATATCGAAATTCGTAGCTGTATGCAATATATAAAATTTTACAAACGAGCAAAATTTTCCCTGAATTTAAAAAGCTTTAATTGCGCTTCGTATTTTTTCAATATGCATGTACTTACATCACGAGTTTGTATCTTCAAATTGAACCAATTTTCCTGTTTCCTCTATTTTCCTTACAAAATACACCAGCGTATTCTGTGTACCTATTTCTATATAAACGGTTGTGTGTAAATAATTGTTTCCGAGATACACGTGTTTCACGTTATAACATAAATTACACTAACAATTTAAAAATAATTTTAAGGTAAACTTTAAAGCTGTATCCAACTGTAATATAAGCTACTGAAAAATTATAAGATCGTATAGACTGTGCGATCCGATTATAAATCAAGCGGAAATGTTCGAACGCGTGGGGTAGTCCATCAATAATACGCATATGACCGCCTTTTAAACACTTATAAGACAGTATACACTGTCGTAACTTAGCCAAAACCATTAGTTTCCGCTGTGCTTAGCTACCATATCGCTATATCCCATGATTCTTTGCGCAAGGTATAGTAAGCATATCGTTGGCTTGTTGGTAAAACTGATCAAATCCATCATTCCATCTTAAAATCCTTAAGGATTAATGAAGGCAATCACTTTCTAATTGTAAGTTTTTTAAAACAACAGATTCATAAAAATCCATATGGGGGGATACTTAAATATTTTGCAACAGCTTTCAATTATTACCTGATTTATTGTAATAGATTGAACTTTAAATTTGCATTTACTAAAAATTAAGGGGGTAGGTCACCCTCGATAGTCCTAAAACAAGCCCTTTTTCAAACGCAAATTGTAAAGTGATAAATAACAATAGAGACAACATTTTTCTCTAGTTTTAATCGTTATTCTATGAGCTTTAACACAAAAAAAAAAGAAAGTCTAAATATCTCTATGTACATAAAAGTTGTGAGTAAAAATGTAAAAGCGTGTGCGCGGTGCACCGTTTGATGGTGTACATAAAATCTCGAAAACCGCTTCAATGATTTGGATGAAAATTTAATGAGACATGCAGAAAACCATTCTCTAAGATGTGTCGGGAGCAGATTTTCGAAAAAAA
This sequence comes from Andrena camellia, assembly GCA_029448645.1. Lineage (NCBI taxonomy): Eukaryota > Metazoa > Arthropoda > Insecta > Hymenoptera > Andrenidae > Andrena > Andrena camellia. The sequence goes on from CM055678.1 coordinate 10,146,158, forward strand.
AAATAATACAATTTTTATGTTGAAAAATACGATTTTATCGATTTCATGTACGAAAAATATTTTTTATCTTTTTTTTAAGAATTTATTTCGAAATTTACGTGTTTACTCACAACTTTTATGTACATAGAGATATTAAGACTTTTCTTTTTTTGTGTTAAAGCTCATAGAATAACGATTAAAACTAGGGAAAAAACGTTGTCTTAACTGTTATTTATCACTTTACAATTTGCGTTCGAAAAAAGGCCTGTTTTAGGGCTATCGAGGGTGACCTACCCCCTTAAGAAAGATGGGCTTGGTTCGTTTTACCAACGATATGTTCGCTGTCTGTGCAATGGGTTAGTGTGGTAGCTTCGAATGCAGGTGGGGGTGTATCTTATCTTCTAGTAAATATGAGAAGTGATTTTGGTCAATGAATTCTGCCTCGACTTATTCTTAGGAAGTCCTGTTCTACTATCTTGGAGCTCTTTCAAACGATGTATTCACGCAGAAACTGTATCAAGTTAATACTTAATATACTAACCGATTTTAATAAAACGTTGTAGTTATGTGGATAGAAAATGGAAAAATGTGTGACCCAACTGATAGGTACCCAACAGTTTATAAAGTACCTACAACAATCAAGATCGAGTTTCACTAACCAGCGTCTTAAACGTTTATTACAGCAGACTTATTTCAAGTGAGATAGCAGCCAAGTAGTTAGAGTCAATGTTTCATCATCCGACAGTTCTGGTGTTAGAATAAATTTCTCGACAGCTTGGTTTACAATAGCTACAGTTGTTTGGAATACTACACTTTTTGAAAAATATCTAAAAAAAAAAGTTACTAGTTACCTGGAATTTATAGTAACGAGGAGTCAGGACTTTAAACATTAATTAGTAAGTTACTGATAGATTTAAAGGTTAATTATTTAGTAAAGGATTTTTGTACTTTATAGATTACGTGTCCCATTACCCCTTTACTTCTTAGTTCTCAATAGTGATCGACGTATCATAAAGCCACGAAATCGTACACACAACCAGTTTGCTTGATTGAATTGCAACCCTTGGGTTCAGATGTACTGTAACTCTCTCCACCTCAAAGCTGCACGTCATATAGAACACGGTGGGCGAGTATTGCACCGCGGAAATCCTGCTTAACGGAAAGCAAAGTAGCCACTAATTTACCAACCACGTCACCGCCCTTTGAGTACAATTTAGTACTTAACAATATCTCGTGACAACATGAATTTAGATACGATTTGCACTTCTAAACAAGCCTTAGACACAGAAGTTATAGACATTTATAAAGGTCATCGGAAGGTTCTTCCGTTTTTTTTTGTTTTCTTTTTAAAGAAGAGAAATCAATTTTTTTAACTGAAATTTTGATTTGTTCCACTAGGGTAAACCAATCAGTAATTGACCGCATACCAGTGAATGACCATTAGGCAAAGATATGTCAATTATAAATATAAAATTTTTTATGTTTACAAATGGAGTGTAGTTGCACTTTTAATATCCTATATTTTTAGTTACGCGTATTAAGCAAACATTAATAAAGCTTCGTTTACTGGGCTTCTACACGTTTTACATTTTATAATTGTTTTTTTAAAAATTACGATAAGAAGAAGTAATTATTTTTATAGAAATTTCAAGAAAAATAAATTTAAATGCAATTTCAACAGTTCCCGTACACCGAGTTCCGTGGAAAGTTCGCGTGTTATTAAATACGAATCCGCTTTCAATTTGCTTTGAATAACATTACAAAATCATCTACGACTAATAACACTGAACTGAGAACCTGATATCAGTAATTTATAAAACCCATTAATCATGTATAATTACTATCCCTAGTAGCATTTTTGGTTGGCCAACGGTAGCCAACAGTTGGGAATTAGTTGGGATATAGTTAACGTTTTGCCTACAAATTCCCAACATAGGGCCTACGGCAAAAAACTCACGACAGTTTGCCAACGAATATTCAATGTTGGGCCTACAATTATTATGGTTGGTTAATTAACAAAAACTGACGACAGTTTGCCTACGAATATTCAATGTTGGGCCTACAATTACTATAGTTGGTTAATTAACAAAAAATTTACAACGATGATTAAATGTCGTCTTACAAACGTCAGAAAATTTGCTACATCCAAAAACCTGTTATTATATTCCAAGTTGTGATTTTTCTTTTCTTATTTATAAATACGTAATGAGGACGTCTGTCTTGAGACGAATGTGAAATTTTAAAGAATGAGTCTAAAGGTCGAATGATGATATTTTATAGAATATTTCGCGTCACTACGCAGTTTTTATAAACAATTAATGCTAGATATGTAACTAGAAATTAGAAGCGTTTACAAGGAAATGTGTTGGGTAAGTGCGAACAGCCGGTTGCTTCGTAAGCGGAAAGTTTGGGTTCGATTCTTCTCACCGCGAATTTTTATTTCCTAAACCAGGCCTGAAGAAGACGTGTTTAAGATGTCTTTTGAAGTTCTTCAAGACGCCTTCTGGACGTCTGTAAGACGTCTTTTGGAAAGAAACTGTTGGGCTTATAGAAACAAACCTTCAGTTGGGCCTATGGAAAGAAACCTTCAGTTGGGCCTGCGTTGGTTACAATCGCTGGCCCATTTAAAAATTGCGCGACACTTCAACAGTTGGCCAACGGATAACACGTCATTGGCCCAACAAACTCCCAGCAAATAAATGCTACTAGGGATTACTGGGAAACTGAGATTTGACAATGTCCAAGTTACAAACAAGTTCTCTAGCTTGATTCTTAAGTGAATTGCGGGCACTGAAAGTGTATAAAAAATATTTTGAAAATCCCCAAGTTTAGAATGGAGACATGTGAAATTCGACGGCATATTGTAATTTAAATTTTGTGGGTGTTCTTTTATGTATGCGCAAAATAAAGAAAGTTGAAAACATATGTTATTAAAAGTGCAATATTTTTGTTTTAATTGTTTCTATATTCATTCAAGAAACACCTGTGGGACGTTCTAATTGTTAGAATTATATCGTACTTTCCATTATGGGCGCTCTAATTATTTGTGTAAACTATAATAAATTGACGAAGAAATAACTGTGACATGTTATCAGACGAGATGAAATGAAATTCTCTTCAATATTTCTATCTTTATTTCTAACTATTTTCACTTTTTGCAATTAAACTAATTACAGCGTTTCACCGTTTTCCACTTTTACAAAGATTACTTGTGTAACACGATCGAGTTTACTCCAGTTTCCTCGCTCTGAAATTAAAATGATTAATTAACTTCCCTACGTTCTCAAAGATTCTCTGCGCGACGCAAGTTCGTTCAAGTTTCACAATGAAGTTAATACAAGATTTTTTCTTTTTTATTAAGTTCTCAAAGAAGTCAAATAGAATTTATGCCGTTTCCATTTGGCGATTACCCGGGCGTCACAAATTTCCTCGTGTACGACGGAGAATTTCCAGATTGCCACGGGTGTTCCCTTCAACTCTACGCTTTTAGGGCATGCTTATAGCTATGAGTTTTCCCCGATGCTCGATTTTTCAGCGAAAAAATCACGAATAGTTGATGCATCAAAAACTGAGCTGCTTGGGGACTGAAAGTAAAAGCCTTGCCTTGAAGAACGCATAAGGTACTTCATGACACAGAATGATACACTGCAAACTGAAATAGCTGCTCATCCATTAATTTCCCAAGTAGACACTGCATCTGTTTCGAATCTTCCGTTTCTACGTTTACTTATACAATTGCAATAGCTTGGTCGTTCTTGATGTGCTAATTTTAACCATCTCTTAATTTGTTCCTCATTAATTTTGATAAGTTGATCAAAAATTTTAAGTTGATATTAGAAAAGTGAAGACGACGAATTCCTTACTATCGAAAGAGAAAACAAGGCATTAAAGAAACGGCTATAATTGTAACATTTAAGCTATTAACAGAACAAAATACATTTTTTGTTAGATAATATAAGCATCATTGAAAATAATAATGCTCGGAATTCAACGATTAATTAAGTTCTTTATTTAATATTTGGGTAACACTGATTGGTGCAAGCGTTTCAAGCATTTTGGAATTACTGTCATGGCAGTAGGAGAGACCGGGACAAAATCGGGACGTTAAGGATAAAAGCTCATAACTTTGACATTATTAATATAAAAAAGAAATTGCAATTAGGATTCATTAGCATAAACTCTTTATTAAATAATAGTATATATCCAATTTTTTTAATAGAAGAACAAATACAAAAAATAACGATTTAAAATATAATTCATTTTTACGGTTTTACCCCATACTATGGGACCCATAGCATGGGTAAAACCGGACACCATTACTAGATACTGGCCCTAGTACCTATAGTAACGAAACTCATCCAATTCTTCAGTCTCCCAACCAGTTAGAACAAGCTGTAAACTGCACCCAACCTTCATTCAATTTCAATGAACCATATGATTCCTTGGACATAAATCCAAATATCTTCACCATTTTGAGCACCACTGTTATCATTATCCTTCGGTATTTTGTTTAATTTTGTTTTAAGTTTTAACTTTTAGTTTTAATTTTGATAACGTCCTCCGTTTCATTTCTTTGTTATACACATTTTGTGCAAATCCGGGTACCCGATTTTACCACCGTACGGTTTTGCCCCAGCATACAATTTTGTAAATATTACGAATTATCAACAATACTATGGCGAAGTAAAAACAAACCTTTTAATTGTTTACACTTTAATATGCAACAATTAACATAATTCACACCAAAATGTATCTACCTGAACACTGTCAAAAGTGTTTGAAGTTTCTTAATGATCGAAAATTAGATCAGGGCCTTCAAAAACACGATTATCTTTTGTTGATGAAATAATGGACATCCCTACAATATGTCGCTGCAACGACGCGGGAAAATTTAAGGCAGTTGAAAAAATAATAGCACGTCCCGGTTTTATCCAGGTACCCGGTTTTGTCCGAGTTCCGAAAATTGTCACTGTTTTCATGGCGCAGGTCCATATTTAATAAGTATTGCCAATAGTTTACTAATACATATATGTAATGTGTGTTATATCATTTCATATTTTATGTTTAGAATAATTTCATTTGCATATATATTTCACAATGCTCGAGTAGATTTCAATAAAAGTTTTTTTATGTAATATTTACTCTTATATTCTCAATAGCTTAAAAAAAAATACCGATCAATTACCGACAAACCGGTTTTAATTGAAAATTTTACCGAACTACCGGTAATTGAAAAAGTCGGTTTAACAATCGGGTGTCAGTAATTCAATCGACCAGGTTTTAAGGGCTCCCGACATATTTTTTAAATCAATAAATTTATAAATACAAATGGAGGTTTTGATGGTCACAAACATTTTTTTTTCAATTAAACATGTTAAATAATAATAAATAAATAGAAAAGCTTATACTTTTGGCCAATAAATACAAAAACTGTGCAATAGTGTCAGAATCAATTCTTAAGGTGACCTATTCCTATTCCAGACATATGCCTTTCGAAAAGCTCTCTAGAAGAATGATAATCCAATAGAATAATTCACGAAGTAGCAGCTTACAAATGATACTTTTACGCTGCACTTAAGGTAAAGTGAAAAGTGAAATTCATCTCGGGAAGGCACCTTGAAAGTAAATATTCAGAAGGAAGCACTAAGATTCTAATAGACGAAAACAGGAAGTTATGCTTTGATGTGTTGTCAAAGCATGTTGTATAATATGGATCCCGTGTTCGGTTTGGAAATGCGATATACCCGTAACAATAATTGTCAGCACCGAGCTGAGCGCAGTTCCAGCAGTGCTGGAGCGGCGTAGACTGCTGCGAGAGGAAATCCCGAATACCAAGAAATTCAATAGCCGCAAGGTACTTCACCATTTGAAGTGTCATCGTCTTTTATAGAAACCGCGTGCATACGGTAAAGAACAGCTTTAAGATCGCGTCTCCTTTGATGCCGTAGCATGTTTCGTTCCACGCAATAACTGCGCAAGCTCCTTTGTCATGTGATCCTGCAACGAGACCCTATCATCGATTAGACGATCAATTCAATTAGCTCTGTGTGTAAAGCCGAAACGTGAACCGTCAACATTATACCTATAAATCTGGTTAAATATTTAAATTTAATGTCGTTCAATCGAAGTATTTTCTCTACAAATTGTACGTGAATCGAGATGCTGACGCTGAGGAATTACACAGAAAAGTCATTCATGTATTATAACATTTCACGTATGTTTACGATACGTACATATGTATGTGATATAATCTGTTAACCCACGGAGACGAGTTATCTTGTCATTTGAAAAAATTCCACCCGTTGTGAAAATATAATTTGTTTCTTATTACTACTACAGGAGCAATACTATAACCTGTGACGGTTCTTCATGTTTTTCTGTTGTTGCTATTTTTAATACATAGGTGGTTAGTACATTCAAATAAAAATTCATCTGTTTACTGGTAATATTTTTTGAGTAAATTGTTTATTTATTTATCGGTGAATAAATAAACTAAATTTAGTTTGATAATTCTATTTGTGTCAGTGAAGAGGTAAGGTAGTGAGATATAGAGTTTTGAAGGCAGTACAGAAAATGAGAAAAGGAAAGAAGATGCATCCCTCGTCCTGGGCCTACTAGTGAGGACTCAGCGGTAAGGCTTACCTAGCAGACCCTACCCTTAAGGTGCATTCCCACAGCAGCGGCGCGAAGCTCGCCGAGCCACGCGCCGTGGGATCGCAGCTTCAGACATGGGGATGTTAGGAGGTAGGACAAAACAGGTGTATATACAGGGCGTCCCAAAATTGCGGGACTTTCTGGAACATGCATATATCTTGATGCAAAAAGACACCGAAAAGTCCTTTACCGTTTTGGGATCCGAGGCTTGGTTCTCGAGATATTAACAGTTGAATATTAATGGTCGAAGTTCCGAGGCACGCAGTTTAAAGCCGAAACAGCTGAGCCTGGAGCAGGCACCGCTCGCACGCATACGCAGGACGCACGTATAGATACAGCTCCACACACACACAGAAGAGCCGATCGCGCTGACCCATTTTCGCGGTTTGAACCAGCGCAATCGGCTCTACTGTGTGTGCCTCCTGCGTGTGCGTGTGAGCGGTCACTACTCCGCGCTCAGCTGTTTCGGCTTTAAACTGCGCGCCCCGCACCTGGAACCGCTAATATTCAACTGTTAATATCTCCAGAACGAAGACTCGGATCCTCAAACGGTAAAGGACTTTTCGATGTCTTTTTGCCTCAGGATATTGCATTTTCCGGGAAGTCCCGCAATTATGAGACCCCCTGTATTTATAGAAATCGGTAGTTGCGGAAGAACTTGTGAAAGAACGGGATCGATAAAAATGCCCTCTTTTGGCGAGTACGGAAGTAGTGCTACATTAGAAATAACATTAAGTATTTTGTCATTTGTCAGTACCCAGCTAGGGAGATTAATGTTAAGAGATGCTTAAGTGCTTAAGAGATTAATGTTTTTGAAAGAGTAACCGCATATATTTCTGTGTGGGTCTTTAGAAAAAAGTTATGTGCATAGTGTAATGAAAAACAGTTAGATGTACCATGAATCTGGTCCACCATTTGCGCAAGGATCGGTGCTTCGGCATCCAGGTCCTGTAAGATGGCACATATATTACTGAAACTAATAAACATGCAAGTTTAGAGGGGGAGAGAGAGAGAGAGAGAGAGAGAGGGAGAGGGAGAGGGAAAGAGAGAGAGAGAGAGAGAGAGAGAGAGAGAGAGAGAGAGAGAGAGAGAGAGAGAGAGATCGACGTCGTCATACCAAGTTTTACTTTGCATCGTTCTTGCCATTATTTAGGGCAGCTTGACTTTTCTTCTGTGCATCACAAGTTTTCCTTTTTCTTACGCAATTCTCTGACATTTCTCTAGGTCTCAACCTTGTAGATTGCCGAAAAGTAGGTTCTGCATAATTTCCATGTAATGTAAGTAATACCTCCTTTAAAACACTTTTTTACTTCAAGGATGGATGTAGTAGAATGTTACACATGTGGTAACTAAATATGAGAAAGTTAGTTATACGATCATAAACTGTGATATATGACGTGTATTTAAAATGTTGGATCGACGCCCAATTGTAATAACTAAAAACAGCCTTCAAGGTAATGCAACCCCAAATACACGTACTAAACAATAATAATAATAATAATAGTAATAATAATAGTGACTTTATTGCACACACACGTAACCTACACGAGTATAACACGCAGAAGGGCTATCGACAAAGAGCGGACGACATATGAATGGGGCAAAAGGCGAGGCGCAGGAATAATAAGCGCTGTTTTTATACCTAACCTTGAGTTCGATTATACAAAAATTGAGAGCTACGTAATAAAAGTCCCTTTCATATCTCCCACGTAATCTGCGACCTTTGTTGCCCACAGATTGTATATTACAGCACAAAATAGTGCCTTCAGTACAAACGTGTAGCATGTTAGTGGTGTGGATGGAATATGTAACGATCTCATAAAAGAGATAAGCTGTGAAATCGTTATCGCGCTGAAATTGTCAAGTGTTATGAGCCTCGGGGCAAATTTGAATAATTTCGGACATTACATAGGACATTAACACATTTAGGGACTATACTACTAAACATGCTGTACACATGTACATCTCGAAAAACGTTTCTGAGGTCTAATTACTTCTATAGATAATGTTCTTGCGTCTCGATTTCACCCTCCTAGGATTGACGATAATAACTCGAATCCGCGCTTCAAAAACCGTCCTTTTACTCCATTATTTATCATTTAAACATCCGTTATTCCACTAGAGATAAAAAAGTATAGGATGCCATTTAAAAAAGTAGAAAAATTATTACCGGGATATTGTTGCCCCCTCGGTACCGTACAATTTGTGTAAATAAAGTTTTTTCATATCTCTAAAAATAACGGAGATATTCCGGGTGATCAATGTTATTGCCCCACCCTGTATATTCAAGCAAAATGCACCATTGAAAAGCCAATTAAGGTGAGAGGCACAGATTTACGTGCTTCATTGCAACATGAATGCTGCCGGCGAAAATCATTTATATCATTAGAGCACTCGTGATACGTCATGGCGCACTTAACGCACGCGGACGTGTTAAACAGCCAGGGAATCCTTTGTCACTGTGACTGGGTCGAAGTGGCAAACTGTCGATCGCCTAGGCGGGCAACTATATTCGGGCAATCGAGCGGTTGAACGAGCGCATACCAAATAACAGCGAGTCTCAGCCCGCTTAACCGATAGGAGCAACAGGTTCAGCGTTCACGGCACAAAAGCTTGCTTAAGCGCATATTCGTTCCAATTAGTTGAGAAATTTGCTGGGTCCCCCAATCAATAAGGCCAAAATGAATGAAACTGGCTCTTTCTGTTTAATCATTACTATAATATGCGTTAATGCGACGAGTTCGAACGTTGCAAACTTTATTTTTCCTTTTCAAATGCTGCTTTAATGTATTGTCAATAATGCACACAGCTTTATCAGAGGTCTGCTGATGCCCTGATGCTGTAGTGTATTATAGCAAAATTAACGGGGTTGGATAAGGGTGTTAGGGTGTTAAGTCGAATGAACTCAACCAGCAATGGATCCTTCTTTCTTTCGTCACGAAGGTCTATTTCCAATACTCTACATACCTAATGCGAATGAATACAAAGTGGACGCACCCTTCTCGCGCGGTGCACGTGGGGAACGAATCACTCGTTCTAAGAAGTTTTTGAGTTTTTGGGTGACTAACAACAAATGACATTTCTCAGACTTTTTCAGCATCTTCAGTCTTCTTCTAGGCAGCTACCTATAGTTACCTATTTAAGGCACAGTGTCTTGCAGCAATATAGTGACGAAGCAGACACCCACGAATCATCATCAACTCATCATCAATCACAAATCATTTTAATCAATAGGCTGAATAGTTAAAAAACTGAAAGGACCATGCTTGGGGTGGAATTTAAATGCTCGTTATGTAATGCTTCTATTGATAAGACTAAAGAATTCTATTCTTTTCATTATTTTCCAATATTTTCTGGAAAAGTATGCATTCACTTTGGTTACTAATTTTGGTTTCCTAAGTAATATTTTCTATGTACAGGGTGCTCGGTAACAAGTAGTAGAAACTGAAACAAAGACACATTTATCACTATTTCTATGAGGTAAGCTACGAAATTTGTAAAGTCGACACTAGATAAACCTCTATGAATATTTTGTTCTTAGATATAGAAACTTAGGTTAGAAAATAATAGAAACGTAGAAAGTTAAACTATTATTATAAAATTAATTAGAAATTCAGTTTACAAACTTCGACAACCAAAAATTTTGCAGCGAATATTGTGTGCTTGGGGTGATGACCGACCCCAGGATTACCAGTTAAGGGTTAACAATGAAAACTGTATTCCACTTAAGAGTAGACTCGTTCCGCGCAGGGATGTATAGTACCCGCAAACATGTAGCGAGGTCGTAAAAGTGGTAGCGCGTGTCTGTTTATATGTTTCGGGAGTCGGAACGAGCGAATTGACAGATATGTCGGCAGATAAGGGGCTCGGGCCTCACACAGGGCTCAGGGCATGTGGCCTGAGACTCAATTCCTACTGATATTCCTACAATAGTATACCGCGTACGTCCCTGGGTGCCGGGGCATCAAAGACCGCCGCTGCTCGAGTGTTTAATTTACGACCTCGCTATAACTTTGCGGGTACTATACTGTTGATTGGTAGGAAACCGGCAGGGAAAGCGCTACACGACCAATCGCGTATGTTAGGTCCGTGGGAGCTGTGCAGATCGGTCGCAAATCGGTAGGGGCGTAGGTCTACTCTTAGATGGAATGCTATATGTATAGGTTATACATACGTAGTGTGGAGGAAAAAACAAACTTCTCAGCCAGAAAAGCGCAACAGGTCTGGTAGGTTGTTCCTAAAAGTAGGCTCTTAAGAAATGTCTATAAATCAGAAAACGTTTTCACCCCTACTGAAAAGAATCTCAAAATCTTAGAAATTTAAGTGAAAAATCTGTTTAGCCGTAGACCGTGATGAGGCTCATCGAATTTTACTTCAATAGTTACCAATAAAGGTCTACACACACTTATCAGTTCCGTGACGACACAGTGCCGGCGTGCCAGAGGTGAGAAGAAGAGATCCTCTACGCCTCTCTTCTTTTTACCACTGGCACATCGGTACTGTGTCATCACGGAACTGATAAGTGTGCCCAGATCTTAAGTCTGGTCGTTTCAGTTCACTGAAGCATCTTCGTTGGAGACAACGAGACACAAAGACTCTTGGATAGAGAAAATACTTTTGCGAAATGAAACACCTCCGGTAACTCGGATAAAGCAGGAATAAGCCAGCTAGAAATCATACGGATCGAATCAGCATCTCGGTAAAGGTTTCTATCCCAGTATATTCCCAGTGTAGTTCACCACATTGTTGAATATATTCTGCAATACCGTTTCCACCTAGTAATGAGTGTCCAGCCTTGATTCAACGCGAACCAAGTTCAATACATACCGCCCCTCTTCAGACGAGGATCTTTTCGTCTCTTTTCGTCGTAGTCTGTGCACTTTTCTTTTCACCCTGCTCCTCTTTCTCCCGCTATTCTCACGGAAGTCGATATCTGCCGCCTGTTGCTCTGTCTTCTTTCATTCTCTCCCCTCTGATGCCCTGGAAACCACAGTAGCCACGACAACCAGAGCGACACTGGTCTTTCTTCGTAAAACACGATCTTCGAGGGCAGGGATTGCGGCCAGATTGGAAGAGCAATTCCGCAATTTTTACTCGATCGACCGATTCTTCGCGGCGCGATGGTTTCGGCCCGTCACGTCCACCATGGATAATCTGGTCTTAGAGGAGAACCACTGGACCGCCCTTGGCTATCAGTGCAGCTTAATTTAATCGGTGTGTAGCTTATTAGCCGTCTCCACAGTGCTCGAGCGCCACCGCTTCCTCCACTGATCTTCAGCGTTACGCTTCGTGCTTGACAGTCATTGAGAAGCATCGTACTCGCAGTTGTTCAACGTGTCAGGACTAATGAGCAAGTTTGTGCGTCTATTGATCAATGTTGGACAAGGGAAGAGTTATAAATTATTTTGTATACATAACATACATTGTATAGAAATGAACTGAAACGACGAGTCTATTCATTGATAACATACCAGTGCACATTTCTCTGGTGGGCGGCCAAACGAGTAGGTATAAGTCAAATTTTGGTCAAAACGAGATAAGTACGCTAACATTTTCAACATTACTGTCCTTCGCTTATGGTTCCAGTAATACCAGTCAATATCACTTCTTTCCCGCTCTTCTTTTACAGATCGTAATAGTATACCTATGTCAAAAATACAGTATGATGGCGGGAAAAATAGTATAAGTTGAGTTATGTCGATCAATACGATGAAGAAAATAATATCTCACCTCAAGCTAAACAGTTTCTTTTTTGTTCTTTTTTGTGAATCGAAGTTAAAAATAAAATTTCCTTTGCTGAATTTGTAATTTAATTCAAATTTTGTAGGTATTCTGTTTTCATGTCCGAAATATAACACCCGATCTTACATAGAACTTTAAATATTCTAAGTGTCTTCCTGCAAAATTAAAAATTTTGACCAATTACTCGTTTGCCCGCCCACCAGAGATTTAACAGACAGTATAGAAGTTTAAATTTTCATTACATGTGCTTGCATGTGTTCAAAGCGAGGTGAAATCGACATAACTTTCCCGGCAGAAGCAATCACTCAGGAATGCTTGATCCACTTGAATGTGCATGGTTCAAAACCTTGCGGCACTCAACATGTTAACATGCATACTACTAAACATACAGTATTTAATTGTACGTGAAATTTGCTGGTATGCCAACATATGCATAATGCAAAATTTAAAAATATAGAAAAACTTTGCTGGTCAATCAAGGAAGGTAGATTGAATAGATTACTCGTGCCACGTTAGACCAAATTTCAAATTGGGACGCTGAAATACTTTAGAAAATGAGATTCATACCTTCTCATTCATTGTAATAAACTTGTTACAGAGGGTGACCATTGCAGTTTAAATGTACATTGTGCGAAAGACTATGAGAATTTCACTAAAACAATTTTTTCTTAATTTCTTACGTTTACCAAATCCATGCGCGTTCTGAGCTCGTGATGTTATGAGGAACACGGTGTGACATCTATTCACGTTAATGAAATGTAGTCTCGTCGAGGTCGGACAGATTTGAGTTGTTTGAATTTGCCTAAGTTGCATGGATCCCATTAGTGGATTTAATTATTTATTTGAATTAGGGATCATACAGTATCGTACATTCGAGATCAGTCGATATGGTCTGTTCGTGGACATGCATCCATGCATCGGCGATGGTTGTTTTCTGTGCAGCGTACCGTTTAAACTGGTAATTATCGTAATGGTCATTAAGCGCGCGAACAAATAACGTTTGTTGTCGGGATTTCAGCGCGCGTATATCTGTGAACGTGATATAACATTAGGCTGGCTTGACAATATCCGTGTTCTCTGTTTACGTAATATTCGAGTCGAATGTCTGTGGTTGCATTAGCGTTATGAAATAGAGGCTCTTTGTCACAGCGGTCTCATTGAAAGTATGAGTCAGTGTCCTGGATGCTAACGAAATTTACTATTCCTGTTGAAGCATATTTCATTAACCCACCCCAACCGATGTCACAGTTAAAAACATTGATACTATAGGAGGACAAGGATTAGGATCTGAATATGGATCTTTTGTTTGTTGAGCGACTGCTTTAATTACTTAATTAAGCTATGAAGGTCGATGACGAATTGTTGTTCTTGTACGAATAGATTAATCCAATGTAAGGTGAATGATGGTAACAAATGTGAGTGATGTATTGAATTGTGAAAGTCTACCTATCTTCTCCGACTTCCACCGAACATTCTCTGCACGTTAGCACTCAATTTCTAGTGATACGAGATGTGTTTGAAAAGTAACGGGTCTGGTTCTGTAAAAATATTTATTTGCCACTTAATTATGATTGAACATTATCTCCTTTGAAATAGTTCCCTTGGAAAGCTATACACCGCCGGAGACGATGTTTCTTTTCCTGGAAACAGTGCTGGAAATCTTCAACTGGTACTGCTTTCAGTTGATCAGTTGCAACTTTTTGTTGCGGATCAGGGGAGTAAGGAGGCCATAGAATAGGGTTGCCATCTTTCTCCGGGAAAATATAGTACCTTACAGCCAAATGTCATAAAAAATATAATACATTGTGAAAAACTATAGTACTTGTCAGAGGAAAGTGGTACAAAATAAAACTACATTAAAACAACCACATCTTATTTTCTAAATACATATCTTTTGTCAATTTTGCATTAGTAATTAATTTATTGTCTCTAACAAATATGTCAAAGGTTTGATTGTACTGAAAGTCCAAATTAACATATATGAGGAGCTCATTTTTTATGAAAGTTACATTGACTCTGTTTCTCTCTCCCCACCACTTTATATTCATTATATGTAGAAAAAATCCTCTCTGTTAAAGCTTGAGGGGCTAGGTAACTCTCAACAGCCCAAAATCAGCCCCTTTTTCAAACGCATATTCTGAAGTAATAAATGAATATAGAGTTAATTTTTGTTTTAATTTTTAATCGCCATTTCGTTGATTTTAATGCACGAAAAGAAATTTTTAAATATATTTACAGGAAAAAAAGTTATAAATATAAATGTGAGAGCATGTGCGTGATGCACCGTCTGATGGTGAACACGATTCCAGACAGGTGAATTACCTAAAACACAAAGTGAAGGCATTTTTATAATCTGTAGGACAGTCCCCATCTTGTGTCGGAAGCAAAATTTGGTAAACAAATTAATACAATTTTTATGTTGATGTATATGATTTTATCCTTTTTTGTGGGAAAAATATTTTTTATCTTTTTTTTAACACACATTGTGGGGAATAGTTTTCTGCACCTCCCTGTAAATTTTCATTCATTCAAATCGTTAGAGCGGTTTTCGAGTGTTTATGTTCACCATTTTGGAAAACGTAGTTTCTGGGAAATCACGTTTAATGTTGGACATGCAGTTTTGTCGTTATGCGATCTCATGTGCAGGCTCGTACATTTTTTCCTGTAATTCCTTCAATTTTTGGAATTTCGGGGCCCGGTTGCGCTTAAAATACGCAGAAAATATGTAGCTAACGGAATATGCAAAATCTAAAAATCGAATTTTCGAATTTTTTGAGGGTTACCTACACCCTTAAACTCGCAAATTCAAATTTTGATGTTGCCATAGAATATAAAAATAACTAAAAATTGTCGAAATTTATCGATGTATCGGAAATATAGTATTTTTACGTATATTTTTTCTAACAGTATATAATACACTAGACAAAAATATAGTACAATACTACGGTACTATATTACACATATTATATATTACAATATTACAGTACGGTTGGCAACCCTGTCCTTGTGCGTCCAGGGTGGTCAGGCGAAGAGCTAACGCTCAACAAATACTGTATATTGTAGTACAAAACTCTTTTACAGCGCAGAGTGGGAAGGTGACGCGTGACTAAAACATAAACTTATAGAAGTCACATATATGTGCAGATATTAGTGCAGAGAAAGTGCACATATTAACTTTATCATTGAAATTGATACTGAAAGTAGATATTCGTCTCAGCTACTCAGTCTCATTATTTTATAAATAGGTATACCTCGCATATATATTATAATTACGAAAGCGTTTAACGGAGAGTGAGTGCTTACTCGCTCTTATACACTTTCAAATAGAGAAGTATTGTATTATACTTATCCTTATTTACTCATGACTCGCGCATAAACTACTATTGCATATGTAGCTCCGATTTTCTTCGCAAACATGCATCACACCAAATAATCAAACACTACGTCACCCATAATCGTAAACACTGTGGTGTCATTCTTGCCATCCATCGTCATCCTAATTCCTAGCCACTGCGTGATCCTACCAAAGTCCTGCCCAATCCCGTCGTCATCCTCTCTCTTATTTTCTGAAATCCTTAAAAACCCAGTACATTTCTTCAGTCTTGTCTATTACTATCCCGAAAGTCACCAGACTCAGTCACAGAGTTCAGATCCAAACAGTATAATGTTGTATAACTCTTAATTTAGTTTAAAAAATATATTGTTTAAAGCGGTAGTTTATTTTATCCTTGTGTGCATTACGATACATATGTTGAACAGTAACTAGCTAATTAAAATACACTAACCAAAGACGCCTTAACTAGATGCGCCGATTCACCGACAAGTAGTGAACGTCCACACCGTCATCGTATTCCAGAGATGAGAAACATTTATGAGATTTAATCAAAGACCTAACCGACTTTCATTTGCTTCTCCTGCGGATGAAAGAGGCAAGCGAGGAACGTCATCTCCTCTCTTGATTCTCTTTTTTCGTACCTTCTTATCTGCTTTTTACTTATAAAGTCACCATCCCCTGCTTCTTCTCATACTGTCGTTCTTTCAAACTTGCCAATTAAGGATGTATCGAACGTATAATATTAGCCAAAAGTATATGAAATTTGAAATACTTGAATATCTACGTCTTACGCATAGTAAATCTAGATGTAAGGAATTGAAACGACAGTTGGAGCCTTATTTTTACTCCTAGAAAGGTATTTTTCACCTTACAAATGCTTTCTCAAGCATTAATTGCTAAACTTTTGGCAGTGAAAATGCCCAGAATTCACAAGTTTCTCAATTTATAATTTATTTCTTTAAAACGGTGTAGCGAAAAAAATTGAAACTCGGCAGACATTTTCATCTGCCTATATACTACATGTAAAAAAAAATTGATAACATTGGTACCATTTCTTCAACATTTTTTCAGCTTTTTTATCTGTCAAGATCGTCTCTTTCCATAAGAGTACGTGTGAAATCAGTGAAAATTAAAATCGTTATAACTCAGCAACCGTTTAGTGAATTCGTTTAACATTTATGCGGCACATCAGGAAGATTAGGAAGAACGATCTCACAAATTCTCATCAACTTGGTACCATTTTGAAGATAGGTCCGATACATCCTTAAATGGCGAATATTTGAAGGCTGGCTTGTATTAGCCTCTGATCGCGATCTCGACTTTCATCTGTCTATGGTTGGGACTCGCACGGTTTTGCCGGTGGTAAGTACATTGGCCACCCATAAATCGTTGCGAACGAACACAAATGCAGAGTAGAGAAGACACTTCTTTCTAAGCCGATCCATTACCGTACTTATATTAGCATCGAGTCGCGCAAATAATCGATAGTCTCTATACGAGTAAAACGTCAATCACAATCTTATGGTTTTTTTTAAGTTGGGTCGATGGGTCTTGAACTGTCTTATTAGGGGGTTGCATAGAGTGATAGTACATTCATAACCGATAATACACGATAAGTGTTATGGAGTCTAGCGTTTAAATACAAGTTGGATCCGTGACACCTGACAAGCGGCGTTGATGGGAACGCCCTAGAATCTCTATATTATCACTGATGCAATCCCAAACTCTGGAACTTTGGGGCCTACATGACCTCCGTCATATGACGTGCTATTTAACACGCTTGCAACCCTAAAACTCCAGGACTCGGAGGCCTCCGTGACACTCTTCATTCGCCCCCTACTAACGCGCCACCATACTATTAGATTTACTTATAAAAATCGTTGTAGCCAACCCCAAGTCAATCAGTAAAACTTCAACGTAACATCACACCAAACCTCTGGCGGGTAGCACACTGGTCGGTGACCTACTTGTAACTGCAAATTTTTGAAAGCTTCTTGGAGCCATCTTCCTTCACCCAAATGGTAACAATGTTCCCAGTGATGGAGTAGATAAATGTACATAGGTATATATTTCCTCATAGATGTTTCCATTGTAGATAGATTTCATTGTAGTAGCTCTTATTAGATGTTTTGCAATTTTGCTTTCGTTGTTGCTTGAAAATGGAACATGGGCAGGATGCTAATATGTTTTGGATAATAGTAATAATAATAATTTATAAGAATCTGGGTGATAATGTCTAAGATAATAATCTGAATAACTATTTTGACCAAGGTTCATTAATTCAGGATGTCCTAAGACCAAAATTTCATGCTCAATATTTTTGCTTCTTTATTGTACGTTGTTACAACATTTCGTAAATACGGTTTAGAGAAATATAGGCTTTATAAGACAAACACTTTTATAGTGACGTGATTGCAAAACTCTCGCTTGTGATGATTTAAATAGCCCTCTCACTTGTATGGACAGCTCTAGAATGTTCCCCACATCTCCCACTCTTCCAAGATAACTCCACTTCCCGCCAAAATGCCAGGAGAGAGTTCCTATCTTCCCGCGCGTTTCTCAAGTGTACACATCCCCTTGCCACTTTCAGAGGATACGACGGCGTTGAGCAAGTGAGGGGTGCCCATCGTCGCCGTAGCTATTGTTTAACCTCCAGTCTACCCTCGTAGACAATAATCTGGGAATACAGGACCTTCTTCCGGTGGCAAATATATTCTGTCTTTCGTCCTAATTTTCTATATCTCTTACAGAATGTTAACCGTATCAATATGATCTACTAGCCACCATGCATTTCTGTTAGAGCAGCTAGAATGGTTTTTAGTAAATTCAGTAAACTCTCGCTATGGGCTCGCAGTTGGAGGCGAGCGCTTAACGAATAGCATCGACGATTCTGGCCCGCGATGGTGCGAGAGAGTGACAGAGAGTAGGCACGTGAAAATCGAAGCGAGGCAGGGTATCATACTTTCTCTTTTTCGTAGCAGACGGTAACGCCGTGTCGACTCATTCGTCCCCACCCACTCGCTCTCGGGTTCTCTCACTCTCGACCAGCGTTGCCGGGAAGTGGGTTCCTTATGGCGCGTAGGTGTTCTCCCTCCACTACGAATAGTTTGCAGGAACCCACTTCTCGGCAACGCTGCTCTCGACCGAATGATTCCGAGAAGTGGTGGGGATAGCGACGAACGCTTAACGCATAGTTGGCATAGTTGAGGCGAGCTTATAGCGATAATATGCTGTAAGACAGTTCTACATTGATCATCATGCGTTACGCATTCTCATTTAGTTCTGGTCATCTTAACAGCCTGCTTAATGAGACCGCGGAACTTTGGTTTCCTTTTTTTATAACTTCTACGAAAAGTAACACTCAGCGTCTGTACTAGTTAGTAGGAACAGTGACATTGTGGTATCCCCGACAGTTGGTTTCAAATTTTCAAGGCAGTCACGAAGCCCTGCTTCGTTCCCGAATTTCCCCCATTTCTAAATCGGCGGACATTTACCTTACGACGATTAATACGTGTCGCCCAAGCGTGTTTAAATTCCATCTGAATTTCGTAATTTTCCTCCGTCAGCGTTAGGTGCACGTTGACTGACCGACGTGCCGCAATTTGTACGAAGTGTAATGCACACGTACACATGGAAATGCGATGAGAAATTACAATATTCCCTAATTTATGAAACAGTGACACGTAGAGAACTTGCGTCCGCAAGCTTCGCGTAGAGCAGATACAGATCTGAACATTTGAAGAATGATACATACGTTGTCATTCGTTTTAATGAATCTTCGTGTGTAACGGAGCATTTAAGGAAGACGTGATTCCGAAAAGCACAAGTAGATTGGCGCATACAATCATAATACAGAGCGGGCTGCGGGAGATTACCTATTCGCAAGTTGACAATATTTATTTATTTATTGCTTTGAACTAGATGTGGTTTATATAGCGAAACAGTAGATGTAGTTTATATAGTATACAATTTATAAATTACAAGCTACCAGTTTACATAGTAAGATTTACAATATGTAATATTTGTACCTATCTTACCTGGCAGTAGTTATTTAGATCCTTACATTACATTTCTTAAGGAAATAATATATATGTTTAGGACCTCGGGTATCAGGTTTACATAGAAAAGACCTAACAAAGTGCTAGATAATACTTGCGTTTGAGGAGTAGTTTTAACAAAATTATACGTTCGTCCTCATACTCTGGACATTATTAGATGACATGATTTATTTAAGCCTTGAGATTCTGCTCCGTAGTGAGAAGCATTGTTCAGAATGAAATTAACTCCGAAGTTGGCAATATTAACCTTTCGTGGTGACACGGGGTGTATCGCGCCCCAGGCAATTTTCGAGTTCAAATGTCGCACCTTTACGAATTCAAAATGAATTTAGACCTTAATATTAAAATATAAAAATTTGGTGATTTTAACAAAAATAATCGCTTTCATCAATACCTATTTTTTCAACTACAAATTTCATCATATCAAAAATTACATTTCTTGAAAAAAAAATGTGCAATGAGACGATCACTCTTATGAAATTTGCCATAGATTTATAACCAATAACTCTGTTATCATTTGACATGTGACTGACGCCGTTAATATTATTGAGTTTTATTATTCGGGAATGCTGAAAGTCGTTGATGATAACTCAGAGTGTTATTTGAAATTAGAGGCTTTCCCTGCTCCTGTGCTTATGGAGCGTCAACTTGTTAATTTATAGTTTCAGCAAGATGGCGCTCTTGCTAATACTGCGCAGCAGACCATGGCAGATTGTTCCAAGATTGCTTAATCTTTTGATTTCGTGCTGAGCCGTGACCAGCAAAATCTACTGATTCGATTCGTTACTGACTGCTTCTTACGGAGTTACCACAAAGAAGTGTTTTCTCAGCACGTCGACGCCATTCAGTAATTAGCGGCTTACATTCGAGAATAGATCAGAGGTATCTAGCATGAATCGGTGCAGGAGGTGGAATATACTTTTTGCCAGACAGTTTCAGTAATGCATTACAGAAAATTTTGTTAAAACGACTTAATTTCTATAAAACTGAGTCCAATTTTCTGTATAGGACGTGTCGTATTCCCGTAGATATATTTATTAAAATTCGTCGTTTAAAACAAACTCAACATATTATTTTGCAATCACCTCGCTTAATAGTCAATACAAGAAGTGTCGATCTCGAAGTCTCAGGAAAATCTAACGAAGCTATGAGAAAAGAAAGTGAGTCACACTCCCTTAAGGGGTCATGCTCAGTCAGGAGGCCGAAAAAAGGGGTGGTCTTTGGAAATTTTTTACTCAAAAGCTATAACACATTTCTCAAAAAATATTTTTTCCTTTTAAGGATTGCATCTAGTACCGTGCATCGTAATTTTTTTTATTTAAAAATATTTATCAATAACTAAGTTATTGTCCATCACTCGAAGGTTCTCTAAAAAAAAAGGCTTCTGCGGTGACCACTGTTGCTCGAAAGTCGATCATCTAAAATAAAAAATTCAAAAGAATTTACTTATTATATTATATTATCTAGTATTTGAACGAAGGATTTTTTTATCCGATGCTTAGTTTTCTTTTAATTGACGAAAATCAGGCACAATTTATGATAAAAATTGAAACTTTTACTTTAAACATCAGCCATTTTTTTCCAAATCAATATTTCGAAAAATCCTTCGTTCAAATACTAGATAATATAATATAATACGTAAATTCTTTTGAATTTTTTATTTTAGATGATCGACTTTCGAGCAGCAGTGGTCACCGCAGAAGCCTTTTTTTTTAGAGAACCTTCGAGTGATGGACAATAACGTAGTCATTGATAAATATTTTTAAATAAAAAAATTACGATGCACGGTACTAGATGCAATCCTTAAAAGGAAAAAAGATTTTTTGAGAAATGTGTTACAGCTTTTGAGTAAAAAATTTCCAAAGACCACCCTTTTTTCGGCCTCCTGACTGAGCATGACCCCTAAAGGGTGGGGGCCTAGAGAGGCCTAAAAACTGACGTTCTTTTAGATTTTTTTTTAAGAAATTAACATTATTTCACTTGTAATTTTTTTTATTAATTATGTCACATCTTTGCCCACACAGCACCATGACATTGCAGCAACGTCTCTGCAATGACGCGGTGCAAGATTGCAATGTTGCATCGCATCATTGCAGAACTGTTGCAGGTTCACTCCTATGTCCGCCTTAACAATATTGCAGGAGTGTATTTTTGCAAAGTTGCGGCAGCATTACAAATATGTAGTCCTGCAACGTTCCGACAATGATTCTGCAACGAAACGGCAAAATTGTGGCAATGATCCTGTAACTCTTCGGCAATATTGCGGTGCGAGATTGCAATGTTGCACCGCATCATTGCAGAGAAGTTGCAGGTTCACTCCTACGCCCGCCTTAGCAATATTGCAGGAGTGTATTTTTGCAAAGTTTTGGGAACATTAAAAATATGTAGTCCTGCAACATCATTGCAGAGAAGTTGCAGGTTCACTCCTACGTTCGCCCTGGGCAATATTGCAGGAGTGTATTCCCGCAATGTTTTGGAGATTTTACAGCAATAGTCTCTCCGCAACGTTTCGGGCAGTGAGGGACGCGACGACACGAATGTGTGTAGGCAGAATCGTAGTAGTATAACGCCCGTGTGCTTTTTTCTCATAGAAAATTTTTTTCCCCAGGAGGATTCGAACCGAGGACCTGTAGCATCGTAGACGAACACTTTACCGCCGCAGCTACAACCGTTGATTGATAAGATTGCTTACGTATTCGAACTTATATTCCTACCGAGCAAAACTACAAACTCAAATTATTCAAAATTGAAGGCTCATTTGACAAACCCCATTAGGGATTTGTAACACTATAGGTGCGGATTACAACTTTCACCCGGTGTCATTTTAGGTTAGGTTGGGAAACAGTCTTTAGACTGGACCTTTGCATTTGTCTTTTCTTCTTTCTTTTCTCTTGCTTGATTGTATATACGTGTTTGTGCAATACAGACGTTTAATAATAATAATATCACACATTAAAATATGTAGTACCTACTCTACCTAAAAAAATTAAATTGATCTTCAAATCTCTTCTATAATTTCATGTACAAACAAGTCTCACGATAACACTTTTTTCATATCTTCAATGGCCAACGAGAAATTCTAGCGTACCCAGTTAAATGAAACATGCTGTAGAATCCACTCAACGTCATGTATATATTTCGACAAAGTCATAATTGCTTCAGAATATTGCTGTAATGTTTCTACAATATTTTCACTACAGTATTGCGCACGGCAATATGTGTGCAATTTTGTTTGGGCGTTGCCACTGGAACATTGCACGTCGATGTGCGCGCAATATTGCAGAAATATTGTAGGATCGTTGCCACTGGAACATTGCACGTCGATACGCGCGCTACATTGCAGAAGCGTTGCCACTGCAATATTACAGGAATATTGTACGACAATGTGGGTGCAATTGTGGTGTGGCGTTGCCACTGGAACATTGTGCGTTGATGTACGCGCAATATTGTAGAAATATTGTAGGATCGTTGCCACTGGAACATTGCACATCAATGTGCGCGCAATATTACAGAATATCGTAGGATCGTTGCCACTGGAACAATGCAGTGGCAACACGTGCGCAATATTTCTGCAATATTGCAAGAACGTTGCCACTCCAATATTGCACGGCAATATTGCAGCATCATTTCTGCAATATTGCAATGCAACCTGCAACAACGCACTAGTGCAGCAACGTTCCTGCAATAATGCTGCAACGAAGTGTGCTGTATGGGTGGCTATAATACTTCATTTTTGCATGTAAAAATATTTATCGTATAATACAGTTATTTGTCGATACAGTTACAGGTCGATTTAAAAAAAGTTAATTTTTAAAGAAATGACATTAAATGACATTATTGGTTTTCTTTGGGTTTATGTAGAGTGAAACATTTATGTATGAATAAATGACAAGCATTGAAACACACGATAGATATTATTCGACGCGATAGTACTTACTTACTAATGTATTTTCTTGCGATACCTATATGTATATATTTATATATTACGTCGCCGGTATTAAACCACCTCGTCGCTCTATTAATTAGCGTCAGACAGCCATGTATGATTACCATAAGTACTTTGTGAGTCATCGCAGCAATTAGAAAGCATCGCATGATTTTACCCATTAGCCCTGTCCGCTTCGTTAATATTGTTATATAAGTAGTAGTTTTTGCCACTTTATCCAAGCTGCCGTAATTTAATTATAAAAAAATTCATGCAATCTTGGTAGAAGTTATTCCACGATAACGGAACAAAATTTCATTTGTTTTTACTAATTACACTACTATCTATTTTATCTACTTCTCTAACGATCAACATCCGTAGAAATTATAATATTTACAAGAACAAGTAATCCAATTGTAGTGTGCCACAAATTGTCCAAACGTATAATGTATTCCTCTAATCATCGAGGTGGTTAATTTGACGAAAGCTTCTTCAAAAAAATCAGGTAGCTTGTAGTCAGTATTCGAGGTGGTGTGCCAAAATCACAGAGGCAAACGAAAGTGAAATCGCGGTCGGTTTTGCAGTCCATTTGCGTCGGAAGAGGAACTCTTGCCCCCAAGGAGAAGTCGTCGAAGAAAGACGGTCTTGTTCGAATGAGTTACGTCAAAGGGGAAAGACGTTACTTCACGCGGAACCGCCATTGAACAGAAGTGATGCAAGAAGTTCGACGTCCCGACGGCTACTGTATCTCTTGTACCTTTCTGCCGACAACGAAAAATTTCAATCCCAACGTGCGCGCGACAAGGGATGATCAAATAAGATGACACTGATAAATTCTCAAAGTACATCCATCGATACTAAAGCGGGTGGTTATAGCATGTTGTAAATCTAAGAATTCAGAAAATCTGTAGTTTGTAGTTCTTGTTGTAGTTGTGTGTGTCTAAAGGACAATACCAGATCTATAAACTAATTTTACAAAATACTATACTCACCCCCCAAAATTAAATGGAAACATTTTGCACTATGAACTGAAAGTTCGTAAGTTTGAGTTTCTAGAAGGAGGAGACGGTAATAAATCCGTATAAGGGTTGAAAGACATCCGAGGCATACTTTCGAGTGACGATGGATCAACGTTATTCTTAAAGGTCACGTCACCAAATATCTTCTTCGCTATTGTGTTCTTGTAGTATCTCTAAAAGCATATCAAGGTTCGCGAAACTTGAATGTGCAAGTTTATTTCAGTAGATTAGCACAAATCAAATGATGCGCTGTACCATTAATCTATTTACAGTCTGGCTCGATAATAAATTTTACTTTCGCCGACAATGTCCAACGAGCCGTGCTAACAGGCTTTATTCCAAAATTTAAACGTATTTAATGACGATTCTTTTCTCCGCGGAGTATCAAAATATGGGCTATCGCAGAACTAGTAATGCAACTTAAAAGGAGTAATTCTTCATATAAAAATAAATACAAAACGTTCATTTTCGAAAAAGTGGTTTTTGGAACATCCTCTGTTCAATTTTCAAGGTCGATTTCACGCCGATTACAACGTTTTGGAGAATTAGAATTTGTATAACTATGCATTATTGAAATTAATTATTTGGGGGTAGAAGGACTCCATATTTTAATTAAAATGGAGTTTAAAAAAAAGTCACATGAAGCTAATTGATAATTTAACCGTGTAACGTGTTAATAATAACTTCGTCATCTGTTCATCACAGGAATAACAATACGTTTGTTTTTTCTTGTATTCGTAATCTGACTTGTTCTTACCTTGAAAGTTTGAAACAGAGAGACTACGCTGAGCATTGAACGGCGAAGGGTATGCAAAATTTAAAAGGATTTCCTCCCTGGGCGAGTGAATTGAGATGGAATGGTAAAATTTATGCGAGCGTAACACCGTTTCGTTTCAAAGCAAGAATTACTTAAATATTGCAGTTGGCATGGACTATGTTCCTGAGATGTTGTGGTATTGTAATATCTCTTTCCACTATTTCCACGATCCCGAATGAAATCTTTCAAAGAACATCATCGCCGCGTAATTCATTTGCATAAAATTCAGAGAGCGACTCTTCGTTGCAGCTTGAATGTTATGGAAATGACTTGTAACTTTGTCGAGCTTAGTTCCATGTGGCAGCCGTGCCACAATTCGAGCGCGCGCGACAGTTGTTGTTCGCGGCTCTGGCGATTCAATCGCTTTCACGTCGGAAACGATTGCTCGAATACGTAGACGTGTACGTCAACGTAGAATCAAGATGCATTGGATCCGATAATTCTTCGTAACAATAAAAAAGTAAGACATAAACGAATGATTTTCTGTTATAGCTCACTCTCCTTCGCTGAAAGCTACTCACATGTTAGGGATCGATCTATATGCAAAGTATCTCATGCATTACACAGGACATTTCACTTTAGCATTACTCACAATCAGATTTTTAATTAGCAAAAGAAATGGATGTGTAAAAATTGGACTATTTTTCTTGTTTATTTTCTTGTTTACCATAACGTTTAAAGACAAAACTTTTCTGCAGATATATTTAATATAATTAAAGGTGGGAGTTCTCTGAATGTATAAGCATGTTGTAAATTATTATTAATTTTGTTGTGATTAGAACGGTAGATTTTTACCAAACTTAAGGAGGACTAAAGAAGGATTTTTTTCTAAAAGAGATATATTGTTTGCCATTTAAACGTGTATATGGGGTCTATTTCTAGGACTATAAGGATCAAAATAAAGTAAAAAATTGACTCTTTAAGCCGTCCAAAGTAGAAACTCCACTAAGGGGTTATACTTAGTCAGGCGGCCGAAAAGAGGCTAATGTTTGTGAATTTTTCTCGAAAACGCGGAAGCATATATTTTTACAGAACTTTTTGCACTTAAAAGAGCAACATTTAAAGAACATTTGGTAATTTTTTCGTAGAAAAATATTTACGTTTATAATAAAGTAACAACCGACATCCAAGAAGCCTTTTTAAAAATTTGGTTGTACGGTGAGCACTGCCATTCGGAACCAGATTATCTAAAATCAAAAAACAAAAAAGATTTCGTTAGTAAGGTAAGTGCGGGTAATAAGGCCCACCTAAGGATCTATACTTTTTTTTTTAAAAAAACTTGTACATATTCCTGAAAACTTTTTTTTATAGAAATCTATGGACATTAAACTATAAACTGTAATATTTGTAACAATATATGAACACATCAAATACGAAAATTAATAGGTTTTTAAAAATCTTGTAAACGGGCTTTGTTTCGTGTAGTGCAGGTAATAAGGCCCACCTAAGGATGTATATTTTTTTAAAAAAAAAACTTGTACATATTCCTGAAAACTTTTTTTTATAGAAATCTATGGACATTAAACTATAAACTGTAATATTTGTAACAATATATGAACACATCAAATACGAAAATTAATAGGTTTTTAAAAACCTTGTAAACGGGCTTTGTTTCGTGTAGTGCAGGTAATAAGGCCCACCTAAGGATCTGTATTTTTTTTAAAAAAAACATGTACATATTCTTGAAAACTTTTTTTTTATAGAAATCTGTGAACATTAAACTATAAACTGTAATATTTGTAACAATGTATGAACACATCAAATACAAAAATTAATAGGTTTTTAAAAACCTTGTCAACGGGCTTTGTTTCGTGTAGTGTAGGTAATAAGGCCTACCTAAGGATCTATAATTTTTTTTAAAAAAAACATGTACATATTCTTGAAAACTTTTTTTTTATAGAAATCTGTGAACATTAAACTATAAACTGTAATATTTGTAACAATATATGAACACATCAAATACGAAAATTAATAGGTTTTTAAAAACCTTGTAAACGTGCTTTGTTTCGTGTAGTGCAGGTAATAAGGCCCACCTAAGGATCTGTAATTTTTTTTAAAAAAAACTTGTACATATTCTTGAAAACTTTTTTTTTATAGAAATCTGTGAACATTAAACTATAAACTGTAATATTTGTAACAATGTATGAACACATCAAATACAAAAATTAATAGGTTTTTAAAAACCTTGTCAACGGGCTTTGTTTCGTGTAGTGCAGGTAATAAGGCCCACCTAAGGATCTATATTTTTTTTAAAAAAAACTTGTACATATTCCTGAAAACTTTTTTTTATAGAAATCTATGGGCATTAAACTATAAACTGTAATATTTGTAACAATATATGAACACATCAAATACGAAAATTAATAGGTTTTTAAAAACCTTGTAAACGGGCTTTGTTTCGTGTAGTGCAGGTAATAAGGCCCACCTAAGGATCTATATTTTTTTTAAAAAAAAACTTGTACATATTCCTGAAAACTTTTTTTTATAGAAATCTATGGACATTAAACTATAAACTGTAATATTTGTAACAATATATGAACACATCAAATACAAAAATTAATAGGTTTTTAAAAACCTTGTCAACGGGCTTTGTTTCGTGTAGTGCAGGTAATAAGGCCCACCTAAGGATGTATATTTTTTTAAAAAAAAAACTTGTACATATTCCTGAAAACTTTTTTTTATAGAAATCTATGGGCATTAAACTATAAACTGTAATATTTGTAACAATATATGAACACATCAAATACGAAAATTAATAGGTTTTTAAAAACCTTGTAAACGTGCTTTGTTTCGTGTAGTGCAGGTAATAAGGCTCACCTATTTAGTGTGTACAATTCGGGTAAACAAAGACATCTTCTTCCTTAGATGTGAGTCCAACGCAATCCTCGTGTATCCAGGTGAGACACATGTCACACTGTCGCATATCACTCTTGAATGCAGTGCTGCATAATTTGCAAAACCAATTGTCTGCAGAGTTACCGTCCACGTTTTCTCTGGAGGTGGATGACATGGGCTCTTGTTAACGCAATCTTGTCTTTTTTCTTCTGGTTGAAGTGACACGTGCTTTGGAGCTCTTCTCAATATC
The DNA here is from genome assembly GCA_029448645.1 of Andrena camellia. Lineage (NCBI taxonomy): Eukaryota > Metazoa > Arthropoda > Insecta > Hymenoptera > Andrenidae > Andrena > Andrena camellia. The sequence continues at coordinate 10,174,771 of CM055678.1, forward strand.
GTTCCTGCTTTGGAAGGGGTCTCTGGTTATTTCTTGAGCCTTAAAGCCCACTTAATGTTTTGGTGGGCCTTATTATCTGTTTTGTTACTTCCTCTTTGCCGAGGTTATATGTTAAGCGTGCACTTTACAAAATCATCAATTTTCTGGGAATATGTTGCCAACATATGTACTTATACATACCTATAGTTGTAATTGGATAATGGATAATGAGTTCTTCCAATACAAAGCCAAGAAACCGACGTCATTCTTATAATTGTAGCAACGCTAGTTACCGGCGAAACATTTCTTAAATTTACAGCCGACAAATGCTATATTAATCGCGCGGAAACTCTTCGAATGGCATTTTCGTATGTAATAAAAGCAATAAATGACACTACCAGTATCGTAGATTGACCTACCAAGGATAAATTACAGGTGGGCCTTATTACCTGCCGGGCCTTATTACCCGCACTTACCTTATATTAATGTATCCTCTGATTAACGGAGGGAATTTCCGAAATATTAATTTAAAACAAAATGGCTGCTGTTTAAAGTTGAAATCATGATTTTTTCGTGCAAAAATCACTTTTTTGTTTTTTTATTTTAGATAATCTGGTTCCGAATGGCAGTGCTCACCGTAAAACCAAATTTTTAAAAAGGCTTCTTGGATGTCGGTTGTTCCTTTATTATAAACGTAAATATATTTCTACGAAAAAATGACCAAATATTCTTTAAATGTTGCTCTTTTAAGTGCAAAAAGTTTTGTAAAAATATATGCTTCCGCGTTTTCGTGAAAAATACCTAGCGACTAATTTTATTAGTCTGATTTATTCAATTGCCTCACGCGTATCGTTTTAAAATTGCTTATATCCATGTATCTACAGGTACTGATATTGTTGTTCCATTGTGCAGGTGATTTTGGACATCTTTTAAAAGTATTTGAAACAGTTAAAATTGTGTATGTATGGACCCAGCTGTGGATCCATAGAAACAAAGAAAGTCGATTTTTAGCATACATTTTATATGATAATAATGAAATAAAAGAATAGTGTATATAAAAAATATTGTACGTCATATTCCACTCGTCCGATAAAATTAACCGTTGCAGAGGAAAGCAGGAGAACTGTGTTCTGCCAAGCGTTATAATTAGATAAAAGATTCAACTGTTTGAAAAGAATCTGGAATTTTATTCGAGAATGTCGATTGATTAAAATGGCACATTTCAGAGAACGTACATCTACAAGAGTTTTTTTTTATAATTTTTAAGGATATGATGGAATTACAAGTTCTCAAGAAACTCAATGTTCAGCGAGGAGTGGTTGCATATTTTCAATTTAATTTAAAACGAGAGAATGCGCTCGTTTCCTCTCTTAAAAAGTGAGTACATTTTTAATGTTTAATGAGACAGAAGTATACAAGAATGCAGCAAAGTGTTTTTGCTGTTTTTTTTTTGAAGGCTCTAATATTCGCAATAATTTTTTAATGGATTCTGTGTATCAGTTTTAGGTCCTTTTGTCAGGTGCTTTTGCATTTCGAAGTACCTTTATGTTTATATCTCTTCCGAATGCATCAGTGATTAATTATACCTGCTTTTGTTGCGATCACGTTTATTCTCGCATTGTTTTATAACGTTTATGATAAATTGTGGCCCATTCAAGGTATCTGCTCGTAATTTGATATTTTCCCTCCGTGATAATTATTTCACGATGTCTGAAAGAGCCTATAATTAATATCTGTGACTGCGGGGTGCATTTGACAGGGATGTACCCATTTTCTCTTATACAAGCTGAATTTGAGAACCAACTATAGTTAATATTTTTCGACACCACTGAATATCGGCTGCCCAAAGCGTTTTAAGACGCACACGGGTAGCTCTTAGAAATGAAAATAGTTTCTGCGAAGATTTAAAAGCTAAAATCATCGTGTTATGTAACATAGAGTTTATTATTTTATTTTACAGTATACACAGGTAGCTCCAACAAATGGAGTTTCGTTTGGAGTTTCGTTTTTCGACAATGTGCTCGAGTAGAAGAGACTCGTATTTAGTAATTAACACTATTTTTAATACTATACATATTTCCATTTCTCTAAAGGCTCTTCTAAGACTTTAAAATATTTTTGTCGTATTTGCAGCGTGCAAAAAATAAAAATCATCTAGGTCTAATATTGCTTTTAAACTACTAAGCTTAAGTACTTGATACGATATTCAGGTACGTAATTAGAAACATTATATTTTTACTGTGCAATGTTGTAATATGTATCGACCAAGATACTTACATATTTTCGAGCATTTCGTGGAACGCAATAAATTGTATTATGAGTACACAAACTTGGACAAAATGAGCCACGAACTTAATATTGGAAATGTCAAAATTGTTGAAAGAAAAATTAACTTACAAGAAACTAGAAAAGATCTGAAAATCCTTTCCTATTATTAAAACCGATAAGATTTGGAAGAAATTACAAAATTGTTTACTTTTTACTTCATTATTGATCGAGTTGAATAGAGGAAAAAATCAAGAGAACTACATTTAGTTTAAAAATTGAAATAATGCAATGGGGTCGACCAGATAAGCTTAAATATATTTCATCTATTTTGACAATCCACTGCCAGTTAATGAAGTACCTACATATAATTGCGACTATATTTTAAAAAGCTTTCAAATAAAAGTTGTTCATCCAGCATGAAAACTTGACTGCAATTAACCTGAAAGCATGCAGCGCACTGTTTTATTTTTGCGTTACGGTCACATTGCATCGATTGCCCTTCTGTTCGTGGATCCAAGTGAATACTCCTCCAACGAGAGACAATTATAATCTAGATGAGCCCTTTTTGAACAATACATTGTCCAAATTGCACGAACTGACAAGCACAGTTGAAATATAAAATATTAAAGCTTTTTGATGAAGCCCTTTAATAAAGAACCTTGGACAGCCAGCGATGCACGAGTTTTATGTGTGTTGTTGAACAAATGTAGCGGGTTTTAACTTATTTGTAGGGAACATACGATAAAAATCTGCCTCAGTTTTTAACTGATAAATATTAGTTCTGTGAATTTGACCAGTTACATGTAAATAATACCAAGCGTATGTCAATTGGGTAAATACAGGATATTAAAAAAAAATCCTATAAAGTTTGTGAATACTTTCGAAGCCAAAGACGTTCACGGGCGGATCTCCCAGTGCCGGCGTGAACTTTTGCGGGGCAGGGTTTCAAAATTTTATAATCATAAGTACCTATGCATAGGGCCCTGAAAATTTTACGATGCGCTTTTCATGGATCGTGGGGCCTTTTAATGAAATTTTATATTAATAAATATCTATTCATAAGGCCGCGAAAAAATCATCCACGAGCATCTTTTTTAAATTGATTCGAGCGTAAGAACACCATCAAGGAGGAAGCTAATAATTCAACTTCGAAGATTATTATTTACCTTAAGGGATCATTCTAGTTTTAACTGCCGAAAAGTGAAGCTATTTGTAAAAAAAAAATTTCTCGGTAACTGCAATATATGTATAATGAAATAAATCTTTTTGGTATTTATTAAGCTACTTTTATATTATACAACAAAAAAATGAAAAAGAATTTTTGTAATTTGTTTTAATTATTTTTTTAGAGTGTCAATATGGCACCTAAAAAAAAGAGGTATGTTCACGGCGTAGGTGATTTCCCGGCTCAGGCTTATCCGAAACAAAAAATTCCAAATGATTCTTAATCTGTATGAGTGTCGCTATAGCCCCTAGTTCAATTAACAATTTTTGTTGAAAAGTAACAAAATGGCGCCGGTTTGAAATAAAAGTTCGACAAAACACCCAAAAGGATGTATTCTCAGGTGTCCGTGAGAAAAATCTCGGTTATTTCTCGACAAAAATTGTTAATTAAGCTAGGGGCTATAGCGACATTCATACGCATTAAGAATCTTTCGGAATTTTTTATTTCGGATAAGCCTGAGCCGGGAAATCACCTACGCCGTGAACATACCTCTCTTTTTTAGGTGCTATATTGACGTCGTAAAAAGACAATTAAAACAAATTGTAAAAATTCTTTTTATTTTTTTTTGCATAATATAAGAGTAGCTTAATAAAGACCAAAAAGATTTATTTCATTATATGTTGTATTTACTCAGAAATAAATCTTTACAAATAGCTTAATTTTTCGGCCGATCAAAGTAGAATGATCCCTTAACAACAGAGAACATTTATTGTAAAGAAAAAGGCGGTTCAGATTACCGGGGCTGCCAATATATAGCCTGAATTTGAAAGAAAATCGATGACTGTGGTGTCAAATTCTACGTGATTTAACACGTTATGATTGCCTTAGACGTAGACAGATTCAGTGTAAATACGAGAAATCTACATTTATGACTCGATATTCAAGTAAGAACGAAAAAGATTGCTGGGGATCCCCCTGATGGCGAGTGCAGGAAGTGGCGTCATACTTCTGAGCCTGAAGTAGGAACGATGGTGGTTGGACCACATAAACAATGGAGTAATTCGTTGCGAATCGTCGTACCCTTCCATTATTTTCCTTTTTTCGTACCGTTTCAATCTGCCTTTCGCGTTTTCTCATCGTGTACCTGTCCGCGTAGTACGCAGCTACACACGCTTGGAGCAATTTGTAGCTATGAAATACGACGCGGCTGTTACAACTTACTGGCTGCAAGCAGAGCGGTCTTATTGCTTCGCCGGTTTGTCGTATTTCCCAGTATTTCCGAGCGACTCCACGCCCACTATCTCGTTTGCCCACACATCCGTGTAACGCTTCGAGGATTGTCGCAAATTTCCATATGCAACACACGAGGAACGATGCCAGCGCGGAATTACACCTCCACACACGTATTTTTGAGGACGTCCGGTGGCGCGCGAGGGCATTCGGTTTGCGGCTTGGTGCGCGCGAAAATTCCAACTTGCACTTTTTAATTTCCGATAGTTTGCTCCGCATCGCGTGGTTATACGTAGTAGTTATGCACCGGGATTCGTGCACGCGATGTCTCTGCCTGCTCGACATCATTCGTGCCAGCGCCACGATGGTGTTCCTCCTCGGTCGCGACCTTGATTACTGCACAGCAATACTGCAAAGGCCGTCACCGATCGGACTGGGTAGCAAACGGACAGCAGCAGCTCGGTATTGATACCTTCACATTTTTGTGTACAGGGTGAGTCACTTAAGGGGACCTTCCGGTCTAAAAGCCTCTTTTTTTATTTCACTTTTCGAACGTTCAACCTTTTAGGAATACGTGTTTAAAAGGATTTGTTGAAATTCGATAAATTTCCGAAGTTATAGACATTTGAGTAGCGGCAAATGCATGGGCAACAACCGGCCACTCGGCGCCCACGTAAACCTTTCAACGCGGTATTCTCGAAACAGTGTTCTCAAAACGGCGGGACTTGTATCTCCAAAAATTATTATCCGATTCGACTGAAACTTTTTTTATTTTGAAGAATATGCTTCTGGCTAGGGGGGATACCAGAAAAAATTACAAAAAGTTGAAAATTTATAATTTTCAAAGGCGTTGAAGGGACGAAAAATATAGGGAAAAAGTGATTTCAAACTTCGAGTGTCGTTATTTTTTAAAAAAATGTCATTTTTGTATTTTTTCTGGTTTCCCCTCTAGCCAGAGGTATATTCTTCAAAATAAAAAAGTTTCAGTCGAATTGTATAATAACTTTTGGAGATACAGGTCCCACCGATTTGGATCAATTTTTTGACGCCTTGACTTTAACGACTCCCCAGTGCTGTCTGCAATGATTAATTATAAAATAAAAAATATATTTCTATAACTCAACACATCCTTAATACAACGCAAAAAGTCCCATTAAATTATATATAGTAGTTTTCCTTTAATTAATTCCTAAAGATCATCTATTTTTTGGGGCTCTAGACCAGAAGGTCTACCCTCTTGGCCACTTTTCGGTGATGGTTTTTATAATGAAATAAACACTTAACGTTTTCCTGTTCTGGGGAGGGGGGGGGGGGGTTATTCTACCACTCTTGAAATACAAGAAAAAATCTTTGTTGTTTGTTTATTTCATTTGTTTACATAAATATTTCGGAGAGAAGTTAGCGTCTTCAGAATTTGACCTCTTGCTGACGGTTGCAATTTCTGACGACTGGATCATCGGAAATAAAAAAACCAAACATATTTTTAATTTGCAAGAGTATAGTTATTAGGGATGGGATCAAGTTCAATATGTACTCATGAATCCGAGTCAATTCCAATACAAAAGTTTCACTTCATGGGATTCGAATACTACTCGTAAGAGCTGGCGTTTCATTCTGTGTACTTCCAGAGTACTTGGGTTATACAAGCTGGTTTCAAACCTCAGAAAGAGTACCTGCAAGGTTAGAGAATGTACTTGTAACTACTTTGACGTTTGAAAGAATCGAATCTCTTAAAAGTAGTATTCGAACTCTGAAAGACAATAGACGAATCACATAATTGCACAGAATAGAAAACTCCTGGTTAAAGTACTCATAAAATGTTCGAAACTACTTGGTCAGGGTTCGATTATACTTGGAAGTACCGCTAACGTTTCTCAAAGTACTTATAAGAGAGTTCGAACCTATCTTGTCGAGATTCGAATCTACTTAAAAGTATTGTTTTTTTTTTTCGAAGTACTCATGAACTGTTCGAAACTATCCAGTCAGATTCGAACCTACTTCCAATATACTTCATCCCATCACTAATAATTATCCGGCTTACCGCGAATATGTTAACTTTTTGAATATTTTCCCACTTTTTTATATCGATTGAATAGAAGAGAAATGCCATTTTCGGTAATTTCAACTATGATCGACCGCCATTTTAATATTTTTTGTCCAAAATTGCTCTTTGGTGATGTACCAGATAACCATACTCTTGTGAATTAGAAATGTGTTTGGTATTTTTATTTCCCATGATCCAGTCGCCCGAAATTACAATCGCCAGCAAGGGGCCAAACTCTGAAGACGCCAGAATTTGGCGTCGAATTCTGATTTATGTAAACAAAGTAAATAAAGGAACAACAAAGATTTTTTCTTGTATTTCAAGAGTGGTAAAATATACCCCCCATGATATAAAAACCGAAAAGTACCCGAATATTCGGCCGAGAGAGTAGAATTTCCCCTTAAGAGGAGAATCCTATTTTATGGACTAAAATCATAATAAAATTTGGGAATTTCTTTTTAAGAAACTAACAATTAGATTCATTTGAAATTTGAACCATGTTCTTATACATCTTTAAAGAAGTTACAGTTTTTTTTTATTCTGAAAAAAATGACCACCAAAAAAATTTCAAATTGGCTTCTCCCTTTAAGAAAATAACCTAAAATATCTCCGTGGCTTTTAATGATACAAAAATGTGTCGAGAAGATGGTGTTCCTTTTGAAGCAAAAAATATTGTAAGAAAAAGATTGTTTTCTCGTGGTCATATTTTTCGAGGATATCCACATTTTTTGTTAAGTGGAATGGTATACTTTCATTACTGCAATATTGTAGCGGATAAAAAGACAAATTCGTTCGTGTATAATATGTTGACCTTCGCACGACCTTCTGTGAATTAATTCTTATAACAAATTAAACTAGCATCACGAAAACAGTGTGCATGCTTGCCAGTAAATCTCTCGAGAACCTTGAAACTTTTGACTTGAGCCTTTTGACGAGCAATTTTTATAAAACAGTAAGCAATGTGAACTCTGCTAGTAAGCACACACATCGCCTTTGTAATGTTAGATAATTTTTTTATAAGAATTATTTCCTAAAAGGTCAACATATTATACACAACCGAAATTGCCATTATAGTTTGTATACTGGGTGTTTCTTAACACGTGGGATCCACTTCAGCGGTGGACGGGGGACACAAAAACAATGAAAAAAGTTCATATAAACATGTAAGCTGTTTAACGTTATTCCCGAGTTATAGCCATTTTTGTACTGCGGTAATTTGCGACTGCTTACCTTTTTAGGAAGTGTAAGAAATGGCTACCTTGGCTCTGAGTGCAAGCCTGCAGTCGTCGTGTTGCAGATTTTCCCCCAAAATATAAAAATGTGACGTGAAATGTGGTGGAGCACCGTCACGGATAAACCACGTGTGACGTACAGACATACATCAAGTGGGACTCTTTCCAATAGTTTACTCAATTGATGGCTTAAGAAATTCGCAGAAAATTAACCTGTTAGTCTCCCATTACGAAAAACAAGTCTGATTACAAACAGTTGTACAAACATTTAGTAAAATCAGTCAGCAGTCGCCTCTCAAAGCAAATAAGGGGTAATTTCCACTATACCGCTCGGCTACCTACCTCACCTTATCCTCCTGTGGCGCCTAGGCAGCACACGAACCCCACTCCCCGAATATGGAGGATCTGTCGTGTACGTGTGAAACGTCAAAGCACGTGGACGACCGAAAAAGTGCCTGCCGTGAAGTGCTGGAGGAGAAGTAAGCTCTGACAGCCCAATACTAGTGGCTTCGACTTGAACACCTATGCGCGATAAGCCTGAGTGTTCACTAAATTGATTGACTGATTGTTCTTACTAATTGGGAGCTTAATTACTTTATGTATCCTAATTGACACTAAAGTGAGTGATCACTTGACTGGCAATCTGTCTTCCCCGATCTCGCGATTAACCAGAGAAGTCTGATTGCTTCTCTGACAGTGAGAAGCCTTTGTCCCCCTGGCCCTGATTCTTCTGCGCCTACGCTATGTTCCTAATTGGGAAAGCGAATTCGGAGTTTCTGAATGTGCAGCCTCCTCCTCCCCATTACCAGCACACCCATTATCAGCGTATTATTCCCAAAATTTCCTCTGAGTCCAAAATTCTGTGTTTGGCACGTTGACTTTGAGAACCGCTACGTACCTCAAACTGTCCTTGGGGAACTTAAGGGGGTATACCCGTTTGAATCCTCGGAAAATGTGTACATTTTGTGGATTTTTTTACAAGTCAACGGCTTGATGAAGATTTCCCGTTTTTTTACTATCTTTACATAGTATTATGAACTACTTAAAAAAAAAGTTTCAGTTAAAAAACTATTGTTTTTTAGAAGTTATGCATACATATCCGAAAGTCTCTCGATTTTAGACGGCTAAACGGTGGCCCTGAAAAAAGCTGTATGTCGTGTCTGAAATTAAAAACAATAAAATCTTCTTATAAAGTATGTCAATAGCTATCGTCCAACGGGGCCGATTTTGAAAATTTTGAAAAATAAAGAAATGGTGAGAGATCAAAGGTAAAGTTACATTTTTCTAAGAGAAAAGGCCACCTTTTTTCTTTATAAATAATAAACGGGGAATCGGAATAAAAAAATCCCTCGTTGGACGATGTGGAATCTTATTACGATCCTGCATGCAAAATTGGAAGTGAATTGGTTGAACGTAGCGCGAGTTTTTAGGCCCACCGTAATGAAATATAAGGTAATTGCCCCAGTTGTCGATCAGTTAGTAGGAGGTCGAAATGTTTTTAATAAAAAAATTGCTGTAAATGGACAAAAATGAACTTTTTTCTTTTATCAGTTAATTTTAACATTAATATAGATAATAGCAAAGTAAAAAATTAGAATCTATATCTATTTAAATGTGGAAATTATAATTGAGAATAAAAATGTCGATGCCCCAGATGTCGATCACTATAAATTACGGTCGGAACCAGTTGTCGATCAGCAATTGCTCTAGTAGACGATCAAGAAAAAAGAGGTTATAAAGAAAACTTAAAGTACGAAAACGGGTAAATCCTTGTATAAACATACAAAACACGTCCAACACATAAACTTTTATTTAAATTTACTAATAAATAGTAATAATATTGATAAAAATGCTATAAAATCATAATATTTGTGAAAATGATCGAGAACTGGGACTTGATCGACAACTGGCGCAATTACCTTATGTTCCGCTGCGATCGGTCGAGCCGCCGCGCCACCCCGTGCTACCTGTGTTGTTTCACTCAAATGCCTATAACTTCGTCAATTTTCCGAATTTTTACATCGGACTTGTTTTATAATATTTCTAAAACATCAATCTATGAAAATATGTAAAACATAAAATATCCGTTCTTTGACACTGTCAAACGGGTATATGGCATATATATTTTGTCTGGAGAACCGGAGAAGCAAAAACTCGGGAACCAAAAATGGGAGAACAAGGTTAAATAGGGCGCATGGTTGTGTATATATACTTTTCTCATTGCTCTTGTGTCCTTTTCAGAAACATCCTGTATAATGTGGTTAGGTTAGGATAAAGGGACTTTTAGTCTGATGGTGATAGTGGCTTATGAGGCAATTAGCATAGAAGAAGTTGAAAGAGATTGGGAAAATATAGAAAGTAATGAGACGTAGGAAATAAATTCAAAGGACGCTGCGATGTGAAGAGAGAATATACCTACCTAGAGGCAAAAATCATGAAAAATGTGAAGTTGGATGTAACAGTATTTGTAGCACAATAAACAGAATATTGTCAAATGTTTATTTATAACAGCATATATGTTTTAAGCTACTAAAACTCGTTCTCTATAAGAAAATATTATACACAGGTACTTTGCTGTAGACTTTTTTCGCTTTTGAATATTTTATACCGAACGCACTGTCAGGAGTTTTTATTAAAATTCTATTATAAAAATCCGCTCTTTCATTCGAAGTCTGTTGAAATTCACATTTAGAGAAGATTTTGTGTGAGAATCGCTGTTGATCCAGCTTTGCAATTAATTTATTTATTAACACTCTATTTCCATCTGTTCACGTTCCCATCGAGTTAAAGCGATGTCGAATTCGGTGAAGCGAACGGAGAAGACAGAGGAAAAGCATTCCCTATGAGTATTTAACTGCATGCATAAGGATACTACGTTTGTAAAATTCTCTCCAAAATACAAAGGGGAAGACAATAATTGTGAAGAATTATTCTGCTATCCTTGAAACGTAAAGAAGTTTGTTTTGATAAATCCTTCTACATTTGTAACCATTAAATTGTAACACAAACATTTTACTTTCGTGACTCCATAATAGTGCAAATGTTTCACCGCGTTATACTATTCCAGTTTAAATGACTTTTATATATTTACTATTTCAGTTTGTACTTTATATGATGTGCCGCTTAAACTCGAGTTTCGTTTCAAGAGTTTTATTGTGATTATTTTTCAAGATAGAAGCCCACGTACACGGGTACACAACTATCCTCCAGCTAGTGATTAATTAGCTCAGTTACCGTGGATGGTTATTCTATGTGATTGACTGTCATTAATTTTCCTGCTACGGAAGTTATTTCCAATTCGCTGGCAGTCTACCAATAGCTACATACATCGTTTTTCCGCACGGAGAAACATATGTAAATCAGAGTTTTATATCGATTTCTGTTGCGTCATTACTAGTAACAAAATGTAAACAAAACTAGAGGCAGTCACTTGGTGAATTATCAGTCACCGTGGTAGCACCGAGCGGTCGACTATTTCTTACTCTGACGCTGCCTCTGCGATGGTGCCATCAAAGAGCATCCTTAACCATAATTTACACGGTAAACTCGCGATAATGTTTCCACTGGAATCGGTGTTGCAGAGCCTCGGTCAAGAAACACGGACGGATCTGTTCGATCGAATTCGTACATATTTGTTCCGGGCATTTGTTTAACCAGTCAGCGGCAACTGCCTGTCCACCCTGAAACCTATTTAGAGCTGCATTGAAGCTCAACTCTTAAGTAAAGCCTTCGTGTTTATGTCGAGCCTTTTAATCAATTTCCATAGCTTTTTAACACATAAATATATATGTTTATAATAGAGTTTCATCTAGAATTGTTGCAGGAACTATCTGAGAAATGTGGGGGGGGGGGGGGTAGAAAATGGCCATTTTTGGTACCACTTGGAAAAGAAGACTTGTTCCAGGACATTTAAGAGTACGCATTGAGAAATCGGGAAAGCTGCATACTCATTTACATACCCACAACGTGATGGGATACTTATAAAAAACGAGGGCAAATGTGAAAATGTGGCAATTTCATCCCCACCTGCTTCAGACATTGGTTTATCTTCAAAATAATGAGAGAGGAGTTTTGCAGTTAAATTAGTGGAAGATTGCTACGGGGTAAAATCAATGCAGCATGAGATTTGTTGCTACATGGACGCAGCAACCAACGACGCATTTGCTAAGCTTGTACCGTCAACAATTGTCACATTTCCATTCATTTTTTATGACGCCCCCATCGCGTTGCGAAGAAATGATTATATTTATTTTTCAGATTCTTTGAGACGTAAAAAACTGTAAAAATATTTATTTTCCATGTGGTACCCAAAATGACCATTTTCTATTAAACTTCTTTTGGGGACTTTAGATATACATAGGTACACAGATAGATTTGGAATAATTAGGGTGTAGTTTGTCGAAATGTTGAATACAGAGAAAGAATTTTTCTTATGAGAAGCATTTGAGTAGTATTTAGGAAAAATTTAAAGACAATAATAGTTTGCTGTAAGCTGCTGAAAATAACAAAAACCGAAACGATATTGAGATTACGTTCTTGATATTCGACTCATTTTTCAACGTCTGAGATTAATTTATTCTTCAAACATGAGATTTCTCTCATTACTTTGAGCAGTGTATATAATCTCTGAAACCTTATTTGCTTTTGAAGCCACATTGCAAAAATTGTTGTAACAATGCAGAAAAAGCTGTGGAAATAAAATGCGAACGTCCATTCATACACTCAGTATTACTGGATAAGTGAATGAAAGCTCTGTTATTCGACCGATGACCGAATTTATTTGCAATTTACCTTCAAGCATTTATTTTCATGAAAAATGGCCTGTTCTTTCAGCAAAAGCGACATATGTAACGTTATATGCCGCACAATTTAAATGGCTCAGAAACAATGTTACGAATGTTTCGGTACAATGGGCATCGATAAATCCAATAATAAATAAAATTTTGTGTATATGTAATAATATTTTATTTCAAACCCCTCTGTGTTTTAATGATAACGTAAATTTATTATTGTATGTGCCTCTTCGCATGATAGTTATTTTTTAATGACGTTGATGCTCTCCGAAGGGATTCTTTTTATTTATTACTTTCATTTGCTTAGGATGTTAAACACACAGTGCCATGCACAATTACAGTATGTGGATATGGATGTTTTCTCAATTTTTCTACGCTAGAATTGTACGACAATGTTCAAAAGTATTTGGAAATTTGTGAATCTAATTTTCATTTAGCAGATGTTGACTTTAATTTGTAACCTATTGGGTGGATGCCTTAAGTGCCTCTTTTTTCAAATAATCGCTATTTACGATACCACTGAATCTTTTTTTTTATTTTCCTATGTAGAATTTAATGAGACGGTTTGAGAACCTTCTGGAAAATGAAGGGCAGTGGGCGTTAACAATCTTCCCTAGCCATATTATTATTTCCATATCATAGGACCAATGCGAAATTGTAAAATCGATGAAGGAATAACGAGGTGGGAAAGTTGAAAGGAAGCCGATAAATTTGGTGGAAAGTTGCGTAAATGGATATATTTAAGATTTAATATTTATGGTAATCTTCGTAATAATAAAGAGAACTATACCGGGGGAATAATCGTGGCACATAAAATCGGATTATTATTTCTATATTTTAGTAATATATTCGACATGAATAAACAGAATGTATGGAACGCAATGTCCATCGTAGCGTAGTTGTCAAAGTAAGTATATAAATAGGTAAATAGTTTCGGAGATTCCCAATTTTTTTCAAAACCGCGTATAATTTCTTGGATAAAGCATACGTTCTATTAGGAAATTTGGCATGTCACATGATGTATTTAAAACTCTTATCTTATTACTATTATGCACAAAATGCCATGAGGAGTCAATATATCTGTAACAAACAAGGCATTGTTCCATTTGAAAAAAAAGTGCATGTGCAATTTGCAGGTGCATCGTTAAATTTGTGAAAGTAGTGAGAACATAGGAAAATAGACTTTGCTATAGCAAGCAACTTTTTCTTGTATCTCTTTACCACTTTCATCAAAACAGAAGGTAAAACTCACCCAAATTGTGAAGCGGAGCCTGCATTGTATAAGGTTGTTCAGGATGGTTTATTTGTTTAGAACTGTCTACTTATTGGATCAGAATATTTGGTGTACTATACAAAGCGGGGCATTTAAATGGGAACACCTAAATATCTCCGTTATTTATAGTTGCATGAAAAACTCCTTAGGACGTTACCTTAAAAATTACACTATTTCAAGAAGCACATGTAACGATAGAAAAAAAATCAATGTTTTTTTAAATGCAAACATATATTTTTCCATATTCTTATAGAAGATAAAATGATAAATTCAATCACCTATAACAACCTCTGAGGATCTGAAGATTCAGACAAACAACGACTTCATAATTATCGCCTAATTTTTTTATTACCTGCTTGGCGGTATTCGCTGTTAAAGATTGATTCGAAATTTCGGGGAGGCCAAGGAGGCCGTTAGTGAATGCATGATAATATTTCGAAAAGTCACGATTTCTTTCACTATTAAATTAACGCAGCTTTATAAGGCATTCAATAATGCTCCTGGCACTGTTATTCCTATTACAGTATTTAATGCAATAATCTAATGTCGATTTTTTTTTATTTTAATTATTTATTTATTTGATATCAACGGGTCAAAACCCTTTATTACATAGCTATGAAAGTAAGTAAGTAAGGAAAATTCTTCTTACGTACATGTATATGAAAGATAAGGAGAAAAAACTGGGAAGGTCCATTTTTCGTGATTTTGCTATTTATAGCATATTTTGTTGGTTGCAGCTGGGACTACAGACCTGCCGAATCACAAAGGGTTATAAAGTTCAAATACCTCCGTAAGATAGCGTTAAAGATTTGGTATAATGGTTAAAAACAGGAAATGTCCACTCTGCACTGGAACAAAATACGCAATGTCCCCACTCTTTGCCTAAGGCTTACAAATAGGCTTAGGCCCTAAGAATAAGAAAATTGAATTGATGGTCTAAAGTATTAAAACTTAATTTTCTCGATAACGCCGTTTTGTGACATTCCCTGTTTTTCCCCTTACCCTTCTATATTATATTTTCTTCTTACAAGGAAAGATCCCGAACCCGGAAATTCAAAAAATTCTGAAACAACGCACAACTCTTGATTACAACGCATTTTTTGTTTGCTGCCCAAATTCGCTCGAAGGGGTTGCAATTGACCCCTTAAATTCCGGCTATTTTCCGATTTTGTGTTATAGCTAGCGAACTGTAAGAGATAGAAAAACAGTTTCACGACAAAAGTTACTTCTTTTAATTAGATCTATCATTTGGTAAAAAAATTATTTTACAGTTCACGAGTTATAACACAAAATCGGAAATTAACCGGATTTTCAGGGGTCAAAATTACAGCCCCTTAGAGTGAATTTGGGCAGCAAACAAAAATTGCGTTGTAATCAGTAGGAAACTCCCTACATATTCACAATGTTTCAGAATTTTTGGAATTTCCAGGTTCGAGATGTTACCTTGCTAGCGATTCCTCTATACTAATCAGTCTCAGACTGTTAGTTCAATTCGTAATAGATAATCAAAATAATGCATACAATTACTTTCTACTTAGATATTAAACTTTAAAAGAAAGAATGTACCTGATTGCATCCTAGATTAGGCGAACGAAAAGTTCACATTTAAATCCTAGACCAATAAGTCGTATGGCTGGCTCTTCTTTCTTAACGGTAATTATGTGCGATTACTTCTCTAGGATTGCGACAGTTCAATTTCGAAAAAGTGGCCAGATAATGAGATAAAAAGTAAGAATGACTCTTAGCACAAGTTCGTGTGAGAAAAGGAGGGAGAAAGAAGAAACTGTGTATTCCCATAGGTACTGGATCAGATACGGTTTCTATGTATCTACATACATAGTATAGAAAGAAAAGGTTCAAGCCACTGCACAGTGGTCTGGGGATATCTACATTTAGCGGCCAAAATTCTGATCATTCTGAAACTTGGTGATTAAGGGTTTTTGCGGTCGCTGATAACGAATTTGGCACCAAAAATTTAAAATCAAAATGGCGGATTCAATATGGTGCGCATTGTGATCTGGAAAGCAGTATTTTATAGCCAAAATTAAAAATCATAGCCTTACTAGAGAAAGAAAGAGAAAAAAGAATCAGACCTAACATTATCTTTGACTTAAAAAAAATATATTAAAAATTATTATACATATAAAATATATACAATACCTCGAGCGTCATTTCTAAAAGTCTGCATAAAATTGAAGATTGCAGGAGATTGCACTTGAAATTTACATGCTCTTGTTAACAATTGTGTAAGCTTTCATGTAAAAAAAGTCCGATGTTAATCTGGCTTAATCCTTTTTTTATAAGCCTTCTCAAACTTTAAATTCATATAAACATTGCACTATTTGTTCATGGACTAAAAACTGCCTATGACACATATAAATAACTGAAATATACTTCCTTACTTATATACCTGTATGATATAAACACGTATTTTGATGTTCTATAATGAGTAATTAAAACAATTAGATTCACATAAAATTTGATGATTTTGTCTTTGTAATATTATATTTAATCAAAGAGTCATCTGAAAAGAGAAAGCTATGCGGATTTAGAAGCTCTGGAGGGTTGTCAATTCATAAAAAAAAAATGACATTGTAAAGTTGAAGTTGAGAAATTGAATTTTGGCCACCATCCAGACCACTGTGCACTGTTTGGACTCGAGGACACGCAAATATATAACTTTCCTCGTCTGTGCTAACGCTTTTGATACATAGCGATCTTTTCCGATACTCGAATAATAGGAAAACTTTTGGAAGACACCCTGTATCTTAGCACTTTCCCTCTCGAAACGTGTCTCTATTTCTTCCACGAACTAAGGTCGGTATCATATATATATTGGCCGGTGAGTTTCGCGAGGGGTATTCTCCCACCACACAGTTTGCCTGCCTCGGTGCTGCTTCTCTCAACGTTTTCTGACTCGCTCTCGTTCCATCTCGCTCTCGCATTCGCAGAACAAGAGCGAGCCAGAAGTGGTGGGGATGGTGCCAAGCTTCTGGCGTGTAGGCCAAACCGAACTGTCAGCGTAGAAATACACACATCGGAATAGGTGTGCGTTAGTTCCGAAAAAATTCTGGAGCTTTATTGGTCAGAACATTGAATCTTTCTCGATAGCTTCATCTCGTATTGGTCTGCGCATAGCTTCGTAACGCACGCAACTATTACGCTAAGAATAAATAACAGCGACACGGCTACGTTCAGGCGGAGCCGAACAGCTGATTTCTCCTCGATCGCTGTTCGCGAAAACGAATTCACCGGCTAATATATTTGATACCGACCTTAGTCTGTACGAGTGATCACAGGTGAATGTGACACCGACATTTACGTCCCCCAACCACGATTTGTGATCCTACTTGTCTCTGAAACTGAAAACACACCACTTATAACAGCTCGATTCGCGCATCCGCGCTCTAAATATGTCGCATTGAAAAAACACTCGAGCGAGCCCTTTCACATGAAGATCTTTCACGATCGTGTCCCATTTCTCTGGCAAGCTAACGAAATGCAAAGAACTGTGAATAAAAGTGGCGCTCGTTCAGCGATCGTATTGGTACGTCGCGTGAAAGCTCGTTCCGCTGTATATAATTGAGCTCTCGAATGTTTTAAAGTCGACTAAGTTGCGCACTGAAAGCTTTCAATCCTTTGATAAATCATTGAATTATTTAACCAAGGTCGACAGCACTCTGAATGATCTGTACTCTATAGTTTCAGTCCGAGGATCAGCATAATGGGTAATAAAATGAAGAGCGTAATTTCTAGATTATGAATATGCGCTTCGCTGATTTGTCGAAAAGAATAAAATTGTCTGAGCACAATCTCTAACGATTATCCTATCCACCTAACTGATATTCTTTTGCAGTAGCAAAGTAATTTTTTTTTGTTTCATTCTTCGGAGTGTATACCTGGGCTGTATTGCACCCCACGTTCGCGCGAACATTCTGGCGCGTGTTGGTATCGATGAATTCTCAAGGGTGAATGAAGTTTTTACTTCCCATCGGATATCCGTTTTGCCCGTCGTTCAGAACTCGTCTCGTGTGGTCCACAGACTTGCAGAGTGCATAAAACTTTCTAAAAAACTTGCCGGCTATGTCGAAAGTTCCTCCGGTAATGAAATTCCATTTTCGAGGCTACCGGTGCTGGACTATCTTCGTCGTCGATCAATTTCACTTGCGCCGCCCATGTACTTTTTCCTCCTTTTAAAACGTTAAACATCTACACACCGTACACAGGTATGGACTGTAGAATACGGCTGAAACTCGCGTGATCGATAACACTGCAGGTTATTTTATTTTATGACATGGAATATTACTCGCTTCGGTGCAAGATACTTTTTATTTACAATGCGGAATATAGGAGACCTACGGGTGCAGCGAAATTCTGACACAGGCTGAAATATATCAATAAATGTAATAAGTATTCTCCACACACACACACGCACGCAATTATACAAGGTGCATACTAGGAGCTTGGTGGTAGAAGTTTCTAGAGTTCTATAAAAAATCACGAGTATGAATTACGAAAGCCTTGGGTCAGTAGGTAGAAGTAAGAGAAAATAATATGTAGGCTGTTAACTTTTCAAAGAAAGGAATTTTTGGATAATAGAACATTAACGTTTCTAGCGTTGTTTATTCTGCACTTTAACCCTCATTCGTCCCTCGTGTCAATTTGACACACTTTTTCCCGTAATAAGTTATATGTACTATTTTGTTTGTGATTCTTGTATAAAGCAGTATGTCCTGCGCATCGTTTTATTTTATTCGGAAGTTGTGAAACATCTAAGACGTAAAAGTTAACTCATCAATTTGAATAAATAAATATCGAAAAATAACTGTTTATCTTATCATTTCGTCGATCTTTTATCACTGTGTCAATTTGACACCGGGGTCATTCAAACGCCAAATCGATCACTTTTCTCCCTCGATGTCTCGGATTTTTTTTAAACTTGAGTATGTTGTAGTCCTCGTGGAATTAGGCAGGGTTTAAGTCATCATTTTGTCGATTTCGAGTCCGTTTAAAAAATACAGGGCCTTGAATTTTGCGATTTTTGCCTATTTTCGTGAAAATGGGTTGTACTTATGAATTTTTATCTCGGAAACTATTTGTCGGATTTAGTTGATTCTTACGGCATTTTAATGTGAAAGGATCGGCCTTTCTGAATAAATTTTTTCCGGATCGAAAAATAAATTTTGCAACATTGAAAATTATAAACAAATTTTTATTTTGCAAATTCGGGCTCGAGGTCGCGATTTTAAAAATCCGAAAAAATACTATCATATTCCTTGAAGTTTTTTCTATAAAATAAACCTATCCCCAGGGTGGTGCGGCTCCTATTAACGTCGCAGTGGGGTGGTAAATACGGCGGTTCGCGCCGAATCAGGTAAGCGGACCGGGCGTCGCGCGGACGCTCCGCTATTACGGTCGACTAACCATACCGTTACCATGCCATATTACTTCAATAAGGTCTAAAAACAATATCGATGGATCCCGTACTCGTCTGAATGGTGCAATTTATACCTGCAGAAGAACTTTACTAACCCACTCTTGGCCAATGACTTTTTTTTTATAATAATCAGATTTCTAAGTATCAACTTGTCCTATCGTTGATTATTTGCTAAAAAATTGTCATTGCTCGATGGAAACCACGGGAAGGTGGTGGGCTGCTTCCAGCAGGGAGGAGGATAAGGATGGGTCAAGAATGATGGCATGGATAAGGATCATTTCGAAGGAGGATGGTCTGGGGTGTTAAGGGTTGCGAATAAGAAATCGGCCGAAACTATTTCATTGTGCTGAACACAGTACAATTTTCATCAGACGAAAAAGTTTTACATAAAATTTTATTTTGGCGTAAAGCTATGGAAGCTTTTGGTGCCAGTGATAGCAAGTGCTGCAGTAAAGCGAGCTTCTAAGCTAGCAGCATGGTTTTTCTGTTCATCCTGATTCGGCGCGAACCGCCGTATTTACCACCCCACTGCGACGTTAATAGAAGCCGCATCACCCTGGGGATAGGCTTATTTTGTAGAAAAAACTTCAAGGAATATGATAGTATTTTTTCGGATTTTTAAAATCGCGACCTCGAGCCCGAATTTGCAAAATAAAAATTTGTTTATAATTTTCAATGTTCCAAGATTTATTTTTCGATCCGGAAACAATTTATTCAGAAAGGCCGATCCTTCCACATTGAAATGCCGTATGAATCAACTAAATCCGACACATAGTTTCCGAGATAAAAATTCATAAGTACAACCCATTTTCACGAAAATAGGCAAAAATCGCAAAATTCAAGGCCCTGTATTTTTTAAACAGACTCGAAATCGACAAAATGATGACTTAAACCCTCCCTAATTCCACGAGGACTACAACATATTCAAGTTTAAAAAAAATCCGAGACATCGAGGGAGAAAAGTGATCGATTTGGCGTGGAATGACCCACCGAGGAACAGATTCAGTTGGTGAAATGAGAAACGGATGAGGGTTAAGCAAAATCATATATTTTGTATTTTATTTTTGATACAAAGAAAGAATTTTTTAAAAATTTTATCTAAATCCATATCGTTCTGCTTGTTAAATTGCACAAAATGCTTAATGTTACTGTGTGTAACTACTTGGATTCTTTTTATAGGTACACCTTCAATTGCCTTCAATCGCATCATACATTCAAATTCTCGATGTGAGAAGATTTCTTTAAAATTTGTAAAAATAAATCGTTTTATTAAATATGAAAGAGTAATTACGCTTGATTGACTTGACATGTAAAAGAAACTCTAGCATGCTAATGAAAGTTTAAGTGTTAATATTGTCAAAACGTCCGATGAAAAGTTGAAAATCGCGTTCAGTATTGGCGCACAGTATCAGTTCTTAATTGAAATCAATTAAACGTGGAATTGAAAAGTAGTGATGAAGATAAAACATGGTTGGTAATTACATAATAAGTAAAACCATCTATTCTGTATAAATACGCCCTTTTGTTTTTCTAGATAATACTATTCTTTCAGAAAAGAGTAAAAGCAACATGTACCTAATATCTTAATATGTAAAGCAGAAAGTGTTTGTGTGTTTGTCTTTCGCTTAAAAACTTTCGAGCGGTAAACTCTGGGGTCACGAAATGCGTCCCAGCTCATTATGCCCAGCTAATCCAAATGAATGTGACTATTCTCACAAAAAAATAAATAAATAATTTCTTTTTTTATAAAATCAGAATCTTAATTTCTGGCGAAGCCGAGTAGTAAAGCTAGTATTCTATAGGTAAGTAATTTCCGCGTCAGCTGGGAATTATGCAATATTGGAGATGTACATATTTGACCTGCGGCTTCGGTCACGTACATGGTACTCATTTAAGTATAATTATTCGGAAAGCAAAACGTATCCCCAAGGTGACACATATGCCATTTAAACAAGCACGAATGGGAGTATAAATGAGGAGTTTTTTGTTAAAATCCATTCATGCATTTTTGGGGTATTGCGATGAGTATGATTTTTTCTAAGAAGGGATGATAAAAAAAATCGATATAACTAAGCAATAATAATCATGTATTATTTTTAACCATCTTTAAAAATAAATATATTATATTTGACCTTAATATTATATATATTTGACTTAAATATATTAAAAATAAATATATGATAAATCATACGTCATTTGAAAGTGCTAATTTATTTCCTATTTGTTAGAAAAAATTATAACCTTTTCTTATGCTGCAGGATGAGGAGTACTTTTACCCCTAGAATAGGAAATTAATGTCACATATTGATGACCCTTATATAGAATTACAAACCTGCAAAAGTAGAAGAAAATCCATCTTGGGTAATTTTATACGTAAACTGACTGTGGTCCTTCGAAAACGTAAGACTCGGGCAGAAAATGACAAAATTGAGCGACGTAAATAAGAAGAGATCAGATACGGTTCGTTTCTTCTTTGAAAAAAGAATTGCTTATGGGAGACATAGCTTGTGAGTGTTATAGACTATCCCATATGAAAGGTCAGAAACCATAAAACCCAGTGCCGAATTCTTTTTATTGTAGAATTATGCAGTTCAATGTGTATGTACATGGATTCGAAATTATTCATTTGTATTCAAGGTGTGCAAGAACTAACGCAGAGTACAACGTTCTTACGGTAACGTTATTTTTAAAGAATTTAAACATTTGAATCCAAACTCTCAAAGATTTAATTGATTCACATTTAATGACCTTTAATTACAGGTTAATAAGAACACGCCACTTAAAAAAGTTATAAAAATTGACTTGGCCGTATCCTGTATCAATTATTTATCAAACTTACAGCATATAATAACGTCAACTCTTCAGCATCAAAACAGAAATTTACAATCTCTGGAAACAAAAGCGATGTCAGTAACGAATAACGTGAATAATAGTGTTCCCAAGTGTGATGATTGAGGGCGACAAAATAGTGATTATTGAATGCAACGATAAATCTAGCCAACGATAAACCTATAATAAAAGAAATCTATCAACGATAATCCTATCAACAAGATAGCTAGCCAACCACCGCTATAAACTGCCACCAATACCGATTAGGTAGAAGCAATTTCCCCAAAAGTATGGAACGTTTAAAATCCGTGTAAAACCATTTCCACTGCAATTACAATTTAATTGGCACTAAAGCACCAGGCTTCTTATAGCAAATGAAGAATTCTTGGGGTTAAAGTGTTAAAGACTTCTGCCCGAAATTCCCGTAACAAAATCAGCCGCGATGAAGTCAGGATTCGCATGCAAAGCCCCAGGGAATTCGAGGCATGGACGAAAATCGTCGACGGTTAGGTTCCTCTAACTTAACAAACTTTCTTTAAACACTAAAGCTTAAGCCGGCGCACTTGGATCGTTGACAAGGGAGTCTACTGAATAATTTCGCGATCGGGGAATGAATTTCCATGAAAAAGCACCAGATACACGTGGAGCGATGACTGTGTATGCGCCCGAGCATGTGGTGGTATTCCCGAGTGGTGGTGCCATAAATGGTACTTCGCGTTTCTACATTTAAAATGAGCCACGCTTTGCATAATTGCACGCCGATCCACCTGCACGTACTCTCTGCTAATACATTTCCGTGACACAGTTCTGTCCTGTCCTCTTCGTTCCTCTGTCGGCTACGGGCGACCAGAGGACATTGACGATCGAAGGACGTTAGCTACTTCCAGCTAGAAACCCTTCACTAGTCTCGAGTGTCTATTCCTCCTCTTACGAATATCTTTTCTGCATAATTGAATCGAGTGTTAGCTCCAGCTAGATGAAATAATACTTTGAAGGGCGAAGTCGAAACGCGTTGCGACACGCAGTGGTGTAAAGATGATGGTTTATCCCAGGCCTTCCCAAGTAGGGGAAAATCACTTCTGAAACACATGTTTCGGTTCTCCCTCCAACGCTGCGCCTTCAGCTAAGGTGGGACGATTCTTACTACCCTCTCTCCGAGGAGACAGTAACGCCGCTAGGAAGCATGTTGGGGCGCTTTAGGGTGAAAGTACCAAATGTGTCAAGTTTTTATAGGAAATTTCATAATGACTTAAAAATAGTAGGAAAAATTAAAATTTAAACTAGCATTTCAAAATGACGTAAAAAGAATTTTAAAAAATTAGTACATTAAACGATACAGTAATAACTACAGTAATAATTACTGTATCATTGTATGTAATAATTTTTTTAAATTCTTTTTACGTCATTTTGAAATGCTAGTTTAAATTTTAATTTTTCCTACTATTTTTAAGTCATTATGAAATTTCCTATAAAAACTTGACACATTTGGTACTTTAATAGTTACTGTACCGTTGTATGTAATAAATTTTTTTTAATTCTTTTTACGTCATTTTGAAATGCTAGTTAAAATTTTAATTTTTCCTACTATTTTTAAGTCATTGACACATTTGGTACTTTAATAGTTACTGTACCGTTGTATGTAATAATTTTTTTTTAATTCTTTTTACGTCATTTTGAAATGTTAGTTTAAATTTTAATTTTTCCTACTATTTTTAAGTCATTATGAAATTTCCTATAAAAACTTGACACATTTGGTACTTTAATAGTTACTGTACCGTTGTATGTAATAAATTTTTTTAATTCTTTTTACGTCATTTTGAAATGCTAGTTAAAATTTTAATTTTTCCTACTATTTTTAAGTCATTGACACATTTGGTACTTTAATAGTTACTGTACCGTTGTATGTAATAATTTTTTTTTAATTCTTTTTACGTCATTTTGAAATGTTAGTTTAAATTTTAATTTTTCCTACTATTTTTAAGTCATTATGAAATTTCCTATAAAAACTTGACACATTTGGTACTTTAATAGTTACTGTACCGTTGTATGTAATAAATTTTTTTAATTCTTTTTACGTCATTTTGAAATGATAGTTTAAATTTTAATTTTTCCTACTATTTTTAAGTCATTATGAAATTTCCTATAAAAACTTGACACATTTGGTACTTTCACCCTAAAGCGCCCCAACATGCTTCCTTCCTAGCGGCGTTACTGTCTCTTCGGAAAGAGGATAGTAGGAATCGTCTCCCACCTTAGCTGAAGGCGCAACGTTGGAGGGAGAACCGAACATGTGTTTCAAGAGTGGTTTTCCCCTACTTGGGAAGGCCTGGTTTATCCTATGCCGTTGCACTACTATCGGACTAATAAAAAATAGTACAAATAGTTGAGGATAGGAATGCCATGGTGTCGCTGTACACGTCAGTTTGCTAGCAGAATCCTGTACATCAAGCGGAATTGAAGAATCCTTGTAAAGAACACTGTATGTGCCAAAAATCAAATTGTTTAGGAGAGAGAAAATACTTCCCTGACTTTTAATTATTTACGAAATTTGATTTGTTTTAATTGATAAATATGCTTAAGTTTACAATAATCCAAATGCATCGCAAAATTTTCTGTTTTCTCCATCAATATAGTCCAAATTCATGAAAAAAGAATTGTATTTGTAGAAAACCCTGTATGTGCCATCCCTCATGCAATTAGTTGTAAAGGAAACTGAATGTGCCATTCATTTAAATTTGCAAGCGCTACGAGTGCCAATCCTGTTTATCGCTAGGGGTCATCCTTAAATAAGGTAAGGTTTTTTGGGGGGGGGGGGGGGGGAGTCGCGAATTTCTTACGTTTTTTTACACGGGAGAGGAGGGGGTCAGGTAGCATCTTACGTAATATTTTTTAACCTAATTTTCAATAAATACACATTCTATCATTAATGTTCCGGAAAAGTAATTTTAGTTTAAAGTTCCCGAAACCGAGTTCAATGAATTATATAAACCTTTAAAAGAATTTTAATTACTGAAAAAATTAAGTGTCAAAAATATTACATAAGGAGGGGGTTGGAATATCAAATCTTACGAATTCTTATACTGGTGGAGGGAGGGGGTAAGAATTTGCGAAAATTACCCTTACGTAATTTAAGGACGGCCCCCTATGTAATTGACTCTTACATTGTTTTCTACAGAAGTGGCGTTAGACGTACCAGCATTAAAATTCTATACTATAGTATTACCATCGGCTCGTAGTACGTGTCCCGATAAAACTTTTTATTTAATTTGGCCCTTTCAGTGTTCTTCTATGTCACTCTCGCTGTGGAAGTCTTTAGCATTATACCTCACGCGTCAACCTTGTTGTGTTTAAATGTTACCCAGAATAAAGAACACGCTTTATGGCTTATAAAATTCAAAGTTTATTTAGTGAAGAAATAAAGAACAGTAACACACAAGTTGCGACAGAAAAGGGGGTTATTCGCGGTTCTCATTAGTGAAGCCTGTTTCTCCCTCTCTTTCCGAACATTCATAGGTTCCCACGATTTTTTCTTCTGCTAATTTCAATTGTAGGCAAACTCAAATGGTGCTGGATATCGGTGTGTGTGTGTTGTGTGTGTTTGTATTCGTCGTTTCATTGGGACACGACTGGCGGGTAATTTGTAATATTAATCGGCTCAGTAAATTAAGAACACAAGACGGTTTATAAGATACAGTAATCTCTCCTTGCATGCGTGCTCGGTTCCCGCGTTGTATGCATGAAGATAATCTCCATTACGTGTTTTGCTTACCTACCCATTTTTTTATCGTCGAATAAGACCTTTCTATTGTCCGAAGTAGACTAACTTTAACTTTCAGAAATAGCCAGAACATGTATTTGAACTTTGAAGTATAGGAGCCGGAAAAAGAGATCCACGGCGCCGGGAATCGAACCCGAGCCGCCCGCGTGCTGATCAGTCGCGTTTGCCACCACGGCTACGCCGACTCTCCGCGGTCCCTGTCCCCCGAACTCCTCATAAATGCACGCCACCTATGTGCTAAAGTCACACACTAGGCCGTTGCCTAAATGCCAGTATGCCTACTACAGAAGTAGGTGTGATTAATTTGGAAGCAAACAAAGTGGAAATCTGAAAGTGGTAAAATTCTCTTCGTACTGAGCTTTAATTACTTTTCTATGAATATAGAAGGAACGCAGTTCCGGGTGCGTAATATATACAGAATGAATTCCGGAGTGCTCTTCTTTCACGTGCTGTACATTTTCAAACATTTTAAAAACGTTCCGTGGAACAGGAACTCGACTTTCAAAAGCTTCCTCCCATGTTTCGGAAATGTACACGAGTTCAAGATAACAGCATTGCACCTTTATTTCAACATCTCTTTCAATAATAGAAAAAAAAACAAATTAATCTGGAAAAACGTAGCTACATTATTGATTCCGGCTCAGAAATATTACGGCAGGAGTACCAATACCTACACAAAATTTTTAAGAACCAATTAATTTGTTCTAAATCTTTTTCTGGCGTAGTGAAAAAAGTGAAATCCAAAATCGTACCTCTTCTAAATGTAGTAAGTTTGCAAATGGAAATAATAATAAAAATATGGGCGAAGAAAGGAATCGTTTACTAATGTAGGGTGAGCCACCTAAGGGAAGCCAGCTGAATACAAAACTGAAAGCCATCTGAAAGCCAAACTTCTACAATTTTTGAGATAGGAAGAAATGTTTGAGACAAAAGTTTTTTAGTTCCGGGGACCTCATTACGTGGTGGACCAAACTTTTTCTCAGGCGGAGGTGATTTGAAGGTCAACTTAATTTTTTTGAATGGAACCATATATTTTTGAACACCTACGATTTTAATCCTTCTCAAGAGCTTTCCTATAACCAAGACCATATACATGTATGTAGGTAAATAACTTATACCAAACTATTAGATGCATGGCAGCAAACATATTACTGTGGTGTTATTTATAAATATTGATTTAACCTTTATATTAAATGTAATATATACCTACATAAAACGAATGTAAAATATTCAACCATAAACCTGCTTTTAGAAAAATACCAAAATACAGAGTAAAACTGCATTGTCAGATTTTATTAAGGATGTATCGGACGTACAATATTAGACAAAAGTATATGAAATTTGAAATACTTGAATATCTACGTGTTACGCATAGTATATCTAGATGTAAGGAACTCGAGCCACAGTTGGAGTCTTATTTTTAATCCTAGGAAGGTATTTTTCACTTTACAATTTACTCAAGCATTATTTGCTAAACTTTTGGCAGTGAAAATGCCCAGAATTCACAAGTTTCTCAATTTATAATTTATTTCTTTAAAACGGTGTAGCGAAAAAAATTGAAACTCGGCAGATATTTTCATCTGCCTATATACTACATGTAAAAAAAAATTGATAACATTGGTACCATTTCTTCAACATTTTTTCAGCTTTTTTATCTGTCAAGATCGTCTCTTTCCATAAGAGTACGTGTAAAAGCAGTGAAAATTAAAATCGTTAAAACTCAGTAACCGTTTAGTAAATTCATTTAAAATTTTTGGAGCACATCAGGAAGATTAGAAAGAACAATCTCACAAATTTTCATCAACTTGGTACCATTTTGAAAATAGGTCCAATACATCCTTAAATCAACTAAAATAAATTGATTGCAAGTTACATCAATGGTAGCCAATTTTCTTAAATATTATTATGGCTTATTTATTTATTTAATATTTTTACCATTAAATGTCGTTTATATTCATTAATTATAAAGAAATTGATATGCGGTACGATTTGGGAGATCAATAGATACGATATAGGCAACTCTCCCCTATAAGGTGAAATAAAACACCACCTCCGTTAAGAGTCCGGTTTCCGCGGCACCGAGCAGGGCCGAGCGTTCTGCACAAATAGACCGAGATATGTATCCAGGAAGTGCGATAGCTGGAAAATCGCAGGGCTGAAAAAGATACGGCATCAAAAGGTTCCCCGGCGAAAATACGAGTATTCTGGAAGACTTTATGGCTGCGGCCGTCTGTGGAGGGAACAGAACGGAACGGTAGACGTTATTAAATGCGGATGTATTTCATCACGTGAACCATTAATCGGGCGACGGCACCGCTGATGATAATGTCTGTTGCCTACGGGTTAAGAATTGACTCGACGAAGAAAGCAAAGTTGGAAAGTGTTTGAAATTCTCGTCGGCGTATCACGGTAGACAGAATTGACCGAGATGCGCGTCGCCGTGCGCGACAGCGGCCGTATGATTTCCGGGCTGAAGAGCGCAACCGTGTCGCGGTTTAATTACGAAGATCAAAGGAAGGATCTTTTATTGACCGAAAAATGTTCATTTCCATGATAACCGTTCGTCGCGGTGATCGTGCAAACTGAATACCGACAAAGGCGAGCATATTTTAATTACGACGCATCACCCAACGGTTTCTACCACAGGCGGATTGAATTCCACTTATTGTTTCGATCAAACAATAACCTTTGTTGTAAGGAAAAATATGGTAGAAGAAGCTAAAACGGAATTTATTGATCCACTTTACGATATGCGAAGTTTCGTGGATGTGGTCACATTTGTATTCTACGAACGTTACTTCGTGGCCTGCGATGTGGGTTACGACTTACTTTTAAAAAAATCACTTAAAAAGGCTCGGGGTTTTTAATGTTGTAGGGCTCGCACTTGGTCTCGTTTCTGAGGAAAATGATTGTGAATAAACGTTTTTAGTATTCTCGTCTAACAGTCCCAAAAGTAGGTAACTGGATTTTAGGAATTTTTAAAAAAAAAACTGTTCTTCATATTGGATTAAACTCTTTTGGGATATTAGGAGGCATCTTTGAACATGCAGAAAATATTTTTTTTATGTCGATCCTTCTTATTTATCATTAATTACTGTGGAATCTTGTCCACCTCTTCGACGATGTAACTCCTGTTGCCGGGATGTGTAGCACCTATCACAGTAATCTGATTGCCAAAAAAAATAGAAGTTTGTTAAAGTTAAATAGTTTACGCTGGGATTGGTCCACTTTAAAAAAAGAAATGAAAAATTGAAAGAGTTATAACGTTTGAAAGAAAAAGTAAATTTTTTCCTTAGACAAATTTTTCATATGATTCTTTATATCGACGGAAAAAGTGTTATAAATAAAAACTAAAATTAAAATTTTTGGTCCAGTCCCAGCGTAAATTATTTAACTGTAAGAAAATTTTCTTCTTTTCGCAATCAGATGGCTGTGGCAAGTGCTACACCTGGCGCCAACAGCGTCGAAGAGATTCCACAATAATTAATAAATAATAAGACGGATTGGCATAAAAAAAATATTTTCTGCAAGTTTAAAGATGCCTCCTTATATCCCAAAAGAGTTTGATGCAACATTAACAATGATTTTTTAAAAAAAAAATCGTCAATTTCAGGAGCTGTTACACGAGAATCCCCTCCTAAGTACCTAAGGACAGAATTCTCACTTGCGTCAATAAGGATGTGGATGCCTTAGTGCACAAATATTGTATGTCCATTTTCAGCGTTTTCGGTGAAAATCAGGTTTAAACATGCAATAGTACATAAGATTCAGAGGCCTACAATGACCAAAAATATCATTTTTGCCAAATTTATGAAGTAGATTTAAATGTAATTTTTATACAGCCCAAAGAAACAGTCAATAACTATTTGTTGCATATAAAAACTCAAATTTCACAAAAAGGGGACATACAATATTTGTGCACTAAGCCATCGATGTGTCGTCTTCACCGGCGTTACCCCAAAAAGGGTTGAAAACTCCCAACTATATCCCCCATGACGAAACCACTGCCGTTAGAAATTTCGGGCATATACCTAAATAAGATCCCGATGAACCGCACAAGACACTTGGATTCTGATTTTTGGCGTTACGGCATCATAATGCGGACCCGCCTTCTCTTCCGAAGAGTAAAAGCGTGTCTCATATTTTAAAATAAAATTTGTTAGGTACTTAATAGGAAGTTCGGTAATTCAAAAATTAAAAAAAAAACTGAAATTTTGCAGAAATATAGCTCAAGTGATGGTAATAACGTAGGTAACTATTCTTCGATTCGGCGATAAAATGGTCCTAAGGGTCAAAACACCCTCTTGAAAAAATGGCGAGTTTTCAGATTATCGTGTATATCTACGAAACTGTAAAAAAAGATATCGAAGGGAAGTTAAATTCAAAGTTCTATGGTTTTTATGTCGTATACAGCGGCGATAAAGTATTTGCGAGAAATATAATTTTTTTTCAAAATTAACCCCACCACCCTTTTCTTCGACAATTCTTTATCACCATATTGTAGGATATCGAAAGCCATACAACTTTGGATTCAACTTTTTTTCGATATCTTTTACGATTTCGCATATGTATACTCACGATAACATGAAAACTCAACATTTCTTTGAGGGGATGTTTTCACCCTTAGAACCATTTTATTGCCAAATAAAATTATGTTTCAGAATTTTTTCAATTTTCGAGTTGTCAAACTTCTCTTGTTAGTTAAAACCAGAGTGTTTCCCTACATCGCAACAATGTCGATTGCGCGTGTGATTAATCCATACACTGCCTGCCCGTTGGAGCGATTCTCCCTCACACGCATTCACTCGGCGTGGAATTGCCACGTGAAAAAGTGTGTGTGAACATTTTTTTCAATTTCGAAAGCAATATGTTCCGAGTTATGTACGTGTAAAAAAATGCAGAATTCTACTTAAGCTGGAGTTCATAAAAGCTTAATAATTGCAGCTTCTCGTTTTACACGTTATAAAAGTACATCGATATAATACTGGTGTGTCACATGTGGCCCATGCAACGGTGTTTCGTGACACCGATTGTGCTCCAAATGTCACGCGGGGGTAGAGAATTTCTGCGACTATGTATCATGTTTGTTCATTACTTATGTGTGTCAGTGTTTGTAAACGTGTTGGCGGCGGTATAATTCAAACAGTACAATAGGTATTTCCATAATTATATTGTATTCATGTGCCAATAAATTACGGGTACCTACATATTTAATTCTTGTCAATTCATGTTCTTCTCTTAATGTTTAATACATACTGTAATTTTATTTAATGAAATTAATGTATTTTTTTTAACGGTACAATTATTTTAAACTGAACGTACTCTATTGCTAAAGACACAATGGCCGTGCAACGTTTTAAAAATAAATTGTCCATGGAATACATTGATAGGAAACGTAGAGGTACTTCGATTATATAAGCTGCGTGGATCTGTACTTTGCATGAAAATTACAGGCATGGAAACAATCTTCTAGAGGTCTCCTTGAGCGGATAATTAAATAAGCACGTAAGCAATCTCTCGAAGACGATACGAATCTTCTCTTTAAATATATGTATTTAATACGATGTTACGCAAACAGGAAACTTTAAACTTTTCCAAGGACAATGCGTTCCTTCTCGTTTTCCTCGACCGTTTCGCTTGAATGGCTTCGTTACGCTCTAAATATCCGAATAAATTCGCGTTTTTATCACTGTCAGCGTGAAAGAAAATTTTTTTCTTCCGAGTAGAGAATATTTATTTTCTTTTACTCGTAGTTGATTAATTTTAGCATCTATTAAATATTAAGATTATTTTAATCGTTCTTTTAAATATTAATTTGTGGTACAACCAAAAAAGAATTCAATAATTCTACGTATAAAAAGAAATTGAACATGTGGAATACAATATTTTAATTTCTATATCTCTTTTTTAGTAATGGCTTTACTTTATACATTCCAATTTAGGAAACTTTAAGATACTAATTGGGAGTTTTTCCAGCATCCAGTAATGATTGACGTATCACAAACTCGTGCGAGCTTTGTGGTCAGTGCGGACTTATTCGAAAATTGCAGATCGGTTTCCCTTACAAACAGGTGGAAGGTCTCCGATTTCATGCATAACGTGTTGGAAAATAAGGCTACCGCGATTAACGTATGCGAATCCCGAGAAAACACCACAATTTTTTAAATTGTGCTTTCACCCTTTCACTTGCACCGGCAAAACTCCCAGATCGTTTTACAGAAAGAAATTAAAATTTTCATAAAACAGCCATAATATGCTTTCCCTGCTTACAAGGTAACTCCGGTAACACAAAAATTCCGATTTTTTTTAAACTTTGTAGGTTTGTAGGAAACTTCAATATAAATATCAGGCTACTTTTTATGCGCAGCTTTTTGATTCCCCGAGGTGAAAACATCTCTCAAATATTAATGTACGCCTTCCTATTTTCCTGTATAGTTTAAGAATTACAGTGTATATAGAAAAATTGTTGAAAGAAAAATTGAATATTTTTTTCACACTTTATAGAACGGTGCAATGAAATCGATTAATTGTTTGTGGCGAGGGTCGTTTTTTATTTAAACTACGAATTTTAGACAAACCATTAAATTTCATTTATAACAATTTTCTTATATCCAGGTACTATAGTTTTCGAGATGTACGGGAAAATAGGAAAACACTCATTAATCTTTAGGCAGTGTAGCCACCTCGAAGAACCGAAAATGAGCACAAACGAAAAATTGCCTGATACTTCTATTGAGGTCCTCTACAAACCTGCACAGTTTCAAATTGGAATGTTCGGGCAACCGAACTTCCCTTGTAAGGTAGGTACAATGCTTTCCCTTTTATTACCTTTCAATCCACCGCAACAAATTAGTGAACTCAGTCTTTTCGACGGGAACTTTTGATACATACTGTATTTTAATTTTATAATTTTTCATAGTCTTATATTACAGTATTAAGGGGGAAGCCACTGTGAAATTTTTTTTTTCCCGATTTTTTCTTTTTTTGCATTTTCTTAATGATTGTGTTCTCAAAATCATACCTGCACAGTTTCAAAGTGGATTTCGAAAAATTCTCGGAGCTACGGCAGGTTTTCTATAGGTAGTACAGCGCTCGGAACCAAGTGCCCGCGCGGGTGGCTTGGAGTCGATCGCCCGGACAGTTTATATCCATGAATCCAAATGTAATAAGAGGGATTATATGTTTATATATTGTTTAGATGTATACTTCTGCTATCTTTGAGTTGCAAAGTGTTTTATTTTCATCTAGCAATTTTTAAAATAATGTTCTGGCTGGAAAAGTCAGAGTTTATTGTAAAGGGTCCGAGTCTTGCTTTCCTTGCACCCGATAGCTCCCGAGGTGTTGGGAATTTCCCGAATAATAATTGGCAATAAAGACGCGATGCGCAAGGGTGTGGGAAATTCCCTAATTACTGGATCTGGGAAAAACGCGGTTTATTGTTTTACTATCCGTCCGCCTCCGCGAAGTGGGGATTCTACCGCTGCACCAATCAGTCAGAAAGAAATACCAGTAAGAGTCAGAACAAATTCTCAGTACGCATTAGTTAAGCCAAGGTGAAATATGGATCGCAAAGGCAAACGATACCAGAAACAAACATCGGATGGCAAAAAAAGAAATCGGCCCCCAAATCGGTTTGAAATGCAAAATAGTGTTGAGAATAGGAGTACATCTGCAAAGAAGTTGAAAACATGGCATACCGACGTGATTATTGATCAGTCAATTGGTTACAGAATATTGAACATTTTTACTGTTTTTTCCGCCGTATGTGAACATGTGAGTTGTAAAACGTGCGGAGGTGACATTAAGTTCAAGGAATCAAGCATACGTGGACTTGGATTCAAATTGGGTTTAATGTGTGCAAATTGTGACGCCAAATATATTGATTCGTGTCCATTAATTCGCAATGCTTACGAAATAAATACCAGATTTATATTCGCGATGCGTCTATTGGGAGTTGGCCTTCAAGGAGCTGAAAAGTTTTGTGCTTTTATGGATTTACCACGACCTGTATTTCATTCGTTTTATGATAGTGTTGTTAAGCGTATTCGCAATGCAGCGAAAACCGTGTGCGATTACTCGTTATATAGAAGTGGGAAAGAGGAAATGGAAAAAACTGCAGAAGCAGAAAATGTTGCAGAACCGGTAGGGCTTACTGTTTCTGGCGACGGAAGTTGGAAAAAAAAGAGGATTCAGTTCGCTCTTCGGAATAGCGAGTCTTATTGGGTATTACACAAATAAAGTTCTGGACGTAATTATAAAATCCTCTTACTGCAGAGCATGTGTTTATTGGGAGAAGAAAAACAATAGTGCAGAATATGAAGAATGGTTAGAGTCGCACGAAGAAGAGTGCTCTGCAAACCATAAAGGCTCCGCAGGTAAAATGGAAGTGGACGGAATTTGCGATATGTTTAAAAGATCTGAGATGCTTCAAAATAAATATATCAACTACATTGGAGATGGCGACAGCCGGACATACAAAGGAATTATAGAATCGTGCGATTCAACTGTAAAAAAGAAAGAATGCATCAATCATGTGCAGAAAAGAATGGGCGCAAGACTTCGTGTGTGCAAGAAAAATACTAAAGGGCTCGGGGGCAGAGGTAAGCTCACAGGAAAACTCATAGACGAGTTAAGTGCTTACTACGGACTAGCAATTCGTAGAAATGCCGATTCTGTGGATGATATGTATAAAGCAGTGTGGGCCACTTTATACCACAAGACCTCAACAGATAAATCGCCGAAACATCACTACTGCCCGGAGGGCGCGGATTCTTGGTGCACGTGGCAGAAATCGAAGGCAAACAATAATTTGGATGAATATGTGCATAAGACGCCATTGCAACAGGATGTTGTTGTTGCCATCACACCGATTTATGAAGACTTAAGTGACAAAGAACTATTAAAAAAATGTTTAGGTGGATTCACTCAGAATAATAACGAGAGCTTCAACGCTCTCGTTTGGAAATTCGCACCTAAAACACTATCAAGTGAGGCCGTCATAGTACATTTAGCTGCTTATTTGGCCACAATTCTCTTCAATGATGGTCATACTGGTCTCCTACGGATATTGGAACATCTAAATGTTAAAATTGGGCCAACAGCCGCTGCGTACCGAGACAAGCAGGACGCGCTACGTATATCTGCTGCCGACCGAAAAGCGCAGGCAGCGACACATGAAGGTCGATTACGACGAATACATAGCTTAAACGAGGAGAAAGACAATGTAGCTGATTTACACGATCTATTTTATGGCCCTGGAGTGGATGCACTTTAGTAAGTTGAAAAATTCCGATGTTATTTCCCAAATAACTTCTGTCAAAACTTTAAACGCGATTATCTCGAAACTACATTTTTCAAACTGGGTGCATTGATAACTCAGTCAATTTTTATCGGATTCACTTGAAATTTTAAGGGAATATTCGTAATACAATTATCTTCAGTTGCACGTACCAGTTTTTTGATCGAATAATTCATTCAATAGTAACATTAAAAAAACATGTTGATTTTTGATACTTTTTGTTCCAGATTCCTTCTCAAGTCCGCCATTTCGTCAAAAATGAATATTTTTTTAAATCCGTACGTGCAACTGAAGCTACTGTAATATACTTTAAGAAACCGTTCGAATTTTTCAATTCGGATCAAATGTTGGAAAATTACACGTGCACCCGTTTTGTAATTTTTTTTGCAGAGCCTAACGTTATCGTATGCTGTGGCCATACTATTGAAAATTTTTCAATCTAAGAGCATTACATATTAGTTAAATATATGTATTTTCAGTTGGAAATAAAGATTTTTCGTAGAAAGTTACATTTCATTATAAAAGAATGTCTTGAAAATAGCCTTTATTTTCGACCGTCACAGTGGCTTCCCCTTAACACGCCTTTTGCGCGATATAAGCGGGAGCTTCGCGCACATAGTATTTATAATGTGAACTTTCAATTTGTTTGTTAAAATTTTACAAAATATTTATTAAAACATATAAAATGGATAGTGTAGAATATAAAATGTACGTATAAATACATATTTCTACATAAAAATCATATACTACAATATCAAATACTAGATACATAGGGGAGAGGTGCTATAAAAGGGACACTTTTGTTTAGCGTCCATTTCTGACAATGTCATTATAGGTATTTAAAAAACAAGTACACTAAAGCGTGTTTAATTCCCTTCAATAAAAGTATGTTACAAACTCATACATTATAATAGAAACTAACAAAATCTTCGATTTTCAAATAAGTGGGAAATGTCCCTTTTACGACCAGATGGTTTTAAATGGGACATTATAAGTCATGAAAGGGACACATTAATAAAAATAAACTTATTAAGTATTGCAATTATAATTGTGAATTTTAATGATTCAAAACAATGGAATCTAGGAAAAAATTAACTCTGTACTATAAATCATCAATATTTTTGACTATCTTCGTAGAGTGTGACTTATCGTTAATGCTTTAACAGCTTTTTTTAGTTATAAAGTAATATTTTTTATAAAATTGATGTCTTACAAACTAAGTTCAACATAGTAATACCCACGAGTGATAAATATAAGTACGTATATAAAAAATCTATAAATCACTTAAATAATAAAATAGTTTAGAATTAAATTCTACTAGAACACAAATGAGATGAATTGTACTAAAATAGGCAGGTACGTTTTCATATTGCAGATTAAAGATTTTATTATTAATTTTTGACGATAATGTTTGTCGCTTTGAATAGTCACTTTGTTAATCCTTAAATTTGAAACAATACGCCATCAACTAGTAATTGATAATTTAAAACAATGTCATCTATGTATCAGATGATACACTAATAATTTTACAGGAAAGTAAAATACATATAGTGTCCAGCAGCTGATGTGTATAAGAGGGACAGCCATGAAACGGTCGTCCCATTTAAGACTCGTTATGCTGTCCCATTTAAGACTATAAGTGAGTTTAATATAAAATAACCTCAAAACAAAGAAAACAATTAATTAAGCTTCCCTGTTAAGTATTTTAGATTCAGTTTGATACAGGCTATTTTAATGATATAACACTTTAACACTTAGTATGTACCATGATCTCGAAAAACGACACAGAAAACCAACGAAATTTTTTCTTTTACTGCCGAAAAACATCAACCGCGAATTACTACTGTGGTGCAAGTGACACCGCAGTGAATTTTACGTCAAATGACTGGGCCCCAGTGTTGACATAAGCAGGAAAATAACTTGCACGTGTAATGCGTTTAGAATTTTGGCAATTCGATTTGTCCCCTTTAAAACCTGTCCCTTTTATAGCACCTCTCCCCTATATGACCGTAGGGGCAATATTGTCAACATTTTTCTCAGCACAATAACAAAATTAATTACTGCACGAAAATAATGATTTATTTTCTTTGAATTATACCACTGTCAATATTTACGATACATGGATAAAGAAGCAGAAATATGAAACAATAGACAGCCCAATCACACTGATGTGGAACGCATTGGAATCTGACCAATATTTGAAATGTATGTTCTCGAAGACGGAAGTCAAGAATGAAAAAATTTGGTGCCACATTTTCGATTCATTTCTATATGCAGGAACACATGCATTTCGTTTGTACCATGAATTACGTCCCAATTTGTATGTTGATAACTAATCCCACTTTTAAGTTCTCGAAAATACAAAATACTTTATCCTATTCCTTCTTTCGCTTAATAAAGTTATATTCTGTACTTAATGAAGTAAATATTTATTCGAGATTTTACAAATTTCATAATAATTGTCGAAAAAAATTGATCCAGCACCTAAAGTTTAATGTGAAGATGCAGATAATGATACCTATGTATGGGAATTAAAGGTACTATAAATTATCAATCATGATAACATTATACTCTTTTTCAGATATACATTATGTATAGGTATATAAGGTAGTTGGATACTTTGAAGAAAGCAGATTTTTGGTTTTTCAAGTATTTTTAACCCTCGTACGATGAATGCAGGGTCATTTTGATCCAACTTTGACAAATTCAGGCTCCAATGCAGGCTCAGATTACAAATACCGGCGGAGTGTTCGAACGACTACTCGTTATCGCACATTGGCAAAGAACATAAATAAAAAATATTTAATGTATTTGTACGTAGATATATTTATATATTTATGTAATTTATGTATTTATATATTTATATATGTATTTATTTATGTATTTCTATATGTATTTATGGTTTTAATTAATTAATTAATTTTATATTCAATTCCTTCATGAAACTCGTGTAAAATAGAAATTTTACTATGTGTCAAAATGACCCTGCATTCGCCGATCGCGTCCGTGTGAAAACATTCGCCTTCCGAGAATTAAACTATGGAACCTTGAGAACACCTTCTCAAAATATTACGTTGAAATCTGCATTATTAACGAAGTTATGGAATTTAAAACGACCCAATTCCCGAGCGAGCGAGCGCGCAACACGCCTCTGTTCCAAAGGTCGATAGTCAATAGCCCCGGCAGGATTTCAATTTCTATTATGTTCCCTGAATAGTCCACTTTCCTTTGCTACCTTGCACACACCTTCCTGGAATTTGTGTTTGATCAGGAATCACTTATTAAGGCAAAACAGCGTTTTTCTGAAAATCTCGTTTCACGAGTCGATACATACGATATCCCGAAGAATATTTGACTGGTTTACTTGAAATTCTAAAGAAATATCCTGTGGGACTCTCTGCAGTTAGCTGCCTGCGATGTTTGCTTTTTGTAAGTGTTTTCAGTTCCTTCATTCGGGAAGGTAATAAAAAAAAAAACGTAAAGATCAATACATATTTACGATTTCAAAGACAGAGTTTTTCTATAAAAGTTTGCTGCCAGATCCTATAGTACATGTATTTCAAAAGAATTTCGTGTGCAATAAACCTTAACACATCTTCTTTAAGAGTTTGTTGGATTCCGCGAAAAGTGGAAAATGATTAAGAAAATTTCTAATTAAAAATCTACCTTTTATTCTGTGCGACTGCGACTTGGAAGAGCTTAAAAGATTTTCAATTACGTTGCCATTATGAATTACTTTTAAGTCTAATACATTTCCGTAGAAGTTCCAATTTAGAAGAAAACAGACAATCTGGACTAAATTTTACTCATCGGATTCTGATCTTGAAGAACATATAACGGCATATTTCTGATAATTAAAACTCTACGTCTTAGAATTAAAGATTTAGGTATTTAACGTATTGAAATATTTAGGTCAGTGCTTCCCAACCTTTTTTGGGTCGCAATCTCATTTTATAATATTTAAATAACCTGCGATCCTCTCCTCCCATGTAAGGTAAGGTAAATTTAATAAGATAAAGAAAACACATTAAAAATAGGTATTTCAGAATATAATTCTAACGTAATAATATACAAAAAAACCGTGGCGACCCCCCAAAAAAGACTTCGCGATCCACTTCGGGGTTATTAATTTAAGTAATGTGTTTCAAGACGCTTCAAACTGTTTATGTACATACAGTGGCGGACGAAAGAAAGTTCACAACCTTTAAAATCGCATAACTTTTTTGGAATTGATCCAAACGACTTGATTTTTTTTTTTTGAGAAGCTGGAAGGATTAGTTTGCTAAGTGACATGTTTCGTCGTTCTGAAAAAAAAATGCAATTGGTCGGAATAGCAAAAAAATAGTAAATGTCGTTTTTTAAACTTTTTTTGTGAGCCTGCAATGAAAATTCAATAAACCCGTTTGTAGATTGAAGTAAATTTTATACATGCCTAAAATTTCATTAAAATCGGTTAACGTTGTTCTGAGCTATAAACGCTTAAAGATCGCAGAATAAGGTCTAAAATCGCGAAATTCCCAAAATCAGCGATAAAAAATGACCTTTACTATTTTTTTTTTGCTATTCCAACCAATTGCATTTTTTTTCAAAAAGACGAAACACGTCACTTAGCAAAGTAATCCTTCTAGCTTTTCAAAAAAAAAAAAAAAATCAAGTCGTTTGGACCAATTCTAAAAAAGTTATGCGATTTTAAAGGTTGTAAACTTTCTTTCGTCCGCCACTGTACTTCGAGCATATTATCATTACTACTTCGCCTTTATTACTTAATATGAAGAAAGTACATAAATGTTACAAGTCCGTAATACATGGTAGCATAAATCGAGGAACAGGCATAGCTGCTACGATAGCTAACCTTAAGCATATGACGAAGCATGTGAATGTCAAAAAATTTATAATTTCGATGGAAAATTTCGATGCATCTTTTGTTTCTTCAATATGTGTAGATACGTGGAATTAGAATTAAAATTCCAACAGTCCCTGTGTGTGACACCGCGTGTGTGTTAAAAATGGCATAACTTAAAAAATATCAATTTAAACAAATTATATGATCAGTATACACCTATCGGTCAAATCCAAAATTTTAAACTGCTTTTTCTATCAAATTTACACGCATGCATATAGCGAATGATTTATCCAGGCTTTCTAAACCCATCAAGGATGTAGAGTTTCTACGATTCGAATAATATTTTAAGTGTTCCGATATAATATGTATATAATTGACTGAAAATTTGCAAGTGAATCTTTCATCGCTACTTCAGCTTCACCTCTACAGAATACTTCCTCATTTAGAGGAATGTTTGCAGAAGACGTCAGCCACTTCGACCAGATCACCCAACAATATGACCTCAAACTAAGAGGACATTGGATTAGGTACCTATGATCCAAAGTAAATCAAACACGGATTATCGATACTCCACTGCACTGGTAATTCCTTTATACATGCTCTGTCTAATCTAATCGCCCACTTTGAATGAACGTTGCGTGTACCCAACCGTTATTATCCGTCGCGCTGGCGCGTCGAAGGCGGAAATTCTCTGGAAAAGCGTTAAAAATGCTCGTTAAGCGTTTAATTTAACGGACGTGACTAATATGAAAGGCTAGTGGCGACAATGTCTCTCTTACGATGAAACTACCATGAGAAAAAATAATTATGAGCGTGTCGGTTAATGAGCAGCGTGTTAACGTCATGTGTACCCATTCTTCCGAACTGGCGAAACTTCACCGAGGAAATTAATGCTGGTGACTCGCTTTACTTAGAACGCTATAACTATAACGAAGCATTCAGCAAGTTAACAATTAATACTGTGTGTTCATGTTTTAATCACCGCTCAACCACCCTTCAGCGTACCCTTTATCTAAGGTTCTGGATGAATTGCATAGAGGGAGAAGTGTAATTTAAGAAAAAATTGAGCCACTAATTCTAGGTTCTATTACGGTTGCCCCTGAAATTTTTAACGAAGTTTGAAACACTTTGGAAACCTCTGTGCCACGAATCAATGAACAATTTTTCGAAAAGTAATCCTGTTCGGTTTCCCGTACTAGATTTTTCGACAAGTAGCTGTAACAAAGGGATAGTTCGAGGGGGTGCGAAAGTATTCGCGTGCTTTCGAGCGATTCGCGTGCCAAACTGTAGGAAGTTGTAGTTGTCTTACAGAACAACAAAACGTGTCGTTGAACGTTTTCATTACCTTTCGCGATCGTATCGATCCTAGACGGGATTGTTCACTCTACCCGATCGAGGGTGCCAGGGGCATTGGCGAATCGAGCTCACGACACTTCCGTAAAGTGTAAAGTATTGACCAAGACAACTTTTCACTCGTTGTTTCGTCGTACTTGCGAACTGTAAAGAGCATTATCAACTCCTTAAATCGTTTCTTGAGAATGATATATACGTGAAGTTCGGCTTAGCGACTGCAGGGTACGTGGAACTCGAAACGAGCCGGGTCTCAGTTAGACCAGGGAAGAGAGGAAAGGAAAGTGGATATATGTATAGTGACTTGTCTTATTTCGCTGTTCGTCGAAACTATTCGCAACAAATCAACGAATGTTCCAGGCGAACGCGCAAAATGGCCTCCAAATGGAATTGTTAAACTGGATTTCCCTTAATTTGAACAAATGGAGCTGCAGGTAGACAAATAATATGATGGAATCATGACCCATACTAATTGTAGCATTATCTAAATGCGTATTCCTGATTAGTTTTCCAATTATTTTAATTTTACGTTTTATCTTGACTGTTCTCAAGTTATGTATACGTAATATAATTTTGTCGCAATATAAAAAATTATTATTACATAAAAAGCGAGAAATTTTGAGATGATTTTTTTAAGAAGTGAGAAAACTTGTTGTTATGTTATGATAAAAAAAACTGCTGCGAAAATGTTTATTCCAGTGTTTCTTGTTTTTTTTATCAATTATAATTCTTTGAGAGATTAGTTTTGGAAACGAATGTAATATCATTTTTAACCGACTTCAAAAAGGAGGAGGTTATGTATTCGACCCGTATGTATGTTTTTTTTTTTTTTTTATGTTTGTCCCCTCATAACTCCTCAGCATATGGACCGATTTTGAGGATCTTTTTTTTATTCGAAAGAGGATGGTGCCCCGTTGGTCCCAACCTACGCGGAATCAATATTGGCCCAATATTTTACCAGTTGCAGTTAATAATAATTTATATGTTTTTCCCCTTATAACTCCTCAGCATATGGACCGAATTTGATGATCTTTTTTTTATTCGAAAGAGTGCGATGTCCCGGTGGACCCATCCTACGCGGAATCAATATTGGCCCAATATTTTACCAGTTATAGTTAATAATATAGAGTATTGTCACCTAATTATTAATACTTTATGTACGTACACGCATATCTCCTCAGCATGTTGTGTCTATATATATAAAACTAAAAAGTAAAAATAAAAGAATTTAAAAAAAAAAATTAAAACCGACTTCAAAAAAATAAAATTGCACTAAAAAGTACAAAATAATTTTTTCCCTTATTTAATCTACGACTCTCATATTTTTTAAGTCGGTGCCTCATCATTTGCACTGTGTAAATCTGGCGCCGACTTAAAAAATATGAGAGTCGTAGATTAAATAAGGGAAAAAATTATTTTTTACTTTTTAGTGCAATTTTATTTTTTTGAAGTCGGTTTTATATTCTCTTTGTACAATTATTAACGTGTCTGTTCCTATTTTAAAAAATTCCTGTCTTCAAAGCATTCGATTTCAAGGTAAAAAAAATATATCAAAGCATGCGTTGCAGAGTATCTGATTTCGAGTCATGCATCGTGTGGAGCTGTATCGCTTACCAATCACAATATTTCTCAAAATGATGTTGTAACACTTTATGTGTGCATATTCATGGGCAAAAACTGAATGCTATTGAAACAATCAATGCATTACAATTTTAAATAATTGATTAAGTTAATAAAAGCTACATCGCATTCCTTCACAATATTCAATTTTTTATTAATAATATTATTACATCTCCCCACGATTAGTTGCAAATTGTCAAGAAGAAAAAGATACTTGTTAAGAACTTAAATTTTGAAATCAAAACATTTTATAATAATGTCGCAGAATTTCGAGCATTAGATTTGGAAGCATTAAGAATAAATGAAGAAATATTGAATAACAATTAAATTACAGCACAGGAACATTCGTCAAATAGCAATAAAAAATTAAAAATTACAACAAACTAAAGCATGAAATAATAAACCCACTGAAAACCATCACTGCTAAATAACAAACATGTCACTCGTATCGCACCACGACAATACAGTTTTAGCAACGAAAAATTCTTACAAATAATCGTTTCTTTTTGACAGGTAATTGGAACTGTAATTTTTCATAATCCGTTAGTACTTGCAATCGTTAGAAATGTCGGTCATCCGCTCCTTCGATTATTAAACCAAGATATCGTACTTTTTCCATGTCGACTTTTTCCCGAGCAGAAATTACTTTAGCCCTCCCTCTTTCCAGATAGAGAAAGCAATCAGGATAAAACAGTGATCGTTAAGTAAGATTTTTCTGTTCATCGATTCCTCAGCAGGAAGCATTAACTATCGGCGCAGTCCTACTTTTCTTCCCTCGCTTACGGGACGATGGTTTTATATTCTCTGGGAACGTCATCGCGTACATCAATCTCCTCCTTAATGACCCCCGTTTTCCTGGCGATCGAGTCTTTGACGTCGTCGTAGGAAAAGGTACAATTCGCTATCGATCCATGAATTAAGAGCGAATACCGCGCATAAGGTCAGGAGATGTAACAGTATTCGGGAACTTTATGTGGTCATTATTTAAAGCGTCTGATTT
Source organism: Andrena camellia (assembly GCA_029448645.1). Lineage (NCBI taxonomy): Eukaryota > Metazoa > Arthropoda > Insecta > Hymenoptera > Andrenidae > Andrena > Andrena camellia. The sequence continues at coordinate 10,218,910 of CM055678.1, forward strand.
GGGATGATAGTATTGAGAGAAAAAATAAAAAAAAATATTGTTCGTCAATTCTTGTTTTTCTTCCTGGTCTTAATTGAGGGCTCGGATACAATAAGGGGACTAGCGCTCTAAAATGCGAAAAAGTATTGTCCAAACGCGAAGAAATATTGGAAAATTAAATGTTGTTAAACTGTATTTTAAAAAATATAGTGTTGTAAAGCTCGTCATGACACACATTTTTTCTATTTACAGTTTGTTTATCGAATCATTAGTATTCGAGATAAAAATTATAAACAAAAAAAATTTCTTCGACCAAAATCATTATTTCTTTAAACATAAATTGCGATAACTTGAGTAAATATTAAGGGATCGTTAGGAGACTTAAAACATAACTTCAGAAAACTCTAGCGAAGCCGTAAAATGTATGCACAAAACCCTTATGTTAAAAAATGTAATACTATTTAATTAAAAAGAAATACTGGACATAACCCATGTTTTTCAACGTTCGCCGTTAAAAAGTATCGAGGCAATTTTGAGGTACATATAACTTACAGCGACAAAGTTTTTCCTCAATATATAAAAAAGTTTTTCATCAATTTTCACACTGATTAATAAATAATTGTAGAAGATATGACGATATATGTAAATGTCGCACGCCACCAATAGTCAGCAGCTGCGTACACTCGCGTTACACTGCAAAGACATGACGTTCTCACTATTATATGATTATATGTTACAAAAAAATATTGCGATATTATTTTCGAAATATTTAGTAACATTTTTACTATAGTATTTACACAAGAAAAATTTATAAAAGAACAGAACCGAAACATGGTGTAGATACCTTACAACGTGTACATATTGTAAATATTGCGTGTAAATACTATAATAAAAATGTTACTAAATATTTCGAAAATAATATCGCAATATTTTTTTATAATATATAATCATATAATAGTGAGAACGTCATGTCTTTGCAGTGTAACGCGAGTGTACGCAGCTGCTGACTGTTGGTGGCGTGCGACATTTACATATATCGTCATACCTTCTACAATTATTTATTAATCAGTTTGAAAATTGTTGAAAAACTTCCTTGTATATTAAGGAAAATCTTTGTTGCTGTAAGTTATATGTACCTCAAAATTGCCTCGATACTTTTTAACGGCAAACGTTGAAAAACATGGGTTATGTCCTGTATTTCTTTTTAATTAAATAGTATTACATTTTTTAACATAAGGGTTTTGTGCATACATTTTACGGCTTCGCTAGAGTTTTCTGAAGTTATGTTTTAAGTCTCATAACGATCCCTTAATATTTACTCAAGTTATCGCAATTTATGTTTAAAGAAATAATGATTTTGAACGATGAAAATTTTTTTGTATATAATTTTTAGCTCGAATAGTAATGATTCGATAAACAAACTGTAAATAGAAAAAATGTGTGTCGTGTCGAGCTTTACAACACTATATTTTTAAAATACAGTTTAACAACATTTCATTTTCCAATATTTCTTCGCGTTTGGACAACACTTTTTCGCATTTTCGAGCGCTAGTCCCCTTATTGCAACCGAGCCCTCAATTGTGAAACACTGGGTTGTAAGAAATGATGGGGGGCTGGGGTTTCCCCAAATTCGGCAGCGACGCGGCAACACGGCGAGCCGTACGCTGCGTCGTAGAGACGAGCGGTTACAAAAAAGCTGACGGCGGCAGTCAGTCCTGATCGAGCCGCGGTTGTAACCGCAAGCAAGCCTTTTTACAAATAAATATATATATTCTCCTTACACCAGCATCGTTTATGTGGGTAAAGCCTCTACTTACAGGGTTAAGAGTACAAAATATTTATTCGGAATTCGTATTCTTAGAGCCTGGTTATAATAGGAGTGTCTAATATAAAAATGTAGAAAACGCCAACATTACTTTGAAATGTTGTTTATTTTCAAGGAAGGCCCTCATTTTTCGACATGTCAGTAATATTAATATACACCTATACGTCAGCAAATCGGTGCATGGGTTTTCCACTTATCGGTTTCTGGAATCGTGTAGCACAAGGTGAACATTTTAAAATCATGTTTAGGACATAACTTTTGAATTATTTAAAAGTAATACAAGTGAGGCGTAAAAAATTGACTTTTTCCAGTCATAACCACATCGGGAAATTTGACTTTTTCTTCCACATAAGTAGGTACATAATGTATCATGTAAGTTTAATTTATTATTAGTTTAAGAAAAAGCTCGCTGTTTTATTTGGCACATTTTATTCATAGTAAACTCTCTAAAGAAGTACAATATCATTCAACGATTTGACAGTGTTGCGTAAGAAAGGCCTGTGGCATATAGGGTGTCCCACTTAACCTAACCACCTTAAGTATATGTATACCATACTTCCAACTTTAAAAGAAACCTTTTCCACAAATGTATATGATTTCACTCGGAGCATCGTGATGTTAATTTCATTGTACATATGCGCACGGAGATATCAAGGAGTCATGAAAATCACTTTAGTAATTTAATATAATATTTTATATTAGTCTCTAATAGCGGATACTAAGATGCACCCAACTACAAATAAAGTTCATTCAAGAGCAATGAAAGCCACGCATAAACGAAACTTTTACGTTTTGTAAAAATATCAAGTATGCAGCTCTATTAAACGAGTCCTACGATATTAAAATCTGCCGTGTACTTTATACTTTAAAACTAATTAGATACTTTTTAAAAGACCTGAAGCTTAACGTACACTAATCACGCATGGATGCTTCCCTACTACTTCCCTGCTACTCTGCTGGAAATGAAATGAAAACCTTTGTGACGCTGGGAAAGAAAACCGTGCTTCAGATTCATTGCATGTGAAAAGCGGGACAGAGCAGGTACCAGTGAATTTTCCACGAAAACGAGCCTGTAATAATCCCTGCCTTATTGTGCCTGGCACATCATGTTGCGGGAATCGACGAGGAGATCGAGAGATGCCTCTGGTAGGCTGCACATTCTGTTGGCTTGCAAAACATCACTGGTATACACGAGACATCGACGTTTCGCAAAGACAAGGGAAGAACTAGACAGCATAGATGCGCGTATTTGTTCCGAGTGCTCGGGGCTTTCGTGAAGCAGACGGATATGGATACGTGTTCGAGCGGCAAAGCACGTTTTGAACGATTCTTTCATGCGTGTCGCGCGGCTTTTTCGCTCGAGCAGCGCTTGGGGAAAAGCGACATTTCTACGTCTAGAAGCTCAGCCGAAGACTAGAAACCCTTTGCCGTGATACGATCGATAGATGGCTGGGAAAATAGAGGGAAACTCAGATTAAAGGGCAGGAAAAAGCTGACGATGATGAAATAGTCGATGCTCACCTACGTTTTATCAAGTTCCTTAATCTGACCCCTCTCTTCAGGGGGGAACCTAGTTTAGGACGCTGAAAACACGGTGATATTTTAAGAATTATTTCCTCAACAAACGAGGCAGTGAGAGCAAAAACGGACTAACCCACATTTTTTTCGAAATTAAGTTAGTAGTAATAATGTATTCCAATTGGCTCTACTAATCATATAAGTTAGGAAAAAAAAATTATTTTCCATGTGGGTTAGCCCGATTTTGCTCTCACTGCCTCAAATATACTAAGAATCTTTCTAAAACTTCAAGGGTGCTTTACTGTATATTCAGACAACAAGACAACTTTTTTTAGTCAATAATAATTCATTTAATATTGTTTTATTGGTATATCTTCGTAGCGCCGCGCCGCCGGAGTTGTCAAATTATGTACATCCTAGCGGATCCAATTTTTGCCCGAAATAAAAAAGCCGAAGTGTTTCTTAATTTACATGAATTTATATTGCCGATGTATTAAAAAAAAATTAGAAAGTCTAGAATTGACAAAGGTAAGGGGACTTGAACGAAAAAGTTACGATTTTGACGGATAAATTTCGACGTTTTTATGCAAAAAAATGTTTCAATTTTATTTCTGCATAAATGTTTTTCATTCATCGACGATATAAATTCATGTCAATTAAGAAAAACTTCGGCTTTTTATTTTCTAGGAATATGGTGATTCTTGGAATTTATTTTCTAAGAAACTGTTAAGCGGATCTTTTCCAAAGTTTCAGGGTATTTTAGTTTACACTCAAACAATAAAAATTAATTTTTTCGTTACAAAGTGTTCGGTAGAAATGGAGATATATGAACACGTTCGTAGGGACTCGCGCGCCGGAGTTGCAAATTTGCGATTATGTTGGAGGCCCCAATCCTTCCCTGAAATAAAAAAACCAAGGATTTTCTTATTTCTAGTATAATTACATTGTCGATGAACCTAACAAACGAAAAAAAGTTAAACGTTGGCAAATTAGTGGGACTTGAAAGAAAAAGTTACGATTCTACCCCAAAATATTTCGCACTATTTATGGAAAAAGAGTTGTTCAATTCAATTTATTTATCAAAGTTTTAATTATACGAGAAATAAGAGAATGCTTGGTTTTTTTATTTCGGGTAAGAATTGGGGCCTCCAATATAATCGCAAATTTGCACCTCCGGCGCGCGAATCCCTACGATCGTGTTCATTTATCTCCATTTCTACTGAACACTTTGTAACGAAAAAAATTAATTTTATTTGTTTGAATGTGAACTAAAATACCCTGATAGATTTGAAATGAACCACTTAACAGCTTCTTCGAAAAAAAAATTCCCAAGGATCACCTTATTTCCAGCGTCCTAAATAGGGCGCCCCCCTTAATGTTTAAAAAGGAACATAATGGGATCAGCTTAATAGAACTATTAGAATCAGAGCAAAGTAACTGTGATAACAGACAGTCTTTAGAAACCTACATTTCTGCATTCGCTTATCAAACACTCAATCATCCACATATGCACACAAACAACCAAATTATCCATTATGTACATAGTTGGCATTCTGAGCTGAGTTTCGATCTTGACTCTTTTATTTAAAAAAGTATTATTCTTACCAATTGAGCAAGTCTTTCCCCTCGAAGTCTAGTGTTACAGATTTGTATCGTTTATAATTATTTTTTCACCTCGTAAATATGAATATGGGCAGGAATAAAAATTTACACGTCGAATATTTTCGAATAATATAGTCGTGTATGAATTTTGAATAAAATTAAAACGCACGAATTCAGTGATGGTGCTTGTTAATTAAATAAACGTTTATTACAGTTTCTTGTTTTGTGTATTCTTTACATTAGTTTACCGTAGTTAGTCGCACTGTCGACGACTGATCATGTCCTTTAATATTTTAGGATTATTTCTCGATTAATTTAATGCTGCCCATTCCGCGGCCGGACTTTAATTAACTTTTGTAACCTCACGGAGTTAGTTTCGAATTCGAATTACGTTAAATATTTGCATCGTGTGTTCTACGTGTACCAAATCCAGCCATCAAATTTGTTTGATGAATGTAAAATGAATTGGATAGGAATACAGCAATTATTAATCAAAAATATGCATGCTAGTGCGGCCTCTGAGGAATAAGTAACAAATAACAATAAATAAACGCGAGATGTAGAAAATGGTGAAAGAATAAAAGAGAGGCTGGGTAAAGGAAATAAATTAAAATGTAAATCAAGAAGCAAGAGGAAAATTAGAAATGAAGAGATATAGAGGAATGAGAGGATGAGGAAAACAATGAATCCCACACCCTTGAGGGTAAGGAAAAATGGAGAAAAATACGAAATTTAAGAGAAAGATTAATAGAAAAGAAATATTAATATTCAGCAAAGGGAAAAGAAATCTTATTAAGAATAAGTACGACAGCACGTCATCGGAACAAAAAGTTTCTGTGCCCTTTGTTCGTTTAAGTAGTTCGTCAGCAAGCTTATCGCCTCCCGAAACTGTTCTTTAAAATATTTCATGGTAGGGCTATCAAACTAATAAAAACAATAATTACTGTATGCTCTCTTGAAATCTTCTAAAATTTTTTAAAAATTAATAGCTTCGAATACCCATCGTGGATCAGAATGGTTAAAAGTAACCGCAATTCCCTGGCCACTTTTCAATGAATTTACGACCTTCAGAGGGCCCTAGCTATTCCAATAATTCTGCAAATAGGTCCACTGTCCGATAAACAGATCGAGGCGTCTATTTTATGGGAGGGAATGTCCTGCTTCTGATGTCCATTAGATACTTTGAGTTCCCTCTGTTTCTCATTCTGTGTTTTGCTTTTGCTGCTTTCCGCGAATGGCATATCCACTGGCCAGCCTTTAATCCATATCCCCCTTGTCTCTTCTAGGCCGTCGGTTTTTGTTTAACTTGAATCGCGAAGTTATTCTGCGACACAATATCTACTTTCGCAGTCACTTGAGAATCAGCTCGAGTGTAGCGAGACGTGGGAAACTTTCAAAATGGCAAACCGAGGAGGTTTTTCTGCGATACATGCAAGCGTGAATCGCACCCAGGAGCTATAAGTTTTCTCTTTCTAGTGACACCGTACGTTTTACTGTATTAAAGTTGACATTATTCCCCCCGTTTGAACTGATACGGACCGTTGGCACGATTGCAAAAAATTCGAACATCGAAATGTTTTGGTGCTTATATCCTTTTTGGTCCTTTCGATAAGAAAATATCTAAAAAAAATTTAAGGATATTCGATAATATTTTGAACTGCCTTTAAAGCTGTTATAAGACTACGCCCGTTACAAAGAAAATAATAAACATGAGACTAGGAAACTTTAACTGGCACACGATAAATCTCAAATTTATTTCATATATTACAGTTCATTATAGTGATCGTACTATGCAACAATTAACAGAAAGTACCACTGCCGATTTCTCAGTCAACTTACAACAATTACCAACAATTTATGAAAGTTGATTTTTTGCCTATGGGTTTTGAACCGCGTTAATACACGTGGAATCAGAGAGTTGGAAACTAATTGTAAGAGTCAAAGTTACAGAGTATTTTTTCAGAATATGTGCTGATGCATGCGAAAGTGTAATCTCTCATTTTTTTTTTAAACAGATTTTGCTCATCAACCCATCTCTCCCGGAGTTAAGGAACTCTGAAACGAAAACAACTGATATAAAGAAGGTTGTAAATTAATGTTTTAAAGCTGTTCGATTTTAACTGCTTGCTTGGAACAACTGCCAATGATCCTTTCCATTCACAGATAACTTTTTTCAAAGTTTTTGCATTCTACTTTTATAAGATATAATGCTACAATTATCTCAGGCTCCATTAATAGCTTGGTCATTGTTTTTCGAGAAGAATGATAAAAAAAAACAATATAAATGTAGACACCTAATTTTTAATGGATTATACTTCTCTGCTGTTAAAAATGCAGATGAAAGTACATCGTGCATAAAACAAAGAACTTGATTACTGAAAACGGTTTTTACAGCAATGGAATTTTTTTGTGCTATAATGGTGATTAGTGCCGACGATGCTTGTACAGTGGTCAAATACTTCTGAGCGGCAGTGTACGTGGTACGTAGTATCGCGTAATACGAGCCTCAATACGTGGCGGAACCAAAAAATGTTGACACTACTTAGTCGGTTCAGCATTCCGCGCGCTAATAACCAGAATTAGGGCACACTAGGGATGTGCGGGTAATCGAATGTGTCGGGTACCCGAGCGGTCGGATCGGGTCGGGTAACGTCGGGCGGGCTCGGTCGGAGGCCCGGGACAGACGGGCCTACGGGTAGCCCGATTGTGTCGGGTAGCTCGATTAATTCGGGTAGCCCGATTGTGTCGGGTAGCTCGATTAATTCGGGTAATGCGGTGCTTGATAAGTTGATATACGTATTCAGCTTTTTTTAAACAACCGAGTACTCGGCAAGCATGTACAAAATCTTTACATAATAAACAATATGTAACTTTATAATAAGATAATTTTCACGTGGAAAAATAATGCTTCTAACGGATTTATTCAAAGTGACCTTCATTCGATACCTACCACCTGTATATTAACTTTGTATATAAGGTGCATAAGTTGAATTTTTACTTAAGTGGAATTCTCGCGTAACAGCCCCCAAAAGTAAGTAATAGGTATGAATTTTTTTTTAAACTATTGTTAATAATACATTAAACTTCCTTCTCTTAATATCGCAGTACTAAATACATGTTTAAAAATGCATATTATCTGGATGTTTCATAGTATTTAAGAAAACTATACAAGCATATGAATATGCTTTTTAACGTATTTATTTTAAATTAGCATGTAAAAGACGAAGCTGTTGCACATTTTTCGGTAATATCTTTGTCCGTGTACTTGTTCCATTGCATGCCTATTTCCTGTATCAACTGTAAGATCATTGTTTATTTGTATTCATAAATGGTTATAAAAAATGTTTCAAGTGAAAATTATCTTATTCTAAAGTTTCATATAGATAAAGATTTTGTACATGCCGAGTACTCGGTTGTTTAAAAAAGCTGAATATGTATATTAACTTATCATGCACCGCGTTACCCGAATTAATCGAGCTACCCGACATAATCGGGCTACCCGATACAATCGGGCTACCCGAAGTAATCGGGCTACGCGACATAATCGGGCTACACGACACAGTCGGAATACCCGTAGGCCCGTCTGTCCCGGGCCCCCGCCCGAGCCCGCCCGAGCCCGCCCGACTTTACCCGACCCGACCCGAGCCCGAAAAGTCGGGTAACCGCACACCCCTAATGCACACGGCGACTTTTTGCAGCGCTGCAGAAGGGCAGCTGAAAAAATTGCCAACGACTGTATCGATGCAAACGCGCGTATTCAGTTAATTCCAGGTTATTAATTCAATAAAGTGTATTCCTTGTTTGTGTTTTTAAAAGCAGTAATAAAGTCAACGTAAGCAGTGTTGTCTCGACCGACTCCATTGTGCTACTGTTGACGTCTTGACGAGACACCGAACCAGTCGGGCAGACGCGCGTTTGCATCGCTGCTGCATCGCGACTGTGCTGCGCACGTGTGCAAAGGTAGACGGGCAGCGACTGCATCGCGCTAGCATCGCGACCTCTTTGCGACTGTATCGCGACTGTATCGCTGCAAAAAGTCGCCGTGTGCATAGGCCCTTAGTGATCCAGTCATCGATGCAGCGACGAAACTGGGGGAGGGCAGCGGGTGTTTTTGCCCCGGGCGACGATTTGCGGGGGGCGTCAAATGAGAAATCTTTCCACACAGAAAGGACATAGGGTAACTGTACTCGTAATTGACAGTGTACCAATAGTTGACACTTTTATTTTCAGTCACAAATAAGCTTTCTATTAAAAAAATGTTTTTGACTAATACGCCATTTGAAAAAGTATTAGAAAAAACATTTTTTTAATAGGAAGCTTATTATTCGTGACTGAAAATAAAGGTGTCAACTATTGGTACACTGTCAACTACGAGTACAGTTACCCTAATTTTGGAAAAGCAACATCAATGGCTTTATTTAAATTTATACTATATTACGTTATTCCGTTAGGAATAAAGGAGATACACATTTTATGGAAAAGTAATGAAGAACCTAATAGTCAAAATATATTTATCTGTTATCAAACAACAAACAAATTAGGGTACCTGCAATATGTTTGAAACCAGTTAATAAACACGTTTATTACGTCTTTTTTATGTAAAGCGTGGACTCAACCACCTAAGGTGGGCAATACAAAGGGTAAAATGTTGGGGGGGTGGGGGGGCGTCGCACAGAATCCTTGCTCCGGGTGCTTACAACCTAGTTTCGTCCCTGCATCGATGTATAAATACGCGTCAAATTGCGGTATCGTTCACGAGTGAAATCATGGAAGTCATGAAAGCTGCGAAAATATATGACTTACAATTAAATCTGAGCCACGGATTTGCAACCCTTTTTAAGTGGCAATCCCCTTTTATAATATTCAAATTACCTGCGACACCCCTCCCCATATAAGGTAAAGTAAATTTAATAAGGTAAAGAAAACACATTAAGAATAGGTATTTCAGAATATAATTATGACTCAATTATATTAAAAAAAAAACCCAAAAACCGTGGTGACCTCCCAGAAAACACTTCTACGTTCTTTTCTTGTACGTTTGAAACGTTTTCTAATGTTTAAGGAGCTACATAAACCTACCTGGTGTAAAAAAGTCATTTTTTAAAAAATTCTTTTGTTTGAAAATATGATGCTTATAGAATATTTATGCAATATTTCATGTTAAAATTCCTTGAAAATTATTAAACCTCAATTGATGTCTCCTCGCCCTTCGGGGCAAATCGGATATTTTACACTTTTTCTTTGGTTTGCAGAAGAAAGATTTTTAAGTTTGGTTTTATTTTTTATTATTAGATAATATTCTAACTGAAGGGGTACTAGTTACGAATATATAGATAATAAAACATTAGCTTTTTAATGTTTTACTATTATAGTTTAGCATGAAACACAAAGTGATCCGATTAGCCTGGGATGATCCTATATAGTTCTATACGTGCATATGAAGTGTACATATAAGTAAAACATTGAACACGGCTTACTCGCAACAGCGTCTTCAAATTTGCTACTATAATATCGCGAAAACTACTCGAGCAATATAGCTGAAATTCTACACATTTATTCTAAATTGAATTCTGTAGTCTTTGTAATAAGTTTTTTTTTATATTTGCTTCTGTTTTCATTTTAGAAAGAAAAATGCGAGCGTTTCCGTGGTGAATAACAGAATTCGAACTTTAAATGATTGTCATGGAGTGTAAAATTAATATTTTTAAATGATTTTACTTAGCTTCGATCCTCTGTATGTCCTGTGTTTGTTTGTTTTTTAGTGTATGGTTCAAATCTGGCAATTCAATTTTCACCCACGTCCACCAGTCCAATTGTCTCGAAACTTTATAGGTGTGTGTGGGTGCGATGACAATAAAAAAAAAAGTCAAAAATGAAAAGGGAAAAATGAAAAAAGTATAAGAAATACACAAACACTAAAAACTATAAAATAAAAATATATATAAAAAAATTATGTAAAGCGATTTTACTAAAAATGCACTAAAAACTAAAGAATAATTATTTTCTTCTACTACAATTTCGATGGTGATACGACTTTAAATAAAATCATACAAACTCTGTGATTATCCTGTAGAATTGTTCAAATCAATTGTAAAGAAAAAGGAGAATCACAGAGTTTGTATGATTTTATTTAAAGTCACATATCACCATCGAAATTGTAGTACAAGAAAAGAATTGTTTTTTAGCTTTTAATGCATTTTTATTTTTAAAACTCACATAGCCCTTTCCTCGTGAGCATTGACTTCCATTTATCTTTTTATTTCTGAACGAATAACCTTCAAGTTTTTCAAAATCTCCAACATTTACTCTCGTTGCACTCCTAGTGTCCTTTTTATGGAAAGGTGGGGATAACTTTAGTGGAAAACGGAATTTTGTTAACCATGCGAAATTACGTTCAAGCCCCGAATATCTTAGCCTAAGTACCTACCGATCTTCACAACCGCCTCAACTAATTTCTATCTTGCTTCTCAGGAACTCTTACGCTTATGAAATGCCTGCTGGATTTTAAACGTCAGACAAGCGGGAATGTTAAATTTTGGTTTAAATTAAGTGATAAACCACACACGAAGCTCTTCTCTGTCCCTCTTCATCAGCTGTTCGCCAGGAGTTTCAATTTGTGTCAAATACAGGCTGCAACGAAAATTTCATTGCGGCTGTGAAACTCAAATTCTTTAATACATACACGGCATAATTGGAAAGCTTCTTAATTTTTTAAATTCTTTTATCCCTGGCTTACATTTATTTAAAAAGAAATGGCTATTCGAATAACTGCTAATAATTCACATTTATTGACAAATCTTTCTTCAATTTCTATAAATAAAATAAATTCTGAAATGACGAATAAAGTAATATTATAATTTCACGATTATGTTAAAAGCCGGAGCTCACATTGAACTAAAATAATAATAATAATCGAATTAACATAACAATAATAGTCTATTAAGAATGACGGAATAAAATTTTAAAAACACAGAGTAACTTTTCCTTCAACCTGTAGGAGGTAAAGAAAACTTGCTGTTAAATAGGAAGAAAGATGTAGAGTTCAATGACAGAAACCGCAGAAAAAAAATTTGTGGAAATCGCTCGGATGGAAAAATGCATTTTCCATTGCACCATGTAAGGGAGAGTAGGGTAATTGCGAACACCTAAGCAAAAAGCAAATAAAACGAAAACTATGTGAGAAATGAATTTGTTTATTATTTACAAACATACTGAAACTATTCATCTACAAAGTACTGTGACGAATTTTTGAAAAATTATAATAAAAATCAACTTCATAGTGAAAAAGCAAAACCCTTGGTGTTCGTGATTATTCGACTGCCGTGAGATAATCACGAACAGAGTGCTAAATATCGCAGAAGTCGCACAGAAAGCGCGACTTCCATGGTCAACCCATAAAAAATGTTGCTACAACCTATACCTACGGTATTTTCCAAATTCATCTTCTTGTGCATTAGAAAAAAAAATTGCAATTGGTCGGAATACCGACAAAAATAGTAGAGGTCGTTTTTTAAACTTTTTTTCTGAGCCTGTAATGAAAATTCAAAAATCTCTTTTGCAGATTTAAGTAAGTTTTATACATGCTGAAAATTTCATCAAAATCGGTTAACGTTGCTAATCTCGAAGGTTCGAGATTACCCCATCCGAGTTGTTCGCCAATACCCCACGACATCAAAAAATAAAAAAGAATTTATTTCAGAGGTTAGAATCATTATTCAAGCAACGCCTTGGTCACAAAATGTTGGTAAAAAAGTGCGTTATTTCAACTTAAAAAAAAACAATTGTATCATTAACTCAACAGTAATTACGTGCAATTGAAAATGGACAAAATATTACTTGAAACATGATGAAAATAATAAATTGTGTTTATCTTAAATAGTATGAGCGTTCTGTATTTATTACTTTCTGCCCGGCGTTGGATACGACCTAAACTATTAGCTAGTGGAGAGGGAACATCGTTTTTATTTATTAAAACGCCGTAACGTCGTATTCGCGATTACCCCGCGTTCGTGTTTACCCTACTCTCCCCTACAAACTATAAAATCGTTAAAGATCGGTCACACCCCTCTGTCTGTCTTCTTCTCTCTTCCCATTTGCCCCCCCCCCCCCCCCCCCCAAAATATCTTGTAGTAACATTGGCATGCAATCTTTCGTTACTTTCATATTTTAAATTTATATCCACGTTCCGTCACACGCGATAAGGCATATTTGGTACGTAGTATGGTCGCCGTATACATAGGAATACCGGGAATCGGGCAAGGCGCGACGTTGTCGATGCCGGGCGCCGCGCTCGTTTTTGTTTGGCAACGTCGCGACGACAGTCGTCGCAACGCGCAGTCTTAAGTTTTAGGCAGTCCTTAGCTGGCATTTAGAGGTCACGGCACGAGCGTTCGCTGTATCCGTAATATAAATATACGTAGTGTTAGGCTACCCATGGGTTTAGTTATTTCACGCCCCACCTTAGTCCACTACAGTAGACACATTCCATAGTAACTATCAAATTAATGGAGAGAGAGAGAGAGAGAGAGAATCTGTCCTACTAATTAGAAAAATTCCATTACGTTTTTACATAATCCTGTGTAATTACGCGATTACGAAGGGACATAATGAGGTTCGGCTAATTAGAAGGACGCGGATGGCAACTGCGTTGCGTCCTGTGATCTATCGTTAGAACGAAGCTGATCGCGTCGCCGTCTACCAAAGTGTGCGAGTAAACTTTATACTTCGTCGCTGCCAGCTAACTAATCTTAACGTTAACAAGAACACGCGTTCTTGTGCCTCATCTGCCTGCCCGATATCCAACATCCACACAATTAACGAGGTGAAACTTTATGGTCTTGGCTGTATAACTCGGAACATTGATCATGCAGTTTGCTGGTAAATACTGTTCGCTCTTTGTTTGCGCGCTTCGGAAACTTGACAGCGCACAGTTATTGTTACTGTTGCGCGGGATCATTTGTTACCCCGAATGCCACATTTTCCCATGTATTTTTCCGATTTTCTTTGTTAATGAAAGCCCCGTCACTTCTATATGTTAATGAGACGTAATTAAATTACTGCTGTTTGCGATGTTGGTACGTAATTATAATGTTCAGAAGGCTACATTCCATACACGGGAATACCATTCATTGGAAAGGAAGCTAATTAAAGAGTAATCTCAGCAATGGAAAATTTCATTGCGGCTGGAATTATATAATGTGAGGGGACAGTGATGTGATGGCATGTATGGAAGTTAATTAAACTGGAATGATTTCTTTCAAAAATCTCATTTTAATAATACCATCTTCTGTTTAGATTACTAGTTCGAAATTTTATTCCGCTTCTTTTCATCCACAATGAATGGAAAATAGAGAGTACATAATAATAAGCTCGCTATAACAATTGGTAACATTTCTAATCATTGTTCCAAGTTACTGAAGTATTATAGCGAGCATAAATAATTAATGGTATTAAATTAATGGTGCATTTTTGGTTTAAACACGAGAAGATGCTAGTGAACTACATCAGCCATATTAGATTCCGTTGTAACCTAAATATACTTCATTTAAAAATCATTTTGTTAAGTCATCCCGAACCTACCATACACGATGCAAGGAAATACGTGTCCGAGTTGATTTCCTTCTTCACTTCTCAAAACATCATTTTCTTCGAGCTCGTCAACGAATTCCGCCAAATGATCAATCGAGTTTTCCTCTTTCGCAAGAAATCGTTAAACTGTCTCGCAGTATCGAAAGATTTTCTCTCGAAACGCTTGGTTCCCAATTTTTCAAGGGAAGCCATTCCACTGGAGTAAACGATCGCCCTCATCGTTTTCTCATTTTCGGTTGGTCGATGTTACGAGAGGCTGCCCGTACGGATCGGTATGTTTGCGCAATCCATCGACGTCCGCGCTGGCTACGCAATGCAACAGTTGCTTAATCCCAACGTTCCATCAAACTGCGGCGTGCAAAGCTCGCGATCTCCCCGGCGAAGGTTAAAGCTTGCGGGGCTTACAGGTTACGGGGGTTACGTAATCAATCGAACCGGTAGCCAGCCTCCTAAGAGACAATGGTTTCTCGAACAATCTCCCGGATCGATCGGGGATTGTCGCCGGGAGGACAAGCACCGCGCTTTATATCCGAATCTTGTCTAGTTATTTGCTTACACTGAGCACGCGCTTGACTTCGGCCTGGGTTATAGACGTAGTAATACGTAGCGGGGTCAATTCGAGGACCACGGCACCCCTCGATGAAGTTATCGCTCGCTATAAAGATCCCCTGATTCGCACTGCAGGGTTTAAGGATCGTAACAAATACGATGTCTTGAGGAAAATTAAAAAGAATACATGTATTCAAGGCGTTATGAAAAATTGAAGAGTCCTTGTAGAAAACACTGTATGTGCCAAAATTAAAAAAAAAACAATTCGTCAGAAAATGGTATCGTGTTAATGGTAATACTATAGTATAGAATTTCATTTTTGGCACTTACATTGTTTTCTACAAGAACTCTTCAATTACACACTTCGACAGCCATCTGGACTTGTAACATTCAGTAACCGTTTCTTATAGGTTTTCGTGCGCTGAAAACGAATCCGCAAACTGTTTGTCGCCATCACCCTCAGTTTCTGAGAAATTCGATTTTTAAAAAAAAACTGCAAAATTTCAACTTTGAACATCTTTTGTGTCGAAACAGTAATAGTTATTCGGTTGCTTGTTCCGTCAAATTATTCTATGAATTTTCGCGAACTCAAGATATAAGTTATTATTGAATTATAAACAATTAAATATGTTTAAACAACGATCAAAGGGAAAAGAACACCCGAAATGCACCCATTTTTGCAGATATCATTCAATTTATTTCCAAAAATTAAGGGTCTAGGAGAAAATCTGACTACTCCACGCGATGCAGCAGACGTTTTTCCTTCGGGAAGCATCAACAGAAGTGGTAAGACACGTTTTGTTTTCAATATTGAGAAGCGAAATAGTTTGGCAAAATGTGCGGCGCCGACAGTGATAGTCGCGCGCGTTAGGTGACTGTGTGATGCTGAGCGGCCGTGGATCGCGCGCCGCCGCTGACTACCACTGTCGACGGCGCACGTTTTGCCAAACTATTTCGTTTCTGTATTAAAAACAAACCGCGACTTACCACTTCTGTTGACGTTTTACGAAGGAAAAATGTCTGCTGCATCACGTGGAGTAGTCAGATTTTCTCTTAGACCCTTAGTTTTGGAAATAAATTGAAAGATATCTGCAAAAATGGGTGCATTTTGGGTGTTCTTTTCCCTTTGATCGTTGTTTAAACATATTTAAATATTCATAATGCACTAATAAATTATATCATTGTATTCGGGAGGGTTCAGAGAATAATTTGACGGAACAAGCAACCGAATAACTATTATAAAGAATGTTCAAAGTTGAAAATTTGCAGTTTTTTTTTTAAAATCGAATTTCTCAAAAACTGAGGGTGATGGCGACAAAAGGCAAATTTTGTCGAACTGTGTTATGGGATGAGAAATATTTTTTTCAGGACATGTAAGGATTTTAGATTTGGGGAACGAAGAGTTGTGTCATATGTCTTCTCGGTGGTCTCATTAGTAATACTTGTTATTCAGATCGTGACCTAATCTGCAGAAAGGGGAAGAGTGTTGTTAAGTTTGAGTTAGCGGTATAACGCTGTCTTCGATGATAGCAACCTTGAATACACCCAAATTAAATAGACTGAAAAACCATCTAAAGATTCATTCATGACCTGTGTTTATTATAATAAGTAAGACGTAAAAGCAGCTTGAAGGTTTAACTTGAATAACTTTGTAGGTTGATCTTGTTTGCTTTCTTAAATCTGACTAGTAAGACTAACGGAGCTCGATAGCTCTCACGTGCTGATTGGCTGCTGAACTCTGAACCAATTTTGAAGCTGACTGCATGTAGAAGCCGAACGTAACCAAGGTGCATATTAGACCAATCCACTGAACTAACTGGGAACCTGATTGCTTCTGACTATTAACTGATTGGCTGCTCCATTTACTAACTCATAACGGATTCTGACTTAGGTACTAATTATGAACCTGATTACTTCTATTCTGACTGTTAATAATTACTTGGATACTAATTAAATTCTGACTGACTTATTTGTGTCATGTCCGTTAGCTTTGGCTATAAACGAAATTTTGGCAACGATATGAGGAATCGTTAAAATTAATTCCAGATTTCCTAGCCTTATGACATTTCGGATTTGTTTTAAGGATGTATGAAACGGAAATTTTGAATTCCTAACTGTGCACCCTGCTTTCTACCAACCGGATATTTCAGACTTTTGTTAATCATTTATGGATGGTAAATTTAAAATTCTTCCCTCCGAGATAACAAAATCCACGTTTGTCTCAAAAGATATGTCAATGTTCTAAGAGTTTTCTAAATGTTTCACGCTTGGATAAATTTGAACAAGGTGAACAGACTATTGCTTCGAAGGACCAGGTATTGATATGTCTTACCTGATAGGAAAAAATGATTCTATTTTCCACTGTTATTCAACTTTAGCGTTTATTACCAAACTGTGTACCTACACACGACGATGCACACAAACAAACGGATCTCATTGAAGTGAAATTATACGAAAACGAGGGTATTAATTGTAGTTTATTGATATATTAATATAGAATAATACATAAGAATGTATGTAATACAAGAGTAGGTACGTTTTTAACATGTCTCATAACGCGTACAATTAAGGGGAGGTTCTGGTCTAAATGTCGATTTTTTTTATATTTCATTTTTCGAATGTTCAACCTTTTAGGAAAACGTGTTTAAAAGGATTTGTTGAAATTCGTAAAATTCCCGAAGTTATAGGCATTTGAGTAGCGGCAAATGCATGGGCAACAACCGTCCACTCCGGCGCTCACGTAAAACTTTAAATGCGTTTTTCTCGAAACAGTGTTCTCAAAACGGTGGGACCTGTATCTTCAAAAGTTATTATCCGATTCGACTGAAACTTTTTTTATTTTGAAGAATATACTTCTGGCTAGGAGAGAAACCAGAAAAAATTACAAAAAATTGAAAATTTATAATTTTCAAAGGCGTTGAAAGGACGAGAAATATAGGGAAAAAGTGATTTCAAGCTTGAAGTGTCGTTATTTTCTAAAAAAAATGTCATTTTTGTAATTTTTTAGTTACCCCCCTAGCCAAAAGAATAATCTTCAAAATAAAAAAGGTTTCAGTCGAATCGGATAATAAGTTTTGGAGATACAGGTCCCACCGATTTGGATCAATTTTTTGACGCCTTGACTTTAACGACTCCCCAGGGCTGTCTATAATGATTAATTATAAAACAAAACATATATTTCTATAATTTAAGACATCCTTAATACAATGCAAAAAGTCCCATTAAATTATATATAGTAGTTTTCCTTTAATTAATTCCTAAATATCACCTATTTTGGGGGGCTCTAGACCAGAACCTCCCCTTAACGAACGAACAAACGAAGATCGGGATGCCCCGGTAGACTTCCGTCGACAAGGCGCGTCTTCATTGCCAAAGAAGGAAAACGCCATACGGCTAATTTCCAACATTAATGCAGACTAAAGTTGAAGTGACGAAGCGTGAAAACTAAGGTTGATAGTATTAAAAAGTCGTGTCAAGTTTGTGTTTGACCCTCCCTGATCACACCTTGTAATCACGAATTGGTCACATGGGTTTCACGTGATTTTTGAATTACCATTTTCGTATTTTCGAATCTTTTAAGGGGGGAACCCTATTTAGAACGCTAGGAATAAGGTGATTCTTGGGAATTTTTTTTCTAAAAAACTTCTCCAAACTTCCAGGGTATTTTAGTTCACATTCAAACAAAAAAAATTAATTTTTTCGTTACAAAGTGTTGGGGAGAAATGGAGATATATGAACACGTTCGTTAGGACTCGCGCGCCGGAGATGCAAATTTGCGATTGTAATAGTGGCCCCAATTCTTCCCTGAAATAAAAAAACCAAGGATTTTTCTGATTTCTTGTATAATTACATTGTCGCTGGACCTAAAATTTTGATAAATAAAATTTAATTGAACAACTCATTTTTTCATAAATAGTACGAAATATCTTGGGGCAGAATCGTAACATTTTGTTACCACCAATTTGCCAACTCTTAACTTTTTTTTCATTTGTTTGGTTCATCGACAATGTAATTACACTAGAAATAACAAAATCCTTGGTTTTTTTATTTCAGGGAAGAATTGGAGCCACCATTACAATCGCAAATTTGCAACTCCGGCGCGCGAGTCCCTACGAACGTGTTCATTTATCTCCATTTCTACCGAACACTTTGTAACGAAAAAATTAATTTTTATTGTTTGAATGTGAACTAAAATACCTTGAAAGTTTGGAAAAGATCCGCTTAACAGTTTGTTAGAAAAAAAATCCCAAGTATCACCTTATTCCTAGCGTCCTAAATAGGGCTCCCTCTTTAACTGTTGAGTTATAATTGTACAGTCGCAATGCTCATACAATCGTGCTCTAATAGTCTTTTTCAAAGACATATGCTCTCTAAGGATTCTGCCTCCGAGTCCATTACTACATTCAGTTGGAAGGATCAACAGTTTCAAAAATTTGCGAGAAGAAGAAAGACATAATCTATTAAACTTTGTGAGGCGTTTCATCTATAATCTATGACCATCGAACGTGAGACGCGCATGGTCCGTAAATGAACTAAAAAATGTGTATCTATTTTACCACAATCTTTACGGGAAGTTCAAAGAAATCCACTGAATTCATCGTATATGAATTTCGTGGTCTGGAATCTGACGACTTTGTTGTGGTAAACGGAAGTTGGACAAGCCACCCTTCTCAAACGCTATCGAAGCTTCTCGAATATCGTTCTTTAAAGTCCGAGTGACGTATGGGGGTCAAATACGGGGCCAAATGGAGGGGTTGATGCATCGACGATTGAACACCTGGTAATAGATGTGACACACTCCTAGTTAGCCTAAGGGTTGCAGCAGAAAGAGAAGTAGCCAGACAGATTGGTGGGTATTCTTGGTATTACGATGTCACGGCGACGTTCAATTAGCGTTCGTTAGGCGGCTGTAGCCACGAACTACGCCCTCAACGAGAGAGTAATTAACGGTATTAGTCGAACGAGCACGATCGAGAGAAGTCCCTCGCTCGTTGGAAGTCGAATAATGGAGCTTACGTTAGCAATACTGGTAAGCCACTTATAAGTACCGTCCTGGCGAGAAATTTAACCAGTCCATTTCATAGGGAGACGCATCCTGCTGGGTAGGATTGTATAATGTATATATATACATTCCCATGGCACAGATTTAAAATGGGGTTGCTACCTTGGTATCTACTTTGGTAGCCCTTTCGAACCGATTTTGACTTCTCGATATTTGTACGTTTTGTCTATATTGTCTTATTGTAACCGTGGTTATAGTAATGCTTTTTATTCCTGCCACATTTTTTACTGGCTGCGCGAGGAACTCTCAACCTATTTTCGACTTGGAGCCGAGAATTATGAGGTCTGCGAGGGTGTTGAATTATTCGCTAGTGAAAATGTAAATTTCATATTTTTCAGTAGAGGTTTGTGAGATTGTTATGTATGAATTGACGAGATTTGTGGATAAATGTGAGTCTTAACTCGGTTTTATTTGAGCTGACTTTAATTATACGTAATTTGTATCATTTCGGAACTGTGTAAATTAATCTGATATGATGTTTTGTAGCAGAATGGTGTTTAATTTAATTACCCTCCCCTATACAAATTAATTACCCTCACTATATAGTCATTCGATCTTTTTGTATTCATGGTATGTCCCTAAAATTATTATGATTGTCTAATATCGAATACAATACCCCGTAATCACCCATTAAACGGAAAAATATGGCTTATGATAATGTGGAGCACATGTCTCGAAAGCCTTAGCTCGTCGGCGTGTGCGCAGCTTTCTCATAACATGCAAATTCTTAGAACGTTCCAAGCAAATTTAACACAACAGGTATATATAAATCACTTATTATACTTATAATGGGTGAATGTAGAAGGGGTCACCAGAGTTTAAACCTTTCCCCGTCCTTAATTGAATTTCACAGTCGTTGATGCCGCAATTCTTAATTTCCAGTAAAAGGATAATTCTAAGTCTAATGCAGGAACGTCGCACAGTGGGAGAAAATGACACAGTCGGCGTCAAAAATCGATTCCCACGCGAAATCGAAATGAAAATCAACGAAACTTGGTATACTGGGGTATTAGGTATCGCTGATCCCGATCCCGTTGCGGGTTTTTTGAAAAAGAAGATGGCGGAGCCAATATGGCCGCTCAAAGTTGACAAAAACTGGAAAAATACGAATCCTACGAACGAAACACGTTGTTTATTCAAAACCTACAGCTATAACTATATATTTTATGAGTTTAGAAATGTGCATCACACTCTATAGAATGATATTCTAATGAATAGTTGTTAAAAAATTGTTGTTAACAATAAAAAAAACAACATTATTTACTAATTTTATCATTTCCGCGACAAATACTGCAAATACATGATTAATCTAACCATTGATATCTATCGGAGACGAAAATAAAGATTATTGACATAAAAAATGTTAGTAGATTGTTTATTAATAATTTGTTTAAACAATTTTTTAACAAAGTGACAGTGAAATCCCTTTCATACAATCAAATTGATCATGCTTTGTTGTAACATTACTATAAACAATTGATTGTTATTAAACAATTTGTTAACATAATAGATTTCAGTAATATTCAATAACGATAAGTGAAATTTGGAAGGTACATTGTTTTTATGACATAGGCACCCACTAAGTAAGGATTCTTGGAAATTTCATCCCCAAGGGGGTGAAAAGGGGTAAACTGTATTTTCTCGTACTCCTTAGTATCTCTTAGGCCCGATTAGATATCTTTTCCGTCCTCGACTTTTTCATGTACTTGGCGTAATTTTTTTACTTTTTTGAAGTTTTTTGTGGGGATCTCGCTTCTTTTTACAAAGATAATTTGCTTAGGGAATGACTACAGATAATTTTTAATATTATAAATTACAAAGGTTCATCATCAACAGCAATGAACAGTCTTATCACGGGACAGAATTAAGGATAAATTCTACGCAAGTTTAACAACTACGAAAACAAACCATGTGCACCGCATTGCCGATCTATATGTACTATATGTATAGTACAAGAAACACTGATTAAATTCATGCATTATCGAAGGTGTCCATGTATCAAAATAGCTGAATTTGTATGTATACGAAATCCTTCCTGCAAAATTATGCGTACATACGGAGCCTGGCGTCGGTCACAGCATCATTTTATGGTTCGATTATCTATATATACATAAAATCCTCAGTTTAGTTACAAATAAAAAACAGTTTGATGATATACAAACATGTCGCAATTCAAATTTCGGCAACTCACTTTGTGTTTCAGACTGCATTTTGGTTGGAATTCAATGGTACAACGATACATATTTGTAAAAACACGTGGCATCTCAAATTTTGACAACTTATCTTATTTGACACTCGCCAGGTTATAACTTGACAGTACGCTGTCAAAATTTAGAGTAGATTGCATAGTGAAAATAGCGATTGACGAACGAAACATGTGTTAGTTTCTTTTGACTGAAGGTGTGCGTGTAACGCGTATACGTATTATGTCGACAAAAATTTTGACTGGAGAAGAAGAAGAAGAATCATAAGATTAAGAAAAATCTTACCGTTTCCGACAGATCTATGAGACAATATTACGATATCTCTCTCATGCGTGGAACAATTTTATTGAATTTGGTCTTATTCGAAAGCTTACATGCGGTTTACATAAGAAAGATGGCTTTAAATTTAGGAAATATTACAGGCGTGATGAGATATTAATGAAATAAGTTTCAGGTAGGGTTGGGTTAGCCGTATTACAAGTAAAAGATACGCGGCAGCGACAGCCGACATATACAGGGTGTTGAAACATGTACATGGCGTCGAGACGCTACCGCGTCTCTAAATATTTAATATTTGCCATTTGAAGCCAAGATATTCTAGCACATAGAGCATCATTTTTAGAATATCAACAAATTCACAAATCTGTCAAAGTTTTTATTGTGCGATTTAAATCAAACAACTGACGAATGTAGAAGAATACTAGCGTGCAAGTGGAAACAGTGAATAATAGACCGACACCCCAGCCAAATCATGCGCGTACTCGGCGAATCTTCAGAATCGATTGTATCTAAAAAAAGCCCGGTTCGAGAAACATTTATTCCCCATTCTCTAGTTATTTTTATACACGCTTTTCCGATTTCACCGTGAATTACGCCCCACTCTATGTAAAGACATTTTTGTTATACAGAACCATCGTACACTATTTCTTGTAAAATAATTATCACCAGTAGCAGGCTCGTCAGGGTGTCAGCTTGCCCGATAGGAAGTGGGCCCTGCGGGCTCCTGATGAAGTTGGCCCTCTTAAGCACTGTAATTACTAAAAAATATATATTTATTTCACAAAAATTTGAATTACACTTTTTTGCCAATAATGTATTTTTGGAAAATTTTATTTATTTCTTATAAAAATTAAATGATAGCCGTATAGTTGCGGGTGGGCACCCTCTGTCGCCCTGCAACCTACATTTTTAGACCCAACCCGCCACAGATTATCACACTCAAGGTATTCGCCTTTACCAAATGTTCTATCTCTACAACACTGCCGGAGATAGCATTAAGCATAGGCGCGCAAGAAGATAGGAAGTGCGGACACGTGAAAGCATAAACCGACTAGTTGCAGGTCGTGTTCAGCGAAATAGAGCGGAATCGTTTAATTTCCTTTGCAAATGGTGAAGAAGAGACAGACCCTGGCTTGTTCTTTGGACCTTACGATCCTGCACAAAGCTGCTGTCCTTCCGGTGGTACGCGGCGAATACGAATACACCCCCTCTAAACTGCTGTTTTATCACTACCAAGGAAATACGCGTCGGGTGCTAAAAACCTTGAATTGCAAACACAAGTACGGGGGAATTCGAGCCTCGCGAAATGGAGGACACCTCGGTGGTTACGATAAAGAAACGTTGATACTTGCTTCCCGCCGAATCGTTTAGGATGCTAAAGCTACCCTTTACTTTCTTAGGACACGGGCATGCACATAGCTGGGCGGCGAACTTGTCATTGCATTTAAGCAGTGTTGATTACTTTTAGAAGATGCACTCCAAAAAGTTCTCTTTACATGTTATTAGAATTCCTCAAACGCTGTATAGGTCTAGGTGTAATATTAGGTCGCTGCATAAGGTCTGTCTGCTAGAGCACGTCTTCTACAAATCCGATTTTTCAAAACAGCTTACATCGTACTTATTTTAAACTATGTATTTTCCATAATTATTTATGATAGTTTCTCATCTCATGTGAAAGTTGCGTTATGCCTCTTTTATAAAATTCTTCGAATTTATCATTAAAAAGGGAACTTATTGCACTGCTTGTAGTCTCGAAATTATTGAAGTTTTTCCCGTCTAAATAGTTTCATAGAGATCGGTAGAGGCGAAAATCTGTTGGTGTCAGATCCAGGAAATATGGCGGATGAAGAATAGATCTAGTATTTTTTATTGCGTTGCTATCGCCACGGGTGGTCTCGCGTTGTTGTCAAGGCATAGGACACCCTTTCGATTCACAAAGGATCATCTTTTAATTTATTTTTCTCTTCTATTTATCTTTACATGGATTTTTACATTTTTTTTAATTAACGATTGTTTACCTTAGTTTTGTTCATAATGTTTTCAGCGACGTTTGTAACGTGAGCTTATATTTTTCGGTTACATTTTTTAAGGAAATGGTATACATGTGTACAAGCTTCGACGTTCGATTTGCTGAGAAGTAATCCTATATCTAGTGGTAGACGCAGTTTATATTTATTTAATGTTTTAATTCATTCTTTTTTTTTTTTGAGTATCGAGCAGGGGAGGCATTGCCAGACTATATGATTTAAATCCTGTTTTTCATAATTACAATTGAATTTTGCTTCGTTTATAATACGTACGCGTTGTAACGACGAAGCGAGATTATGGTGGTAAATTAGCATTGATAGTTGTATGTGGATCGAGTAGCTCATAATATGTATTCATGATATAAAGGAAGTGCTTATGCAGCAACCTAATATTTAACTTAAGAATGCAATATTCATTATTAGGATAAGTTATGATCATTTGTTAATGAATGAACCGAATCGATAGAACTTGTGAATCCTATTTTGCCAGACATTTTTTGTTTCTTACCTAACTGATGCTTTATGAGATTTATTTTCAAAGATTGTGATAATATCTCAAGTTATACAGCAGCATCTGTCAAAGATTGTACTTTCTCGCCGAGTGACATTTTCATTTATTTATATATGATATTTAAAGAAACATTATAATGCATACCAGTGTCACTAACCTTCAAATAACTCCCTCCAGCTGCGCATCAGTGCACACTACCAACACCAACTTTTATGTTTAAGGGGGTAGTGGACTATTGGATACCTAAAATCGTTAGTTTCTTTGACGCTAAATTACTTAGATACCATATAATCGTTGTAGTCGTGCTTTTCACAATCTATTGTGGGCACGTTTGCGAGTACAGTAAATCCCCGTTATGAGCCCGACGAACGGGGCTGGCGGCGGGCTCATAGTGGGTTGCCGACATGATTCTCTCTTTCGTACCCGACGGCAACTTCGTGTCTGACTCTTTCGTTTCCTCTCGCTCGTTGTCCGGTTCTCTCACTCTCGTCCGCAGGCTTCCAAGAAATGGTGGGGATAGTCGCCGGGCTGTCAACGGGAGGTAAAAACGGGCTCATAACGGGGATTTGCTGTAATTACAAAAAAAGTCGTCGGAATGTATAAAATTGTCGAAGTTATTAATCGTTGAAGATAGCCCTGTACAGCGCGCCACTGTAGGTGGTGTATATGGATTCAGATGAGCTAATCATCTGAGAGTAAAATACTTTGGGGTGAGTATTTTATATACCAAAATCTACAGAGTGGAACTTTGCCGATGAATTTGAAAAAAATTGTGGCAGTTACACACGAATCAATTTTTTCCCCACATTTTTACGGGAAAAGTCGTCTTTAATCAGTTATAAAATGTTTTACAAACATCTAACGTTGATGCGGGAATTCCACTCTGTAGAGGAAAAATTTCAAGTGAAATTATTCATTGGTTCAAGAGTTATTATGATCTACACCGTATCTGAAAATGGTGTTTCGAGAAAAACGGCTTCAAAGTTAAGTCCCCTATGCCAATACCGCTCTGCGAGGCCGTTACTCGACGGTGCATTCAATTACGTTCGCTGCTATAACTTCTACAATTATTTGAATTTCTTTATGAAATTTGGTTTAAAGTGTTCGTAAAGGATATCTTCCAGAATCAATAAAAAAAAAATCGATTTTTTGAAGCTGAAAGAGGCCACTACCCTCTTAAGTTTCCTTTCTCCTCTAATCCCAAAGTTCTTCTAAAAAAATTTGTATATATTACATTCCTACTGAAAACTAAATAATAGTCACCTGTTTAAAACTACAGCGAGGAACATCTATTTACCTACGTACTTAGCTATATGCTTCGTTGTAACTAAAAGGATACTCCCCGTTAAATAAATAAATAAATTTATCAGCTTCTAAGTTAAAATTACACAGCGCTAAGGAGATCGTGATGAAATATATAGAAATTGCTGTGGTTGTGTGTATTACTTCCTTTTAACGATGCCATTTACCTAATAAAAGGCTGGGGATTTTTATCGTAAATCGGTTATTGTGCCATCGCTAATCGCGATCAGAAGTTACAGTGCACGTTGTGTCGCATGATTGTTTAGTGACAATAGCGCGGGACCTTGTCACGCATTGTACCATACGTTTAATTATGGCGGCTGTGCCTGCAACGTTGATCCCAGGCTTGCCGAAGACAATCGAGCCGACGCTCGCTTCGGTTCTCTTTACAGTTGAATGGACTCGCGATCCGCATCGTTTGCATGTGAATTTCTATATTGGAATAAAACTTCCCGTCCTACATTGCACGCAATAATGTCGGCACTTTCGTCGTAAATGCTCTGGCAACTACGGTGGAAGTTGTTGGGATCAATGCTACCAAGCTGCTTCAACATTCTGCCTTTGAAAACCACACAGATCAATACGCAAGTGTATTACTATTGTTTCGAAGATTTCAATGTGAACGACTTGAAGCGTAAATCTCTGGCATATTGTTTCTCTGATCAGCATGTTCGAGCAATCAATTTGATCAGCGTACCAGAAACAAGTTTCCCAGAAGCGCAAAATTGGGGCAAACTTACCGACGAAGTATTTATCAACTATTACGTATGTCCATGTTCTTTTTCTGTACCTTATAATGGATCGTTCAGTGACAAATAACGCAGCATTTTACTGTATTCAACGTGTAACAGATTTTATGTTTGTAGAATATAGAAATAAATACTTGCAGAAGTACGTGTATATTCCGACTGTTGTAAAATAGTAATTACTATGCTACTGCTATGTTACATCTTTTTATCGCTGGCAGTAGTTTTAGTCCCTCGCGTCAGACGGTTTTTACGGATATTTTCAAAAATTAATAACTCCAGAACAAAGCCTAAAGCGCAATTTCGACATTCTTGTTTTTCGTTATATTTTGGCATAGAGAATCACCCCTTAAAATTTCTCACACCTGTTGCGGAACACTCTGTATTTAACATTATTGAACGATCAGCTTTCTGTTAGTACTTTGTTAGTCACTAAAGTATTTCTCTGACAAGGGCCATCTAAAAATACTCTTAATTCCAAAGTTCTTTGTATATACTAGAGTCGTAAATATTCGAATAGTCGAACTATTCGAATAATTCGAATAATTTCGAATGATTTCGAATACGAATAGTCGAACTATTCGAATAATTCGAATAATTTCGAACTATTCGAATAATTTCGAACTATTCGAATAATTTCGAACTATTCGAATAATTTCGAACTATTCGAATAATTTCGAACTATTCGAATAATTTCGAACTATTCGAATAATTCGAATAATTTCGAACTATTCGAATAATTTCGAACTATTCGAATAATTTCGAACTATTCGAATAATTTCGAATGATTTCAAATGATTTCGAATACGAATAGTCGAACTATTCG
This sequence comes from Andrena camellia, assembly GCA_029448645.1. Taxonomy (NCBI): domain Eukaryota; kingdom Metazoa; phylum Arthropoda; class Insecta; order Hymenoptera; family Andrenidae; genus Andrena; species Andrena camellia. The sequence goes on from CM055678.1 coordinate 10,246,928, forward strand.
AATAATTTCGAATGATTTCCAATACGAATAATTGAACTATTCGAATAATTCGAAGAACTATTCGAATGATTTCAAATGATTTCGAATACGAATAGTCGAACTATTCGAATAATTTCGAATGATTTCCAATACGAATAATTGAACTATTCGAATAATTCGAATAATTTCAAACACGAATAATGTATTCGAATAATTCAAATTGTTCGAATTTCGGATTGTACCGAATACGAATCTTAACATTTGAAAAGCAAATAATTGTAAAGGCTAAGCCGAAAATAATTTCATGTTCAGATTCCTATTCGGTAGAATCCGAAATTCGATCACTCTGAATATTCAAATACTCCTAATTATTAAAATATTCGAATCCTCCTATTTATTCGAATAATGATCGAATATTCGAATATGTACTCCTAATTATTCGAATAATGTTCGAATATTCGAATACTCCTAATTAATCGAATAATATTCGAATCGCAAATTCGAATTCTACTCTTGTTCGAATATTCGAATATTCGGAACAGCCCTAGTGTATACACAGTTCGACTTGCATACTATTGAGGTTAGGATTATGAATACGCACTTGCGCAGTGTAAAAGAAATTACTCGGAGGAAAACACGGCTTCTAATATAAACGTTTAGATGATATGTATATATATTTGGACACCGCGATCAGTGATTGAGAAAAGAAAAATGGATGTGACGTTTTTGCGTAGATTAGTGTGTAGATTTACCCCCTGAAGAATGACATGCATTTATGAATCACCCTGTACTACTACTGCGGGCTATGGTCATCCTCTCCTCAGCAAACATTTAATTTATATGTATAAAGCTTGGAAAATTACACTTCAAGGTAGCATGTTAAATTCAGTCTAAATTCATAAATTTGGTCCATTTAAGCAGAGCTAGAAACTAGAGCATCAAAACGAAACAATCAAAATTACAGCCGAGGTTAACGCAGTGTGAAAGCCCAGCTCAAGCTCTAATCCAACTGCACTTTGCTTGGTTTCTGCGAGTGCTCAATTCGCGTCACGTTCGATCGATTTTCTTTATAAAAACTGTTGGCGAAATATATTAAGCTGTTAAAGTATACTCACTTGACAACTTCTTTTACAACTTCTCGCTCGAGATACTAATACTATTTGCTATGAGTAAAACAAATTAATGGGCCTTTAGTGAGTTTTAAAGACACATTTTTAAATACACAGGTGTCGCTTCTAGACGCGTAATTACCCAGTCAACTAGTTAATTACCTCTTTCACTGGCAACAAGGAGACTGAAATACTGTTCAAAGTCTGACAGACCGTTTCAAGTGTTTGGCTGCCTGTGAGAAGTGTATTTGTCAAGCTTATCCCCATGCTTGTAAGTAGTTGGTGGTGATAAATTAGATTTTTAGCATATTTGCATATATGCTTAAATTCGCATATGTGCGATAAACAGGTTTTCAATCTGCGAAGGGTTGAAATAAAGAACCAGTAGGTAGGTATCTCTTTAATTTGAATCCTCAACGACATATTTCACAACGAGTAACACCGATGTCTGATAGTTATGAATTTGATATAAACTGATAGGTACAATGTTTTTTATTTATTTATTTACTTACGGACAAAGGCCCTTTGGTATCGAATGCATGAGTACATGAGACGAAGTATATATGAGCAGTTAGTTTAAGTTACAAATTATGCAGTTTCATATATCTTAATATAGATACTTTGAAGATGGTTACGGATTCATGGTTTTCTTCGCCGCAATCCCAGGCAAATTGAGAACCATTTCATGAAAATATCTAAGATACCGGAGACACATATAAAATGCTGCATGTAGATACATACATACCTTGGGTTTTGACATATGCAATGTCATATATCGCCCCCTTAAACGTCGCGTTACGAAGAATCGCCGCCCCTCGTTATCTATACGTATAAAAGTATTTTCTAGAAACTTTATAGGAAGGTCCATTAATCGGCAGTCATTACAGCAGATATTTCGAAGAAATAGGTATAAATGTAAATCGTAAGTTAATTACTTGTCCACCCTTGTTGATTACCTATTAGCATCCCAATTTCTGACCAGTTTGGATCGCGTAGGCCCAATCCAACTTTCGTCATAGTCCATATTCAGGTATAGCCGGGGTCGCATTTACCACAAGGCGCAAGCTGGGGACCTCGCACTCTATGGGGCCACATTTTAAAACCTTGCAAACAACAACATAAAAAGCAGCCTAGTTATAGTTGCAAAATAAATTCGAATATCTAACACCTAACAGAGTCTACAGACGAGTCATTGACATGTTCCACTAATACAGTGCGCACGCGAGGCCTGTATATCACCGGCGATGGTGATTAAACCAAGACACTTATCTCTACGACGCATTAGCGTGAGTGTGAAAGTTCAGTATTTCCGGGCGGACTTACGATGGCGGAGCGGATTCGGTGTACCCCGAGGCGTCAACGTGCAAAGCGCGATTCGCAAGCTCGCTCCGCTGAAGATAATAAATCAGCCGCTTAATACCCGACCCGTTACTGCGAATGCGCAACTTGGCCTTGTTCGAGCGAGCATCTCCTCATTGTCACGCACGTGCGTGTGGCCACCGCGCCGGGCGTGCGTGTACGTAGAAGAGTAAACGCGTGTACACGGCTGGGCACGTATGCGCCCGAGTGAATTATGCTCTTGGCCCCCGTGTCCACCGTCACCCCGTAAATTTACATCACCCATACGGACTGCGGACCCCCAGGACTGGCCTGCCTCTCCATCCTACTGCACCTTCGATATCTGCACGCATGCACATCTCTGTGTGAGGGTAAACTAACGCCGAGCGGAGGAGGTACGACGTGATACGTCGTGCGACGCAAACTCTGTCGCCTCGTTTTCTGGACGTTTTGATGGGATTAAGGAGGGCGAGGTTCCGAGTATACATTGCGTGGGTAACCCTTTGTAACGAGCGCATGAAATGAATAAACGACCTTAAACTGGGGGAACATTGGCAGCTATTTAATACGTGTATTAAAGGAGGAAAAGGACAAAAATTTTATGCATTTCCACACTTGTAGTATAATCACAAAAGATGTTACAAAATGTTACAAAAACATGCCAATGTTTCCCCGATTTATGGTACCAGTTCATTGAAGATAACTCTTCTTGGATTATTTATAAAATAGTTATTAAAAGAAATTATGAAAGAATCAACATTGATGGTGCAGTTTGGTATCGCAGAGTAGGTGAAGAATTAAATTGAAACTACGTTGAATTGGATCTGAGTTGGAATAGGTATAGCTAGTAATAATTAGGTGTAATAAATCGTAAGAATTGAAGCTGGTATTGAATTGAGTCTAACAAAGAACGTTGCCCAAGTTATAACCCCGATTCTTATGAAACTTGGCACACAGATAAAATACCCGACAATATTAGACACGTATCTTTTTTTATTGACCGACATTCATGCGTAGAGGGTAAAATCGCCCTTCAAAGTTGGGGGACACCAAACTGTTCTGTCGAATAACTCGAAAACAAATAGAGTTAGAAAAATATGTTACATCTACAAGTTGCTTGGTTTTTTGTGGTAAATAATATGACGTAAGCGACATCTTGTGGTACAATTGTAATATTTGTGGAACAACGCAATTTGTTTTTGCTGCAAGTTTGTTGATATAAATACCAACACGGAACTCACGAACGTGTATATTTCCAAATTTTCAAAAATTAGTGGAAAGTTAAAAAAAATTGTCCTTTTTAGCGCGGTTGCAGCTCTTTATGCAGCTATCAAGTTTGATAAGTGAAAGTGCAAAACAGTACGTGGGCTTTACTGTATTTCTAATTTATCGCGGTTTGCTGAACGAAACCTTGAGCTTAGAAATTTATATAGCTTCCATTTGTGTCCACCTTTTTTTTTATAGTTTTACCTATAAATTCACGAATATTTCACTTAAGTCCTATTATTCCCCATAAAAAGCCAAGCAACTCGTGTATGTAACATATTTTTCTAGCTCTATTTATTTTCGAATTATTCAACGGAACAATTTGCCGCCCTCAACTTTAAAGTCTGATTATTACCTCCCCCAAACACGAATGTCCGCCAATAAAAAAAATGCGTGTCTAATATTATGGGGTACTTTATCTGCGTGCCAAATTTCATCAAAATCGGGGTTCATCAGTTGGGTAATATTTCTTTGAAGTTAGTATTGAGTTGGTAATGCAGTGGAACTGAATTAAGATGAGACTGCTAAGGCTTACTTAGACTAATTGTGCGTCTAAGGTTTGAATGACCTGGGGACCTAGAGATCCGGGGATTTGGAAATCTAGGGATCTGAGGATCTGGGATACTGGGTGACTAACAATAAGACTTTCAGTGAACTAGAAGCAGATGGAGACGGAATTTATAAGCATTGGAACAGAACTGATATCGAATTGAAGTTAAGCTCGAAATGGACGTACCAGTGGATTTTTAGGATCTTTTAAAGCAAGAGTGACGATGATAGGACAAGATAAAATCAACGAAATTGTTTTTCAGTATGAGTCAGGATCGGTAACTCAGAAGCTTGGATAAGTCAGGATTCAAACGCTGTAAACATTTGAGACCAAGTGGGAATATTTACATTGGGAAAATAGATTCAACTATAATAATAGAGTCAGTACATTATATCTCTTTCAAATATTGCTAAAGAGTAACTATTTTAACCTTTAGAGAACCGGCTTTTTTCGCAAAAATAGTGGTTTTCAGTTTCCAAATTTATATGTGTGTATATATATATAACGTACATGTTGTAGAAAATTAAAGGAATTGCACAGAGCCCCAAAAGGGGCTTTGACGGTCCGGAACGGTAATAAAATTAACATTTTTTCATTTTAAAAATACAGTATGTCTGGGCGGTTTTGATACTGCTGATCACGAATCCGTAGTCGGATTATAAAAATATTTGACCTACATGGCAGTTTTACTGATCTAAACGAATGAACACGTACAAAAATTCGGAGAATTTTCTTTTAGCGTTACCCAGAGCTATCGGCGTAGACGTTTTTGGATCATCTTTTCTTTTTTTTCTTTTTTCCATGTTTTTATTTATTATTTTTGGTATTTTTGTGTTTTTTTTTCAGGAATTACTTTATTTTGTCGTATTTTTATGTTCTTTTGAACTGAACGAATTTATAGTCGAACAAACACAGTCGAGCACACCACAACACGCATACGTATTTATACTTTAAATTATTTTTAAATAGCGTGCTTAGTCAAAGCCCAAAAATGGGCTTTGACGGTTCCCTAAAGGTTAATAATGAGAAATAAATTTGAACCATGCATGGTAAATTTTGACAAAGATGTGTACTGTATGCTTCCCATTACTGGCTTTATAGGCAGTCCACTTAAATTTTGTAACTAGCTAAGGGTGTAAATTAAACGATACATTCCTGTTGATGTTTCATCTGATAATTATAAGCAGGCTAGCTCGTTTCAAATATCGATTATGTCTCATATTACAATTAGACCACCCTACAATGGTCTTCCTATTAAGATCAATTAAGATTATGGCAATGATAATAACGAACCACGTTAATACTATAATAAATATCCCATTGATTGTTACTACGATGCACCTTGTGAAACATGTCTAGCAGGGTAGGTAACGGTTGTAAACTCCAATTACTTACTCAGAGCAAGTATATAGATTACGGCGCGTCTGTTTAATCTCCTCATTAAAGTTTAACGATCATCGTAAGAAAATCTCTTCGCGTAAATACACATTGGTAGCTCGTCTACTTAATGTTTTATATATCCATGCCATTTGTGGTTAAAAGTTCAAGCATGAAGCTTCGCAGAATCTTGACACAAACTGTGTTTCAGTGTCAAATAAACACATACACATGCATACCTACCAGGATTAGCCACTCGTAAGTTTTTAACGTTTATTGCATTTGCAATCCTCGACGTGGAGTACAAATTTTATCACAACTTCGGAGCAAGCCAGCTTCTCAGCTATTACACTGATTTATTTTTATGATCTACGCTCATTAAGCTCAAAACTGGCAGGCACATTCTCCGATAGAGCATCGGAGATCGTAAATTTCTAGCGTTCAAATGGAACCACATACATATTCGCACGAGCCAGAAATGATAGATATGTACATTCATAGAAGTGCTGCATCGAACCACATTCATTTATAGAACCATGACGAAATCTGGGAAGGACGTGCGAATCCGATGGATGTCGATGGATCTTCCATTATATTATGACATAACCCAGCCAGCGATAAATGCAGGCTCACGGTTTCGATTCAATATTATTTCAATAGGATCGAACACCTAATATTTCATTGACCACTTTTGACGATATTGCGACGACTTTCAAAGGGTTTGCGATTTGGAAGATTTGGATGTGCAAAGTTCTGGAAAATGATGCATGAAATTAAAAATAATATTGAAACTAGTAGTCGCTTGCTGACTATCCACTAGGTCGATGCAGAGAAAAATTTCGTTTCTGCACACCTTTATTATTAATACTAAGGAATGTTTGACGGAGTAAGCGAAATTTTAGGACAATAGACATCTGTTCTGAATTGATTCATTCGTGCCTGCTGATGTGAAAAATTTATGCCCCTTTAGGAAGGCGTAAGCGCTGGAAAGGAGAGCGCAAGGGTAGTTGCACCCGCTCATGGAGAGTAGCGGAGTTAAATTAGCATTTTAATTGAATGTACGAGTTCCAAGACACGTTTTTTTATATCACCAATCCACGCATCCGCGTATTCCAGTGTGTTGGCGCGCTTCGTAGAGCCGTGAAGTCGTTAACGCCGAGAAACGGGTTATTGCGATTTTATCGAGACATTATTTGCGCTTCCTACCCATAGACAAACATAGTTAAGGACTTGAAGGCCATAATTGGAATTTCGGTAAGCCAGGATTATTCTTGGATGCAGTTTATCGATCGATTGTTTTGAATTATTAATCATGTGTCTGGATATTCTTGGCTGATATCATCACATCATTTATAGTCCTAACAAGGAACATTGCACAACTGTAACATATCGACTTTTACGAAACTTGGCCTAGAGGTGGAGAGTGGGAACATATTTGACACGTATTTTTTTTGTAGCGGCCTATATTCGTGTTAGAGGGATGAAAATAAACTTCAAAATACGGGGCTGAGAAGATATTTAAGGGGGGGATTGCGCCTTGTTGGGCTGAAAAATAGGTAATTCTTTATGAATTTTTTGTACAAAAACGGTTCGACAAATTAATTTGAGGTTTGGCAGGCTGTTTTATTGTATCTTGAACTATTGTTCTAAATTTTTGTGTGACAGTGAAAAAAACATGGCAGATACATAGAGAGCGTTGAAAAATAATCGGATGGACCTGGCGTTAACGAAAAGTACTTGTAAGGGTTATCCGAATCACAAAAAGGAAAAGAGATTTTTAAACTATATGAATGTGGCTGTGGGTGGTAGTAGAGGCATTAAGAAAAATACAAAAATGTTAAAATGGTAGCCTTTTGAAGAAGATGAAGCGCCCTGATTTGAGTCTGAGAAAGGTTTTGCCTCAAAATCAGGAAAACTTCCTTAAATAAAAAAGGAACGTAACTAAAACGGCAATAAATCTACTACCACCCATAGCCACATTCATATAGTTTAAGAATCTCTTTTCCTTGTTGTGTTTCGGATAATCCTTACAGTACTTTTCGTTAACGCCAGGGCCATCCGATTATTTTTCAACGCTCTTTCTGTATCTGCCATGTTTTTTTTTCACTGTTACACAACAATTCAGAACAATAGTTCAAGATACAATAAAACAGCCTGCCAAACCGCTAATTAATTTGTCGAACCGTTTTTGTAGAAAAAATTCACAAAGAAGTAGTACCTATTTTTCGGCCCAACAGGGCGCAATCCCCCCTTAAGTACATAACTGGAAAATACATTTTTGACTTCAAACACACCCACATATAAGAAATAATATGGTGTAAAAAGAATTTCAAAAAAATCAAAGATGTTACTGTAGCTTATTTTGACGTACCTATTTATTTATAAATATTTAGGTTAAGCAGAATCTTCGATGTGTGCTCGTCAACTTTTGATATAACATTGTCGGAAGATCTTTACGTAAGCTAATATTCAATTAAATGGATAAATGACTCTAGCATCGAGTTACATTATTATAAACTCAGTTCTCAGAAAACCCGCCTTACTTATGACATGACTTATATAATACTTCATACGATCCTCCTCATTCCAAGAAAACTCGGAGATGAAAGCAATAAAAATTCTTCGTCTAAATTTTATGCACTGGCCAGCGAAGAATTATATAAACTAATTAAAATTGAATATGAACCGGATATAAACTACATCATTTCTTACAGATACATACATCAAACGTTATAAATTCATAAATAGGATCGTCTTTTATGTTTCACTGAGTTTTCCTAAAATTGGGAAAATTTGTATATTTATCAGTATGTATACATCATTCGCGGTGCTCACTAGAAAAATTCCTGCGAAGGGAATTTGACTTAATGCAAACGTTTAAAATTGCCGTGACATAAAGGCATATTCAACAAGTTAGTAATGTTCTACAAGATTAACAAAGGAAATAATGCAAGTGTACCTGTCGAATTTTAAAAAAAGATTTTAACAAAGATAAAAAGTTGCACAAAAATTTTATTTTATTTTTTCACATTCGTAATGGAATGCGTATTTTTTTCATGAACCATGTTGTAATTTCGTTGATGAATTATTATTCTGCAATATTTCGTGATTTCCCCTCTAACATGTCACACTTGCCGACGATATTTGACTCCACGCAAACTGCGGTACTTATTCTGAAAAGTAAATATAAACGGAAGAATTGTAAAGGGAGTAATACGTACTATAGCAACACAAGGGTACTTGTGCCTTCAAACAGAACTCGTAGGACTTATCAGTTCGTTATTACGTTACCTATTCTGCCAACGTGCTTTGGCGTGTTCCGCTTGCGTCCTCTACGGTAAGAGTTTTGAAAATATCACTGTATTTTTAAACAAAATGTATATGAGAAAAGCTGCAGTAAAATACGAATATTACTAATTCGATTGCATTTTCTTCCATCTCGTTTTGTCTCTTCGTTTTTCAACCCTTTATAACAACATTTTATGGTTTATATGCAGAAATAATTTCAGTTGCACGAATGGAATTGCAATTCGAATATCATGAAGAAGTTCGTGTTTCATTGAAAAAGATCACAGTAATACCAACTCGTACAAAAGAATAGTAATTCCGATAATGACCAAAATTTTTATTCCTATTGTGACAGATAATAATGATTTTGGCAAAATGAACACGTATACTTACTACTATTTTTAACCGACTTCAAAAGGAAGAGGTTACTCAATTCGTCACGTATATTTCATTATGTTTGTATGTTCACGCATAACTTCCGCATAGGTGCACCGATTTCGATGATCTTTTTTTATTTGACAGAGTGTGAAGAGCCGGTGGTATAATGGTAATTTTTTTTTATTATTATCTAGATATTTTAGAATTATCTAGAATTCCAGTTTTAATGTATGTTCGCAATACAGAGTAGAGGTCTCTGCACACATAACAGTTCTGTGCCAGTTACGTGTCATCAGTGTCAGTGTTAAAAGATATCGTTTCCTAGCTTTACAATGTAGAAGTTTACACTTGTCCATGTCAGTGACGTCAGTGTCGAATCTGTATCTATACCCTCAAGCTAAAATTCATTGGCCACGATATTCTGGCTTTAAATCGCTCGAATGGGATCTTTTTTAAGGCAGCAATAGGCTATTTAGTAACGAAAATGCCAATTTCTATATTTTGTAGTAGATCTTCATAGAAGTAGCGCCAGTGGATTGCTGGAGTTTTTCTGATCAAAATGAAACCAGACGTGATATAATTCTGATTATTTTTAATGACTGTAATGAGCCAGAGGAAACTTGCTGTAGAGTCTGAATACCTACCTCGGAATAAAACCATTTTCGGTCACAATTCGTCACCTGTCGAAAGCGCTATGACCTTTCCGAACAACCCTGTGGGTAAAAATCCCGCACTACCCTAGCGCCCCCGGGGGATAGCCCTCTGGAAGTGTCGGGGTGTCTTTTAAAGATCTCCCCACGTTAAAAAAAACTTTAATTTTATTTATACATTTAAAAGAATTAATAATGAATGTTACTACCGTTGCCTTTTTTTTCACTGTTCATACAGTGTCGAAAAAATAAAGTGTGAAAAAACATATAGACACTGGCGGAATCGAACTCAGGATCGCAACAAAGTCACGCCGATTTCTTGCTGAACGCTCCACGGCATATTCTTAAATTTAAGTTAGCTTTTAGTCTTTATACGTGCATTATGAAATGTTTAATAATATGATGTCTATCACATGGTGTCCTCCCCTTGTTAGTCGAATACAAGTATCACCAGTAAAAATTATGGACTTTTCTAGAATCTTATCCTAAGCCACTTTTCCTTGTCTCCTTTGCGCAGGCTGCAACCGCAAATTGTAATCCATTATCCCAGGATTTTACTATACAGTACCTTCGGAAAGGAAAGAGATAAATAAAAACATAAGCCCCCACCATGGCCGAGTAATGCCGTTAAAGTATTGAAGTAGATGAAAATGCTTTTCCCAGTTCTCGAAAACGTGCGACAAAGCCGGAGTCTATAAATAGGGTTTTCACGGGTGCGCTATCACCCAAATTTAGTCCGAAGCGTCTCCACTGGAATCAGATATCCTGGAAAAGTGAAAATCGGATCCGGAGGGAGGCTCTCCGTACGAGATTCAATTGTAGTCCCTGTCCCCGAAGAGAATCCATAAAGTTGCCGGTGGGCAAAACTGTACGTCTCTGCACGTCTACGAAGAGCCGCGCAAGCTGCTGCTGAGAGACGCGGAACTTTCGTTACCGCGGTTGCTGACGTGCACAGACGCGCAGGGAGACAAGAAAATTACGGCGGGTGGCGCGCGAGAATACCATACGTACGAAAACCCTTTCCGAGTCCTTCCACGCGCTTCCGGTAACGTGTTCTCCAAGTTATACACGTGTTGATTTACGCACTCACCGAGGAGTCGCGGTTCCGGCGTCGCTCGACTTAGCGGTTTAATCGTCTATTCCTCGGAAGACGCCGCACTATCCTCCAGAATGCAGCGCGAAGTCGCACGAACGACCGACCACGGCGAGAACAAGGGATAAACAGTTTAGATTAGCCGGATATTGTACGAAGTGCTCGTTTCTTGCATTCAAATGTGTTGGTGTGGTGCTTTCGTCTGGTAACCGGTTTCAAGATGCTTCGAACCTATTCGAACTATGGCAAATTAAAAATTAATCGAATTTGGAACAGGTTTAAAATCTTGATGAGTTTAGAAAACCTCGATGAATCTTTTGTTTCTTATTTGATATATCGCTACTTGGCATTGATACCACGAAACTGGGTTAGCGCGGTCGGCTCTACCGTTTTGTTTTGTTTAGTATATGAACTTTTATATAGAAGATGATATGAAGCTGTATACAGGATATCCCAAAATTCAGTGATATTCCGGTACATGCAATATCCTGATGAAAAAATACATCGAAAAGTCCTTTACCGTTTTGGGATCCGAGGCTCCGTTCTCGAGATATTAATAGTTTAATATTAGCGGCCTAACTTCCGGGCCGCGCGGTTTAAAGCCGAGACAGCTGAGCACAAAGCAGTCGCGCGCGGAACTCGACCGCAGGCGCTGACCCATTTTCACGGTTTCAACCAGTGTGGTCGGCTCTACTGTGTGCGTGGCTCTATATCTACGCGTGCCCCCGGCGTGTGCGCGCGAGCAGTCACTGCTCCGCGCTCAGCCGACTCGGCTTTAAACAACCGCGAATATTCAATTATTAATATCTCGAGAACGAAGCCTCAGACCCCAAAACGGTAAAGGACTTTTCGATGTCTTTTTTCATCAGGATATTGCATGTTCCGGGAAGAGCCTAAATATTGAGACACCCTGTATAGGTTTTCTCGTACCGCCTGTATCCCGCTCGTTCTCTTCGTATTATTCGATGTTATCGCGTCGGCCGATAATGACAATACGTGTACCTTATCTCTACGATTACGTTAGAGATAAGGTCTATGGAGGTATAACCAATCGGACTCACATTCCTTCCGCTTGCCATCTTTCCAGCAAGACACGGTACATACGTCCAAGCCTGAACTTCAATAGAGGAAGATTTTGTTAAGTGTTTGGTGGACATTGGCCAGAATTATTTATTATGAACTTTTACCGCGGAGACAAGCGATAATAGCGACTATATATATATTCATCGCAGCTTCAATGGGTACAGGAAGAATTGCAAAAAAGTAGCCAGCACTAGAAAATCGTATGGACATCTTGTTTGTTCCAGACAACGCGAGACCCCATAAAGCAAAAGCGACGTTGGAAGAAATTCCAGACCTTAGCTGGGAGACTTTAATCCATCCTCCATACTCTCCTGACTTTTCGTTAACGGACTGTCACAGTTTTTTTTGTGTCAAAAATCATACATTTTTACAAAAATGGTGATTAGAAACTTCTGACACGTTAGAAAAACGTTAGTAAATCTAATGGTGGTCATATACCTAAATAAATGCAACTATTGCAGATTTGAGACTCGTTATTCCACGAACGTATTCTACAAGACGTACTTGATTGGTTACACAGTAAAACACAAGCACCTCAATTACTGTAATCAACTTGCGTGCCTATTCGACATAAATCCGTCTTGTACACTGGCTATTAAGAACTTCGTCGCCATATCGTTTTTCCTCATCAGAGTTAATACAACAGGACATATTCCGTATAATTTCACTCGACTCAGAGCTTCATCTCGTCGCCAGGAGAAAAAGTGATTTGCACAACTGCATTTCCATGCCTGTCCTGCTAAGAATAATGCAATGAAGTTGCCGCGAGGATGAAGAAAGTGGGCGTAAAAAAAATTAAATTCCTTCCTTGAAACCGGCAGTACAGACATTAAGGTAATAAGGGAGCCAGTAGTTTGTGCTATGATGCATCAGGTGGCAGAGTCACAAACGTTCCTAGCCCATTGTCTACAAGACAAAGACATTTTTATGACAATTTTTAAGCTTCTTATAATGATGAAAAACCAAGTCGTCGAGAGCTGTTCTCCCCAAAGGGTACTTTGCTTTGTAACATGGGCCCAGATGGTACTCAGCAAGTAAATTAGAGCAATCCACCGTGCCGCGGGACAAAGGATAAACTGCAGTGGAAACAAACTGGAAGCGGCCAAAAAGGGCAATCAAATAGGAGAGGATGTTATGGACAATCGACAGGAAAGAGGATTTTTACTTTTCGTTTAATTCCCGCTGTTTTCTGCGTATCATGCTTGAACTTGTGCGATCGTATTGTATCATAATAATTACTTTTGTACGTATCCAGTTGCGTTTCCAGTAACGACTCCACTACACTGGAGAGTATTATCAATTCTGGCAGATGGAACAATAAACCCTGTTATCTCTAATCTTCTATATACATCCATGTATGTATATAAAATCCAAATACCACTGACTGACTCGTCACGATTTCTCTAGAATCACTGATCCTATGAGCATGAAATTTGGTAGACAGGTTCCTCTTAGCCCCTAGATACTCACTGAGAAGTCTTTTTAAAACTTCCCCCCCTCACCGAAAAAGGTATATAACCCGGGAAACGCCGGGTACTTTAATGGTAGTATATTTATAAAAGTCTTGACACAAACTGAAGTTATAAAACCTTTCAGAGATTAATTGATGAATAGAAGTTACCCAACTTCCAGTAAAAAAAAATGGTCTTCTAAATTTGATTAGCAACTTTTTGGCAATCTTTCTTGAGGATGTTTACTAGTACACCCCAAAGTACCAGAATGAGTCCTGTGAACGTAGTGTAACGATACCTCCGCACTCACCACAGTGGTGCACTTTAGATCGATTCCACTCTCGCAAGCTCTCACTCAGTCACCGATTCCTACATACTTACATGCATATATGTACATACTTCGTCCTACCTCCTAACATCCCCCCGTCTATGGCAGGGTCTGCTAGATAAAGCCTTACCTACTGGTGAATCCACTAGCAGGCCCAGCACAGAACGTACACTTCGTTCATTCTCTCTTTTTTTGTCCTACACCCTCCCTCAACATTCAACTATCCTTTCTGAGTAGGATGGCTATACCTCGGGCAGAAGTAAGAAATTTCCAGGGCCTGGCTGATGTTTGGTTTGCAGAACACATTATTTTTCCCGGATGGAAATTATTTGCACCTAGGAACTAGCTCCACAATTTTGATTTTTTAAGAGGTATCCTCTGGCTAAAGATGATACGCCGATCATTTTTGCGATATGTAGGTACTTTGCACAAAGCTGTGGGAGCGGTCGATCGAATTGAAAGCGAGCCGGTAATCCGCGAGAGAATGAACGTAATTCCGATTAAGTTCCTTTTCTGGGTTTACTAGTTCCGACTAGTAAACGGGATTGGAGTAGGTATAATTTGGACTCCTCCGATACGCGAATTCGCAAGGGAACGACACGATTGGGAGTCATTTATAACTTCGTCGGCGTCGCGCCATTGAAAGTCGCCGAGTTTCGGCCGCAATGCATGCACGTGCCTGGTAAATGGGAATTTTCAAACGGGTTGAACGGTTATTAATCCCGATACGGAAAGGTGTATGCATTGTTATTAATGTAGCACGACGGCGAGTAACTGGAACGCTGATGCAATCTGTGAGAAGTGAACGTTAAAATGGATATGACAAAACGGTCGATTCAATTAGAGGAGCAGACATTGGAATGAGTTTCTGTGCCCCATGTTTGCCGAAACGTCACCTACTGATTCGTTTAAATTATTTTACAGACAATTTCTGTAGGTCGCTCTTGTTGATCTCGAAGGAATATAAAAGTACTCTACCAAAGTGTCAATAAGTACACTTATTGAACGCATGGTTTAATTGCAAAAGGAATTATTGGAGAATAAAACAGGATTGTTGTAAATTGCACGGAATTTGACGTGATGCAACAAAAGCCCAAAGAACACTTTAAAACTTGTCAAAATCGGTGATAACCAGCTTATGCCCTCAACTTGTTACCCTGAAAGGTACATATGGCCATCTCTCCCGGGCACTACGAGGATAGGCAATGATAGGTACATTTTATTCATTTGTGAAATGTGTCTATTAAATAATAATTTTTCGTTTATTGTTATTAAGGGATATGTAGACAAAAGTTTTGTTCTATGTTATGCTCGTTGCTTTATTTCAAATAGGTTGGCTATAGGAGACTCCCAATGTAATTATGGCCATCTCCCCCGGAATGACCCTATATGACGTTCTCATTATTTTTGTACCCAGAACTTATCATTACAGTACTTCTTACGTGCAGTAGACACCCCCTTATCCGACTACCTTTTCGTTCAAAGGCCCAGCAGGAAAACAAAATTGACACATCCTGTGTTACATGGCTCATCCGTGGTTCACGGCATTTATCATAAAGGAAACTTTAATTGCTCTTTAATTGCGTTAATTGCGGAGAATGAGTACATTCTTCGGACTTAATTTTAAAATAAAATAAAAGGAAAGAGCTGAAAGTGTAAAAAATTTAACTCCGCAGTTCTCTTCAAGTATACCTATACAAGGGAAGATCCTCAACCCAGAAATTAAAAAAAAATGTAAAACTTTAGGGATATGTAGATGATGTATAGGTATGTATAACGCATTTTTTTTTGCTGCTCAAATTCACTCTAAGGGGGTTAATTGACCCCTGAAAAAATTTCGATTTGCTGTTATTTATAACTCACTAACTGTAAGAAATAGAAAAAAGTTTCCAGATAAAAGTTACTTGTTTTAATATGATTATTATTTAGTGATTTACACTTCTTACAATTCGCGAGTTATAACACAGAATCGGAAAATAGCCGGATTTTCAGGGATCAATTTCACCTTCTTAGAATGAATTTGAGCAGAAAAAAATTGCCTAATACATACCTATATGTATCCTTTACATATCCCCAAAGTTTCATATTTTTTTTAACTTCTGGGTTGGAGATTTTCCCTTGTTAATCGAATATTGTAATCCAATTTGTTAATCACTTTTGAAGGTTCTACCCAAAATTCAATATTTTGCCTGTGCATGGAACGTGGCAAAATATTCTAGGAATGAATGCAGTGTACTGTAATGATCCTATAATTTTTTCGGTCAATTCACATGAACATATTATACAACAATTTGTAGGTATAATTTTCATGTGATAGCTAAGTCAACGAAATAAATATTGCTAATAATAGTTTATTAGTAAGTAAATAGTCTATTGCACATTTAAAACCTTCTTGCTATCTCACATTCTGTAGCACACAGATTTCTCGCCCCAGACTCATCCAATTTACAGACCGTCTTCTTATTTAGCGGTTTCCTATAACGCTGTGAAAAATTTGGTAAAAAAATTGCTATGTTCCCCGTATAACGCGGTACGTAAATTTCAAAGTGTAGCAAGACATGGGGATTCCTACCTGTACACAAACTTTTGTGTGGTTAAATATACTTTTAAATACAACACACATATATTTTATTTTATTTACAAGCTGTAAATGGTATTTGGCATATATTTTCGGGTTAACCGGCCAGAGGCTGAGAGAGAGTCTACTGTATTAGAAAACACCAAGTTTAATGAAGAAATCATATCTTCAACACGAAAACCACGATCTTCGATAGTTTCTTTCGAAATAAATGTTACCCTAGTAGAGACGCGCGAAGATTAGTACGCGGCTGGATAAAAAGTACCGGTATAATTCGCGAGCGCAAGTGACTTTCACTGTTTAGTCGAGCTGGCTGGTCGATGATTTGTGCGCCATGAATAGTCGCGTGACAATCCTTTCGCATTTAGGTCGTAAAACAGAGAGAATGACCGGTCGCGTCGGGCGTGTCATCATAATCGCGCTCGCGAATAACATGGGAAAAAACGAGTCCATAATTCACCGATGCGTGACTTGGGCCGTGGCTGACGGACGCTGTTGGTTTTCGTTCAATTTATGTACCGCACACCACTCCGTCACGTCAATCGATGCGTGCACATTCACCGACAAAACCGGGATCCTCCAGGAAACAGCTGTCTAATATATCTGTCGAGGATAATCGATCGCCATATCGGTCCAAGCGCGAAAGACACGAGTATGTATGTGTTTTACTGGAATTGCGTGACGCTTTTGAGGGAAAAACACTCCAGCGAAAGGTATCAGTTCCACATCCGCGGGAGACATTATCTCGGACAATCGAATGATGCAC
The DNA here is from genome assembly GCA_029448645.1 of Andrena camellia. NCBI lineage: Eukaryota > Metazoa > Arthropoda > Insecta > Hymenoptera > Andrenidae > Andrena > Andrena camellia. Next base: position 10,264,162 of record CM055678.1, read on the forward strand.
AGATATTCAAAATTAGTGTATTTCAATTAAGGCTCAAATTAATTCGAAAACGAAAATTTTGGGTGCAGTTATAGAACACTCTTACTCTCAGAACTGAGCAATTTGTATTGTACTTTCACCCCCTTAACGTAGAATTTACATTTCGATTTTGGAATTTACAAATTAGATCATGTATAGGTATATTTGCCAGAATTTAAGATATTTGACAGGTTTTAGCGTAATTTGACAAAATTTGACATAATTGGACAGAATTTGACAGAATTTGACAGAATTTAGCAGAATTTAAGATATTTGACAAAATTTAACAGAATTGGGTAGAATTTAAGATGTTTGACAGAATTTAAGATATTTGACAGAATTTAAGATATTTTATAGAATTTAACAGAATTTGGAAAAATTTATGATATTTGACAGAATTTTACAGAATTTAAGATATTTGACAGAATAGAACACAATTTTTTTCCACGTATCACTACAGAGTTGGTCTTGTTATGATACAACGAAATGCCTCAGTATAAACTGGAAGAGGAAAGGGTTGTTCTCGATCTATTACTTTTATAGTCTCCGGCGGGTTGGGTTCTGACGTTTGCTCTCACTGGCGAGGGCGTTGGCCGTGCGAGGGTACGAAAGGAGTCATAGTAGAAGTTCTTGAAAATCCACGAGAAGAAAAGGTCTAGTAAAACGTACACTCGCCAAAACTATATATCTACAAGGGTGGATAGGAGAGAGAGAGAGAGAGAGAGAGAGAGAGAGAGAGAGGGGTGGCAGGGTCGGTCGAATGCAATTATTACCTGCCCAGTGCACGTAGCCCGGAAAAGTATATAGGGTGTACAATTAAGAGTGTTATGAGCTAATACTTCGGAAACCTTAGGAACGTACGATATCTTTTCAAGTACAAGGTATAAGAAATTCAGATATTTCTTTGTACGGCCTGTTTGACATCGACAAGAACATCGTGTAATAAACTTCATTTTTTGGAGTAGATGCAGAGTATTTAGATGATATTGAAGATCAACCAGAATACTTGGTGCAAAAACTAGTTTCGCGCAAAACTGGATAGCGAAAATTAAAGGTTCAGGTTCAGACCTTTCAGTTTGAAAGCTCGCCACTTTCCTCAATACATTTTTTCGTTTTATTCTGGTTTACTAAACTGAAGCTATATACATATGTATAAAGTAAAACGCCGTTTCATTTTTCTGTTTCGGATTACGTGGTAGATAAATATCATGCACACCAGCGGACTACGAATTTTGCACGGCGCGTGAGTGCATCATGCATAACTCCTATATTTATTATTAAAACTTTATAAAAAAGACTGCAACCTCTGCAAAGATGCATAAGAACATGATCCAAATTTCAGATGAATCGAATCGCTAGTCTCTTAAAAAAAACTCCTAAATTTTGCTATGTTTTTAGCCCCCAAAATAGGATTCCCTTTTTAATTTCTTACGAGGCCTTCCCATTCATGATCATTAAGCAAATAAATAATTTAAATTATGAATAAATCCGAAAAAATATATATTATAATGAAAGTGTTTGAAAATTTCTAACGAATTTTAACGTACTGCTCGAAAGTAAATATATCTGCATTCTGTGAATGCAAGACATTTTGAGTGTTGCAATATTAAAAAATCGAACGTTGATTTGTGTTTTATGGCGACACAGAGGGGCAAGTACGTTAATACGCTTGAAGATGGAATCTGCTCTTCCGTTCAGATTCTTTGACGGCAATTTTACTTAAACTGTACGTTTGTAATTATCCAATTTTTACAGACGAACTAATTATGTAGCTTTTCATTATGTTAGAGTAATTAATTTCGAAATTCGCTGTAGTAGAACATATTGGAAAGAGTAACGCAAAATGTTGATGAAAGACAATGTCGTATTACGTTAAATATTTGCGTTCGGATTGCCATTTCTACATTCACAAATTAAATTTGGGTATGTTCATGCAATTATTAAAAGGTTATGCCAACATTGTATTGACTGCTTTGAAAGTGATTTCTGTTTGTTGACCTGGTGAAATACCCGGCGATGTGAATAAAATAAAAAATTTAAATGCAATTCATTTCAAGTTCTACTTGGTCGTTTGTTTAATGAAAACTTAGTTTCGTTTAGAGTTAAGATTAAAATTAATTCGTTTAATAGAAAATACTGTTCTATCATGCACTTACTTTGAAAATTAGTCACACTGTATTTCGTTACTTTTGAAATCCAGCTTTTAATTTTTTCTTTAAAATGTTGTAATTTTCTGAGCCGTCTAAAATTTTTAAAATACAATAAATGTCAAAGGGCATTGATCCCTGAAGCAATTGCAATGGCAGAATGTATAAAGAGAGATAACAATTGATCTGGTGAAAGTGAAATGTCGTTAAAGCTGGAAACTGGTAAAACAGACATGGCCTGTTTGTGTTAACGGTTAACCATGTATATGAAATTTTACTCGTTCGATAACTATTGTTGGGGTCCATCCAGGATTACACAGAGGACATTGCACGTTGCACACAGTCATACAGAATAATCGTTTTGAAAGCTAACTGCTGAGGATTTCAGTTCACAACTACAATTAAACTCAAAAGTAACGATTTAGCTGTGCCTAAAATTTAACAGATGATGTTATAGTTACATCTTTATTTTGAATGAACTTCACTGATTGCTCTAAAATTTCAATTGTACTTATCTGGAAAATATTTTCTCCCACAGTGGTGTATTAAACTATTAAAGTCGCACTCTATGCGTGTATTATATTCCACGAGTTATGCTACAGTACACTTTCATAGTAGAACAGATAAACCATTTAGTAATTTGGATGACACAACCTGTAATAACTGTTTAAATGACTTTTATATTTTTTCTGTTTCAGGTGAGTCTAAATCGCAGATGAAATGGAAGAGGATTAAGTTCCTGAATTTATCAAACACGTATGAACTATTCCTTACAATTTGTAAATTTTTTATTTTATAAAAGTATGCACTTCAAACGCGAACAGAGAATAAGTGCTATTAACTAGAACTGTGAATGACGTAAAATTTGCGCATGTAATTGAGCAATAAAAAATTGATTTGCAATGAAGTCTATGTAAATTCTTTAGGGAATTAAATATCTTAATGGGGTTTCGAATGATTTATTAAATTAACGGGTTAACGGGCAGCAAATTTCCAGAGCAGTGTTACGTTTGAAATGTTCGCTTACATTAGAGAGGATGGCTTGTTAGAAATGCAAACATTCCACCGACACGAGTTTTCTCAGCTAATTACATCCACCAGGCATCTTAACCCTACACTGCGCAGTGTAGACGATCTGATACACCACCTTTAAGTTCAAAATAAAAGAGAACCAGAGAGATTTTTTCTGCATTAACTCTTTTAAACATATTACTATTTAGATCTCTGTGTACTCCATTTTATGTCCGTTATTTTATGCAGTTTGGCATTCAACCAATTTTGTGATTAGTTGTAAAATCAATGTGATGAAACTAGGCAAAGTTGCAAAGTCCCAGGATGCATATCATTTTCATTTATAAAATATTCAAAATGTTGCTTGCACTTTTATCTGGAGAGAAATAATAATTATTTTGTAAAATTTCATAATCAATAAAGCACTTACGATATAGCAAATATGATATATGTAACCCAGAATTTTTCCATTACGTTCGAAACTACTTTTTTTTTGCACAAAAACATGCGCAATGTGAAGTTAACAACATAGTATGAACTAAAATATTGCGACAAGTCGCTAGATTCCTGGCTTGCATTTAATGACACGACAAATACCCCATTGATGAGGTTTTACCATCCCCCAAGCCCCAAAAGATGAGGTGATAGTTTCTTTTCATAAAGAATAAGAGTTTTCATTAACTTTAATTTAGGTCTGGTCCGAAACTACACATTTTGTGAAGATGCTCGAATTTGTTTTGAATCGATTGAAATCTCCGTTTTGAGTTATCACTGCAAAACAACAGAAACTTTTTTTAAAAAGCCTCTTTAATGATCCATCTGTAGCGTCATATATAATGCATATTTTTTACTAAACAAACATATTTTTTAAAGCTTATGATGTGAATACATTTCGTGCCAAAGAGCAAGTCTCAGATTGAATTGATTTCTTTGTAATTAATTGAAACAGAAATGCTTCATTCAACACAGGAACGACTGCCTAGTATATACTCTTAAAGTAAGCTCTTTTCAGTTTTGTAAAATACCTTTGACAAAAAGTATTCAACTTGTGTATAAAAAAAATTAGATAGGTACATTGTTCATTATTTTCCAAGCAAAGTTTAGTGTTATTAAGTGTATTTTTATTATTGTGTGTCAAGGGTGAGCTTTTAACTAAAATCAATAAGTTATATTACTCAACTTCTATGGAAACGATTGTTCCTTTAAAAAGAATCTTGGCTTCAACGCTGACGGACTTTCCAGTGCGGACTATATGTAGACCTTCGTTTGGACGTGATGCTACTTGGGTTTTCTGTATGCGGAGAAATGACCTTTATTTGTTCAAATAAAGGCTACTCTCAAAGCATTCTCTTATAATGAAATGTAACTTTCTACGCAAAGTCTTTATTGCCATATGAAAATACCTATATGTAATTTAACTAATATTTTATGCTCCTGTATTGAATTTGTCTTAATAGTATGTCCACAGCATACGATGACGTTAGGCTCTGCAAAAAATATTACGGAAAAAAAACATGAAAATGCATAAAAAAAATCTAGAAAAAAAATTTAAAACTGGCTTTTTTCATAAAATGGCGTTTCTTTTACAAATAGAAAACTTTTACAACAAATATTTATTTTTATATACCTCGTATACGGATAGGACAATTATAGCAAACGAATTAACAGTAAAGTTGCAAAGATGAAACCTACAGTAGCGGACAAAAAAGTTACCACTGTCTACATTTCTTTATTTTTATTTTTTTTAATAGCAACTTAAAATTGTAGTATGTGTTTATTATACATGTTCTGAAAGAGAATTAAAAGCTGCGTAAAACTTAGTTATAGTCGTATTTATTAATTAACAGACCAAAATTTTATATAACAATATACAGAAGCAATACATTTTTATGACCGACAAAAAAGTTACCACTTTCAACTTCCCGCGTATTTGTCTTCCGTTTTTCTGGTTTACGCTTGTTTGCTGCGTTCTTTTGTTTTGAGTAGACGCTTAAGAGGTTAAAACCGATTAAAAATGCCTCGTGGAAAGGAAACTGATCCCCAATTGCGGCATTTAATAGTTCGGTTACGCGATGACGAAGGCTATAGTTTTCAACAACTTGCTGAGCATATGAAGATGGATAAAAGCCCAATTCGTCGCATTTATTGTCGTGAAAAGAATTCATTGGTTGTGGAGAATCGAGGGCGACCAAGAAAAACTAATGAAAGGTTAATATTACACATTTAAGTCTTATTTTGGCAACAAAATTTCATTAAAATCGATAAATATTTTTAGAACGGACCGACTCCTAGTTCGAAAATCAATAGAGAACCCAAAGCTAACAGCCCCAGAAATCCGTGATAAAGTGTTGGTTGAAAATTTTGAAATTAGTGTCCGAACGGTTCAACGGAGACTAGCGGAGAAGGGACTAAATGGCCGGATTGCTGCTAAGAAGCCATTTGTATCCAAGAAAAACATGCATAAAAGGATGAATTTTGCGCGTGAACATCTTGCATGGTCCACTGCTGACTGGGCAAAGGTCTTATTTAGCGATGAGTCAAAATTTAATTTAATACATAGCGATGGAATTAGATTTGTACGCCGTCCGATTAATGAAAGGGTTAGTTCTCGTTATACCATTGGTACGGTTAAGCATGGTGGAGGTTATATAATGGTGTGGGGGGCATTTAGTCTTTCGGGAGTAGGTCCTATTCACCGAATAAACGGTATAATGGATCAGTATCAATATTCTAGTATTATGAAAAATGTGATGAAGCCACATGCTCGCCGGGTCATGCCTGCTGGATGGATATTCCAACAGGATAATGATCCAAAACACACAGCAAAGTCCGTCAAAAAATGGTTTTCCAACAATAAAATAAGGGTAATGAAATGGCCAGCACAATCGCCAGACCTAAACCCCATTGAAAATTTGTGGGGTGCGATTAAGCGTAAGCTCAATGGGCAGAAGTTTAAAAAACCCGATGAGTTATTTGCGGCTGTCGAGAAAGCTTGGCATGACCTTCCTGTTGTCCTTATTGAAGAATTGATACATTCGATGCCAAAAAGATGTAAGGCCGTCCTAAAAGCAAGAGGTGCTCCGACAAAATATTAGCATTTTTATTACCTTTCAAAAGTGGTAACTTTTTTATCGATCATAAAAATGTATTGCTTCTGTATATTGTTATATAAAATTTTGGTCTGTTAATTAATAAATACGACTATAACTAAGTTTTACGCAGCTTTTAATTCTCTTTCAGAACATGTATAATAAACACATACTACAATTTTAAGTTGCTGTTAAAAATAATAAAAATAAAGAAATGTAGACAGTGGTAACTTTTTTGTCCGCTACTGTAGATCAGATCTAACCTGACTTAACCTAGATCTAATACCCTTGTCTTACTCCAAAGAACAGTAGCACATCTGGTGCGCAGTAGGGGTGTGCGGGTACCCGACTTTTCGGGCTCGGGTCGGGTCGGGTAAAGTCGGGCGGGCTCGGGCGGGGGCCCGGGACAGACGGGCCTACGGGTAGTCCGACTGTGTCGTGTAGCCCGATTATGTCGCGTAGCCCGATTACTTCGGGTAGCCCGATTGTATCGGGTAGCCCGATTATGTCGGGTAGCTCGATTAATTCGGGTAACGCGGTGCATGATAAGTTAATATACATATTCAGCTTTTTTAAACAACCGAGTACTCGGCATGTACAAAATCTTTATCTATATGAAACTTTAGAATAAGATAATTTTCACTTGAAACATTTTTTATAACCATTTATGAATACAAATAAACAATGATCTTACAGTTGATACAGGAAATAGGCATGCAATGGAACAAGTACACGGACAAAGATATTACCGAAAAATGTGCAACAGCTTCGTCTTTTACATGCTAATTTAAAATAAATACGTTAAAAAGCATATTCATATGCTTGTATAGTTTTCTTAAATACTATGAAACATCCAGATAATATGCGTTTTTAAACATGTATTTAGTACTGCGATATTAAGAGAAGGAAGTTTAACGTATTATTAACAATAGTTTAAAAAAAAATTCATACCTATTACTTACTTTTGGGGGCTGTTACGCGAGAATTCCACTTAAGTAAAAATTCAACTTATGCACCTTATATACAAAGTTAATATACAGGTGGTAGGTATCGAATGAAGGTCACTTTGAATAAATCCGTTAGAAGCATTATTTTTCCACGTGAAAATTATCTTATTATAAAGTTACATATTGTTTATTATGTAAAGATTTTGTACATGCTTGCCGAGTACTCGGTTGTTTAAAAAAAGCTGAATACGTATATCAACTTATCAAGCACCGCATTACCCGAATTAATCGAGCTACCCGACACAATCGGGCTACCCGTAGGCCCGTCTGTCCCGGGCTTCCGACCGAGCCCGCCCGACGTTACCCGACCCGATCCGACCGCTCGGGTACCCGACACATTCGATTACCCGCACATCCCTAGTGCGCAGCTGCTAGAATAATGGGAGAAAAACTTTTGATACTTTGCTCGGTCTCATTGCGTGGCAAACCGTGGAAGAATCGTAATCCAACAAGAGTGGGCTATGCTAAGTACATACCAGTGGAACAAGGTCTATGTGTGTAGGTATGTATGTTGGTCTTCGAAGTCCTGGATTTCCTGAAAAGAACTAATTTCCTTCGCGGTCTATCTTCTGGAAGGGATTAACTAGATCTTGTGCGATAAAGTGAATTGCAATAGAAGTTGGGAAGCAAACGTAACATATATATTCTTCAAATTACCATAAACCTACATGCAAGGCGTTTTGAACAGTTTTCAAATATCTGTATTTCCAAGTAGGGGAGACCGGGGTAGGTTGTAACACGGGGCAAATTGTAAATAAGTAAAATCTTCTGAATGGCAAATCTGGTAACCCACAGCATGCGAGAGATGCTTGACGATATTAGCACCGTCGGTTTTAGTGACAGAAACGAGCGTTATGAATTTTAGTATTTAGAGCACGTAAGTGAATTTTGTCTTAGCACATTTATTTCAATTAACCGTCATTAGAAACCGTTTGAATTTTTGCTTCTTTTTCGCAAACGAACATTTTACTAATTTGATGTTTAGTTTCTCGTTTGCTGAGATAAAACGCAAAAATTCAAGCTCGGGGTAAATTGTAACATGTTACTTACTCTGCTCTGAATGGTGATAAAGCGAAAATGCTATTTGCTAACACATCGTAAGAAGATGCTCTAGACGAACAACAGAGCAATCGAGAATCCAAAAAGTAGAAAAAAAAAAGTATAAAGGCAAAAGTAAAGAAAACGAAGAAGAAGATTGTGATAGAATCAGATGAATAAGCAATGATTGTTTAACTCGTGTATATTAACTGTTTAATAATGATCCGTGTTTTCATTTATATTTTTTAGAAATGTTTATTTGTGTTCATATTTGTATTTAAATAAGTAAAACAGATGTGTTACAATTTACCTCGGACTGGGGCACATTGTAACAAAGATTCAGATTTGTTTAAGATGAAGCTAGATGTCTAAGTGTCCAAAATTTTGTCACGTACTTTCACGCAATCAGTTCGCCACATATGTAAGTAGTAAGTCACGCAAATTATTTCCTGATTGAGGAAAACACTTTCGAGAAAAAACTGTGAAAACTTGTTTTGTTACAATCTGCCCCGGTCTCCTCTACTATGTTAAAAACACTTACTTTAACTAATCGATTTATTTGCTCAGATTTGAAATCAGTTATTTGTAATTTGATGAAATTTATTACTTCCTATTTGATTTTAAGAGACATAACCGATTATGGTACGCTGTGTTTCTATTACTATCACATCTTGTTACGACTTTGACTAATTGGTTCTGATTACTTATATTTAATGTGTTTAACTCGATGTAAAAAGCGATTAGGCAAATGTTGAGAGTTATAACTAGCGATTTTTTTCTAGAGGAACGAAAGAATGATGGAAATTAGTAGCTGTTAAAAATAAAATTAGTGATATAATCGACAGCTTGCAAATGATTACTTGAGTGAAATAGATGTGGGGATAATAAATAATTACTTACACTTTTTACTGGTAAGAAATTACTTCTTTAAAATTAGCTGAAGGGACTGACGCTAATCTGTAGAACAGAAGATAAGGGTTAACAGAAAAATTATCATAAGTTTGTATAAACAGAGCAGAAATTAATTTATTGACGCGAGTGCGTACCTAAAACTTTCAAGTTAAACACAGTATTTTCATTGGGATGGGCTTGAAACCTCCAAAATTTCACCCTGCGTAAAATTCATTGAATATAATTGTCTCAGAACAATAAATTAACTCGGACCTGTTAAGCATACCTGTAATTCCTATTACATTTACATAAGCAGACATTAATGAATAATGGATGTTCCATTTTTGCTTCGACGTTTTTATGTTGTAACATGCGATTCAAGGAAATTGGCAGAGAAAAATTACCACATGAAATCTATTTCGGGGCCAGTTCTGAATACATTTATTTACAAAAAATTTAAAACTTGGTTACTTACATCTTTAACCAACCCTGAACCATTGTGGCAACTAATTCAATTTTATATAATTACCCGAATATTCCTAATTTTTGACATTGAAATTATTTGAATTATTCCAAGCATACCTTTACTTAAATATAACCTAATAATATCTACAAAATCAACATTTGTAACGTTATTAATAACACTAATTATTATATTATAAGTAGAATGGTCATTCTCTTACCTAGAATGAATTAATTAAATTAGGATATTAAGTAGTTAATTATATAACAGTTAAATTGCATTTAATAATTAATTTTAAAAATGATATCGTATATGTATATATATATAAGATATAATTTTGTTTGTATATATATATATATATATATATATATAATTTTTAAATTGAAATTAAACGTAGATAATTATATTATACATATTTATATAATTAATTGAATCCAAAACAGGTGTAACTTATTGTTAATAATTCTATTGAATAAAAAATCCAATTTAAGTATAGAAATAAATTATAGAACTAAATTATATTTCAATCATTTATATTTCTTAAATTTATACAGTTTAATAAAAACATTATATTTTTAATATAAAATTAATAAAACATATTTATAAACGGACGACCATCCGTAGTCGATGTGGCATGGTTCTATTGTGTTTTTGAATTCAGCACCCAAAAATTATTCAAAACAGCTAAAATATTGAAAAAGTTTTTCCATCGCAGGCCTGTGTTATCTTTGCCAAAGACCGTGTTTTCAAATGATTATCGAAGCGAATTCTGTCATATTCTGTAAACTTCTAAATGAAAATTTGACGGATATTAAAATAAACCTCGATCGCTGTCGCAAAATTTGTCGTGCAATACACGGACCGTCTCGTCTTAACATAATGAATAAATTATGAGGTTTGTGTAAAATTCTAAGAGTTGCGCAAGAGCCCTAAAAGCTGTCACCATGCATAAACTTCACGCATTAGAGACACGCGACACTTGAACTGGCAAGAAGGTCGAGCCGAGCTAGCTATAGAGACGTAAAGAGTGGATTTCTACCCGTTTGATCCGAGGGATCTCGATCCACTGAGGATAAAAATTTCGTTTAAAATGCCAGCGACGTAAGGACTATAAACTTCGATGAAAGACGGGTGGGTAAGATCTGGCCGTGTCTCTCGCGGATTATTCGTTCTTAATTCCTTGCCCTGAAAGCCCTTTCAACAGCCGCTGTGTGCCCCCCCCCCCCCTCCCCCGACCATTGAATTTCCTTCGAGCGAGTGTTTCACAATAAAACTCGCGGATTTATTTATCGCTTTGAGCCGGCTTGAAAACTAAGAGCGTTTCTTTGAAATCGAAGAACACCGTGGCCTCCCGGGATGCTCCCTTGACAGCTGGAAAGATAGACACGTAAATCCCATTCCATTAGATGGGGGGCAAGACCCTAGATGGAGGCTTGAAGAAAGAAGAGGGAAGGACGCTGACCGACAGGGGCTGGAAGATGGAATTGTAATAAAATGCGCACTTGCTTCTCTGAGAGCTTTCTTTCCCCTTTCTTCTCGGCGCGGCGGTTCCGGTTGCCATATTCGTCATGTGACACTTAACGCCAGCGAGTATTGTTGCGTCGCGTGAATCCTCAGCATTAATGCTGCACGGATAATATTGTAATCGGTGGTTGGGAGAGAAAAACTATATCGCGCCTGATGTATAAAGTAACTTTACTCGAGTAATGTGACTGAACAATAGTGAAGGAATGTGTTCGGTTTGGTCGCCTTAAAGTGTACTCGCACGGAACAGCATTGTGCCTTAGCGATGTTTAAACAGTGTACAGGATAACACTTTTCCTACGTTAACTTAATAATACAAAAGTGAGTTGAAGTGAAGTAAAGGTCGTTAATGCGATGTAGATCATGTAGAACGTTTATTCAACATCACATTGGATTAACAGGACAGACTGATACTATTACTGACCACGATTAGATGATTGCTGATCGAGGAATTCTTTAGTACATATTGATTCTAAGTTCTATGTTTCCCTAAGATGTTCAATGAGGGCAGTATGATAACCTTTATATTATTTTATAAGTCGATTGGCCACATGCACATTCTAAGGTCCGGAATCCACGCTGTCGAAGGAGCCGATTACCCGATAGCGCAGTGATGCCCAGCTTGTGGGTTGCGAACTGTTTTCTCGGGTGTCATCGCGGTTATTTTTAGTTGACGATTTTTAGCCCTTATTCAGTTTAATTACACCGTCCAACACAATTCAACTTGTTTTCTGTTCTATAATATTCAATAGCCGTTTCTTATAAATTTTTGTGCGCTGAAAACGAATTCGCAAACCGTTTGTTGCCATCACTGTTAGTTTTCGAGAAATTCGATTTTGAAAAAACATGCATATTTTCAATTTTGAACTTCTTTTGTGTTCAAACAGTAATAGTTATTCGGTTGCTTGTTCCGTCAAATTATTCTATGAATTTTCGCGAACTCAAGATATAAGTTATTATTGAATTATAAACAATTAAATATGTTTAAACAACGATCAAAGGTGAAAAGGACACACGAAATGCACCAATTTTTGCAGATATCTTTCAATATATTTCAAAAACTGAGGGTCTAGGAGAAAATCTGACTACTCCGCGCGATGCAGCAGACATTTTTCCTCCGGAAACCATCAACAGAAGTGGTAAAACACCTTTTGTTTCAATACAGAAACGAAAGAGTTTAGCAAAGCATGCGACGCGGACAGTGGTAGTCACGCGCGTTACGCGATTCTGTGACGCTGCGCGCCAATGGATGCAGGGATCGGCGGACTTAAGCTAAGCTGATGGAGGGGGAAACACTTACAAGAGCGGTGGTTATGTGTGCATGAACTACGCCTGCGTCAATCACGCACACATAATCACTGCTCCTGTAGGTGTTTTCCCCTCCATCAGCGGTAGCTTAAGCCCGCCGATCCCTGAGTGAACGCGCCCACCGCCATTGACTACCACTGTCGGCGCTGCACGTTTTGCCAAACTCTTTCGTTTCTGTATTGTAAACAAAAGGTGTTTTGCCACTTCTGTTGATGGCTTCCGGAGGAAAAATATCTGCTGCATCGCGTGGAGTAGTCAGATTTTCTCCTAGACCCTTAGTTTTTGAAATATATAGAAAGATATCTGCAAAAATTGGTGCATTTCGGGTGTCGTTTTCCCTTTCGTTGTTTAAATATATTTAAATGTTTATAATTCAATAATAACTTATATCGTCGAGTTCCCGAGGGTGCATAGAATAATTTGACGGAACAAGCAACCGAATAACTATTACTATTTGAACACAAAAGATGTTCAAAGTTGAATATTTGCATTTTTTCAAAATCGAATTTCTCGAAAACTGAAGGTGATGACTACAAATGATTTGCGCATTCGTTTTCAACACACAGAAATCTATAAGAAACGGCTATTGTATGTTACAGATCAAACTGGCTGTTGGACAGTGTTATTAAGTTAGAATCATATTCTGAAATGCCTATTTTGAATGTGTTTTCTTTACCTTATTAAATTTACCTTACCTTATATGGGGAGGGGGTTGCAGGTTGAGTATTATAAAAGGGGATCGTGACTCAAAGAAGGTTGGGAAACACTGCGATAACGGGTAAATTGAAAGGGTAATTTTGTTTTGACTGTCATAGAAAAACTCCTTACCTTAATTGCCAAACTATTTCAGATGTTATTACGATAATTTATCTAGAAATCTGCAATCGTTGGTGGCGACCTTACACATTTAGCTGTACTCGGTTGTAAAGTAATTTAGGCATTTACGCTCACCATTGGGTAGGTACCATTGGGTCAGATTTGGGTAGCCATGTTCGCGCCTAATGGTTCACAATGGTCAGCCCCTAGGGTTACCAGCTGCAACATGCATGTGTTTGCAGCGAAATCTCGTTTTATGAATTCATCTGATTTGCCAGATGCTGATGCTTTAACTAACACCGCACATACATCCCAGTGTCCGTAAATAGAGGTCCCTGCTGCAGGTCTGGCATTAGTCGGTAGAAGTGTATCTACACGGCCCGAGCTTGCGTTTAGCCAGCACATGTATCATTTGAATTTTATACAGATGGAACGAAAGATCCAAGTGAGAGAGATACGGCGCAGACTTTGGTTTGAAAGATTGAGCCTTGATAGGTGGCTTCTTACTGAACAACTCGCACTTCGTAATAGCACTTCGGTAACTCGTTCTAAGTTTTCTGACGCGCGCACAGTTTCTTTAGGACTCGACTTCCTCCCTTACGTATCCTGCAGGTCTAATCTCATGCCACTTGTCATTCATGAGAAAAAACTGTTTCGTCTTTGAGCTAGTCTTTTGCTACAGTGGTCACCAAAATTACATTCAAACGCTCATTGGACGTGCATGATAGAGTTATTTCTTACAAAAGACTCGTTATCAGTCGCAAACACAGCATGTGTACCTACACCTTATTCTGCTAGGTTGTTAACAAATTCAGGGCCTATATAAACAACTGTTCAACGGCTACCGTGCGTTCTCATTACATCACTAACACTGACAGCTTGCAAATCGGTAATCTCCTGTGGCCTAACCTATATGTATAATATATCGCTACATATGTACCGCTTGCAGTACTGGATTAACCAATAACCAAATAAACACGGTCTTAGGGCGTCAGGAGAAAAGGGGTCACCATAGAAATTTTCTAAATTTTAAAATCTAACTTTTGTTAGAAATGCCTAAGAAATCGTACATTGCGTTGAAGTGTAAGGGGGCCTTAAAATCTTTTAAGGGTACTAGGCAGTCGTTCCTGTCCAAAATGAAGCATTTCTGTTTCAATTAATTACAAAGAGACAAATTGAAACTGAGACTCGTGCTTTGGCAGGAAGTGTATTAACATCATAAGCTTTAAAAAACATGTTTGTTTAGTAAAAAATATGCATTATATATGACGCTACAGATGGATCATTAAAGAGGCTTTTTAAAAAAAGTTTCTTTTGTTTTGCAGTGATAACTCAAAAACGGAGATTTCAATCGATTCAAATCAAATTCGGGTTTGTTCACAAAATGCGCAGTTTCGGACTGGAACTAAATTGAAGTTCATGAAAACTATTATTCCTTATGAAAAAAAAAAGTAAAACGTAAGCCCCAAAAGATGAGGTGTTAGTTTCTTTTCATAAAGAATAAGAGTTTTCGTTAACTTCAATTTAGGTCCGGTCCGAAACTACACCTTTTGTGAACATTCTCGAATATGATTTGAATCGATTGGAACCTCCGTTTTTGAGTGTTTCAATTTGTTTCTTTACAATTATTTGAAACAGAAATGCTTCATTTTAGACAGGAACGACTGCCCAGTACCCTTAAGTGTTTAGGGCCTCTAATGTTCTTATTCCGGCCCTGACTGCTTGGTTGCTTGATGCATACTGATGGGACGAAAGGTGGATAAGGGTTGATGAAGGAATGGATGAATTTTCTGTTTTGGTCGTTTCTAGTAAATAGAATTTGTCATTTTCCACCTGACTGATTCTATTTATACATATACCACATAAATGCTAAAAGTTTGTTTATACTCCCTTTGTATACATATATGTTCCTTGTATCAGGTTGTCCAAAAAATTCATGGCGTTTTTTTAATATTAAAAAAATATTTCTGAACCTTGCCCATTGCCTTCAGGTGATTGAGTATTGTCTGTGATGAGCAGTGCGTCATATCGGCTAATTCGCGGGTGGTTTGACGACGATCCTCCAGAATTAAGGCCTCCCAATCGATCTCCATTGAAGGCGGACGGTCGCCCAGAACGCGGTTTCAGGGCTATCAAAATTGCCGTCCTTGAAACGTATTTTCGAGCTGTTCTCTCTGCAATAGGGTCTTCTCCACAAACGGCACATATGTTTCGAGCAGGTTGGGATGCGGTACCAATCTCGATTAACACTCCATTGTTTTAAAGGACCCTATTCAAAATCATCCCGAGAGGGATTTTTTTCCAATTTTGCACATTAATAGGTCCACAAGTGAGGCACCGATTCCAGGTGTTAGTTTCTCTGCAGGCCTTCAGGGTCGAGAGGGGGAAGGGGTCAAAGTGCGAATTTCATGATCTTTATCAGCGGTCATAACTTCTTATCAAAAAAAGATATCGGAACGTAACTTATATCGAAAAATCATAAAAAAAAGCAAGCTTTCTAACAATATATATTTCCATACACTTTAATTGTTTTTAATAAAAGTTTTACGTGTTTTCTGGTTTTCGTAGATATCAGGAATCTTCACAAAACCTGCAATTCCCGAAAAAAGTGCCGCCTGATTTTAACAAAAAACACTGTACAAGTAACTTAATCTATGCCCTTTCGGTTGGTATGCGCCAAATCTTGGAGAGATTTCTCGTTTTCGAGTTATGCCCTCAAGAATGATCGCGAGTTTGGGTAAGCGGTGAAATATGAGTTCCAGCAAGGCAACATAAGTGACAATCGCCGGTTTTGAAGAAGTTTACTTAGAAATGTAGTTCTCACAAAAATGTTTGACACGTATCTTTTTTATCGGTCGACATTCACGTTGGAGGGGTGAAAACAACCCTCAACCTTGACGGTGAGAAACATATTTGTGCGAATATCTTGGAAACTACTAAAGCCAGAAGGACGGGCCACATAGCAAAATTGTGTATTTTTTAATAAAGAATCCAGCAGCTTAAACAGATTGTAGAAAACTCGACTTTTTTAAATAACTCATTAAAAAATATCACTTTTTTGTTAATTCTTTTGATCAAATGTAAATCCATTTCCCCTAAATTTTCATTTTTGCATTATAGAAAATATTATTATACACAGTTGAACTTTTTGTTACATTTTGTTCAAAATGACTCTCACTTCTGGACCTTTTAATATGCAAAATTGGAAAAAATCCCACAAGTGATTTAGGTCGATGTTGAACAGGGTCCTACAACAAGAAATGAAAAGGTGGAGAAGGAAAACTTAAAAGTAGTAAAATAGAAGAAAGTACAGGCTGTACAGTGGTACATACGAATTCGAAGCAAGCATTACATTTGTTCGGGCTTCAAATGTTCATAGAACAAAAGCGGCACGAACTTATTCGACACATGCACATTGCCTACAAAAAGTGAGAATTCTGAAAACTCAGGAGCACTTTTGTGTGCATATTGTGTACGCTTGCCCAAAAACCTCTACTTGTAAAGTTAGCAAAAGTAAACCACGATGTCGAAGTCTCCGTGCTCTTCTAAATGCTATATTTACGCCGCAACAAAGACGATGACAGGCGTGCTCGTTAATGCGTTTACCCGAGCCGAAATTAAAAAGCGTATATTTAGTAACGCTCCTAAGTAAAATACATAATTCAGTCAGGTGGAAGGGGACGTGATCACGCGTTGATACATATTTATGACCCAATTACGTCTACGACGACCGGTCGTCCGTGAATAGGGCTTTACACTACCCTTCCGGCAAGTTTATTTCGAAAAAAAATAGTATGTACACCATGAAAGAAACAGAGCGGCAAATTACTCCTTGCTACGTTTAATTCGTGGGGAATCGTGCAGAAAAAAGGACAGTAACTGCCTCGGGTAACTGACAGATTTAGACGCGATTTGAAACTCGATTTCAAACAATAAAAAACGAGTTCTTTGAGAGTGTTGTAATTTCAAAGCACCGTGGTTCTATATAAGCATAACATGGTTTTGGGGCCAAAATTGAAGCATGGATGAAGAAATGTAGTGCGTGATTTTAATATTGCAGAATATAACGACGTGCGTTACGAAAAGTAGCACATTTCATTTGTCTTACGAAGACTAGCACTCTGCTCATTCAGACCACGAAGAAGAGAATGTTTCGATTTTGTTCTCGAAAAGTAGTATGTTTTCATTCATCGCCACGAAGAATAGCATGTTATGCTCTTTCGTGACGAGAAGTAGCACATTTCGGTATTTTGCTGCGAAAAATAGCACTGTTTGCCTTTAGCCGCGAAAAATATCACGTTTCATAAATTGCCTAGGATTCTACTGCAAAAATAAAAAGATAAAGGTTTTTTTCAGGGAAAGAAACGTTTTTCTAAAAGAGTTGGACGAGGCATATTACAACTGTTCCACCACTTAGAATCTGTAATGGTTTCATTCATTTAACTAAATTCGTTTAAGGGGACTAGGCAGTCGAAAAATCGATTTTTTTTTATTGCATTTTCCGAAAGTAGGTACTATTTTTTCTGAATAAAATGCCGCCTGGTTTATAGTAAAATTCGCAAAATTGTAGATTTGGCAGCTAAAAACGTCAAGCGGCAACCTATAGCGTCGCCTTTGTCCAGAAACTTTAAACGCGTTTTCTCGGATCTTTTTTTCTCTTGTTTTTTTCCTGATTGCGAAGGAATGGAGGTTCGGATCGACTTGAAAAAATTACAGGATGTATAAAACATGTACCATTCCACGTGGAGTCTTTGATATAGTTAATAAAAATTCGAGATTTTGATAAAAAAAATTAAAACGTCACCAACAAGAACGAATTTTTCTCGGAAAAATCGCCATTTTTCAGCCACCAATCGCATAATTTTGATTTAATTTTTGTTTTTATAGATTCCACTGGAAACTATGAATCCAACAAATAAGAATCACACCTTTGAAATCGGATTACGTTACATTTTAAGACCGATATTAAGGCAAAACCGCAGAAAAACGTTAAAACGTTTACCAGTATGCAGCGCCATTTTTAAAGCACATATATTTCATACCAATTATTTTTCAATCTGTATGGTAGTCATAAATATTGGGTAAAAGGATACATCTGTATTTGCTTTCACTTTTTTACAAATAAATAAAGGACAGAGTCTCTTTCTCACGAAAAACGACTACCTAGTCCCCTTAAAGAAGCAAAGATATTTTCAAGTTTAATCAATTTACTACGTACTGCTGTACTTACAATCATCATCTTCGCTACTAGACATTGTAAACTAGTCACTTTCTTTCACACTAAATGAGCAACAAACGACAGTACAGGCAACTGGCAGTCACAGAAGATCAACGTCGACTATGAACTAGGGCTGTAACGAATATTCGAATAATCTAAGTATTCGAATATTCGAATACCACAGAATTCGAATAATTTCTTCGAATATTCGAACATTCGAACCTTCGAATATTCGAACTTCGAACCTTCGAATATTCGAACTTCGAACCTTCGAATATTCGAACTTCGAACCTTCGAATATTCGAACTTCGAACTTCGAATATTCGAACTTCGAACTTCGAATATTCGAACTTCGAACCTTCGAATATTCGAACTTCGAACCTTCGAATATTCGAACGTTCGAACATTCGGATCTATTGAATTTCTGATTGTACCGAATAGGAATCTGAACATGAAATATTTGTTCACAGTTTATCGTGAAATTCTTTTCATATTGGCCTTTACAATTATTTGTTTTTCAAACTGTAAATTTGGAATTTTATTAATCTTTGGTTCTATGAATTTTGCAACAAAAATTATAAATTCTATTTAAATTGAGGGACCTAGTATATTTAAAATATGTAATGTTGAATCATAATGCTCATTAATAGCAATAGCAGTAATTTTATTCTTTGCTTCCCTTTACGGGATAACATTGTATCATTCATACATTTTATCCTTATTCGAAAACACAGTCGTGTTCGTTCATCGTCAACGCATTATTCTCGTTAAAATCACCATACGGACAACAACGTTTTTTCCTTGTTTGGTTGTCCATCGGGCCAATGAGTTCTTTTTCATCATGATATTTTCAATCATTCACTTACAATTAATTTGTCGAGTGACAAAGTCACTTACATCGCGTACCACGAGAGATAATCGGGCCTTACAACCCTGAGAGAAGGGAGAGACATTCGCGCGTGTGGGAGTAGGTTACAGAAACAAAGAATAAAAATTTAAAAAAAAATTAAAACCGACTTCAAAGAAATAAAATTGCACTAAAAAGTAAAAAATAATTTTTTCCCTTATTTAATCTACGACTCTCATATTTTTAAGTCGGCGCCGCATCATTTGCACAGTGTAAATCTGGCGCCGACTTAAAAAAAATGAGAATCGTAGATTAAATAAGGGAAAAAATTATTTTTTACTTTTTAATGCAATTTTATTTTTTTGAAGTCGGTTTTAATTTTTTTTAAAATTTTTTTATTTTTAACTTTTTAGTTTTATATATATTGATACAACATGCTGAGGAGATATGCGCGTACGTACATAAAATAATAATAATTAGGTGACAATAGTCTTTATTATTAACCAGAACTGGCAAAATATTAGGTTAATGTTGATGCAGTGTAGGATGGGACCAACGGGGCACCATCCTCTTTCGAATAAAAAAAAAGATCATCAAAATCGGTCCACATGCTGAGGAGTTATGAGGGGGACACACATAAAAAAAAAAAATAAAAAAACATACATACGGGTCGAATACATAACCTCCTCCTTTTTGAAGTCGGTTAAAAATTACTATTAATGAGTAAGATGGTGTCTATAAAGCGAATAATACCTACTCTATAAATTTAGAAAAATAACGTTATAATAACGAGGGAAAAATAAAAATATTATAGTTCCTCTATGGGGTTTTAGCTTCCTACAAAAAAGTCTGCTTATACTGTTTGTCATCCGCTTATGATGGGACACGGGTGGGCCTAGAGGAAGGGGCCCTTGGCCGATTCCGTCGGGATTGTCCACTCATTATTATAAAAATAATAATAATAATAACTGATGGTTGTTTTCGTTTCAAAATGTATAAATTTACCAAAGATTAATAAAGTTAAAAAATTATCGTTTGAAAAACAAATAATTGTAAAGGCCAATATGAAAAGAATTTCACGATAAACTGTGAACAAATATTTCACGTTCAGATTCCTATTCGGTACAATCAGAAATTCAATAGATCCGAATGTTCGAACGTTCGAATATTCGAATATTCGAAGGTTCGAAGTTCGAATATTCGAAGGTTCGAAGAAATTATTCGTATTCGAAATTATTCGAATATTTGAATAATTACAGCTCTACTATGAACCGTTTGGAAACTGAAAGATTCTACTCTTCGGAAAACAAATGAAACGTGCTACTTTTCGCTGCAGCGTTTGAAATGTGCTACTGCGAAATGTGAATCGTGCTTGTTCTCGTGGTATATTCGAAACATGCTTGTTATAGGCAGAAACATTGAAACGTGCTTCTTCTGGTGATAGATTGAAATGTGCGCTACTCTTTGTAAGACAAATGGAACGTGCTACTTGTCGTAATGCACGTCGATAATATCTGCATCATATGATCCGCTCATATTAAAAAATTCTGTTCATTATGCAGTAACGAGCTCGTGCTAACAATGAACTGAGTTCCGGAGCTGTGGAGTAATAATGACTAGAATTTTTATAATCTGACTACATTACTCCAAAATGAAAATGTAGCTATTGTTCAAGTATTTTGTCAAAGAAAAATGATCCTGAATGTTCTTGGAATTTATTGATTCCTTGCAAAAATGATTGCGTGCACCGATAGAGATTTATCGTTCAATTCCCGACTTCGAGTCCTGGTTACACATACTTCGAAAGTGTTTAAAAAATAAACCAAGGATCGGGATCATCGATTCATGCACTTAAAGTATTCGCAACATCTCTAGCCGCCGGCTCTTCCATGGCGATTACTTTTTCGATTTATGGTCGTGGAATGCCTCTATAGAAAATTTTCGTGAGGAACGTCTCTGCCCTTTGGTTCTGCATGATCATAACCGCAACTACTACGTAGCTAGAATAATGTCGTAAAACAATGAAACGTTCCATATTGATTTTATCGTAAATATCTTCTTTGATCATAAGAGTGTAAAGTGTAAATCAACGGTGGCTTGTCTGTCCTATTTTTAGAAAATTTTATATTACAGGCTTCGAAGAAAACGCAGATATAAAATTAATAAATGAAGAAAAATTTTATATATTTCATAAAACAACTAGCTTTCGATCAATTGGAAATAATTTAGTGAAACTGTGAAATGGACGGTAATGTTCTGTCGCTTTAAAACGTTACAAATGTGGAAAGTGTATTTATTAAACAATTGGAAGTTTCATAACCATAATTTCAGTTCTTGCAATATTTGCGATGACTAATAATTTAATAGAGTATTGAAATGATTTTTTCTCTTTAAACACCTTCTATTTTGTGTGAGTAGTTACTTGAATAGTAATTATGTGTTCCACGTTCTTCGATAATTGTTTAAGCTGCAGTTCATAATAAAATTCTATAATCTTTAATCAATTTCACAGCATATTCTGTGAACTATAATAAATGTGTCAATCAATATTGCCTTGAATATTTTGCAGTTCAGTATAAAGTGCAAAGGTATTTAATGCTAGAAAGCCCTAAATTACGTTATTCTTCTAAATCTTATTTTCGATAGGGTTTTGCATATTAATTGACCTTCCATCCTATCAATTGCCTACATAAAGAAACCTTTAATACAAAGATTTTTAAAGTCTGAAAAGGTGGTGATCGTTGCCAATTAGCGTGCATTATGCCAAAAAGCTCTTAGTGAAAAGAGAGGCTGGAGACCTATTTCCCCTTTTTATGGAGCTTCGTAGAAACGTCAGTTTAATAAAGTTGAAAAGCCAATCTAAGAATTTCTTTATCGTATTTTTAAATATTTATAAAAATTCATTCATACTATTTGGTTATTCTCAAAAATACAAAAAATAGTTAAATGATTCTATAGTCTATAGAACTGTGTAAAATATTTTAATGCTCCTGAAAGTGCATTCTTATATGAGATATTTGCTTCTGAAAATCGTTTACAGTTTAGGCACAAACTTTTTAAACAGAATCTAACTGAAACAATAGAGGTTAATGGGTATGAACCAAGTATACAATGTTAGGCAAATTTGGTTAACCGTATTTATAAAAAAGGAGGTTTTATTATTCATGAATCTAAGAATTACTACAAACTATAATGCATTTTTAAACAGAATTCGTGCGATCGTAGTGCTATCGATTCTTATCAGGAAGGTAGAAGTTTCGAATCCCATATATATATATATATATATACCTACCTGTCAAATAATTTACCAGCTGTTTCTTTAATGTTCACGAAAAAATACTTGATCAAAGTTGGCAAAATGCTTTTCTCTCAGTAAATATACTAGACGTATCCTATGCATGTAAAATCGTTTCTTGAAACATTAGAGTAGATAGGTGCTGCCGTAAATATTTCATGTATTCAATGAAGTATGGTCCAAAAACTGAAAAAATGCGTTGTAATGCATTTTCGCCATATAGGTACGTGTAGCAGAAAATTGAGTATGGTCGATATTTGGCATTCCATTGGAGCAGCTATTTTTCACGTTCTTGCATCCATATCTCTTAATTATACACAGGCACTTCTGACACTGTAAACTGAAATTCGTTACAATCTTGAAGATTACAGCAATAAATAATTATTAGCAAATATTATTTTGTGAAACGCAGATATAAGTGATATACAACACAAAAGGCGTTTGATAAATTTTTCAAAAATTATTTATATCATTTTTCAAATATCTATTGAGCTATCAAAAAATGTGTGCTTATAGTATATCCGTGATTTTCAAAATAAATATAATTCAACGTATACAGAATGTGACTAACAATAGGCGAGGGGATTAAACAAATTGTTGTGAAATCCTATTAAGAGGCTTTGTGTAGCATTTCTTGAATATTGTTAAACTTCTTTTCTTCTTATTGTGTTACTCCTTATTTATGTACGCTATACTTACATTACTGTTACATTTAAAACGATTTGCCCCGCTTTTAATAATACATAATAAAAATAATTATTATTCCTTCACATATTCGCCATTCAACAGAAACGTCATTATTACTTAAAAAAAAAAAAAACAGCCACCATTTGCCTCGAATATTCCCAGTTGCCTGTGAAAAAGTTGAATCTCTGGAGCGAACAGAGGAATACCAAATTCATGTATCTTTGATCGAGCGGATAACAGCATCCCCAAGTGTTCCTTTGGCCGTCCATTTGTCAAGGGAAATCAATAATTCATCGAGGCGTGTAACGCGATTTAGACCCCTGGTTTTGCAGATAGGTACGGGGATACAAATGCTTGACATTCTGCAGGCATAAAAAAAAGGAAGGGAAGCAAAGACAGAGGAATCTTACGGCTGTCGTGAACAGGGGTTGGACGGAAGGCGGAACGGGCGGAGATAGAAAAGCAGACAGACAGAGGAGAGACAGCGCGAGAAAAACGGTGCTCTCTAGGAACCGTGATCCCGAAGGAGTTGGGCTCGATTAGCAGGGCCGTTACTTCCGCGGAATGAGCTTCATTCCCTGGGAACCGGAAGTTACGATGACAGAGACGACGGCGCGGCAACGCCGTCTTCGTAAACCCTCGGCCCTCTCGCCCCGCCGCGCCAACCCTCCGCTCCTATCACTCGGCGAACGTCGCAGACTTCGTCCCAACTTCGATATGATTGTGGAAAGGGCGGTGTCGAACGACTGGAGAACACCGAGCGCGGAATAACGAGCCCCAGGAGCGATCTCGTTACGTCCGGAAGTCGGTTTGAAGGCGCGCCGCGCGAGACGGAAAGTATAGGTCGCCTGGAGCCCCGTTACGGATCAGACTGATGCGTACGATACGCAACGACCCTCCACGGGCTCCTCTTTCCACGGCTGGTCGTGCTTTAAACGAAATTGTGTTCGATTCTGGCCGTGCCGTTACGATACGCGGCACAATGGACCCATTAGGGAACACCGAAAACACGTTCCGTTTCGCCCGGTCCATTATCGGAGATTGTCTCTCCGCCAGCCGGCCTGGCACGTGCGTGTGTGCTTTTTTTTTTTTTTAATTCAGTTCCCTTGTACTGAGGTCATGAAAGAACCGGCCTGTATGAATATTCCGTGTAACGCGCTGGATTTTTTTTCGGAACACGGTAAAAGACCCGGGCTGATGGATGGCAGAAATATTCGTTAACGCTCGGGCAGAAGCGCCTCGCTGAGTACGCGAGTATCTCCGATCATTTTCCGCGAAGAGGCACCAGGGGGAGGGGAAAAAATGTTCGCTGTGTGGTTCTAGAAGCCCGACGGATTACAGTGTTTTTCTCTAACCGAAGCTAGGGAAATTGGCGGAGGGAAACGTTGCAGCCTTTCGCCTGTGATAATACGCTTGGATTCGTTTCATACTTGTGTATGTGAGAATGTCGGGAGCAGAGAGATGGGCGAATGTTTTACAAGATATTTCATATTTTATCGGAGAACGCTGCCGCGCCAAGCATTCGACTCTTCGATAGTGGTATATTTGAAATTTATTGGAACGCTGTATGTTTCATTGTTAGAACCGCGACATGGTTTTCAACGATCCTGGCTTTGAATGTTGCATAACGTGTTCGCGTAAACTACCCGACGTACCACCCAAAAAATGGCTTGAAACTTGAAACCAGATTCGTTTTTATGGTGGTGGGGGGATACAGAACAGAGCGCAGGTAACAATTAACAATTAATGGTCAGCTTGGCTTCCAGGCTGATTCGAGCCTCTAACAAGGGGAGGCCAGGGTGTGGTAGACATCGATTTTGATGAGCCTTCGCACGATGAATCTATGCCGAAAATAAGTAAATAGAGATATTTACATGTAAATTATTAAACAATGCATGGTGGCCGTGGGGTTTTAGTGGGTAAAAATCTCACACCACCCTGGCGCGCCCGAGGGATTCCCCTCTGAAGGCGTCGGTGTGTCTTTTGAAGATTTCCCCACGTTACAACAAAATAATAATTTATAAATATAATTAACATTTTATTTTTTTTTTAACGTGGGGAAATCTTCAATAGGTTGTGTGGGTTTTTTCCCCATTAAAACCCCACGGCTACCATGAAAAGTTGAATGATTTACATGTGAATAACTCTATTATAAAGGCCTGTTGGCTTAAACGCTCGGACACCTATTTACTTATTTTCGACATAGATCCATCGTGCCAAGGCTCATCAAAATCGATGTCTACTACACCCTGTTCTCCCATTGTAAGTGAGTACTAATCGTATTAGAATTAATACGATCGCATTCAGATTACTTACCTCTCAGTGCTTCTGAAAATGATTGAGAGCATAAGGACTATTGCAGCGATGCCCCGATGGGCGGTCCGAGAGCACCGCATCTTCCAAAGCTCGCGTGGAAGGGGGCGCTCGAAACCGATGAAGTTGCGGGCATGTAACGGATGGGGAAAACTCTAGTAGTGTGCGTGTAGGCTCGTACCCGTATCCAAACGGCTTGAAATCAGCCTATAACTACAACTCAAATCAATTTAATCGACATGAAATCAGCATGTAACCACAAATCAAACGCGATGGTTGCTCGTGCTCTGCGACCACCCATCGGAGCAACGCTGTCTAGTAGAAGCCCGAATGCTATTGATTTTAACTTACAATGAGTAGTGATTGTATACTAACTAACCTTTTAACTAGATATAGAGCACTTTGTGTTTTAGCACAGAAACATAAATAAATACTCGACAGCTTTTTTCTCATGATGTAAGGTACTCTTACCCTTTTTTTTATTATTTATTCGTCGAAGGTTGCATCAACATCATAGATTATTAACGACCACGTTTGAGTTACATGAGGTGAATTGTATAAATTGGATACTTAATCGTACTTAATTTACTTGTCTCACTTTACATTTACATTTTGGTATATATTATTATATATTATTACAATGGAGTTACAATCATTTTTTATTTTTTCAATTTATATAAGATATAAAATGAATTGTTTCCTGAAATATTGAATTTGTTTCGGCTTGATTGTGAAGAAGAACATTCAAACAAAAAGCGTTTAAGGGGTTACTTCCACCTAGAGGTCCAGAAAAAGCATACAAGTTCAGGAATTTTTTGGGGGAAAAGTATAAGTGAAAATCATACACACTGTTTTTCTACTAAAAGATATATCTTTTAACTATATTATTCTAAATCTTCATGAGATATTATTATTAAATAAATGAGATATCTGCTTGGACGTGAGTCATGTTTTTTTTAAGCATTAGCTAGTGGAAATTCCCTAGGCCAAACGATGCATCTGGAAGAAAAAATTCAAATAGATTTTAAAAATAAATAACTTTCAGAAGTACCTGACGTTCTCATATTTTTAAATTTTGCTTTCGATTTTGCAATAATGGAAATGCTTGCAACCTTCTTGAAAAAAAGAAAAAAAATTTCCACGAAATTTCAACTTCAAATGGTCGCCCATTTTTAGCAAAATACAATATTAAAATTCGGAGAACGTCAGGTACTTCTGTAAGTTATTTATTTTTAAAATCTATTTGAATTTTTGCTTCCAGTTGCATCGTTTGGCCTAGGAAATTTCCACCAGCTAATGCTTAAAAAAAAAACACGACACATCTAAGCCGATATCTCCTTTAGTTAATAATAATATCTCATGAAAATTTAGAATAATATAGTTAAAAGATGTACCGTAAACTAGGGGAACATTGGCAGTACGGGGTAACATTGGCATCTACTTAACATCTATTAAAGAGGAAGAGGAAAAAAAAAGCATTGTCACATTTGTAGTACAATCACAAACGATGCAATGTTATAATAGGATACCTAAACCAAATTTAAAAATATTAATTAAAAAAATTAAAAAATAAAAAAATAAAATAGAGTGCATTGAACATGAAAAGAAACAAATTTAAGTATTACTGTACGTTCAGATGTGGCAAAACTTTAGCTGTTAATGCTATTTATATGATGTGCTAATGTTACCCGGTTACAGGGTAACATTGGCAGATATTTAATATGTATTAAAGAAGGATAAGGACAAAAATTTTATGCATTTTTACACTTGTAATGCATTCACAAAGGATGCAATGTTATGATAGGATACTTAAAGCAAATGTAAAAATGTTAATTTTTATATTATTTAGCAAAATATTCCGAAAGCATGCCAATGTTCTCCCAGTTTACGGTATCTTTTAGTAGAAAAACATTGTGTATGATTTTCCCCCCAAAAACATTCCTGAACTCGTATGCTTTTTCCCGACCTCTAGGTGGATGTAACCCCTTAACCGTGAAGAGGACTGTGCAATGGGTACACATCTTAGATTGGCCTTTTGTTATTAAATATTCGTGGGACAATTTACTATGACCGATTCTCAGACCAATGAGAATTACTTAACTTCTTTAGTCTTTGAGATATGGTTGCGGGTTTTTAAATATATTATTTTTAACATCAGAAAGTTATTGTGGTCTCGATTAAATCCATTTGACGTTCCAGTATTCTTTGTTCCTCTTATATAAATACTTTTTACGCCCTTATGTAAAAGTGGGAGGTTTTGGTAAAAGCCTTTTGTAACATCTTTTGCAGCTTCATCTACATAGTCGATTCCCTTATTAGTATGAGACCCTTACTCTTGCAATTAAATTCTTCAATAGTTTCTGATCGTGTCCCGATACTGTGTATATCCCTGGATTTAAAGTTCAGCAAACTTGAGTGTATATGTGCTGAAGCAAAAGTTAAATTGTCCTTGCGAGTTGCCCTGTTAGAGAAAGTTTTCTTGGGTTGCACCAAGTTTTTGAAAGAATTTATGTAGATAGGCTTGAGCTATTTTTTATTAGTCGAGTTCTAAGAAGGATGTGTATTAATCGGTGATTCATCGAAACGTTCGTGGGAGGAGCACAGCATTTTGCCGAGGATGAAGGGAGCCAGTTGAAAAATTCAAACACTCGATGCAGGTAAAGTCCTCACGTACCGTTAGTAAAGGCGTTGGTTAGCGGCACGTGTTGACTTGGCGATTTCCCTGGAGGCCTTCCTGACTATTGGAACAAACAATAATCAGAAGTGGAGACGGAACAAAATTACCACGATAAAGCAGGATGAGATACGACGATCTTAAAAAATGGACCAAAAAGTTTGACAAAATTGTTTCGACTGGCATCGTTACTAATCAAATTTGCCAACTGTGATTTAATCGATCCCCCCGTTCGTCGATGTATTTTCTGGTTCGTTTAATTACGCCCTTTTAATCTCTTTAAAAGCTCATTTCCAACTTGTTAAAGCAAAGGGAACTTAATCGAGCTTAAGTCGTTGAAGGGCATTGCGTTACGCGGGCGAAGTAGTTGCTGGCCGTAATAAAACGTACAGAAGCTCAAGTAGTCTGTGTTTGAAGCGCGTTCCAAGAAGAACAAGCATTTTCGTCGTTTTAGGTTTTCAGCATTGTTAAATTCGTTAAACTCCCGACGCCACTTTAATTACTCGTCAGCGAGAATCTGTGAAACGCCGCTCTATTAAAGTCGAAAACGAAAATGGAAAGGACGCTCGCAGCGAGTTGAGAGCCGGTAGCAATGCGTTTCCATATCGGTGCTTAACTCATTAATTAACGAAACAATGGGAACTATCGAATCTTTTTTTTTTACTTTTCCACGGTCTTACAATGGCTGCAAGTTGAATGTCTTTTTCCGTTTAATTCGTCGTGAGCCGAGACGTGATTCAGAACGCTTTATTCGTCGTTCGCTACAACGTCAAGTGGATATCAAATATTTCCGTGGGCCGTGCTCTTGTTCGAACGGTACAAGTCAAGAATTAATGGCTCGTGTATCGTTCTTATTCCGGGTTCATTTAACTTCCAATGTGTTTCCAACGAAGTGAAATAGCATGGAACGAGCCCGAACCGATGGAAATCACGTAATAGCCTTCAACGAACAGTGTAATTTACCGTTAGAGAATGAAGTGCCTTCCGTTATTGAACCGTCCGTACCTTCGCCGCGTTTCAGGGTTGAATTACGAAGGATAAATGTTTCTCTAAACGTTCGTGACAACAAGCTGTCGATAAAAGGGGTAGTAGTGCTCTAGATAATCTTTGTTGAACAGCGCTAGAATCAAATTGTTGCGGATCACGAGTTCAAATCAATTATAAAGTACGGAGAATAGTTCGCTGATTAGTCGCGTGCAAAAATACATTCAAATATCGACACCCGAATACCATTAGATTCAGCGGAGGTCCTTTTTAAGATATGCAGTTGAACTCTGCCGTGTTAATGGTACCTACATTCTCGTGTAATCCCTTAAAAAATTTAGGATTTTATTTAAAGAAAACTGTAATACATAGGGTAAAAAGTCTTTTTGGTATTCATTTATATATTTTTTAAGATGCTAAAAAGAAATTTTGATTGTTTCTTTTCCGATGTAATCTTGAATAAATAGCTGTAACTCTGACGGTGAAAACAACACGGTGTTCATAATATAGCAAGATAATTTCGTCTGAAACCATAAAAGAATTTTAAAAATAATTAAAACCGACTTTAAAAAAATAAAAACTAATTTTTTCCCTTATATAATCTACGGCTCTCATATATTTTAAGTTGGCGCCAGATTTACACAGTGCAAATGATGCGGCGCCGACTTAAAAAATATGAGAGTCGTAGATTAAATAAGGGAAAAAATTGTCTTTTACTTTTTAGTGCACTTTTATTTCCTTGAAGTCGGTTTTAATTTTTTTTTAATTTTTTTATTTTTAAGTTTTTAGCTTTATATATATTAACACAACATGCTGAGGAGACATGCGCGTACGTACATAAAATAATAATAATCAGGTGACAATAGTCTTTATTATTAACCAGAACTGGCAAAATATTGGGCCAATGTTGATGCAGTGTAGGATGGGGCCACCGGGGCATCGCCTCCGTTCGAATAAAAAAAAGATCATCAAAATCGGTCCATATGCTGGGGAGTTATGTGGGGCAAAAAGTACAAAAAAAAATACATACGAGTCGAATCTATAATCTCCTCCATTTTGAAGTCGGTTAAAAAATCGAAAGTTTTTCTTAAAAATAATGAAAAATAATGAAAATTCGATGAATGGTACATGTTTTAATTTACCGGTTTTGGGAGCCTTCTATTAGTTACATTTGCTTTGTTACAACAGAAAAAAATGTTGAAATCTCCCGCGAAGCACAAGAAATCGGCAGTATTAATGTAGAATATCTAAGCACAAATGAAACGATAGCCAATGTATTAACTAAGTTGTTGTCAAAGGTTAAGCATCGAAAATGGGTCGTGTCACTAAATCTAATGAATTGATTTGTTCATTTATTGACGCGCGGATAAGGGGAGTGTTGAAATTCGCGCCGGAAATCGGTATCCCCGCGGCAATGAAAGCGGCACTTGTATGGCAACTGAGGTGATCTCCGGGCCATTGCGATCAAGATTGTGAGAAAGTGGGGATTGTATTACAAAAGTTTAAAATGGATTATACCTATAGCGTGCAATTTTGTATTGTCGCATCAGTGTTAATATAATATTGACGATAAATTTTGACAGCTACATTTGTTTATTAGTCAGACTTTTCATACCTGCATAATAAAGTACTTTCGGACATGGTTTCATATAAACTTTTTTCATCTATTTGATCTCCTGAACGTACTGTAGTAATTTAATTCCAACTTTCTTGCAACGCTCTGTGTGCTACTTATTTAAATAAGTTTAAACTGATCACATTATCTGATAACTACATAATATCATAATTCTATAAGGCGTGATACTTTTGCAGCCCCAGCTTTCTGTCTTCGCAGAAGAAAAATCTTTTCTTTCCTCCTACTGCATTGCTACCGCCAAAGAATTCCAGCGCGTTATCACAGCGATACGTCATCCAACAATTCTGCAGTTTGCGTTGGGCCCCCTTCATAAAATGTTGGTCCAGGTAGTGGCATGTTCTTGCATTGGGAAGTGGAGAGGGACGCTTGATCCGAACGGAAATGGATCGTCACGAACCATGTAAAACGGAAGGTTACGAATTGTACCCGGAGTACAATTGAAAAGTGCTGACCACTCAGCCTCGATGGATTTCCTTTTGTCGCGTGTTTCCGATTTTACCAACACCGCGGACCGTGACACCAGGATTAAATTTCCATTCGATCATCCTCGTACGCGTGTATACACGTTCTCGCATGACTATCGACGACAGTTGTACGTTTTTGGTACATGTTTCTCGATTCTGTGAAGCTGGGAAAGAATGAAATAGTTTGTTTCTAGAGAGGACACAGTCCACTGAAATTATTGGGGCCATGAGACGATGGCTTTGATCATTGCAATCATAGATATTCCACAGTAGGTGCAACCTGAAGTCTCTGGAAGGACCATTCATCTATAGCCTTGGGAAATTAATTGTTTCTTAATGCGTTTATTTTATTCTTTTCCCATCAAACCGTTCTACAAACCACTGAGTAACATTTCTCTTCGTTATCCTCAAAAGTTCACCAATGGAATATAATCCTCCAAGAGTCAACCCCTACCTGTACCTACTTTACAAGTTCTCCTGAAAACGTGGTGCAGCCTAAAAAATTTCGCAGGATTCACATGCTTGAAGATTCTCAACATCGTCTAAGATCCTCTTGCTCCTAAGATAAGTCACTCTTACTCGAGTAAAACTCCCTAAGTTATTCTCACTTTGAAGTTTAATTCACACTGCGAAGGCTTCGCTGAGCACAGTCTTGAATATTGCTCAGCAGGTCTGAACTCTCTTGAACTATCCAGTTATAGTCACAGACAACTATTTGACTTTTACTCTTTTTATTTAACTACAGCAACGCAGTAGTAATTGGAGACTTTGCTGCAAGGAGGCAGCTGAAATTAAGTTATAGGTAACACTAAAGATAAAAAAAATCTGAATAGTTTGGTGCAAGAAAGAGATAGTTAGAGGATGCAAGTTATAAGAGCAAGTTACAGTCGAACCTCGATAACTCGAAAACTTCTATAAGTCGAAAATTTTCTTCATTCCCTTCCGCTCCGCTGTAAACACCTCTACAACTCCAAATAAAACTTCCTTAATTCGAACTATATTTTGCATGTTAAATTATGTAACTCGAATTTAGAAGAACTCCGACCTCTACAAATCGAAGTTTACTTGTACATGCATATGTATTACGAAATTTCGTAGAAAGATCTCAAAATATTGAGGAAAATGTTTTCTCTACATTATTCACGATTGAAAATGCTATTGAATACACTGAAAGCAACAAAGCAAAATTACAATTTTTTTTAATATGTAATAAAGAGTAATATTTCGAGCATAAAATGTGTCATAATTATTTTTATATATGTAGGTATATATGTAGTACATAAGTTGTAGGTATACAATAAACAATTGACCTTTGAAACTTGAATTTGTCTTGTTTTACAGCTTCACAAGTCGAAAAAAAAAAACAGCCGTACAAAGCCTCTATAAGTCGATTTTTCGTTTGTTGAACCTCTCTTACTCGAAAACTCGATAAACCGAAACCTCTATAATTCGAAGATTTTTTCCCTTCCCTTGAGATTCAAGTTATCGAGGTTCGAGTGTATAAGGTTGTTAGTACTTGCACCCTATCTGGATTTGGTGGAAGAAGGAGCTCTATTTGAAAATTCATCGTGTCACACATTGCGTCGAAGTATATGGGCGTTCGGGACAAACCTTATAACTTCTGAAATAATCAGTATTCGACCTAAATACTCTAATACTTTTTTAAAGAGAATATAAAGATGCATCGATTGGCATATAATAAAATATACAGTTTCATTAAAAACATTGAGGTGATCTTGATTTTTTATCGAATAAAAAGTTTTTTATCGATATTTACTTTTGCAATTTGTTGTCAACTGAACACTGACTAACTTTTGTTGGAAACATTTTTTTATCAAATTATTTGTATCACGTGCATTTGAAGTTAGAATATTTTCATTAAAATATATTTTAAATATATAAGCTTCCCTCAAATCGTTGTCAATCATTTCCGGACACTCTTTTATATTTAAAAGTATCAAAATGTGGTCATAAATTCCATCAATTTTTTTGCTTTGGTCTAAAGAAATCCACTTTTCAAAAATATTAAAAATCTTGATCCGCACACTTTTTTCTAAAAAAATATTATTTCTCAAATAATCGCAGGTAGTAGGAGATAAGGGCGTCATTTTCATAAAGTATAAAGTTAGACGAACCAAATATAAAAAAATCACACATACGTTTTGTTACGTATTTTTTAAAAAGTTGGTTGAAATAAAATTTTCATTCTCGGGACTAAGAAGTTTTCTAATGATCATTAAGGCCACAAGCCTAACAATAATTTTGAAGCACACATACCCATAATACTAGAATCCATGGTTAATAAAGTGAGTCAAAATTATTCAATATTCTTAAGGTCTAAATTATTTATTTAAAAAAAAACGACTGCGAGTACGTTTTAAAATAATAAATAATAATAAAAAAAGTAAAATGATAAAAACAAGTCCATACTGTAGGGAAGTTAGAATCAGAATTGATCTTCATACATGGTAATCCAATAGTTAGAATTTTAAAAGGGAGGTTTATTAGAAAAAATATGTATTTTGATTGCAGTCGGGTGCCAAATGAACTGTCCAAATATTTCTGTATAAAGCCGGGTCCACATTTGTTACCGCACCCTGTTCTGTTACCGCGACCTGTTACGTATGCATCTAACGATGTTCTGTTACTGCATACTGTGACTCGTCACTTGGTTCGGTCGTTCCAATTAATATCTTGGAATCGTCCGATATTATCAGACGTAGTCTACACTTGTTATCACGACCGGTCAGATAGGTAACAGGTCGCGGTAACAAATGTGGACCCGGCTTTATAAAGTAAATTCTCGTTATAGGTTGCATGTTCGAGGCTGGCGGTTAACATACAACGAATTGCGTCCACTATTCTGAGCTATATTATAAATTTGGCACCCGACTGCAATCAAAATACACATTTTTTCTAATAAACCTGCCTTTAAAAATTGTAACTATTGGATTACCATGTATGAAGATCAATTCTGATTCTAATTTCCCTACAGTATGGACTTGTTTTTATCATTTTAGTTTTTTTTTTAATTATTTATTATTTTAAAACATACTCGCAGTCGGTTTTTTTTAAATAAATAACTTTTTTATTTTCTTTCTGGTAGTAACAAATATTTATTTTTATTCCAATGCTATTCTAGAGGTGTATCAATATTTGAATAAGCTACAGTAAAATTGCACAGCGCCAAAATCGTTGTCGTCCAACCGACCGACAAACAGTACGCACTAGTGACAAGCCCGTTTCTACCATGCGTTGTACGCCTGTCGACTATCCCCACCATTTCATGGAATCCTTCGGACGAGAGTGAGAGAATCCGGGAACGAGCGAGAGGGAACGAAAGAGCCGAAGGCAACTTCGTGTCGACTCCGAGTCGAGCCGCCAATGCCGCGAGTGCGAAAACCCAAGAGCGAGTGAGAGGGAACGAAAGAGTCGACACGAAGTTGCCGTCTGCTACGAAAGAGAGAAAACATGATACCCTGTCTTGCTTCGTCGTTCACGTGCATACATTTTATGTAGTTGCACACGTGGGTCGAGCTCGATTTTAATTCTATATAGCCTATGTCACTCATAGTGTTAAGACGAATCTAATGCTACCTCATTTGTCAAAATCGGTCCAGCCGTTGAAGCTCTAGCAGGGAACATAGAGAAATGTGAATGATGCAAACATGACAGTTAAACACATTACCCTCCTTTTTGGCTGCGCCGCAGTCGGGTAATAAAAAAAAGAAAGTAACTCTACCGCGTATGAATTGCGAGTGACGCTTGAAGTAATTAGTGTCCACGTTAAGATGGTAAATAGCATCGTAAACAACTACGGTGACCTAGCAACTATAACCAAACTCGATTCCTGAACATCTTGATGTAAATATTACATGATAAATATCACCCTACAGAATATTTGATTTTTCAATTTTTGTCCACGTATCAACGCACTGTGTGTGTCATAGAGAAAATATATTTTTGATTAGTAACAGTGATAAATGCTGTGTTAATATTTATATTTTAATTGGATAAAACTTTGAACATATGTCGAAAAATATTTTGTTAACACTACTTTTCTTTGTCACTGTTTTCTTTTATTTCTCCACAAGTTAATGCATTTGGAGCTGCCCTTTTCTTGCAGCAAGGGCTTAATTGAAGGGTTGGATGCAATAAGGGGACTAGCGCTCGAAAATGCGAAAAAGTATTGTCCAAACGCTAAGAAATATTGGAAAATTAAATGTTGTTAGACTGTATTTTAAAAAATATAATGTTATAAAGCTCGTCACGACACACATTTTTTCTATTTATAGTTTTTTTTATCGAATCATTAGTATTCGAGATAAAAATTATAAACAAAAAAAATTTCTACGACCAAAATCATTATTTCTTTAAACATAAATTGCGATAACTTGAGTAAATATTAACGGATCGTTATGAGACTTGAAACATAAAACTGAGAA
Source organism: Andrena camellia (assembly GCA_029448645.1). Taxonomy (NCBI): domain Eukaryota; kingdom Metazoa; phylum Arthropoda; class Insecta; order Hymenoptera; family Andrenidae; genus Andrena; species Andrena camellia. The sequence goes on from CM055678.1 coordinate 10,300,037, forward strand.
AACTCTACCGAAGCCGTAAAATGTATGCACAAAACCCTTATGTTAAAAAATGTAATAATATTTAATTTAAAAGTAATACTGGACATAACTCATGTCTTTCAACGTTCGCCGTTAAAAAGTATCGAGGGAATTTTGAGATACATATAACTTGCAGCGACAAAGTTGTTCCTTAATATACAAGGAAGTTTTTCACCAATTTTCACACTGATTAATAAATAATTGTAGAAGATATGACGATATATATAATTCTCGCTCGACGCCAACTGTCAACGCGAGTGCTAAAACTGCTAAGTAGCGCATTATACGCGGCTGCTGACTGTTGGTGGCGCGCGACATTTATATACATTGTCATATCTTCTACAATTATTTATTAATCAGTGTGAAAATTGGTGAAAAACTTCCTTGTATATTAAGGAACAACTTTGTCGCTGCAAGTTATATGTATCTCAAAATTCCCTCGATACTTTTTAACGGCGAACGTTGAAAGACATGGGTTATGTCCAGTATTACTTTTAAATTAAATATTATTACATTTTTTAACATAAGGGTTTTGTGCATACATTTTACGGCTTCGGTAGAGTTTTCTGAGTTTTATGTTTCAAGTCTCATAACGATCCGTTAATATTTACTCAAGTTATCGCAATTTATGTTTAAAGAAATAATGATTTTGGTCGAAGAAATTTTTTTTGTTTATAATTTTTATCTCGAATACTAATGATTCGATAAAAAAAACTGTAAATAGAAAAAATGTGTGTCGTGACGAGCTTTATAACATTATATTTTTTAAAATACAGTTTAACAACATTTAATTTTCCAATATTTCTTAGCGTTTGGACAATACTTTTTCGCATTTTCGAGCGCTAGTCTCCTTATTGCATCCAACCCTTCAATTGATGATGAGACAAACTGCGTGCACCAAAACAACTGAATCCACTTCTTCTATATAATTAAATTACAAATCTGATTGCTTCATGTAGCACACTGAGTTGACATCTGACTATTTCTGCATAAACAGCTTGAAGACCAAACTAATTATTATAATATTTGAATTTGAACTGACGTCTGAACTGTTTGATTATTGTTAACCTGATTTACTTCACCCTGAGTGACTAACTTGTGACTTCAAACTCAACTAATTATTGCAAATAAAGTTATGGCTACCTAAATATTGATTGTCTGCTACCCGACGGCTGATAGACTCATCACAATGGCAGAGGGCAACACGATCGTACTTCTGCTCTGGCCTTAGAACATTGTTCCTGGCGGGTGGGTACAACTATAGCCGTTCTACTTTCGGTAACCAGAACTTTCGTAACAACGCGGAATTTCCTCCAGACTCCAAGTTCTCCATCTGGCACGTTGATCTCTGAGAATCGTTACAATACCTAACCTGCCCTTTGAGCACTCCTGGGGTTTATGACACGTCTGCTTACTGTTGAGAGCGTGAGTATCGAAAACTCTAGCACATCTTATTGTTCGATGATCAGCTTCCTGTTAACTTTCGTTAATCACTAACGTAAGTCATCTTCTTGATAAGGGCCGTTTGAAACAACCTGCGACATTTTCCACTCTAAAGTATAAATTCCAACAGAAACAGAAGTAATAACCCTGTTGCTAAGGGCTATATGGTAATTTTCTCATAATGTAGTAAAAAAGCGATTAACAAACTTTTATTTGTGCTGAATGGGCAACATAGAACGACAACAAATATTTTGGAAATAATTTTTTTTCATTGCAAAACCAACCACCTTGAGTTTCCTAAATAGAACCATACTTCAACCGTAATTAACACGTTTATTCATAATAATGTTAATTTACAATAGTGGAATTTTCTCATGTATCACTTAAACAAATCGATTTTTTTTTAAATCTGATTAGGTAGTTGGATTCTTTATAAAAGAATACACAACTTTGCTGGTCAAACCATTTTTCAACCTCTAATAGTTTTTGAGATATTCGACCGAATAGGTTCCTCACTTCTTTTTGTTTTCATACCATTAACATGGATGATGGCACCGCCGATTTTATTTACATCAGGTAAACGCACGTAAATTATAAACTAAAATATGTTATTTCAAGAAACCAACAAACGGCCCGCGAGTGTGTTATAAAACCCTGCAAGCAGCTGGCGCAGACAAAATCTTTATACAGCCTTTCTGCTGTGTAGAAAGTGATTCTCGGGAAGGGATTCTGTAAGTCACGGCTCTTCGAATGTAATCTTCATTGGCAATAGCTGTATCCCGAGCGTGGCTTCTCCACAGATAAGCGAGCTAACGTGTCCCGGTGATTATGGCAATTACATTTAGCCGGCAACGTTGTGGCTCCTTATCTCGTGAATGCCTGAACTTCTCCATGGAAAGTAGGAGAACACTAAAATCCATCAAGCCCCTGATACGTTCGGCGTATGGCTCGCGGTTTCAGGACACGGTGGGGCAGGAAAAACAGTCCCTTGTAACGAAGAATTAATGCTCCTTCGCGCTCAAAGGTTGCGCAAAAGCAATGTCCACCTTTTCACCGACGGAACCTAGGAGACGGAAATTAATTTAAATCCCGTTGACGATGTTCCATCAAGCTCAACGACCCATCGTATTTTCACAGTGAACTGTTAACGTTCGTGTTTCATTCTCCGATCGAAGAACCTCGCCCTACGAACCTTTTTGTAATCAGCCTTTGCCCCTTTCACCGTAAAACCTGTAACAAAGCGAAACGTATTATTTCTCTCTTTCTCTCTCTCTCTCTCTCTCTCTCTCTCTCTCTCCCTCTCTCTCTTTCTGTCTTTCAATCTCCGTCATAGTATTTATCCGTTCATTGGTCCCCTATCTACTCTCCTTTCACGTCTCCTCTCTGTGCAATCTCTACAGACAAGGTACAATTCCGTTATTAAACAAGTCGAGTTACTCTAGATAATTTAGTTTCCCCTTTGACGACGAATCGATATGCCTCTACTTTGAACGTACGGTCATCATGCACGAACGAACGCAACAGTCGTAATGCCCGTGTTCGGTTCCCGATATTTATTTCATTATTTTCCTAAAACGTATTTAATTTAAGCATATTTCTTTCTGCTTAAGGGGGGCCACCCTCGATAGCCCTAAAACAGGCCTTTTTTCAAACGCAAATTGTAAAGTGATAAATAACAGTAGAGACAAGGTTTTTTCCTAGTTTTAATCGCTATTCTATGAGCTTTAACACAAAATAAGAAAAGTCTAAATATCTCTATGTACAAAACAGTTGTGAGTAAAAACGTAAAGGCGTGTGCGCGGTGCACCGTTCGATGGTGTACATAAAATTTCGAAAACCGCTCCAATGATTTGGATGAAAATTTAACGAGACATGCAGAAAACCATTCCCTAAGATGGGTCGGAAGTAGAATTTCGAGATGAATTCTTAAAAAAAAGATAAAAAATATTTTTCATACAAGAAATCGATAAAATCGTATTTTTCAACATAAACATTGTATTATTTTTTTTTTTCTAAAATCTGCTCCCGACACATCTTAGGGAATGGTTTTCTGCATGTCTCATTAAATTTTCATCCAAATCATTGGAGCGGTTTTCGAGATTTTATGTACACCATCAAACGGTTCACCGCGCACACGCCTTTACGTTTTTACTCACAACTTTTATGTACATAGAGATATTTAGACTTTTCTTTTTTTATGTTAAAGCTCATAGAATGACGATTAAAACTAGAGGAAAACCTTGTCTCTACTGTTATTTATCACTTTACAATTTGCGTTTGAAAAAAGGCCTGTTTTAGGGCTATCGAGGGTGACCTACCCCTTTAAATGTAATACATTTTTCGATATACCCTCCATTGTAATAGCGAGCGAAAAATTCACGTACTTATTATTTTGATAGCCTGGTTTTAATTTCAACATTTCACCTTGATAACAAACTGGATAATTAAACTTCAGGAAAGTTTGATTGGTTCCAAGTCAATTAATAAATTCACACAACACAATAGTGGTAGCAAAAATGTTTGCACAATACTTGAGCTTATTATTCCTGCCTGGTGAATGTTTAAACCTTCAATTAAATCTTAAATATAATTTATATCAAAACAACTATCTAATCTTTAATTTTCAATTAAATTTAATATAAATTTAATTTTTAAACCTTCAATTAAATCATAAATATAATATATATCAAAATAATTATCTAATCTTTAATTTTCAGTTAAATTTAATATAAAATTATTTCATTCTTAAACCTCCAATTAAATCTTAAATATAATTTATAAGACTTTCCTGTCCAAGGTGTTCGCTGTCCTGAGAGATTGGTTACCTCTAACGTTCTGTGACGTTTTGTGAAATCAACGAATGTCAACGGATTATGTTCTACCACCCAATAAGAAATGGCATTTTCCAGGTTCATGATATGTCCCTCCACTCTAGAAAATTCTGCTCTAAGTATTCCACTGTATTCAAATGAAAAGAATTATCACTCTTGATGGTGACTTCCAAGGATTTGTTTACATATAGTGACCTGTCCAGTGAATGAACACTTAAGCTGCGTGTCTGTTAAAATTAGTATTCAAAAGTCGTTATTTAATCCCCTGAATAATGTTATTGCTATAAGCAAGCTGTTTTATTACTAAACTCAGACATCCCGGAACACAATTCTAGCAATGTTTAATAGTCACAACTCTAATTAGAAATTTGGCAGAGGATTAAATAAAAAATGGGCCAATGACCAGTGAATGAACATAAATTTCTAATGAATGAACAGAGGTACCCCAGTGAATGAACGGGATAATAACAGTGGTTAGGTTTCCAATGTATTTAGACCAGGGCTGAGCAACTTGTTCGCCGCCGCGGGTCGCACAGTCCCCACTACCAGTCAGCCGGTTCCCCCACCATCAGCAGCTACATGCGGCCCGCGAGCCACCAGTACAGTGAGTGTAGTGTAGGAGTTAAAAAGAGTATGGTGGGGGTCGTTCTCCTGTGGCCCAGCAGAGCAGGCAAGTCGGGGAACAGGCCGCATGCGGCCCATGGGCCGCGGGTTGCCCAGCCCTGATTTAGACGATTTTTTGTATAAATAATTTTTCATTCTCCAATTGCAATAATATTTTTGATTTGATACTTTACTTAGAATTAGTCTTATAAGATCATAATCATGCATAGCTGAAATTTATCTTCTGGGGTGAGTTAACTTAATCTCCACACTGGCGGCGAAAGTGTCAAGAGAAAAAAAGACCGGGTAAGTTGTTCAGTCATTGGTAAAGTAAGAAATGTCTGCGTTTGCCAGTGAATGAACGGCCGTGAGGTCGACTGTTGAATGAACGGAATTAATGCCGTATAAGTTATAAGTAAAAGAAAAACGCTTTTGCGAGACGTCTGTGGGTGTCCACTCTAAATTTCGGTGTAAGTTTCAACGTGAAATGAGCGCGACAGGCGTTAATTTTTCATATTACATGAGCAACGTTCATTCACTGGACTTAATTCTGTTTTTGCACGGATTTTTTTACACGATTTTGGTTTTGATATGATAGTGGCTACACTTGTATACTTACCTACCCATAGGTTTATGTATTAGGGATATGGTAGGTGGGGCCTCCAAAAACCGAAAGTTGCGCGTGGCTCAAGTTTTTGGGCATTCCGTTTTAACCGCAAGATGCGGTACTATACTGTTCCGTGTGTTACGTGAGGGCGTTAATTTTTAAGCGACCGAGCGGTTGAGTCTAATTTTCTCACGCAACGCTTAACGAATTAAACGGGATTGTTATAATTTTGACATAATCAGAGTTATGAAGCAAAAATCAGGATTTTCTTCGGGCACGGCTTTTGTCTGCAACCCATACAGGTTGCCCAATCAGGATGTGGTACTTTGGAGATACTGGTTTGAAACAAAATGAGACAGATTTATATAAAATTTACCATGTATTACAGAAATAAGCAAAAGGAAAATGAGCAGGTGGTACAAATGTGGGGAATTTACATGGGTTTATGTTACGATGAACAATGCAAAGGTTCAATTGCGGTGTGTAGAATTTTGCAATGTTTGGTTCGGTTTCGATGGTTACAATTGAGGGCTCGGCTGCAATAAGGGGACTAGCGCTAGAAAATGCGAAAAATCCGCGTTTTTAAATTTCAAAAACCGGTTTTATATGCTAGAATTAATATGCAGGAATGAATTAATTATTTAATTAGAAACGTTAACACTTTGACTTAACCCTCGTCAGGCGGCATAGGTACAATCGTAACTTTTGCGTTTTTAAATTGCGATAACTTTTTTTCGAGAAGCCGTGGAGGGCTGATGTTTCGTGACATCTCTAATTTTTTGGTCTAGATTATGCAGACCAAATTTCAGAAAAATATCTCTACCCCCTTCCGAGACAGAGGGTCGAGTCGAGGGTTGCATCAATAACAGCTGCATAGACACAATTACGTCCTCATACATTTTGTATGAAGATAATGCAATAAAAAAAGAACACGATTTTTTTTTTAATGATAATGTTATTTTATTATAAAAAAAGTAAAAAATAGATTATTTACATTATTAAAGAAAATTTAGGAAATTTTTTTTATTGATTTTCATTGAGACTAAATGTTATCCATTTATCGTACAAATTATACCGATAGAGAGAATATTCATATAATATATGTGAGGGTGCAATTGTGCCTCTGCCGCCTGTTAACGTTGTAAAATTGTGCCGCCTGACGAGGGTTAAAATCGCCTCGGACGCAAGCACATTGTAGTAGGTAACAGTTTACTCATTACTGTAAAACTAATCTTCATGAGTTCATATTTTCTGAAGAAAAATACTAAATGGAACACAGATTTATAATTTGGTACCACTGTAGAAGATTTATATTTTGTGCGGATTTTAGTTTATTTTTTTTCATTTGGTTTTGTATGCAGTCTATTTTATTGTGTTATATTTTTGTAGATCTATAAATATAAAATGAACTAAAAAATTGTACGGATTTAGTTAATTTAATTTTTATTTATTTGGTTTTGCATAGATACAGTGTATTTCATTTTGTTATATTTTTGTAATTCCACAAATATTAAGGAAACTGAACATTTTTAAAATAAGTACAAATATTTATTTACTATTTTAATTATATATTTATTGTGAAAATTCGAAAACCGGTCTAACCTTTTTTTCAGAAGTCGGTTTTTGTATAAACCCTAATTGTTGTCGACAATCTTGCATGGGAAAAATATGCCGTGGCGTGACAGGCTTCAAGCTGGATTAAATTATTACTATTGAGAACTTTGGTTCACAGATAATTGACAATTGATTGAGGGAAATTCCAATAACACGCGATGGTTGGATCAATTGTCAATATCTGTGAATTGACTATAGCGAAAACACAGTACGAATATTGCGGGATGAATTTGGAAAAAGTAGCCGGCACGTAACACGTGAACATATCATTATTGCATTACATTGAATCTAATATGGTAATTTTCAAAGTTCCACCAGAGCTTGCTACACAACCTCAAGCATCTGATTTTCCTGTTTTTTTTTACGACTTATTTGCACGTGCGTAGTGACAATCAGTCTTTCATTCAGACCTTTTCTCATAACTGACGCAGTCAGAAAAAAATTGGATTCGAGGTTTGACGATTTGTTTGTATGATTACGGTTTGGATACAATACTCCACTTTTTCATGTGCGCGGTATCTTTTTTGCACGAATTTTTCGGGAGTGTATCTATCGTATAAAAACAGAATTAAGTGTACATATATGCTGATTAAAATCTTGACAGTCATTGGGGATTATTTTATATTGTTTCTTCAAAACACTTATAACAAGTACAATCTTACATTTGTAATCTTGTGAACAATATTACTGTCACGGGTGATGTAAAATAATAAGCTCTCCACTAAACATGCTGACATTCCTTTGCACTGTAAATTCTATCTGTTGTTAGTAATATATTTTACTAGCTTTACTACTCAGCTTCGCCTGAAATTTAGATTCTGATTTTATGAAGAAAAAAAATTTTTATTTAATCTTTTGTGAAAATAGTCATATTCATCTGGATTAACTAAGGTCGAAGCCAGATATATTGGCTGGTGAGTTTCGCGAGGGGTATTCTCCCACCATACAGTTTGCCAGCCTCGGTACTCCTTTTCTCAACGTGTTCTGACTCGCTCTCGTTCCATCTCGCTCTCGCCTTCGCAGAACAAGAGTGAGCCAGAAGTGGTAGGGATGGTGCCAAGCTTCTGGCGTGTAGGCCAAACCAACCTGTCAGCGTAGGAATACACACATCAGAATAGGTGTGCGTTGGCTCCGAAAAAATTCAGGAGTTTTATTGGTCAGAATATTGATTCTTTCTCGATAGCTTCATCTCGTATTGGTCTACGCATAGATTCGTAACGCACACAACTATTACGCTAAGAATAAATAGCAGCCACACGATTACGTTCAGACGGAGCTGAGCAGCGTTCCCGTTACCCCACCATACCCTTCGGGAGCCTAGCAACTCCAACTGACAAATCCACGATCGTCAGATGGTGGTGGCTGATTTCTCCTCGATCGCTGTTCGCGAAAACGAATTCACCGGCCAATGTATCTGGCTCCGACCTTAGGCATAATGAGCTGGGACAAATTTCGTGACCCCAGAGTTTACCGTTCGAAAATTTTTAGGCGACAGACAAACACACAAACACTTGCTGCTTTATATATTAAAATGTATCCTTTTAATGAAAACTGTGCCTTCCATTTGTAAAGCACCCTGTTGTATCAATTATACTATAACATGGATTTGCTGTAAGATATCAGAAAGTGCATCACCACGATTGATTGTGTGTAAACCAGATTGCCTAACATATGAAATTTTGTGTCGTAATTATATTATACATCGACACTGCGAATAAAAATCATGGTATATGGGACAACTGTAATAGGGACATTCCATGCGAACTCGGACAAATTTCGGAGTAAGTTTTCGTAGATTGCTGAAATTTGAATTTGTTGTAGTCTTTAGTGATATTTAAACGTAACTTAAAGGATTTTTCAAAATTTTGAAAAATGTCGATTTTACAGCTGTTTGAAGTGAAGTGCTAACTTTTTTTCAATACATTATAGCTATGGAAGTAGTAAACGGATGGAGATGAGCTTTACGGTGGTTATAGAGAAGACATTGAAGTTTTAAGAAAAAATTATTTCAGTTTAAAAAAAGAAAAATTTGAACAATTTTTGTGCAATTATTTTAAACAAATGCAGGTTTTTAACATCGGGCGCGATTTTAAAAATCTGAAAAAAGGAGAATATAGTTCTTCTATCCTTCCCCTTGATGGACAAATTTTCAAAAATATGGACACTTTAAAATTGGCGAAATGAAAATTACTTGAATGTAACGCTGCGTCAAATCACACCGGCTCGACTGGCTGACAAGGGGACCTTCAGGTTTGGCAATTTTAGAAAATTTTTATACTTTGTGTACGTGAAGATCTTCATTTGGACATTAATTTCTCGAAGTAGTAAGACGCGCTTTTCAGTTAAATTCAAGAAAATCGGCTTTGAAAAATTCTGAGTTTCCCTATATGCGGGGTATTCCTCTAGCTATGGTCAATACTCTAAGGGATGATCATACAGCCAAAACTAAGACGAAAATCAAGAGTGACGAAATTGCGGTAAAGGCTTCGTTTTCGAGAAAATTGACTTCGAATCACACCTAAATACGCGTGCATCGTAGGCGCTGGAGGGGCACGCGCTTACGATGCACGCGTATTCAGGTAAGATTCAAAGTCAATTTTCTCGATAACGAAGCCTTTACCGCAATTTCGTCACTCTTGATTTTCGTCTTATTTTTGCCTGTATAATCACCTCCTAAAGTATTGACCATAGTTAGAGGAACACCCTGTACATAAGAGAACTCAGAATTTTTCAAAGTCGATTTTCTCGAATTTGGCTGAAAAGCGCGTCTTACTGCTTTGGGAAATTAATGTCAAAGTGAGAACCTTCACGTACACTAAGTATCAAAATTTTCTGAAATTGCCAAACCTGAAGGTCCCCTTGTGAGCCGTGCGGTACTCGCAGCGGCCAAGCGGCTATATCTGCTATTCTTATACAGTGTTCTCTAATATGGTAAGTATTTGTAAAAAACTGAAGAAGGAAAACTTTTACTGTTTTTTATACACAACATAATACGGTATTTTAATTTTTGGTGTTCGCAATATTTTCCTTGAAACGAGGGTGACCTTCAGTTTTTTAAATGGATTGCTATATATTTGATTACCCAATATGAAAGCGACTGTCAAGACAAATTCAACCATATGGTATACTATGACCCTCAAGGCTACACAAGGTTAGGAATCATTATTTAATGATTCTCATAGCTCCACCAATTCTATGTATAAAATCTAACTCAAACAAAATGTTAGAATTTTTTTAATTATTATTAAATCATTTAAAAGACGATTCTCTAATTGTCCTCGCCGTTATAGTTAACAAAGGACGGAGAGCAGAATCCTATTTAAATGCAGCCCTGTCTGTTTCATTGCTAATCTGCAGTCGCAGCCATCAAAGTAAAAAATTATCTATAATCGTCTTTTTAAAAAAGATTACAGTCTTATCTGCAGTCGCATCTCAAGATGTTTTTCGTCTTAAAGCAAATTACGTGAATGTTTTGAACGTGAAGTGTGCAATAGTCCTTCATAAACCAGTGCATGTTTGAGCGCGCTCCATCCGCAATGAGATAAGAGCTTTCCATTAAATATTTTATGACTTGGTAGTATTTCCTTTACGTTTGCAAGGAGTGGTTGTCGGTCTCTCTATCGTAATTTACGTGTTGTTATGAATTATGAGCAGGTCGTAATGATTTATTAATGTGACGATAAATGAAGTAAAAGAAATGCAGCAGACTTTACGAAAACAAGAGCCATCAAATACAAGTTCGATTTAAATTAGCGCATAGAACGTAAAGAAGTAGAATGTTAGCTTAATTAGACGAAATCGTTAATTGAAAAATAAGATGAGACTTCCTTGAAAACTATAGAGGAACATCGTGGCAGGAATGCTGTGTTGTTACACGTGAGCGAAGATAAAAATGCTGTGTTGTTACCATTCGCAGAGTGTTATTCATTTTTTATTACTAGATGCCATGTCCTGTTGAAAAACGAGGTAACACTCCATTTACTATTCATGAAAAAATACAAAAGAAATAGGAGATCCTGCAGTGCCTTTAATTCGTTACGAAGTTGTGCGATATTAATTTATAATCGTAAAAAAATGTAGTTTCCGTAAAAATGAGCTTAAAACACATTTATAAAAAACTTTTATATCTGAATTGTTCGCGAGAACCACTGGTTAAGACTGCCAGTGGCGCACTCAGGATTTCATTTTGGGGGGAGCCGAGTTGATGGGATAAAAATATTTTTAACGCAAATTCAATAAAATCCATTAGGTGATTATAAAAATTTATTTAAAGAATATAATCCAGTTTTCTTTTCTTTTTACAAAGCTCTTGAATTACTTCAGTCGTGGTCAAAATAATCTCCTTTTTCTTTGGGGGCACTAGGGCCCATTGGCTCCCCTCCTCTGGATGCGCAACAGAGGACTGCTGCTTTGAATTTTTACTTAAGGGGGGAACCTGGTGTAACTAGCTGAAAATCGAGGCATTTTTCCGGAATTTTTTTTAAAGAAAGTACTTAATCGATCCTTCTGAAACTTTCGGGATATTGTATTAACAGGTTAAGGTAGATAAAAAAAAAAATTTATTAAAAAAGAGCTACAAATAACAAAGTTATAAGGACTTATGCCCAGTCCGTTGGCGACGCAATTGGTCCACTGCGGGCAACGTAGCGTCTTTTGGTTTGATTTGAAACCAAAAATCGAACAATTTTCATTTAGTTTATGAGTGTACGGATGAATCGTATCAATTTATTTCTTAAAAGATGCAAAATTGAACAAATGGCGGCCTCTTGAAAAAAAAGGTCCCTCTTTCCAACGAAATTTTGCCTTAAATGTGTAAAAAAAGTTATTTATTTAAACAATATCATTATACCCATAGCTTAGATCTGTGCAGAAAATGTTCACAAATATCCATGCACAAGGCCAAGTCGATCGGTTGAATATTTTTGGAGTTACGTTGTCCGCAAATTGTAAAACTGTCGTTTCAAGAAAAACGCGTTTCAAGTTTTCTGGTAACCTGGCGCTCCGTAGCAAAACCGGCTATAGCAGCTTTAATTTTTCGAATTTCGTTTTGCGGCTTTGGGAACGTATTCTCGTAATGTTCAACTATTGATTTATGCAAAAAAAAAAAAATCGATTTCTTCAACCCGCTACACCAGGTTCCTCCCTTAATCTGACACACAATAAATATATGAACGGGGTGATATTACCTTTTCATATTCGTGAACGCTTACACTTGAAGAGGCACTAATGAGTGCTACCTTCCCGTACGCCCTACTATCACACATCCCATCTGATAATTGACCTAATAAAGGTTTGTTGTATATTGAAACTAATAAAGATAAAAAGAATTATTCATGAAATAAAGTAAACACATACCTGTACAAGAAAGCTACATTTCGAAAGGGATCTAGTGTCCAACGATGTTTCAAGTAGAAGGATAAACATTCAATAGAGCCCTGCGTAATAAACACACAAAGAACGACGGGGACATAGAAATTATAACAATAGAATACGCGGAATGATCATACATGCTACTTCAATTCCATTCATCTGAGCACGTAGAGATTTAAATCCAGCCGTGCGGCTGGCAGCACAGTCGTGTCTGTGCGATGCAGGTTAATGTAGAACAAATGTCGCTTTAACAATGTGGCTTCTAACAAGAACATATTAATAAACCCGGCTACAAAGGCAGGCACAGTAACTGGAGAATATATGAGAGTATAAGCAAGAATATATAAGGAACACATAGGTATGTTAAACAGAAAAAGAGTGAAGAAGGGGAACATAAAAAATTAATGAACAAAATAATTAAAAACTCCATAGGTACCAATTGTTGATATTTCCCGCCTAAAAAATTAAAAGTACACCAATCACACTAGTCTGAACGCTACTTATATATGTGAGTACGTACTAGTATTTCTTTGTGTTTTATTTTTAATTTTTTGGCCGCCTTATCTACTAATCGTAAGTGTTCTCCTCCCTCTAACAAAAAGTCATTTATTGCATGTATGTATACTCGTTGAGAAAAAAAGGTATGTCGTTTCACTTTCTTAATGATGCTTTTAATTTTGTTTAAAATATTGTGGCTTCGCATAATCATGACAGATACTATTATCGCGGGTGCTCGTTAAACAATAAATCAATATTTACCTGTTTCCTCGATTCTGAGGACAATTTAGATTTGAATCATTATGATGATGCATCTAATTACGTGATCAAACTATACCCACAGGGGTAGAACATTAATTCAGTTCACTTCGAATATCTCTGTTCCATGTAGCTGCTAATTTATTTCCTAAAAAATGTTGAAAGTCAGGAGAAACCTAATATATCACCACCTTTTCGTGGATACAGACACAACAGAGATTTCAAAAGAATATTCATTTTTTAAACGAAACCATATATTTTTATTACAGTAGGTATTCTTGCAGCTGGCAAGAAGAATGTCCTCCAAATTGTTGTAGATAAGAAAATTCCAGTCGTTAAATTTTATTACATGTAGAATTATTAAATTATTTGATTAATACATAAAATGTGTTAATAAACGAGTCTGGACTGGAGCCCTAGAAAATGACGTTTTCAGTGGAATCAGTAGCTTCAAAAATCCTTTAAAAATTATGCTCTTGCTTGAGGGACTGCTGAATAGATTTCCAAGAAATCATTTTTAAAAGCGATATACGGTTTCGTTTTAACAGAAATCTCGTTGAATTCATGGAAAACGCGAGGTTATAGAATAACAGGCCGTGTTGTACCTTTCAATCTTTACCTCCTCCATTTTTCCGACCTGTAACAGAACATGAGAGTGGCATCCGTTCTAATTGCATGATTCAATGCGGAACAACATGGCAAAATAAAAAAAAGGCAGAAACGGCACAATGCCGAAGCATTAATTAAACAGCAAATAAATTGGAACGTAATATGTATTTTTTGTCGGATGCAGCGGGAAACGTAAAATCGCGTTTCACGTTTAATCGAATTTTAAATTTGCAGAATAAATCCAATTTGCGACGAGCAGTATCATCGATGAAAGAGCATTGCGTAAGTGTACGCTCGCGCTCGTGCCTCCGCAAGGGCGAGGTGAATAGATTCACGGTCTGTTACATCGGAATTACTCTGCGCATTTCAATTCGGAACCACCAAGGGTCATCTAATCGTGAATAAGTCTCATTTACGTGTGTCAGCCGATAGACAAGTCGTATAAAAGGCGATTTTTGCTTTCATGCGTCAGCTTCGGATTATTCCCTTCAGAGGAAATTCGGTCGTAATAAACTCACAAACATCTTCTTCAATGAAGTAGTGCATTCGCCCGCGTGGCGTGTGGCCACAGAAATTAATTAAATGTATGCATGTGCATGAAAAAGCGCAATAAATATTTTAAAAAGCTTTCACAACTTTGTGTTTGTTGAAAACTTTTGATAATAGGTATGTCTGATTCAATTTTTAGTGAGCAATGCGGCTAAAATTCATCTCGCATTTCTGCAACAAACTACAGTGATATTAAATGGTTGGCTACATTGCAAATGGTTGAAATACAATTATTCAAATGGTAACTTGCTTTTGGAAACAAAACCATCCTCCAAACTTTCATCCCTTAGGTGTTATTTTCGAAATTATTCCGATAAACGCAGCTTTTGGCTGAAGTATTTTTCCTAGTGTAATATTGTCATAATATTATGAATATTATTTATATTATTCTGGAGCAATATTGATATTATGATGATGATATTGAGATAATATGATAATCACAATATTGTAATATTATTATCATATTATCAGAATATTGTTATCACAATATTATCATATTATTACCATAATATTGCCATAATATTATCATAAAATTGCTCCAGAATAATACCTATAAATAATATTCGTAAAATTATTATGAGTCTTTTTTAGTCATTTATGATCAAGATCTACAATTTGGAGAAAAAAGAAATAAAGACGATCCAACGATTTCGAAATTTCAATGTTTCGACTCCTGATACGAGTGGGTAGACTCGGGTAGAGTATTTTGTAAGATGTGGAAGTGCCATACTATTTGCACTGGTGGATTCAGGACACGAAAACAAAACTCAAAGTTGACGCACATATATGTCGGGTGTGACCTAGTTTTCCAATTGCGGCCTGTTCTTTATCCAAGAATTCTTTCTGTAAAAAAGAACAGCGCGGTTATTGAAATCCTTCGCTATCGCGTTAAACATGTTTCCCAACAAATCCGTGTAATACCCAGGCTTTTCAAAGCAGGTCGAGAAATCTACGGTGAAATGTGGTCAAGACAGTATTCTGGCTAAAGGCGGTCATTTTGAGGATTACCTCGTAAAAGTAGGCAAATATTTGTTGAAGTACGAAATACCCTTTTTTTTTTTTTTTTTATATATATATAAGAGTTTTTATTCAAGTGCAGATGTTTACATTATCACATTGCACAATTCTAGTGAATAATCTACGGCTTATACTATGAATGAATGATTGTCTAATCCCATATGCGACGCTCGCAATCAGATATGTTGTAATATTTCGCTAAATCACATATAATAACTTCGTCCTTATTACTTTCCCTCACTCGTGGTGGGTGACATATTGTGGTGTATTAACTTCCGGAAAACGAACTAGGCCGTTGTACAAAAACCGGAGCAATAATTTTTGCTGCCTCATCCATGTGGGCAATTTCTTAAAAAATAAAATACACTAAAAGAAACATTCATACTCCCAAGCACGCACGCATTCATCCAAGACTGCTGTTACGCCTTATTTCTATCTATATACACATCTATACAGGGTGTCCCAAAAATGCTGCGGGTCCTTAAAGG
Source organism: Andrena camellia (assembly GCA_029448645.1). NCBI lineage: Eukaryota > Metazoa > Arthropoda > Insecta > Hymenoptera > Andrenidae > Andrena > Andrena camellia. The sequence continues at coordinate 10,315,942 of CM055678.1, forward strand.
GTGTGATTCGGGGGGTGATTACAAACAACTTTTTCCTTTGCGAAAATGCTCTCCGAGGTTTCGTTAACGAGATATTAATAAAAAGCACCGACCAATCAGAGCGCGAGTCTGACGGCCGAGTTCCCGCGCCAGCGTGGCTACGAGCCGCGCTACGACTGCGAACGAACAACTCGGCATGCATCGAAGAAAATTGCATAGAATGGCAAATGAAAAAGACGGAACAAATAAAATCGAACATGTTGTCATGGTTTGTTCGTCATTTAAAGTGAATAATGAATAAAGGATAAATGGATGAAAATCACGTGTAACGTAAAAAGAGAAATACGCAGTTTTTTTTAGAAGATTCGAAAATAATAATTATTTGAAGTGGGAGGATAAGGAATACGTAAATTTCCTTGTGTTAATAACGTAGCCACGAAAAGGTAATGTAACAGGAAATTAACGAAAAGTGATAGTAGTTCGTTATTGTGATAAAAATCTGTAATTCAATAACGGCCAGCACTGTTGGTGATAACGAATAAGTCTGTTTAAAAAGCCCGATTAAATATTTTGGTACGGGAATTTTGAGAATTATCGCCGGAAATAAGCCATCGCTTGCGTTAAATTTAAAAATGAATGATCACCAATAAAGTAACTAAAACTCACCCTTGTTGGAAATTCACCAGCAGCTTGAAAATCTGTGTTATAGGGTCACTGAACCGATCCTGGTCATCGATGGACGAACTCAGTGCACAGCTGGTCCCAGGTATACGACACTACCCAAAGTTAAGGGTCACAATGTCAGGTGCGTCCACGTCAACGTACCGAGTATTCACTTCACTGCACTGCTACTAACACTGATCACTTAATTTATTTTTCATGGAACGTGTTGTTCCTACGTTATAAAAATTGGTGGAAATGAATTTTTACTTGGCGTTCGGAGCCGTGGGTATTCTCGCGTAAATTCTCACACTGCAGCACTTGCGTCCCCCTTGTTCGTGGGGTACACCCAGAACATCGCGTAATACTCTTGAGCAGAGAACATTTCTGCGACGTGATTACTAGCTGACTGACAGGATTTTTCCCAAGCAACTTCCTCTACCCCCAAGTAGTTTCTCTCGTTCCATTATGAGTTAACTCTCACCAGGACAAGAGGCTTTAGGTAAAAAGAAGCCAGCACATTTTCGGAACACACGTGTTTTGCAGAAGTGCAACGAACACTTTCACAAAAGCCCGCGCTCCGTCCTTCTACTGCCAATGTACCCATTGCTTCGAGATAGAAAACAGACACCACGTGTATCGGTTCGAAAGGGTCCGAAGGGAAGAGAAGCAGAAAGTCTTCGAGTTGCTATAAAGAAGAAAATGCATACCAATTAAGTCATAAATTATCCGAAACTGTAGGAAACCGTTCTCTACCGCCGACTGGCGGGACAATACGGTCATAAACCGCGACCCTGGTGAAATGCTCTGGCTGATCAGCCTGATTAATTTTGGAGAATTAGAAATTACAGAGTATTATCCAACATCAATACGCCTCGCGGAAAGACACAGGAACAGAAGGGGTAGTCCGCTGACTGCGCGTAGTCCCGCCTGCTTCGTCCTACCTTCAAATTAAAGACGGACCCCTTCTCTCTCGTGTCTAAACACGCGCTCGAATTTCAAAACAAAAGCATGCGTCGACGTATTCCGTGCGAGAGAAGGTGGACCTTGGAGAGGAGATATTGCTGTGAAGAGGGCCTCTTCAGGACAGTGGCCGTTTGGGAGGGCTGCAGGACAGATTGGATAGATTAGGGCCAATCGGACTTCAAGCCCACCATCTCTTACACGGAATACGTCGACGCATGCTTTTGTTTTGAAATTCGAGCGCGTGTTTAGACACGAGAGAGAAGGGGTCCGTCTTTAATTTGAAGGTAGGACGAAGCAGGCGGGACTACGCGCAGTCAGCGGACTACCCCTTCTGTTCGTGTGTCTTTCCGCGAGGCGTATTGATGTTGGATAATACTCTGTAATTTCTAATTCTCCAAAATTAATCAGGCTGATCAGCCAGAGCATTTCACCAGGGTCGCGGTTTATGACCGTATTGTCCCGCCAGTCGGCGGTAGAGAACGGTTTCCTACAGTTTCGGATAATTTATGACTTAATTGGTATGCATTTTCTTCTTTATAGCAACTCGAAGACTTTCTGCTTCTCTTCCCTTCGGACCCTTTCGAACCGATACACGTGGTGTCTGTTTTCTATCTCGAAGCAATGGGTACATTGGCAGTAGAAGGACGGAGCGCGGGCTTTTGTGAAAGTGTTCGTTGCACTTCTGCAAAACACGTGTGTTCCGAAAATGTGCTGGCTTCTTTTTACCTAAAGCCTCTTGTCCTGGTGAGAGTTAACTCATAATGGAACGAGAGAAACTACTTGGGGGTAGAGGAAGTTGCTTGGGAAAAATCCTGTCAGTCAGCTAGTAATCACGTCGCAGAAATGTTCTCTGCTCAAGAGTATTACGCGATGTTCTGGGCGTACCCCACGAACAAGGGGGACGCAAGTGCTGCAGTGTGAGAATTTACGCGAGAATACCCACGGCTCCGAACGCCAAGTAAAAATTCATTTCCACCAATTTTTATAACGTAGGAACAACACGTTCCATGAAAAATAAATTAAGTGATCAGTGTTAGTAGCAGTGCAGTGAAGTGAATACTCGGTACGTTGACGTGGACGCACCTGACATTGTGACCCTTAACTTTGGGTAGTGTCGTATACCTGGGACCAGCTGTGCACTGAGTTCGTCCATCGATGACCAGGATCGGTTCAGTGACCCTATAACACAGATTTTCAAGCTGCTGGTGAATTTCCAACAAGGGTGAGTTTTAGTTACTTTATTGGTGATCATTCATTTTTAAATTTAACGCAAGCGATGGCTTATTTCCGGCGATAATTCTCAAAATTCCCGTACCAAAATATTTAATCGGGCTTTTTAAACAGACTTATTCGTTATCACCAACAGTGCTGGCCGTTATTGAATTACAGATTTTTATCACAATAACGAACTACTATCACTTTTCGTTAATTTCCTGTTACATTACCTTTTCGTGGCTACGTTATTAACACAAGGAAATTTACGTATTCCTTATCCTCCCACTTCAAATAATTATTATTTTCGAATCTTCTAAAAAAAAACTGCGTATTTCTCTTTTTACGTTACACGTGATTTTCATCCATTTATCCTTTATTCATTATTCACTTTAAATGACGAACAAACCATGACAACATGTTCGATTTTATTTGTTCCGTCTTTTTCATTTGCCATTCTATGCAATTTTCTTCGATGCATGCCGAGTTGTTCGTTCGCAGTCGTAGCGCGGCTCGTAGCCACGCTGGCGCGGGAACTCGGCCGTCAGACTCGCGCTCTGATTGGTCGGTGCTTTTTATTAATATCTCGTTAACGAAACCTCGGAGAGCATTTTCGCAAAGGAAAAAGTTGTTTGTAATCACCCCCCGAATCACACCCTTTAAGGACCCGCAGCATTTTTGGGACACCCTGTATACCGAAGTATGAACGCGCGTATATGAACACGCCGCCTCTACAAATACTATGGAGGTGAGCACGACGCTCTAATTTTTTTTTTTTTTTTATTTTTAATCTAGCCTCTTTTGTAACTGTGAAACGAGGTCTTATCGGACATATGTTTGTATGAACTCCATTTCATCTTTGTGTCTTGAATCCTCCACTTCTATACTTCCTATATGTTAGGAAGCATTCTGGATTTGGTATAGCTTAACAGGCATTCGCGAATACAACGCATTAAAGACAAACAGTTTTGATTCAGACTGTTAATTATGAAACGTTAATAACTGGTCGAAATTTTTCGGTTTTGGTTGCTGTTAATTGTATGTAGAATTGATCTTTTCGTACATTCTATGTGGAACGGAATATACACTCCATGGGCGAAGTGTTAGTTTTCCAACCTTTTAATCTTGATTGAATGACACTTGGAATCCCCTTTCTCGAGGGCGTTTGTATTGTGATAGGACAAATACAGTGAAGTACTTGGCCACACACAAGTGGTGTATAGAGTGACATTCTTCGGAGTATAAACAGTCACAGGCGCTCACCCCACATATGTATGTAAGTATTAGGGGTGTGCGGGTACCCGACTTTTCGGGCTCGGGTCGGGTCGGCTAAAGTCGGGCGGGCTCGGGCGGGGGCCCGGGACAGACGGGCCTACGGGTAGTCCGACTGTGTCGTGTAGCCCGATTATGTCGCGTAGCCCGATTACTTCGGGTAGCCCGATTATGTTGGGTAGCTCGATTAATTCGGGTAACGCGGTGCATGATAAGTTAATATACATATTCAGCTTTTTTAAACAACCGAGTACTCGGCATGTACAAAATCTTTATCTATATGAAACTTTAGAATAAGATAATTTTCACTTGAAACATTTTTTATAACCATTTATGAATACAAATAAACAATGATCTTACAGTTGATACAGGAAATAGGCATGCAATGGAACAAGTACACGGACAAAGATATTACCGAAAAATGTGCAACAGCTTCGTCTTTTACATGCTAATTTAAAATAAATACGTTAAAAAGCATATTCATATGCTTGTATAGTTTTCCTAAATACTATGAAACATGCAGATAATATGCGTTTTTAAACATGTATTTAGTACTGCGATATTAAGAGAAGGAAGTTTAATGTATTATTAACAATAGTTTAAAAAAATTCATACCTATTACTTACTTTTGGGGGTTGTTACGTGAGAATTCCACTTAAGTAAAAATTCAACTTATGCACCTTATATACAAAGTTAATATACAGGTGGTAGGTATCGAATGAAGGTCACTTTGAATAAATCCGTTAGAAGCATTATTTTTCCACGTGAAAATTATCTTATTATAAAGTTACATATTGTTTATTATGTAATGATTTTGTACATGCTTGCCGAGTACTCGGTTGTTTAAAAAAAGCTGAATACGTATATCAACTTATCAAGCACCGCATTACCCGAATTAATCGAGCTACCCGACACAATCGGGCTACCCGTAGGCCCGTCTGTCCCGGGCCTCCGACCGAGCCCGCCCGACATTACCCGACCCGATCCGACCGCTCGGGTACCCGACACATTCGATTACCCGCACATCCCTAGTAAGTATGTACTCAATAAAACGACTGTCCACCTTGGTATATTTAGGGCCTTAAAGTATTTACATACATCTGAGACAGATGCTGAATATGTTCCAGGGCTGTTAACTCTCGACAATCTGGAGCACTGCCACCTATTTCAGCAACAATATTAGTGACAATAACGTGTATTCGATAAAGAAATAGGCAATTGACATGTCGTTGCCTATTTTTTGATTGGTTGAAATTAACAAAATACCTATACTTTGAAGCAAAAAGCTCATTTTCATGTGTAAGCAAATGGACTTTATTTACGCATAAGTCGGGTAACAATTAAAATATCGAAAACATTGACGGTCGGACGATAGAGAATACATTTAAGAACATTTGTGCAAAATTGTATAAAAATCAATAGAGTTTTACTCAAATTACAACGTACACCGTTTCGGAAAACGTGGTTTCGAGAAAAACGCATTTAAAGATTTCGGAAGGTTTTGATATTTGAAAAAAAATTGTATATATTATTCAAAGATGTATCTATCTTCATTGAAAAATTTTTATCGACAAAAGTGTTTTTGTCACTTAGAAATAAATTCCCAAAGATGCGATATTTCTTGACCTGGCGAAGGTGGTCTAACCCCTTAATGACGCATGGCTAATTGTTCTTTACACTTGCTACAGCTAGGAGCGCCTGTAGCATATTTTCTGAATTTTTCTAAAAATTGAGCAGGCGTCTGGATTCGTCTTTAAAAATCTGACACTTAAAAAAAAAATTTGTCCTACGTCTAATAGTTTCCGAGATATTCCAGAAAACACTTTTCTCGACCCTCAGATTTAGGGGCTGTTTTCACCCCTTCCACATGCTCGATTGCCGATAACAAAAAATACGTGTCAAACATTTGTCACTATTCTGCAAATCTGCAGAGTCTCATCAAAATCGGCATGTGCGGTTTCGACATGTTCCCTTGGTAGTTTAAAAGGAACAGGAGGACTACGATTTAGACATAGGTACGAATTAGCCAAGTTTACCCTAAATATAAAATACATTAGTGCATCTAATCCTTAATTTTATGAACTTCTTTATACCTAGTAAACACGACAGGCAAGGTGAACAGTCTGTTTATTCTTCGAAGGGTTCATGGGAAAGTGGAGGAGCGAAGTCAGAGGTGCCAGAGAAGGAGGAGGCACCGCAAACCCTGCAAGCTACCAACATAATGGCCCCACAATTAGCGCTAGACGTGATGCGTACCACCGGAGCTATCGGCGATCGAATATTAACGAGCGCTATTATTAACGTCTGACTTCCTATCATGGAATTGAGCAGCGTTCCTATGCGTGAACGCTGCCACGAGCGTTAACGTCGTTGATGCATGGACGCCGCATTTGTGTCATACGGTCGCCGCTTAGTCGACTGTATTTTCAGAGAATTAAACAATAAAAGACACTGCCATACTCAGAATTCCAAGTTTATGGAATAGAACTATAAATTTAATGTCAACGCACACTTTACTAAAGTATTTTAATCAAACCATGATGCCAATAGGTCTTAATGGCCCGACAGAGTCCATATTCAGAATTTTTGAAAAAGAATGGTGGGGGTAAATTTTGAAAAAAAAATTTTTTCGAGAACTTTTTATCACCATATTGTAGGATATTGAAACCCATAAAACTTTGAATTAAACTTTTTTCTGATATCTTTTGCGGTTTCGTTATCCCTTCTAAATTGAAGCATCGGAAGCAACAACGTGCTAAGCCAACTTATTTAGTACTGGGTAAATGGACAAACAGGCGATCTAAAAATTTAGGTTTCGACAGAATTTTGTTTTGCAGACGTTGTTGCCAGTATAGTCATAATTTTTAGCTTCTGATACTATTCGACATGCTTCCCAATGAAGACATAATTAATTTTTCATTTAATTTTAATAAGTGTTGTGGACAGATGGCACCACAAAATTTCAATGCAACAAGTGATTTTGTTATGCCAAATGGTTTTATCCCTTTAGCGCCCGAGGTATCATACATGATACATTCTCTCTCTTTGCTGTTTCGCAGATTGCACTCGCAATTCGTTGTTTGCGCCAAATTAAGTAGTAAGTACATGCTTAACTACTCAGTTACATTCATTGAAGAAGGATGGACCTACCGAAACCCTTTATTCATTTGTTTTATAGATTTAATCTCTGAAAAAAGAAAAGATGAAAACAATGGATTTAAAAATATAAAAATTCAGACCATTTCTAACGATAAAAAGAAAACAGGTCAGCGGGATCTAGGGGCCGGAGCTACAGGGTTAAATTGAAAGAAAATCCTATCTTATATGTATGATTAGTACAGCCTGTTGGAATACATTGCTGCTACCAACTCTATTTCGCAGGAAATGTGGGTTAGTCCGTTTGTATTCTCAATAGAGGTGTGCGAGAACCCGAAAATGTCGGGTCGGGTAGGGACGAAAATTTTTCTCGGTATCGGGACGGGTTCCCGAGTGTGTCGGGATTCCCGAAAGTGCCGGGATTTCCGAAAGTATCGGGATTCGTATTATTAGGACTGACTGATATTTGTACTTCGGAAAATCAACAATGTCTCTACACTTTTCCTTACGATGTGTTGAATGTATGATGTCGTATTCATTAAATTCGAGACTCGAAACGGCAATCGGGTCCTTGGAATTTTCGGGAATCCCGCACTTTCCAGAATCCCGACACTATCGGGAATCCCGCACTTTCGAGAATCCCGACACTTTCGGGAGTCCCGACTCTGTCGAGAATCCCGTACATTCTCGGGAATCCCGGGCATTCTTGGGAATCCCGAAATTTTCGGGAACCCGACCCTACCCGACCCGATGTCTTCCCGACTCGCCCCGACCTCGGGTCTCCGACATTTTCGGGTTCTCGCACACCTCTAGTTCGCAATGCCTCAGTTGAAATTGATTATGAGACACGCCGAATGAAAGAGAGAGACTTGGTGGCGGGTTCTGTTCGAGGCTTGAAACGTAACTGGTTCGAGGTTTGCAGGAGCCTTTTCTGGAAGCGTTGATTGCTTCAACTTTGCAATACGATAGGTCGGTTTCAACGTTAGACAGATCCCGAAAATGTCCTTATAACGATAGTAGTCACGCTTTTGGCGCGGTTGCCATCCAAGGGTAGGAGTTTATGGCGTTGCCTGCTTCGAAGTTCCGAGCGTAACGATTTGGCGTGTTCGTCGTTAAACCAAGGTTTTACAAGAAATGGCTCTCACCTGTACACTGTACCCTGGACTTGTGGCGTAACACGTCTCCTTCAAGTTATGATCCACTGTTCTAGTTACTCTGAATCCTGAAGTGCAAGTGCAAGAGCCAATTGAATTAGAAATTAGCAGTGTACCTCGTTCGAAGGTTTAGCTCATACCAGTCTTAAAATAAATAATAAATAATATCGATTAAGAATAACGTAATCAAACTCGAAAAAAACTGTTTAATATAAATGTTTTCGTATGTCCATCAAGCTCTAATACTGCAATTAATTCTAATCCATTAGAGAAAGTTGATGCACATCCTGAATTTTTTTTTAAAGATTACAATTGCATCTGCGGACATGAAGAAATTAATAGGAAAACTTAAATGTCACAACACTCTGCAAAAGTCTATTGAATGTATGAAGTATCAAGTCGTTGTAAATATTCCTTATTAAAGACAAGCGATCTACGTGTGCTAAAATAAAAAGCCACAATATGTGTCATACAACTATATTGTTATACATAAATCTCTGTATAATTAAAACTGTCTGTCAATACGAGAACGATTCACTTTAAATTTTATTAAAGAAATAAGTATAAAGATTTGAATATTATTTTGCATCTGTTATATTTAAATTGAAGTATCTGAATTTACAATCAACGTATGCTTAGCAGAATACACAATATTCCGACAGGAACGGAACGGTTAGATTTTATTACCAGACTTTACAAATTTTGCTTATCCCATCTTCAATCGCAGGAATGTGTGTAATGGTTTTCCCATTGTACTTAACATCAACCGTGTTATCAATAAACATGAAATATGATAGCTATATGTGTAAGGTATAATTTAAATTAATTGTTATGCCATTTACATACAAATTATTGTTACAAATTTCCCATCACATTTCGGATAAATAAATATGCTCTCCTGATGCCTTATGATCGACAAATGCATATTTCACAACACTTTTACTTTTTTTTACGAGTTCCAAAAGTACTCCTTTTCGGGAGGGAGAATATGTTCAGAGATTGTCCAAAAGAAAAGTACGATATTTTCAGAAACCAAACAGGTTAAAGCCAACTATCAGTCAATTCTCAATTAATCTTCAGCGAGTTATCAAGTACGCCGAAAGCAATCGGGCATCCGATAGTCAACGCCAAGTTATAATTGGGAGCCTCAGTTAGCCTAAAGAGGTAATCAGGATCCATCAATCTTCACTCGGCCTTAATCAATCAGGCGTCGATCATTTTAGAGAGAAATCCAACTCAGCTCGTATAGTTGTATAAATCACATCACTTTTATGATAAAATTTATCAAACAAATCACCTGCACTTTGAAAACCGATCAAGACAAATGCTTTTACATGTCACACCGAGCAATCAAATAAAAAAAGGGGGACTAATTGTATTTCCATTCTAAAGTTAAATATCTAATTGCATTTTCACTGGTAATAATGAAGGGTTGGTAATGTGAAGCGCAGGACGAAGGAAGTCGTTAAATTTGCAGTTCTTGATTCATAAATATTGTATATTAAAATTAATAACTAACCGTTCTCCATGTTAAAATGCGATCGATTGATGTTCGAACAACATATCCATCGATTACTTCAGATAAATAATCAAGGTTCTACTGTAAATTCATTTAGAGATTGAAATTAGTCAGACTCTGCATTACACATCATAACTGGAATAATTTCTTAACGATATTGTTGATATTTCATTGCGTCATTGATAGGCTTGCCAACATTTGCCCTGCACTCATCTGGAGAATTAGCAAAAATAAATAAATAAAAAAACAAGGAAATACCTAAATTATTTTATTTAACAAAATATAAAAAGAAACAAAAATAAATTAAGTGTTCTCATAACTTCTGATGTTCATAATTAGAATTATATATATAAAAAAGTATGTACATATACTGTTTATTACAATGCTTAGTATACCTAAGTACCTAATATATTTATCACAAAAAAATGATTATTTCTTAAAATTGTATATTTTATCTGTTTTTGCTGTGTCCAATATTTCTTTCTGTTCGGGTTTAGCTAAATAAAAATCAAAACTTTCGCAGTCCATATCAGAATTAATTCGAATGGTCATTTAATCCATTCAATGGTGTACGATGGGTTTGAAAAATAAAAGCTTTATTATACGTAATTTAACACTGCTTTTTAAGATTACAGAGTAATATTTATCACATTGCTGGAGAAATTGTCAGCAAAACTATAGACCGGAAACATTATCACCAAACCTGGAGTCTCAAGGTGAAAATGGCATTGTTGGCAACCCTAGTCATTGATCGAGAATGTCAACAAGATCTGTTCTGTCCCTACGACACTGCAATTGCATACGCTTTCATCGATAAACTAATGGCCATAAAGCGTACTACATATAATCGAGTCCCCTAAAAACTCTGGTTGCCTTTAGAAAGAAACTGCACCTCGGGGACGAACCCCATTTCGTCCAAGTACCTTCAACAGGAAGGACTCTTCGTTAATCACGAAGCTAAATCAATAGCCCCCTGTCACCCGTAATAAGGTACAAACAAAGGGAATCCGTTTTAGGTAGAATGAAATCGAACAATGCGCAACGAAAGAGGGGCGGAGAGGTTACGTGGCCGGGCTGGTCCCAGCGGCGCGGAAAAAAGCAGCCGCGCCGGGAGGAAAGCGTCGCGGCCCCGAGAATTGACAGTAACAAGCGCATTTGTCGAATCGTTTTATCTTCGTGAATCGTGGCTGACGGCGGTCGTGGCAACGCGACCCACGGGGATTTAACGAGCGAGTCCTTGATACGGTTCGCCGGCTTCCATCGATACCCGTACTCTAATATTCCACATTAATATCGGCAGAGCCCGGTCGCTCGTGTAAACGCGTTTTCCAGCGACCGGCTCGGAACGATTTTCGTCGCCGCGAGTGCGCCCGCCGCTTCAAAGGGCGCGGGATAAATCTCCCTTTGATAATTGCGTCGGAATTCCAGGCGGCGAGACAAATGAAATTTAACTCCAACCTCGGCGGGATTGCTTGAACGTACATCTGGAACGAAGTCGATGCCGGGCTTCATTCAGAACCGTTGCTCCCCCAGATCCAAGAGGTTTCCGCCGGTGAAACGGCAAATGATCCGTAACGGCGCTGTTGGAAATTCAAATAAGGAAGTCCTCCTGGGGAACGAACTTTTGTGCGCGCATTGAGAACAGTTTAAAGATTAATCAGACAACGAAAGAGCGGGCGAGCACTTCTGGCGACTGATTCAACCGACGGTAGGGTTTTTTTTTTTTTAAACTGGTTTTGCATTAACGATTGGGGGCTGAGGGAGAAGCAAGTCTTTTGCGAGTCATTTTTGGCGAATAGCGTACTTACAAGGAAAGTATCCCAGGTGTCCGGCTCCGATTGCTTTGAATTTTGGATATGTTTTAGAGGACCGAAAAATAAGATATACGTGTTTTTTTACAGCGCCCCGTTTTCACATTTATGGGGTGAAACCACCTCTTAAAGTTAGAAGATTTTCAGGTGTTCGTCTCGGATTGCTTTGGTTTTTGGATATGTACTTTTAGAACACAGAAAAATAAGAAGCAGGTGTTTTTATTTTGTCCTATTTGCATGTTCAGGGGGGGGAAAACCACCCCTCAAATTTCATGAGAATGCGTGGTGCCATCCTCAGTTTGCTTTGGTTTTTGGCCAAAGCAATCGAAGACGAACAGCTCAAAATCTTATAACTTTGAGGGGTGGTTTCACGCCCCAAACATGCAAACAGGACAAAATAAGAAAACACTCGTACCTATTTTTCTGTCCTCTAAAACATATCTAAAAACCAAAGCAATCGGAGACGGACACCTGGGAGACTCTCCTTGTTGGTAAATTCGTATGTAATGTGTGCCTCCAAACTCTTCAAACTCAAGTGAATCGATAATTTTGAAAAGGGTATAGACTATAGTCTCTCAGAAACTAATTCTAGAGGATATGAAATAAATGTTTATTGTCTCAACTGAAACTCGGCTGTATCGTTCTTCGATTACGTACCTTGTGTTCGGTGAAATTTCATTGGTTTTAGAAGTTAAATCCCCTTTTCGAAATAAATGATATCGAACAGGGAGTCTGAGGAGTTATTTAAGAGCCTAAAGTGTAGGGATGGTTTTATAAAATATTTTATTTTACTTAGAACGGGTAAATCAATGCGAAGAAACTCAATACAGAGAAACTCAAACTCATGATACTTGGTTTTCAAGCAACACAGATAAGAACATGTAATCGGGATGAGAAGTCCTGTTCTGGACATTCTTCACGCTCTGCTGTTGTAGGCCAACTTGTTAGAGCTTCGTAAAAACACTTGACATCATCCCTTGACCTCTTTTGATACACGTAGTTAAATAACTTGGCCGCTCCGAAACACTTGCACCCTTTGGAATTACGGCGTTAATTTTATATCAAAATTTTTAGATTTAAATTAGAGTTTTTTTAAAATTTGTGATTTTAAATGTTTAAGATTTTTTAAAAAAATTTAAGATTGCATGTATAGTTTCCTTACAAAATATTCCCCAAGAGAATCTTGATTTCTGACGATTACACCAGGATCCCCTTTAAGCTTGGGGCCAGTAGTAAATCAAAATCGAGAAAATCACTCATACGTGACAGCGGCCATCAAAATATTAACATTGTCATTCGCTTCTGTCTATAGCGCGCACGAGGGTGGAGCGTCGTTTGAATATTCTGCTGCCCGAGTTTGAATTTAGATTTGCATCCAATTAGAGGGTAACCATAAAACCACAAAGGGTACAGATTCGAAATGTAAACGAAAGTTTGAATTTAGCCGAACGGTAACCGCAGTTCATGATACATATGTTGCGGTACATCGTCGCGGTGTATTGTGGGTGTTCCGTGATGATAACTACTGCTGCTTTTCCGATAAATTCATATCGAAACAGCTGGTCTGATTTGTGGATGGTGGCGCTTCAAGTGTGATACCAATTGGTTGAGATGTATTGGAGTATTGGAAGCCTGCATAAGAACCATCACGGACCGATTATACAATGGCAATATACAGTATTCTCTCGATAAAGTATCGCTTTGCACTTCACGATAAGGACTCACCGCTATCCCCACCACCTGCTCGCAAGCGCTCACCAGAGACTCGCTTTTTCATGTCGCTGACGAAGCGAGAGAGAATATGAAGAGTGAGTGAGAGAACGGAAGCCAGTGAGAACCGTCGGGGCGCAGTCTACGCGACTCACTCTTCATTTTCTCTCTCTTTCTCTCTCTCTCTCTCTCTCTCTCTCTCTCTCTCTCTCTCTAAAGCGAGTCTCCAGCGAGCGATCGGCCTCAGAATCGTGTCTGCCTCGTTAACTGGCCCAAGTTCGAGACCATACTTGTTCCAAGAATTCGAGTGAGCAATTGAGAAACATTCAGTGAGGGTGAGATACCGATACCCGGAACAAGATAGCGAGGTCTTAAGTCGGTAGGTTGTTAAAACGAAACACGCTTGAGAGTCGGGACAATTAACTCCACGAAGCTATTATATGTAGTACCAGGAACTGGCGGGGATGACGACGGCCAACTAACAGAGTAATAATTCATTGGTGGGTGGGCAAACGAGTATCAGTGAAATTTTGGTCAAAACGCGATAAGTAGGCTAACATTTTCTACATTGCTTTGGTTATGTTTCCAGTAGTACCAGTCAGCATCACTTCTATCAAAAATACAAAATAATGGCGGGAAAAACAGTATCAGTTGAGTTATGTCGATAAATACGACGAAGAAAATAATATTTCACCTGAAGCTAAACAGTTTCTTTTTTTGTTCTTTCTTGTGATCGGAGTTAATAATAAAAGTTTCTTTTGCTCCATTTGTAATTTTATTCAACTTTTGTAATTTTTTTTCGAGTGTGAGGTATATTTTTGAATGAATAAATTACCTCACACTCGAAAAAAAATTACAAAATTTGATGAAAATGCTACTCGATGTAAGGTTAGCTGTTCGTTAGCGAGAGAATGGCCAACATCCCTAATAACAGGGCGACTAATTCGCCCTATGTACGAATTTTAACCTTGAAATTGACAGTGTGGTGATAAGGAACGTGTTTAAGGGGAGAAGACTGTATAAATCGAACGAAAAATAGAAACAAAATTTTTTCCATAAATCACTTCTAAAACATTTAAAAAAGATATTCTCAAAGTTATAGGCCGAAATTCAACTCTGTATTGATAATATAGCCTGGTGAGTCAGGGCGCCTCCGAGCACCGAGCATACTTAAAACGCATTTTAAACGCGTTTTTCTCGAAACCACGTTTTCAAAATTGGCGCCGGGGATAACTCAATCAGCTTCAAATTTTGCACACATTTAGTTTATAATATTCCTCAGAATATGAACCACAAGGTTTAACCAAATCATTCATTTTAACCACTATTTTTAAACAAATAAAACGCGAATTTTTAGCGAAAATCACACCTAATTGTTTGAAGTCCCACCATATTTAAAATATGCAATTTTTTTACACCATTTGCGGTTCATATTCTTAAAATTGGCACATAAATTGAAAAAAAATTTATTGGTCTGTTTTACATAACTACCAGAGACGCTATAAAACCTATGTCAGATATTGCTATATTTCTTTTATATTTATTATAATTTTACTGTTATAAAAATTTGTTTTACTTGTTATAATGGTGAATAAAATACATTTAAAGTTCCGAAAGGATTAACGCATTGGTATCTTTGCAAAAAATTCGTAAAAATTGATACAAAAATAAGCCGTTTATACGGAATTCTCCCCTTAAGACGAAGGTGGATAAACGAAAGCTGGTCATTCAACAAGTAATGTTTATCACGGAATGAGAAAGTTCCCCATTTTTCTTGAAAACACTTGGTGTCCTACTGTCCTCAGAGGTCAGCCGACTATAACTACTTATTCTAACGGTTTGCATGCACAGGTGGTCAGGTCTTACACATGTGATAACTGGCTGTCGAAGAATCCGAGGTTTTACGGTGCTCGCTGGTAATAAAAAGTATCCGGGGTACGAGGGTTGCAATGGCCCTCGCAGGCTCAAGTTACGCTGCAACGCGATATAGGGATTATGAATGATACACCGATGGCCAGAAACGAAATTGCTGGCTCTATCTGTTAGCGTTACCACTTAACGGTGCATCGTAACAGGGGGGCGTCGAACGTGGACGGGACAACGGCGGACAGACTAGCCGATATCGGGCTTTTCTCAATTTTCAAACTGCTAAAAAGCGGAGAGGTCGGCGCTTTCGAAGGATGAAAGTGCCGGTGAAAAGAAAAGCAGAAAGAAAGAGTGGTTTCAGTCGCTGACCCCGTAATGAATAACCCGGAAGAGCCTTCGGGCTTCGACTGAGATTGGACTCCCTCTCCCACCCTCCCTCCCTGCCCCCTCACCCTCCGAATGCGGACCGTCCGTTCTTTTCGAGCGAAGCGATCGCGCGACAGAGGGATAGAAGAGAAAGGGTGGCTGATGGTAGGGGTAATGGTCCACAAATCACAATGCGGAAGGACAAAAAGTTTGCCTCGGAAGAACGGAACAATATATCTTTGAATATCTTTAAATAAAAGAGAATAGTAGATACGAATGGATTGTGTTGCGTACCTGTCCAGTGTGTTCGTTACGTTGATCGTGCCTGTACAATGCGCAAGAAATCAAGACATTTCAAACTGCCAGTGTCGAGCAGAAGGTTCAACGTGTAATGTGTATGCTATTGCAAATTTTAGAGCTTATGGGAGGGGAGCAGATGATTAGGTATGGTTAGAAAGTGTTTATAGGATTCTGCAGGGCAAGAAACTTTATTTTCCATGTTATTTCTTTATCTTTGTGACGCTTTATTGTTTATAGGTAGTTTATAGTTTTGCACTCTGATCAAGTTGTTTACACACACTCACACACACGTGCCTAACTGCTGAAAAAAGGTCAGCCAATGTGTAACAGATGCGACACGATAAATTCAATTAAACACATCATCACATCTTGCCCGAAATATATATCAACGTGAAAGAAGGTTATACTAATTCAACGTAAATCCTACAGAAGTGACTCGAACTGCAAATTCCTGCTCAAGTGTATTGTTACGTATGTGGAATTTTCCCATACGCCGCTCTCAACCATTTTTCGAGCTCGCGTCTGCGAAGGGAAAACGCCCTAAAATCCTTTCGCTTATCACACACCACTAATGGAAGTCAAGATCCCGACCAGCTGGATTTCGACCGTGAGAACGGGAGTGACACGACGACGACCCCGAAGGATTTCCTTATATGGAGATTCCTAACGAATCCCCACTCATTTTTGGGACTATATAAACCCTTTGGTTTCAACCCTCGTCGGTTCAAAGCAGTACAGTCACGCGTAGAGTAACGTCGTGTCACGCTCGTACAGAGTTGGTTAAAATCCAGTAAGATCGGGCTCGAGTCCCCTTACGAATCAACAGTTAACCTCATAGAATCCGCGAGTTCGGTTTATATTCTATTTGGCACTTTGAAATAGCCACTCTTACGCCCCGCATCGCCAGTGCGTTAACACCGTGCAACTATTGGTAAACTACACATTTTATCATATTATTTAATCGCGACACTTACATTTGTACAATAATTAGTTATTGAATATACGAATGATGTTCACGTTGTAAATCGAGTATATTCGTTAAACCCATCTCTTACCCAGCAATCCTTATAATATTGGTAGCACTCACCCACTGATACAACTTTACCGCTCGAGTTGTATCAAACTTTAATTAAGAGTTACGAGGCATCACTAACATTTCCCGCGACTCCCTGATTTCACATCAGGTTCGTTCGCAAACCTTTCACCAAAACAAGGAATCTTCTCCAACCCAGTGGCTCCCCGATTTCGCATCGGGTTCGTCCACGAAACCTCACCCCTCCTACGGCTCCCTGATTTCGCATCAGGTTCGTCCGTATCCTACAGCTCCCTGATTTCGCACCAGGTTCGTCTGTAAGTCTACCAACCTCCGAACAGCTCCCTGGTTTCGCACCAGGTTCGTCTGTGAATAATCCAACCTCCTAACAGCTCCCCGGTTTCGCACCAGGTTCGTCTGTGAACTTCATCCTAGTGACTCCCCGATTTCGCATCGGGTTCGTTCACGCCGTTTCACCCTCCTGCGGCTCCCTGATTTCGCATCAGGTTCGTCCGCGTGTGACTCCATCCTAGAGGCTCCCTGATTTCGCATCAGGTTCGTCCTCGCTTCCGATAATCCTAGCGGCTCCCTGATTTCGCATCAGGTTCGTCCGCCCTCTAACTAACAAACTCATAAACCGTATTCCTTGGGAAATACCCTTCTCGCCGGCCTCTCGCGTTGCCGCAGCCCCGGCTCGTAACAGTATTGAAGTTCTTGAAACATGTTAAAATTCTTCATTTAATTTAATTTAAATTTAACCTAATCTAATATCTATGTCTACCTTCATTTTTATGTAAATTAACGTCGTTGCTAATGACCCAAATGGGCTGATGCAACTTTAAAAATATAATAAAAAAGAAAGTTGCTTACATTGTTGAAGACCCTGGAAAAATGTATAAATTAAACCTTTTGTATAATCAGAACTAGGGCATAAGCAAGAGCATATTGTAGAGAGGCTCTCACTTCATTTTCATTTCCTGTTCTTTTTATTTGCAATTAATTTGTAAATTTTTTTGGAAAGGCGCCGAACATTTATCGCACGCATAAAAAAATACCACGCGCCGGGCCTGTGTAGGTACATATACAAGTGTTTGATGGAGACAGAACAGCCTTAACCCGTAATTATTAGATGGGTAAGTCATTTTATTGCATAAAAATGCAAATATTTGAAAATAGTTTCTAGACGTAGGTCATCCAATAATCTTCTCAACTGTTTATTTTGTCCACTCTCCTTTATAGTTTGTGACTGCCTTCAATCTCTGTAAAATGCTTCCTATTAAATCATGCACAATTTCTGGCGCAGTAATTCATAATATACAATCTACCAACAACCCGTGGACACTTCCGTTAAATATTTGCGATTATTTTAAACATATACTTCGCTTCCTTTCTGGTGATATGAGTGTACATATTCGAACATACATAGGGGAGAGTTGCCAATATCGTACTGGTCACCTAAATCGTACCTCATCAATTTCTCAGTAATTAATGAATGTAAACGATATCTGATAATAAAAATATCAAGTAAATGCGAAATAAGAAATAGAAACAAAACCTTTTGAGCTTACACTCTATTTTGTGCGTGCTATAAACATTTAAAAAAATCAGGTACGATTGATGTAACTTTTTACCAGTTTATTTTAGCTGATAATAATCAAACAATGCAATTTTGTCCTGTATTTTGGTATTTTTCTAAAAGTGGGTTTAATGTAGAATATTTTACATTCATTTGAAGTACATATTACATTCATTATAAAGTTTAAATTGATATTTATAAATAAATTGATCATGTTTCCTAAATCGTACCAGTAGGATTTGACAACTCGTATGTTATATAGGTTATGTACATATATCATATACATAGATTATTGCGGCCTGTGTGTAATCCATATACATATGTATATATAACTATATAATAATCATTACTTTACGTTGAATATTTCCTTCTGTATTTGTTATTGATACTATTTTTAGTGGAGGTACGATTTTGGAAACCGAGGGGTACGATTTAGGAGACCGGTTGCCTAAATCGTACCTTTTACAGTATGTGACAAAAAGATTAATAACAAATTAATTTGTTCCGAACAAAAGGTTAAGCATATAATAGCAGGCGCCTAAAAGATCAAGCTACAATATCCAATAGTCATTTGCGCTCAAATTAGTACCAAATATGAAATATAACGTAAAATGTCTTGAGTGGTACGATATAGGCAACCCTCCCCTAAATACTCACAGGTGTCTCTCAACATTATACTTTAACACAATCCCCTTATATTCAATATTGTTCTACATTTTGCACTCTCTTCCGTACGAAGATATATCTTTATAATGCTCAGTGTGCTTTCGACCATGGTATCATCGCTGCGAGCACGATATTGTGTTTCATAATAAAAAGGGACAGCGAAAGAAAAAGGGCCTTCGAAGAATTCATTATCTTAATAGCTTAACTGGTCAAACTAGTCGTCCTGCAAGCGAAAGATCCGGGTTCCAATCTCAATCCACCAATCCGATCGGTTGATTGTTTCTTTTTTTTTAAAAAGTTTTTCAAAGAACCCTTACACCGATCGCAGAAATATAAGAACGACTCGTTGCACGCCCAATGTTTTCCTTATTGTAAATGGAAACGATGGAAAAGGTGTATTCATCTTGTAGACGCTGAGGCCCTCGACGTTGATCCATTTTATTTTTCGTTCGGCTCCCGGAAAAACGATGCCGAGAAAATATCATTTGAGCGTCGAAGTCGCTCTTGCTCCTTTACACTCTTCAAAACACCGCCCCTTTCTCTCCACCCTTCTCCATACTCTCGTCGACGCGCAGCTCTGGAAAATCCTGGAATAAACGTCGGTTTGACCAACTGCACCTTAGCCTTCGTCTAGATCCTCTTGATTACCTTCTTTTTTTAGGCTTTTCGCTCATGAAATTCTGCGCAACACGGCTCGGGCGATAAGAAAATTAAAACGTAAAAGCAGAACGATATTAAATACGCTAACACGTTCGCAGTGAGTGTACATTTTCCTGGCATGTAGTCGGTGGTATTGGGTGCTTGTGTATTCTTTATGGTTTTCTAAAAAATCAGAAAGAATGCACCATCACCATTACAGCCGTAGAAAAATCTCTCGTGAAGATCCAGAGAGACAATAAGTTATTACTTAGAGGTGACATTACAATTTCATTGTTGCACCAGAAAGTCTGATATGGGATATGGATTTCATCCCTATGTTGAAGAATTTGTAAATCTACAACGTTGTAAATTTCTAGTTGAAATTATGATCATTTAAAACCGCAAAATACTTCGTATGCGCGCCAAGTAGTATAACTCTACCGATAGTCGGACTAACGACTTCACTTACGTATACACAGGGTGTTAAAATAGTGATGGTCACTGATTTCATGGGTGAATCTGTACCTCTGGCTTGGCGGAGATTTGTAAAAAAGATTGCTTCAAAATTGTTTATAACATTGAAAATTAATGTTAATTTTTTTTCTTTGCGTCAACATATTCTGCTCGCTGAAAGGAGAAAAAGTCTAAGATGAACCATGTGTCGCGAACGTTAAAAAAAATTGATGAAGTTTACAAATGAAAATTACATATTTGATGAAACCATTTTTCACGTTTTTTAGAAAACGATGCGTTTGCGATATATGGTTCCTTTTACACTTTTTCTCCATTCAGAGAGCAGAATATGTTGATGTAAAGGAAAAAATAATATTAATTTTCAATATTATAAACAAATTTGCAACAAGTATTTTTTTACAAATCTGTGGCAGTGACCCCTGAAAGCAGTGACCATCACTTTTTTAACACCCTGTATATCACTGACTAAATTTCATGGAGTTATAATTTGCACATAGATTAATCATAATGATATTTAGCTAAAAGCTGCACGTCCACATGTCTTAATTATTTCGACTGAAATATCGACCAATATTATTCCCACCAAACACATCGGAATCCATAATCATTGCAGCGGTCGTTCGCCTAGTTAGTCCTCTGTTGGACGCCGGTCAACTGAATGCAAAATACAGAAAATAAAATAAAAGGGCGACCGATCTTTCCAGCACAGATACGAGCTCCGAAAAACGTTCACTTAAGGGGACCTTCCGGTCTAAAAGCCGATTTTTTTTATTGTATTTTTCGAACGTTCAACCTTTTAGGAATACGTGTTTAAAAAGATTTGTTGAAATTCGTAAAATTTCCGAAGTTATAGGCATTTGAGTTGCGGCAAATGCATGGGCCACAACCAGCCACTTGGCGCTCACGTAAAACTTTAATCGCGTTTTTTCCGAAACAGTGTTCTCAAAATCGGGGGGACCTGTACCTCCAAAAGTTATTATCCAATTCGACTGAAACATTTTTTATTATGAAGAATATACTTCTGGCTAGGGGGGATACCAGAAAAAATTACAAAAAGTTGAAAATTTATAATTTTCAAAGGCGTTGAAGGGACGAAAAATATAGGGAAAAAGTGATTTCAAACTTCGAGTGTCGTTATTTTTTAAAAAAATGTCATTTTTGTATTTTTTCTGGTTTCCCCTCTAGCCAGAGGTATATTCTTCAAAATAAAAAAGTTTCAGTCGAATTGTATAATAACTTTTGGAGATACAGGTCCCACCGATTTGGATCAATTTTTTGACGCCTTGACTTTAACGACTCCCCAGTGCTGTCTGCAATGATTAATTATAAAATAAAAAATATATTTCTATAACTCAACACATCCTTAATACAACGCAAAAAGTCCCATTAAAATATATATAGTAGTTTTCCTTTAATTAATTCCTAAAGATCATCTATTTTTTGGGGCTCTAGACCGGAAGGTCCCCTTAATCAACGCCGAGAGAGACTTAACGTGGTCAATTTCTAAATTAGACAGTGGCAGCAATCTGGGATAAAGTACGGTAGAGGCAATTGCATCTCCAACGTCGGACGTTTCGATCAATCGGCGGAAAGGATTGGATCGATTCGATGCATTAGATTTTCAAACCGATAGGAGAGGTATTTTAAAGTGGTTAGTTGAAATGTACGCAGTAGCTGGAATACACCGGTATACCTTAGTTTCTCGGAAGTTTTGATCAGGCAATACTGCTCTCGAGTGGTTTCGAGGATTTTAATGAAACTACGCTCCACATGCGCGTGCAATTTTAGTAAATGATCGTTACAATCACTTCGAAGGTAAAAGTGACGTTCACAACATTTTCTTGTCCTGCAAAAATGTATTTCATTGTTGAGGCTTTAAAAATGAGGAAATCGTTACGAAGTAGGAAATGTCTGTGACAGTAAGGTGGACATGGAATTTTTCTTTTTATAGGGAATGTTTCGCTCCGACGAGAATATCGCGTGATGGAGTTCACTTTTTTCATTGTTTTTAAATGGCAACATATGGTTTTAGATGCGTACACCTACATGTGTAATACTCCATTTCTCAACGTCATGTATCCAACATGGCAGTGGCGCACCCAAACGGGCGACCAAGAACCCTGGCATCCCACAAAGAAAATGGAAAATGGAGATTAATGTAACCACGACTGAAGTAATTCAAGAGCTTTGTAAAAAGAAAAGAAAACTGGATTTTATTTTTTAAATAGATTTTTATAATCGCCTAACGAATTTTATTGACTTTGCATTAGGGTGTGTCAATTTTGTGGATAAATTTAAAAAATTTGAATATATTTTAAATGACTAGTGACAATGTAATGCTGTTTTTAATCCTGAATCTGAAACTATCTTCAGAAATTGATTTGAGTGAGGTTTAGCTATTTCAAATCACAGTTGAAAAAAGTGAAAATTAAGTAAGATTTAACTACAAATTACATATTCGTATACTGCTTAAAGTGAGTCTTGCTTACATAAAAGCATGCAAATGAAAATAAAAATGTGTGGAAATTAGTATTTATTCACATGAAAATGTTCGGAAATGTGTATTTATTACAAAATGAAAATACATATAACTTTAGCAACAGATCTAGCCATACGTCATCTATGTAGTACATTTAATGCTATTTAACAAAGTCCACCAAAGAAGCGATGTCTTGTTTGCTTCTGTTGCGGTTCATAAACTCAATTATTAATTTTTTTTTTAATAATTTTCGTATTTTTCTATAATTTCAAATGAAATTCCAATTAGATAAATAATGTATTATACAAAATTTAAAGGTAGTGCTTAATTTTAAACCTGAAATTATACCGTTTTTTCCACTACTCGTTTTTAAAATTAAAACACTGAAAAAATTGACACACCCTACATTGCATTATAAATATTTTTAGCCGTTTAAGGGGTCATGCTCAGTCAGGAGGCCGAAAAAAGGGGTGGTCTTTGGAAATTTTTTACTCAAAAGCTATAACACATTTCTCAAAAAATCTTTTTTCCTTTTAAGGATTGCATCTAGTACCGTGCATCGTAATTTTTTTTATTTAAAAATATTTATCAATAACTAAGTTATTGTCCATCACTCGAAGGTTCTCTAAAAAAAAGGCTTCCGCGGTGACCACTGTTGCTCGAAAGTCGATCATCTAAAATAAAAAATTCAAAAGAATTTACTAATTATATTATATTATCTAGTACTTGAACGAAGGATTTTTTTATCCGATGCTTAGTTTTCTTTTAATTGGCGAAAATCAGGCACAATTTATGATAAAAATTGAAACTTTTACTTTAAACATCAGCCATTTTTTCCCAAATCAATATTTCGAAAAATCCTTCGTTCAAATACTAGATAATATAATATAATACGTAAATTCTTTTGAATTTTTTATTTTAGATGATCGACTTTCGAGCAGCAGTGGTCACCGCAGAAGCCTTTTTTTTAGAGAACCTTCGAGTGACGGACAATAACTTAGTTATTGATAAATATTTTTAAATAAAAAAATTACGATGCACGGTACTAGATGCAATCCTTAAAAGGAAAAAAGATCTTTTGAGAAATGTGTTACAGCTTTTGAGTAAAAAATTTCCAAAGACCACCCTTTTTTTCGGCCTCCTGACTGAGCATGACCCCTTAACTCGGCTTCCTCCAAGATTAAATCCTAAGTGCGCCACTGCCGTGTATGTAGATAACGGCGGGGAATAAATTTTCCATATAAAATTCATATATATATATTGCCATTCCCTATATTGACCTAGAAACGGTGAGTTAGGTAAGGTATTAATTAAGTCTACCTCGCTAATTTTCAGACTTTATGCACGCAGTATAGATGCAACACTGGCTGCTTTACCTATATCTGTGTATATTTAACAATAATTCGCACATTGACTGTTGTTTATCCAATCCGTTGAATAAACATTAAATTATTAAGAGTCAGTATTGAAGTGATTATTTTTATATCCAGATAGCATTGTTCCACTGCAAATTTGTCTTCAAGATTCTCACAAGTGAAATATAATACTATAATTCTCGCAAAAGTGGAGGCGAAGACCTGGAACCCCGACACTTCAAATAGACTGCTTAAAGTACTCAAGGGATTAAGGTAGTGAATAATTCAGGAAAATAAGCCGAGCGTCAGAAATGAAATAATTACTGCATAACACGTTTATAAAATATACCATATAGTTTTATTTCCATATTCAATGCACATTCTCGTTTCGTAATTGCGTTGCATCGCGTTAACGGGAAGCAAAATATTATGGGTCGTAGGCAGAAACTCTTTAAAATCCAGAGAGCGGAACAGCGAACACAAGCTAATTTAGTTTTCCTGGGGTGGTGATGCTACTCCGGTTTAATTTCTCATCCTCTTCAAGTATCCGAGTTACAGGCTACACCAGTCCTTCCCTCAAGTAGTCTGGAGTTAGACCTTTGACTGGGATCTAGTTAGAGCCATTTTTTTAAATGCAATTAGCGCGAGAAAAAAATTATACGAAAAGACTTTCGCGCGTACGATGGTGCATTCGAAACATAAGATATTTCGCGGAACAGGAGAAGAATAAGTTATTGTAGAAATATAATGACTAATCTGAAACTCTCTCAAGTGCTGTGTAAAGTGATGTTCCTGAGGGTACAAAGAATTTTGATTCTTCGTCAAAAATCAAATTCGAATTATTTTTAGACAAAAGTTACGCTGATCTTTCACATTGATTTTCTGGCAAACAGAACCCTGTATGAAAAAAATTTAATTTAATTTAATTCTGTATTTTTTACTTACTTTTGCACGAGGAATCACCTGCTTTCCGGTTGCGCCACGATTTCGGAAACGATCTGTATATTTGCACTGCACTGTATAGGTACTCCATTCCGAAAGAAAATGAGAATACAATAATACACATGAAGCTAACATCGCAATCACTGAGAATGAATTGAAAGCTGTAGACTTTGCTATTTACCTCGAAATTAGTATCTTTGTGCCCGTTTCATTTTCAGGATCGCATATACGAGGAAACGAAAGTAGCATTTCCGGCATTACTGGTCTCGTTGTGGCAAAACGCTATGAATGCGGAAACAATGGGATCAGCAAGCCTCCCTTGTGTTCCTCGCGATTCATAACGCGAAAACGAGTATGTGGAGGCCTTGAATGCACGTAGCCATGTGTCACTAATCTGTGAAGAATGAAGGTTAACACGCTCCCAACCTGAGGAGAGGATGTACGGGGCTGGCGTGGAGAAGAAAGGGCTTCTCGTCCAGATAGTTCTCTCGTCCGTCGGCTAGGATGGCTACGATTCTCCTTGCCGCGAGATTCTGTAAGATCTTTGTGCGCCCATTCTGTTCGCGCTTTCGACAAAAACCGGCTTTCTTATTGTCAGCGAGAAGCCTCGAAATCACGACGACAACAAAGCCTGCGCAGCTTTCCCGATACGTTGCTTTGAATAGAGCGGTATGCTTGAAAAATTCGGGCAAAACAAATCCCCCCCATTGTTCCAGAAATATTTGAAGACAAGCGCTCCGAAACTCTGCACCAGGCTTCGACGTTCGAAGTTCGATGGATTTTGTTACTTGGCACCCTTCGGATTCGTTCATTTCTCTTTTGTTCCACTGTTGATGAGAACGGTTCCCCTCAATATTCTATCACTAGACACCTCACAACGGAGGATCCTGTCGATAGGTAGTCAGGGGCTTCCTATACAATAAGGTCTTGTGCTTTCATAATTGTACCTCCATTCTGTAAACATCTTAATGTCCAACCGATTTTATTTTATTTTTTATTTATCTATTTATGACGGGATAACAACCCTTTGGCATATTATAATAACATGGAAAAACATAAATAGAGAACGGTAATAATAACGAAATAAGGTAAAATTAAAATTAAACTAACAAATACCAAGGAAGACAATAGAGCGGGATGAAATAAGAGGAACAGATATTACGATACAGTATCAATGTTGCAAATTAATCGTCAAAATAATACTAAATGATAATACATAGAACTGAGTTTCTGAATGTAGATAAGGAAATAGCGAAGATGTCAATATTATGGCAGTATCTATTTGCCAACATACACATTCTGTCGATGCAATTGTTATTAAACAATATTTAGCGATACAGGCTGTGAACGCATCATCCTCGCGAGCAGCGCTACCAGGTTCGAGGGGAAAGGAGGGAGAGTGGGAAAAATCGTTTCGTAGTGGGGAACGTAACACAAATCACGTGATGCAAGTGAGGTAGGTGATAGGTGTAGAGTGGTAGTGGGGGTAATGTGACGTCATAGTATTTCCCTCCACGGGAATTTCTCCTGGCAACGCTGCTCGCGATGTTCACGTCCGTCGAAAACCTGAGACGCCTTTAGCGGTCCTCTGGATCATTATGGGTCATCAAGCACAGTTGATCTTGCAAGGGTTACTTAAGAGAAAGAAGTACGATCCTAGAAGTGCATGTAATTTGTAAGAACATTCAAGTTTTATAACACAAAGTAGTCAACAGAGTGTGGTCTGAATTTTCTTTGTTCAGCTATTCGAATGAATTATAAACTTTTCATCTGGCTGCTCTTCCACAGCGTTCCACGAAAACGCTATCTACTGGTCCAGCGGCCATTCGAATATTTCAAACGCGTTTCCAATAGTTAATCTTTTGTGGTACATAACTCTTGCGAGGAATTTACGTATACCATATATGTCTGAGCTGCAGAACCAACGAGATGAACGCTCGTAAAACAAGTTCTGCCGCAAGATTCTCCTCCATTCCGTTGAAATTCCTCTTAGCTTGCTTCAAGTTTTCCTTTTCAAGGTATACCCTTATTTCGTTCCTACGTTCAGCACCTTAAGGCACGTCGACCTCCGAGCTTGGATATTAAACGCCAGCCAAAATAATATTACATTCGGTCGGGTAACGAAACGTTACCCACGTGCCCTCTTTCATTCCCCTATTGAGAAAATGCGATTTTTATAAATTGCTTTACAGATACACTTGAGTTTGATCGAGAACTCATTTGCAGCATCGATATCTACTCGACCAACTGACTTGCTTTACATTAGTGAAATGAAGATTAAGCATTGTGTCTGACTTTATGTTACTAATTAGAGCTGACGTACAACAGGTACCTATTTCTTATTAACTCTGTTCAAATTGGAATTCAAGGCAATGAGACTTTCGAATTTCAGTCATTAAGTCTTCCTTCTCATCTTGTTGCATAAATTCCAATAACCTACACGCTGCCCATGCTCTTAATATTGTGTTACTAATTAGAATGATGCATCTTCAAAATCTTGACTGGCAACAGTAGATCAAAGATCTACATAGAGAATAATGATGCAATTACAGCTTGAGGTGCATTATTGCCCACGTAGAAGCACATGGTCAGAAGAGGATATATCTTTTCAAACTGTTAGCACCAGCTGCTGTGAGGGTTTTATGACTCGGTTACAAAATATTGCCGTTCTCCAATTGAGGGACTTTAGTTTGTAATCAACATACGTCTACGAGAAGTAAAAATCGCTCCGAGAGGAATTAGTATTCATGGTAGATAGTTTAGAGTTTCCGTTTCTCCTATCTTCAATAGCAAACAGACATGCCACAATGTGCAGTTGTTGCAGTTTATAGTTTTGCGGTGAGCATGGTATTTATATTAGACATCTAATGATGACAACTGTGGCTGTGAGATCTTGGGAGAATTTAGAGGTTAGTACTTGCCCGTATTTCTTTTGTATGGTGAACAGCGTTTTCATGTTTGCTTGGCTGAGCATTCCGCTTATTCTGTCTGCGGCATCCTATACATGTATAGGGAATACGGATACGGATGTTAGTGTTTTCGTTTCTGTGGTTTTGGTTACCGGATTCCGTTCTGTGTATCTTCACATTTCTGCCTGCTGTAGCCGTTCTGGATCAGCCTGCTCCGTATGTAGTCCATGTCCAAGTTTAGATGGTCACCCTTCCAGACGGTGATCACACGGCTGAGCAGAGAACATGTCATCGACTCATTTCAGACCAGATATTGATGAGAAGAGGCAAGTAGGGTACCTATGTGTACGTGTAGATTTTATGTACATCCGATGACCTAGGATATACCATTGAGGATATCCAAGAAAGGAAGGCAACCTTCAATTTCTATTTGAATCATGAACAGTGGGAGTGGGTGGGGACGTAGCTGGATGTCTTTTGGTTTTTGGCGGAGATGGTAAGGTGGAAGGAAGGAAAAGGAAGTTGCGTTTCGTCCCGGGCCTGCTAGTGGACTCATCGGTTTTTTTTTCTAAAGCGTTTTATTCAGGTACAAAGTTACAATATCACAGTGTACTAAGGTAGTGAATAATCTACGATAGCGGTCATGGAAAGATTTTACAGAGAGATTGCCTGATCGCAGGGGCGACGCTCGCATATCTATAAAACTAACTTTGGTGTTGGTTTCTTATGTTGTATCGACAGTTGCGTTTTCTTGGATTATTTATTTGGTAAGCGGTTAACCTATCTTACATTAATACAAGAGATTTTATCCGGGAACGAAAGCTTTTCAGCTTTACAAAGAAATACGGCGCGGATAGTACTTTGGTCCTCATGAGGCTGGGAAAACGTGGTTAACGTGCATTTGCTCTCATATTTACACGCATACAGACACTCACATGTACTCATCATATACACTTAAATCTATTGGATATTTACATATTTACAATATTTACGTGAATATATATCTTTTAGGTTTTAATATTGTCCGTCTCGATTGATAAGTGTGAGATGGAAATTAATTATTCAACCACCAGTATCTTTTCGTATCTTTGTGGTAGTTATTTTTTGTGTCTCTTTTTGGAAGATCCATGTTGTATACAATGCGGACTCTTGTGTCAGAACGGTTGGTGTTCGCAGGGTACAATATGTTTTTGTCGCTGGATTTTCTATTGACGTGGTAAATAATCGGTATGTTTCTGTTATCAGTTATTCTGCCTGGCTTGTCTAATAAGGGGAAAGCCTCGGGCGGAATGTGGCCTGTGCTGAGGGTTTGTAGGTAGTATTCATCGTTTGGGTAAAGCGAGCTATGTATGGGGTTGTTGTCTTTAATTTTCGAGATGTTAGCAAAGTAGTCTCTCGTGAGCTTTATCCTCGGGATATTTGCTCTGCTTCGTATAGGTTTTTGCAGCTTTCGTAGTGTTTAAAATTAGATTTTTCGCTTCTGTATATGGAGGTGCAGGCCTTTAGGCACTTCCTTTCAAATACTCTAATTTTTTCCATTTGGTGTGGACTCGTGTTATACCAAATAGGACAGCCATAAGTGATAATGGGCCTTATTAGTAGCATATAGCATATCTTTTTTATTTTTGGATTTAGATAGTTGGAGAAGGAAAGCCTACTGTTTACCATAAATGCTTTTTTGGCTTTTTCGAGTTGGGTCGTTATGTGTTGGTTTAATAGTAGGCGATCGTCGAGATACACTCCTAGGTATCTCACTGTGCTTTTGTGTGTGATAGGGATATTGTCCGTTCAATGATTTTCTTTCAGCCTTGGTGGTATTCGATTCTGAGGCCCTCGGAAATTTTCAAACGCGTTAGCAATCTTTCTCCAGAGTTCACTTGCCGTGTCTAGAAGTAGATTCTGAATAACATTTTGCGCCCAGTCTATAATTTCTCTTACTGTTCAGCCAATTCATTCCAACTGATTAGAGTATCGCACTATTTCCGTCGTCCTACTAAATACGTGAATTATTCAGGGAAAGCTGAATGAAACGATACCCGAGGAGTTTCTAATCGGATAACAGTTAATGGAACACCCCAGATCTGACACTCGCGATGAATTCTACCTGTTCTTTCCCGCATAATCCAGCTCCTCTTAACTTGTCAGCTACGGGGGACGAGTTTTTCAGACATTTGGGAAATGCAAGTTATCCTGGCATGAAGATTTAATAATCACGGTCACACAGAAGGTATGAATGTAGTAGTGAGGCATATTTCTAACCCAGCAGAGGGCGGTGCTGCTCAAGGAATGACCCAGTTAATTGGTTAAAGAAAACACCACGACGTACCGAGGGAACATTGCGCCTGGCGTAATAACTTTAACACCCCAATTATCAGTGATGTCTTTGCTGACACCTAAGCCCGTCGTTAACAACCTCATTTACTCCCATCGGGAGCTACCCTTTGCCCCTGCCTCTGGTTTTCCACGAAATGAATTTCCATTTCGCGGCATTCGGTTGAAATAGCGACGAGCTATCTTCCCCTAGCATCGACGTCACTGTGATTGCCGACACTGTCGCCAAAATAACGAGGCGTAATTATCGCGACGAGAAATTACGCTCCCATAGCGTTCCCGTTCTCCCTCCCGCGGCCTCTCTTCTCCCTTCAACTTCGCACTTTCGGCCGCGCCTTTCAAATGCAGCGAGCTAATTATCGACTTGATCAGCCGGCGCCAACTTCGTGCCTGCCCATTCAGCCGACTCGTCTCAACCCTCCGCGTTGCGTGGTTGTTCCACTCGCTGCTACACGCTCCACTGTCCTCGCGCGGATCGTCAGCTGGACGGAATAAAAAGCGTCGTTGATCGCTGACGGCCGGTATAATTAAAATCTCTAATTACCGATGCGACGAAACTGGCGCGATTGAGCGCACCGGGAGAAGAAGCCGTGATAGGGCGCGATCGATAGGGAAACGTGACAGGCACGAAAAAAGGAATTACTAGAACCGGCGGACGTGAAACGGAAGGAGGAAGAGGAATTAGCGCAAATTACGGAGGAATTATTGCGTAATGGAGTTTATTTCGATCGTACGGCTACCAATGGCCTCTAGTGCAACCTGACAGGTCCAATCGTTCCGCTCCACCGGCTGCTCATCAGGCATGTTTTACGCGTGCGTGTGCAATTTCGCCAATCGAGTCCGCTCGCAGGGGTGTGAAACCGGGTAAAGAGAAAAAGAGGGAGGAAAAATTGCAAATCGCACGTACGTGGGCGAGGTTCGTTTAATGCACAAATGAGGAAGTCAGATTGGTGGAACGCAAACTCTTCTTGTCGACTGCACGATAACTGTCTATGACGACCCCCGTCTATGGTAATTGCAATATTATTATTAACCGTCTTTATTGTACAATACAAAAATGGGATAAGAAGGAAAAAGAAAGAAATAAAAAGAAAAAAAAATAGCGCAAAGGCAATATGTAGCGATCTGTTGTGAAATAATAAGTTAGGTCGGTGCAAACGGTCGTCTTTCGCGAACTGAAGTCTAGCACGCCGATTCTTCGTAGACATCAATGCATCGTGTCGTTTTGTTTATTTAAATATTATTACCAACGTTTCTTTGCCGTCTGCTGAAGAAAACTCACCAGAAAAATTGGATTTATCAAGTCGGTAACGATCCAAAGCACACAGCGAAAAGTTAATGTATTAAAATGGCCGGCACAAAGTCCAGACTCGAATTCCATAGAGATGCTCTGGATTGATGTACCTACAGTAGCGGACAAAAAAGGTACCAATTCTTTCAATTTGTTTTGTTTTTGTTATTTTTTAGCGTCAACTTGGAACTGTGGTATGAGTTTAATATGCATATTTTGGTGGATAATTGAAAGCTGTATAGAACCCAGTTAATGTTGAATTTATTTAACTAACAAGCACAAGTTTTATATGGCACTGAATTGGACAACACGTTTATGGGGTCGACAAAGGAGTTACCACATTTGGTGACTTTTTAGGCCGTCCTAACAGCATAAATTGTTCTACAAAATATTAGATTTTTTATTACTTTTCAAAAATGGTCACTTTTTGTGACTTTAAAACTGTGTAAAACTTATTTCATTTTATGCAGGATTTTTGCTTGTTAGTTAAATAAATTCAACTTTAACTGGGTTTTATACAGCTTTTCATTCTCTATCAGAATGTATACCTATAGTGGGAGCATGCTGCAGTTTTGAGTTGATGATAAAAAGTAATCGAGGTAGAGTGGATCAAAAAAGGAAACAAAAAATAGCAATTAATTATATACCTCAATAGAGAATGCATACAAAATATTAACCTTATTATAACTTAAAAAATGTTTCATCTAATATTCGTTCTAAAAAGTATTTCTAATATATTGAAAAGACGTTATTCATAAGATTGTGTCCGTAACAAAAAGGACTAAAGCTATTTAGATACTATTATTTTTGTTATCTTTTTAATGTTTAAGTTAATTTAAAATTCCTTTGTGTTTTTAAAATACATATATAAATACACGTTAAAAGAAGTCACCATGAAAATTAATTCATTTCCTTCCTATATAGCATTACGGCCAGTAAAAACTTATATATCTACAGGTATGTTTATAAATATAAGTCCGCCACTGTATGTACTTGCTTCAGTAGTTCGATTAAGTCTGCATACGAATTGCGAATGCTCGATTCATTCTCTTTCCTCCAACAGTCTGTCGTTGGCGAAATATCAATATTTCTCTTCAAGTCAATGTTGGTACGTTACCGCCATAGATGGGAGTATAAGAACGCCAATTAGTAACTTTTGGGCGGTTTTTTTTCTCAAATTTTCATATGCCCTGCACACGCCATCTTGCAAGAGGTATGCAGATGTGCACTACAGAGACGTTGTACTTATCCGTAATTTAGGAAAGCCAACCTGTAATTCTCGAGCCTAACAAGTCAGTGCATAGCAACCCTGGCGTTCTAGTGGATTTATGATATCGTTGGCTTGCCGGTAAAACTGACCAAAGTCCATCATTCCATCCTAAAGTCCTTGAGGGTTAATGGAAGCAATTACTTTCTAAGTTTTCTACAACAATAGATTATGCTAATGTAATCCTTATCATGTTATGCTAATGAAATGAAATGCAAATGATATCCTAAAATTCCATATGGGGGAAAACTTCTGTATTATGCAATACCTTTCAATTATTCCCTGATTTATTGTAATAGGTAGATTGAACTTTTTTGCATTTACTGAAACTTAAGAAATGTGGACTTGGTCAGTTTTACCAACAGGCCAACGACATGTCAACCACTATTGAGGGCCAGAAAGAATCTCCAAGTGCACGGAAACCTAATTAGTATTTTATATTCTTCTTGACTGTGTCATGACATGTTTACATTAAAGTTCGTACAAGAAAGTCCACTACTTAGAAATTATAAGCCCAAAAGTAGCGAAGGAATCACGTCTGCAGCATAATCCCTATAACTATCATTAACAAGATTCCCCGCTAGGCATATTTTATGTGACCATCCATTCGCTCCAAGTGAGTTATAATTATGAGTCCACTGACATGTGTCTATATAATCGTTCTTAAACTCTTTAGTAAATA
This sequence comes from Andrena camellia, assembly GCA_029448645.1. Taxonomy (NCBI): domain Eukaryota; kingdom Metazoa; phylum Arthropoda; class Insecta; order Hymenoptera; family Andrenidae; genus Andrena; species Andrena camellia. Next base: position 10,349,497 of record CM055678.1, read on the forward strand.
AAAATATTCAATTGTTTGCTAATGCAGTTTGTTTTGTATGCCTTCTTGCTATTATTAATCATAGTTATACTCTCATAAGTAATTATAATTTTATTGTAAGTAAATGGGGAGTCCTTGTAGAAAGCACTGTAAGTGCCAAAATAAAAAAAAATTACCGGAAAATGTTCTACGTGCCAATAGTAATACTAGAGTACAGAATTTCAATGAAATTTCCCTTTGTAAATAACGTTTTGGTACGTTTAACGCCACTTCTGTAGAAAACAATGTAAGAGCCAATTAGCTATGGACAAACAGGAATTGGCACTCACAGTGCTTGCAAATTTAAATGAATGGCACATTCAGTTTTCTCTATAAATACAATTCTTCTTTTTCATGAATTTAAACTATATTAATGCAAAAAATAGAAAATTTTGTGATGCATTTGAGGCATTGTATACTTAAACATATTTAGCAATCAAAATAAATCAAATTTCGTAAATAATTTAAACTCAAGGAAGTTTCGTTTCTCTATACTGAATTTTTTTTAGCACTTACAGTGTTTTTTACAAGGGTTCTTCAATTGAGGCAGTGAGAGCAAGAACGGACTAACCCACATTTTTTTCGAAATTGAGTTAGCAGCAATAACGTATTCCAATAGGTTCTACTAATCATATAAAATAGGAAAAAAAATATTTAATGTGGGTGGGTCCGTTTCCGCTCTCACTGCCTCAATTATGTTTTATACGTATCTATATTAATTGTGGTTGACCACGATTTACTGCTGGTCACCAATGACCGACACTGCGGTGAATATGTAACACAACTCAATGGATGGGATCCGAGAATCTGCAGATTTATGCATAACTTGCCCCACCCCTACAGGCTGTTTCATCTTGTAACGACAACCTCACTCCTGGGTTGTATCGACAGTACAGCTGATTGTCGTTGATTAATAGCGCAACACTAAATGCCCGTCACAATAATTCAGCGTCTTTAACCCTTCGTTGACACTCTGAGTGTGAGCCACCCATAAGCTGATTCTGACGCTCTGTACCTTTTATATGCAAAATAAATACTTTTCCCAAAGCCGACTTACAAACTATTTTTTCTCTCAAAACATTATATCCGAACAACAACTCTGTAGATTTTTAGCTTCTAATATTGACATTTGTAAAAGTCACAATTTTTTAAGATTTTCTTCGTTTTTCTCGACATGTGGTAATCTAGACTTTTTTTTTACAAAAACTGTAATAAAATTTCTATAAAAAAACTATTGGAATACATTCTAGAGACCTTGAAATTGAACCATGATTTTTTTCACAATAATTGGATTCTTTAGATGAGAATGGCAGTCGTTCAAAAATTCTTCTGGGTGTGAGCCACCCAGGTATGTCAAAGTTGATCAAAAAAGGAGGTGTGTCAACGAAGGGTTGAAACTTTTATAATTAGGTACAACGCTTCTATAAAATGGCATCTTTAATTTTTTACATTACGTATAAATTCGGCCCTAAAAATCAGTGAACTATACACCTGAACATTAAATACAATAATAAGAACTGATCCTACTTTCTAAATCAATTTTCTCAAAAACAAAAACGAAACCTCGTTGGAAACAGTTATTCACAATTCCGATGGATTTTTCCACAAAAATTGATTCCATCCCCACTCACGTCGTATTCACGATAGCTTTCAAAATCGATTTTCGCCAAAACAAACCCTTGTGTGAAAAAGTTTGATTCCACCCTTTTGACTTATTTTCCGGTCACACCCCGCACATCTATTCGGTAGACAATGCCTTCATTTCAGGCGATAAAGTTGCGCTGAATCGCCCTGCGAATGATATCTAACATACTACATTCACACTGTTGGTCTCTTTCTCCCACTTCAGCTTCGTGCTTCTCTCATCAGCTCCGCGCAGTTGCCAGTCGATTTTCGGGGGACGCCGTGCTATGGGATTACGTCGAGGTGTTTCCTAATTAAGTCGCGCCATTTCGCGTCCTTTTAAACGTGGATATCGTAATAGGACTCACGCAACTCGCGAGACTAACTGGCTGGTTTCCTCGGCGGAAACGCAAAATGGATCGCAGCCATTCGGCCAGTTGCCCCGTTAACGGCACCGCTAACTCCCGACGCACACATTTCGCTTACATCCGAGTTTGGCCCCGTCCGGCTTACCCTTTATCGGCCCTACCGTGTTCAGCCCCGCTGCGAATTGAACGGCGACGCGTGAAACGTTTGTAACTGTAACACTTTTGTGGCCGTTCGGGCACCCTTGTTATGCCGTTTCAATTAAGCTGGTTAACGAATGGAAACTAAGGGGTGACGCGCGCCACCGCGGCTCATTGTTGGGAACTGCCAAATAGTTACTAGAATAGATAGAATTTGGGGGAACCACGAGTGCATACTGTGACATTGGAAATAATATGTCTTTGTTTAGTCATTCAGTATGTCTAGCACCTTTCAAACGATAGTTGAGCTTATAGGTGATAAAGCAACTGGTGTGCTCGTGTAGTTTATTCAGCTGATCTGGTTATATTGTTATTTCCGCATGGATTCGTTGTGCTTCGAATAAGCTCTGTATTATTGGAGATTTGAAATGGATACTGCGTACTTCGAGATTTAAATGCATGTATGTACATATCGATTATCGACCGAGCTTTTCGCTTATAACGAAGATTCTTGAGCCTTTTAGAGGGTTGCGATTGGATGAGCGGAATGCATCTGTGGAATTCGAGTAGCTTTGTGATTGGATGGAATTTCATGGGCGATGGAAGAAGTGCATTTCGTAGAATTGGTAAGGAACTAGTGCACAAGAAGTGCCTGTAGGTATGTATGTATTGTCGGGGGTGGTTTCGGGCTGCGTCTATTGTTCTCTACCTGCTCATCTCAGGATTCCACAACTATTGTCTATAACTTGTAGAAGTTATATTTAGAAGTTTCCATATTATTCCACAAATAAGTAGAAAAAAATCATTTGTTTAATACAATATCTCCAAATCACTCGTTTTACACGTATAATACGCAATATTAGTAAAATTAGAATTAGAACTAGTTTCATATTAATAGTTACCATACCGTTTTATCTCAGTGTTTAAATCGGTGCACGAAGGGAGAAGGCGAAAACTCCGCCCTGTACAAAAACAACAATACAAATGATAACTTTAAAATGTTAAAAAAATGGCAACGTGTAATCGATTATTTGCTTCATTGTCATGTTATCCATTTTTGCTAATTACCTAATTTTTTCCGTCGTTTACAACTGGAAATAGTATACTAACAACCATTCAGTTTTAATTCAGCACCCCCGTTGTGTTCTTTGTGGGACATTGTTTTCCGTGAACTTTATTTTCTAATCACGTTAAATATATTACAAATAAATAAATTTAAGAATATTTCTTAATTTTTATTTGTTATTGCTCATAAAATCATTTAGTAGGTACCTACTAATTTTATTAAGGAATAGTAGTATGATGCCTTTTGCATAATACTTTTAATCAATTTTTATCATTCTTTCACTGATAAAAATGTATACATATACATTATGTAGTTACGTCATTTTGTGCCACATACCTAATTAAGGGTTATAAATGAACAACTTAACGCATAATGTTCGTCGGTGCCGAACGGTTGCCGCGTACCCGAGCAGGAAACTGACCGTAGATTTCAAAATCAGTCAGTCTGCTTCTCGTATCCCCTCATTTTTATCTCCAGTTTTCCTCCTTCCGATTTTATTCCCTACCATATCTCGACGACGCTCGACGAACCATTCCGCGCGCGAATTTGCGAAAGGTAATGCAATGCCCTCTTCCTTCCGGCCCCGCCCTCCCCCCTTCTGTGCGAGCCTCAATTTATAATCCTGCTACGTTTCGACCACGGAAGCGATATTATACAAGAACGGCCGACGAGGTACGTTATTCCAAGTTGGACGAAAGTTAAACGGAACCTGCGGCCCCGTTAAAATCCCTCGCAAACATTCGATCTCTGGACTCGCCGCTGGCTCGACCCGCGCGGAAACATTAATCCCTGGCTAATTTAAAAGTGACCAAAATCCCAGCTATGGAAGTTGAAGCGAATTAAAAGTCGCCTGGGCTTGGATCGTGTCTAACTTCGAGTAAGCTGGCCAGACTAGCTCTTATTGCGCTCGAATTCCCCCAAGTATCTACCGTACGTCCTCCCAGTCTCCCGTCCGTATCCCCTCGGCTTCTTTTCTTCCCTTCTTTCCCTCTCATTTCTCTTTAGCAGCGATCTTTTTGCAATTTCCAACGTTGCGTCCCATCACCGAGTTCCGCTCCCATTCAGCTCTCTGTTACCCTAAATGCCGGATATCCCCGCTCCGCTCCGCTCGAATCGACAGATCCGTTCATTATCCGTAACGAAACTGATAGAAAGTCGATTCCATATGTATTCCAATTATTCATGATTACGCGCATCCTTCTTCTCTGAAACGAACGCTTAGTGCTGGATACCTTTCGCTATTCAAGTCTTTTAGCACGTACACTCCCATACGCTACATTACTTTGCGAAGAGAAGCTAAATTATATTGCAATACTTCTACATTATTTATTTATGTTTACGAACAATAATACGTTCATTGATGAATCTGTATTGCTTGAATAAAACTGGACGTGTTAGAAGGAAACGAATTAAGATCCGCGAATATAGTGCGCGATTTGATGATACGTGACGCCAGCGAATATTGTTATTATTCTCGAGTTTTTGAACTTTCATTTCGCTCACATTACTTAACTTACAAACCTGTCGCTGTTATACAGGGTGTATTAAAACTAAGGGATAATCTTGAACATGCAATATCCTAATGCAAAAAGACATCGAAAAGTCCTTTACCGTTTTTGGATCCGAGGCTTCGTTCTCGAGATATTAACAGTTGAATATTAGCGGTCAAAGTTCCGGGCCGCGCAATTTAAAGCCAAGTCAGCTGAGCGCGCTCGCTTTAAATTGCGCGGCCCGGAACTTGGACCGCTAATATTCAACTGTTAATATCTCGAGAACGAAGCCTCGGATCCAAAAACAGTAAAGGACTTTTCGATGTCTTTTTGCATGAAGAATTTGCATGTTTCCGATTGGGCCATTATTTTGGGACACACTGTATACAAATTTCTGTACAACTCTATAGGAAACTCTAGTTCGTTCTCACCTAGAATTGGTGAGTGTAATCTAGTCCTCTCACTGTGCTAAACAGATTAATGCTGTGGAAGGGATTCAGTGTAGATTCTTACGATTTGTTTCTTATACGCTATTTAAGGTCTTATATTGCTAGAACTGATCATGACCTGTCTCCTATTCTTTTTAAACTTAATCTTCTTGCAATTCGGGATCGACTCGCTCTTGCGAATTTACTTTTTTCTACAGGATTGTTAATGGTTTCAATAATAATCCGTATATTTATACAAATAATCTCTTGTAATCTGATCCTATTTCTAGAATTTGTAAGCATGCTAATTTAGAGCGTTGAGCAGTTAATTTTTTCAACTGCTCCTTGACGACTTGCAAGAGATCAGTTATATCAGCGTTCCATACACTGTAATTACACGATACACATCGCTCATTTGCTGCAACTACGACACAACTCAAAATTTGCTGTTTTTGAGTTATTAGTATAGAAAAAGCGGCTGTTGTCTAACAAAACTTTTGAACCTGTTTCCCCCAAAATTGTGAATTTTGAATTATGTCGTTGTTGCAGCAAATGAGCGATGTGTAGGTATGTATATTACTGTCTTCTTGCCTAACTGCCTAATGTGATTGAAGTATTTTCCTTTTTATTTATGTAGGTATTATTAACCGTCTATCTTTTTCTTTTTCTTTTTTTGCAACAGTGGGAGTTTTTCGCCCGTGCAATAAATAAGTAAATAAATAAATATCTGATATATATACGTCCAAAACTACTTTTCTTGGAAAACGATGTTTTTTATCCAAAAATATTTTACACACTAATTATACAAAATTATTGAATAATGCGAGGGTAACAGTAAGCATTAAAAAGGAAAACATTTCAAGAATGTCGATCAAATATACTCTATAGTACCTGCAAGTACCTGTAAATTGGCGATATTTTGAACCGAGTATTTATTCTTTGCCAAATTATTTCGTACAGAAGCGTTACTATCTTTCCATCAGATTTACGTGTGTTTCTGTGGAGGTTGCAGTACAATTCCGATTTTGCATAAATCCCATTGACGCGCCCTGAAATTTGTTTCTTCCATTCCTACGACTAATACGACCAACCACGAGGTGACGCGTATGTACGTTCGAATCAGGGGCGAATTTTGATCGAACGTCCGTACACATATGTCAGATACCTACATATGTGCTGGCTGTTTGATGAGACTGTTGTTCATTGTCGTTCTTGTAGTAAAATTGTTTTAAAAATGTCCGACACATACGTTGGTAGACTGTCTATAAAGTACTACTTAGTATCGTCCTTGACTTGTGATTATTTATAAAATATGGTAGTATTAACGTAGTACTTACTACAGTGGTTTTTAGGTAATACTTCGGGAACATATACAGTAACATATTTTTTAGTAAATGATACGAATAAATATGTAGCAGTATGGAACAAAATATGTCTGGATTTTCTATTTTTCGTAAACATTCTAATATTCTAAGGTTTTTTGAATATATATAGGTGCAGTATTGTAAGGACGTAAGACGTAAGTGTAAGCGTTAAAAAACAGTGAAGATTCATCTTTACATTCATCGTTGATAAAAGTATTTTCTGTGCTAATTTGTCAACGATTCGAAAATACAATATATGTAGTATCAATATTGTCGCAAAAATCCATTTTCGAAATGTACGTTACATTTAAAAATAATTATGTATGCTTTGTGAGGCTGATAATATTAATTGGAAAATATTTAATTCATGTGTCAATAATATTTTTTTGAAAGCATGAATGTATTTGAAGTTCAAACTAATGATTTTCTTGCTGTTATTCATAATTATTACTTTTCAAGTCAAATGTTACCAACTATTCGTTATCTTACCATTTTATAGTAACCTTATAGTTTAAAGATGAAGTTTTATTGTTCAGACATATTTTTGCTGACATGTGGTGGGAAATGAGTTAAATAAAATTTAATGGTAGATTTAATTCTACGTACTTGTGTGCTGTTTCTGTAAGTATACATTTTATCAGGTATTTAATTTGAAGAACTACTTAATGTTTATTTTGATTTGGTTTTACATACGATTTCCTCTCAGATAGATATTTTCTTCTTCGTTCTTATTGTTTAGGATATTTCATGTCAAATGTCTTGTAGCATGAATAGCACATGAATATATATCATTCAATTTGTCTTTAATCATATAATTACTATTATTATTAACTACATAGCTGCTAAATGAAAATATGAAATTATTTTAAAGAACTGAGATTAAATAATATAACTAGATAAATTGACACTAAAGGCTTTAGGTACTTACAGAAATAAAATCAAGCTCATCATTACTTACAATTATTAAAACACGATTTAGAAATTCCAAATGGGTCAATTAATGTTATATCCAACAGAAATTGGGATTAAAATTTGAATAAAAGAATAACAGTTTGCATCAAATAATCTGCTACATTACAAATATTTGATGGCATAACGAAGAATATTTAAATGTCCAAAATGTCTAATAGGTTTAACTTGTTAACATAAAAACCATAGAATCTTTCCTAACTCCCAAGTCACGCGATTCTGATGAAAAAAGAATATCGAAATCGACAAATCAGCACTATAGTGTTACCACTGTCACATTTTCCGATGAATTTTTTTTTTAATTTTGGTACTTAGAGTGTTTTCTAGAAGGACTCTTCAATTATGTTCTGTAATGTGATAGCCAAAACTCTGAAAGGTTTTCACGCCATTGAAACTAACAATAAGTAAACATTTAGCATTGCCCTTAACTGTACATTATTATACAGGGTGTTGCTCTACCTATGGCCAATACTCTAGGAGATGATTATACCGACAAAAATAAGACGAAAATCAAGAGTGACGAAATTGCGGCAAAGGCTTCGTTTTCGAGAAAATTAACTTTGAATCTCACCTAAATACGCGTGCATCGTAAGCGCGTGCCCCTCAAACGCGTGCCCCTCCAGCGCCTACAATGCACGCGTATTTAGGTAAGATTCAAAGTTAATTTTCTCGAAAACGAAGCCTTTAACGCAATTTCGTCACTCTTCATTTTCGTCTTATTTTTGCCTGTATAATCACCTCCTAGAGTATTGACCATAGGTAGAGGAACACCCTGTATATCATACCTGACATTCTACCTATTCTCTCTAATCTGATGTTCGGTTAATTCTTCAGGCATGAACAACTCAAACTAATTTGAGCAGCGGTGCTACAAAATGATTAATATGAACAATGAATTGCAGCCACACATAATTTCCACTTACTTTAATGTCGTTACGTAAATCGAATCCTCGTATGTGCAGGTTGTCGATGACGTAACAAGCTACCATCGTAGCTTCCAAACCGGAATTTCATTTCGCTTTAATTGAACGTGGAGTTGCGTTCCGGGACACTAGTAGCAATCGGTATCGGGTTACGATTTCACCTACTTTCTGTATTCACATTTCCATCTGCACAGACATATGATTTTAAATGCGGATCCTCCTGTGAATAGACGGGTGACACAAATGTTTTCCATTCGCTTCACAACCGTTTGACATCGGTCAAGTACGAAAATAGAAAGTATGAAAAACACCCGCAGGTGCAATCTTTACTACACAATCAGTATTAGAATTCGTGAAAAGAAGCAGAAAGGGTCATTCAACATAGGTGTGTAAAGCAGTTGTTCTCGAGGTACATGGTCCTTTTACTAACAAGTTTATTTAAAGCTTCGTGATACAATGGTGTCGCCAATTTCACTTTACTCATTGCTCGTTCATCCATAGGTGGAATATGCGTCATGTATGTATTTGAATAAGCGTAAAGAGTTATTAAATGATTTTACTTAGCTGCGATCCTCTGTATGTTTGGTTTTATGGTTCGAATCTGGCAACTGAATTTTCACCCACTTCCACCAATCCAATTGTTTTGGAACTTTGCATGCGTGCGTAGGTTGGATGACAATACAATTTTTTAAAAAAGAAAGTCAAAAATAAAAAAATATACAAAATGTATAAAAAAAAATCCACAAACGCTAAAAACTAGAAAATAAAAAATATATAAAAAAAATTATGTTAAACGATTTTACTAAAAATGCAGTAAAGACTAAAAAATAATTCTTTTCTTGTACTACAATTGCGATGGTGTTTTCTCACTTTAAATAAAATCATAGTGCTGTATTAAATTCATTCATATTTTGTTATGAAATACCCCGCGCCACGATTTTATTTAAAGTGAGAAAACACCATCGAAATTGTAGTACAAGAAAATAATTATTTTTTTAGTTTTTAGTGCATTTTTAGTAAAATCGTTTAATATAATTTTTTTATATATTTTTAAAGTGACACAGTCGCTTAGAAAGACCACGACTAGACACAAATCTCTGTATTACTGACACTGTAAATAGAAGCTATTCCATAACAGCATGTATTATTCAATATTCACTAAATATTTATTTTGGTGCTGTCTATCATTTGCTGAACTCCTGAAATAGGCATTAATCCTCCTAGGGTGCATGCAAATTGCACAAAGTACACTGACTTTGCAGGCCTACGTTTATTAGAACTGTTTATTAATTTTCATGGGTTCTTTTAACCACGTAAATTTTCATCCATATCTCTAAAACAAACTGTATTTTTATTCTGATTTTTTGGAATAATTGCAAATAGTAATTAAAATTTTTGTAGCGAAGAGTTTATTTTTTCAATCAGAAATAATTTTTTCTTTATATCGAGGGAAATGAAATATACATGTTTCTTATAATCAGTCGTAAGCGACGTTGCCTAAGTATTTAAGAATGACTGTTTAGCTTGGAACATGTTGAGCATTCACATCTAAGAAATATGTTTTTCTATTTGTATCTACTCAGTCTGAAAAAGCTGAGACACTGTCTCGAAGGTTGACTGTTGTCATACCATATGATTACTAATTCCTTTCGTGACAATAAATTTAGAAAAAAAAACATGTTTCACGATTTTTCTAAAAATTGGTCTATCAACTATAATACGTAGGGGAAGTAGGGACATGACGGGGTAGCGAGGTGGATGGGGGTCTCCCTAAACCCTAATAAAAGATGTTAAAATGGTGATATCAAATTTATCAAAAGGTGATAAAATTGAGGAAATATTACTATGTACAATTTTATCATTTCTCAATTCATTAATGTCACTCTTAGAATCATAGTTCGACGAATCACAATCCATTTTAATATATGAAAATGCTACGTTACATTAAAAATAACTGTACTGCAAATGGTGCATGCAATAATGATGTTTAGCTATTCTTATAGTATCTATAATAAAGTAATAGTTTTACACTTGACACGTTGCCCGAATCTCTCTCGGACTAAACTGTGAAAAGATTAAGCTTTTAATATAATTGTCGTTGCAGAAAGTGTCTTTCATGACGCCTCGCGCAATGGAATATTGCGTTACACTCTGTGCCACCCAATCGCAAGATATAACGAGTCTGAAGCGTGACACTTAAAGGTGAACCAATCCACTTCGGTAAAAGGAGTGATTTTCATTATTGCGTTCGGTGCTGCCAACTGTGCCGTTGAAGCTGAATATTGGAAGGACTTCAAAGTGTCGGGCGTTTTACGAAATTATTTCAATTTCTTTCCCATGCATAAATGTAGGATCTCACATTGGTATATTGCTATTTGTCTCTTTTTTTATTGCACTCATATATCCCAGTTTACTCCTTCTACTTTTTTTTTATCTCAGACAATAGCTGTATCAGTGGAATACATTAAGAATTCATTGCTATTAGAAGTTATAAGCATTAATGTGCTAGTCTATTTATAATCTAAATCTAATTTGAATGGAAGGACAATTTCTGAGAATGTCAAAGAATTGTATTTCTTAATTTCAAGATTCTCATATGCAGATGCTAATAAAAATAGCGTAAGACTATAAAAATGTAAGGTGAAAAGTGCTTCAGACTTCGTATATTACAATGATTATCTGAATGGTAATTTCAAACAGTACAGGTCATTTTATTCTGGCCATATTTTCGGTGTAATGTTCTTACGTAGAGTAACGGCACTGAATACGAGACGCCATTTATGTTTGATTAAATATACGGGAAGGGAAAGGGAAAAAGTTGAAAGCTTTCGTGCTACTATATTCATCATTCATTTATACATACTTGAGAAAAATATTAGTTTCGTAGATACTATTATTTATTATGAAAATAGAGAAGATATAAAAAAGTGCAAAATTAATGTTTTTAAAATTATCATTTAGAATTAAAAATTTGCACTTATTTTTTTGCCTTTTTAGGATAATTTGGACATATTAGTAGCATTGTAACAGCAGTAGTAGTTTCACAATATTCAATAAACCCACTGTTCACCAGCATGGTCCTTAAAACAGAGTTACAAACGACATAAATATTCTGCATCGTCATCCAATTCCGATTCGGAACTGTATACGTTGCCAGTTTGCTCCTCTTCTGAATCTTCATACTAATAATAATAATAGGTTCTCATATTAGGAAAAACTTAGGTTCGAAAAAATAAGTTAAATTAATCTGAGAACAGTTTATTAATGTTTCATGTAAACGATAATAGAATAAATAGATAATACTGACAAGGGAACACAGCGAATCCGCACTAGAGCTGTAATTATTCGAATATTCGAATATTCGAATATTCGAATATTCGAACGTTCGAACATTCGGATCTATTGAATTTCTGACTGTACCGAATAGGAATCTGAACGTGAAATATTTGTTCACAGTTTATCGTGAAATTCTTTTCATATTGGCCTTTACAATTATTTGTTTTTCAAACGATAATTTTTTAACTTTATTAATCTTTGGTAAATTTATACATTTTGAAACGAAAACAACCATCAGTTATGATTATTATTATTTTTATAATAATGAGTGGACAATCCCGACGGAATCGGCCAAGGGCCCCTTCCTGTAGGCCCACCCGTGTCCCATCATAAGCGGATGCCAAACAGTATAAGCAGACTTTTTTGTAGGAAGCTAAAACCCCATAGAGGAACTATAATATTTTTATTTTTCCCTCGTTATTATAACGTTATTTTTCTAAATTTATAGAGTAGGTATTATTCGCTTTATAGACACCATCTTACTCATTAATAGTAATTTTTAACCGACTTCAAAAAGGAGGAGGTTATGTATTCGACCCGTATGTATGTTTTTTTATTTTTTTTTTATGTTTGTCCCCCTCATAACTCCTCAGCATATGGACCGATTTTGATGATCTTTTTTTTATTCGAAAGAGGATGGTGCCCCGTTGGTCCCATCCTACACTGCATCAACATTAACCTAATATTTTGCCAGTTCTGGTTAATAATAAAGACTATTGTCACCTAATTATTATTATTTTATGTACGTACGCGCATATCTCCCCAGCATGTTGTATCAATATATATAAAACTAAAAAGTTAAAAATAAAAAATTTTAAAAAAAAATTAAAACCGACTTCAAAAAAATAAAATTGCATTAAAAAGTAAAAAATAATTTTTTCCCTTATTTAATCTACGACTCTCATTTTTTTTAAATCGGCGCCAGATTTACACAGTGCAAATGATGCGGCGCCGACTTAAAAATATGAGAGTCGTAGATTAAATAAGGGAAAAAATTATTTTTTACTTTTTAGTGCAATTTTATTTTTTTGAAGTCGGTTTTAATTTTTTTTTAAATTTTTATTCTTTGTTTCTGTAACCTACTCCCACACGCGCGAATGTCTCTCCCTTCTCTCAGGGTTGTAAGGCCCGATTATCTCTCGTGGTACGCGATGTAAGTGACTTTGTCACTCGACAAATTAATTGTAAGTGAATGATTGAAAATATCATGATGAAAAAGAACTCATTGGCCCGATAGACAACCAAACAAGGAAAAAACGTTGTTGTCCGTATGGTGATTTTAACGAGAATAATGCGTTGACGATGAACGAACACGACTGTGTTTTCGAATAAGGATAACATGTATGAATGATACAATGTTATCCCGTAAAGGGAAGCAAAGAATAAAATTACTGCTATTGCTATTAATGAGCATTATGATTCAACATTACATATTTTAAATATACTAGGTCCCTAAATTTAAATAGAATTTATACTTTTCATTGCAAAATTCATAGAACCAAAGATTAATAAAATTCCAAATTTACAGTTTGAAAAACAAATAATTGTTAAGGCCAATATGAAAAGAATTTCACGATAAACTGTGAACAAATATTTCATGTTCAGATTCCTATTCGGTACAATCAGAAATTCAATAGATCCGAATGTTCGAACGTTCGAATATTCGAAGGTTCGAAGTTCGAATATTCGAAGAAATTATTCGAATTCTGTGGTATTCGAATATTCGAATATTTAGATTATTCGAATATTCGTTACAGCCCTAATCCGCACTCACCGATTGGAACGCATCTTTGTGAGTTTATAGTCACTCAAGGTAAGAACAACGGTATGATTCATTCATGCCCAATTGTCCTTTAAGGGGGTATAACCGTATGAACCGTCGGAAAATGTGTACATTTTGTGGATTTTTTTACGAGTCAACGGCTTGATGAAGATTTCCCGTTTTTTTTACTATCTTTACATAGTATTATGAACTACTTAAAAAAAGTTTCAGTTAAAAAACTATTACTTTTCGGAAGTTATGGATACATATCCGAAAAATCTCTCGATTTTAGACGGCTAAACGGTGGCCCTGAAAAAAGCTGTATGTCGTGTCTGAAATCAAAAACAGTACAATTTTCTTATAAAATATGTTAATAGCTATCGTCCAAAGGGGCCGATTTTGAAAATTTTGAAAAATAAAGAAATGGTAAGAGATCAAATGTAAAGTTAGATTTTTCTAAGAGAAAAGTCCACCTTTTTTTTTATAAATAATAAACGGGGAATCAGAATATAAAAAGCCCTCGTAGGACGATGAAGAATCTTATTACGATTCTGCATGCAAAATTGGAAGTAAATTGGTTGAACGTAGCGCGAGTTTTTAATACCTGGGTTGTTCCATTTAAATGCCTATAACTTCGTCAATCTTCCGAATTTTTACATCGGACTTGATTTATAATATTCATAAAACATCAATCTTTGAAAATATGTAGTAGTTTCAAGCTATTTTGTAAATTTTCTTTTTTTTAAAATGGCACTTTAATCGCATTTTTCTCGGAACAACGTTTTTCAAATTGGCCAGCACCACCACTTGAACAAATTTTATTAGATTCACGTGAAATTTTTACAGTAGCTTCTAAACTACATTCTCCGTCGAAGTACATACCGCTATTGTAAAATATTGTTTTTCTTAGAAATGGTAAGCATTTGAGCATAAAGTTCCCTCTCTAGCTCCGTTCACCACCACGTGCAGCGCCATTCTCATCTAAAACATTGTTCATAACTATAAAAGTTTTCAATAACTCGTAAAATCGGTATGTACTTCGATGGAGAATGTAGTTTAGAAGCTACTGTAAAAATTTCAAGTGAATCGAATAAAATTTGTTCAAATGGTGCTGCTGGCCAATTTGAAAAACATAGTTTCGTGAAAAATGCGATTACAGTGCCATTTTGAAAATGAAAAGAAATAAAATAGCTCGAGACTACTTAAGATGTGTATAATAAAGGCGTTTAAACAGATTTTCGACTTATTTCTTCGTTTACCCACAAACAATTGTCAAAGGTACACTACGTTTTTGTGCCGCTACAGTGGTGTTACCCCTTAAGGTTGTGAAAACTAACCTCAAAGTGAAATAGGCATTCCCACCTTCTTGCGTATAACTCCTAAAGTACAAGGGGCAGAAAAAAATATTTCAAACAAAAGTTTAATGGTGCAATGAGCGCTGCAAACTTACGTTAACCAAATTTTGAAAAAAAAAAAAATTTCGTCAGATATTTTTTTTTTAAACTATGTTCAAAATTTTGTTAACTCAAGTTTGCAGCGTTTATTGTACCATTAAACTTTTGTTAAGAAATTTCTTTCTGTCTCTTGAACTTTAGGCGTTATGCGCGAAAAAATGGGAGTGCCTATTTGACTTTGAGGTTAGTTCTCACACCCTTAAAGGTTAACCCGCATGCGGACGACGTTGTCATTTGTTTTAATAGTTCTAAAGATTGCCGCAGTATCGCAGCCCTCCCTTGTGGAAATACTATGAGATCTCATATTAGGCACGTGTCTCATATTCGCCACCGCTACTCCATCCATATATTCATGTCCCCAAATGAAAACGAACTTCCTCTCCAGTACGAACAGTTGTCACAGAATCGAGAAGCGTTCCGTTTATTTTTTTGAGCGAGTGGCGAAATTACATTCATAACACGAAGGCGATGCACTGGAGGAGGCGGAACAGGAGGAAATGGAAGCGATGGAAGGAAGGAAATAGCAACGGATGGGGATAGGTGTATCAAACTCGTCTACGTGCCCGATCTATCTTCATCTCGGTCGCAGAGGTGCAATTGCGCTCAGCCCGCAGGGTAATAGTATGAAAATGAATTTAATTATTAGAGTAGCCGGACCGTCGGCTGTCCTTGGGACATAGCTATTAAATTTCGCGTCCGAAATCTACTTCGGCGTCTAGGAGCCCTTCCCCTCTGTTTCTGATTCTGCCCGGGACAGCGCCGAATATGAGGGGGCCCCCGGGAAATTTTCCATCGTCTCGATGGCCGAATATGGCCGGGCATGCGCGCGCCCCGCAGATGCAAGAGATAACAAGGACGAAGTGGAGGATTGGTTCATTAGCCGAAACGCGTAATTGCACCGTCTATTTGCCCTTACGCTTATCGCGGGGGAACTGTTTGCCCAAAGGACATCCATCATTCGTTCGTCATACGGCGCCAAATCCCCTTGTCTCGCGTTTCGAATAGATGCGGAAAGCGACCGAGTTTCCCCGACGCTTTCAACCGGAACAAAAAACGAACTTTCCTGTTTGGCGGGATCGATTCCGCCGACAAAATGAATATTTCTGTCCGGGGCTGCGTATCCGTGCCCCATACAAGTAACACAGAGCTGCGAAATTGAGGGTCGTAACCACTTCTTCAACAATCTATGCTGGTCGTGTAGGAATTTTTACTGCTAGATGCAAAAATAATCTGAGATTTGCTCCATCACGTACAGATTTTTCACAATTTGCTTGGATGTCTTTATGTTGTAATGCTGGATTCCGAGTTAGGGAGTCGAGTGCAACAATTTTATAACTTTAAGTCTTAACGAGGTTTTGATTGAAGAAATATTGTTTCGGCGTTTAACAGTGATCTCGCTGTACTCTAGAATGCTCTGCCGTTCGAATTTTGGAGCAGGATTCTTACAGAAGTTGCGGAAGAGGGGATAAGGGTGACGCGGAAGGAAATGCGGAAAGCGCAAGGATTGTCGATAGTCACTGAGGGTCGTTGTCGCTGTACAAAATATTTGTGGAAGCGACTGTATAGCCGCAATGTGCTGACATTTACTTAAGATAGGTACTTGTATGATGTGTTTAGTTGGCACCCATCAGTAATATGCGATTGAATGAAATTAGTAGTGAAAAATTACGAGATGAAATCTATTTTGGGGCCAGTTCTGAATATATTTATTCACAAAAACTATGAAACTTGATTATTTACATCTTAACCTTAGCCAGAGGCATACTTGCAATTGGGCCTAGTCATGCAGAAAGCTACCAACCTTGAAAATGATAAAAAATTAGTTGAACGTAGTACGGATCCCATAATTTTGTGATCTTTATTCTGCCAAAAATTACCAACCCATAGAACAACTCTTACATTATACAATTAGTAAAATTACCAAACCATAGATCCATTTTAGGCTTAAAAAACAAAAGCTACAAAAAATTTAAAACAATATTACTTAATTATACTACTCACTGTTATATAGGGGAGAGGTGCTATAAAAGGGACAGGTTTTAAAGGGGACAAATCGAATTGCCAAAATTCTAAACGCATTACACGTGCAAGTTATTTTCCTGCTTATGTCAACACTGGGGCCTAGTCATCTGACGTAAAATTCACTGCGGCGTCACTTGCACCACAGTAGTAATTCGCGGTTGATGTTTTTCGGCAGTAAAAGAAAAAATTTCGTTGGTTTTCTGTGTCGTTTTTCGAGATCAAGGTACATACTAAGTGTTAAAGTGTTATATCATTAAAATAGCCTGTATCAAACTGAATCTAAAATACTTAACAGGGAAGCTTAATTAATTGTTTTCTTTGTTTTGAGGTTATTTTATATTAAACTCACTTATAGTCTTAAATGGGACAGCATAACAAGTCTTAAATGGGACGACCGTTTCATGGCTGTCCCTCTTATACACATGAGCTGCTGGACACTATATGTATTTTACTTTCCTGTAAAATTATTAGTGTATCATCTGATACATAGATGATATTGTTTTAAATTATCAATTATTAGTTGATGGCGTATTGTTTCAAATTTAAGGATTAACAAAGTGACTATTCAAAGCGACAAACATTATCGTCAAAAATTAATAATAAAATCTTTAATCTGCAATATGAAAACGTACCTGCCTATTTTAGTACAATTGATCTCATTTGTGTTCTAGTAGAATTTAATTCTAAACTATTTTATTATTTAAGTGATTTATAGATTTTTTATATACGTACTTATATTTATCACTCGTGGGTATTACTATGTTGAACTTAGTTTGTAAGACATCAATTTTATAAAAAATATTACTTTATAACTAAAAAAGCTGTTAAAGCATTAACGATAAGTCACACTCTATGGAGATAGTCAAAAATATTGATGATTTATAGTACAGAGTTAATTTTTTCCTAGATTCCATTGTTTTGAATCATTAAAATTCACAATTATAATTGCAATACTTAATAAGTTTAGTTTTATTAATGTGTCCCTTTCATGACTTATAATGTCCCATTTAAAACCATCTAGTCGTAAAAGGGACATTTCCCACTTATTTGAAAATCGAAGATTTTGTTAGTTTCTATTGTAATGTATGAGTTTGTAATATACTTTTATTGAAGGGAATTAAACACGCTTTCTATTGGTGTACTTGTTTTTTACATACCTATAATGACATTGTCAGAAATGGACGCTAAACAAAAGTGTCCCTTTTATAGCACCTCTCCCCTAACCCATTAAAAAATATTGTAAAACAATAACAAGAAATAAAATGTACCCAGTAGAAATAAAACTACTTTTCTTTAACAATTAAAACCTTCAAATTAAATGTACTAAATTTCGGATCATTGAGGGTTGATAGCATAACTAGGCCCAATTAGTAGTCCCTTTTTCTTTTGCCAGTGAAGTTGCGTCTGTTGCCTTTATTTGTATGCGGTCCTTCCGCACTTAATCAAAGTTGATTGTGAGTAACAACTGAGTTCACAACTAACTGATGTGACTTGGCGACCCAGTTTACCTAGAAATTTCTAGTAAATTCTAATATTTACCTACACCAACCGTTATGATAACCATAAAGCCGCTCGTAGTCAATGTGGTATGAAATATTCCTTGTATTTTTCGAATACAGCACCCAAAAACATTAGGTCCTTTTACTACAGTAACTTGTACTTTTAACAGAAAAGTGGCAAATGGTCATAGATTGTCGAGGAAAATGTACTTTGATTAAAATAATCTTGTAATAGGTACAGGTATTTTTACTTCTAATAGAGGCTTCAGTCCAATAAAGCGAACGAAACTTCGCACAGACCTAATACATTAAAAAGAGCTACAATATTGAAAAAAGTTTTTCCATCACAGGCCTGTGCTAATTAAAATGCGTAAGGGAGAAGAAGACCAATAACGTGCGTAAATACTGAATCAGGCGTTCCAAATGAAAAATAGATTTTCCGATGGAGCTGACGTTTGTGTAGAAACAAAGGTGTGGTATGGAGATTTTCGTGCGAACGGAGGCTTTTAATCTAACAATAAATGTATTTGAAACTGAAACTAGAGTGAAATTATCTCATGTAATAATATTAACACAATACTGTGTATGTATAATTTGACGTTGTTTGTCATAAAAAATATTCATTCATACCACGCACTCTATGACCAAATGCTGCATGTACAGTGGGTGGCCAAATTATTATACTCACAAGGGGACCTTCAGGTTTGTCAATTTCAGAAAATTTTGATACTTAGTGTACGTGAAGATTCTCACTCTGACATTAATTTCCCAAAGCAGTACGACGCGCTTTTCAACCAAATTCGAGAAAATCGACTTTGAAAAATTCTGAGTTCCCTTATGTACAGGGTGTTCCTCTACCTATGGCCAATACTTTAGGAGGTGATTATACAGACAAAAATAAGACGAAAATCAAGAGTAACGAAATTGCGGCAAAGGCTTCGTTTTCGAGAAAATTGACTTTGAATCTCACCTAAATACGTGTGCATCGTAAGCGCGTGCCCCTCAAGCGCCTGCCCCTCCAGCGCCTGCCCCTCCAGCGCCTGCCCCTCCAGCGCCTGCCCCTCCAGCGCCTACGATGCACGTGTATTTAGGTGAGATTCAAAGTGAATTTTCTCGAAAACGAAGCCTTTATCGCAATTTCGTCACTCTTGATTTTCGTCTTATTTTTGCCTGTATAATCACCTCCTAGAGTATTGACCATAGGTAGAGGAACACCCTGTACGTAAGGGAACTTGGAAATTTTCAAAGTCGATTTTCTCGAATTTAGCTGAAAAGCGCGTCTTACTGCTTTGAGAAATTAATGTCCGAGTGAAGACCTTCACGTACACAAAGTATAAAAATGTTCTAAAATTGCCAAACCTGAAGGTCCCCTTGTCAGTCAAAAGGGTTCGAGATTTTGTAAGTTTAAGCGATGGAATAAAATAGATATCTCGTATTTAATGTTATAATATTATTTTTTAATACTAGTAGTAGTATTTAAGAATGCAAATTAAATACATTTAGGTACATAGGTTTAAGACTATATTTTACGAGAAATACAATATTTGGTGACTCCGCCTTTAGCTTTTATGACGGCTTGGATTCGGCGTGGCATGTTTTCAATGCATTATGTGGCTACTTCCTGCAGTTTTGGAGTATTCTGCCATACTCTGATGATATTCTCTATTATTTCTGTCTTATTTATAATAATTTAAACCCCGCCCTTTTAAAAACAAATGATATTTATATGTTGAAAAAATACTCACAATGTTGCCAAAGGTTGTAGCTAATCAATAAATGAAAAACAATAACATTCGTGCATTGTTACTTTAATTACAGCCACGACTTTCACAGATTTTTACGAAAATTTGTTGAGTATAATAATTTGGCCACCCTCTGTAGTCTGCGTTGCTGAAAAGATAGCAAACGAAAGGAACGCAGGTCTGATTAATTATACATATGTAAGTACACATTGCAACTGAGATGCATTGTAAGAGGATTGACTAATAGGATGCAACCTAAACTATTTAATACTGAATCGAATCTGTAAATCTATAATCACTGTATTGTGCCCATCTCGCCTGGACTAAAAGATTCCAGACCTTTTCCATTGCGTTCTAAATAGGTCGGCTATATCCATCCAACTATTATGGCTATCAATAATCTTCCTTCCTGATATGCGACTATAAATAAAAAATCACGACGTGAACAAAAAGGAACGTCCGTTCTCAGAACCTTGACATTAATAGCACAACTATCTGGATTGTTGAATAACATGTCAATTTGTCCCAATGATATTCAAGTTTCACTCTCTAATTTCCGTTTACCTACTTTTATATTTATTCGTTGTAGGGTAAAAGGGGGTAATGGTGTTCACTCAAGCTGTAATTGTAATAAAACCAAAATATGAGGTGAAATATTTTTGGAAAATTATTTTTTATAAACTTAAACTATCAAACTATTTGTAGGATACGAATATAATTAGTTTTATATTTATTTACTCAATAAAATTAAGAAATAAACAAAAGATATTTTTGACAGCTATTGTCCACACCTTCGGGTAGCAGTCTCGGGCTGCAAAATTTTTGCGTGTGTTAACCATTGGCTGAGTTCCATCCACAAAATTCAGAATGGGCCCAAAGGGCTGCATCGATAATAATAATAATAATAAAATGTAATAATTAATAATAATTAATATTGCCCGATTCTCCCCTACTTGACAGCTTTTTGTATGGATTAATCTAGCTTGTAATATATCCTCGGACAAGTAAAAGCTGCCACCACCATTTAACCATTTTCCATAGTACCTGACTTGCAGTTTTAACAAACACAATTAATTCCGAAAATAATTCTGCAACAATCATTCACTTTACGATTATTATTTACCACTTCTTGATGTGTGCTATACATCTTTGTATCGCTCATCTTACAATTAAAACTTCCGATCAATGTCATCAAAGGCATGCCTCTCAATTATCGCGGTACATAGTTGAAAGGAAGGAAGGACGATAGGAAAAAGTGGGGATGATGGGACAAAGGGACAGCAACAAGATTTAATTTCCCTCTAAGAATTTCACGCACCCGCGAATCTTTCAACTACAAAACGAAAGGTAGTCATAAGAAACTTGTGGCCATTTGCCTGGTATCCTCCGAAACTCCTGGCGAAAGGGACCAAAGAGAAAAGGTGATTTCTTTTGCTTCTTCGTCGAAGGACTTTTTAATTAGGATCGAACGGTTCGGTAAACTGGTGCGGATAAATTTAATTATTCACTGTTCCGTGTCGTTAATTTTGACTTAACTAACAACAAGTCTTCTTCAGGCAGGGACGTTTCTATGTAAGTGCGCCACTTAAATTACTTGTAAACTGTTTGTTATATGAAAAAATGGTTCAAAGAAAAGTTGTATGGTATCAAAGGGAGCATACAGTGTAATAATTAGTTTTTTGCTATTTTGCTTTTTTATCGAGATATACAGGTCGCCTTGACTTTTTTATTTGTAATGGGTCAAATTGTAAGCCTACAATTGAAAAGAGTATTAAGTAAAAATTCTGAGGAAAAATCTATTAGAGTTGGCGGTCCAAAAACTAGTAATTACTGAGACATTTTTTAAATGATTTTTAATGTCAGTGATGCTTAAAATGTTGTCCATTACAATCAATACAAGTGCGTAGTCGATTAATAAGTATAAATAACAAATTACTAAATTGTGTGCCCCCCTTGATACCATACAACTTTTGTTTGAACCATTCGTTCATATACCAATGGGTTTACAAGTAATTTAGGAGGCACACTTAGGTGAATCGACCTGTATAAATACACGAAGACAACGTCCCTATCCCTGCGATGTGATTAATAAGTAGTGCAGAATACCACAATAATTGGTTATGCGGGGAGAAATATCATTCGTGCCTGCAACAAAAGTTCGAGGACAACGGTAATGCATGTCAAGCTGTTTCGCGATATTTTATAGCTCATATTTCTATTTGAACCGCAGCGCAATCGTTTCTGTATCGAAGAGCAGCAGGCTCGAGCCAGCCGAGCTCGTTGGCAATGCACCAGGCCACCAACCGATGCGGTTTAATTGATATTTTTTGGACAAAGGTTTGTTTGACATTGCGGGATTTCATTCTGTGCAATTATGTAACCGAAAAACGCTGTCTTGACAGTGGCGAATGGTTTCCAGAGCAAATGTCAGGTTTTCTTTTATACAAAAGGAAGTAATTAAGTAATATAATTAATTAGAATATTATTAGGATATTGAGATTTGGTTGCCAACTGAATGTAAAGTAAGACAAGAAATCCAACTAACTTTAAGGCAAACTACACTTGCACATAAATTCATGAAATTAAATAATAATTACTGATACAACTAATACATATTATGGAAATTCTGCATCGAATTTCTTTCTATACAGTGACTCTCTAATAGAGACAAGAGAAAAATGAAATATTAATTCATTTAACAAAGCCTTTATAAGTCTAATTGTACGAAGTACAATGTTGATGATGTACTTAGTGTTACATTACAGAGTTGCTTAAGTACTGTATTCTATGAAGCAAGGAACATCATGCAACTGTCTATTCTGATGAAACTTGGCAAACAGATAAGATAGACGAAAATTTATCAGCTCACATTCATGTTTACGGGGTGAAATCACCCTTCAAATGTGAGCGATGGAAAACTGTTACGTTGAATAATCGGAAAGCAAATAGAGCAGCAAGCAAAATCTTTGTGACATCATAGGTGGCGCAACTGTAGCTGAAAAAACAAACATTTTTGCATCAATATTTCTGGTGTGAAATAATTATTTTTTTTTTTTGGAAACGCGTCAGTATAAATAACAGAACGAAATTGACAAAGGCGCGTTGATCTCAATTTTCAAAAATAAATGGAAAAACATCAAATGTCGCGTGTTCAGCGTTGCAGGAGCATTTTATACCGCTCTCTATAAAGTTTGATGAATGCAGTTATAAAACAGCACACGGGCTTTATCGTATTTATTTCAAATCTTGGAATTAAAATCAAATATGCCCCTTTTGTAGTAATTCTAGAATTACTAAAAATTTATCAAAAATCTAATAACTCTTCGTGATATATTCGACTTTATTCAATGATTACTACTTAGTTTATCTTTTAGGTGGCACCAGGCTCTGATCGGGAATTGTTAATTAAAACTAGCTTTCGACGTAGTTTGACAGTAGTAAAGAGTTATATTATTCCCAATGTCATATATTTACAAGAAACGAACATACAAAAGTAAAATTCAGTTCATTTAATTATTACGGTTTAATATTTTAGTAACTTATTAAATTTCTGCAATATAATTTTAATGTCATTTATTGTTTTTCCATACATAGAACAATAATTCGTTATTCATACATAGTAGGATAACTGTACTCGTAGTTGACAGTATACCAATAGTTGACACTTTTATTTTCAGTCACGAATAATAAGCTTTCTATTAAAAAAAATATTTTTGACTAATACGCTGTTTGAAAAAATATTAGTCAAAAACATGTTTTTAATAGAAAGCTTATTATTCGTGACTGAAAATAAAAGTGTCAACTATTGGTACACTGTCAACTACGAGTACAGTTACCCTAATCGCTTTCTGTGTGAAATGTGAGATTCTACCAAAACATTATCTAATTCCACTAAATAAAGTCGGTCTCTAAACTTTTTATCTAGGTCCCATGGTTGCTTTATATCGGACCATAAAACGTTGGCGTCATATGCTGATATATTCAACATATTCGAAAATACAGCAATTGGCCAACGATTTATTTTTCGTTTACAAGTATAGTTGGCGATTAATTAGTCTAAAGGGTCCCGTCCTCTTTTAGTTTCATTATAATAATATATTATTTCTGTTTTTTTTTTATATTGGGCCAAATTGGCCCACAAATTTCATAAGTGTGTATAAATATTCAATTCGCTTTCATTATAAAAATTGTTAAAATTTTGTTCTCTTATGCGATGATTATTGGCGTTTATTAGTTATTTAAAGATATGAAGGAGTTTCAGTCCAAATAATACATTAATAGTAAAGGAGGAGTGAAGATTTTTTATTCCATCTTGGGTCACAACGACCCGATTTCCGTACAAGGGTTAAAGCTAGAGATACTCTTTCTTACAAATCAATCAACATTTTTTTCATTATGCTACCCTAGTGTACCATAAAGTGTAGAATTTCCACGAATACCGTGTCTTTAGTCTCAATTGTATATTGTTCTTCCTATCTTTACTGTAAATCTTTTCTTGTGTATTTCCAACTTTCGAACGCGAAAGATTTCACGATATTCGCCTGCCAGTATTATAATATTATCCCGTAATGAACTTGTTTCTTTTCGTCTGAATTATGAAGAATTATCGGTGAGTCTCTAACTTATACACTTTTACCTTCCGTTCATACTACCTATGATGAGGCGACTGCCATGACTTTACATACCTGTAATGAAGGTGCTGAACTGCTAGCACTTGAGGGGTAACTAAACATTGGTCGAAAGTCGGATATTTCGCGAAGAATTATTAGACTTTACTTCTCCCATTGTGGATGGTATGTACACTCGTTCAGGGGGATTACAAAAATGGGAACTATTCAATTTCCAAGCTCAAGTAAACCGCGATAAATTAGAAATCCAGTAAATCCAGCGTACTGTTTTATAAATTCATTCACAAACAATCGTAGAGGACTGTATAAAGTGTTGCGGTGAACACGAGACGACTTTTTTCACTGATTTTTGTAAATTGGGAAAAGTGCACGTTTGTGAGGCAGTTTGTTTTTATTTTTATTTATTAATCTGCAGGAAAATTAGTTATATTATAGTATAATAATTATACCCACCAGAACTGTTGAAAAAAAATGTGCCCTCTTAGCTACAGCGACTGCGTCATCTACGATTTTGCTTACGTTATGTTATTATTCACGAAGAAACGCATCCGTTGTATTTATTTTTTCTATCCGCGTTAATTTCTGATAAATTTAACTTACAATTAATGTTGGCAGCGTCGCAAGTCAACGCTCTGTGTATATTCTCTATCACAAGAAATGAACGAAAAAGTGAATTGCTTCCGGGCATAGTTGGGCAAAATGTAATCTAATTACGAATTACTCGAATTACGATTAAAATGTAATTGTGTATTTGATTACATATTATTTTCTGTAATCGTTAATATTTAGGTAGTTGACAAAATTGTGGTCAACTACCTAAATCAACGATTCCAGAAAATAATGTGTAAACAATTACACAATTACATTTTAATCGTAATTTGTAATTTGTAATTAGATTACATTTTGCCGAACTCTGCTTCCGGGCATTGTTTCCAGGAAATACAAAACTATCCTCGAAGAAGCGTTCTTACGGGTAAGGGCAATTTTTAATCCTTGAACATGAATATCAATCGATAAGAAAGAATATATTGCAATATTTTTCTACATTCCACCCATAACCTAAATTTCTTGAAAATTAGAAATTGCGAAGTGGGTGGTGCATCTTTTAAGACTAGAACCGGGAGACTGGAGGACTGTAAAATTAGAAGGCCGACTGAGCAAGAACCTGTGGTAATTTATGTAGCATGAGGTTAAATTTTAAAAATTGCAATTGAACTGGTATTGGTTTGGAACTGGCTTGGAATATAATATTCCAGTACCTTTCTATGGACTTTTGGAGCACGATCGAGCATGATTGGACACAGTTTAATTATTATTTATTCAGTGTATGAATCTGGATTAGTAATATAAATAAGGGATAATCCAGTGTTCGTTTAACGGTGAATTCAGGAAATAGGAAGATTTGGGTCGAGTGAAATTCGCCTTGATAATATGATTGGTACCATTGTAGCTCATTTGAATGGAGCCTGGAAATTATTGATCAAATTAAAAAATAAAGCTGAATGGTCTCCCAGTGGTTACTGCTGCGCTGAGTGACTTCTTCTTCGAAAACCACATCTTCAATAAATAACCCTAAAGATTTTTGAACAGGAAATGCCTTGCATGCTAATTAAACAATGGAGGAACTGCAGTGTAATCGTAATGTTTTAATTATTTAATAATACCGAAGATATAAGCGTTTGATGTACAGAATATTTAGCAAATATTTTATGAAGCCACAAAGGCACTCCATTTTTGTCCTCCAGCGAGTGTAATGAACTCGATGGGACGTTTCGTAAATCTACAGAAACAGTAGAGAGAAAGCATCAGAGAGTACGATATTACGCATAAAAATCTACGTAAAAGAGTAATACACTCGTTTCGAGGAGGCAGCTTCACTATCGCGTCAGTGATACACGGAATGCAAGGACGCAAAGCCACATCACGTAATTAATTATTCCTCCCTTTCTTCAACTGGAAACTGGAATGTCATATACAGCGCGGTAGATCTGATGAATTTAATTATAAATAAATTATACCTCTGGTCCTTCCATTACTCGAAGCTTTGCCGTTTTTTATATACCTAGCTAGCAAACCTTTGCCCCCGGATTTTTGTACACCCATCGCAATGCGGCACCAACAAGAAGCTTCGGATTTGCGCCTGGGAACTAAATTTTTCCAGACAATCCCACAGTAGGACCGTCGGCTAACAAAAACTCGTCGCATTTCGCCGAACACGCTCCACTTTGATCTGTTTCCACGTAACACACTTCAGGCGAGTTGGCGGGAGGTCTCATAAATCAGAGAAACACGACTGGGACTCCATACGATGAAATTGGGGGTGGTTTCGTCACTGTTCCGTGGCCTTCCTCGTCGCTGGTCCTTTGGCACTGCGAAACAATCCGCTGTAAAGTAACACGAAAAATATCTTTTGCTCGCGGAACAAATACAGCTACGCCATGAAAGTAGAAGGTTGGTGGCACTCTTGAGGCAGTCAAGCAGGCCAGAACCCAAGAACGAATCTGTCATACTTTCGTGACACTAGTAGCCATACCACTTGATAGACGTTTTGGGCTTGTCAGGGTCTTGTTGGTATTAACTGTTAACATTAACGAACGTCGTTTTGATGACTTCAGCCTTTTGTGAAGGGAAGCAAGGTTGCGTCTGTATCCCATCACTGGGAGCTATTGTGAGCACAGTTGAGGCTATCAGCGCAACAGTGATGTAAACTCAAAACTTTTGTTTTAAGATTACGGCTAATGAAATTATTGACGTTCTAAAGTCGCTGCTTTAATTTCTATTTTGTGAATGTATGAATATTGGAGAATTGGTTTATGGGGTCTCCCTACTTTAATGGCCTGAAAAGGAGGGTGATATTTGGGATTTTTTTTAAGAGAGACCCTCAAATTATATTAATTGAAAACTGTATGCCTATACTTGTACATATTTAGGCAACATTTAAAAAAAAAATTTAGTTAAAAAAACGATACCTAAAACTTTAAACGCGTTTTTCTCAAAACGATGTTTTTCGAATTTGTTAGCATGACATCTCAAAAACCAAACACCCGATTTACTTCAAACTTGGCATATATTTTCAGTAGATGTCCCATTCTCGCCGGTACTAAAACTAAGTCGGTTTTTGCAAAATTAGACTTTTGCGACTTAAAAGGCCAGCGAATTTTTTGCAGAAATCGATGTCTGTTTCAGACGATGCCATTTTTATTTTACTTTTCAGTATTTCTCATTTAATCTACTTTAGACGATAGCCACACTCATACTGATTACACAAATTTTTAAGTTTTCTATTTCAGACAACTACAACGGCTGATTTTATGCTAACCATGCGCATATGATTTTGCAAGGCGCTCTATTTGAAGCACTATAACTCCGGACATAACCACTATTTTTGCATACATTTTTTTCTTCACATTCTCTAACGATAGACAAATAAAGCCACAAAGCTGGAACGTAAATATATTTAATGATTTTGTTTTAAAAAAATCCCAAAGTTCGCATCATTTTTCGTCCGTCAAGGTAGGGAGACCCCTTAACCAATTCACGATAAGAGACGGTTTAGGCTGAAATGTCAATCCAACCAAAATTGTGGGTTAGGCTGTCTACTATTCAGCTGATATCCTCAGTTAGTACCTACCCGCTAAAAACTCAATAGCAGTAGGAACAGTGTTGGGATTCTTAAATATTGCTGGTTTGCTGGCGGAGTATAATATCTGAAAATACTTCTTGTGAAATGAATCATTTCGTTTAGTTAACCTGAGGCTTTCTAACTACACCTACGTCATAACATCGTAACACTGTAGTGAGTGATGAGGGGCACTCCTGACGGCATGTACCTTCAAGAGTATCACTTTACACGTCACTTCAGTGTATCCCAAGTAAGTTGCTGTATATATCTATTCTACCAACATTACAGGATTCTCTTCTGACTACGTTACTTGTTATGATCCTTAGTGCCTTCCTTTCCTCCTACGATCGTGAGATCCATCATCCTTCTCCCACGCCCATATTGATCCCTCCGTTACGACTTCTTTCTCTGTCAGTGAATTCCTCAACGTAGCAGTTGAAATGGGTAATGCTCCGTTGCTTTTACCCGAAGAACTCGTAATCGAGGGTACGTTGCAGGCAACCACCTTACTCTTTCACTTCCCCGACCCTTCTCGCCCCCAGGATATTCTTTTTTCTCCCGCGTCGGCTTTAATATTACTGCTCGATGCTTGGCTCCTATCGATTTTAATTAAGCCCGATC
Organism: Andrena camellia; assembly: GCA_029448645.1. Taxonomy (NCBI): domain Eukaryota; kingdom Metazoa; phylum Arthropoda; class Insecta; order Hymenoptera; family Andrenidae; genus Andrena; species Andrena camellia. The sequence continues at coordinate 10,378,570 of CM055678.1, forward strand.
GATACTTGCTGCTGGTACTCTGGCAAAGTTATCTAGGAGTAGGTTATCTCCTTGGATGACGGGTCTTACGCAACTGTACATTTTTTAGGTACATTCGCGACAGCTCGTCAAAATCATGACGGCAATGTTCGTTTACGTGGAAACGACCTTTCTGGGCACCCATAAGGTAAACGAGGGTATTTTTAACACTACTTTTACATGTCGTGAATTGCTACCTAGTAATTCTGTTCCTATTTAGGAATACAATAAATAATTAGACAATCCTTGCTTAGAATATGCATTGTCCATATGTTCGATTTATCTACAATCTAGAAATAGGATTCGATCGTACAGATGTTGGGAAGTGGGAACACTGGGAACTCGCCTAAATGCTCTGACAGCGAATGCAAGGTGCAGTGAACATGTCTTTGGCAAGGTCGAAATGTATAGTTACTCAGAAAAGTACCCGTCCACCCCTATAGTTTATTTATTTAAGTAATGTTGAATTCAGAACCACCCATTATAATTTACATTAGTATAAACCTTTATTAATATATTTTTAGATACTACAATCTACCAAAGAAATGCTCAAAGAAATTTTCCTAGAAGAATGGAGCAGCAAAAGCCCAAATTACCCAGAAAATTAGTTGACTCCGTGCATAATAGATTAAAGCTTATAATAAAATCGCAGAAATATTGAAGGAATATTAATTTATTGTAATTACGTTTGGGTAAATTAAATACTGAATTGGGACGAATATTTTTTTGCACGATCTCTGCTACTTCCATAGATAATATTTATTTTTTAAATAAACTGTGTACACTTTTTCAATCGAATGCACCCGAAAGGAAAGTATAGTAATCTAGGTTTATATTAATGTGAATTGGAATTGCGAATTCTTACTTTGAAGTCGATATAATACAGGGTGAGTCGCATAACTTATCCACCCCGAATAACGTCTAAAGCAGTGATGGCGAACCTTTTTGAGAAGTGGGTCAAATTTTGTCCATTATTTTTTTTAATTCTAGCCCGTGTGTCACTAAGTCAGTGGCGTCACTTGGAGGGGGGGGGGGGGGGAAAGGCTACCAATAATTTGGAAACACCAAAAATTTGTTAACAGAAAAGTTTGTTATACATGAATTTTTTAATATTTTCGATTGTCTGTTCTCTTTTATGATATAAAAAATAAGTTTATAAAAATCAACGCGTGGGTCATTTAAAAAGCCTTCGTGGGTCAGTGTCTGACCCGCGGGTCATAGTTTCGCCACCACTGGTCTAAAGTATGAAATTTAAAAGAGCAGTGAATTTTTTATAAGATATTAAGCTTTATTTTTCGTAAACCTCATAATAGTAAAAATTGCATGAAAGTCAGCGGACATCACGTTGAGCACCTACTGTAACTAAAGTAAATAGTGAGACCATGAACAACGTTTTTGCAAATATCTCGCTAATTATTAGGTTCACGACAAATACAGCTTGATACTTTCTTATAGAAAATTCACTGCTCTTCTAAATATTGATACAAAAAGATACACATTCCATTTGGAAAATTCAATGTCATCTTTATATCTCGTAAATAAATAAGTTATTTAAAAAATCCGTTTCAGCATCGTATGCTCCCTTCGATACTGTACAATTTCTGTATAAAACACATTTTGTAGAACACATACTTTAGAAGTTATTCGGGGTGGACAAGTAATGTGACTCACCCTGTATATAAAAGATGTTGTATATAGGGTGGGCGGATACTTTTCTGGTTGACTGAATTTCTTTGATTATATTATAGACATGTAAATCTATAATAAACTAAAGATCGTTTCGGATGCTACTTGAATAATTTTTACGTCATCAATGGGGCTATACCTAATCATGAGGCCGACATAAAACGAATCTTTGAGAATTTGTTTTAAAAAAGTGCAAGCATAGATTGGTACAGAACTTTTTGTATTTAAAAGAGTAACATTTGAGGAACATACAGTAATATTTTCGTGTGAAAATATTCATTTATAGGAAAGTTACAACCGATGTCCGATAAGCACTTTTTGGAAAGGTTGTTTTGCGGTGAGCACTGCCATTCGGAATTAGGATATCTAAAATCAAAAAACCAAAAAGATTTCGTTAGTATATTAGTTTATCCTCTGATAAATCAATGGAATTTCCGAAATATTAAGTTAAAGCAAAATGTCGGCTGTTTAAATTTAAAGTTCCGATTTTTGCAAAAGAAAACGGCCGTTTTTCGTTCATAAAATCGAAAGTGTATATTAAAAAAAAATCCTTCGATCAACTACTAGATTTTTATATCCAAAATAAGCCCACAAAATTTCAGAAAGATTGGTGCAGTAATTTTTTAGATATCTTGCTCAGCATTTTTAAAAAGGCTTCTTGGATGTCGTTGTATTTTTATTATAAACGTAAATATTTTTCTACAAAAAAATTACCAAATGTTCTTTAAATGTTGCTCTTTTAAGTACAAAAATTTCTGTAAAAATATATGCTTCCGCTTTTTCAAAAAAATTCACAAACATTCGCCTCTTTTCAGCCTCCTGAATGGGTATATAACCCCTTAAATGTGTTCATAGAGACAAAGATGTTCCTCTTGTTGGCCGCACTTCTCTTTTCCCCTCAACATATTATAACTTATTAATGTACATATGTATATCTTCTCTTCTTACTTCCTCTTTTCCTGTATTAATGTACGAACAGCTTCATCCCTGACAAAGCTTCACTAGACCAATTGTGTGGATGCAGCTACGGCTTTAAATATGAAACCACAGCGGTTTAAATTAATCTAACGGGGGTTCTGATCGAACTGAATGCTGTCTATATACTCCGTTATGCAAGTCTATTGTAATACATATCCCAGTAGTGTAACACGTATCCTACGAGTGTACATGCTACTTGATTGAGCTCGAGAGTCGCATCCCTTCAGCGTCACTATGAATTCCACATGAAGCGACGCGCTCTTCCAAGGGAACACCGCAAACCCGGACTCACCGATTGGAACGCAACTTTGTGGGTTTTTAGAGCGACTCAAGACAAGAACAACGGTGTGTTTCATTTGGATCCTATCGCCCGTTAAGGGGGTGAAAACTAACCTCAAAGTCAAATTGGCACTTCCACTTTTCCGCGTATAACTCTCAAAGTACAACAGACAGAAAAACATGTTTCAAACAAAAGTTTAATGGTGCAATGAGCACTGCAAACTTGCGTTAACAAAATTTTGAAAAAAGTTTTTTTTGGTTCAGGTATTTTTTTTAAACTCTTTTCAAAATTTTGTTAACGCAAGTTTGCAGCGCTCATTGCACCATTAAACTTTTGTTTAAAACATTTTTTCCTGTCTGTTGTACTTTGAGAGTTATACGCGAAAAAGTGGAAGTTCCAATTTGACTTTGAGGTTAGTTTTTACCCCCTTAAAGGGCGATAGGGCACAAATGAAACACACCGTTGTTCTTGTTTTGAGTCACTCTAAAAACCCACAAAGTTGCGTTCCAATCGATGAGTCCGCCCAGACACCAGAAATCAATTCCATGTTTTATAACTTGCGAGCACGAAGTCGAATTGTTGAATAAAAATTCCTCGAATATTACCTGCCGTATGCCTGTTCCACGTCAAATGCGCGGGCCGCGTAAAAAGTATCCGCATGGGAGTGTCGTCATTTAATGCTCCAAACCGCGCTCCCATTTACGAGAAGACCCAGATTATCAACGATTCGTCGTAAATTTTTATTGGCTGGTAAGCTCGGGATCAAACGAACGTTTTTCCGCGGTTGCGAGTTCGACGAACTCGTAATTTCGATCGATTCGCACGAGCAGCCGCGAGTCTGGACGCGGAACTAACCGGGCGCAAGAAAAACAAAACATGCTGCCGAATCCGGTCTGAGCGCTTCCTCGCCACTTTTCAATTGTTTTCGCCACCGAAGGAACTATCTGAATACAGTCCAGCCGCGCTGGCGGGTATCGTCGAATCTTCGAGAATCCGGGCCGAGAGCGAAATTGTTATTGAAAGGATCGAAATTGATCTCTTTCTCGCCGCCGAAATTCGATAGCCGTTAGAGGCTTTGATATCACGTCCACTGCTCTATCAGCAACGCTGAGCCGTGCAGGTTATAATTAAAAAGAGAGATCTGGATGAAAGATTAAATCAGATCTTTTTCTGTGGACGTTAATTATATTTCTCATTTGACGACGGGATTTTCTCCTGTATGGCACTAATTACGAATCCAATTTTTCGTTCCATATTTTAAATTAGGTTCGCATAGAGGTGGAGGTCTGCGTGTCTGTGTACGTTTATTATACTCTTTATTCTCGAAGCATAGTTAATTGGAAAAGTAGCAGACTTAAATATAGAAGCTAAAATCTGAAAGAGCGTGATTTTTGCTTTGATTACTTTGCGTTTGGTGGCGTAACGGGGGAAAGGCTGGTCCCTCGTTCCGAAGTAAATTAGGAATGTGAAATAAATATTTCTGAAAGGATGTCGGTACAGGTTTTGATATGCAGAAAATTATTTTTTCTAATGGCATCGTTAATCCTCTGCAGTTAAGAAGAAAAGTTGTACAAGCTATTGAATAAATGAGAAATCAGAATACATTAGAGTCATTTATTAACCGACTTCCAAAAGGAGGTGGTTGTAGATTCGACACGTATGTATTTTTTGTTTGTCCGCGCATAATTCCTCAGCATATGGGCCGATTTTGATGATCTTTCTTTTATTCGAAAGAGGGCGATACCCCGGTGGTCCCATCCTACACTGCATCAATATTGACTCAATACTTTGCCTGTATTGGTTAATTCAAACTTCGCCTCTTTACATAATTTGTATTTCATGTATTCGCGCATTTTAGAGTATTTCCGGGAGTTTAGTTGTAGACCCCATATAAGAGAATTCAATTTGAGATATCCTCATTCTCACTTTTTCAAGTCGCTTATTTTTGGAATCTTCCCTTTCTAGCAAACGATTCTTCTTTTTAGGAACAGCTCTTTTTGTAGGCTCTCCTATATTTTTGTAAATAAATGTCGTTATATTTCTTAAATAATTAAAAAGTAAAAAATTAAAGCCGACTTAAAAAAAATATAAATGCACCGAAACGGTAAAAAATAATTGTTTTCTTTATTTAATCTGCGACTCTTCATTTTTTTAAATTCGCGCCAGATTTACACAGTGCAAATGATGATTCGCCGACATAAAAAATTGAGAGTCGTAGATTAAATAAGGACAAAACTTATTTTTTGCTTTTTAATGCATTTTTATTTTTTTTTTTTTAAGTCAGTTTTAATATTTTTTATTAGTTGAGAGTAAGAGTTTTGATATTTTGGAAGGCCGAAATCTTTCTAATAAAATAGATCTTCAGATCAGAGATGGGCAAAAAATTATTTGAAATAGAAATTTCGTACACAAATTTTTATTTCAAATAATTTTTTTGCTCATCTCTGATCTGAAGACCTAGAGAATGTAAAAGATGACCAATAGAATATTACACAAAACATAGGGCATAGAGTGCAATTTTCCCATTTTTTACTTAATTTTATTTACTTTCTATTTTAGTTACCTGAACTGTTAAGCTTATAATACTTAATTTTCGCCAAATTTTGATTAATTTCAGTAATACTAATCAGTGAAAATTAATCACCATATGATACTGTCACGAAATATTACTATTTTTATGTTAAAGTACTTGATAATCAGGAATTATTTAGGCAGTGTTCGGGATTCCTGCAGTTAATCAGAGCAGCGAGAAGTTAAATACATAGTATCGAATTGGCTCCGAATTAGAATCAGCAGCAATTAGGATTCCAGTTAACATCCAGCCCTCAAAGAAGCAATTTAGCCGCTCACTTTAGTTAGAACGTAGAAACCACGGAGTTGTCAGGTTCTTCACCTATTGTTTGTTGTTACATTGCTATCTAATATTATTGCATAAACACAATGAAAGGAAACTTTCAAAGACTAGTATCCGACTGGATTGATCGGCCTTGAATTTGTAGGATTACTGATTATTTGATGGGGCATAGAAATAAAAATACAATGTTCTTTCTTTACTGTCATTAATATAATTTTAATATTTGTTACTTATACATATTTGTGTGTAACATAATTATTAGGTACATAAAACATTAAAAATAACGAATATTATTTATTGAAACCAACTAAATAAAAATCAAGGAAAACGAACTTGTCGGCTTTTTGGGAGCCGATTAATCGGCCAGTTGGCTAGTTGGCCCAAAACCCTAGTGATCCTCCAAGGAGCTCGAGCAGCCTCTCTTTGTGCAATATTCAAGGCTACAAAACGAAGACTGCATCGTGGCCCTAATACCCACGAACTGCTTAAAAAATCTAAACAGTCAACGGGCTAAAACAGGGTGTTAAAAAAGACGGGTCTAAGGCTTTATGGGCTTATAATAATTCCCACCGAGAGGAGTAAGAAATGCCTAATTAACACAGAATGGTGTCCTAAAACCAATCCTTTCGATATAAAACCTACTTTTGTATTTACCCTGAATTTCACTCTGCACTCACGTCAACGAATAGAAAATGCATGTCATAGAATGCGAGACAGGGAAGGAATACTTGAAAATGTACATACCCATGTACGTCAACCTATGATCCGCAGCTATCAGACTTGTATTCAAATTGAAGGAAGACACGTATAGAACATCTCTTGTAAATGTGAAAACAAACTTTTGCGTTGTACATCGACACTGCTGTCCATAAATAGTATTATACAGAATTATGCTTTTATTTTCTGCTTCCCACTGCTTTTATTTTCTGCTTTGAATTTAAATTACCAAAGAAAGTAAATTTCGTTAGAGTTCTCCAATAAATTCGCAACGTTTTTCACAATTATTCCACACAGCGTGAGTGTCCCAATAGTAACAAACGGCAGTGTACGTATATTAATGATTAAGCACTTCTCATTCCCCTCAGTGAGTAGGGGAGACCGGGGCTAGTAGACTAATTTTTTACATATCTATTTTTTATAAATCAACCATTGGTATTTTGTTAACTTACCGCATACCAAAAGTTCACAAATTTACTTGGGTATACAGGCTTAATTTTGATATTCGATTTAATTGAGCCTAAGTTATAGTTTTTATTATATTTACAAGAGTGAGTCCAGTAAGTCAACAAACCCCGGTTGCGGGGCTAGTTGACATATATGGTGGGGCTAGTTGACTTGACATTTATTTTTAAGTTTGTAAGAAAACATACCGGTATTAACAGAAATTAAACATTTATTTGCTCAAAATTAGGTAAAATTAGGCCTACAAATCATCATCCGAGTCACAGTTAATGCACACATAATAATCTATATTAGAGCTGCTGCATTTTTCGTGAGCCCGTCTGCTGCAACGTGTGCACTGCACCCAGTTCTCACCACGAACGCTATCGGAATAAGGTTCATTGCATACTATGCATTTGGCATCATCTTCTGACTCCGAGGACGATAAATTTCTCTTGAATGACGTGGATGGTGCAGGACATTCTTCTCGGAAAAGAAATTTTCGACCGTTTTTGGCTTTATTCTTTTTCGTATTTTTCTTCTCGATCATTTTGGTCTTACGTGGACGTTTCTTATTTTGGATGCTTTCTTTTTCTTTCTGTAATGCTTCTTTTATAGGTGTGTCTGTTAAAATAGCTGTGTGTCGCTTTTTTCTCGCCTTTCTAGTGTTCTGTCGCGGAGTTGCTTTTGGAAATGGCCTTACCTGCTCAGGACTCAATATGTTTGCATTTTCCATGCTTTCAGGAGGATGCTCATTAACTTGATTTACATTTTTATCAACTGTAGGTAACTTTTCATTGTGAAGTATCAAGTCTCCATCTTCATTTGTTGGAGCAGGCCTATCTGTCACATATGAAGTTAAAAATTCACTGTCAGGAAAAATGTTTTCATTAAGAGGAAAAATTCCAGTTTTCTGAAAGCCAGCCATTATATTAGTTGGTGTAGTGGCTAAAGGTAAGATCATTTGTATAATTCCAGGGATATCGTATATGGAAAATGTCTTGCCAGGATTATTTACCATCCAGTTATCAATCGCAGAATTGCAATACTTTTTCAGTGGTCCGTAAACACTTCTATCTAATAGCTGCAATTTGTGCGAACAATGCGGAGGAAACGATAAAACTGTCACGCCATTTTCTATACAAATATTCAACGCCGCTATTGAAAGGTGGGAATCGTGATTATCAAGCAGCAAAAGCACGGGTCTTTCTTTAGAACATTTTACATGCCGGACGAAATGTTTAACAAATTTTACAAAATTTTCCTTCATCCATCCAGATGGATTGGCATCACCCAGGCTTCCGGCAGGTGCATCTCTAATAAAGTGGTCTCGATAGTTTACCCGAGGGAAAATAAAGGAAGGGGGAATTGTGTTTCCGCTTGCGGATACTGCGACAGTGAGTGTCACAAGAGTCCCTCTTTCGGCTGACACAAGTTTCCCTATTTGTTTAAAACCACGTCGAGCCACTATCTTGTCCGGCTTTTGAACCGTGGTTATGCCCGTCTCGTCGACATTCCATATATCGGAAGCTTCAAAATTCAGACGGTTATATACGGTCTTTAAATTGGAAAAGAACAATGCTATATTCGTTTTGTTGAACGAAGTGGCCCTTGACAAACTTGTAGCTTCGGGGCTTCTTAAAGACAAACTTTTATTTCTTTCAATGAACAAAGTGTACCAGTCTGGCCCTGCCATTTTATTGTTAATCCAGCTAACCGGAATTTGAAGTCTATTAGAAGTAGCATATTCATATGCAAATTTTTTTAGTTCCTTCGGCGTTAACCCGTAGTAAATATCCGACGCTTGTTTTAAATAATCCGTTAAGAGAGTCTCTTGTTCCTCAGAAAAAACTTTTCGCCCGTTAAAATAACCAACACGTTCTAGTTTGATTTCACCATTCGGTAATTTTGCTTTTTTAACGTATCGATCAAGAGTTTTCTGGGGAATTAAAAAGTCTTTAGCAACACTATTAACGCTCCTGCCTTCATTTATGACTGTTTGGACTGCCCGTAAAATAGTATCAGCAGATGCTTTGCCATTCTCAGTTTCTCGTTTGTAATTTCTCATCTTGATGCCTGCAACACGTGTAGGTAATTAATACGTTAATAAGAGAAAAACTGGATAAAAAAGGCAAAAAAATAATTTCCGGTCGTGTAACCCCATCCGACAATGCTAATATATTAGGTGTAGTACGCGCAAACTTCCAAGTACCGGATAAAATAAAATACCGTAAATCATAGTCAATACAACACACTTACACAATATATTCATGAAAAAAATATCAGGCTGTACTTAGTGAACAAAAATACATAAATTGTCAAAACTGAAATATTTACTTACCGTCGATGTTTTTCGATTTTTTATTCCCACTGATACAACACGCGAGTTTCTACCACGGCGACACATGGAATGGCTGGCTAGTCATTCATATGTTTTAGAATCGCTAATCGAAGCACCATTTATTCTATAATATAATAGTTACGTGGAATTAGTCAACTAACCTCATTAGCCAACTAGCCCCGGTCTCCCCTACTACAGGCCCCTAAAGTCTTGGACCCTTTTTTTTCTAACACCCTGTACAGTGACGCACAGCGAGTAAAAGAAGGTCATGAAAAGAGACGTATGTAGGCATAGCTTCGACAAGGTTTCCAATCGTATAAGTCTATGCAAATAGAAGTGCTTGCGGCACACTTAGACTCCAGGGATGGCGAAAGGGCCAGAAGGGTAGATCGGCGACGCGGGTCTCGGAGCTCGGCCGGAAGATACTTCAGGGATTCCGAATCACTTGGAACGATTACTTCAGCAGTTACTTGGGAGCGTCCTGCATGAGCGTACATCATACGCGATTCCTATGTACGGCACATAATGTAGTCCGTTACGTTGGAGTACATGAGCTCAGCGATGAAGACCGACCGGTCCCATTCCCAGATACCGTCTGCGATTGAATCCCTCCTTTATCTATTTACTTTAGCCTTTCCAACGACTTTGCTTCACGGTTCTCTATTCCGTTCTGCCATTTGTTCGCTCGCGCTCAATTTAATGCGGCTCTTTCGCGCGAGGGAAAGCGTGCTTAAGAGGGAAAGGGATGGACGGCTTGATTTCACAGGAATCTCTGGATGAAGTATCACGGCCGCGTCGCGTGACCTAGCGTTTGTCGCGTTTTATTGGTTCGTAGTGTGTCTTTGAAAATTATCCTCGGATGCTTTTCGTAGTAGAGACATTGGAAGCTTTCGTGGTATTATAAATTTTTTTTCACTAGCTCAAGATGAAGGATACGCGTGGAGAATTAATCTTTTGGGAGCGGAGCATTTCTAAACGCGATTATTTGAACGAAATGGTTTTAGAGCTCTCGGCATAAAAATAATATGGGCATAACTGCCCTGCTTAGTTAAACTGGCCTATCTAGCATTTTTTCATTTTTTTCAGATATGTTGAAATATTTGAAGTTCCACACGTCTTTTACCTTTTAAGTAAAGTTAGAAAACTCTACGTGCTTCGTAAAGATTTATAAACAGTCTAATGTATTTAACCTAACTTCTTTCAAAATGGTTAAAATATCTTATCTAAAACAATTAATTAATTGGTACGTTAATAATACATTACCTACCGGTACACCTATTAGAAAAAATGATATTAGGCTATTACGAAATAATGGCAACATGTTTTAATTTGAATGAAGGAAAATAAGGATGGTACAAAGTAAATGATAAAACTTCAGTTTTCTCGGTTGTTTCAAAATGCTAGATAGGACATTTTAACTAAAGAGGGCAGATAAGTGAACTAAGTACAAAATCATGATATTGACATGTGTGTACTTTATCCTTTAATGTTTTTTCTCCTCGAAGCTGTTTAGATAGAGAACTGCAAGATGCAGTTGTAGCGAGAGAATAGATACTGATTTGAACAGCTTTATATGGACCAATCTGTTCATCAGAAAGATTTGTCATCAGATTTATCAGGCGTACTAATTACACAGATGCTGTCCAAATATGAAGACTGTCTTTGCTTTTATTGCTGAAATTAGAGTAGATTAGCGGAATACTAGTTTCTGGACATTTTGTAAACTCAAAAAACTCCTCTATGTAAGTTACCAGTCAATTGGATCTCTACCTGTTCGACAAACTTCAGATGTAACATAAAGAATTTTATTTTTTAAAAAAATATTAGTGAATTAAGATGCGTGTATAAGGAATTATTGTAGGTACTTATTCCTGATCTCCAAGAAGACAATTTTCTATATCACTTACGAGATTTACTTATAAAGTAGCTACCAAATGTTATATGTATAGAAATTTACTGATCTGCTTTATCTACTTCACCCATACATTTCTTATAATTTACGGGAACTCAATTTGTTTATTTATACATTTATATTTGTACACACTTTTTTAGTCACAGGTTATACATCGAATTATAAGGTTATTCAGCATTAAAATAATTCATTTATTTTCAAGTTAGTAGTATACTATTTTCAAATCACTAGGAGAAGATGAGATTTTCTAATTAATTATAGGATATTTTCATAACATTGTTCGGATACAACGAGATATTTACAGAGCTACAAAAATGTGTTGCATACTTTCATACCAAGCGGTCTTATTTTCTTAAAGGGCTACATGCACCTAGGACTAGAAACACCAGTGCGAATTTACACAATATTTTTCATTGAAAATATTTTTTAATTTAAAAATCTTTATAGACATCTTAAAATAAATACTTTAATGTAACAATTGTGTATATTTAATTCGAGAACTAAGAAGATTGAATATGAAATAGTGTTTTTCTCAAACTATTATTTTAAAAAACGGTAACCATTCAGTTGAAATTTGAAACAGAGGCTTTCGATAGAATTATTTAGATTTTGTTTTTTTTTTCAAACGTCATGATTCATTTTATATAAAGTAAAAATTCCATTTTTTACTACAAAATCCCACATGTCCGCCATTTTGCTAAATTGATATTTTTAAAATCGGCTCCGACAAAAACTAATTCGTTTATGTATTTTAAGAGAATTTCGTTTTGTTTCGAATAAAAACTATCGGGGATTTATGATTACCGCGGATGCTATTCTGAAAAAGCTGCCTAAAGGAAATTGCTGCTACATATTCGATCTTCTTAGTTTATGAATTAAATTTACACAATTGTTGCATTAAAATGTGTATTTTAAGATCCATGTACAGATTATTAAATTAAAAAATATTTTCAATGAAAAAAATTGTCAAAGTTCACCCTGGCTTTTCTAGTTCTAGTGTAGGTATTTTGCCCGTTAAAACTCTCTTATTACTCCACATTCTTGACATAGGGTAAATCCGGGAGACGCGGTCGGGCCGGAGAGTTGGTCGGGTCACTATATTTCAGACTCTATACGTAAAAATGCGTTAAAGTGCAGACCAATTACTTCCCTAGAAGCCAAACAATTGAATAAATAGCGTCATTTCGCTTCCTTCTGTGTTTTTCTGGATTTATAGGCTATAAAAGGTAAATTGAGGTTACATTTAACCTGTTTTGTCAAACAGCGGTGTACAGAATCGTATTTAACATATACTTCTAAGTTTATTTTCGTTTAATGTTTGGGATAATAAGATAGTAGAGATATCGAGGGACAATGCAGCCAAAGTATTTGGCCATATTAACTCTTCCTCTCAAAGCTAACGAGAATACCATCTCTCGCTGCAGAAAGGTGAGACGGTCGAGTTATGATTTTTGTTTATTTTTTTATTTTTTATTATTATTTTATTATTATTTTTGTTTATTTAGTTTATTTATTCACTTTTGTATTCATTCGCCTTGCTAATCGCCAGTAGGTGGTTCACTTTTTCTTTGATGTGTTCTTTACTTTTTTAGCGTAAACAAATTGAATATCAATGAATCTGTAGTTGTATTCACTCATAAATAATTTTGTTTTATCCTTTGTTAATTTTCCATGATTAATTATGTGAGTGGTCTCTGTCAACTACGACAACCATTTCTCCCGGCACCTCGGGAGAGGTGGTCAGATGTCATGACTTCAGTTTTCAACCCGATTTACATTAAATATTGTGTTAAAGCAAATATCGACCAGTTTTTCTGAATCAGCATAAAATTCTGAACATGCAGGTTTGTTCTGATAAAATAAGTAATGTCTATATTAGTTTTAATAGCCATTTTATATTAGGTCGTCCGCGTCTCCCGGATTTACCCTACCCATAATTGGTAAGTTTCTGATCAATATCTAAGCGTGACTACTCTGTTAGTAGAGACCGTATAAAGTATATGCCTGTCGTTGTTCACCATCCGCTACAGAGAATGTACAAAAACACTTTTCGGCCCAAGCAACCACTGCAACAAACTCGAAGTACTTAAATACGTTAATTTGTCCGTTTTCCCTCGGCACGCGGAAAAAGAAGGGAACCGCAGCGGACCATGGCTGTATTCGTCTGAACATCCGTTCCCTTAATAGAGGCGATATAAACAGTCCTGTTTATGTGTAGTGCTCGCATCAAATCCCTGTTTTCCGTTTCATTTACCGGAAATTGATTTTCGATCTCGCATTCTGGAAGTGACACGCATCGTGAGCATCGTTCGTCTCGAGGGCATCTCTCGAAGGAAATTGTCTGCCATGCGCCCGAAGCTATATCATTTTATCTTGCGTGCTCGCTGCAACTCATGCTTCGCCCTTCGAGGATTCCCGGTGTGCAGCTGATCTCTTCTATTTTTAAACTCAATAAGAAAGGCACCCTCGGTCGCGAATTGCACCCGAGAAAATCGTCTCCCACTATATTCCATTCGAAATTATTAATACCAGCTAGACCCTGCGATGCACGGAGCTTTTAGTACAGGGTGTCCTGCGACACGGGACATTAACGAGTCAAGGGAGTTCTCGTGTATACTGAAAGCAAATTCAGAGCTTCGTTGCCGAGAAAGTCAATTCTGAAGATTCGTCAGACTCATGAGTTGATGAGTAGGTACTTCGAATATCATCTTCTAATAAAAAAAAGAGCAGTATTCGTCAGTTAATTAATCAAAGTGATACACTCGCAACTGGTAATAGTTGCATCAACCTCGTGTCAGAAATGTCAGAAATATTATTAGAATTCTACACGTGTTAGAAATTATTTATTCGTGGGATACCGTAAACTGGGGGAACATTGGCAGCACGGAGTAACATTGGCATACGCCGGGGTTACATTGGCAACTATACTCCTTATCATTTAAGAAGGAACCCACCGACTGACAAGTTCAGACCTGTTCTGCGCATGTTGGCGCTCATTGGTGCCGAACTATTGGGCTATAACCCAACCAACGCTCCCTCGGAGCCAATGAGCTCATTCTACATGCGCGGAACGGGTTCCTTCTAAAATGACTGGGAGTATATACGCATGAACATATAAATTTGTATTCAAGATCGAGATTTTATTATAGGTAACTTCGTTACGTTACATATTACCGACTTCAGATTAGTAAAACTTAACCTGTTAATGTTATTTATATGATGTGTCAATGTTACAATTAGATTTTAGTTAAGATGTGAAAAATAAAATAAACAAATTTAAGTGTCAATGTATCATACTGACTTCGGATTAGTAAAACTTCACCTGTTAATGCTATTTATATGATGTGCCAATGTTACCCCGGTACGGGTAAAATTTTTTATGTATTTTTAACATGTATTAAAGAAGGAAAAGGACAAAAATTTTATGCATTTTGACACTTGTGGTACAATCACAAAAGATGCAATGTTATGATAGGATACTTCAAGCAAATGTAAGCATGTTAATTTTTACATTATATAATAAAATGTTTCAAAAACCTGCCAATGTTCCCCCAGTTTACAGTAGTTAGTCCCCACTTTATGAAAAATTAAAAAATTATTGTTGTACTAGTTTGTACTAGTTTTGTACCGTTGAGAGTTTTCTAAAATCCAAAACCGTTTTCGAAAAAATTGTTTAACCACATTGGTTTCCAAGAAAAATAAAAAAATAAATAGTGGCCGTATGAAAAAAAAATCGTCTTTTGGTGCTGTACAAACGGTACAACGTAGAAAACTAGTACAAACTAATGAACCAATGATCTTTTAATTTTTCATAAAATGGGGGCTAACTTCGCCCACATAAATTGTATTTCCTATTCAAAAATCTGGGATAAGTAGTCTATGTGCTGTTCCTCACAGACGTCTTTCCGCACAACACCCCAGCCTTCTTCACTCTGCCACATCTTTGAAGAACAGTGTTCCTGTGGCTGAAGACAATGCAACGTTGAATTGCTTATCAGTTTTACTCAGCAATTCATTATTTAAAGAAAATAAATTTTAATAAATTAATTTTGGGGTATACTAGTGCTACAGGGCTTCGAGTCATTCGCCGTCGTCCAACATCATATCATACGATGTACCTATCCTTTTTTACGAAAGCCTCTATTCAGCCCTAAAAATCATGAGTTACAGCAATGTTTTACATTTATGTAGTTTTCTTGAAATTTAAAGGATTCCAGATCCTTTTGAAGTATTTAAAAACAAAGGTAATAGAGAATGAGGGAAATGTACATAGAACTTTTGCTGCATACAATTCACTTCTTTAGTAAAATTTTAAATACACAATATGTATTTACAATTTCTAACCTTTTATTCTGTAGTTACTCCTTCCAAATTTTCCACCTCGTTACCATTTTGATGTATCCATTGTATACTAATAGTAATTCCGTATGGAAATATAACGAGAAACCCCAAAAGAAAAATGCTTTTACAGTTTTATTTATTGGTTTAATTCACTATTCTACTTCAACATTATCTTCCAGTGATACTTATAAGAATACAAGTTATCCATTCTCGTGATTACATCTATGCACGTAACACCTTAATAACCTAAATTTCGCTTTTAACAATCGAATTTTATTATTTAACTAATGGTGTTTTAATCGTGTATAAGATATTTTCAATTTTTAGTTGCTGACTGAGTTAAACACGAAATAACACACCTTAATTCATTTCTCAACGAAAGGCTGCCATTCTTCCCTTCTCAAACCCACACTAATTTGAAAATAATATTTCGATGTTCTCAGTAAAGTGGAATACAGTATTTCGGGACGTTGCTGTATTCTCTGAAACACTGTCAATAACCATGTAAACCATATTTGCGAATCAATCCAATCAACCAGATACTTTTCAATTTTCTTTTGTATCGATTCAATAAAGCAAAACGCCCTTAAATCTTGTCTGAGTGATCATACTTTTCCATCTCTTAAAATGTAAACTCCTTTTTAGGCTGCTGCATAAGACCATTCGTTTACAAGTTGCGGTTAAGTAGGAAACACTTGTAAACAGTTGCGACGGAACGTTCTCTGTAGACGCGTCTGCAGCCTGATGACGATTCCGTGTTCACTTGGCCGCTCTATTGAAATGTTCCTTTGTCTCGCGATAAAATGCCCAAGGAAAACGTACCTGCCTCTCACAGAATTTCTCCCGAAGCTGACGCCTACCATTCTATGTGTACGCAATGTGTAAATATACACGCGCACGTTTAATGACCACCCTCTTTATGCAGCATCCGGGATATTCTTCCTCGCATATTCTTGTGCCGGCTCGAATTCACGGGCACAGCATTCACTCTCCAGTAAAATGCCAATGACAAAGAAGGGCGGAGCGGAATAAGAATAAGATGCGCGTCTTGACATCGGGGAGCGTGCTTTTCCAGTCATTAGATTTCGTATCTCGCGCGCGGTAAAAGGAGGGAAAGCGAATGTCCGAGATCGTTAGCGATATGCTTTTTTGTTTAAAGACACGTGAAAAATTGCGTAAAAGGCACCAACAACATCGCTGAGGCAGCTCGCATTCGCGTTAGCTTGTGGAATGCTTTGGATTCGAACTTCCTGGTTGCCCTCATCTTCTCGTGTAGACGGAAACTTTTGTCGCGCAGTTTTAGTAATCTCGTAGGATTTATGTGCGCTTACCGAGAGTGATTGGTTTCGTAAGAGTGTTGGAATAAGGAATTGTTTTGTGCAGGCCGTGCAGGTATTGTAATTAGTAGATAAAGGCCAATGGTGACGGCGCACTGACGCTTCCGTGTTTGCCAGTGGAGGCTATTTTGGAGTACACACGATTGAGTAATCCAAGATACGTCGTTTTTACTGTGAATGTGATCTTAACTTTGCGCATTTAGTATTTAGGTTCCTACTTTGATTTGTACATGGAAGGCTTCGCGCGTTTCAGACGAATCGTATCGCTTGTTTCGTTCAAACTATTGTTGACAATTTTTAGAAGAATGGGTGTTATCGTGTTAGTTCTTACGAGATTCTGCTGCTTCATTGATAAATTCTACTGAATTGGAGCTGTTACACAAAACTTCGTCTCCCCCACAACTTTTACGTTGTGGTTATATATATATATTATATATCTCCCAACTTTACAATTCTCTTATTTTTATACAATTTCCTATCTATTATTTTCTCTGTCTGTCTTGCACAAACTTTCACTCCGGCCTGTTTAACCTTCGAGAGCCCATTTAATCAAACCTTAAGAGAAGCACGGACGGGATTTTTTATTAACTACTTCTATTACTCCCCCCTCCCCCTCTTTGCTTTCTCTGCGTTTTATTATTCTCAGGTTCATCTTAAATCGCTCGCGGCTCTTTTCTTTGCTATATCTATTCTCTATCCTTTTTCTCTCTTTCTTTATTTCTTTTTCCTCTAAATTTTCTTCTCTTCCATCGAATCTTATTATTATTTTATACGTACGCATGGAAACTTCTTACAACATACCTACCTTTTTTACTTGAGAAGAGAGAGGAGGAGGGGGGAAGTTCTCTCTCTTCTATCCTCCTCTCCCCCCGGTTTCGTTCCAGACGCGTCAAAACTGTGCCGCGGGGGGGGGGGGCCCACAAGGCTCTTTCCTTCTGTACTGCGAACGAAAAGTTTTTTTTATTCATTCTTTGTTATATTGTTAATAAGATTGAGGTGGTGTTGTTGTTGTTGTGTTAATTAAGAAAGGGTCGGATCTCATTCACCCGCACACACATTTCAAGATTTAAAGCAGGCATTGATAATGTTTGAAGCCTCCTTCTTTAATAAGAATGTCGTACTTATTGTTAGGCGCATGGTGACCGAGAGGAATAAACTTGGAACTTGTATATATACAAACGAGACTCGAACTTAGTACTTGTGAGAAAGAGTTTATTAGATTAGACCTCTGGTGGCGCTGGCAAGCACTAACAGTCGCGATCCCATGGTGATGCTGGGACGTTACACTCGTCGACCCCTAAAATTTCAGCCCCAATCCACTCGAGAAGCTCTCGTCCAAATTACGATTTACTTTCATAAAAAATTTTGTAACGACTTAGTTAATTTTATTGCACCGTGAGCTTAACCTTCTGTGCGCAGAATGCATGTAAATTCGTACATATTGTAAGTTACAAACACATCATAATTCTAAATTCTAAATTCAGAAAGATTGTAAAACCTTTTATTTTTAAAACTTAAACAGTTTTTACCAAACACCTTCCCCCCACTCATTTCACACTCAGAAAGTGCAGTGTTTCTCAACATATTTTCTGTTCCGAAAAAAAATCGTTACAAAACACTTTTCAATTTTTATGTAAAGCGAGTGGAGGTGGAATCGCTCGAAACAGCCAGACAGTGCACGTGAAATGTTAAATATGTGAACGGCAGAATCTCATGCACGATCTCGAATTCTCGAACCGCAATTTCCTTTCCTCTTTTCCTTTAGTCGGTTCCCGCTCCCCTTCTTGGCATTCCTAACCATTTCCCCGTAGACTACTTATCTGGCAGTTTCGTGTGGTTCGGATTTCGCCTATCCGAAACAGGACTCGTCGTCAACTTATTTCCTCCAATTTGACCGATATTTCCCATTCGTTTGAGGAACTCAAGTAGTTACGTTTCGATGGTTCTCAACTGCACGCCCCTCTTTCCCTCTCGTGATTATAAAATTAGATCCTTCGATTCAGATCCAGAAATTTTACCGAGTGCACGTCCATCGGGTGGACTTTAGTTTCTAGATTCACTTAACTGAAATGGGCATTCTTTGGAGGTAACTAAAATACTTTCATTTATGCAAACCTCGGTATTACAATATTAAGGCTTTTTTAAAGGATCGTTAAATAAATCGAGGCTTTCGTATCGGGCTCGCTCGAGCGTAGATCAAAATGGGCATTCCTTTCTGAAAGCGAACGATCGACCTTTTTTCTTCCTTTATTAAATTGGCCACTCGTTGTGCATATATTGTTAGCGTAAGATCGTTCGCTCGTCCTTATTTGAAATTCAGTTCCAACGAGGACATGAATAGATAAGACGTTTGATTCCCCTTGTATTTCATC
Organism: Andrena camellia; assembly: GCA_029448645.1. Taxonomy (NCBI): domain Eukaryota; kingdom Metazoa; phylum Arthropoda; class Insecta; order Hymenoptera; family Andrenidae; genus Andrena; species Andrena camellia. The sequence goes on from CM055678.1 coordinate 10,397,850, forward strand.
GTAAAGGAAGAAAGCCATGAAAGAATTTGTGGATACTTTTCTTCCGTGGTTCTCATTTTCTTCAACGATACGGTCGTTCCTTGAAGGTTAAGAGTCGAATTGAAAGAATAAAACGTCTTTCGATCTCCGTCCATTTATCTGCGTTGGAATAATAAATCCAAGTATTTTTATCAAGACCGTATTTCGAATTCAAGCATGTCCATATAATTGTCGTAACGCGGGGGCAAGTTGTTTTATTTCATAATTTAAATTTAATAATTAATCTTATCCCTTTGAAAGAAACTGTTTTTGTGTAATATTTCAACAATATTTCAACGTATACGTTGTTCAACGTGACCTGCCTTATGTTTTTATATATTCTTTAACAGAGTGCATTTAAAAGGATATTGCATAGACCGACGACTATTATTTTCTGAAGTGAAACATAGGGGAACAGTAAGAGGAATATGAAATGTAATATATCTGTGTAACAGAAATACAGAAAACCCTTAAATGGAGACCAAAGAAAGGAAACGCTGCATATTGGATGGCTTCTTGCATATTTTTTTAAATATTAATAATAGCTTTAACCACTCTTATACTCAGGGGAGCAGTGGTAAGAGCACATTTAACTTGAAATAGAAATAATTATTATTTAACAGAGGGTGGTTCGAAAATTGACGTGTATCTTTATCTCTTTAGAGAGTACGATTAAGTTTTCAAAAAACAATCTCAGCTTCGCTCAAGTACCGTTCATTTACTCTTGGCTTTTAATTACTAAGTCCAAACAAAGGTAACGTTTGCATTTGTAAAATTAATTTCCCATCAATGCGGGCAATTTCGATTACAAGCCTCCTGGAATTTTACATTCTTTGAAACTGGCGTATTATTAAGTATATTATACTTCCATACATTTACAGAATTCTTATGAGTCGAGTGTTAGCTTGCGTTTTCAATTTGTGTTGCGTAAAGTAACTTGTATAACTTTGGTCGTAGTTAACTCTTGCTTCAGTATTAAAGCGAGAATATTTTTCAGTAGCATACGCGGTAGTTTAAAACAAATTTACACTTGAGTTGTTCCTACTTTTTGTTAACGGACTGAAATGAATTTTTTTTTAAGAATTTCCTTGATGTAAAAGGTGTTCTTTGCTTTTGTTTCAAATCTTTTTTCTCGTTTCGCTCGGTTCACGGATTAATTTTGTAAAAAAGTTCACGTTACGAATTACAATTCCTCTTTCTGTTTTTTTTGAAATCCACCCTTCTCTCTCATATTCTGAACTCGTAATACTTTCAAAGTCCAATGAATATGCTTTGAATATTTAAAATCCAGGGAGTATATTTCGCGCAAACCTTCATTCAACTATGACGTCTATCATTTTGTAGAGGGAGTAAAATTTTTATGTCGGTTTTGTGAGAATACAAGAATATTTCGGTATTTTCAGCTTTGGGCCCAGGAGCGATTGAAGAACTGGAGTTCATCGGATGATTGAATTTGCCGAAGTACACGGTGTGCCCCGTAATGAATAATACAATCGCGGAGGAGGTGTTTTTGCATGCAAATAGAAATCGAAAATGTAAATAAAATTTTTGCAGGAGCCTCTGTTTTCGTAGGTATCGGGTATGAAAATGCTTCAGGTACACATATATCTGATTAAAAATTTTCAGAATGCAGCAACAAATATGGTACACCTTGTGTAAGAATAAATCGAAATTATACAGTAATTTTGTTTCGAACGACTGTTTATTTTTGAGAAAATTATTTTTTGGAATTCGTCAAGTATGTGTGAATTTAACTAAAAATTGTTCGAAAAAAACTTACAATAAATATGTACAATTTCAACCTATTTTCAAACTAATTCTTCTTTTAAACAGAGGCTCGTATAAAACCATTCTGTTCTATATTTTTTTATCCATTTTTGCATATAGAAACATCTCGGATGTACCACACATTGCGAGACATTCTGCATGTGTTCTGTAATTTTTTTTACGAAGAATAAATACATCTCGCAGAGTCTACTCCAATGAGAACTATACTCGAGTGTTTTTTCGTTTGTTCGATTCTACTCTGTTGGTACTTGGCCAGTGCTCTGTGGTTTTATTATTTTAAGAAGGATAACCAATATGGAAGTTTGCATTGCGTACGTCGGAATAGCCTCGGGCCTACACATGCCGCTGAGATCGGCGTTTCGTAATAGAAACATTCAATTGCATATTGTGATAATGAAATAAAACATCAGCATAACAGAATGCAATCAAATGAAATACAGTTTTTACAATACCTCGCAAATGGAAACATAAATTTTTCATGCGAAGCGTAACGATGTAAATAACAAGTTTTGTTATGTTTTTAAATTGCACGTCTTGTTTTCGAGTACAGTATGCCGTTGTTACTGTATAATATTCTTTTTATACTTTTAAGACCAATTGTCAGCATTTCATTGGCTAATTTAGGATGCTATTCATATAGGTACTTTTAAGAAACATGTGAAAGGTCTTTGAATTCTGAGCACTGGACTCGATGGTTTAATGCTTCCAATAACAGTCTAGTAGATAGCAGATGTGTTCATGCGTTGCACGCTAATTTCATATGCAAATATAAAAGGCCTATAGAAGGATATTGAATTATAATAATACTCCTAAATTTTAACATGATCTTTTTAGATATAGGTAATGATTATATAGTATGGTATGTGGTTATCTTGCTATAAAGGGTGATTGGCCAAAGTTGATGACTGAATTACAATTATTTTGTTCGAAACGAAAATTTTATGATATTAAAGGAACTACTTAGGCAGACAGATTTGGTAAAAATATAACTTCTTGGAGGAATTAATTACAAGGCAATGAATACAAACTGCGACTAATACTTTTGGGTAATGTTTATTAATATTATAAACTGTAAAAAAAATTGTAATATATACATACATACGGCGTAGGCGTTTTTTCTGTGGTTCCGAAGTGTTTGCATAAAAAATGCAGGTTCGAATCGACTAGAAATTTTTACAGCATGTTCAAAATATATTCCTTTCTGCACTGAACCTCGACATTAAAGTGTAAAGACTCTAGTTTCGGAGATAAAAAAAAAACAGATATATGTGCACTCAGAAAATAGACATTCATCGTAAAAGTCACCTTCTCTCTTAGTCGCTTTTTAATAATTTTGGTTCAATTTTTTTTCCCGAGGTTCGAGCCGAAATTACTGGTTCTAAGAGAAACATATTCCAAGGAAACCGTTGTTTTTTTTCTGTAAACTCAAAACCAGTGCAAAACCAAAGACGCTTTTTCTAAAACACTGCATAATCAACCTGTGGTGACGCCGTAATAACTTTTGTATAAAAGGAAAAGTCTGTGCATGCTTTTCATCTCCGTGTAATTAATTCGCAAAAATACTTGATTTTCCAGCGATCTAACTGCTTAAGTAGTTCCCTTAAGGGTGACACCTAACATAGAATTTAGTCTTTTGACTACCTTAAGGGGGTAGGTCACCCTCGATAGTCCTAAAACAGGCCTTTTTTCAAACGCAAATTGTAAAGTGATAAATAACAATAGAGACAACGTTTTTCCCTAGTCTTACTCGTTATTCTATGAGCTTTAACACAAAAAAATAAAAGTCTAAATATCTCTATGTACATAAAAGTTGTGAGTAAAAACGTAAAGGCGTATACGCGAGGCACCGTTTGGTGGTGTACATAAAATCTCGAAAACCGCTCCAGTGATTTGGATGCAAATTTAATGAAAGATGCAGAAAACCATTCCCTAAGATGTGTCGGGAGCAGATTTTCGAAAAAAATAATACAATTTTTTATGTTGAAAAATACGATTTTATCGATTTCTTGTATAAAAAATATTTTTTATCTTTTTTTCAAGAATTCATCTCGGAATTCTGCTCCCTGCACATTTTAGGGAATGGTTTTCTGCATCTTTCATTAAATTTGCATCCCAATCACTGGAGTGGTTTTCGAGATTTTATGTACACCACCAAACGGTGCACCGCGTATACGCCTTTACGTTTTTACTCACAACTTTTATATACATAGAGATATTTAGACTTTTATTTTTTGTGTTAAAGCTCATAGAATAACGATTAAAACTAGGGAAACAAACGGTGTCTCTATTGTTATTTATCACTTTACAATTTGCGTTTGAAAAAAGACCTGTTTTAGGGCTATCGAGGCTTGCGCGCGAGGCGTGCCTTTACGTCGATACGCACCTTTACGTTTTCATCGAGATGTGAATATTCATGTTTTCAAAACACAACGCCCAACATTTCACTCCTATATCAGAGCACTTGTCAAAGAAACAGCAAAAGGGAATGTTAGTAAGACTGGTTCGCGTGATCAGGAAGAGAAAGAAGTCGCTATAATAATTATTACATCTAACGATCGCTAAGAGCTTCACTAATACCTTCACGATAATAAAAAAACCATACTTCTACTTCCCCATACGTAATAATATCCATTAGTCAGCCGTTTAAAATAAATACTCGACCGATTAAAAATTCCCTTGTTACAAGTCACCATGATTTAAACGCCAGCTTTTCTCCCTTGTTTCGTCCCCTTCGCTTTTATACACAGAATTTCAATTAAATCTTAAATCTTACCCATTCATAAGCAACAGATCGTTTTGCCTCATAAATAAAACATGCAAATAATTTTTAACGGTATTGTTTGTTCGTATGTCGCTGCCTCGGCTCGCCGACCGTGTAGAAGCATTTTACTTTTGCACGTGTACGGTGATATTCTCGGTATGAACATTAATTTTCTTATAGTCAGAGCACGCCATAATAGCATCGACGTTAATAAGCGCCGCGAAAAATGCATTAACTCATTAGAGTGTAAGCCCCAGCCATTACGCCATGTTAACGTTATAAGGATCGTTACTTCCCTTGTTCCCTTTAGTCTGCTGTCGTAACGAACGTCAGCCACCACTGATGATCATCTTATGCTGTCAATCGAATGGACACAGTTGGTTTTATTAACTACAGGACATATACGTGTGTAGTAATCGACATGGTGTGACGTAATCAGAGTTAGGCAAAATGTAATCTAACTGCAACTTACAAATTACGATTAAAATGTAATTGTGTAGTTGATTATTTTCTGTAATCGTTAATTTAGGTAGTTGACCACAATTTCGTCAACTACCTAAATGAACGATTATAGAAAAAAATGTGTAATCCACTACACAATTATATTTTAATCGTAATTTGCAAGTTGTAATTAGATTACATTTTGCCCAACTCTATAAATAACGCGTTACTAAAAAACGCACTAAACTGGAGGTTGACTTTTATTTAATACGCGGAAGGATGATAATAAATTGCAATCATGAATTTTATTTAAAAGTTTAAACTACTTGCAGTGCTCCCCGCAACTGGGGACGTTAAAATTTACTGGGTTACGCGTAAATTTGGCAAGTTATTAATTTAACAAATCCCATTGCACATTGTATCGTGCTTTCGTCGGCGCTTGTCAATCAGTTTGGAAATTGTTTTCGAATAAAGTTTTAAAATTGTACTGGCGTTATACGCGATTTTAGTAACTAGAACGAGTAAATTAATGCGGTGTCGCAGAAGTAACGTGTTATTTTGAGAACTTGTTTTCATGCAGTTCCCGTCATTATGGTCCGAATTACGCCGCACTTGGTATTATTTTCGTCGGAGAAACGTAACGAATCGACTGGCGTCGTTTTCGCAAAAATCTGATGAGAAATGCGGGACTTGAACATTTCTCACTTCTTAAGGGGTCATGCTCAGTCAGGAGGCCGAAAAAAAGGGGTGGTCTTTGGAAATTTTTTACTCAAAAGCTATAACACATTTCTCAAAAAATCTGGTTTCCTTTTAAGGATTGCATCTAGTACCGTGCATCGTAATTTTTTTTATTTAAAAATATTTATCAATAACTAAGTTATTGTCCATCACTCGAAGGTTCTCTAAAAAAAAGGCTTCCGCGGTGACCACTGTTGCTCGAAAGTCGATCATCTAAAATAAAAAATTCAAAAGAATTTACTTATTATATTATATTATCTAGTATTTGAACGAAGGATTTTTTTATCCGATGCTTAGTTTTCTTTTAATTGACGAAAATCAGGCACAATTTATGATAAAAATTGAAACTTTTACTTTAAACATCAGCCATTTTTTCCCAAATCAATATTTCGAAAAATCCTTCGTTCAAATACTAGATAATATAATATAATACGTAAATTCTTTTGAATTTTTTATTTTAGATGATCGACTTTCGAGCAGCAGTGGTCACCGCAGAAGCCTTTTTTTTAGAGAACCTTCGAGTGACGGACAATAACTTAGTTATTGATAAATATTTTTAAATAAAAAAATTACGATGCACGGTACTAGATGCAATCCTTAAAAGGAAAAAAGATTTTTTGAGAAATATGTTATAGCTTTTGAGTACAAATTTTCCAAAGACCACCCTTTTTTCGGCCTCCTGACTGAGCATGACCCCTTAATGGGTATTGATGCCCCTTCGAGGGTTGAAAACCATAATACTCGGTGAGGCATCGCGGGGTGTTCTTTTCGTCGCGGGACACAGTGGTTCCAAAGTGACTTTTTGTGGACAAAATTCCGTACCTCAGCGAATTCTCAACCGATTTTTATCCTTTTTGCTCGTTTTATCGGGGATTAAATTTCCTAAAATGTCTACAGTAGCTTTCAAAATTGTCTTCAGGAATTAATGAAAAAACAACGAAATTCTGAACTCTTGGTTCTGAAACAACGAGTTTTTTAACCAGTTTTTTTTTTAATATAACATTAAAGGGAGATAAAATAAAAAATTAATATAGATTGAATAATTTAAATTTAAACAAGAAAACATTAGCCTTATTCCATATATTCTACATCTTCCGTGTCTTCTTCATAGTTGAACAACAAATGAGGACGTGATGCATAATTTGTTAATATCATCAGATCCTTTAATTTCGAATTTGAGATCGCAATGCCCACGTCCGTCTGGCGAACTTGAAGAAGGAACCAACAGTTCAGAATTTGTTTGTTTTTCTTTAATCCCTAAAGAAAAATTTAAAAGGCACTCTATGACATTTTAGCAGATTTAATCCCCGACAAAACGAGCAAAAGAAGATAAAAATCGGTTGAGAATTCACTGAGATACGGAATTTTGTCCACAAAACGGCACTTTAGAACCACTGTGCGAAGTGCTGGGCGGCATCCCTTTGAGGAGCGTCGCGAGCGAATCAACCTATATGTGTATTTAAGTGTTTTGGGAACATTACTCTTAATGCTTCCCATGTTCCATAAGATGTTCAATCAGCATAAAAAACGGAGAGAAATACCGAAAAGAATCTAAGAATAAGTGTATCATTTCTTAGCACGCAGCAGTCAATAAAATCATACAACTTTGAACAGTAGGGTGTATCAACTTTTTCAATGTTTTAATTTTAAAAACGACTAGTGGAAAAACGCTACAATTTCGGGTTTAAAATTTACCACTACCTTTAAATTTTGTGTAATACATTATTTACCTAGTTGGAATTTCATTTAAAATTATAGAAAAATACGAAAATCACTAAAATTATTACAAAAAAATTAGTAATTGAGCTTATGAACCGCAACAGAAGCAAACAAGATATCGCTTCTTCGGTGGACTTTGTTGAATAGCATTAAATGTACTACACAGATGACATATGGCTAGATCTGTTGCTAAATTTACATATATTTTCATTTTGTAATAAATGCACATTTCCATACACTTTCATGTGAATGTAATAAATACTAATTTCCACATATTTTTATTTTTATTTTCATGCTTTTATGAAAGCAAGACTCACTTTAAGCAGTGTATGAATATGTAATTTGTAGTTTAATCTTACCTAATTACCCCTATTTTCAACTGAGATTTGAAGTAGCTAAACCTCACTCAAATCAATTTCTGAAGACAGCTTCAGATTCAGGATTAAAGACAGCATTACTTTGCCACTAGTCATTTTAAAATTTTCCCACAAAATTAGCAAACCCTATTGAACAGATTTATCAACAAGAGTGTAACCGCCTAACGCATTGCGTACAGTTCGAAACCACGCAGTGCTTGCTCTTGAGTAATTAAAAACTCCTCTGGAAACCAATAAAAGCGTGTAGATTAAAATCGATATCGTTGGCGGTATAAAGAGTCAAGTGAAATAGATAAAACAAACGCAAAGAGAGCTATGTTTCATTAGTAATTCCACGAGACTCATTTGAAACCGCGTTTGGCGCCGGTTCGCCGCGTTCATTTAAAGGCTGATCATTCCAACCGATATCGAATCTGTCGTTGCTGATATTTTTTAGGGGACAAGATTTACCCCGCTCGCGGTTTGCGGCCAGCGGCTCCTCCTATCAGCAAAAGTGACCTATCACTACTGGCCCCCTTCGAAACAACGGTGCCGCGGGCAGTCACTGTGTGTTGTTCGTCGCACCCATTGTCGTAGCTGGTGCGCGTTTAAAAACTGCTAGCCATGACCGAAAAAATACATAAACGAGGCACAGTTTTCACGTTTAAACGATCCTTCATAACTGGCTGCGTCGGGCTTTTCTGTATGTACCTAGAGAACTGACGAAGGAAGTGCACGGGTAATCACTAACAATTTGTAATTTGGTTCAAGCTTTGCATACATTTGTATGATAATGTATTACACGCATGGGACGCGACTGCTCAAAATTCCGCGAGAAAATCTAGTTCAATGTTTCGTAATGATAGCAAGTAATACAGGAGAAAAATTATAATACTTGCCTCTCTTATCCTATTTGTATAAATAGTACCGAAAGAATATTTTTAGCATTAGAATTATGAATACTGTGCAAATATGTCGCACAGTAAGGCGGAGCGATAATTTAAATTTGAATTTTCAGTTGGCCTGGGTGCGGTATAGTTGTCTTTTGCTTAACCAAACACAACTGTAAGAAAATTTTGGAAAAATATTCATGTCTGCAGGTTCATTTTTCTCTTAAAAATGTTAAAAATAACGTTGTGAATCTTATTTTGTACATTTTTAAGAGAAAAATGAACCTGCAGACATCAATATTTTGTAATGTAAAAAATAACATTGTGAATCTTATTTTTTACATTTTTAAGAGAAAAAGGAACCTGCAGACATGAATATTTTTCCAAAATTTTTTTACAGTCGTGTTTGGTTCATCAAAAGACAACTATCCCGCACCCAGGCCAACTGAAAATTCAAATTTAAATTTTCGCCTATATAGTATCTCCTCGCCCTATTGCACAGCTTGTGTATATCAATTTGTTATTAAATATAAAGAAGACCAAATGGAAAAAACATACTCTTCGGGTATTACTAGGGGGCAGGAATTATGTAGCAACTTAATATCGTTCAAGATACTGTATCTTCAATAAATATTCGATTAACAGAAGGTAATTTGTGTAATTCATAATGGCAAGTCTCCATTTTTATAAAAATTCCTTGGACCCTCCGTTAATTCTGCCTTGTGGTTGTCCATAAAATTTCATACAGCCAGCTGACTGCTTCACCTTACCACACTTTACGCGTGTAGTGTTTAGCGCAAATTTCATTCCTACCCGCAGGCCTTAAACTCTAGGCTTCTGTGGTCTCATATTACCTTCATTCGGCGCTGTCCTAGGGTAACGCGGCTACAGCATCCTTGGTGAAGGACATACACTTGCCAACAGACCGATGGCCCATGGCACGCGGAGGTTATCGTAAGGCATTCTTGGTTGGTTTGATTTAGCGGTTTCTCTGTAGTTGCTGCGGTAACTTAACCGTTATCTAGTTCAGCGCCAGTATTCAGCTTTCGGTACTTGGATTCGTTTACACCCTACCATCGTCTATACAGGGTTTTTCATAATACGTGGTTATTGTTCCAGGGGTGAATGTAGCAAAAAGTTCGTACCAATGTTTGTTCCTGACACGGGAAGTTAGGCAACCCGGAAATTCAGAAAATTGTGCAACCTTGTGTGCAAGTAGAGTAGTTGATCCGTAACACAACCCTATTTTATCTTGGTGCCATTGTGCGGATTTTTGGGGTGAAATAAAAAAATGCAGAATTTACCTTTTTCGTAGAATATCTCCAGAACGGTGAGAGATATCGAGAAGAAGTTTAAACAAAGGTTGCATCTTTTTTTATACCTACAAAACTAAGTAAAAATACTTATAAAATTAAGGATTGGTGATGGGGGTAACTTGAAAAGTATGAATTTTCTGATAATTATTCTTCACAGTTTTATAGATATAAAGAAAGATGCAACTCTTGTTGAAACTGCTTCTCGATATCTCTCACCGTCCTCGAGATATTCTGCGAAAAAGAAAATTCTGCATTTTTTCAAGCTGTGATTTCAAGAATACTACAATATTGTAATATTGTAGTATTCTTTAAATTTCCAATTCCATTCAGTAGTTCTTAAAGAAAGAGGCAATTAAAATTGCCATTAAAATCAAACTAAAGTATTAATCTACCGTTCTCAAATAAAAAAGCAATGTATTGCAAAATACTGCAAGTTTAAGGTATGAAAGAATATATCGATGCAATGTGTACACTATTGTATAGATAAGATTCGACATTATACCTTACAAATTAAGTGCACCTTGAACATGTAACGTGGTCACTAATAATTTACGAAGATGCATGTGACCTTAAGCATCTTCGAATAGAAAAAGAATATTAAGATAGGTATTATAGTTGGTGGAACAGATATAGCGGAGTGTTTGTAACATACACTGTTCATAAGAAGGGCCCAGATTCATAGTGGTGTAATTCACTCGCATGTAGGGTTTGTCGGTTTTTAAAAACAGGGTTTAAAAACCGGTTTTTACTTATAAATTTGTAAAATTCGAAAACCGGGTTTTAAATTTAAAAAACCGGTTTAATATACTAGAATTAATAATCAGAAATGAATGAATTATTTGATTAAAAACGTTAACATTTTGACTTGAAATCGCCTCGGACACAAGCATATTGTAGTAGGTAACAGTTCACTGTAAAACTAATCTTCATGAGATCATATTTTCAGCAAAAAAAGTACTAAATGGAGTAAAGATTTATAATTTGGTACCACCTTTTAAAAGATTTATGTTTTGTACGAATTTTAGTTATTTTAGTTTCTTTTTCATTTGGTTTTGTATGCAGTCTATTTTATTGTGTTATATTTTCGTAGATCCATAAATATTAAATGAATTAAAAAATTGTACTTATTTGTACGGATTTTAGTTATTTTAATTTTTTTTTTAATTGGTTTTGTATAGATAGATATAGTATATTTTATTTTGTTATATTTTTGTAATTTCATAATATTAAGGAAACTGAACATTTTTTAAAATAAATACAAATATTTATTTACTATTTTAATTATATTTTATGTGAACAATCGAAAACCGGTTTAACCGGTTTTTTGGGAATAGTGGAATTCGAAAACCGGTTTTTTCAAAAGTCGGTTTTTGTATAAACCCTACTCGCATGGTGTTTCTCGTAAAATAAAGTTTTGCGATTACTGTTATAAAAAACTCCATATATATATATATATATATATATATATATATATATATATATATATATATTGCAGTTGTGGAAACACATCTAAAGACTCAAAATAATACCATAACAAATATGTATATACTCTTAAATGTAAAAAAAATTAATTTTTAATTTTTTATATTTTTTATTTTTTCAGTTGTCAGCACAATGCATGAACGTTATATTACACCAGTTTACAGCCATTTTGCACAGCAGATGCCACTATTTTTTTCTTGTGTAAAATGGCCCGCTGATTCCGAAAATAAGGTTAAAAAATTTTCTATGGATACGTTTTTGAGATATCGACAGGTGAACTTTTTACCTGTCTGTCAAAAAGGTAGTCCCACTTAATTGCGAATATCTCGTATTGCGATTTTCCGATTTGGTCGAAAATTATATCAAATTAAAGATAATTGAATTGCCAACAAATGTACCTAGCAAAATTTTCAAATCGGTTCAATAGTTCGGGTGAAATCGATGGAAATATGTGAAAAAAAGTCATTTTTTCAACCGAAATTGAGATCGACAATTCATTTAATTATCTGGGAAAAATCGAAATCGCAAAAACGGGCCCAGTTTCTCATTTCTTACGTTGAGTCTGCACTTTTACGAAGAAAACAAGCTGCTACTGAAGAAAATCTATGGATAAATACCGAAGCTAGAGACAATTGTGTGAGAACACTAAAATTTCATTTTATTTTATAAACTCATATTATTTTACCTATATTGTTCATGCGTTGTGCTGATAAGAGCTACAACACTTACTGTTCTTCCTCAAGTTCTTGCACAAGTTCAATTGCTCTTGTTACTTAAGTGCTAAAGGGAAATATTCTTATTTCTCAGTCAAGTTATAACTTAATCCACTATAGAAGTAAACAGATGGAGCCTTCAAGACTTAAAAACTATTATCAACTCAAATTATCAAAATTTGGACTAACGCGACTATGATTCTCAGCTCTCCGTATGTTAGTGATATTGTTGACGGCACGAGTCTCTAAATGTGTCTTTCTCCACACACTACAGCATGTTATCAACTCGAATTATCTATCAACTTCGGTGTGCCCTTACTGTATTGATACCCGAACGAACATAATTAGTAGGTAAATCTTATGCAATACCTATATCGTCATGCAATACCATACTCGTCTCTTCCCAATCTGCTCAGGTCATATCAGATATCTCGCAAACGCTCTGCCTCCTCGACTATCGACCATCTTGACTCCCCAGGTACACCCTTATCCTGGTATCTCGAATATCAATAGCTTCAGTTTGGACAATGCAGGATTTGGATGATATAGGTAGAGGTTTAGGAGCAGCTATGCCTCAGCGAGGATGGGAACGGTACATACCTATAACCTTCTTAGGGAGTAAGTAACTAAAACAGTGTTTCCAAAGCTTTTTTCAGTCGCGATCACCTTTTATAGTACTCAAATAACCTGCGACCACCCCCCCCCCCCTCTGTATAAGGTAAGGTAAATTTAATAAGGTAGAGCAAACACATTAAAAATAGGTATTTCAGAATATACTCCCAACTTAATAATTGAGGCATTTAATGGAAAAAGAGCACATACGCCGAAATGCCATTTCAAGAAAATTGATTTCAAAGTTTCCATTGTAGTATAACTTAAGAAAAAGTAATGCAATTAAAACCAATTTTTTTTAGGATGTAGTACCGTGTCCTTCAAACGTTCTGAAAACAGCAGTCATGATTTGAAAATGATATGTGTCGTTATTTATAAGTTTCAAGCAAGTGGTTTATGTGCCCTTTTTCCGTAAATGTTGCAAATTCGAAAAAAATTGCTTCTTTGTTCATTTATTTAAATATAATTTTGTTTACTTACTTAGTTACACATTTTTTATCCATTGCTTAAATAAAAAATACAAAATGAAGCACAAAAATAAGCAAAATGTAATGCCTAGTAAGTATTTTTATGGAAGTAAAATGTATAATTTTTGTTAAATTTATTCCAAAACTATTGCACCCCTTCCCCGTCAGTCGACATGAATTGAGGGCTCGGATGCAATAAGGGGACTGGCGCTAGAAAATGCGAAAAAGTATTGTCCAAACGCGAAGAAATATTGGAAAATTAAATGTTGTTAAACTGTATTTTAAAAAATATAGTGTTGTAAAGCTCGTCACGGCACACATTTTTTCTATTTACAGTTTATTTATCCAATCATTACTATTCGAGCTAAAAATTATAAACCAACAATTTTTCATCGTCCAAAATCATTATTACTCAAAATTGTAGTTTTTGACCTGTCGTGGCATAGTTGTTGACCGGTCCAGGTACAGTTGTTGACCACTTGCTGAATATAAAAGAAAATGGCATATTTTTTACTTTAAAATCACTTTTATTAAAACCATCTGTCAACATATTAAAATCAAAGACATATTGTCTTGGGGCAGGCTGAGTTTCATGTGTACCCTTCACGACGTATGCCGTGCACTTCGCCGCGGTCTCATTGGCTTCTCATTCGTCTCTTTTTGGCTTCTTAGATTTCTCTCTCATCTGCTCTTTTTTTTCTCCTTCTCTTTGCAACTGTTTCCCTCTTTTTTTCTTGTTTTCCTTTTTTCTTTCTTTCGTCAAGCGTCTTTGATCTCCGAATTATCGTACCCACCTCCGGAAAAATAAAAAATCTGGGGCAACGTTAGCACGTTTTTGAAACATTTTGCTATATAATAAAAATTAACATTTTCACATTTGCTTTAAGTATCCTATCATAACATTGCATATTTTATGAATGCACTACAAGTATCAAAATGCATCAAATTTTTGTCCTTTTCCTTCTTTAATACATAGTAAATACCTGCTAATGTTTACCCCGTAACTAGATAACATTGGCACATCATATATAAATAGCACTAAAAAGGTACAGTTTTACCACATCTGAACTTACACTAACACTTGAATTTGTTTCTTTTTATGTTCAATACACGCTATTTTATATATTTTTTTATTTATTTATATTTTAATTAACATTTTTAAATTTGGTTTAGGTATCCTGTTATAACATTGCATCGTTTGTGATTGTACTACAAGTGTGAAAATGCATCAAATTTTTTTCCTTTTCCTTTTTAATATACGTTAAGTAAATGTCAATGTTACCCCGTACCTACTGTCAATGTTCCCCCAGTTAACGTTACCCGAGACCATATAAAAGCAGGGCACATTGCCCCGTGCCTCCAAAGATCTGAATCAATTTTCATCGCGGTCTTTCAGCACGAAAATTACAAGTGGTCATTAACTGTATTACTGTGCATTCGTCGAACCAGTTATTGAACACCCCCAAAACACAACATAATCACGTTCGACACGACTGGACGTATGACGAATCTTAACATTGGGCCCTTGTCACCTATTTTGATCAAAGGCATTTACGGCAAACAAAATTGAACAATGATTATACAGTCATTAAAGAAGTTGCCGCTCTAAAGATGCCCGCGAAGCCCTTACCTTCTTTGAAAGTTGGAATTACACGTTTTTCTTTCCGACGATCTCACGGCGGAACGCTTGTACCGAAATAATCGATTGTTGGTTAAAACGAAAGGTAGGACTGTCTTTTCTTTTATCAAAGTGCATCATTGATGCAGAAACGCGCAGGTTCAGTAGACTATGACGGCAGAAATTTGAAGTGGTCAACTTCTGTGCCTGGTCAATAACTGTATCGTTTGCCCTATTGGGAAACCAAGTGGAGGCGTGGCTTAGATTTCAGCGCTGCGGTGGTAAGTTGGCAAACTATTGAAAGTAGGCTCGGATCCCACCAAACATTCCGAATAAGTATTTATTAATCGAGTAAGTAAAAATTTAGTGTTCCAAAAAATTTAAAAACACTCGTTTTTCACAACATGTCTATATAAACACTGATAATCGTATGGACCTCGACGGATGTCGGCCTACTCTCAGTAGTTCAACTTTCTGTCACTAATTGGCGTATCGAAATTCTTGGTTTCCCAATAGTCTTTGCTGCTTGAAGAACGTTTTCAATTCGTATTCTGCTGTCCTCGTCCAAATATTGCAACAGATCTCTTACGATATGTGTCATGAATTGTTTTTGCGTCGGATTTCCAGGTGTTAAAAATAGACTCTTGATGATCTCTGTCAAATTTCTTGTGACAATCATTTCTACAGCACTTTTTAACAAAATAAAATGTTTTTCCTTTCACCTCTTTTCTCGAATGAAATATATAACTGTGTGCCCCAAGGCGTTTTAGTTTCTTGGATGTCTTTACACCAAGTTGTCTTACAAATCAATTTTTTTCTTTCCTAAATTAGCTTCTTTCACATAAGCACATAAGCCTACGTGCCCTTTTTCCATCAAATGCCTCAATTAAAATAAATAAGCGCTAAAAATCGACAACTAAAAATAACTGTGGCGACCCCCTAGAAATCACTTTGCGACCCACAGTTTGGGAATAAGTGAACTAGAACTATATCAGTATATCTAACACCACTTCGAACGCAATTGCTTGACGTACTACAATTCAAATCCGATTTTGAGAGTAAGTACGAACATTGAATGAAACAGTTAGTTTGTTGTTGAAATTCCATGTTTATTTTCTGCTCTCTCTTTTCATGTTTTCTGCCCCACAACTCTCCCCGCCACTTTACCCCCTTCGTTTTATTTCCGCTTTTATCCTCCATTTTTCCTGTTCTGTCTTCCACTGGAACGAATGTCCGTTCGAGATTACCCGATTTCAAGGTGTAGGCGCACACAGAGGTGGCGCGGCTTGCTACCAAAATGGCACGGCCACGATTTAGAGATTCGACGACGGCTCAGAGTCGAAGTGCCTTAAATCAGTGCCATGGCAAGAACAATATCGGCGTTTCTGAAAGCTAGCTGCACTCGCTTGTGAAATGGTTTTCCGTGCGCGCTGAAAAATCAAGCCAACAACTTGCAGTTGGCTGCGCCGCGGTGCTCAGTCGCGTTTTTATTGGAATCCATCCCCAGATCGATTCGACCGTGCAAAAAAGCGTAACGACTTCGCCTCGAAACTAGCCAAGACCTATCGAAACGCCCGTGACCCAGTCTGGTTAAACTTCGACCACAAAAGAAATACGTCACGTCCGCTGGACCGGAGCACGAGGAGATCGCAGCCTGTCCGGGAACTTTCGATAAATGCCAATACTGTCACATCTTTTTCCGTAATTTCCGACGGGTTGACAGTCAGCCCTTCCGATAGCGAATAGCTCCTAGGAGCACGATTTGTACGTGTACAGAAAGAAAAGGAAGGAGTGAAATAAAATGGAATCGCTCTTGTTAAGGCTTCGGAACTCAAGAGCAATAACTGTTCGAACCAGGCTGAGAAAAACGTATTGGCCTATTATATTTCAACAGCGTAATGTATTGCGGTGGTGATTTTGTATTTAATACAGTACGGGTCACAATTCGAATTATTAGGCTAACCCTTTAACGCTCAGACCCTTGAACCGTTATTTCAAAATTATGAGACTGATATATATTATATATCTTGTTATTTTGAAATGGAAAATATCGATTTTAAACCTAAAAAGCAACAAATGAAGAAAAAACAATTTTTTTTAAGAGAATGGTTGATTTTCTCAACCGAAACCATTGAAATCAACTGTGCCATCAGGAAAACTATGGGTGGTTACTAAAAAAAGATCAATATAGACGATAAAATTTTACGCATGGAAGTTAGAGGGTTAAATCGAAAGTTGACGAGTGTTGATTAAATAAGCATACAGCAGGGTGGCACTAAATAAATTCTGTGCGAGGAGAAAGTTGGTCTAATTAAATGATTATGATAATTAAGAAACTCTAGTTGAGTCTATTTAGAATAAACACGAGAGATCGTTATGAATTTACTCCATTAGCATTTACGATTTATATGGCTGGATTTAAAATCCCTGATTGGTTGAAATTGATCGATGGCCATGATATAGAATCTATCAGTTTTACTTCTGGAGACAGTGATAAGTGACGAAGTAGGGGAATTATAAATTTTAATCTTAATAAAGTTTTGTTATGTACCAATCATTCAACCACTATTAAGGCTGTCAGTATAAATATTTTTGGATATTATGAAAAAATGTCCAATATCGAAATTGCAGAATATATCCCAACAGCATACTGATGAATTCATATTTTTCAAAGTGCATAACTTCTCACGTGTACCTATAGATAAATTATTTTCAGAAGAAATTAGATATTGTTCATTCAAAATAGAACAAAATGATTCGTAGAAATTACATCTCAATGGCTGTCTTTCAAGAATATGGTTAAAAAAAATATGAGATACCCTTACGATTATTTTGTTAAAAATAATACAGGATTCTGTTGAAATTGGTTATATACCTATTGGTAAATTTTTCGGTTAAAACGACAGGCGGTTATATTTCTAGTTACTAAATAATAATAAAAATACTTATTTCAAGACACTATTGTGATTATGTAGTTTAATATCTGAAAATTAAAAATGTACAAAGGCGACCTTGTATACCTTTAGTTACACGTTTTCTCCAGAAAACTACATCTTCCCAATAGATTCCAAAGAGATACAATAATGTATATCTTTTCCCAGGATACACATAATTGGTTACCTACTGATTCGATGATAAATCAATAATTGTGATCAGCTGTTAAATTCAGAAACCCAAGTATATGAATCGTAATTCCAAAGCAAAACAAACGATCAATGTATATATTAATTATTAGACTTTAACGTATCCATAGTTGCAGTTGAAACAATAAAAGAATCTTTATTTTCTAATGTAGAGTTCCCAGTAGAATTAATATTAAATTCTTGTAAAACTGTTAATAGATTACGATATATAATTCGATTCTTTGAATTCTTGAAATTCTTTTAATGAATATCAGTTTTCTATTGGAATTCCTTGAATTACTCTTCGAGCAAATATTGCGCCCTGCAAAGAGGGGACGTTACAGTAAAGAGAGCTGCCCTCGGCTAACTACGTTTCAAATAAGGTAGACACTCGTCGAGGAATATCAATGTTGATACAAGACGTTTTCATTGTTGTCTTTCCCTTCCGCGGTCAATAATATTGAGTTATCGAGCTGCTGCTGAAAAGAGAACTGGCATACCATTTGAAGTGCCTTTCAGTATGATATTCTTTATTCTGTTCCTTACAGAAATCGCAAACAAACTGTCGAAGTTCTTCAGACTCACCATTAAGCTCCATCAGGAGATGCAACGAGCACTTTGGCTATTACATCTCGACGGGAAATTGACGTTTACATTCCACCGTGCTAAATTAGTATGAAAATACAAAAGATGCTTCTTTGTCAGCGTTTAGAATTTTGGAGAAAACTGAGTGAAGGAAATTGTATTTAACATTCAAGTATTGTAGAATTGCCAAACGTTCTGGTAATGCAGTAGGTACTATACACACACACACACACACACACACACACACACACACACACACACACACACACACACACACATATGTATAATACTAGCGGTTCTTTTTGGGGACACATTAATATAAAAGCACACTATAAGGAGAACTGCAATTTCATTGCAAAAGGATAAAATTACAGTATTAAAATGTTACTTGTTTAGAGTAAATTTTAACATGATTGCTATGTATATACATGAAAGTTGATTCGAAGAGCCTTCAGTAGAGGGAATGGAACTGTTTATTTATACAGTTTTAAATAAATCTAAATGGTTTGGAAAATTAACAATATTAAGGCATTGTTACTTGCAACATATGAAGTTTCTCTAGAATAAAATTCAAGAAGGTATCACGTAAAATGATTTTTTTATCGAAAGCATTAGATTATATAATTATATGAATAAAGATTATAAGATTGAAAAGCACCTATCAGTGATAGAAATATACAAACACATTATTATAATTATAATTAAACGATCGTTCTTCGTGTTAAAATTTAATCGTTTTAGTTTCTGGTAGCGTTAGCGAGTGTCAGAAACAGATTTTTGGATTCTTTTCGTAGCTTAAGGGTACATTCTCGTGTAATCCCTTAAAAAATTTAGGATTTTTTTTAATGAAATCTGTATCACATAGGGTAAAAAGTGTTTTTGGTATGGATTTATACGTATTTGAAGATAATAAAAAAAATTTATTGTTTTTTTCCGATGTAATCTTGAATACATAAATAGCTATAACTCCGACGGCGATAAAAACACGATTTACATAAAAACAAACGAACTAATTGACGGATTTGAAAAGTTCTCGCGGGATTCTTTTTGTAAATGAACTCGCTATCGGATCACCATCTTTCAAAAGTTTTGGTCGACCCCATTTGATTCTATTCAGCATTTTTTAGCAAAACATTACCGTCTTTCCGGCACTTTTATTAAAACATGTACCAATTCATCGAATTTTCATTATTTTTTAATAATGATTGATACCTAATACGATAACTATACTTATATATTTTAAGAAGTACTTTCGATTTTTGATTGCAGATGAGCCTATCTTGAAATATCATGAACTCCGTGTTTTTATCACCGTCAGAGTTATAACTATTTATTCAACATTACATCGGAAGAAAAAAATTAAAAAATTATTTTATCATCTTAAATCTAATTATGAATGAATCAATACCAAAACGACTTTTTACCCTATGTGTTACAGTTTTCTTTTAAAAAATCCTAATTTTTTAAGGGATTACACGAGAACGTACCCTTAATTAATTGTCGCCAGTGTGTTAAGGTATTATTTCGAAGTTACGTTTCTCCTAAAAACGAGAGACTTCGACGAGATTCTATATGAATGGCGTATGTCCATACATCATACTATTTAAATCTTGAAGTAAGGGTAATATTTTTTTTATTTGTTCATTTATTTAATACGGCATAACAACTCTTTGGCCCATTATAATAGCGTGAAAGGACCTGAATAGGAAACGGACAAATAAGGTAAAATTAAAATAACAATTAGCAAAGAAAAGAACGGAAAGAGATGAAATAAGATGAACAGATATTAAAATACAGTATCA
This sequence comes from Andrena camellia, assembly GCA_029448645.1. Lineage (NCBI taxonomy): Eukaryota > Metazoa > Arthropoda > Insecta > Hymenoptera > Andrenidae > Andrena > Andrena camellia. The sequence goes on from CM055678.1 coordinate 10,418,278, forward strand.
ATATTGCAAATTAATCATCCAGTACCTATACACAAAACTGAGTTTCTGAATGTAGATTTAAGGAAATAGCGAAGATATTATGGCAGTATCTATTCGCGAGCATTCACATTCTGTCAGTGCAATTGTATTTAGTACTACAGCAAATCCCATTATGAGCCCGTTTTTACCTCCCGTTGACAGCCCGGCGACTATCCCCACCATTTCTTGGAAGCCTGCGGACGAGAGTGAGAGAACCGGACAACGAGCGAGAGGAAACGAAAGAGTCAGACACGAAGTTGCCGTCGGGTACGAAAGAGAGAATCATGTCGGCAACCCACTATGAGCCCGCCGCCAGCCCCGTTCGTCGGGCTCATAACGGGGATTTACTGTATTTCCCGTACAGAGTGCGATGCCTATCAATATAAAAGGCAGGGTGCTGCCGAGTGTTAATGAAAGTCTTCCCTTTCTAACGTATCTGAACATTACATCCCCCAATTATACAATACACATAATGGAGGTTCTAATATTATATTACAAACGCAACTCACTTGAAATCATTTGCTAAACTACGACCAGCTGTTAATCCTTGTAGCAACAAATAAATTAACACGGGCTCCTGTTTTTCTTTTGCAGATCGGGGCATTGAAGGAATACTTTCTCTTCGCCGATAAACGGCTCCACAAGAGGTCCCTCTCTACCAGCGAGTCGCACCACAAGACTTTAAGCGATGAGCCGAGGGTAAGTGATTTTCATCTTCGCCGTCACGGGGTTGGGACGCGCTCATCAAACTTCAACAGGGAGCGCATACACAGGCGCAGGTGCAAAATACAGAAGCCACATAATTTCATGGCGTCTGTCATGGCGCGACGGGCATTGTTTACTTGGCATTCTAATTTTCCCCTGCTCCTGCGAACAGTTTAATACCCGAGGTTGCTCCTCGAAGCGAACGGCTTACGAAGTCACGCAGTTACGTAATGTCGTGTGTACGTGTGCCGACGTAATTCAACGGGAAGTGTTGCCGGGCACTAAACACTACCTTGCTATTTTTCCACCCGGAAATTATTTCTCCCGGAATGACGTCGTTCATTTATCGCGGAAGAAGGTAATGTCTTACCTTGTGTAATTCACGAAATAATCAAGAATAACTTGCTTCACCTTCGTATACATACAATTTTTAGTGCAATAAAGACGAGATTAATTTTGGGTGTAGAAAGAAGGGAAACGTTTTCGTAAAGAACTTCGTTGTTGAAGTAGGTAATTTATTATAAAAGTTTATCAGGGGCACGTGCGATTAAGCAGAGCGTGGTTAACGTCTTTATTATCCAGTATTTTTAATTGTCTAACGCTACAGTAAGTTGTAGTATCGGTAACTACTATCACTAAAGTGAAATTCAAAGATCAAGACATCTTATTTTAATAACATTATTAAATAGGAATGTTAATATTATAAAAATTTAACACCTTAACATGTAAAGCTATTCTAATGGTATTGATTCGAAGATATTGCAATATTTATTAACTAAACTGTGCGATTGTTCAAAGTGAGGAATATGAAACGTAACAAGCAATACCTACAACTGAAAATATTGGTAGTCAAAATTGAAGGGTGCAGGAGGCCAAGGGGTTAAAGGTCTGGGTTAAAAGTAATATCTAGCATACAAAAGGAAATCATATGCGTATTAGATATGTTTTGTTTAAAATTTTATTTCTAGATAATTTGAGAACTTGTGTTTCCCTGTAGGAGGACAGCTTATTATAAGTAAACTTCAATAATAATTACATTTGTTAATTTATAGGAAATACAAATTCTGATTTATCCGTATTTTGGGTTCGGCTGTGAAGTATGAGAAAATAAATTTGCATGAATATAGATGAAGATTTACAAGAATTATTAACAAAAAATAACAATTTTTTATGTATTATTTAAACAAATGGACTTTTTGAAAATCTGGTGAGTCAGTCATATTTCGCATTCAAAGACACAAAATTCGTCCATTGACACTATTCCCCTATCTCTAATGGTTCTCGAGATATCCCACAAAAATGATTTTTCAACCCTAACTTTGAACGCAGTTTTCACCCCCCAAATATGAAAACGGGGAAAAATAGAAAAAACACGTATTTCTTATTTTTCGGTCCTCTATAACATATCCAAAAATCAAAATGATCGGAGGCGGACACCTAAAATACTCTCCTTGTAAGTGACGTGTTTCGTCTTTTTGAAAAAAATGCAATTGGTTGGAATAGCAAAAAAAATAGTAAAGGTCATTTTTTATCGCTGATTTGGGAATTTCGCGATTTTCGACCTTATTCTGCGATCTTTAAGCGTTTATAGCTCAGAGCAACGTTAACCGATTTTAATGAAATTTTAGGCGTATGTACAACTTACTTCAATCTACAAACGGGTTTTTTGAATTTTCATTACAGGCTCAAAAAAGTTTAAAAAAAACCTGTACTATTTTTTTTTGCTATTCCGACCATTTGCATTTTTTTCAAAACGATGAAACGCGTCACTTAGCAAACTAATCCTTCTACCTTTCAAAAAAAAAACTCATGTCATGTGGACCAATTCTAAAAAAGTTATGCGATTTTAAAAGTTGTAAACTTTCTTTTGTCCGCCACTGTATATATAATTGCAAGACTTTAAAAAACGATTTGAAAATTCACAAAATAGTTTCGACTGTACAATGTGTTCTATACAACGTATTCTTCTTAACTACTACCAGCTACGTCAGCCAGCTAGTGTAGCAAAAAAATAATACAAAAATAAATGTTTCAAGAGAAATGAAACTGAAAGAACACAAATATCTCACTATTTAGTTATTTAAACCGTGTTACACAATCATTTGCTTGCGCGTGTACATTAAAATACTTCGTTGTCACGCCTCTATTCTTTTTTCTAAAAGGCGTTTTCGAACGAACAATCCCATTAACAAGGGACTTTCGTTGTTGGAGCCAACTAAAACGCCCTTTAATTAAAGTCCTCTTCGTTTCTCCAATCTGTTTCACGTTCAGCTCTTTAATGGCGACGCTGTACACCAAAGCCACCGCAAGTTCGAATAATTGAGAGAAAAAAAAGAGAGCTTGAATGTCGAGCAACCATATTGGAGCAGAATGTGCTCATCTATGTCCATCGAGAGAGGCTTTTTTGCCAACGAAAACACGGTAGAATATCGCCGTGATGTTTCCCGAGATAATATTGTCCTTGCGCCATCTTTCCAGTCACGGCTACTGTCTTTTTCCCGCCGATAAAGCACTTCGACTTCCGGGGGAAACAGAACACGAAAGGTTTATTCGGCAAATACTAAAGTCAAACAATTATAGGGTACAGGATGTACATCTACGGCGGAGGTGTAGTAATCGTTGTTCAAATATGAGTAAAAATAACAAGAAAGTACTGCGTACCTTTTACGTTTATATTAATACTCGCATGTTGACTTTGATGCAGCACTTTCCTGTTCCTGGCAACTCGATGGAAAGCAATGTCTTAATAGCAATTCTTTGCGCGTTATCTTGGGAAACGGGGAAAATGTTACTAGAAACGTAGTCTATATGGTACTTGTGTATGTAAGTAATGTCTCAAATTTGTTTAAACCGAATGGTTCTAAAAGTTATATTGAAGTTTTAAAAATTTAACGAGACACAAGTCTATGTAACGTAAAACCAGTTATGATAATGCAGAATAAGAACACGGTCGATAATTGCGGTATTGGAGGAGATGTTCGAAGCATAATTTAAATTATTTTCGAGAGTGAATTAACAATAAGTAGGAGGAATCTCGTCTCAAAATTAATGAAGGTATCGCGTGTTTTTATAGCGAACGTAATTCTTGCATGGATGTAATTGTTGATATTGAAATGATATTAAAATATAAATAAGTAGAATTCCATTGTATAAGTAGTAAAGAGTTATTCATCATTTTTAAATACAATAATTACCAAAATTATTGATACATAAAACTTTTCATAGTTTATGCAATTGGCATTTGTTTTATCTGTTACGATAAGATTTGTGCCTAAGATTTGTGTTTAATATAGATAAGGTACCTATATTAAAGTAAGGGAAATATTTAGCTTGCTGCTTATTTTAGTATAATAATCTGAGATTATTGTATTCTGCCAAAATCTATGTACATTATTGATCACCTAATTTAAGAAGTAAAATTTATACCGGGTGTCCCAGAATAAGTGGGAAATATTTTAGGGGTGACATCAGCACATCTAAATAATAAAAAGTTCATATAATCATGTGTCCTATTTGATTTTGATTAGCTGTGCTATAACGCGAAAACAAAGTGCGATAGTATATATGTTTATATGAACTATTCTTATTGTTTATATGTGCTTAAGTCACCCCTAAAATATTTCCCACTTATTCTGTGACACCCTGTATAGTTTATATTTACAATCAAGTATATATGTATATATTCATCAATTTCAGAATGAAATGTATAATAATATATAAAAATATATAATAGCACAGTATTAAAATCGAATTTGGTTCACAAGAGTCTCCGAATAACATCATCTTACTTGTCAGAAAAAAAAACTGTTTTTAGAACGATATTAAGAAGTTAATATAATTCAGTTGGAAAATGTTGAAGAATCCAGCTCAGAAACAAAATTAATGGAACACTTCACGTTCGCAGAAACGAAAGCAACGATTTAGAAGAAAATTATATTCCTGAAAATAATAATTCTGCACTTTCTAAGCGTGGTACATACGAAGTGTCACGCGAAGTGGAAACAGGAAAGTAATCTTCTGGAAGTACTCTCTCCTAAAGAAAACATGCTTGCGTGAAGCATTAAAACGTTGAAGTGTAGTAAGAAGAAAATAATGAAGTTTTTATATACTTTCCAGTTCGTGAATATAATAGTATGTAACAAGTTATCGTTTTTTGCGTGTATTAAAATGTAATCGTTGATGTAACTAAAAACGTCGATTATACGAATACTGTGTCCACCAATTAATTCGGAAAATCAAAGTTCTATATTATAAGCTTTGTAAGTGTTGACTTTCTCTTGTTTTCAACACGGATAATGAGAGAACTGTGTAACGCAAGCACGCCCCTGGAAGGATTTATCACAATCAAATTATACGGAAAGGTTATTGCGTGCAATCTAATCGGATTTGCTCTCGAATGGCAAATCATTTAACATCATTACACGCGTGGCTTATAGTAACTTTTGTCACGCGCTGCTAACTTACGTGACACGCACCCCTTTCAAATTAGATATTTCACTTAACAGGGTGTATAATTTTGTGGCGGTCAAGTGCCTGCCGATCGGCAGACTGGGCGCGCACGCTCGCGGAAATTCTGCTTAGCGAAATAGGGTTTCCTCGAATATTCTGTAATTATTCGTACGAGTACAAGGTTGTATTTGATTTTCATTCCATACGAATGTATCGTTTATTGAGACTAATTAATTGAAACATCAATTAATCAATGTTTTGCAAATAAAATTTTATGAGTAACAAGTGACCAAAAATATTAGTATTAAAATTAAGAAAATATGTAATATAAGGCACTTTATTTCATAAATCGTTGCTGGTGACATACAGTTTATATGAGAATATTGTAATTTGTAGAAAGCTACATTTGGTGAATGAATACATGATATACCATTCTTTATACATAAAGTGTTTTAGTAAAGAAAATATTAGATTAGGTTTCTCGAATTTGTCCCGATTTTTACTTCAACACTTGGGTCGATATTATATACAAGCTGACTTGTAACATAATGATAATAACATAATCGCCCTTTCGTTTCACAAAATCCCAATTTTTTGGTAAAACCATTACGTCGTCACTGTAAAGCTTCTGGGTTTTTCATCGAATTATGCTTGAATACTGTTTTCTAGGATGTCGAAATTTTCAATGAACTGTAAAATATTTCATATCTTCCCGATATTATAGAAGTTTTGGTGTTGTAAATTGTTAAATATGTACTGTGTTTTTGACAAAAGTACAAACGCTTTATTGTTGATGATTATTTTAATTAATTTAACTAAAAGTTGGTGATTATTCAAATATATAGAATCTTATTGTCTTAATGTTTACAACAATGCTATATCATAACTAATTTCATAACGAATAATGTAGACTTCTTTTGCAATTATTTGAAAGGTATACATATAAATTAACTAAATTACATACGTCAAAACAATTAATAGAAGGCAATTTGTTCTGTTTTGTCGATGAATGCAAAAGTGACCATTTTAAACATACATATCCGCGAACTTTTAAGAAAAATTAGTTTGAGGAAACATATGTGCAAGAAACATCGCAAATATAATATTGATTTTCAAATTTGAAGTTTTATTACGGAAGTAAAAGTTTCAAGCTAATAACAGATATCTTTTAGCGTTGATATTCCAATTACTTGCCCATCTGCAACACAATAAATTCTACAAAAATTTATATTCTCTTGTTTAACAAATACTAATTCTTTGAGCATAAGAAAATTAGTAGAAGTTTACATAAAAGAAATAAATCCATATTTTAAGGAAATCTAAGATCTTTCACTTTGGTAATTACTCAACAGCTAATTGAACATTTGAGCATGGTAGATAAGACTTGAATGTGTGTGGTTTTTAGTAGTCTCAGCTGAACCTAAAGCCATTAGACATTTAGCCTTCATTTCATACATTACCTATACTTATATAATCATTGTGTCACTGATTCATCACTGTCCAACCGAAACCGCAGACCCTAGAAACATGAAATTCGGAGGGTATATTCCTTTTGCGACGTAGGTGCTCGATAAGAAGAGATATTTTTTAATTCCAACCCGAAGGGGGTAAAAAGAGGTGAAATATGTTTTCCCGGAATCCTTATTATTTCTTAGGCCCGATTAGATATCAACTTGGTTTTTACTTACAAAGCTTACCGACATAAATGCCTAAAAACCAATTTCAGGATTTTGCCCTAATCAACCCCTAGGGGGTGATGAAAAGGAGTGAAATGTGTTTTCATGGAGTCCTTAATATCTCTTAGGTTCGAAGCAAAGCACAAGGGTAGTTTGCTAGTAGCCTATAAGTTAATATCAAAAGTTTTTGAAACCCAATAACTCCATCCCCTTTTGGCATCATATAACAATAGAACTTATAATAAAGGTTCACTTGATCCTCGTCATTATGAATCATTTGTCACACAAACAATAAAGCTGACGTTCACAAAATTTAAATTTGAAATTATCCTGCTATTTAAGGGGGAACACCATTGTGACGGCCGGAAAAGTAAGCCATTTTTAAGATTTTTTTTCAGGAATAATTTACAGTTTTCATAGAAAATTTTTATTACCTTACTATACAAAAAAAAAGAAAATAGAAAAACATCCATAAATTTTAATAAATTTTATTTGGTCGAATGTGTAACTATGGAACAGCAAGTCCGAAATCAAATTTCATTTTTTTTTATAATCTATATGAGTGTAGTTTCCGTTGTGTCTACCGATTTCTTAAACAAATTATTTTTGTAAAAATAGTACGCTTTAGAAGAAAAGTTTAAAAAATCCGCGAATAAGATGGACAGTTCTTCGAGCGTATTTAAAAAAATTCGTACGCACAACGGAAACTGCACTCACATAGTTTATAAAAAAAATGAAATTTTATTTTAGACCTGCTGTTCCATAGTTACACATTCGACCAGCTCGCGCGGGTGGGTCCAGAAGATTAATTAATATATTAAAATTTATGGATGTTTTTCTATTTATTTTTTTTTTGTATAGTCTCTTAAGACAGCGTGCTAAAGGCAGGTAATAAAAATTTTCTATGAAAACTGTAAATTATTCCTGAAAAAAATTCTTAAAAATGGCTTACTTTTCCGGCTGTCACAGTGGTGTTCCTCCTTAATCTAAACTACTAATAATTCAAAGCGATCAAATTTATAAGTAAAACTCTCATAATTACAAACCGCAAACAGTTCTAGTACCTATCTAGGTATTCTTCCAATTACTAACAACCTGTTATTGGTTTAAGTTCATATTTTTGCACACGCATTCATCGGATTGAAATACCGCTTAGCAATATTTCGGGTAACAACAGCTCAGCAATACGTTCGGCAATATGTTCAGCCAGTTGGACATCGAATAAAATTTCGTTGAGAGAAATGGTGTTCTAGTGCACGTCGAGGATCGACGATCGAGCTCCAGTACAAACAAATCCCGTTGTTCGGTACACTCTAGCGATCTCTGATTTAGCGCGTTTCAACATTGATCGATGCAATCCAGCGAGCCCGCGCCGCGGGATTTAGCGTTGCGTTTTTTCGAGCATGGCGACGCACGTGGCGCCACGACCGTGACACTTATCGACGCGAATCACGGACGGGCCTAGAGACTTTGGCGGTGAGCCAGAATATTCAGGGGCCGTGAATTGCACCGCGAGCCTCCAGCGTCGAATCGGCCAACGATATGAATGAAACGATGACCGAGGCGTCGCCCGTTTCGTATGCTCCGTTGAGTCGAACCGCGACCACGAAAACGTTTCTCGTTGATGGCACAGTTTACAAGGCACCATACGGGTAAATCCGTATTTGTAAAATTCTCGACCCTCGGGCGAATATTTTGCAATAAATCGGAGCTTCATTGTGCGCAAATTGGGGATATTAAAAATGTTTAATAACGATCCCTCCGTTAGTGGAAATTGAATTCGCTTTAATCTTTTTACGCGCGCATCTCCCAATGCAGTTAGTATTTAAAAAAATTATTTAAACAGCTTAGACCCGCAAAACTTTATTCCAGGTGGAGTTGCTTCTGAAATTTAAAGTTCACTTTCATCTTTTTACATGGAACCATACACTTCTTTTTGTTTAAACGAATCCAATGATCTAACTTACAAGGGGACCTTCAGGTTTGGCAATTTTAGAAAATTTCTATACTTTGTGTACGCGAAGGTTTTCACCCGGACATTAATTTCTCAAAGCAGTAAGATGCGCTTTTCAGCTAAATTCGAGAAAATCGACTTTGAAAAATTCTGAGTTCCCTTATGTACAGGGTGTTCCTCTACCTATGGTCAATACTCTAGGAGGTGATTATACAGGCCAAAATAAGACGAAAATCAAGAGTGACGAAATTGCGGCAAAGGCTTCGTTTTCGAGAAAATTGACTTTGAATCTCACCTAAATACGCGTGCATCGTAAGCGCGTGCCCCTCAAGCGCCTGCCCCTCCAGCGCCTGCCCCTCCAGCGCCTGCCCCTCCAGCGCCTACGATGCACGCGTATTTAGGTGAGATTCAAAGTGAATTTTCTCGAAAACGAAGCCTTTATCGCAATTTCGTCACTCTTGATTTTCGTCTTATTTTTGCCTGTATAATCATCCCCTAGAGTATTGGCCATAGTTAGAGGAACACCCTGTATGTATATAAGGGAACTCAGAATTTTTCAAAGTCGATTTTCTTGAATTTAACTAACAAGCACGTCTTGCTGCTTTGAGAAATTAATGTCCGAGTGAAGACCTTCACGTACACTAAGTATCAAAATTTTCTGAAATTGCCAGACCTGAAGGTCCCCTTGTTAGTAAATAATTCGAAACTTATTTAACGTTGAAATTTTGCGATGTGTCACGAATCACCACATGTGACACATGACTGATCGGGAATGGGTTAAATACACATCACGCGTGACGCATAACTGCCAACGTGTTAAATTTGTAATATAATTGACACTAATGGCTGCGGTGTCATGTAGACGCGACGATGCATTATAAACAGTTCGGGACAATATTAACTTTATCCCTACAATTTACACAGGGTGTTCGGTAGCTGGCGGTATAAGCGTGATTCTGTATGAAAACATAAGCCGAAAACATAGAATAATATTTTTTTTCATACGAGGCTTGGTTTTCGAGAAAATAGACTTTAAATATTCGCTGGGTTATTTATGGAGTCGCATTAAATTAATTGTGTATTCCGAAGAAATTACAAGTTTCGAACTATTAAGAGAAGGAATTAATTTAGCGTGTGATAAATTAACACTATTCCTACCGACACTTCACGTATACCTATTCCTACCGCGACCGGTCGAACGACCGGTCTTTAACACAACTTATATTTTTTAATATACAATAATGAAGATAATAGCCAAATTGACAGTATAAAAATATAGTTTCTTTTATTCAGAAGTATATAATGTACATTTTATTTGTTTTCACCGCATTTTTTACAAATAGGCTTCTCCATTGTACATTTTCCACATACGTACTTTTTACATTTTAGACAGATTTTGTTAGAAATCTCCTTCTCTTTCGTCCTCTACGCACGTTCGAAACATTCTCTTTGTTCTCATCGGTGTTCGAGTCGGTCTCAAATAGATCACAATTTTTCGCATTGTCATTTTCAATATAAAAAATTTCCTGATCATCTCCGGAACACTCTTCACCAATGTTATTTATTTTCTCTAACAATAAATTCACACTTTTCGAACGTCTTGACATTTTGGGGACGAATATTCAACGGATAAAGTAAAAACTAAAATATAAAAATGTAAATCAAAATGGATAAAGAAATGAATAAAAGATAAAATGTGAAACGTATTGTTGGTTTTGTTCACTTTTTTGAAAATGACCCTTATAACACGTAATACAATATAAAATAAGAGTAGAATAATAATAGAATAAAAATACAAAATAATAAAAGACTGCCGAATATGCTCCTTGTAACTTTCATGTTTTGATGCTCCCTGTTCGGGTCACAAGACTTTACTGATTTGAATTCGTGAGAAGACGTCTGGGCATCCCCTTCGGCTATGATTTTATTTATTTTACAGTCATAGTAGATAAGACGGTGTAAGAAAATCCGAGGTTCCCTGGAAGGCACTTTTCGGCCAAAATCATGCCACAACTGCATTACCTTTCGTTTGTAACGACTTTATAGTTTCGGAATTGAGTCTTTGAGAGAATACTATTACAAAAAGATATAAATCGTTCTACCGGTCAAATGACCGATTGTGGTAGGAATAGTGTTAAACAGCAGAGCACGCTAAAACGCGTTCATAGAAATTTAGTTGGAAGAACAGAAATGCGTATTCGGCAGATTGAGCAACAATTTCTGTAATAATAAAATTTATGTTATTCTGTTTTATTGTGTATTCTTGAATAGCCAGTACAGTAAACACAAATCTGAACCGAGACTATAGCGAATATTTAAAGTCGATTTTCTCGATAACCAAGACTCGTATAAAAACATATTATTCTATCTTTTCGACTTATTTTCTCATGCAGAATCACCCCCTTCCCGGTTGTACCACCAATTACGTGGCAACCATAGTCCTTACGCTTGATAATTACCTAAATAATTCTCATTATGGGTATATTTCCTCAATTAAATTAATTAAATGCATATAAAGTATTAGGTATAACAATCCTCATAATTTTTTAGCCATTTCTGATTAATTGATAAAAAGAAGTTGAATACGTTGAAACGACAAAGTTAATTGACCGTATCAAAATCTTTTACCTTTTCATTAAGTAAATATTCGACTTACCGAAAAATAATTCTTTAAATGCAATTCAAATTACAAATTACAAAAGCAAAGCGCTATCTTCCATGCAACATAGAACTAAATAAGAAACTAGAAATTTAACTATTTCGCGAAATCAACCACGTTCGCCAGCAAACGTATCCCGGAGAAATTAGATTTTCGTTACGTATTCGCTCGGGGAATCGCCCAGGCCCCTGTTTCCCAGACGCGAGTGCTATTGATTATAAAGAGATCTTTTCCTGCTTTTCCAGGTGCGATGGTTCCAGCAGCAGCACGAGAAGAAACGCAAGAAAAGGGATTTCGTGCCCACGTCGTTCGGATTCGGCGATTATCCGGCGTTCTTCGACGAGTTCGGCTCGCGTCCTAGGCAAGCCACGTTCCATCGACAAAGAAATAGAGGCATACCTCTCCAGAACCTGTTCACGGATCCGCTCTTTAAAGAACAGTGGTACCTGGTAAGTGGGCCCTTGGATTTTACTTCCTTCGAATCGGCCAAAACGGGCTACGTGACGGGACTACCGACCTCCGATGTGGCGAACTTAACGGCATCCGATAACAGTTACATATATCGCATTCGAGATCCAGCCTCTACCGTTCCGATCCCTCCTGATTTCATTTTATTCGGGAGTCTATGTCGCCGCGAATTGACGTCTCCGGGAGTTACGATCAATAACACGCGCGACTGCTTGACACGTTGATTGCCACGCGACGGATTCGGTAATACAGTAATACACCGAGCTGATATGGGCGACCGCCGTGGCGTGTGAACGCAGCGGCTGCTTTAAACGATCAAAGTCAATCGACGTTAGACTGACTTCTTCTCCGTATCAAGTTAACCCCTTAAGCGCTTTTGACAGATATAATCATCGTGTGCTTGCGCACTACAGAGGGCTTAAAACTGGTCATACACGCAAAGCTTTGACGAAAGGTTGCCTGCAGGGATACAAGCACTCACAGAGGACTCAAAAGGCAACTCCTCGCGTAATAGAAGCACCCACGCACGCGAAGGTTCACGACAGGTTTTCCTTGTAGGCGCGGTCTTCTCTGCAGTGTTCCTGAATTTTTTCTATTGTTGATAACAACGTAAATTGTGAAGTATATATTAGGCACAGCCATAAACAGGAGCACGTTGCGATTGCACAGTTCGACAAAATTTGACTTCTTTTCAGACTTCACATTCAATAGCCGTTTCTTATAGGTTTTAGTGCGCTGCAAACGAATCCGCAAACCGTTTGTCGCCGTCACCCTCAATAATAATAAAAAAATCGATTTTTCGAGATTTCAATAATCCTGTACCCTCTTAATCTGAATCACTAAAGGCATGTTTTTTTTCACTATTAGAAAACAGTCACACACTTTTGATTTTTTCGTTCCACCCTAATGAGCAAATTATTTTGAACAAAATTGCTAGACGGCCTTTGCCAGCGAGATAACTTAACGACTAACTGTCAATGTTAACAGAAACAAAGATGGTTATCCAACAACATAGTTCACTTGGACCCCTTCTGGACCAGACACTTAAGATCTGCCTCTATCTGCCATTTTCTCTTATTTACGACTTCACTGTTTTTCTAACGTCTGCAGTACACACTGGTGATGACAAATGTCGTACAAAGAAAATGCAATTCTCATTGAGCCAGCGGTGGCCATTTTGCTCAAAAAGAAGGAAATGAAACAAAACAAGCAAAAAGTAGTTAAAACTGGCTAGACAGATCAGAATGTGTATTCATAATATATTAACTATCTTGGTGAATTGCTACTAAGGTAAGTGCGGGTAATAAGGCCCACCTAAGGATATATAATTTTTTTAAAAAAAAATTTGTACATATTCTTGAAAACTTTTTTTTTTATAGAAATCTGGGGACATTAAACTATAAACTGTAATATTTGTTATAATATATAAACGCAACAAATACGAAAATTAATAGGTTTTTAAAAACCTTGTAAACGGGCTTTGTTTCGTGTAGTGCACGTAATAAGGCCCACCTATTTAGTATGTACAATTCGGGTAAACAAAGACATCTTCTTCCTCAGGTGTTGGCCCAACGCACTCCTCGTGTATCCAGGTGAGACATAGGGTAAATCCGGGAGACACGGTCGGGCCGGAGAGTTGGTCGAGTCGCTATATTTCAGACTCTATACGTAAAAACCCGTTAAAGTGCAGGCCAGTTACTTCTCTAGAAGCCAAACAGTTGAATGAATAGCGTCACTTCGCTTCCCTCTGTGTTTTTCTGGATTTATAGGCTATAAAAGGTAAATTGAGGTTACATTTAACCTCGTTTGTCAAACAACGGTGTACAGAATCGTATTTAAAATATACTTCTAAGTTTATTTTCGTTTAATGTTTGGGATAAAAAGATAGTAGAGATATTGTGGGACCATGCAGCCAAAGTATTTGGCCATGTTAACTCTTCCTCTCAAAACTAACGAGAAGACCATCTCTCGCTGCAGAAAGGAGAGATGGTCGAGTTATGATTTTTTTTTATTATTTCTGTTTATTTTTTATTTTTTATCATTATTTTATTATTATTTTTGTTTATTTATTTTATTTATTCACTTTTGCATTGATTTGCCTTGCTAATCGCCGGTAGGTAGTTCACTTTTTCTTTGATGTAATCTTTACTTTTTTAGCGTAAACAAATTGAATATCAATGAATCTGTAGTTGTATTCACTCATAAATAATTTTGCTTTCTTCTTTGTTATTTTTCCTTGAATAATTATATGAGTGGTCTCTGCCAACGACGAAAACCATTTCTCCCGGCACCTCGGGAGAGGTGGTCAGATGTCATGACTTCAGTTTTCAACGCGATTTACGGTAAATATTGTCTTAAAGCAAATATCGACCAGTTTTTCTGAATCAGCATAAGATTCTGAACATATTAGGTTCGTTCTGATAAAATAAGTAATATCTCTATTAGTTTTAATAGCCATTTTATATTAGGTCGACCGCGTCTCCCGGATTTACCCTATGACACACTGTCGCATATCACTCTTGAATGCAGTTCTGCATAATTTGCAAAACCAATTGTCTGCAGAGTTGCCGTCCACCTTTTCTCTGGGCTCTTGTTCACACAATCTTGTCTTTTTTCTTCTGGTTGAAGTGACACGTACTTTGGAGCTCTCCTCAATATCGTTCCTGCTTTGGAAGGAGTCTCTGGTTACTTCCTGAGCCTTAAAGCCCACTTAATGTTTTGGTGGGCCTTATTATCTGTTTTGTTACTTGCTCATTGCCGAGGTTACATGTTAAGCGTGCACTTTACAAAATCATCAATTTTCTGGGAATATGTCGCCAACATATGTACTTATACATACCTATAGTTGTAATTGGATAATGGATAATGAGTTCTTCCAATACAAAGCCAAGAAACCGACGTAATTCTTATAATTGTAGCAACGCTAGTTGCCGGCGAAACATTTCTTGAATTTACAGCCGACAAATGCTATATTAATCGCGCGGAAACTCGTCGAATGACATTTCGTATGTAATAAAAGCAATAAATGACACTACCAGTATTGTAGATTATCCTACCAAGGATAAATGACA
This sequence comes from Andrena camellia, assembly GCA_029448645.1. Lineage (NCBI taxonomy): Eukaryota > Metazoa > Arthropoda > Insecta > Hymenoptera > Andrenidae > Andrena > Andrena camellia. Next base: position 10,433,278 of record CM055678.1, read on the forward strand.
GGTGGGCCTTATTACCTGCCGGGCCTTATTACCCGCACTTGCCTTAGAGCCCAACGACTAACAGAATTGTATGCAAATGAATGAAGATGTACATATAAAATTATTAAATTTGATGTATCCCGTTATAAAAAACGAAAACAATTATGAGAGAGCTAATGAGGCCCCTATAAGTCCCCATGATACCAGAAAAATTTCATGCGGTAACAGAAATTAGGGCAAGCTTTTATACAGAGATACTCCTTGAGGTCGTTTCTTGAAAAAATAAATTCCGTAAAAAATTGTCACACACTTTCACCTGTATGAGGACACTAAGGTGGTCATATTCACAAGAAATAATGTTTCGTGAAACTGTACAGGTAACTCTAAATAAGCATCTGTATAGGTACAGTCTCATTTCATGTTCACGTTTTTTTTTTTAAATTTGTATATTCATACAGCCCTGTAGAAGCACACTGTGCTGAACCTAACAGGGCGCTTAACCTTTAGGCTGCCGCTATTTTTTCGTAAAAATAGGGGTCCTTTTTTTTCAAAAATTTTTATGTATGAGTAGTCAATAGGTCCCATAGAGTCGAGGGGGTAGAACCGTGCCAATATAGTGGCTATAGCGGCAGGAGAGGGGAGGACGAAAAATCAAAAAAATTTTTTTGTTTCTAAAACTTACGAATAACCTTTATGGTATCTCTAATTATACTCCTGTATATATATTTATTCAATTCGTGCATAAAATCAGTAGTACCAACATAAATACCAAGATATATATGTCTACACAGAAAAATTTCCTTTAGCGCTACCCGGAGCTAACGACGAGGACGTAGAAATTTTGTAGCTCCATTTCTCTTTTTATCCTTTTTTTTTTAATTTTTATTTTTATATTTTTTTTGTATTTTTTTATTATTTTTATATTTTTTTCGTTTTTTTTGTATTTTTTCATTTTTTTTGTATTTTTTTTATTATTTTTATATTTTTTTGATTACATGTCATCAAATTACGGGTATACGCAATGCCAATATAGTGGCTATAGCGGCAGCCTAAGGGTTAAATTCCTCAGAACACCTTGTTTGGAGATAAGATGTTATCTACTATGACGAATCTATAAAATCAGCACACGTAGGTATTTATAAATCAGAGTTTTCGTCATACTCGAAAACTCTTGGGTAGACAACAATTTCCTCGTTGTACCTGCATGTTTTCCAGACCCATAGCTTGTATGAATTTGCACGTAACTTGCTACATACATCGTTTGTAAGAAGCACACCGCGTCTCCGTGCACGTCATCTGAAGGATCAGTCTTGTGGCTGAGTTAGATAGGAACGTATATCAATCTTAGAAGAAAAAGGATATTACTCAAGTGTTTGAAATAAATTGTTATCTTCTGGAACTACGCTGTTAAGCATTAAAATCTGAAAAATACGTATTTCTCTGTTTTATCCTCAATATGAATTTTGAAGTGCTGGAGCAGACCTCGAAGATTGAAAATTTTCATTTTACGACCGATGGTTCTAGCCTCCATAAATTTCAAATATCTCGCAGGCGATGCTCCTTTTAGGAGAAACAGGCACTATAAAATGAACCCACTGTTATTCAGTTTACAAATGACGGGAGGCAGGGCGAGGGAGCAGACGAAGTTAGAGACCTGCTACGTATTTTCCTGAATAATCCGGTAGCAAAGAATTATTTCTAATCTAATCTCGTGTCAGAGAATCCTTGAATAACAGCGCCATCGGCAGGTATAGGTCCTGCGTATAGTAAGAACGATTTGTTCCTTGTCGATACGAACGAGAAATTTGAACACGGCCGGAGGTCGTCCTTTCTCATGCGCTGCTGTTCATAATTCTCCGCGCGTCGCCTCGAACGATCGTTTCCGGTATAGACAACGGCGATCGCTGCGTTTGTCGTTTCTAGAATTAACGACGGAACACCGATATACGAGCGCAGTATTAACAATGAGATGTTTTTCACTCGCAAATAGGATCTCGTGCTCGAAACAAGCACGTCATTTTGTATGATTTCGTGTGCAGAAATATCGATCGGATCGTTGTCGGATGATTTAGTCGTTCGACGAGCTCGTACTCGAAGAAATGAATAGCTGAATAAACGAACGATCGGATAGAATTTGGCATTCGTAAGTGGCAAGAGAAGATTTGATCGATCGCCACAGTGCACAGTGGTCTGGATACCTACTTTTAGCGGGCAAAATTCTGATTTTTCTCAAACTCGGTGATCAAGGCTTTCTCAGGTCGGTGATAACGAATCTGACACCGAGAATGCAAAATTCAAGATGGCGGATTCAAATTTCTAGCAAAAATTAAAAACACCTTTATATCGATTTTTTCCAATGCAAATACATTTTCTATTATATATTTCGACTATTTATCGTAAATTATCTATAAAAAACACTATTATTATTAACAAAAAAAAATTCGTGGCTAAAATTAAATATCAATTTTTTCCGCGCAAATTATTGTTTTATCACAGAATTCAATTAAATACTTATATTTCTGTAAATAGCACACCTGTACTAGGGAAGAAAAGAGGAAAAAGAATCAGTTCTAACATTAACTTTAACTAAAAAAATATAACTAAACAAATAAATAAGTATTATACATATACACGCAATGAAAACATCTGACAACGTCAGCTTCTTCCAAATCACTCCTCAAGCAGGTATGCAGCTACACGCATCTAGGACGCCCAAATACCGCGAGCGTCATTTCTAAAAGTCTGCATAAAATTGAAGACAGCAGGAGACTGCGCTTGAAATTTACATGCTCTTGTTAATAATTGTGTAAGCTTTCATGTAAGAAGAGGACGATATTAATCACTCTTAATCATTTTTTTATAAGCCTTCTCAAAGTTTAAATTGATATAAATATTGCACTCTTTACACATCGACTAATGAATGCTTATGGCACATATAAATAATTGAAATATACTTCTTTACCTATGTAACTGTATAATACAAACACGTATTCTCATGTTTTATAATGAGTAATTACAACAATTAGATTCACATAAAATTTCATGATTTTGTCTTCGTAATATTATATGTAATCAAAAAATAATCTGAAAAAGGAAAGGTATGCGGACTTAGAAGCTCTGGAGGGTTGTCAATTCATACAAAAAAAAATTACATTGTAAAGTTGAAGTTGAGAAATTGAATTTTGACCACCCTCCAGACCAGTGTGCAGTGTAACGAGTACCTATATTGGAGAGAAAAAATCAATTTTCCATTAAGATACTCTTGTTTACATGTAATTGATATGTTAATCATATTTATACCCAAAAAATTAAATTTTAACATAAAATAATTCATCAAAATGTATTTTTGTACTTAATGAAAATAAAATAAACTAAATATATATATATATATATATATCTTTAAATATATTTAGACACAGATTAATAACAAACATTTGAAACAATTATAAATAAGTAAAATTCAGTTTTTAAATAATTCGTATTGATAATAAATTTTAAATTATTCATTCTTATTATCTTCATCCCTGTCAGTTGAATCTGAAGGAATTGGAAACTCATCTCTTTTTGGCAGCGCTTCACTAAGCACCACCTAGAAAATGTGTCAAGACCGAAAACATAACACAAAATGTTTTCTACCCTGCCGAGTATATTAATAAAAACCAAAAATATTTGTTAGGATATCTTATAACCTTTTCTTGTAAAAAATTCGTAAAAGTCACCTATTTCTCGAGCCTTTTGACCGGAAGGTCCCCTTAAAGTTTCGATAATCGTTACACTAACTTTATTTATAATGTTCTTATATTTTACAATCAAGTATAGAATAAATAACGTGATATTGACGAGCAGCAGAAAATTAAAGTTTACCTAGGGCAATATATCATTATTCAGTGAGAAAGAATCGAAAAACTTTAAAACAAGTTAAACAATTAAATTAACCATAACTCCAAACAATATTTAAGAGTCGAAAATAGGCAAAAGTCGTGATTTCTTTTATACTAACGCTAATAATTCGGTGTATTTAACACACTAGAAATTAAGATCGATAACTTTTAATTTGTAGTAATTTGCAACTTCTGTATAGAAACACTTTTTTATACAACGGATAGTTTAAAAGTTATTTGAGGTGTCCATTTTAAATACTTTACTTTATATATCCATTACTGCAGAAAGTGAGGGATGAACAATAAATCTCGTTGCGTGTCCAGCGGATAAACAAATTTATTGTACAGTGCTGTCGAAACTTTTTAATACAGTCCTAATAAAGTTCTCGTTTAAATGACGAATGGCCATCGAGTACCTACGCGTCACGCGTTTATTCCGAAAATTTATGGGGCAAAAGGAAAAATTTGATAACATACTTTGTTATAGTTGAGGGGGGGATTGGATCATCACAGAAGTTGAACATTCTGGTACTCGAGGACGAATCGATTTTTTAATCCGTCACTGTATTTTCGAAAAACTATTTTATTTCACAAACGCAAATTGTCTTTCTGAATCAATGTAAAACGACAAGGAATTTTCTGATATTCGCTAAAAGAGTAAATGCAGGTAATATGAAACCGCACGTAATATGGAACTTCATAAAATTTCGATAAAGAAATAACGAACTCTTCAGACAATCGTGTACAGGGTCATCCGTTAAGACTGCAACCTACGCGCGCGCGAACAGGTAAATTTGGCAAGACCGCCTCACGGACGCCTTCCACTACAACCATGCGCCGATACTTCCGCCATCTATGAGCCAATGATGAAAGTGTAGGGTCTTTTAGGTGCCAGTAGAGGGTGCTTTTCACTTTCGCCAGAGACTATTAAATTTGACGTAGCAGACGGGTAAGAAAGTGGTAGCCATTTTAAGAGTGCGACCGCCCCGATCCCGTTATCTACGTATGCAATGGTCCAACAGCGGTATTAGACCACGCTGACACGTTAGTGGCCCGGGTCGATGAATTTGGGGCATTTTTCGCATAACTTTTGAACTACAAAACATATCGGAATACAATTTGCGCCATAAAATGGGGACAAATTCTCCCCTTCTAGTGATGGAAAATTTACCAAATTTTACGTTTACTTAATTTTTGCGAAAGCTTTTGCAAACTGTTTATTTAAATACTTTATATAATGCTCTTTTTAAAATTCATGGCGCCGATAAACAATAGGCTAGTTGTCCCTGTATCACAAATTGAGGAATTAAATTTTTATTCAATAATATATTAGTTCTGTAGTCTCAGAATCTATGCTTTGGTTTCCTTTTTTGCGATTTTATCTTTAATGTAGTGCATGCACAGATCGGAAGTAAGGGGTAACTAATGGGATGTGTCGCTATTTCTCTAGCATTTTTGAATTTTTCTACAATTTTTGTGTCTGAATGTTTAACCCTTTAGCTATTATACGCCACGTCTGTAGTGGCTTCCGTTTATGTCATCTTTTGGAATGGTACATGAAAATGCGCAGGCTGGATGCGCATGAATATTATGTGGTCCCCTCTTCAAACTGACAGAAAATGTAACCTCTATGCTACATGACAATAAATGTTTATTGGCTATTTCATTTGTGAACTTTGTATGACTTAACATCCTTCCAAAATATTATTATTACGCCGCAACAGTATCTTTATGAAATCAGATATAGCATACAGGTTATGTTTTCTGTCACTTCGAGGAGGGGACCACATAATTATCACGCGCATTCAGCGCGTCATTGGCTCATAGATGGCGGAAGTATCGGCACATGGTTGTAGTGGAATGCGTCCGTGAGGCGGTCTTGCCAAATTTACCTGTTCGCGCGCGCGTAGGTTGCAGTCTTAACGGATGACCCTGTATACTAGATCCCTAGACACAATAGACGATGTTACTGACAACTGAGCATCAGTCGGGCATCCATCATTGAAAGAGAAACGTTTATATTTTTCGTGGGGTGTAAAAGTTTCTGAAAAGTGCATCAAACAGGTAAATATTGTAGTGAAGGTATGTTACAAAGTATTATTTTGATATAATTTATCATTAAATATGTGTGTTCTTGATTATTCAACAATAGTTTACCAATAAAGTTACTTTCTTCTTACAAGGAGAGTATTTTAGGTGTCCGCCTCCGATCATTTTGATTTTTGGATATGTTATAGAGGACCGAAAAATAAGAAATACGTGTTTTTTTATTTTTCCCCGTTTTCATATTTGGGGGGTGAAAACTGCGTTCAAAGTTAGGGTTGAAAAATCATTTTTTGTGGAATATCTCGAGAACTATTAGAGATAGGGGAATAGTGTCAATGGACGAATTTTGTGTCTTTGAATGCGAAATATGACTGACTAACCAGATTTTCAAAAAGTCCACTCGTAATTTTCGTGCCGAAAGACCGCGATGAAAATTGATTTAAATCTTTAGAGGCACGGGGCAACGTGCCCTGCTTTTATATGGTTTCGGGTATGCACCTCCGATGACTTCTGATTTTTCATTGGTCCGGAGATCGGTACGATAATTCGGAGATCAAAGGCGCTTGATGAAAGAAAAAAAAAAGAAAAAAGGAAGAAAACGAAAGAGGCAAAGAGGCGAAGAAGAAGAAGAAAAGAAAGAGCAGGTGAGAGAGAAATCCAAGAATTAAAAAAAAAACGAATGAGAAGCCAATGAGACCGCAGCGAAGTGCACGGCATAGATACGTCGTGAAGGGTGCACATGAAACTCACCCTGCGGCCTGCCCCAAGGCATTATGTCTTTGACTTTGACATGGTGACAGATGGTTTTAATAATAAAAGTGACTTTAAAGTAAAAAATATGCCATTTCCTTTTATATTCGGCAAGTGGTCAACAACTGTACCTGGACCGGTCAACAACTATGCCACGACCGGTCAATAACTACAATTCTGAGTTATGTTTCTTTATAATAGCATAATATCGAAGCTACTGATTTCTGAAAGTTTCTTTGATGTTGTAATCATCTTTGATACTTCTCTTTCCGCCTGGCATAACAAAACTTCATTTATAAAATTCGAGTTACTTATTCCACAGCGTTTACCTAAACTGAAGCTCTTAGGTGGTCAACTACTGTATTCGTTTAGGTACCCTATTCGCTGCTTTCAGTGGGCACACGAAAAATGTGGGGCTTCCGACGTATTATTCACGTGCCCAACGTATAGGAGACGCAGAAAGCAGGAATAAATTCCAAAAATAATGTATATTTATTTATTTGTATCTTCTACTCAATAAATCTTCGTTTTTAAGTGTTCCATATTAGGACCCATTTTTTCGAACGGCCGATTTGTACTCTTTTCAGTTTTTTTATTATAATTGCAAAACAATTGCATTTTTTTACATTTCACTGTGTAAATATGATTATGCATTAGTTCCTTCGTCCCCTCATGTCAGTTTTATTATAAAAAAAACAAATTCCCCTACTTTTAACAAGCTTTTGAAATCAGATGTTCCATGTTACCAGCGTTTACCCTACTTTGTATTTCAAAACTGAAAGCACCGATCTATTGAAATGCTCCTTCAAAAATATATAGACATTGTCAGTTATATTTCACGAGCAGCGATTTTAATCGTAATTTAGAGATTTCGTCCCCAACGGTTTCCCCGATTACCAATAACGGCATTGCAATTATACCTAGCCAATCATGCCTAATTTCCTGAAGATTTTATCCGCGCATTTCCGCGCTACCACGTATTGTCAGGGTGACTTTAGAAACTGGAGAAAACTATAGCTCTTTTTTAAGCAAAAATTGATAGTTGAATATCATAATAAAGACTATCTTTTCACGGTATAATTATTTTCATGGTTGTAATGACGCATATAGCAGCTCTATCAATTTTTTATTTCTTCATATAGAAATCATAAAATATACTACATTTCGTTTACAAAAGAAGTGCGTTCTTCGCCTAATAATACATATAAAAATATCCCCCTGGGGCCGTCCTTAAATTAAGTACGTATGGGTAATTTTGGCGATATCTTACCCTCTCCCTTCCCAAGTATAAAAATTCGTAAGATTTTATATTCCAACCCCCACCTTCTTCCTTACGTAATATTTTTTACATTGCATTTTTTCAGTTATTAAAATTCCTTTAAAGATTTATATAACAGATTGAAAATTAGGTTAAAAAATATTACATAAGACGTTACCTGACCCCCCCCCCCCCCCCCCTTAAGAAAACGTAAGGAATTCGCGAACCCCCCCCCCCCCCAATACCCCTTAAGTGATTTAAGGACGGCCTTCCTGTTCAATGTAAACAATAATTTTGTGCGTAACAGGTAGCTTCTATTGTAGAAGTAATTTTAAGAAGTACATTGAGAAGCTTAACAAAAAGTGTTAAAGGTAGGACTACATAGATTTTAAAACTTGAAAGTATCCACAAGTCTGGTCCCCAAGATAAGCATCTATTTGTCTAATTGAGAAATAATGTATGTACCACGATCCCTCTCGTTTCTTCTTTTTAGAACGGCGGAGCTAAGGATGGCTATGACATGAATCTTGGGCCAGCCTGGCAAAAGGGTTACACCGGCAAGGGCGTCGTCGTGTCGATCCTGGACGACGGTATACAGACGAATCATCCCGATCTGGCGCTGAATTACGACCACCAAGCCAGTACCGATATCAATGACAACGACAATGATCCTATGCCAAGAGACAACGGTGACAACAAGCATGGCACCCGATGTGCCGGCGAAGTTGCTGCAGTTGCATTCAACCAATACTGCGGCGTTGGTGTCGCCTATAACGCCAGCATCGGAGGTAAGCACGGTTTGATACTCTGACAGAAATAATTCATTCAAACTGTCGTAGTATACAAGTCCTTCGTGTAACAGTTACGAAAAACCGAAATAACGTCATAGCTGTTAGAGTCGGAAACGATCCTCGTATTATTCGGCAACAGGTGTCAAAGACTGTAAACGGTGATTCCAGGTGCCAAAATAAGACGAGAATCAAGAATGACGAAATTGCGTTCGAGGCTTCGGCTTCGAGTTATATTAACAATTAAGGGGCTGACAAGGGAAGATCCCGAACCCGAAAATTCAAAAAATTCTGAAACTTTGTGAATATGTAGGGAATTTCCTACTGATTATAACGCAATCTTTGTTTGGTGCCCAAATTCACTCGAAGGGGATGAAATTAACCTCTGAAAATTCGGTTATTTTCCGATTTTGTGTATTAACTCGCGAACTGTAAAATAATTTTTTTACCAAATGATAGATCTAATTAAAAGAAGTAACTTTTATCGTGAAACTTATTTTCTATCTCTTATAGTTCGCGAATTATAACAGAAAATTTGAAAATAACCGAATTTTCAAGGGTTAATTTCACCCCCTTTGAGTGAATTTGGGCAGCGAACAAAAAGTTGCGTTGTAATCAGGCGGAAATCCCCTACATATTCACAAAGTTTCAGAATTTTTTTAATTTTCGGGTTCGGGATCTTCCCTTGTAACTGGAAAACAGACACATGCCCCATACAGTGGCGGCCATATACTTACGAATAGGCTTGAAAAGGGAATAACTTTTTTAAAATTGGACCAAACGACTTGAGTTTTTTGGGGGAAGCTGAAAGGATTATTTTGCAAGGTGACGTGTTTCGTCGTTTTGAAAAAAAAAATGCAATTTGTTGAAATAGCGAAGAAAATAGTAAAGGTCGCTTTTTCTTTTTTATCTGAGTCTGTAATGAAAATTTAACAAATGCCTTTTATAGATTTAAGTATTTTGTATTGGGAAACCAAGAATTTCGATACGCCACCTAGTGACAGAAAGTTGAACTACTGAGAGTTGGCCGAAATCCGTCGAAGTCCATACGATTATCAGTGTTTATATAGACATGTTGTGAAAAACGAGTGTTTTTAAATTTTTTTGAACACTAAATTTTTACTTACTCGATTAATAAATACTTATTCGGAATGTTTGGTGGGATCCGAGCCTACTTTCAATAGTTTGCCAACTTACCACCACAGCGCTGAAATCTAAGCCACGCCTCCACTTGGTTTCCCAATACATGCTGAAAATTTCATCGAAATCGGTTGATCCAGAAACAACCGACAGGCATCGAAATATGTAAGAATATTTGGGTTTATTACAGTGATTACCAAAAACTGCGATTTCCACTACTTATAACGATTCCGAAGAAATTGTCAGCATCTATACAACTTAATTAAATCTTCAAAAGGCATTTTTTTTAAATTTTCATTACAGGCTCAGATAAAAAAATTGAGGAAGCGACCCCTCACTATTTTCTTCGCTATTCCGACCAAATGCAATTACATTTCAACATGACGAAAAATGTCAATTTTAAATCAATTCTTCCAGCTTTCCAAAAACTTCGGTCTAATTTTAAAAAAGTTATTCTGTTTAAAAGGGTGTTCGTAATTACATTGCCGTCATGTATGCATAAATTTTCATTTCTTTGTACCATTAACTCGTTCCTGCAATGTAGTGAAATTCCATCACCTCCTACTATAATAGCATGTACATTTCCCCGAGGAGAATCATATTAAATTTTCTTCACGCTGAGAAAAATCAAATCCGTAGTGGGAAATGGGTCCATGCCAGTCGGCTCCTTGGGGACACGTGAGAGATCTTACATTGTTTCCAAGATGGAGATAACAGATATATGTAGAGAAATTAATCATGTCTGCAAAGCAAACACAGAAATAAGTGGTAAAAACATTCTCGTAATGAGAATAAATGGAAAGATAACGGAAGAAATATATTAAGAAGTAGTGGTAAATATAAAAAAAAGTAATTAATTTTTCATCTAAAATTTGATAATAGTTGTCATTTACCATATAATTCAAGCACAGTTTAAAATAATTACAATTTCGTACCGCATTTCCTATGAAAAAAAATTTTTCCTTCAACTTACTTTCCTCTAAAATCATAAAGCGGTGCTACTTAGGGTGACTGTACCTAATATCGCCAGGCAAAAGTTAAATCGCTGTCAATTGAATAATAATTGATATTTTTGCATGCAGTTTATTTCAAAGTAAAGAGAAATTATTCATCTTTCATGTAGCATAAGTTAGAATCGTTGGAACCTAAAACATTTTAATTAGGACTCAAAAAACGTAAGACATGCAAAAATCGGGTCCTGAAAAAAGTGTACCTAATATCGCCAACTCAAGAAATATTGATTAATTCATGTATATATGAGTTTTTAAAGTCATTTTCACATGTGCTTTTATTATTTCTTGCTCTATAAATGTTTTTTTCTCCATCTTTGATTTTATTTTTTATTAGAATAATATAGAAATTTAAAAATATAGATTTTTAAAATATTTTATTTCTTACGTTCCGATGTACATATTGGACAAATAAAGTGTATTTCGGTTGCTCCGCACATTTCGTGACCTCACCTGTAACAAACATTACATATATCTACTGTTCAGTGGATTCTGTCTTGCCATAATCATGTTTTTTTTTAAAACATACACTGGTACACTAGTAAGGTGCAGTCGTGCATTTAGAGGGGGGAAGGTGGAGGGGGGCAAGGGGCCCTGGCACCCCCAAAGGAAGAGCTTCGTAAAAAGAAAAGAAAACTGGATTTTATTCTTTAAATAAAGTTTCTATAATCACCTAATGAATTTTATTGAAATTGCAATAGTAATATTTTTATCCGTTCAACTCGACTCCCTCCAAGATTAAATCCCGAGTGCGCCACTGGTAAGATGCATTACTTTTTTACTTTACCTAGGGAGTGCTTTCTTGTATTAGTCTATATCTATACAGTAAGGGAGAGGTGCTATAAAAGGGACACTTTTGTTTAGCGTCCATTTCTGACAATGTCATTATAGGTATGTAAAAAACAAGTACACCAATAGAAAGCGTGTTTAATTCCCTTCAATAAAAGTATATTACAAACTCATACATTATAATAGAAACTAACAAAATCTTCGATTTTCAAATAAGTGGGAAATGTCCCTTTTACGACTAGATGGTTTTAAATGGGACATTATAAGTCATGAAAGGGACACATTAATAAAACTAAACTTATTAAGTATTGCAATTATAATTGTGAATTTTAATGATTCAAAACAATGGAATCTAGGAAAAAATTAACTCTGTACTATAAATCATCAATATTTTTGACTATCTCCATAGAGTGTGACTTATCGTTAATGCTTTAACAGCTTTTTTTAGTTATAAAGTAATATTTTTTATAAAATTGATGTCTTACAAACTAAGTTCAACATAGTAATACCCACGAGTGATAAATATAAGTACGTATATAAAAAATCTATAAATCACTTAAATAATAAAATAGTTTAGAATTAAATTCTACTAGAACACAAATGAGATCAATTATACTAAAATAGGCAGGTACGTTTTCATATTGCAGATTAAAGATTTTATTATTAATTTTTGACGATAATGTTTGTCGCTTTGAATAGTCACTTTGTTAATCCTTAAATTTGAAACAATACGCCATCAACTAATAATTGATAATTTAAAACACTGTCATCTATGTATCAAATGATACACTAATAATTTTACAGGAAAGTAAAATACATATAGTGTCCAGCAGCTGATGTGTATAAGAGGGACAGCCATGAAACGGTCGTCCCATTTAAGACTCGTTATGCTGTCCCATTTAAAACTATAAGTGAGTTTAATATAAAATAACCTCAAAACAAAGAAAACAATTAATTAAGCTTCCCTGTTAAGTATTTTAGATTCAGTTTGATACAGGCTATTTTAATGATATAACACTTTAACACTTAGTATGTACCTTGATCTCGAAAAACGACACAGAAAACCAACGAAATTTTTTCTTTTACTGCCGAAAAACATCAACCGCGAATTACTACTGTGGTGCAAGTGACACCGCAGTGAATTTTACGTCAAATGACTGGGCCCTAGTGTTGACATAAGCAGGAAAATAACTTGCACGTGTAATGCGTTTAGAATTTTGGCAATTCGATTTGTCCCCTTTAAAACCTGTCCCTTTTATAGCACCTCTCCGTAGTATCTGCGTACATCGACTGTCTCCTAATATGTAATGCACTAATGAGAATTGAAATTTTTATATTTTCTGTTAGATCTTACACGAGAATGCTACAAATATATTTGCTAAGATCTCCCAGTGAGAATGAGTCCAACCAGAACCTCATTCGTATTATGCTTAATTAATTTGTAAATAATTGATATTACCCGTATCGCTCTTGGCGACAGGTGAGACTCACTGTTGCTCTACTTCGCTGATTCCATGTATCTTGTTCACTCTCCTGGTAATTTATGCTAATTACTACATTAAAGACTTTATTCTCCCGTAATAATGCTCACGGGCGGATTCGATCAGTACGCATATAACCAGGAGCTACCCTTATAGCATCGATAAAACGGATTCAGTTGACCAATTAAAAGCATGTCTGTGTGGTGGCTAATGATCCGTGTTCTGAATATAAGCATCTCCAATAAATAACTGCCACGAAACGCACGCCACTATCACTGCGTCAAAGAATTCTGACCTAGCTAGCTGCATTACTAGCGAAATGTCACAACAATATTTCAACAGGGCATGGCTTACAAGGGGAAGCCCCAAACAGTGACAAGCCTGTCCATGAAAGCCTTATACAGCTGCAAGCACACCTCATACAGCAAATAGTTTTCTCGTATATCGAACCATGCCAAACTTTATTACTGAAGTACCTACTTATTCTCCTTCATCTCCAACAGATTTTATTTGTCACGTTTCCTATCACGATCATAATCGCGCCGTTTAATTGCACGTCGACAAGCTAATTTTCAGCACGACATTCCACTTATCGTTCTACCTTCAGTTCCAATTTCCTAGGTGCTGTAACAGTTATCGAAGCGTCGATCACTCCATGCTTCGTTGCGTTATAAGTGACTTCGTCAAGTTATATCGAGTTTCGATAGTTTTGTCACCACGCTTCCATTATATTATTTCTTATTTAATAATGCGATCCTTGTTCGGTTTAACGACACTCTCCGTAAGGGGTTGTCCTTAATTACGTAAGGCTTTGGACGTGGGGGGGGGGGGGGGGAGGGGGTGCGCGAATTTATTACGTTTTCTTAAAAAGGGGAAGTCAGGTATCATCCTACGTAATATTTTTTAACCTAATTTTCTATATGAGTAGCCTAAAAAACGATGTTTCATCGCATACAAGAAACCGAGTTAAATGATTTATATTATAAACCATTGAAAGAATTTTGCAATGTAAAAAATATTACGTAAGAAAGGGAGGGTTGGATTTAAAATGTTACGAATTCTTACACTCTCACGTCATTTAAGGACGGCCCCTGATATCGGCATGCAGCATCATAGTAAGTTGATGGAACAGATATATAGTGACGTATTTGGGACTCTTGAAATTGTGCAAAGTGATGTCACCGAAGATACAAGGTCCTAGATATACAGTGGCGGAAAAAAAAGTTACCACTTTTTCGTTCCACTTTACCTCTATTATTTTTTAACATCAACTCAAAACTGCAGCATGTGCCCAATATACATATTCTCATAGAGAATTGAAAACTGTATAACGCCCAGAAAAGATTGAATTTATTTAACTAATAAACAAAATCCCTACGTAACATTATACACGACAACGCCCTTTTAAATCTGTTAAGAAGTTACCACTTTTGAAAAGTAATAAAGAATCTGATATTTTGTGAGGGCACCTTTTGCTTTTAGGACGGTCTAAACGAATATCAAAAGTGGTAACTCCTTTGTCGGCCCCAAAAATCTATTAGCCCGTTCAATGTCATAAATTTTTTTTGTTAGTTACATAAATTCAATTTTAACTGGGTTTTATACAGCTTTAAATTATCAATCAGAATATGTATATTAAACACATACCACAATTCCAAGTTGATGTTTAAAAATAACAAAAATAAAGCAAATCGAAAAAAGTGGTAACTATTTTGTCCGCTACTGTACCTGTTATTTTTCACCACTTTAGGGCCCCGCAAACCGAAAATATCTATCCCCATTGACGTGTCCAGGGCCTTAAACCAGTGGCGCCCAAAAACTATGCGAAATGTGTCTCCCTCGGTTGCTGATTAATAAAAACTGGTATTACCCCTTACTGCTGTTACGACGCTGCTGTGTCTGTTGCACCAGCAATAATTACAAACCCCCGGCCACGGGAAAACGATGTACCTTTGCGTCAACCACCTTGCTGGGAAGCCGTATAAATTCCTGTGGAAATCTCGACACGTATGCGGCGAGGAGGAAAGCCATCTGACGCACATACCTTCCGTGTTCTCAGGCGTGCGAATGCTCGATGGCCCGGTAAACGACGCCGTCGAAGCCAGAGCGCTGGGATTGAATCCTGATCACATCGATATATATAGCGCTTCTTGGGGTCCCGAGGACGACGGTAAAACTGTCGACGGTCCTGGTCCTCTTGCCAGAAGAGCGTTTATTTACGGTGTAACCAGCGTAAGTTGCATAACCTAGTTCTCTATTTTTTTCTATTCTTGCTTTACACTCCTTCCTTTTCTCTCCTGACGTTTTGAGAAATTCGAGGAAATTCGTGCCGTACCTACGTCTCGACTTTCAATATGCTCCAGTTTGATTGAGTCAACATGAACCGTTAAAAATTATAATTCAGTTTTTGTGTACAAACGTTATAACTTGCTTGACAAAGAGCATGCGAAATGTAGTTTCCTCTGGTGTGATGGAATTTATTCTGTAACTTTAGCTACCCTTTCAAAGCACGTACGCTTCGTTTTATGATCAACGAGATGCGGTTAAGCAAGTAAAATCTGCGCAACTTTGCGGTAAGGTACATGTTTCGAGAGAAAAGGAAAAAATTGTCTTTTACCTGTCGACAGCATGTTTCGCGTTTCCACCAGAGTCTTATAATGTTTGAAATATTCGAGTTACGAGACCTTCGTCACAAGTGTCCCAAAAGATTCAGTTCATAGTGCACTGGGCGAATTGAACGCAATTAAGGGGTTACATACCCCTTATTAGGTCGGAAAATAGGGTCATTTTTATGAGTTTTTGTCGTATAAAGAATCTTCATATTTAAAAATCAAGCTATATACCTTGTCGTGTATAAATTGAGTTGCATTCTCGTCAAAAAGAAATTTGATATCTTAAGAAATGATGCCATAGCCTCTTCATAGTTACCAAAAATATCTCAGAAATTAATGGACCGATTTGACTAAAATTTTGCAACAAATATTCTTAAGACTATAATATAGTACTTGTCAAGACAATTTTTGTTTTTTATTAACAAAAGAAGATGAAAACTTAGGTCGAAAATCGCATGCTTGACTTTGAGTAGCTGCTGATTTTAGAAAAATACATTTTTTCAAAATCAGCGCTGACAAGTACTAGATTATAGTCTCAAGAATATTCCAGCAAAATTTTATTCAGATCGGACCAGTAATCTCTGAGATATTTTTGGTACAGCAAGTGCTGTAACTATGAAAATGCCTTGGGAGAAGGGGCTGCTATGGCACAATTTCTGAATATATTTTCTTTTTTAATAGAATACAACTGAATTTATAGAGAACAAGGTGTAAAAAAAAATCATAAAAGTGACCCTATTTTCTGACCTATCAACGGTATGTAACCCCTTAAACTTCAAACTTTTCTGAAGTAACAGAGAGCTGGATTCACTAATATACCGATAAAGACTGGATTGTTTAAAAAGTCTAACGATTTCGAAATGAACACGTTAAAGGGTCGCAAGGGCAAAGGGTCAATCTTCGTATGGGCGTCGGGCAACGGCGGCCGGCACACGGACTCCTGCAATTGCGACGGCTACACGAACAGTATTTTCACGTTATCCATATCGAGCGCCACGCAGGGCGGCTACAAGCCCTGGTACCTTGAGGAGTGTAGCTCCACTCTTGCCTCCACTTATTCCTCGGGGACGCCGGGCAACGACAAAAGCGTCGCGACTGTGGACATGGACGCGAAACTGCGGCCGGATCACATCTGCACCGTCGAGCATACTGGCACGTCCGCGTCGGCACCGTTGGCGGCGGGCATAGCCGCCTTGGCACTCGAGGCCAATCCGAGCCTGACGTGGAGGGACATGCAGTACCTGGTGGTGCTCACGTCGAGATCCGGCCCCCTCGAGAAGGAGCCGGGCTGGATCCTGAACGGGGTGAAAAGGAAGGTCTCCCACAAATTCGGTTATGGGCTCATGGACGCCGGCGCTATGGTCAGCCTAGCTGAACAGTGGACTAACGTGCCACCCCAACATATTTGCAAATCAGACGAGATCAACGAGGAGAGACGTATAGACCCGACCTACGGCTACACGCTGAGCGTCTACATGGACGTCACCGGCTGCGCTGGATCTTTGAACGAAGTTCGATTCCTCGAGCATGTGCAGTGCAAGGTAAGGGAACTTAACGGAGGTAGGAAATGAATCCTTTAACGTCTACGCACACATGTCGGTTCTCTAGCGGTGTATTGCCGTCAGTACCAATGGTCTCTTTGCCTCAGTGGCCGTATCTGGCACGGAGAATTGTGGACTGCTCTATTCTAAAACAGGGCAACGATATTTGTTAATCCAATGACATTGACAGCACTGGCGGTACCGGGCCGTCACGGAACTGATATATGTGCATTGACGCTTACCATGATTCGTAACTCCCCCTTTCTTTTTATTAACCGTTTGATTGGCACGAGAGGACTACTAGATTCTGCCTGAAAATTGCTAGGTGTATCGCAACCAATGATAGTTTATTTATTAGTCATACGGCTGGAATTCAATCTGTCATGTTGCAAATTGTCAATTGATCTATGCATTGTTGTATGTTGATTCATTTAAAATATTATCCTGACGGGGAGATAGATTCGGCTGATTGGATTGCCGAACCCGGATATTGTGCTTACCAGACAACTAACAAGGGAAGTTGGGCAATTCGAAAATTCAAAAAAATCTGAAACTCTGCAGGAATGTAGCTCAAGTGATGCTAGTAACGTAACTATTTTTTTATTCGGCAATAAAACGGTCCTACGGGTGAAAACATCCCCTCAATGGCATTGTGAGTTGTCATATTATTGGGAATATCTGCGAAACCGTATAGGATATCGAAAAAAAGTTTAATTCAAAGTTTTATGGCTTCCGATATCCTACAATATGGTGATAAAGAATTACCGAAAAAAAGGATGATGAGGATGAATTTTGAAAAAATAATGTTTTTCTAAAAATTTTTATCGCCGCTTTATAGAACATAAAAAACCATACAACTTTGAATTCGACTTCTTTTTGGTATCTTACACAGTTTCATAAATATTCGGCGTTAAGGTGAAAACTCATAATTTTTTCAAGTGGCTGTTTTCACCCTTAGCACCGTTTTATTGTCGAATCTAAAAATAGTTACGTTTAGCATCAGTTGAGCTAGATTTCTGCAAGGTTTCAGATTTTTTTTCAATTTTCGATTTACCAAACTTCCCGTGTAAATACTATAAACAATTAGGCTACACAGATCGATAAATAATTCTTCTTCCAAGATGGATTGAGAAACAAAAGACTTTCATAGTTTTTGATATTCTAATAATCTTCAAAATATGTAATTCGAGGCCAACGTTATATGTTTGGTGTGAGCTAAGACGTCACTTGAAAACGCCTTCGCTTTGCACGAATTAGTGGATTTGTGGCGAAACATTAACCTTTAGAGGACCGGCTTTTTTTAAAAAAAATAGTGTTCAGTTTCCAAAAATTTATATATATATATATATATATATATATATATAATGTATATATTGTGCAGAATTAGAGGACTTGCACAGAGCCCTAAAAAGGGCTTTGCCGACGGTAATGAAATTTTTAACATTTTTTAATTTCAAAAATACAGTAGTTATGTCTGGGGGTTTTTGTTACTGCTGATTACGAATCTGTAGTCGAATTGTAAACATGTTTGACTCACATGGCAGTTTTACACACATACCAAAATTCAGAGAACTTTCTTTTAACGTTACCCAGAGCTAACGCCGTAGACGTAGTAAGTTTTTGCATCATCTTTTCTTTTTTGTTTTTTTTTTCTTTTTCCCCGTGTTTTTATTTATTATTTTTGGTACTTTTGTGTTGCTTCAGGAATTATTTTACTTTGTCGTATTTTTTGTGTTCTTTTTTTTGTATTGTAATATTATATATGTACTTCATTCTTTGCGCTGTTATTTCTCTATATTTACAGTCTATATTCTATATAGATTCCAAATATTCACTCTGTATTCTCTATATTTACGCGAAATTCTCGAAATCAGCGATTTTCGACCATATTTTGCGATCTTCAAGCGTTTATAGCTCAGAGCAACGTTAACCGATTTTGATGAAATTTTAGGCGTGTATACAACATACTTCAATCTACAAAAGGCATTTTTTTAAATTTTCATTACGAGAACAGACAGAAAAGTTGAAAAAATGATCTTTCCTATTGTTTTTGCTATTCCGACCAGTTGCAACTTTTTTCAAAACGACGGAACACGTCACTTAGCAAACTAATCCTTCTAGCTTCTCAAAAAAAATCAAGTTGTTTGGACCAATTTTGAACAAGTTATTCGATTTTAAATGTGTCCACATACTTTTGTCCCCCACTGTGTTTTTAATTTTTGCATTTATAATTTAAATTATTTTTAAGTACTGTGCTTGCTCAAAGCCACAAAAGGGGCTTTGACGGTCCCTTAAAGGTTAACAACCACACTTCTGCAAAAAACGAATATATATTGTTAATAACGAATATATATTTCTCATCGAAAACAAGCCCGGTTAACAAGATAATACATTTTTTGCCACCGTAATACTCCATAATACCGAATAATAATGTTAAATCCCACGCAAAGATATGAAAACGAAAAAAAAAAAAGGATAATGCGAAGCGTGTTTATAAATAATTTTATACAGCGCAATAGATGAACGCCGTCTGCGTTTTTAGGCCAGTTTAATAACGAAAGAATTTTTTAGTAAGACAGAAGATCAATGTCGCTATTTTTTTTCAATTGAAAGGAGATTAGGTCAATTTAATAACGAAACAATTTTTTAGTAAGACAGATGTTCAATGTCGCTATTTTTTTTCAATGGAAAGCAGAAAAATTAACATCGGTAAACAAGTCTTAAAAGATCGAAGTTTTAATCCCAACGCAATTTAAATACCTCTGAGTATCTATATTTTTAAGTTCTTCAGTTCCTATGTACTTTTGTATAAAAACACCTCGATAAAATAAATTACAAATAGCGGGTAATGCCTGCCATTGAAATCAACGTTTACTTCAAGTATAACTCATTTGAAGAAAAAACGTCTCTACACAATACTTCTTTAGATCCTTTACGTTTCCATATCGGTTTCCTCTCGATACATTAAATTAAGTACTGTAATCAGTTTCATCCTTTCAATAATTTCATTAATAAACTCTATTTCAACGAGGTATCTCTTTGCAAATATTCCATATCGTTAGAAACGATTTAATTTCATTTCGTCCTTATTGCTAGTCACTTTCATTATGTTTTTACGCAGCACAGCGGAAAGGTATCTTTCAGCCAATATTCATGAACGTAATTTATTCGGAAAGGAAGCATTCCAGCGCGCAGCATTCTAGCTCCAATACCAAATACATTTCTGCTGGGTAAAGAACATTTTTCAGAGTGCGATCTTTTAAATCCCTAGCACCACGAACGAACATTTGCAAGTACTGCCCGTGGAAAGAATAATTTCATAGCATCATTAAAATGGAAACTCCATTACAAGCGTTTTGTGAATCGCAGACTGGAACGAAATATACTTTTACATAAAGGGAAGATAAATTTTATTTTAAATGTTCCGGTGCTCTCTTACATTCTGCTCCTACTTCTACCGAATTTTTCATACGATAATTTGCTTATAATCTGTGTAATTCAGAAAGATGCTTCTGCGTGTAAAGATAAATCAGGGACGTAGGATAAATGTTTTTGTACCAGCCTCTGTTTTCGAAAACGTGTTGGATACGCGCTTGTTTGGCTAAAACTGGGTTTAACAGATTCAACGGATGGCCGCCCTGTTTGTACAGGAGTAACAATTTATGGTACAAATATTACTACCCTGTCAGTGAAAACGATAAAGATATTCTACGGTAACGAAAAGTTTGTCCAAACATTTTCTGTGTCAGAAACTCGAATCGAGTTAAAGGAAACGTGTGCGTTCTTAATATTCCAGTAATTTAAAAATTACTAAATGGAGATAGACTTCAGTGAGCAATTTGCATACAATTATGATAAAAAATATCGATTGACTTTAAAACGAAGTTTCGTGAATATTCTATATTTTTTATTCATTTTTCCACAGTTTTTATTGAAAGTTTCCCTGTATAAATTAAAATCCCATTATCGATTCAATAAAGGAATATTGGAAGGACATTATGGTGTGTCTATAAAGGTTTAGAAAAATAATGTTATCTTACGATTAGTGAATAGTAAAGAAAATACACACCAACATAGAAATCTTTTTATAGAAGTTGTACTAACAAATATTTTTTATTTTGACGTAAAACATTTTTTAAACAGGTTTCGTTGAGGTTCTTTCCACGAGGAAATTTAAGATTGCTGTTGACCTCTCCAATGGGGACTACGTCGACCTTGTTGTTCGAGAGGCCACGGGACGTTCTTAGTTCAAACTTCGACGACTGGCCCTTCCTCAGCGTGCACTTCTGGGGTGAAAAAGCTGACGGTCGATGGACTCTGCAGATCATTAATGCAGGAAATCGGCACGTGAACTCACCAGGCAAGTGGTATTAATGTCTCATTTCATCAGCAAACGGCATGTTTGCAATTGATCAAACCCTCTTGACTAATTGCTGTGTAACGCCAGAATCAAATCTGCCCGAAACGCGAGCTTCGTGCAAATAATGAATTGGGGCAAGTTTACTTGGTATTATGACACGATATTTAACTGCAGCCCTTGCATCCAATTTAAACATCAAGTTTGAAATGACTTACAGTCTATAGCTTCAACTTTGACTAATTAATTGTGATGGTTTTAATTAATAACAAGCTCGACTGGTACAGGAGGTAAAATAGAATAATTAAACCAAACCGTGTAGATTACGCGACTTCCAGAAAAGAGTAATTCGTTAGATTAAGTTTAGTTCGAGAACAAGTGGTTATGTCAATATAAATTCCAGAAAGAATTAGGAACATGGTGAGGTTAATTTGACGGATCCTCTTTTATTAATCGGTCAATGGAATTGACCTCTGGCTGTGTTTCAGAGCCATCAGTCGAAGCTTATTGTAACTTAATTGAAGGCCAATTTTCATCAGTTCGTAATCGATGTACTGACAATAACTGTCATAAATCATATTTCTTCGTGAAGAAATGACACGTGAACAAGTTTCCACTACCAACTTATTACCTTCGTATTTTTTTTAATTAATAACACACGCGGACTACAAATGAACAGCTAGAGTAATATTCTATTGAGATTTACTTGTTGCGGATACGTGATCTGGTGGCGAAAATTAAAAGCAGTTATATCGGGTTAGCTGTCACATGTGATATACATTGTCAGTAGCGTTTTAAATCATTTAAAGTATTGTGTATAGAAGAATTTTCAGATTATCGTGAATATCTGCAAAACTGTAAAAGATACCGAAAAAAAAGTTAAATTCAAAGTACTGTGGTTTTTATTCCCTATAAAGGGGTGATAAAGAATTTGCGAAAAACATTATTTTTTTCAGATTTATCCCCACCACCCTTTTTCGATAATTCTTTATCACCATATTGCAGGATATCGAAAGCCGTACAACTTTGAATTGAACATTTTTTCGATGTCTTTGACGGTTTCGTAGATATTCAAGATAATATGAAAACTCACAATTTCTTTGAGGGGGTGTTTTGAAAAATAGTTACGTTATTAGCATCACTTGAGCTACATTTCTGCAATGTTTCAAATTTTTTTTCAATTTTCGAGTTGCCGAACTTCCCTCGTTAGACCACTTTTTCAGCTGCATTTTGCAAATTGTATTGTATTATTTTCCTCAATAATTACTGATATTTCGTGAGGATTTCCTTTCATTAAATTTGATGTTTGCAGGCAGAAGCCCTTAGTTTATATTGTTTATTGTTTTCTGTAGCTACTCCATAACAAATTGAATGGCCTGCATTAATTAATTTTTCGCCTTCTATAAAATTCCGACTATTAGATATCGAATTTCTAAATTCTAGCACACTATTTAACGACAGAAACATTATTGCACTTCTTTTTCAAAATGAGTGTTAAACTATTTTCATTCGATCTGACAATTGGGAGAAATAGAATTTCAAAGCTCCGTTGGATGTGGATAAGTTAGCGTTGGAAATTATAGTGGCTATGCATTACTAATTATTAATACTTTTATTTTGCACTATCTATAAAACTCGCTTATTAAGAGCTGCAACTAAATACGTGAGTCAGTTCGCTTTCTAACAATGAAGATAACACTTTGTTGACGTTTGGGTTTACCGAACCTTATTAACTGAGAACTGATCCCGAAACTCTTCCGTAAACAAAAGTGCATTAAACTTTGATAAGATCTATTTTCTCATGGACGTACTTTTTCAAAAGATGAATTATTCCGGATAGCCAGATATGCTCGACGGAGAAGCTAGGTTGTCTTCTAACACAGAGAGGGCTAGCAGTTGATATATTCTCGGTGCAAAAACATTTGCGAGACACGCAGGTGTATGCAACTTAGGTTGAATAACAGTGTAACGCTGCCGCACCTTTATGACGCGTAAAAAAAGAAACTGCAATTACATGTTTATAAGCTCCAATTTAATTAGAATTTGTGGTGTTTCCTACTGTTGCCGCACAACCCAGGTTTATGGAAGCTATGAAATCCTTGCAGTCCGGACTAGGGCTGTAACGAATATTCGAATAATCTAAGTATTCGAATATTCGAATATTCGAATACCACAGAATTCTATTAATTTCTTCGAATATTCGAACGTTCGGATCTATTGAATTTCTGATTGTACCGAATAGGAATCTGAACATGAAATATTTGTTCACAGTTTATCGTGAAATTCTTTTCATATTGGCCTTTACAATTATTTGTTTTTCAAACTGTAAATTTGGAATTTTATTAATCTTTGGTTCTATGAATTTTGCAACGAAAAGTATAAATTCTATTTAAATTTAGGGACCTAGTATATTTAAAATATGTAATGTTGAATCATAATGCTCATTAATAGCAATAGCAGTAATTTTATTCTTTGCTTCCCTTTACGGGATAACATTGTATCATTCATACATTTTATCCTTATTCGAAAACACAGTCGTGTTCGTTCATCGTCAACGCATTATTCTCGTTAAAATCACCATACGGACAACAACGTTTTTTCCTTGTTTGGTTGTCCATCGGGCCAATGAGTTCTTTTTCATCATGATATTTTCAATCATTCACTTACAATTAATTTGTCGAGTGACAAAGTCACTTACATCGCGTACCACGAGAGATAATCGGGCCTTACAACCCTGAGAGAAGGGAGAGACATTCGCGCGTGTGGGAGTAGGTTACAGAAACAAAGAATAAAAATTTAAAAAAAAATTAAAACCGACTTCAAAAAAATAAAATTGCACTAAAAAGTAAAAAATAATTTTTTCCCTTATTTAATCTACGACTCTCATATTTTTAAGTCGGTGCCGCATCATTTGCACTGTGTAAATCTGGCGCCGACTTAAAAAAAATGAGAGTCGTAGATTAAATAAGGGAAAAAATTATTTTTTACTTTTTAATGCAATTTTATTTTTTTGAAGTCGGTTTTAATTTTTTTATTTTTAACTTTTTAGTTTTATATATATCGATACAACATGCTGAGGAGATATGCGCGTACGTACATAAAATAATAATAATTAGGTGACAATAGTCTTTATTATTAACCAGAACTGGCAATTATTGAAAAAAATGTTTCACGTAACACTTTGTTCCGAGAGGGGCATCCTGTGATGATCGCAAATCTGATCTGGGTGGGCGTGCCTTCAAGATTTCAAGGTGAGTTTTGAACAGCAATAAATAACCTTGAATGATCTTGGAACACCAACATATTATAGGTCGATGAATTCGTCATGGAACGAGCTACACGCCCATCTGAATAAAAACAATGTAGTTCAATTTAAAAAGGCAAAGGTTACCTTCAAATCTCGAAGGCACGTTCACCTAGATAAGATTTGTGATTATCGTAAGATGTACCCCTCGAAACAAGGTAAGTTTTACTTGAAACATTTTTTTTTTTCAATAATTGCGTGCGAAACTTTAAATGCAACACACTGTATATCTTCAGTCACAAAATGGAGCAATGCCCACTATGTATGAATACCCAATAGAAAGAAGACACCACTGTTGAAACTAATCACTTGTCATTTCGTCGGTGATAGTGCAAAACCGCGTATGAGCAGTTTGTAAATACCGCGGATCTGCATTTTACCGATTTTACAGGAGGAAGAAAAAACTTAATATTTCAGCCTTTTTAAGGGATTTCTTTGACTGAACTTTTTTGGGACAGTTTTAGCACTCCTTGTAATAAATACTAACATCAATGGTGTGACTTTTAAAAAAAAAGCGAAACAGCGCTTGGCAACCGTGGCCGCGAAATCTCAATTTTGCTACTTTTGCAGATCCGCGGTATTTATAAACTGCTCATACGCGGTTTTGCACTATCACCGACGATTTGTCTTATCTGCATCAAGAATCTGCATTACCATTCCCTCATTCGATATTAACACTATGAGTGGCGTCGGCGTGTTTTCATGCAGAGAAATGTACGGTGTTTCCATACCGTACACGGCTTTAGCGTATTTTCACGTGGATATTTCCTGGAAAGCCTCGAAAGTATCGTTCGAGAGTCGGTTTGTGCTACGTCGCCTCAGTGATCCTACACCCGCGCTGTAGCCGAGTCTCCGACGAATCATCTGGCAGAGATGGGCAAAATTTGTATATAAATAAAAATTTCGAATAACGAATGAAAGTTGAAAAAATTATTCGTCATGCGTCGAGTAAAGTTTAGCCTTTCGATGAATAAAGTTAATTTTTTTATTCGTCGAGTGTTTCAACTTCAGCGTCGAATAAAGTTTTCAATTTTAACTGTAACTGTAACTGTGACGTCGAATAAAGTTAAAGTTGAAAAATTTTTTCGACGCTGAAGTTGACACGCTCGGCGAATAAAAAAAACTAACTTTATTCGTTGAATAATCTGAAGTTACAGTAACTTTCATTCGATCCATTATTTAAACAATTTTTTATTTAGTTAATGCCCAACTCTGTCATCTGGTAATGCAAATGTATAATTTCTACAGGGTGTTCGACTACAAGTGGGCATCCTTTTAGGGGGTGATTCTACAGGCCAAAATACGACGAAAATCAAGAATAACAAAATCACGTTTGAGGTTTCGTTTCCAAGTTATAAATTGTTGAAAATACGCGTACACAGCGTCCGACGCGAGCGACTTAGACTACTGCCGGCGCGCAGTAGTATTGAGTTAAACTGGGCTGGCAAGGCGCGGACAGTAGTCTAGGCCGTTCGTCCACCGCCGCAACGCAACTGCGATTTAACCAAAAAGCGAATGCATGCAATGACGTCAATCACTCGCAAAGTTTTGTTTCTCGTCAACACGACTTCCTTCTCGTTAATCTCTCAAGTAAGAATTTCCTCGTCTTGTACCCACAAGATTGCATGCAATGGTTTTTTGGTCAAATTGTAGTTGCGTTGCGGCGGATAGATCTTCACGACAATTTTACGAATGGTTTACTAAGATCCATAAACAAACTCGACCTCATTCGGGCTGCTATCTACATATATAAAGCAGAAAGTATTTGTGTGTTTGTCTGTCGCTTAAAAACTTTCCAACGATAAACTCTAGGGTCATGAGAAATGTGTCCCAGATGAATGTGGCTATTTCCACAAAAAAAAAATAAATAAATAAGAAAAATTCTTTTTTTTATAAAATCAGAATCTAAATTTCGGGCGAAGCCGAGTAGTAAAGCTAGTTAGTTATAAGTAATAATTGATCTACAGAAGTCAGGAGCTATTAGAGTTACATCCCATACAGCACACTTCGTTGCAGCATTATTGCAGGAACGTTGCTGCACTAGTGCGTTGTTGCAGGTTGCATTGCAATATTGCAGAAATGATGCTGCAATATTGCCGTGCAATATTGGAGTGGCAACGTTCTTGCAATATTGCAGAAATATTGCGCACGCGTTGCCACTGCATTGTTCCAGTAGCAACGATCCTACAATATTTCTACAATATTGCGCGTACATCAACGCACAATGTTCCAGTGGCAACGCCACACCACAATTGCACCCACATTGTCGTACAATATTCCTGTAATATTGCAGTGGCAACGCTTCTGCAATGTAGCGCGCGTATCGACGTGCAATGTTCCAGTGGCAACAATCCTACAATATTCCTGCAATATTGCGCGCACATCGACGTGCAATGTTCCAGTGGCAACGCCCAAACAAAATTGCACACATATTGCCGTGCGCAATACTGTAGTGAAAATATTGTAGAAACATTACAGCAATATTCTGAAGCAATTATGACTTTGACAAAACTTGTCGAAATATATACATGACGTTGAGTGGATTCTACAGCATGTTTCATTTAACTGGGTACGCTAGAATTTCTCGTTGGCCATTGAAGATATGAAAAAAGTGTTATCGTGAGACTTGTTTGTACATGAAATTATAGAAGAGATTTGAAGATCAATTTAATTTTTTTAGGTAGAGTAGGTACTACGTATTTTAATGTGTGATATTATTATTATTATTATTAAATGTCTGTATTGCACAAATACGTATATACAATCAAGCAAGAGAAAAGAAAGAAGAAAAGACAAATGCAAAGGTCCTGTCTAAAGCACTGTTTCCCAACCTAACCTAAAATGACACCGGGTGAACGTTGTAATCCGCTCTTATAGTGTTACAAATCCCTAATGGGATTTGTCAAATGAGCCTTCAATTTTGAATAATTTGAGTTTGTAGTTTTGCTCGGTAGGAATATAAGTTCGAATACGTAAGCAATCTTATCAATCAACGGTTGTAGCTGCGGCGGTAAAGTGTTCGTCTACGATGCTACAGGTCCTCGGTTCGAATCCTCCTGGGGAAAAAATTTTCTATGAGAAAAAAGCACACGGGCGTTATACTACTACGATTCTGCCTACACACATTCGTGTCGTCGCGTCCCTCACTGCCCGAAACGTTGCGGAGAGACTATTGCTGTAAAATCTCCAAAATATTGCGGGAATACACTCCTGCAATATTGCCCAGGGCCAACGTAGGAGTGAACCTGCAACTTCTCTGCAATGATGTTGCAGGACTACATATTTTTAATATTCCCAAAACTTTGCAAAAATACACTCCTGCAATATTGCTAAGGCGGGCATAGGAGTGAACCTGCAACTTCTCTGCAATGATGCGGTGCAACATTGCAATCTCGCACCGCAATATTGCCGAAGAGTTACAGGATCATTGCCACAATTTTGCCGTTTCGTTGCAGAATCATTGTCGGAACGTTGCAGGACTACATATTTGTAATGCTGCCGCAACTTTGCAAAAATACACTCCTGCAATATTGTTAAGGCGGACATAGGAGTGAACCTGCAACAGTTCTGCAATGATGCGATGCAACATTGCAATCTTTCACCGCGTCATTGCAGAGACGTTGCTGCAATGTCATGGTGCTGTGTGGGATGTAGGGTAAAGTTGCCTAATATGAAACGCACTTCTTAAAAAAATCATAAGTCTCGACTAAGAACACTTTTATTAAAATTCGATACACGTTTTAAATGTAAGATATGTATTCTTTGGCAACCCATTAGAAAGTATATACTGCAAAAAAAGGTTCCTTCATAATAAAATGAAAACGAAAAAACAATCAAAAGCCATCGCCCATTCATTGGTAGTGCTAATGATAGTAATCTTCGTGATAAGATCTAATAGAAAATATAGAATGTTAAACTTTCAATAGCGTCGGCTTTTGTTTGAAAGGTGCGCGGGGCGAACGGACAATACTTTCCCGGCCGAAGCGATCGCTTGGAAAGGCCTGGCCGACTTGAAGCGACATTTCGCCAAACTTTACACCACTCAAAGTATTAACTTATCGAAGGAGCAGCCGCATTTAACGATCCGAAGCACTCAGCCTCCAATCGGGACGCTGTGCCGTAACACCCAATCATAAATAGCTACTTTGAATAGTGGCAAACCAAACAACTTCTAAATACCGAAAATGTATCGAAATTACGCTGATCGTAGAAAATCTATGGTATTTATGAAGCTTGGAAAATATTGAGAAACATAGGTACTTTCTTCTCTGATTTTAAAGAAACTTTGCAGGTTTGCACAGCAACTAAAAATAAAAGATATGTATATATTTTAGCTTCTGTGACTCAAGTTTATGGAACAAAATAACCCTTCAAAGTTTCACCCTTGTGATGCTGTTGTCAGCAGTATTGTATATTCAAGAGTGTTTTATTAGTTTTTAATAAATTTAACAAGAAAATCAAGAAGTTCTTATTACCATATTCATTTTTGATTTTGGAAGTATATGTCACTAGCTGACCAGTTACCCGGTTTCACCCGGGAATTATTATCGATGTTTCCAAAACAACAATCGCCTATAATCTAATCTAGGACATGTGTAATGTATATTCAAAATTTCATTGAAATCCGTTCAGCCGTTTAGGCGTGAAAGAAGGACAAACAGACAACGTTTCACTTTTATATATTAGTAATGATAAGGATTTTCCAACAAAAATCATAAAACATTTGTCTACAAAAATTTTCTTGTGTCTGCAATTATTTCCAAGGGGTGAAATGTTAAAAGGTGTTCCATCCCATAAGCTCGGGTTACAATGGCTATAAAGTATATACAGTGTATTTCATAAAAATTGTCATAAACTTATGGGGTATAACTATATACCTTTTAATGAGTACTAACTCATCAAAATAATCAAGAAAATCTTAATAAAAGAACTACTGAAAATACATGCTTATCAAAATGCCAGCGATGATGAATGCAGCACCCTGAAAATATTAATGTTTCTGGTTTAACTCTCTCACGCTATTTATTAAGCCTTAAAGATTTGCTTTACATTAAAGAAAACATCATTTATTACAATAAATCAATAGATACATCAAAATAAAAGTACCTTCACTAAATTTATAAATTGTGCACACTTCGGACAAATCTAGATTACGGATACATACACAGGCAAGAACGAAAGGTGCCCGGCTTTAAACATTGTTAGCTATTATCAATGAATAATAACTTGGCAGTAGATGTTACTTTTAATTTTTCTATACTCTGTGCTGATTTAGTACTTTTAGTAATTTACACTTTAGTGGGTACTTTGATGCATACACAATATCCTCCTTCAACTTTCAGAATTTTATACAATACATGTACCATTTATGTGTGAAATTCGAAATAGTAATAACTTTTAAATGGAACAGTCCTAAGGAAATAGATCTTGCTAAAGTTTCCCCTGCCAGTTCTCTCTAACTTGTCTTACAATTAGAGGAAGGTGCAGCCTAGGGTGTTTCATTTTGTAGGGTTAAAATTAAAATATTACATTTTTTTTTTACTTTGCTCTTGCCCTGATTCCTATTAATATAAAAAGAATATCTGACAAATTTCAGGAAGATTGAGTAATATTTAGAGGTTGCACATTTTGCACACTAAATAATATGTAGTAGGCTAAGGAAACACGATTTCCAATAATAATTATTTTTATTCTCAAGTCCGTAAAAAAGAAACTACATTTCAAAGAAGACTTAGATGGATTTACATTTTATTATTATTATTGTTGATACCTATAAAAATTCTGTGTCAAAGAAGGCGAATAATATTGTCTTGTTTGCATAGAATCCATGCAGTGTTACAACCGACCCGAGGTCAGAGACGGTTGCAACACTTTACACTGTAACGTTTGGGCTATTACACTCCACTTCTCATTTTTTATTAATAACTTGGATATTACTTGACATACAGCGAAACTGTTGTGACTCAATAATGTCAGATAAGTAAGTAACATTTCCGTATAAGAGTTTCTGTTGTAAATGTAATAGTTCCTGCGTAATCGTATTCCCAAGTGAAAGTGTTACTACCGCCCCAGGCCTACCCTAGTGATAAAACTGTGCAGCCTCTAAATATTATTAAATTTGTCTAAAATTTGGCATACAGTTCACTTAGATGAATAGAACCAAGGGGGCGGGCAAAGTTACATGAAAATAGCACCTTTGGAAAATTGGAACACCCTGGTGCAGCCCAATCCAGTCCATAATCTCAATATGTGTTTCGTATTAAAATCATTTTAACAATAACATTACTTTTAAAGGGTGTTTGAACGCGTACGAGTAATAAAAACAAATTCTTTTCTTTAATTTCGTATTTATTTTTTCAGGCATCAGGTGTGACAGTTGTGCATCATCGTGCAAGTATATCCAACGAGGATAAAACTGACTAACGAGTAGAGGAATCCTATTTTTCGTAGCAAATAGTAGCCCTACAGAAAACATGTTAATACTCTTTGGTAGACGAGCCCTATCTAAATTCAATCAGTTGACTTCACAAAATTGCCACTGCAGTGTTTTGCATAAATTTTATTTAGTAAAAAATATTACGTATTATGTAATAGTGGCTGTCTTGTACAGCTTGCCTTCTTTCATTATTACGCGTAAAACACATTGTAGATCCACTATTCATTTAAATTAATTGTTGTATGGAAAATTTTAATTATTTCATACATTCAGCTGGGTAAACAGACTTTATAATTACAGTTCGCGCACCACGCATATTGGTTTAAATTTTAATTGGCACCACCATACATCATTACTTTTGGACAATACCTCTGTAACTTTAAAATAACTTTATAAAGCTGCGGCTGGTTGATAAGAACGTAATTCTTTGCAGGTTAAACAGAATATCAAAGGAACCGTTTTAAGAAATAGTATTCCAACCATCGAAACGACGTACAAAAAATTGACAGACGAACCCACACGTTCTAGAAAATAATTCTTTGTACCTATACAAGGTGTTCAGCAGCCGATAATAGAAAATGAAATGCGTGATTCTACGTGACATAATAAGAGGAAAAGGAAGAGTAACGAAATTGCAATGGAGGCTTTGTTTTTTAGTTATTAATAAATTTCTTTTTTTCCTACAATTTTTATACCACATGCGCGTAAATTTATTTGTAATTCTGTTATGTCCAAGAACATTTGCCACTTGGGCCGTTTTCCTTAAATTCGTCACTGAATAATACTTCAAAGTTCAGGTCAAAATCGCCTGAAACACGAAAAAGAAGCCTGGGTAACAGCTTACTTCGTAGAATTAATGAGAAGTGCGTCATTGTTTTTTGATGGTGACTAGCTCTACTGACCTACGCAATGCGACACGTTGGTTGCCGAATTGTTGTGCTTCGGGTGATTTCGATCTGAATTTTTAAGTTGTAATAACTAAAAAACGAAGCCTCCGCTGCAATTTCACACTCAAAATAACACTCTTGATTTTCGTCTTATTTTGTTACGTAGAATCGCCCATTTCATTTTCTATTACTTGTTGGCGAGCACCTTGCACATTTCGATCTTTGCCGCAGTAATTCCACCACGATCTTCGACAAGTAAATACAAGCTCTTGATACTTACAATTTGCACACAGTTTTCGGATTGAGATCCTTCAGGTGTTTCGCGTCATGCGCTGTTTGAACGCGTCCCTATAGGCTTCGATATAGATAGTATAATGTGAAAACATTAACTAACATGAGCTAGGGTAAAGTAGCCGAATATGGGACCCATTTCTTAAAAACATCATAACTCATGACAACAAGGGAAGATCCCGAACTCGAAAATTCAAAAAATTCTGAAACCTCGTGAATATGTAGAGGATTTCCTCCTGATTACAACGCAATTTTTGTTTGCTGCCCATATTCACTCGAGGGGGGTGAAATTAACCACTGAAAACTCGGCTATTTTCCAATTTTCTGTTATAACTCGCGAACTGTAAGAGATAGAAAAAAAGTTTCAAGACAAAAGTTACTTCTTTCAATTAGATCTCTGATTTAGTGAAAAAAATTATTTTACAATTCACGAGTTGTAACACAAAATCGGAAAATAACCGGATTTTCAACGGTCAATTACACCCCCTTAGAGTGAATTTGGGCAGCAAACAAAAATTGCGTTGTAATCAGGAGGAAATTCCCTACATATTCACAAAGTTTCAGAATTTTTCGAATTTCCGGGTTCGGGATCTTTCCTTGTAAGAACACTTTTATTAAAATTCGATACACGTTTTAAAAGTAGAATATGTATTCTTGAGCAACCTACTGGCAAGTACTACAACAAAGATTCGGTTTCTTCGTAATAAAATAAAAACGATAGTCATTCCAATACGCAGATAAAAAAAAAATGGGTTCCTAATATGAGACCCAGTTTGTTTTTTCCTGAAACTTATTTTTTCTTTCTTTTTTTATAAAGTCGGCATGTGAAATCTATTTCTTCACTACCGCAGTCCTCGCGGGCCACCAAAGTATTCAAGAGCCCACCACGCCCATCATAACACTTTATACGTACACTTACCCCATTGTTCACCTAGAACATCTGAAGAATAAAGACCTGTGCAAGACATTCTGTATCATAATTTTCTTTCCTAATCACTTTCATCATTCAGAACAATTTCTTCTACACTCTCATCAGTTGAACTTTCACGGGTCTCATATTCGGGAACAATAACATGATAATTATTAAGTATCTTTGAAGTTAAATCTTCATCATTCAATGATGTACAACTAGTAAGCCGCAAACCCCATTGCAAGCACTATACAACAGTATTTGTGAAAATCATTATACACTTACCACTTTAGAGGTATTTGTAATTTAATCGAACCACTTCAAAAGCTTTCTGCAACGTATTTCAGAAATATGTGCTTGCTCAAGACGCTTAATTGATTACAATGCCACTGTGCGGACAAAACAACAAATAGGTGCACGGTTAGTTAGTAAAGAAGTAGCATCGCTATGACATTCAAGAGTTCTGTAGCTGAGATAAGCTGGGGTCTCATATTAGGAGAGGTCGTTATATTCGGCTACTTTACCCTACATCTTCAAGAACAAAATTTTAATTCCATACCTGAACGCAACTGGATTAGGCTCACTAAATTCAAACTATGGCAGAGAACTTATAACGAAATGACAGAAAAATGAAATGAATACCAATACGATGCCAGTGAAGCCTTTCTATTATACGCGTGTGCGGCGTTTGGTGTTGCAGGGATCCTGAAGAAGTGGCAATTGATCTTCTACGGCACAGCGACGAATCCCATCAGGATACGAACTCGCCAGTTTAACCCGGTACAAGCGCATTCTTCGTACGCCTCCGTGCATTACCCATTCACAGTAGACGATGATCCACTATCACCGGGCCATCGCGGCGACGTCGACTTCTTTCCTTCGTCTACCTTTCAGAGCTACCAGGGCCCTTACGTCGCCGCTGCCTCCAACGTTCAAGCGTCCGTGGCAACCTTGGACGGCTCATCAGCTCCCATTTTAACCAATCGACTACCTGGTGACACGGCCTCGGCTTTCGATTCGTCCTCGTCCTCGTCTCAAGTCGGGGACGACTCGCTGGACACTACTAGAAAGGTCCTTCACGACTGTGATCCCCAATGCGACCCTCAGGGTTGCTACGGGAAAGGGCCGACCCAGTGCATCGCCTGTAAAAATTATCGACTGGACAAGTAAGTGGCTTTACGAATACATCGTGGTTTTGGACACTTTGGTTTTTAACACTGGGAACTGCTCGAGAGGGAAAAACGCAAGTGCTGTGAACAATTATAGACTCAACCATATTTTTACATTTCTCATAATATTGAAACAAAAATTGACGAAATCGTTTATGTATTTTCAAACAAGAGAGAAACATTTTCTTCGGAAATCTGAAGCAGCTGTCCTAATAGTCTTTTTTGTAACATTCAGCAGATAATTTGTACAGGCAAATGAAAACAAAAAGCTATTTACATAAAAAAAAGTTCTTACTACTTAATCTTGAATATATGTAGACATGGTCAGTCGTTTCCTGAGAATGTTGAAGAAGAAAAGCAGAAAAGTGTTTGTGTCTATAATTGTTCACGTAACTGTACAATGGCTGGCTGATAACCTTGGACATAAAGTTCGTAATTTCGAATTTACTTATAAAGGAAGCTGCCAGAAATTTTCATTTGGGTGGAGGGTCTTCGATGGGACACTATGTGAAGTCGCCCAACCTGTTCCTTGCTATTTTGTTCCTTTAATGAACGCCTAAAATATAAAACATTTATTAAGGTGTCCCAGTCCAATTTTCAGTATCAAGGTACACATCACTTGATTTCTCTTCGCAAGAAGATCTCAACGACTTAGCAGTAGCGTCACATCCTTTAACCACAAATCACTATATATAGTATTGTCTTTGAAAGCTGACAATGAGAATTGAGTTTCGAGTAACGAAAAGAGAGAACGTTTGCTGCCTTTATAGCACAGTTTGCCTTTGGATCAATACACCAAGATGACTCATTATTGGTGATACGAAAAAAAATATTTAGAGAGTGAAGAACGAATTTTCGTAAATAAACCTTTATTTTTAAAAAAAAAAAGGACTTCGCGCACTCGTCAAATGAATTTACTCTGAAATAATTTAAAATATGTGTGTGTGTGTGTGAAGCTAAGATATTTAATGCTTAATAAAAAAAAAAGCTAAGATATTTAGTATGTGTTTAGATTTACTAATCTAGAAATTATAGAAAATGGTAGGTATTCGTATTAGTTCCTGCGCAATAGTACTCTATAAAGTACACGACCATATCTATATATGCATATTTTAGCATACTTTTGATATTTATATTATGGAAACTAAAGAAAGATGCAAACAAGATTTGCTACACTAATTTTTAGCTCAGTGCATGTGTAACCAATGTCTCTTCAAAGTTGTTTTTTTTTTCTAAAAAAAAAAGGAGATTATTTCCAGAAATTTCATTATGCGTTTTTAATATATTTTTTCATAGAAGCTCAGTCGCCTCCAATTATTTTTTTTATCACTAATAATGGACCACCTTGTATGCGTAGCTGGTAGATTAATCACAGCTTATTTGAAAGCGTATGCAGCTTTTGATTGAAATTTCACATTTTCAGTTCGTTAAATTCGCTCGGTGATATAGAAAAATTGCTGCGCTTGTAATGATCAAAGCGTTAACTGGAAATACTTTTTATTTCCCGTGCATACATATAAATGTACTGTTTTGATTCGAAACGAAACTCTGTGCTGTTGGGTATTTCAGCAGATACTTCATCTGTTCATTAAGATATTAGTAAACGATTATAATTCCATGACTATTCGTACGAGCTTTTTTATAATAAAAATATATTTTTCAAAGTCAAGAAAGAAATTATTAGCAAAACTTTGAAAGCAACTATACTTCTTATGTTTAAAAAAGAACGATAAAGAATTTTGATTCTTTCAATATGAGAGAGCAGAGAGATTTTGATATTTCATTTTTAAATCACAGGTACTACTTTAAGGAATTTAAGGAAGATAGCACGCATTTCATTACAGAATAATTTAAAAATTCTGCGCGCGAAGAGTTACACATGTTTATTTTAATGTCGCCCCTAATATTTGTTTATTAAATTTTTTAATACTGTAGGTAACATCAGTTGAATATTCTAAAAATTGCTATTAATTGCATAATAATGTGAGTACAAAACGACTATTTAGGGAACATGAATAATAATTATGTACTTGATTTACATGCGAAACATATGCACAGAATGTATAAATGAATAATGAAAGTAATGCGTTGAGTAAAATTTAGATTCAAAATTTTTAAACATTTTTTAAATTATTGGTTCTTCGACCGAGTAAATAATGCTTATTTTTTACATAATATAAAAAGTACGTTTGATGAATTCTGACGTTAAACAATGGAGAAACGTGAAATGTTAATTTCGCGAGATCGAAATCGCCGCTTTATTTCCGTACTTACTTATTCATTGTGCGCGTTCGTGAAAAATGAAGCATTCCTTGCGACAGGAAATGAAGCTATTCTGTAACTCTTCTAGTCGTGAAATTGGTTGTTGTATAATTAATTGGGCATGCAATGTTTATTCCACATAAATACAGCCCTCTCGTATTTCAAAATGCTAGTAATGGCGCATTAATGATACGAAATGCTTTCAGATAAATCATCTGTGCATAATTACATATCTACATATCATCAATGATTTATATGTTTATCGTATGAGCGATGAAACGTGCTTAATCGTCATGATAAATAATATTACCTCGATTTGCTGGGGCACGTTTCCAGTGCAACTGAATTACAAAAATTATCAACATTATTGCAGGCTACGGAATAACATTACAAGCAGCTGTTCTTGTACGCCTTCTCTCTAAAATTCTCTGGAACAATTAGAACCTTAATGAGAACAATGTAAAGGATGCGTTAAACAGTACTCCCTTCGTTAATACCATTTCCGATTATTTATCTGCATGAACGGAACTAAGTTTTTACAGTACAAATTTACACACAGTTCTTCTTAAGTAATATATGCATATCTCGATATTATTTTATACACACCAGGTCTCCGTGACTCAGCACATCAAATACGTCTCTATTTTTTTATATTGGAAAAAATCTCAGAGGAATAGAAGCCTATTTCTTGACGTGCACGATCAGGATAATGCTATAATGCTTATAGTGAAAGAATATTAGCTAAAAAGGGGGAAAAATTCTTTTACCGCCATTTTCGTCTAGTAGTTTCTTAACCGTTGACTGTCATGTGCCTACGTCCCCAAGAATACACAAGAAAAATATCATTCCAGGCCATGTGTATCACTGACATTTCAGATGTATCTTAATACTGTATGCTTTGCCAATTTTTGTGACCTCACAAGGGAAGATCCCGAACCCGAAAATTCAAAAAATTCTGAAACTTTGTGAATATATAGAGGATTTCCTCCCGATTACAACGCAATTTTTGTTTGCTGCCCATATTCACTCGAGGGGGGTGAAATTAACCCCTGAGAATCCGGTTATTTTCCGATTTTTTGTTATAACTCGCGAACTGTAAAAGATAGAAAAACAGTTTCAAGACAAAAGTTACTTCTTTTAATTAGATCTATCATATGGTAAAAAAATTATTTCAGAGTTCGCGAATTATAACACAAAATCGGAAAATAGCCGGATTTTCACGGGTCAATTACACCCCCTTAGAATGAATTTGGGCAGCAAACAAAAATTGCGTTATAATGGGGAGGAAATTCCCTACATATTCACGAAGTTTCAGAATTTTTTGAATTTCCGGGTTCGGGATGCTCCCTTGTCAGTGAAACTTTATATTTATATTCTGTCACTTCGGTTTCTAATATCAACCCGAAGCGAATAAAATAAATTTACTATGTATTTACACGTGGCCTCTGGAGTACCGTTACCATTTTCCTATGTTGGTCTGCCACGTTAGATACATAAAGCAGTAGATAATTTCAATATATGGCCAAACATCCGCTCATTAATAGTACACTCTATGGACATGTTTAATGTTACACTTTCAAATTCAGTTGCAAATATACCACAAATTAGTAGATTATATATAGAACATAGTATTTGAAATTTATTATTTCAAGAACTCAGCACTTTATCTTTTTAACGAAAATTCTCTGGAGAATTTTAGCTCTTAACACTTTCGGTTTACATTTGGTGTAAAACAACAAATGTAGAAGCACCGTCTTGTCCGAATGTTTCTTTTTTTATTTTTGTTATTAAGCGTTTGAAACCTCGTACGAGGTTTATTTCTCTAAATTCTTAGATTACAATTTTTCAAAAAGCTGATAATGCTAATGGTAGATTATTAATGGTCTGAATATTAATGGCAGTATTTGAACACACTATGCCTCACATAATTATTCGAACTGTAGCATCTAATTTCATCGACTCGACAAATCTATTATTGAAAGGTGCTTTGATACACTCAATTAATAAAAATATTGAACCGTGCGAAATGTAGCCTGGACACTTGCTTCATCAAACTGTAGAATTACTACATTCCTCCATCGTCGCAATGTCTAGCTTTAAGGCGCACCCACGTGTTCTCTGGGATCTATAATTCAATAATGCAGGAAGGGATGCACGCAATGAAACGTAGGTATGCCACTAACAGAGTTAATCGCTTTAGTGATGGGCTTTAGTGACGCTTCGAATCACTTCGACCGTACACCAGTCTCAAATTGTTTCGAATAAGTAATGTTCGGATCTGAAAAATCTGCGTAATCGTGACGAATCTTTTGTTTCTCGATCGACACACGACAAGTTGGCAATAGAAAATATACTTAATTCACGCGGATGAATGCAGACACATAACATTTTGTAAAACAGACCATCGAAATTTCCAAAATTTCCTATGAAGTGTTTTGAACTTTCGATAACCACGAGTGAATCGCTTATTTGGCAATTCTCAAATTACACCTACTTAATTACACCTACTTAGAGGCCCGAAAAAGAGACAAACTCAGTAACTTTTTTTTTAAAAATACATGTAGAAATCACACCAAATTTCTCTGACTAAAAGATATATTTGTTATTTAGATTTGTCCTAATTTTACTCGAATAATAATAATCACTAAAGGAGTTGATCCGATGCGATGCCATGCAAGACCAAAAATCGAGCTAGTTTAAATTAATAGATTAAAAAATAGAGGATCCTGACGTTTTCCAATTTTCAATATTGCATTTTCTTATAAAATGTCGACCGTTTCAAGAACAAACATGTTTCCATTGAACAAATCCTTGTAGGTAATTATCGAAAAATTAAGATTGGAATTTAAAAATCTAATGAGAAAATGTTATTAGTAAATGTACATTTGGGGGGGGGGGGGGGGGGAATTGGTGTAATTTCCACTTCTCCGTTTGTAAAAAAAATCCTTTTCTTCGGGACTTTTGGTACATGTAACCTCTTGTAATGCGAGTAACCGATCCAACAGTGAGGTAGCAGCTATAAGATAAAGAATTGATTACTTATCAGAAGTTTGCAATTACAGTACGTGCGTGAGTCGATGCCCGCCAAGGAGCTTCCCCAATCAGGGTGGTGTTTGCTGGCCATGTCACGAGTCCTGCGAAATTTGTGCCGGGGCTGGTCAGGACTCTTGCCTTTCCTGCGCGCCTGCTCATCTCCGAGTCACCGATTTAGCAGTGTGCCTGCAACAGTGCCCGGAGGGATATTACGAGAGTGAGTGTAAAAGATTCTGTTAATTGGTATTAGGGATGCGGAATATGTCACGAAATTGGGACGTGACGTATTCTCTAGTACGTCGGAGATAACTAAATGGTAGGGGTCTATAATTATTTAACTGGGAATTTTGCAATCGTTCTCAGCTCCTTCCGTTTTACTCAAGAGAACTATTCTTTCCTATTGCTTCGTATTTTTTATAAAAGCACTAGGGCTGGGACTATTTGTCGAATTATTCGATATTCGAATATTCGAATACTTCAGTTGCTCAATTATTTGGCGAATATAATTCGAATATCCAAGTATCCAAATACTATTCGAATAGTATGGTGTGAATTATAAATCAAGTTCTTTAGGTTCGTTTTTTTACAAAATTTTATTTAGTTTCAGTTGTGAGTTGGTTAGTTTGTCAGAGTGAAATTTTGTAAGTTAATTTTGACCCACTTCAACATATCCGATCAACTTGAAACTTTGCACACATGCATAGTTCCTATGACAATACAATTTACATTACAATGACAATACAATAGTATTCGAATACTGAAATATTCGGATAGTATTCGAATACTTAAATATACGAATAGTATTCGAGTACTTAAATATTAAAATAATAACATAAGAATATTCAAATATTCGAAGTTTATTCGTAGCATTCGAATACTTGTAAAATATTCGAATAGTCCCAGCCCTAAAAAGCACCAAACAGCAAAATAGAGTTGCGCTTCTTTTTAACTCGAATAAATTCACAATCCTCAATTAAAGTTTCTCCCTTTTTACACCTGTTTATTGGGTCATTCCATGCGAAATCGGACACTTTTCGAAGTAACATTTCGGATTTTCGTGCAACTCGGATATGTTGCAGTCTTTAGAGATATATAAACATATCTCGAAGGATTTTTCAAAATTTTGGAAAATGTCGATTTTACAGCTGTTTGAAGTGAAGTGCTAACTTTTTCTCAATACATTATAGCTATGGAAGTAGTAAACGGATGGAGATGAGCTTTACGGTGCTTATAGAGAAGACATTGAAGTTTTAAGAAAAATTTATTTCAGTTTATAATAAAACAATTTAAAAAAAAATTAAAACCGACTTCAAAAAAATAAAATTGCACTAAAAAGTAAAAAATAATTTTTTCCTTTATTTAATCTACGACTCTCATATTTTTTAAATCGGCGCCAGATTTGCACAGTGCAAATGATGAGGCACCGACTTAAAAAATACTTTTTAGTGCAATTTTATTTTTTTGAAGTCGGTTTTAATTTTTTTTTTAAATTGTTTTATTTTTAACTTTTTAGTTTTATATATATTGACACAACATGCTGAGGAGATATGCGTGTACGTACATAAAGTATTAATAATTAGATGACAATAGTGTATATTATTAACTATAACTGGTAAAATATTGGGCCAATATTGATTCCGCGTAGGATGGGACCACCGGGACATCGCCTTCTTTCGAATAAAAAAAAGATCATCAAATTCGGTCCATATGCTGAGAAGTTATGAGGGGACAAACATAAAAAAAAAAAACATACATACGGGTCGAATACATAACCTCCTCCTTTTTGAAGTCGGTTAAAAAGAAAAATTTGAACCATTTTTGTGTAATTATTTTAAACAAACGCAGGTTTTTAACATCGAGCGCGATTTTAAAAATCTGAAAAAAAGGAGAATATAGTTCTATCCTTCCCCTTGATGGACAAATTTTCAAAAATATGAACACTTTAAAATTGGCAAAATGAAAATTACTTGAATGTAACGCTGCGTCAAATCACACCGGCTTGACTGGCTGAGCCGTGCGGTACTCGCAGCGGCCAAGCGGCTATATCTGCTATTCTTATACAGTGTTCTCTAATATGGTAAGTATTTGTAAAAAACTGAAGAAGGAAAACATTTACTGTTTTTTATACACAACATAATACAGTATCTTAATTTTTGGTATTCGCAATATTTTGCTTGGAACGAGGGTGACCTACAGTTTTTTAAATGGAATGCTATATATTTGATTATCCAGTATGAAAGCGACTGTCAAGACAAATTCAACCATATAGTATACTATGACCTTCAAGGCTACACAAGGTTAGGAATGAAATAAATATATCGAACTAAGAGAACCTATCTAACAAGGAGGGTATTTTAGGTGTCCGCCTCCGATCATTTTGATTTTTGGATATGTTATAGAGAACCGAAAAATAAGAAATACGTGTTTTTTTATGTTCCCCCGTTTTCATATTTGGGGGGTGAAAACTGCGTTCAAAGTTAGGGTTGAAAAATCATTTTGGTGGAATATCTCGAGAACTATTAGAGATAGGGGAATAGTGTCAATGGACGAATTTTGTGTCTTTGAATGCGAAATATGACTGACTCACCAGATTTTCAAAAAGTCCATTTGTTTAAATAATACATAAAAAATTGTTATTTTTTGTGATCAATATGAACCATAAGGTCTGCGATAATGTAAACACATTCATTTGAGGACGTAGCGCTACAGACACCTCGTACTCGAAATGGCAATTTCCTTCACGCTAAAAGTAATATCTAGCATACAAAAGGAAATCATATGCGCATTAGATATGTTTTGTTTAAAATTTTATTTCTAGATAATTTGAGAACTTGTGTTTCCCTGTAGGAGGACAGCTTATTATAAGTAAACTTCAATAATAATTACATTTGTTAATTTATAGGAAATACAAATTCTGATTTATCCGTATTTTCGGTTCGGCTGTGAAGTATGAGAAAATAAATTTGCATGAATATAGATGAAGATTTACAAGAATTATTAACAAAAAATAACAATTTTTTATGTATTATTTAAACAAATGGACTTTTTGAAAATCTGGTGAGTCAGTCATATTTCGCATTCAAAGACACAAAATTCGTCCATTGACACTATTCCCCTATCTCTAATGGTTCTCGAGATATTCCACAAAAATGATTTTTCAACCCTAACTTTGAACGCAGTTTTCACCCTCCAAATATGAAAACGGGAAAAAATGAAAAAACACGTATTTCTTATTTTTCGGTCCTCTATAACATATCCAAAAATCAAAATGATCGGAGGCGGACACCTAAAATATTCTCCTTGTAAGTAGTAGAGAGATTCTTTCATTCCTAACCATGTATGGTCTTGAAGGTCACAGTATACCATATGGTTGAATTTGTGTTGACAGTCGCTTTCATATTGGATAATCAAATATATAGCATTCCATTTAAAAAACTGTAGGTCACCCTCGTTTCAAGGAAAATATTGCGAACACCAAAAATTAAGATACCGTATTATGTTGTGTGTAAAAAACAGTAAAATTTTCCT
The DNA here is from genome assembly GCA_029448645.1 of Andrena camellia. Taxonomy (NCBI): domain Eukaryota; kingdom Metazoa; phylum Arthropoda; class Insecta; order Hymenoptera; family Andrenidae; genus Andrena; species Andrena camellia. The sequence continues at coordinate 10,476,730 of CM055678.1, forward strand.
TCTTCAGTTTTTTACAAATACTTACCATATTAGAGAACACTGTATAAGAATAGCAGATATAGCCGCTTGGCCGCTGCGAGTACCGCTCGGCTCAGCCAGTCGCGCCGGTGTGATTTGACGCAGCGTTACATTCAAGTAATTTTCATTTCGCCAATTTTAAAGTGTCCATATTTTTGAAAATTTGTCCATCAAGGGGAAGGATAGAACTATATTCTCCTTTTTTCCAGATTTTTAAAATCGCGCCCGATGTTAAAAACTTGCATTTGTTTAAAATAATTGCACAAACATGTTTCAAATTTTTCTTTTTATAAACTGAAATAATTTTTTCTTAAAACTTCAATGTCTTCTCTATAAGCACCGTAAAGCTCATCTCCATCCGTTTACTGCTTCCATAGCTATAATGTATTGAGAAAAAGTTAGCACTTCACTTCAAACAGCTGTAAAATCGACATTTTCCAAAATTTTGAAAAATCCTTCGAGATATGTTTATATATCCCTAAAGACTGCAACATATCCGAGTTGCACGAAAATCCGAAATGTTACTCCGAAAAGTGTCCGATTTCGCATGGAAAATGACCCTATTCTAAAAAAGTTCTTCTATTCAACGCGAAATAAAAGGCATTAATCTCATTATAAGGAATATTGCTGCGTCCAGTTACCGTTACCGTTGATTTTTTTCTTTCTACACGAAGCACTTGTATATTTTCAGATACAGAGAATAGTACATGTGTACCATGCGAGGCGAATTGCGCCAGTTGCCAAGATAGGCCGGATAAATGCACCAGCTGCGAGCATCACCTGGTTATGTATGAAAACAAGTGTTACGCGGCGTGTCCTCTCTCTACCTACGAGACACAAGATTACAACTGCGCCCCGTGCCACTCCACGTGTGAAACTTGCAACGGCACCTCGCAGGATCAGTGTATTTCCTGTCGGCCTGGATTGTTTTCCCTGAACGGTGCGTATTCGTCCAAACACTAATCTTTTGAAAGGATACATTGGAATGTACGATACATGCATTCGATAGTCTGCTAATCTCAGGGCCCGATCTAGGGGGGGGGGGGTGAAGGCAGAGTAACTGCCCAGAGCGGCAAATTTGGTAGAAAGAGAAAATTAAAATCAATAACAACCAATAAAAAAGTAGATAAAGCGGCAAAAAGTAAGTAATAAATGTTTGAATTTAGTATTACACCTATATAGGGTGGACTGTACCTAATATCGCCTAGCAAAAGTTAAAGCGCTGTCAATCGATTAATAATTGATATTTTTGCATGCAATTCGTTTCAAAGTGAAGAGAAATTATTCATCTTTCACGTAGCATAAGTTAGAATCGTTGAGACCTACAAATTTTGAATCAGAAATTTAAAAAAACGTAAGACATGCAAAAATCCGGTCCTGAAAAAAGTGTACCTAATATCGCCTACTCAAGAAATATTGATTAATTCATGTGTATATGAGTTTTTAAAGTTATTTTCACCATGTGCTTTTATTACTTCTTGCTCTATAAAAAATATTTTATTTTTTACGTTCCGGTGTACATATTGGACAAATAAAGTGTATTTCGGTTGCTCCACACATTTCGTGACATCGCCTGTAGCAAACATTACATCGAAACCATTGTTCTCCGGTAGGCGGTATTGAGAACACGCATACTGTTAAAAGAAAAACACTATTTTCATTACGAAAAATATTTGAATCGTTTTCATTTCTTAAGTACATCATTAATTAGGTATTTCTAATAGATATTCTTGCATTCACAGAATTATTAGACTTCTCCGAATGTGATGTAAAATTGTGATAGTCCAATACATTTTTACACTATTAAGATTCTCTAAAATCCTTCCCTTTCTGTAATTCTTGATCACATGACGCTGCAATTACAGTATGTCTTCCTACACATGGTTAGGTACTAATTCAGTGCATAACCGATAAATTGTAGTGCTTACTTTGCGAGATAAAACGAGTGGCGATATTAGATACGGTCACCCTATTGTTTTTAAATCACCCATATAATTACATGCTATTATACTAGGGAAAGGTGCGTACCTATATTAAAGATATTTTTTTTTGAGTATGGTTTTATTTTACGGTGGTCGCATTTACACTGAAGTCATTAGCGACCACCCACCTCATTAAAGATCTTGATTTTCCCCTTTTCTTATATTTATTTTTTTTATTTTGTTAAATCCTTTTTCTATGAGATTTGAAAAATAGGTACCTGTTTATCTTCCACCCATATATTTCGCCCAAAACTTCGTATGTTACTTGTTTCTCATGAATATTACATTTCTAATAAAACAAAAGGCTTTTGTTATTCAACAAATACCTACAAAAAAATTCACTCACAGTTAAAAATTATATTTCAAAATAATTATTTATAACTAAATATAAAGGGCTGGAAAAATCATTTTTGCCCAGAGCGGCGGAAGAGCTAGATCGGGCTCTAGTTAGTCTTTCTCTTTGGATATTTAAATCATACGTAGCTAAAGTCTTTCTAATTCTTACTAGTTCGTACACTATTACATTAGGTCGAATGATAATCTTCTTCAGATCTCTTTGGCGTAACTCTTTTTTAGTAATTTCTGTATGAAATGGTTCTAACTTCCAAGGAAACATTCCCAGTGAAGGATCGGCGTAGTATCAAGTAAATATTGGTAGTGTTAGAAACCATAGTGAATGACAAAATTATGTATAGATTATTAGCTACTAAGATTATGCAACGCGAGAAAATAGGGTCAAAAGATTAGGTATTATTATTAATAATAATCATAAAATTGGTTTCATTCGAGGGATAAAAGAATATTAATAATCCTTCATTAGAAGTATTCGTTTCTTTTTTTTTAATATAAACTCGTGCCATCACTTAACAATACGTTCTTCAAAATATTCTCCCCCACGTAAATTAAATAATTAATTATAAACTTAAACTATATTATGACAATTTCAAAATTTATTAGAAAAATAAAATCTGATATACTAAAAATCACGACGTGTTTCTAATAATGGTATAAACTATAAAAAGAACACGTGATCTTTCTACCCTATTTGCTTCCGTTGTGTAATCCATCAGCAGCTAATAATCTATACATAATTCTGTCATTCTATAAGATTTCGAACAGTACCAATATTTACTTGATATACCAACTGCGTACTGGGAATGTTTGCTTGTCAGAGTAATGGGTAAATAAGGTAAACTTTTACGGAAATATATGCATGTATGTATATCAAACAATGTGGTAATAACGATAAGAATACTATATAAACTCAAGTTGGTACTAAGTACTCACTATACTTTCTGTTATTAGGTATGCAATAAACTCTGTATATACGGCTCGACACTATTTTTTACCGATCGATCACGCGAGAAGCTAAAAGAAATTCGTGTAAAGTAAATCGTGTATCATCTGATATATAGAAGGGATTTTTGTAAATTATCAGTTATTAGCTAGAAGAAAATGGCGTATTGTTTCAAATTTAACCCCCCGTGGTCACACCTTCTTATAATCGCAAGGTGGTCACATGGGATTCACTGCACCCCAGCGAAATTTGGATATGATAAAATTTGTAATTGAAAAAGAACGATTTTCCACGGTTGCGGAAAAAAGCAATCTTTTTTTAAATAATCCTACGATAAATCTCCTTTGAAAGTTGTAAAGGCGCCGTGACATTTGAACTCGAAAATTTCTCTTGACACACCCCGGGTGACCACGAAGGGTTAAGAATCAGTAAAGAAATGACAAATTTTATCGTCAAAAAGATAGGTCACGATAAATTAGTCCTCGTTATAACTTTTCTAAAGTTGTATGTAAATTTCGTGTATTCAAGCTGTTTCCTCTGTCTTATTCAATTCTTACATGATTTTTAAAAAGATTGTATATACCTTTTCTTGGGCATTTATGTTTCAATTAATGTATACATACATAATTATATATTCAGCAAAAATAATATCGACCAGTATAGACGGGCTATATTCTCCCTTTTAACTCACCCAAAACTCTAAAAGCTTTCGAATGACTAACTAAAAGAATTTCGTCACCCACTGACTTGGTTGCGTCTGCACTGTAAAAGGGATTCCGATATACTCAATTTAACAAAGTTCTAGTTTATCGAGATGCTAGGTCTGGTTCAACCTACTCTCAGTCTTTGGCTGCCAGGGATGCAAACCCTTGCCTTTCTAACAAATCGGAAGCAGTAAGCAACGCACCCTTGTGCACAGGGTTTTGAAGTACATATGGATATATATTCCATTACCTTCTATACTGTACTTCACACAAAATATTTATGCCTCTCCAGGGCATAGAGGAGGTAAGCCTCGAACTCCAGATCGCACCCGTATTTGTCTCACTCAGTTGTTTCTTTTAAAACAAGTTTCAATTAAAAATAAACACAAACATCAGTGTAACACGGTGGGCACCTACGAGAGAAGGGTGAGATAATGGACCTAGAGTGACAAAGAAAGACAATTAAGTTGGATTGGCCATGCAACAGATAGAGGTTGTTTCGCAGTGACAGACGCTCCTGTCGAAATCCAACAAGCTCCCCCCATATATCTGAAAAGAGCCAGGCAGATAGCGACACTGTGAAAGAGGAGCTGGCTCCTAACGTGATTCACGGCCGGGGAAGTAACACTGAGTGGCTTAAATATTTTTCTCCAAGTGTAGTGTCCAAATACTGTGCTGAATTTTTCCCCAAACTGTCGATCCTCAACTCGACGTCGATATCACCTTTGCCCTGTGCTTCGGTTTTACACAGATATTTTACAACAATCGAATAATTGTCCTACAATTTATAGGAACTTGTCGAGCGTCCTGCCCAGCCAGATACGGTGCTGACAAGAAGCGTCGAGAATGCGTACCCTGCCCACCAGGATGTGCGAGCTGCGCGACGGCAACTTGCACAGGCTGCATCGAAGGATGGAGCCTGAACAAAGAGGGCCTGTGCGCTCCAGAATACCGTGATCGCTGTGATACCTCCGAATATTATGACAACGAACACTGTAAAACTTGCCATACCTCCTGCAAGACTTGCTCCGGCCCTACCGAAGATCACTGCATATCTTGTATGAATTCCTTGCTCCTGCAAAGGAATCGTTGCGTCTACCAGTGCGACGACGGCTATTACTCCATGGCACAGCCTTCGAGGCCTGTTTGTGTGCCTTGTCTGCATACTTGCAAGACATGCGTGTCTCGATTGAATTGCACCGCCTGCCAGGATGGGCTGCAACTGCAAAGTGGGGAGTGTAGATCCTCTTGCGCTCAAGGGTGAGTTCAATTCTTAAACAAGCTGTCGATGGCAATTGGAGACTTTCCAGCAAGAAGGGGGCAGCTCCAAATGTATTAACTTCTGGATGGCTAAGAAGAACAGTGATGACAAAATCTTTTTAGATATATGTTCAAAGTATTTCACTCACTTAAAGTCTATGTGCTAACACGGCATTTAGCACTATTTAGTAAAATTCTGCTTAGTAACAGAAATATCGTTTCTCTATGGCAGGATGAATTTTCAAAATTTGGAGTTGCCCCCTTTTTGAACAAAATTGTATTAAAATCGTCTTATCTCGGGTAAGTAATTACATTAAACACCACTGTTATGTTATAAAACTATGTATTAGTACATACATCAGTTTACACAATTTTATTTTAGAAAAATTATAGTGAAAGATGCTTACTAAATCATGAAACTACAGAAAGAAACTACAGAACGATTTTCATCTCCAATTAACTCACAGTTGATTTTTTTTACATTCAGTGCTACTTATAATTTAATTTTAGCAAATTATGGAGCTGTCTTCTTTTTGCAACAAAGTCTTCAATTCCTTTGCATTCTCTGCTATTTTTCAAAACAAACTAAATGTAGTAGGTACCATCTAATCGATATACAAAACTCGTCACTTTTTCAGGTATTATTTAAGAAACACAGCTCACCTATTATAATCCAAGGAGTAAAAGCTTTGAGACTGATTTTTATTGTTCAGAACTTTCAGTTTTCAATTTTTAGAGCTCAGTAATTTATAAGGTAGCCGTTTATTAAAATATACATACGTAGGTAAAATATTCTAGAATTTGGAAAATCATTGAGTGGGTTGATGTATTTACACTTTTCATATTAATACATATTTCTTCAAAAATATCTCGTACAGAGAAAATTGTAGTCAGTGTGAAATTATCTGGACTCTCGTGAGCAAATCTTTTAAGCTATATTAGCTCATCTCTGAGCTGAGATATATTTGCAAGGACGAACGAAGTATGCTATGGCGTGATTACCAAAAGTAATGATGGTAATAATTCAACAAATGGTTAACTTTATCTCTGTTATAGATGTCTGCTTTTGGCAGACTTCCAAAACGCAGTCAGTCACGCCTTAAAATTACAATTTATCACGATTCAATAGTCATAACTTAAAATTACAATCTACGCCTATAAAGAGATATAACTTGCCACTTGCAAGTACTCATAAGCTGCAGTCGTATTGCGAATTTTTCGCCAATTCAACATTTAATCATATTAATTATGTAATAATATTAATAATAATAATTTAATAACAATTTGATAGCAATTCAATAACAATTTAATAACAATTTAATAATAATTTAACAAGTCAATAATATTAATATAATACACAATTATAATAATAATAATATAATTAAATATCAATTCATGGTACAACCGAAAATACAATTCCTCGCAAAAAAATTAATTAATTTTGAAGATTCGTCGGATATGCATTCACACTTGAATTTCGACGAAACAGAGGAACACAAAGGCGTTTTTGTGCCATATTTTTTTGATAACGTACAACTGCGCTTATGCCAATATCATTACATTATAGAAGGATTAAAAATTTGTACATGAATCCATTTAAAAAAACATTGCTATCTCGTTAGTTCCGTAAAAGACATTATCTCGGTGTAAAAAGATTCTATTCATTACGTTGTCCCTTTGAAACCATTTAAAGTGTATCCTACACGTTCTTCTGTATATTCAAATTCAAAGGGGATATTTAACCCTTCGTTGACACTCCGGGTGTGAGCCACCCTTAAGCTGATTTTGACGCTCCGTACCTTCTATACGCAAAATAAATACCTTTTTTCCAAAGCCAACTTACAAACTATTTTTTCTCTCAAAATATTATATCTGAGCAATAACTCTGTAGATTTTTAGCTTCTAATGTTGAAATTTATAAAAGTTACAGTTTTTTGAAGATTTTCTTCATGTTTTCTCGCCATATGGTAATCTAGATTTTTTTTTACAAGAACTGTGATGAAATTTCAATCAAAAAACTATTGGAATACATTCTACAGACCATGAAATAACGATTTTTCGTAATTTAACGAATTTTTCATAACGATTGGATTCTTCAGATGAGAATGGCAGTCGTTCAAAAATTGTTCTGGGTGTGAGCCACCCAGGTATGTTAAAGTTGATCGAAGAAAGAGGTGTGTCAATGAAGGGTTAAATATCCTCTTTTACATGACTCATTATGCATTTAGGACACCGTAAGCTGATTAAGGGCAACAAAGAGTATCACACAATAATCGAAATTAAATTGTATTTTATGCGCAGGTATTACAGTGATAGGGGTCAGTGTGCCAAGTGTTATCTGTCATGTAAAACGTGTTCCGGGCCTAGAAGAGACCAGTGTGTCACTTGTCCTCGTGGTTGGCAGCTAGCAGCCGGAGAGTGTCACCCGGAATGTCCAGAAGGATTCTTCAAATCCAATTTCGGCTGCCAGAAATGCCACCACTATTGTCGCACTTGCAAAGGTAAGGTAAACGTTGCGTCTCAGACCTTGAAGGCACGACACGTTTCTAACACGCAAATGCATCGCAGGTGAAGGTCCACTGGAATGCACCTCCTGTCCACCACACTCTATGCTAGAAGGTGGTTTATGCATGGAGTGCCTTGGCGCCCAATATTATGATCCTCTGACGCAACTCTGCAAGAATTGCCACGCTGATTGCCGAAGATGTACCGGCCCTGGGAAGTTCAGTTGCGCAGCCTGCTCGCCGCCATTGCATCTAGACAAGTTAAACAATCAGTGCGTACCCTGTTGCACGGGCAATGAGAAAGGATCACTGACTGAAGAGTGCTGCCTCTGCGATCCAGAAACTGGTAAGGACAGCAATCCATGAGTAGTTTAATGTGCAAAACTGTGGGGAGGATTCGGGCCTTTAATCTGTCGGGGATAGTGATGAGCAGGGGGGTTTCAGTAGGAACCAAAAAGCAAGGAAGTGGGTAAGTAACAAAAAGAGAAAAAAGGTCAGATGTTTACAGAAAAGGGATAAGAAAGTGAAGAAGAGAAGAAGACAGAAGAGAAAGTACCCACAAGTATAAAGTAGAGCAGAAATCTGTAGGGATATAGCAGAAATACTTGAATTTTGTAATTTAGATATCTGAAAAGTTAGAAACAAATCGGCGTGGTCAACATTTGAATCATTCAAATTGGTTTTGAAATCTTGAGAAATTATAAATATATGTATATATGTAAAAGTGTAATATACATTTTATAGTTATAGAGTTTCCGTGAATATATCTTTTCTGTTCTGACAATGCTAGGTGGCTGCAGGAACAGCTCACCGGCTGGAAAAAGAAGGGTGCCAGGAACAGAGTTTGCAGCAGCTGACACAGCCATTTCAGAAATATACGCGAATTACGAAGGAACGACTGATAAAAATGATTCGGCGGCACTAGCAATAACAGCGACTACAACCATAGCTGTTGCCATTTGTTTGGTATCCGTTGCTTTATTTGCAACTATATTCATCGCGCTTCAGGTATGTATCCCGTTTTAAGCAATCATATTACAAGCATTTTCTTATCAAACATTAAGCTTCAACTGGACCATATGTATACTCTCTTGCGTATGTTAACACCAGATTAACTTAATATGAACCTTCGTACTGAAAAATCAATGCAAGAAATTGCCAGTAAAGAATATAGAATGTATTTTTATGTGACTTATAAACTGACAGATTTAGATCAACGCTATAAAAAGTATCTCCACACCTATCCAGCATATGCTCCCATGATTCTTCCTCCCTCTCACATATCCCATATTCCCCCAACTTATTGCCCATTCTGAATTTTGCCACCCCTACAAAACTTTTGTCCCTTTCCATCCTCCTCAAATAGTTTGACACCTGTAGGGACAGTATTATCACTGCAACTCTATACCATTTGTTAAATCTAAGATTATTTTTATCTCCCTCATGTACCCTTATTCCTTCCCTGAAATCCCTCCCTTATTTATCAACCTTTTCCTCTACATCGTTTTACTTCCTCTGGGGAATGCCACTTTTATTCATAAAGTCTCCTCCCCTTTTCCATTCCGTCATCCCTTGTCAGCAATCGCTCGCTAAATGACCTTCCCCCATCTCCACCGCCACCGCCCTCCCTAACCCAGTAGTTAAATAAAATATTTGTTTTTATGTTCACAGACGATGTCGGGAAGAAGAGAAGCGAATAAGGGTTACACGCAGCTGGCTGTGAGGGTGGAACCCCCAGATGACGTTGATGCCGACGACACGACGGAGCTGATGACCTAGATTCATTTGCCAAACCAGCTACATAACGGGACCCCTCGCCGAGAAGTTCAATGAAAGTCGGCCAGTCTCGATCACGATAGATCATGCGTTCGCGTGGCTTTAGAAACTGTGACGATCAGAGCCGAGAACAACTGCGCTCGAATAAAATCCAAGTGGTCCGAGAAGGAGGAACAAAAAAAAAAATAGACAAAACAAATATATAAATGTACGTTGAAGGAGGAGGAATTTTGAGGGATAAAGTGTTGAAGGAGAAGAACAGATAGAAGAGGACGAAGGAAGAAGAGAATTCGTTCAAAACGTGATAGTAAAGACAATTTTTTTTTTTTTTGCGCACTGTACAGGAAAGTGTGACTGTTGTTCACTTATTGATAGTGCGGTTGCGTGTGCGTCGTGTGAATGGCGGTGAATAACGTGTTTAGGTATACTTCCTTTAACGGTTAGGCGCGTCGCTGAATCCTGTCGGGTGCACCAGCACTAGTGTACAACGCCGAATAACAATAGGAGTACGGCTAACAAATGAACGAAAAGGGTGACAGACATTCTAAAGTGCCTGATTTACAACGCCCTCAATAGTGCTCTTTCGTCTGCCCTTTTTATTGCTTTCTACTTGAACTTTCACCTGTATTGTGAAGAACGCGTGTCGTCGGCAGGAAGAATTCGTTCAGTCGTTACTAAATGAAAATTAAAACTAACTAGAAATCCCATATATGTATTAAGTAAACTTGTGTTGCAGGAGCGCAGGTAATTTAAACATTTTGTTGCTTATAAATATCGTTGGGCTAGGTGTCTTATGTTAGGAAGAATCTTGATGCTTATAGTAAAGAGCGCGCAGGTCGAAGTCGCCTTTACCTGTTGATTTCAATTAAGGACCAGGTAATGTACTTACAATTATGCATTACAAAGCGTCGCTGTAAAACGTTTACGATAGTGGCGATTCGAAAATTGCGGTGACACGGCAAAAGGGGAAGACGGAAGAATAACGTAGGAAGCTTAACAATGAGTGACAAGGAAGGGATAAGAATCAGAGGAGAGAAGGGAATTTTTTTGTATAGGTTCGTTCCCGTGCGACGAATTAACTCGGCGTCCCTGGATGACGAAAGCCATTCTGAGTTTTCTATCAGTCATTCCGTTATTTTCGATCAATCGGCATCCAGCTGCATCTTTATAACTATCCGTTGTTATTACTGCATTGTCTATGTATTTCATTTCGTTTAATAATCTATGTATTTCCCGCGTTACTCCTAATTCGTTTGTATTATTCGTTATAATAGTGGGAAAAGAGAGAGAGAGAGAGAGAGAGAACAGCCGTGTTGGTATCACGTGAGAATTGAATTTCGAATAAAAAAGAAAATGATGCGATGAACACACATTTTAAGAGCTATAAACTGCCTGCGCCTACCGTGTGAATATTGAATTTCTCCTCGTGATTTGATATAAAGCTATTATTGTACTTTTATGATGAACATGATTATAAATATATACATATACATATACACATATATATATATATATCTATATACACACACTCAGGCGTTTAAATAATATATTCTGAGTTCGTGTTACCATTGAGATATCATTATTAAATTCTCTGATATTGCTACACCTACAATTATTACCTCCGCAAAATTATATAATTGGAGACGAGTTCTTATAGTCGTACATCGTGACTATTGTTTCAGGTAAGTGCAAACACTATAATAACAAAAAAATGCATGCATATCAGATACGTGTGTTCAAAAAGTGATGGTCACTGCTATCAGGGGTGAATTTACACCTCTAGCTCGGTGGAGATTTGTAAAAAAAAATTGCCGCAAAATTATTTATAAAATTGAAAATTAATGTTAATTTTGTTTTTACATCTACAGAGGTGTACTTAGATTCACCCTTGAAAGCATGACCATCACTTTTTTCACACCCTGTACAGTGATTCACAAAATTGATCAAACATTTATCGAAATTATTATTTTTCTTCAGTCGAGACGTTGCAATTGGCAGTAAGTTTTCAAAATTGTATTTGAGGTATAATTCGAATTATACAAGGTGTTCGGCAACAGGCGTGAAAAACTTTAAAGGGCGATTCTATGTGCCAAAATAAGACAAAAATCAAGAACGACGAAATTGCATTTGCGGCTTCGTTTCCTAGTTATTAACTGGTGAAAATACGCGCAAAACGCGGCTGATACGAGGAACTACTGCCGGCGCGCGTTAGCCAGGTCAGGCACGACGGAGCAGTGCCGTAGCCACCTAGAAAGACCCACGGCGTCTTACGTGCGACGTCGTCGTATGTCATCTATTACTAGAAACGCGCGACAGGCAGAATCGTTGGATACCCGAAGTTCGGGCCGGGCCGGCACTTTCACTGTGTGAAGAGTCTCCTGAACGTAATCAATCCCGAATAGAAGCACGGGCCCCCGACCAGTTGTATGTACATATGTAGTCGTTGAGACAACTCAATATCCACACCTGTTCATATTAAACCTGAATGATATTTTCTATTTGCTTACTCAATTTTACGTGCAATTCCAAATAAACTAGGAGAAGTAATTGGATTAATTATATCAATTTTAATCTTAATAGTTCTACCTTTTACTACAACTTACCATATAATATCAAGAAAATTTTTCCCTACAAATCAATTTCTATTCTGAAGATTTGTTTCTTTATTTTACTAACTTGATCTGGAGGGAAACATCCCAAAAAGAAGTGAGACAATTTTAAAATTAATTCTATATGACAGCTCATCTATGAGTTATTGCTAATTTGCTCAATGAAGAAAAGGTGAATTGCTTTTAAAGTTGTCTCAAGCCTCTGTGTTTAAACCTTTTTTTATTTTTGCAAAATTTGCCGTCCATGGCTATGACCTACTTAGCCTATATACAACTCCGCCCCTGCCCGCGTACACCTAATGGCATCACTTGGACTACGAAGTAAGTGTATTTTTGTGGGTGGTTACGGCACTGACGCGACGTGCCTTGACTTAGCTACCGCGCGCCGCGCATCAGATGCTTTTTTGCGCGTATTTTCAGTAATTAATATCTCGGAAACGAAGCCACAAATGCAATTTCGTCATTCTTGATTTTCGTCTTATTTTGGCATGTACAATCACCAGTTTAAGTCGCCTGTTGCCAGACACTCTGTATGTGTTCATGTACGAAAGTATGGTTAAAGCATATGTATAGGTATTGCAAAGAACGGTTGATAATTTGAACCTCTATTTCAATGATGCCCAACCTGTGGGTGGCGAAGTGTTTTCTGAGGGATCGCAACGGTTATTTTTAGTTGAAATTTTTTAGCACTTATTTATTTTAATATTGTTACATTGCCATATTTTATTAATCATGTAACACTGATTTTTCATAAATGAAAGGGAGGAAATATTTACCTTACCTTATATAAGGGGGTGCAGGTTATTTGAATATTATAAAAGGGGATCGCGACACCAAAATGGTTGGGAAGCCCTGCTCTACTTTAAATTTTCATATCGAAGTTTCTGACGGAAACTTCTTTGGAGAGTTTGAAATTGTGAATACTCTGAAATCGAAAACGTTAGTGATTTCACAGTAAATGGAATTGTATAAAGAATTAAGTTGACAAAATTAAAAACTCAAAAACGGTTAGTTCGCAGACCTATTATGATTGTTAACACGCTTTTATTTGTTTTTGTAAGTTCTATTAGCCAATGTGAATTGAATCTTTATAGATATACTTATCCTTCTGAGACATCTTGCATAAAAACCTTCTTATGTTAGCGTCTTGCACTTAGAAGCATACATCCAGCTATTGGGAAACCAAGTGGAGGCGTGGCTTAGATTTCAGCGCTGTGGTGGTAAGTTGGCAAACTATTGAAAGTAGTCTCGGATCCCACCAAACATTCCGAATAAGTATTTATTAATCGAATAAGTAAAAATTTAGTGTTCAAAAAAATTTAAAAACACTCTTTTTCACAACATGTCTATATAAACACTGATAATCGTATAGACTTCGACGGATTTCGGCCTACTCTCAGTAGTTCAACTTTCTGTCACTAGTTGGCGTATCGAAATTCTTGGTTTCCCAATAGGTACATTCTTTAATTCAATGGATCAATATTATTGTTCATTATCTACAGAAAAGTACGAGACGCTTTTACAAAAAGTTCTTTAAGATATTTCCATTTTACGTTCTGGAAAATACCAATTCTATTACTGGAAAATACCAAATCTAAATACAAAAAATAAATGTTTTTAGTCCTCGCCTGTTACTCTATATAATATTTACTTTAATATTTATTTGACTTTGTCGAACTATCCTTCTTTAGTCTGGTAAAATGTGTAATTTTTCGAGTGAGTGGTAGGCTAACAGAGTTGGAATGCGATGAAGAACGTGATTTATTGATTCTTACTGTAGAAAGGACGCACGCTTCTTTGCTTTCTCCAATGCATGGAAAATCTGTTGAAACGAGTTAAAAATTGAGGATAACACCATGGGGAAAGCCATGATTTATTTACGCGTGCACCACCATGACTCACCATCTGTTATGTTTTACTGGAACTTCGGTCGTCGTATCAATTTTTTCACGCATTAATTATTAAGCGGTTTTAATAAATAGCAAAGTATTCAATACGACTTTCAAAATTCTGCACTCGTCTAGCTTGTTAATTGCGTTATATTATACGTATATCAAGAAATTAATATTTCTCCGTCGATAAATGTAAAACTTTTTGATTATCGATTAATAGCGATGTAACGGTTTATAGAGCAATAAAAGATTTCCAATTTAATATTCAAATTTCCTTTAATCTATACTCATGAATGAAAAAAAAAGTATCATACTTTGTAAATGCGTAGATGATATCTAGATAAATAAATTATTTTCTTACCACCAAAATGAATTTTATTACGTGAACGTAACAGGAGTAGAATCGTCTCCGGCAAAATTAAGATTGCGCTGTCTTTTATATTTATTTAACACATTGCAATAAATGGCAAATGAACAGTCCTTATAGAAAACACTGTAAGTGCAAAAATTCAAATTCTATACTATAATATTACACGTAGAACATTTTCCGAAATTTTTTTTTTCGATTTTGACACTTACAGTGTTTTCTATAAGGACTCCTCAAATATGAAACAACTTACTAATTTTAGACAAACGAAGTTTACCTCGGGGTGTAAGGATCACCCCCCATTTACAAAGCATATGATTTCACCATGTGACAAGCGTGTCAGCACCGGATATTCTTCACGCGAAAGTTTGCCCATCTGTCCGAAAACTTTTCAAGTGGTAATCACATCGATCACTTTACTCGAAGGCCCCTGTATTGCTTTCGACAATCCGCCGGAGAAATTGCGACAAAGAATACCGCGCCGCTATCAGAGGAAGATTGAAAAGAAAATGGGAATAAATCGTACGAAAATAATGGAGACAAATTGCTCGAAGGCGAAACGAAACGGCGGTAAAGGATTTACCCCGAGAGTTGCAATCGGCGATCCACGTCGGAGGGGATCGTGATATACGTTACGTCGATACGACCGATCGGGATAACGGAATAGCCGATAAATTCGGTAACGATAATTCGCGTGCCCCTACTTTCATCAGCTTGGATGCCGTAGTGTTGTAAGCGGATATCGTAAATTCGCGAAGGCAAATCCCTTTTGCGCATGTATCACGGTTTTATCGCGCTATCGCTTTAATTGTACCACCTAGGCGATTATACCGCGTCGATCTTTCCCAACTTGCGAAGGATCAAGCTGATCAGAAAAAAATCGAGGAGATTTACGAAAGCAATGCTCAGCATCAGTGGCGTTAAAACTATAGGCAGGGGCGTTGAATTTGCACAAATGCTGAAATATCGCGGGTAACAGGGCCCTGCTTTGCTCCCACAGTCGCGACAAGTGTTTCGAACAAAATTTCTAATTAACATAAAATGATTGCAGAGGGAAATAGAAGAGATAGAGAAATAATCTCTACTTATGTCTGATAAATAATTGATTAAATTAGATAAAATGTAGAAACCCATAAAACGGGGAGATTCTTGCAAGAGGAAAATCGTACGCTTTATTAGCGCCGTATCGAGGGGCGAGCGGTTTAAAGGGACGTGAAACTTGCCACAAAGGGGCAAGGAGGAAGGAAGTGGATGCGATCAAATTGGAAATGGCTTTAAGAAACTCGAAATAAGTAAGGAGCGATAAAAGCGGCAAACGTTGAAGCTCCTCGCGGCGGAAATTCGCAGTAAAATAAAGCAGAGTGTTATTGTCCACATCTACGGTAATGCAACCGTTTAAATTGTTCCATGGTTGAAAGTACCCTCGGAATACTCGTTTTCACCGGGTGAACTTAAAATTCATGCGTAGCTTCGCGGCTGTATTTCCATTATGCACATTTTATTTACATTAGGGTAACAGTAAAAACGTTACAAATTGGTGATTACGATCTTACCAGGAATAACACGCACCACTCTGCGTGCTATAGAGCGATTGAAACTAAGCAACAAAAGCAAAGTACGCGTAAGACCGGATTTCTTATAACGCGCAGTTCTTAAATGCTCTGTGCAATTTTTGCCAATGCACAACAACGTCAATACGCGTGGTTCGGATTTACATCGTTGGCAACGGAAGTAGCCTCGTAGGCTAGTCGCTCGGCTTCTCTTTCAGCGGCAATGGCAGCGTGTTCTGCGGCGATTTTCCGGTAAAGCTGATTATGCTTGTCCTTCGCTCTCCCCACGCTGGTGGAATCCTGCGAAACGGCACACACGTGATCGTCGAGTGAAAGCTACCGCTTCGAATTCTATGCGGCGATGAAACCGAACTTCACTCGGGCATGGATGGTGATGCATCGTGATACTGTGCGATGATTCTGCATAATTGTAACAGGTATAAAGACCATTAAGCGTTTATTACCCGCGGGAGGTTCGCTGGAGCGCCGTGGGAGTTTGCTTCAGCAATCTTCTGATATAGCCGAAAATGTTTCTCCTTAGCGAGCTTCACTGCTTCGGAATCGACAGGCTGAGCAACCGTGTCCTCGTAATTTATTAACGAAGCATGAAATCCAGTCTCGTCGGCCGAGTACTCCACCGTCCGTACTTTATGCTTGGGATCGACGAAGGAATACGAGCCTGAAAGGTGAAGACTATAAGATTCCAATGCAATGAATAAGAATTTACTGTTAAAACGAGCTCCGTCTATTGCAACAAATGTGTATATTTTTTTTTTAAAGAAAACAACGTCTAAGAGTATCTTGCTGAGATAGACTTTATAGCTTAAAATTTAATATTCTACAGTTTGGTTACTTATGGATCTCTAATCTAAGCCTGATTCTGTTTAAAAAGCGCGCGCCCTGATTGTGATTTCCACGTAATTTCTGAATTTCTGAAATTGTAAAATTGTAAAATCTGAATTTTACAATAATTACATGCGAATTTAAAAAATTCAAATTTTGTGCGCTATGCTCCAACTTGCAGATCTGATATATTCAATGCTAACTGAAGTATTAAATTGAAAATTATATCTGATTTAATTCATAATGAAGAAAGGACTTATGACTCTTCTACTGGAAAACCAATTGAATTAGGTATATAGAATACAACGAAAACCATCAGACGTTGTAGAAATGTAATATTTGAAGACGTGCTCTTTAAAAGAATAGTTAATAATTAATGGTTGATACTCTGGAAGTTATTGATAAATAATTGATGGCTTCTACATTTTAATCCTGATTAAACTTCCTTTGTCAGACCACCTGCTAAATGAATTTACAATGCCACAGTAATTACCTTGGACGTGTCCACTACCGTCCCCACTTTCTTGATGAACTCGATCAACTTTTCCCGGATACCGTCCTGCTTGGTACTGAAAACTGTAAGGTCTAGGGGGTGGTGGTGGAGTCGTGGTCGAATATTCTGGCAAAAGGTGCGATACGTCTCCCAGGCAAGAGCTTATCAGAACGTTTGCGATCTGATTTGAAAATATGTGTGCAGATGCCTTAATTAGATATTGCAATCGAGTTTCTTAAAAAGACTTAATCAGAATGACATAAATCAATTTAAACTATTTATACAACCTACAACAAGTAATTAACTATTATTAACTTTTATTATGTTTGCGCTATTTTAAACAGTGTTTCGACACATTGATATTTTTTTGTTCTAACTTCATGTCGTTACTATTTTAATTTTATATCAACTTATTACCATTCATGTTAGTGAAAATACATTTTTATATTACGTGTAGAATCAACAGTAAAACATGATTGAGATGTTTGGGGTATATTGCACTTGCATAAATTATTAAAGTCACCTTTAACAGAGTAACGCGTGTATTTTTATTTCAGTAAATGGAATGCCTGCATGCACTTTGTATCAAGTAATATAAACGCTGATTGGAGTGCAGGGAATGCTGTATTAACATAAAGGATATTGTTATCGGTTAAAATTATTTCAATCACGAAACTACTGTTATTTATTATCTTTCCTACTTTTGTCTTTGCATTTTTCGTGTGGTCTTTTTTTACACTTACGCGCATCACTTGGACGCTTTAGTTATTCACTTCATTTGACAAAAAACCTGTATCGTTAGAACAAAAAATTGCAAGCATGAACAGAGATTATTCTCGAACATAGCGTTGTTGGTTTACTTGACGCTTTATCTATTTTTGTAAAGTGTACTGCGTTCTCGAATTATTTGTGCCTCCTTTTAGATCGTCCCATTTACTATAAGTTAGTAAGAATAACTTATTATACATGTTTATATCGTGCCCTGTCTTAAATATATCCATACAATGTTTCAAACTATTACAATTACTAAAGCACACTTCTTGTGGCTTTAAATTCGCGCTGGATAATCCCATCTACAAAATGAACAGTGACCTTAAAAATGCTGTACAAGCAGTGACTTCACTAGAAAAATGAGATCCCACATTGTTCCTCCGTTGCTCAATTATGTTTTTCTGCAGAATATGTTTCAGATTTTACCTCCGATAGTAGTAAATTAGACGTATTTTAAAAATGTGTTTAGTTTTATATAATAACACTTGTTTTTCATGAATTTTAAACAATGAAAATGATAAATTATTTATAACACTTCAGAAGTTTTAGATTATAGGATTCGCACAAATAACATTCCAATCTGATTACGGAATACGCTGAACGCTTAGTTTAATAATAAACATGATGAAAATAAAATTTCTTTTCCAGAAGGCAATGTGATTTGTGCATTTTCAACTTCATTTTTATTACGTCATAATTTCATTTATTGCACATTAGTGTCCTTGCTATCAAACTCATTGTGCTAATCCAAATAATTGCTGCAAACGCATTAACATTAATTTATAATTACGGACTTAAAAAACACGTAGCGTTCGTGCGTCGATTAAAGTACAATTTTAAAAGCTACCTGTACAATTTAGCATAATTCATTTTTCAAAATTCGATGTACTTACAAGTAGATACTTCATTATTGCACCAAAGAATCAACGCCTTCTCTTCACACGAATCGGCATAAACTGAGAGGACAGTCCGCCGGTGAAAGTAATATAAGAAACTGAGAACGGGTGGAGGGAATACGCGTCAAGCCTGTTTTAATACTTTATCGCCATGGGTTTCGTGTGTATATGCATCTATCGCTGGCAATTTTTACTAATTTCGCAGAACGAATAAGGCGCTGGCTACAGTAAATACATCTCTCACAATTTTTATAATATTTTATTCAATGTTTTATACGTGTATTCAGCACTGTTGGTAAATGCATAGTTTGCGCAATTAGCGTTGTTGAACCACGTCTGCAAATAACCACAACGATTAAAAATGGAGTAAATGGTGTAAATCCGCGATCCATAAACAACCATCGGAACTTAAAATGCAGAACGCTTCGTGACCTGCAAATAATGTGTCGACACAGGCGCTAGTTTTAATAAGCGACTCCGCGTAGTGGCATAATTAGAAAAGAAAATACCTACTGTTATTTTATAATAATTGTGAATAATTGAAGAGGCATATTAGTACATATTATTATGTTGACAATAAAGTGTGTCAATATTCGTACACAAAATATGTACAGAATCGGAATGCTTTTTGTTATTCAATAATAAAAAAATAAAATGCCATCATCGGTTGCATTTTGATCGTTGTCATTTACATATAATAAAAAGCGACATTTATATTTGTAAGATTTTACCGCAATTAGTTTTCCTGTCTTCCTGTCGAAGCTATTTTGTGAACTTTAAAAAAGCTTAATGTGTGTACAATAAACTCTCGCTATGGGCTCGCCTTAACTATATGTTAAGCGCTCGTGGCTATACCCCACCACTTTTTAGAATCATTCGGTCGAGAGTGGGAGAACCCGAGAGCGAGCGAGAGAGGACGAATGAATCGCCGCGACGTTGCCGTCAGCTACGAGAAAGAGAAGGTATGATATTCTGTCTCGCTTCGTTTTCCACGTGCCTACACTCTGTCTCTCTTTCGCGGCATCGGCGGCTCGGAATCGTCGTCGTCGGCGATATTTGTTAAGCGCTCGCCGCCAGCCCCGAGCGCGAGCCCATAGCGAGAGTTTACTGTATAATGTATATCATATTAAAAACTGTCGTGCTATACTATACAAATACATGCTGGAATGATTCCCTTTATTATTTAAATAGAAACGCTCCAACTGGGTGTGATTGATAATGCGCAATGCAGGTGCGAATAACTTTGTAATGCTGAATCTATGAGGTTGGACGTGCAAGACCGAAATTTTTGTTCATTCTATGCTTGTCTATGTTTCTTCGATTACACGTTTATAATAAATAGGTACATTCATCTTTGCAGCATTCACTACTAAATACAATTATGATTGCGCGTGATTCTTGTAAGCATCCCTAAGATCTGGTAAACACAAAAATTAAAACTATATAGTACCTGCTGTTTCGATAAAATGCCTTCGTGATTCGAGACTGTTAACCAAAAGTTATAATTTTCTAATTTTCTAAGCTCAGATAGCCACCATCGTTAACCTTACAGCGTGTGAATGTCAATGTACTAGAAATTGGAGAAAGTGAAATTGTTTAGTGACAGAATAACTTTGATCTGCACTATTGGGTAGAAACACATGATGCCATTAAATAGTCGACAGCACATTAATCTTATGCGCACCTACCTTGCGCATCACCATTTGCATACCTTTGAAACGCGCTTGGGAAGGTGAAACATTCACTTCTACGGCACTGATGCATCATAGCACGAATCATTTATGCCTCTAGCTTCTCGTTCATGCGCATGGGTCCCCTGCCTGCGGGGGCTCTGTTGAGAGCGGAGTACAGTGGTCCAGAATAGAAACTTTGTCGCTCATTCAGCTTATTTAGCTAAATCAAACAACAATTTTGAAAGATACAATTTTATTTAAATGAGAATACATAAATGAATAAAATTTTTAAAAAAAAAAGAAAAAATCATTTTGTAGAGATTCCTCATAAAATCTCTGCGGAGCTTCGCAGACTTCACATACTTTTTTTTACATTTTTTCCTGTTTTTTAATCAAATTTTTTTTAATTGTGTTAGGTAATAGTAACAAACATTAATTGTTATGGTAACAAAGTATCTCCATTTTGTAAAAGAAAGAACTTACATTCTGAAGGTGAATCTTCCATAATTTAAGTCGCAAATTTTAAAAACTTAAAAAGCAATTGTCTAATGCAAAACAAGGCTTCGAACAGGCGGGAAAAATGATCGAACTTTTAGATGTTTGGTTTGAAGGATATGTTTCTCAAACATTCAACTGTTTACATCTTCAAAATTATTTGTAGACAATAACTTAGGAACTCAAGAATAAGTTGATGTGAAAAAGTGGAGCTGTTAGTAAATGATGACGATGCCTAAAATTATTTAAATAAAATTATATGTTTCAAAATTTTTGTTTGATTGAGTTAAATAAGCTCGATGAGCTGCCAAATTTATATTCTGGACCACTGTGCGAGGCGTTGACGAGTCTTTGGAATACACGTATAGTCAAGACCATTATTCAATTAAAATGTTACATTGGACTAAATATCATCAGATACTCTATACTTTTCCACCAACTACCACTTGAATATATTTAAATTTTTTAAACACTTAAAGGAATAGGTGGTTAGCTATGATGTTCCCTTATAGAAACACACAGTAGTTCCAATGTTAGTCTTTATTTCAGTGTCTTATTACGGACAGGATGTTAGCCCTTGTCGAGGTGTGGGCGAAGACTGGTGTCTGCCGGACGCACAATTTTCCGACAAGACGCGCGCGATCAGAAACCCCTCCTAATTGGTTGACCCGTTGCGCGTGTCAACCAATCGGTACTTTTCAGGCCCAAAATCGCGCCACCTATTTCGCGCGTCTTTGGCGTGCTTCCACCGTAACGGAGGTGAGATTTTGTGGGAGAAATACCCCTGGCAATGCAGCGGGATTTCCCCCAGGCCCCGAGGCACGTGACGTGGCCGGTCGCAGGCCGCCCGGCCTCGCATCGTGGGCCCTTCGGAATCTCGAGGTTTATGATACCCGCAATAACTATTGAGGCCGTAAACGAAAGTCTCGAAGGAAAACATGCTTTGTTCAAAATTCAATCCCGAAAGTAACGGAAAGCGGTTTACTCAAAAATAGTTTTGCTGGCGCGCGTGTCATAAACCCTGCCAACCATCTGCACGCCAAATGTTCATACTTGGTCGTGCCGATGTTATAAAATAAGAGTTTAAAGTCATGAAGCGTATTAATTGTAATGCTTCGATTCAAACGGTTGATACTAATTGCCATAGGTAATTGTTTCATTAAGAAGATATCATGTCCTTCTTTTAATGTAAAAACAAGTAAAAATGTCTGTGTTATAAATACTAAATACGTTATCGACTTACTTGAATTAGAAAATTTCATTAAACCGTTGAGCAACGAATGTTTGCAATATTATAAAGCTTTCATCACGTTACTCTGTACTTCATTATGTTACTAATAACGTGGAATAAATTTACCCAGTGATTCCAAACACCAAAATAAGACAAAAATCAAGAATACCGATATTGCGGTGGAGGCTTCGTTTGTTAGTTATAAGTGTTTAAATATATCCCTAAAAGCAGGCAATCTGCGTGCAGCGGCGCACGCGGGACAACTCAGGCGAGGGGTCGAGCAGTGGTACTCAAAGCCGGGGACTCGCATGGGGACACTCACCTTAGAGAAGCTGCGACGAAAACGACAATCGACATGGCCACACAATTCTGCGACACTTAATCCAAATTTATAGGTATATCATGTAATGTGTATGGAAGGGAAGGAATACAGTGAAGTTGTAATAGTAATAGGAGGCGGACACCACAAGCTACATAAATATACAGTTTTACTCTGATTCACGAATAGTTATAATAATTACAGTATTGGCGTTTTTACCATAGCAGTTGAATGAAAATCGCAAAAATTTTAAGTTAAACATTTTTATCTAATCAATTTCGAGTTTCTTGAAACTCCCTTCTACACCGAAGAGATCGGTCGCCGATTTTCCTTTTCCAGGCCTTAACGACTCGTTAACGCGTTTCGTACGTTCCTCTTCCATGAACCAGTCGCGGTTTTCTTCTAGTAGTTTTACACTCTTCTTATGCAGTTCCAGCAAGGGGCCTGCTTTCCCTCCAGCTTCGTTCGGCAGTGCATCCACAGGGATAAATTTTGCCAAGGTCTCAAGGGTCGTGTGCGTATGAAGCTGAAGTTTAAGAATGTATTATTATTATTACATGGGTATACAGGGTGTTCGGCAACAGGTGTCAGAAACTTTAAGGGATTATTCTACATGCCAAAATAAGACGAAACTCGAGAATCACGAAATTGCATTTAAGCCTTAAGGCTTCGTTTCGATAATATGTTCGCGCAAAAAGCGTCTGGCGCGAGGGACTTAGACTACTGCCAGCGCACAGTGGTAGTTATCTGGGTCAGGCACAGCAATTGTAAGTCCCTCGCGTCCACTTAGTGCTGGCTAGAACTATTATTTGGGAATCACGAATGATTCGATCACGTTCGTTCCCAATCACCGTGTTTTTTCACAATGATTCGTGATTTTTCGTGATGGCTTCGGATTGGTGGAATACATGACATGACTGTACTCCTTTGCACGCGTCACATAAACACATTTTCTCTCAAAACATTCTCAAGTGTTCCCACACTATTCTTATAGAATCTCAATTGTACATTTTGAACGAATGTAATCGTTCTTAATCGATTTGAATATAACGAATATTTCTTCACTTTAGTTAAAAAATATAATGTATATGTCACGTCCCGGGTGGCGGTGTCTAGGACAATGACATCGTGGGGTTGTATGGGAAAGTTAGGCACGAAGGCGAGCTTCGTAGCACTTGGAGAGTATGAGTTTCAGGCGCGAAGGCCAGCTTCGTGGCACTGAGGGTTAGGAGTTCAGGCGCGAAGGCCAGCTTCGTAGCACTGAACGACCAGGAAAGGTTTAAGCGATAATCGCGCACCCGTTAGACACAAGTGGTTGTATTTAAAGGCTTGGTAATTGGATTTACCGCTGCATTAATATAAAAAGCCGCCCGTAATATTTCCGCGAAATACGTCTAGCCGTATGGTCGTACAAGACCTATGCGAAAGTACGCCTTGTAAACAGTATAAGAAATCCCGGCGTTCACGAACCGAGATCAGCTGTTGCATTGGCTTGTTATGATTTGGAATCTTCGTAACCGAAGGATCGATGCAATAATTTGAAACGTTATTTAAAATAAGAGCGTTTATTTAGTTTAACGCACAAAAATATGCCATGCACTGTTGATGCGATAGTGGTTGGTTAACATACTAATTAGCACATAAACATTTATATAAATGGTAATCAGTAGTAATATGTATGTATGAGCATGAGATACATGAGTATTAACAATAGAGAATAATATGGAATGCGATAAGCAATTAGCAATGACAACAATATAATGCAATAAGCAAATGATAATAATATAAAGCATTAAACATTAGCAATAGATAATCAATATAAAGCAATAAGTATTTGACAGTAGATAGAATATAAAGCACTAAGCACTAGCAAAGATAATAATATGAATCAATAAGCATTAATTTATAATATGAACAGCGTAAGCAATACGAAATAATATAAATGAGGATGATATGCACTGGTACGATAATTAATTATAATCGCTTACAGTAGGTGTTGTAGATTAATAATTCCTTGAGCACTGATTTTATAAGAGTAGTCACTAAATAGTTTCAGGTTATAATATTTGTTTACTTTGAATATCTTCCGTGGAAGTGTTTTCGTAGAAGAGAGCTCCGGCCTCTGGGGCCCTTGTATTTATGTGATTCGCCGGAATGTCAGGTATGAGGGGTATGCGCCATGACTCATGTGCAAAATATGCATTACGTAATTGGAATGTGTTGATGACTCATGCGCGAAATATGCGTCGCAATAAAATATTAGGGGTTCTTATTGGGAGCTTCCGGAAAGGGGTACTCAACCCATTGGATGGATTTTGGGTGTTTTGATTGGAAAGGGGTGAGAGTGGCTTTGATTTGGTGCGTCGTAGAGAGGGGGTGAGACGTGGTCTCGAGTTGAGAGGGTTTTTGGGACGAGGGACTTGTTTAGATTTAAATGTAAGGGAGGAGATCGCGCCTCGTAGGGCGAAGAGGGGAAGGGGATTTCATACTTGACCATCTCGAGATGGGGACCGCTAAGGTACATCGTCTAAATGGCTCGGTGGTTGGGGAAAACGGGTAAGAGTTGAGTTTTAAGGATTTTTGGCGGAGTTGTGGAGTGATTTATGGTCTAAACACACATATCCGTTCCGTGTCAGTTCCGTGATCGCAAAAGGTATCGGTTGCTTGTTTGGAATGGAGCAGGGCACACTTGTCAGTTCCGTATCCGACCAGTGAAATTCGACTGTCTTCCGTATACGGCAGTTCCGGGCCGTCAGTATCGCTGTTAAAAAATATCGGTTGCGTGCTTTACAATGGAGCAGCGCACACTTGTCCGTATCAGGCATGTCAGCAGATGTCAGTGTGGAACCCGGATCCGTTCAGGGAAACTAAAATTTGGTTGCTAACCGATATTTGGGCATTTGGACTGACGGAGTCCTGAAATCACGGACAGGTGAAAGAGACGACTTTTTTTATGACCGTGAAAGGTTCTTGGGTCGAGGCTCTCGAACCACGCGCTTCGGGGGTCCCAGACCCTAGAGTCATAAAGACAAGGACAGCAATAGGCCGCTCAGTAATGAAAATGGGAATTACTATAATTAATATTAGATCGCCATACAAGTGCCACCAATGGATTGCTGAAGATTTGGTAATGAAAATGGGAATTACTATAATTACTATTAGATCGCCATACTAGTGCCACCAATGGATTGCTGGAGTTTTGGCAATGAAAATGATACCAAACGTGATATAATTCCGATCATTTTTAATGATTGTAATGAAAAGAGTTTTGTATTTGAATTTTGCACGGTATAGGTATAGGGTATGATCGGATGCATAAATGTTGGGTGTGGTAGATATCGATTTTCCATTGATCATTATAGCTTCCATAGGAACCGTTCACACGACGATTCTCGTATCGCGATACTGATTTTGTCTACTCCGCAAACGTCGGCCGCACGATACTTTTTGACTGAAGTCGACAGATGAAACGTGGCCGGGCTAGAGCAGCAGGCCTCCTACACAGTTGTTAGTGACACGGAACTGAAACGGAACTGACCCGGAACTGATATGTGTGCGCAGGCCTTTATGGGGGAGACTTTAATTAATACCGCGCGAAAAATAGTGGGACGTCACATATATATGAATACTTTAACCAAATCAAACCAGTGTGTCCATACATTGGCTAGTGAATGTATACATTCGCTCAATTAACGCTTTAACTGTGACGCAAACTATATTGAAGTATTTTATAAAAAATAATTCAATCAAGATCAAGAATTACGATCACACTAAACAAATTCACTCAAGTAAATAAAATCGTTTAATAAAAAGTCAGTTGTCCAGTGGATTTAACGGACAGCCGAGGAGCAGTTGCCGCCTCAACCCCTGCTCATTATCCCTAACTAGTTATGGGGCCTAGTGGGCCTGGGCCCCCCAAAATGTGGATTGGCCCCTCAAAAACGCAGAATGGCCCCTCCCTAGAAACTATCGAAATAAGTAAAAAACATCCGTCTGTTAAATAACTAATAATTTTTTATTCAGTTTACTCTTTGTTTTAGTGTTAAATAAATATGTAGGTAAATGATTGTTATAAAATGTGTATGTATTTAAAGATTTCCTCTACCTACAAAAAAAGAGTGAGCGAGAGAGGGGGGGGGGGGAATGGGACCTGGTCCCCCAGACAAAAATCCTAGTTACGCCAATGCCCCTGCTCAGAAGGCCCCCCAGGGCCCCTTCTTCGAAAAAAAATTATAATTTTGTTCAAAAACTATATCTTTTTTTCCTATAATTTTCATACCACCCGCGCGTAAATTTATTTGTAATTCTGTTATCTGTACAGGATGTCCCATAACGTTTGCACCTGGGCCTTTTCCCTTAAATCCGCCACTGCTCGTGTCGAAAGCCTTTTACGTGTGCTTTTAACAATTAATAACTTGGAAACGAAGCCTCAAACGCGATTTCATCATTCTTGATTTTCGTCTAATTTTTGCATACAGGATCCCTCCTTTAAAGCTTTTCACACCTGTTGCCGAGCACACTGTATAAGTACACTTTACGGGCGATGGCTCGGCCCTTTTTCTGAAACCGTCCTGCATACATAAACGCGTATTGTAACATCATACGTTACCATGTCCAGTAGTTCCTTCTTCATGAATGGTTTCATCATGTTAAGTATTACGTCCATCACAGCCGTAATGTTCATGAAGTGGAATCCTTTTAAACGGACTGGCAGTGCTTCTTGCAAGTAAAAAAGGTACTTCTTCAATCCCATAGGATTTAACCTCGCAGCATGCCCCAAGACAACATTCTTCATGTCGAACAGTATAATGTGTCCCGGCATAGTGCCCTCGATGTACAACCATATATCTACGATCATGCTAAGGAACTTCATCCCGTCGTTGTAAACGTAATGGGAAGGATCGAAATCGATCAGTCGCCCATAGAGAATCGGATATCCTTCCTGCGTTTTCATCTCCAAAATCTGGATCGTACTACAGTCGATTTTGTGGTTGATAAAAACTAATCGAGCGATTAACGTTTTCCGTGTACCGTGAACCGGGGGGGAGAACTGGCAGTTAATTAACGTGTATTAATTAAAGAAGGAAAAGGAAAATATGCAAAACTTTTATGCATTCTCACACTTGTAGTACAATCAGAAAAGATGCAATGTTATAATTTGGATACTCGAAGCAAATGTAAAAATGTATATTTCTGTATTATACGTATAACAAAATGTTACAAAAATCTGCCAGTGCTCCCCCAGTTTACGGTACCGTCGTAATATTTCTATGTCCATCGTGCAATTTGCTAATATTTTTCGTACACCCTATATGCTTTCTTACCAAAGTGAAATGATTGCTGCTTTTGATCAATAACTGATACTGATAATTAAAATATTGTGGGTATCATTTTCAATACTTTAACATCGTTTTCTTTTAACTTCTAACTCTGTTACAACTATTTTCAGGACGTGCGTAATTACAGTTGCATTTGACTGTTAGTCTGGGTTGGGTCTAAGCATTTAATTATCCCCGGACAACCTATTCAGTACCTTAATTTAAAATTTTCTATGATTACACCCGGATTCTATTATGATATTAATGATATTATTAATGATATTATTATGAGATTCGGAATTGGTGTTTGTCACCAGGGGGACATGTCGAAAAGCGAATCGTTGTAATTTCTGTGTTCGAACATAAATAATTATAATTAATAAACTAATAATATAAACTATAAAAAGTGGAAACATTCAAAGGTAACATTGGTACCGGATGTGGGATATCTGCATATATAGTCCTGATTGAAAAAGGAAATGTCACTCGTAACAAAACTGTTCAAAGATTTGCGAAGAAATAGCGACGGTACTTGTTAAGGAATCTCTTGGCACATATAGAGCCAAACAAGAAAAATACAAGTTAAATTTATTTGTTCATCAATATTAACTAGTAATTAAGAACCCTCGTCCGTTTGGTCCTGGAAATGAATATGCGTAGTGTAACCAAAATAATTGCTATAGGGTAAGCAGACCAGTAGATAGACGGGGCCCAGTAGATGGACGAATCGTTGCTTAATCGTTAATAATGAAAGAACTAGAGTTTTAATCTATATTATTGCTTTTTATTTTGTAGAAAAAACGTTTGTTGTTTTATAAAACATTAACATATTAACATATTTATCGAAAAAAAATTTTGTATGCGAAAAATGTATTTTTAGGCTAGACATAACCTCACTTTATTTGCGGCCTGGGCCCATAACCTGTTGCACCGTTTTCTGGCAATGAAGACTCCATACGTTTTTAGTTTTGATGAAATAAACTATATTTAAACAAAAAATCATTTAATCTAGGTACCTACTATAGCTAATAAGTCTTTTACACGTCTAGCCAGACACCTGTCCATCTACTGGTGATACGGGCTATGAGTAGAATTTTCATCATTTTATCCTTAAATACATTAATTTTTTACTTGCAGTTATTTTTTTCTTTAAATTTGTACATTTTTACGTGCAAAGCTTTGGTTTTTTTTTAATACAACAGATATTTCTAAGAAACACCTTGATGTAAACTTCGGAATCAGCTAAACTGTCCATCTACTGGCCTGTTTACCGTACTGCCAGTAAAAATAAGTTGTATCCCAGTGCTCCGGTACAACAGCGAAGTTTTTAAGAGGTACACAGTACAGAAGGTATCGTGCGTGCAGTTCATAATTAAAATACCATGCAACGAAGATAATTGATGCGTGAGAATAGGACACGATGATCGTGTAAAAACGCGAGAAAAATAAATTGCATTCTACGATAGTATGTTACATAACTGACACTATTTTCTACAGACACCTTGTTATTAGACCCAATTTTTTAATACACTCGATAATTCATATCAAGCAGCACATATGAAGGGAACAACAATCGAATTCTTATAAAACTGGCCTACAATTAAAATTATGCACCATCTTCTACCTTTTACTTTTATCAATAAAGTGTAATTGTTTAAATTATTTTATTAAATAAAATAATCTTTATGCATAAAGAATATTTGACTCATATTGTCACTTGCTTGAATGGAAGTGTAGGTAACGTGAATATATGTGATATAATGACATCCAGTAAACTTCTTCATTTATGAAATTTATAAAATTTATAATTGCCTTATAACAAAGTGATAAAGTGTTTTTTTAAACCCACAGGTCAGGCATAGGGAACCTCCAAACTCATTTTCTTTGAGAACGATAGGTACCTTCTTTTCGTATTAAAGAATTATTTTTCGCGTTTCTAATTTATTCAATGGAAAATCGTCATATCTAGTTTCTATATCCTCCAAAGGTGTTGCAACAATTTCAGGAGACTAATGCATATTTTTCGTACAATTTTAATTCGCAGGAAATAAGATAACAATATAATTTATGTTCGTATGTACTCACATTGTCTGAAAGGATTTCCTCAATTCCTTTGTCCCCAAAGAATCTCTGTTGGCGAAGAATTCGGGGACGTGAGTCCTCACAGTGTAATACGTATCTATAGTCACTTTTGTAGGTTCTAATCGATAATAGTTACTATGGAAGAATAACGCCAACTCAGAGTCGGTTATTTTTGGTAAGTGCGGCTGCTTTTTGTACCAG
This sequence comes from Andrena camellia, assembly GCA_029448645.1. Taxonomy (NCBI): domain Eukaryota; kingdom Metazoa; phylum Arthropoda; class Insecta; order Hymenoptera; family Andrenidae; genus Andrena; species Andrena camellia. The sequence goes on from CM055678.1 coordinate 10,507,011, forward strand.
TCCCTTAACATTTGCATCTCTTCTTCTTTCAATTCCGGATTTCTCTTCAGCTCTTCTTCATACGATATTGGTTTCACCGCGGCCATGTTGAGTTCCTTAAAAAATTATAACAATGTCTGCTCATTTTAAGCAACCCAAATTTTTAATGTTAGATGCTCAAAGTACTTGACTTTATCTTTCTTCGTCAGTAAAATCAACTTAGTGGATTATAAAGTACCTAATACTTAGGATACGGAATTTTCTTTCCTTGTGATTATAACAAATTCAGAACTGGTCTTTAACTTCGAATTACATGAATAAGACAGACACTACCACGTTGTAATTTTTACACGCATTTACATACAATATACATAATGGCAAAAATGTCAACAAATATATTATTTTGCAAAAATTACATTATATGGAAATAAATATCGAAGAACAACCCGTTGTAGTGCAAGTTAATTGTTAAAAAGTAATATGTATATACACAAATAATCCAATGTACGTAATTTTTAATACTGTTTGAGATTATTACTTCAATTCTGATCGCATTATGTGCACTGTACATTCCATGCACATTATCAAATTAATAATTTTTTTTTATTGTTGAACCCATATGTTTTATTTTCATCTGATTAAAACGAAATATGCAAAGAAATTGACGCACTTGGTTACCGAAGAAATACTGTCCGTGAAGATCGAGCCGACAGCTTGAATAGGACTGACTCCTGTAGACATTCAAGTACAATCGAGCTCTTAAAATGCGATGGAACGAGTTAATAATACCATACAATCACGCGTAGCATGACAGCCGAGGTCACCAGACTTACAAGTCTTAAATTATATGTTCCCAAATGACATGAGAATTGTGTAACGGAATTTAAAAAAAAAAGTACGAGAACAACTAAATTTGTTTCCCTGTTGTATTTTCACAGATTGACATATCAACAATTACGGATGGGTATAAATGTGCAAAGTAATCCACTTATCGTGATCGTCTCAAGTATCTCCTCCATTTTTAATGATAGGATGAACTGCAAAAGTAAGGAGTTATTTTCTCAAAGGAAATACATTTTTCTGATCGAGTTAAAATTGGTGTCGAGATCAACAGCTTTTCAATATATATATAATATTTTTGTTAAAGTATGTTGTAATTGATAAAATCAACAATAATCCACTGATCTATTAAAACGTTGTGACATCAATTTCACATAAGTAAATAAATAAATAAATCAATTATATGCCAGGCATAATAAATTGCTTCTTAAATTCACTATTTTCATTTAATTTTAGCTCTATTAAAATTTCTTCGCAAATATATACTCCAAGTCATTTTAGAAGGAACCCGTTTCGCGCATGTAGAATGAGCTCATTGGCTCCGAGGGAGCGTTGGTTGGGTTATAACCAATAGTAACTTGTTTCGGCACCAATGAGCGCCAACATGCGCAGAATAGGTCTGAACTTGTCTGTCGGTGGGTTCCTTCTTAAATGACTTGGAGTATAGGTATACTAATTCAACTGATAATGATATATGAATCATCTGGTGCGCATTTCAGGGTCCTGACCAGTCGCAATGAGTGCTAAATACAACTATGTAGCGTTCAAACGAAGCAAAATCGGCTAGAATGGTAAATGTGAGTAGGGGAGGAGGTGCAAATGTGGGGCAGGGTTGTAATACGGACCAGGTAGTGGAGATCGGGGTTAGATATGACAGGGGCAGGTTGTTACAAAGTAGTTTAAATTTTTTTCCCTCGGACTATCACCTTGAAAATTAAGTGGCTGATGTGTTTCAGCCATACACAGTTGTGTATGGTGTTTTTTTGTACTCGGTTCACGCGTTGCCACGTTATTATTTTTGTGTTTTCGGTACTAATAGTAACTTTCCACTTTCTACTTCAATCTTTTCTACCGAACAGTCAGATAAATGTATGTAAATTAATATTACCACGTTTGAATCCGTGTTCCTGTAGCTACAGATTCGTAATAAGTACATAAGCATACACCAAACTGGTATGAACTTATAGCATTTCATACACAATGGTGTCAACCGGGGCCAGTTGTTACACAAGACAAGAGGCATGTTGTTACATACAAAAAGGGGAAAGGGCATGTTGCTACATTGTATAAAGTAATTAATTTATTAATTTAAGCCTTTAGTTACCACCAGCCACTGTAGTAGCTTCCCGCTAAATGATTTTTGGGGGCCGGAATGCCACTATAGTGGCTTTCTGCTAAAGATTTTATTTAAAAGCTTTAAAAATGAAACTGATCACATAAAAATAAAAAAAAACACACAATAAAGAAAAGGCAGATGAGAAATAAAACCACCGTAAATATTGGACAATCTTCCTCCGAAGATGAAGAATGCGTTTGCTTGCATTCTCTCTCCTTTTTCGGATTCAAAGAAAAGCTCCACAAAATGGGTTCAATGCATAGAGTGCAAAAAATGGGCATATGAGAAGTGTGCAAAAGCTAAAAATCACTTTTATGTGTGCATTAACTGTGAGTCCCCGTATGAAACGGACGCCGATTATCACCTTTTTTAGTGCAATTGACTCCAGTAGTTTTTTTGTATATTTTTGTATATTTAGTGTCACACATTCTTACCATTAATAAAATTTTTGTCCAAGAAAATATAATTATTATAATACTCATGATAAGCCTCTTTTCGTAAAATTTAATCCTGTAACAACTAGCCTCTACTCGGGGCACGTTGATACTATTAGGGTAGCACTTATTTACTCTCGGTAAAAAAATTTTTCAAGTTTTTGTTCGGGGCACCCTCCAGAATTTATAGGTAATTTTTTTCTTATTTTCAGTGTTTGATATGTCATGAATGTTTTCTGAAAATTTGGGACCGAAATTCACAAAAATTTCGAAGATATAGACTCAACTTTCGGTCCCAAATTTTCTGGAAACATTCATGACGTATCAAACACTGAAAATAAGGAAAATTTTTTTTGTCTTTTTCACATATATCGGTATATGCCCCCCCCCCCTATAATGTTTAAAAAATAGTCCTCGAAAATAAAAATTCTTTTTTTGTACGTCTTCATAAATAAAAAGTGTTCGAGAAGCATTTCAAAATTTGAGAAAACTTTTTTTTTTAGTTTTTCGGACTTTTTTCGAAAACCGTTTGTCGCACGAGAAAAAGTAATACAACATAAAAGATGCTCCTTATCCGGATCTACAACTTTTGTTTGACATATTTTTTTATTTAATCAATAATTTGAAGGATATTATATAAAATCAATTTTGTGAGCTATTAAATAATGATTTAAATGTTTAAGGGCCCAGGGGCACATTTTCCCGTTATCCGATCGAGCTCAAACTTTACACAGATTTATTTTTTAATTATTTGGATCTATTCTGGACAGTGCCCCGAAGAAAATTCAAAAGTCGAAAATAATAACCATCCTAGTTGTGTCAACATGTCTCGACCTTCAAAATGCCTTTTTTCAAAGTCATGGTTTTCGTTTAATTACATGCGATAGCGGTCATCGGTAGAGGAAAGCACGTACTTTAAGTGAGAGTCATTAATAGTATTGAATATGGAATGCAAAAAAAATAAAAAATAAAAAACTGAGAAATGTCACAACTAGCCCCGGTCTCTGCTACTTCCTTCTCTGGTAAGTGCTACTATATGTCGGGAACTGGAATAAACACAACCATTAGTGTCCTTTAACACCACCAGGAGGCACTGGCGTGATTGGCATTTTGCTTCAAAGTGTCTGTTTTTGTTCGTGAAAATAGTTTTTCATGATAAGATTAATTAACATAAACGACTTACATCTTAAAGTAACGTTGTAACGGGTTCGTGCAATTACTTTTATGAGTTACCATGAAGGTCGATAAAAAGGTACGGCTTTAATATAAAAATATAGGACATCCGAAGTCTTTGAAGTTTCGAAGATTATAATTTAGATTTTTCCGTAATATTAAAACCAACGAAGAATGAATTGATACGTGGTAATAATTCAAATTGCATATGTTGTAAACTTCTTTTTCACATTTTATATATAATAGCTATTTAGTCGTACAAAATATGTTACATGTATATTGTTGTATCATTAGCTACTGTAGAGTAGCGCGACAAGAACCGTACATCAACGCAAAAAGAGAAACTAAAAGATTAAAATTTGCTGGAAAATATATACATAACAAAATTTATTTTTGAAAATGGTATTTTTCACAGAACAACGCTAATTTAATATTACATAATTCAGCTGGAAAAATCATAGTATGAAGAAAATAATATTTAGTGATTATTAAAATATGAAAAATACCACTTCTACATTTAAACATGGCGGAGGTGCGCATAGTTTGCACATTACTGAACGAAATATGAAAGAGTGAATGTATTTAGGTATTCTAAAGCAGAATGCGGAAGAAAGCGCAGAAAAATTAAGAGTTGTATTTTATGTGACTTTTATTTTACCGAAGTAACGATCCGAAATATGACCTTGCAACTGTTACTATTATTATTCTTGTATAGCTAATCAAAAGTAATTGAAACGCCTCGTTAATTGCCAAAAAATAAAATCAATCTATACGTATGTATAACATATGTGTAATAGGGTGGTCCTTACATGTATGGTAAAAAATCAAAGTTTTTAAAATTTTCTTCTGACCCTCTCAGAAGCTTCCAAATAGTTTAAAAGATTTCGTTTAAAATTTTGTTAACATATATTAAGAATTAAAGGTCGCTCAATGGCATTGAAATATGACTATTTTGGTATAAATTGATAGAAATTTTTCCAATAAGGACAAAATAATTTTATTAACTTTTAAGTGAGAGTATAACATTAAAATTCGGGCACACATCGCATAGACGAAACGGGTTTATAACGAGTGTGTACTGTATTGTGTTGTGGCATATTTAAATTTCTCTCATCAGCAGCTCTCGAATCAGATGCAGACGCAAACTTTGACATACATTCTATTCAGGTTGTTAAACGCATAGATAAAAGCATGGTTTCGGATTCTGATATATAAATATAGGCCCCGTTTCATTAAAATTGACAAGTGACAATTATGGAAAGTCGCAGTTGCCAAACTTGTGGTACATGCGAAATATAAAGTCCTTGAGCGACCTTTATATATCAAAATATACAAATAAAAAACACGAAGATATTTTGTTTTGTCAAATAGAAGATTTTAAGAGGGTCAGACAATACAAATTTTAAAGTTGAAAAATAAGGACCACCCTAATGTGTAACACGAATTAAAAATCGGTATTCGGCGACACTGTGTTATAAATAAGGAACAATTAACATGTTGAATGTCATGGGGGCCACCGGTGACCGGCCACGCCAAGATTTGTAGAAACACATAATCAGAGTAAATGTCAATACTTATAAATTTTTCAATACTATCATTATTACGGGGGTCACCGGTGACCCATAGTAAGAATAAATTCATTAAACATGATTATATACCTCAACTTATCTGTCGCAGATAATATATCAACATAATATGTATTGCATAAAGGGAGCCTCGGACACGGGACTCGAACCCGCGATCTTCATATTCGTTGCGCGCTGGCCAGCCGCCTTAGCCACCTCGGCTGCCGCCGACTCAAAAAAAAAAAAAAAAAAAAAGCCGACTCCCCTTGGTCTTAGTCATTCCGCGTCCTCTCTTATGGTGGTGGGGGTTCCTGATCCCACAATACTAACAAATTCGTGTTGGCGGCACGGACAATCTATGTAAAATTAGCGTGGCATTCGTCGTGTTAAAGGCATTATAAAATAAGCTCCAATATCCAGCTAATATACTAAATTTAACAAAATCGTTTATAATTGACGTGTGAGGTTTCAAGAAAAAATACAGGTAGTGAGCATTTGATATAAAATTCCTATTACTTATGTGTGTACCTACACATTTATGTAGGTTGTATTTTTGCATTCTTACATTTCGTTGTATGATACAAAACATGATTATAAATATATCTTATTTATATGGCTATCTTGATTTTTCTGAAAATTAATACCACGGATCCGAACCGCCTAGTAACCGTAACCCATACCCGGTTAACCAAGGAAGGTTTCTGTAACCCATACTAACCGCGAGGGAACGGTTCCTAAATTCTAGAAGAAACCAAAGTAACCCGGTTAACCCGCTACGAGCCGGTTACTAGTGAAATAAGACAGTCTTGTCTAGACTAGACAGTGATATGTGAGTCAAATACGGGCAATACATATTCAGATCAAATGAAAACACAATGTTTAAAATATACGAGTATATAATCCATGCAGGATTGATTAATTTTAGAGGGTTGTTAGAAACGAAATTTATACTTTATTTGTTAAACTTCAAGAATTACTCGGCACCAATATCTTTTAGCATCAATATCTTCTACAGCCGTGTACGCGTATCGCCTTATAGCTTCTATTGTTTAATATTTTCTAGCATTCGAATATTTCCCGTCATCTGGTCGACAGTCGGTCTCGTCCGTGCGGCAGGTACTACCGAAGCATCGAACAACCCAGGTCGTAAACCAGCACCGACGGTGTGATATTTTGGACAAAAATCGTCCGACAGCGCAAATCGTGGCCGAATTCAATAATTTTTTTTTTTAAATACTCGTAAAGGAGTCAACAATAACGGAGCACTGCAATAAGAACCATATCTGTTGGTCTAATCTATAAAAAACACTACTTAGCATAACATAACATAAAAACATAAATTATGCAGATTACAGATACTAAAAATTAATTTTTTGTAAATTTAATATTAGCTGTAAAATAAAAAATTTACATTACATTTACAAAATGTATGTTTTAAATAAACTGTATAGCTGATTTAAATCTTATATTTTGAAATTATATTTCAATTTGATTCGTTTTGTTTTTATTCTTAATATATAAATTTAAAAATAATTTTTTAATAATTGTAATTCGGAGTAATTAGAATCGAATATTTTGTGGTAACTAATTTAAAATATAATTGAAAAATCTAAGATTTAAATCAGCTATACACTTTATTTAAAACATAAATTTTGTATAACATTAAAGTAAATTTTTTATTTTATAGTGAATATTAAATTTACAAAATATTAATTTTTAATATCTTTAATCTGCAAAATTCATTTATTTATGTTTTTCTGTTATGTTATGCTAAATAGTATATTCTATAGATTAGACCAACAGATACTGGTTTTATTGCAGTGCTCCGTTATTGCTGAGTTCTTTACGAGTATCTTAAAAAAAAAGTATTGAAATCGGTCAAGATTTGCGCTGTCGATTAAGAAAAAAGAAATTTTCAGTTTTAGCTTCTGTAGGAAATTCAACAGCTAGGAAATTTTCTACGCCCAATGATATGTATCAATCGTTGAGTATTGAACATTTCACTTCTTCATACAAAGTGATTGATAATATCTTTTGCATTAGTACAAATTTAAATAATTTGATAAAAAAAAAACTGAATCACTACACATGATAGAAAATTATCATACACAAATACATGTTTTATTATTATTTTTGTGCAATAAGTACAAATTTTTGGTAAATTTAAAATGATCTATAAAACATAAAACAATTTAAAAACAATGCTTCACTTAATCTATTTCGAGCTTTTTGAAAGTCCCCTCGATGCCGAAAAGATCGTTGACAGTCTTGCTTTTACCAACACGCAAAGACTCGTCCACTCGTGACATTTTCTCTTCTTCGATGAACCATTCTCGTTTATTGTTGATCTCTGTAATTTGCTCTTCGTGCAACTTCGATATCGAACCCGCTTTTCCACCAACTTCATCCGGAAGAACGTCAAGAGAGATAAACTTCTCTAATGTCTTTAAAGATGAGTGCAAGTGTGTCTGAAATAATAGATAAATTAAACATGACGGAATAATCAAATCCCAGAAATTCCTACAGAATAAAAATCGTTTCAACAATCTCGTAATAATAACAAATTAATTGGTACGAAATGTTTAGTTGCAACGATAGGACTGATTAGACACGGTGACAAGACAAAAATGAACGATACAAGTTCTGTAAAAAGTATGTCGAATTGAGTAGTAAAAAACATGTAGTATCATAAAAAAAAGAGTGCCAATATGTACATAAATGCATAATGATAACACGCGAGGATTAAACATAATTCCAATTCTACATACTCACATTTTCTACGATAGTTGGTAAAACGCTATGGTTCAACTTATATGCGAAAAATACTTTATACCTTATCTCGATTATACCAACAATAGTTGCGTCGCATTTAGTTTCGAATTGATTTTAAAGAAGATGATAAATTACTTGGATGTATTGTAATTAAAATGTGTCGTCTGAAAGAGCACTGTCGAATATTTGTGTCGAATGGAAGAATACAAATATTAATTTTAAAATTATAAATTTTCATTCCCCGAACTCTTTATACATATCTAAGGGTAAAGCTTTCAAACTTCAATTTTGCTGATTATTTTGCTCACCGAAATTTTCATTCCCCGAACTCTTTATACATATGTACGGGTAAAGCTTTTAAACTTCAATTCTGCTCACGATTTTGGTATTTCTTATTCTGCTTTCTTCTTTGAAAATTGTAAAATATAAGCCGCTGTATAATACGGGTCGAGTTTTTAAAATCTGAACCTCGAAATCCACATTTGAAGTCTATGGATTTTGTTGGACTTCGAGCTTACGAGAGCCTTGGCACTGCATATTAAACTTTCGGTCTGCAATCAGACTTCCAGAAAATATATGCTTACAGTTGTGATATTCAAATTTCCAACTATATTGCGCTCTTAGCGTGCAAATATGAGCAGTGACGCGTCAACTCGTGAGATATAAACTTGGATACATCCTGGATTTGAATTTTAATATCCTCTTACATAAACGTGTCTACGTTTGATATCTGTATTTTAAATTCTACACTTATAATTTGTCGATCCAAAATTGAAATATTTAAATTCCCGTTCCGCCATACGTTACTTCTCGTCTCCTTCATCGAAAAGATATTAACGTTGCTGCTCTACAAACCGGAAGATCATTATCTTGCACAAACTCTGACATAAAGTAATTATTGTTTACGCAACTCTACGTTCAGAGAGACATAAGTAACCAATCAATTGTAAATGATACAGTATCGCTTTAACAACGAACCGGTAGAACAAGATAAAAATGAGAATAACGCATGTAACATCTAAAAATAATGATTAATTAATGGTAACAGAACAGAATGTTTAAGCTTCAACTATAAATGATTATAAAATATTATTTATACTATTAGATAGCAAACATACTTCACTCGTTAAAACAAATGTAAATTGATATAACAGAATGATGGGACTTTAATAAAATAAATCATCACACTAAATGGGAATATATTGTGTAAATACTACTACAGAACATTTCTATTCCAATCTCGTGCAGATGTAATTATTCCATGGATAATTTTTTTAAAAAAGAAGGGATCCTGATAAATAGTCCGCCATCTGTTTACTATATTTTATTTTACACTAACAAGGGAAAACTATAAACTCTTCGAGATTTCTGCGCTCTTTTTCGGTTTCGTCTAAATAATTGATTTTACTGATCATCGAGTCAAGTAATCATACAGTTAATCACACGACACTCATTAATTCATTATAATAAACTTTATAAACTTTCTGAGCTTCTGTTTTGATAATCATGCGCAATTAAAAAATAAAATAAAATTAAAATAGTTTAAATAGCAAATAAATATATATGTAAATATATATAGGTAGATGTATGTATTTAATCTTCTTAATATCCGCGAACCCCTATATTAACTATCGCAAATTTACCAGAAGTACCTTGAACTGCTATATCGGTTTTTTCCAGAATCATAAATATTTGTACAAAAAATCATATTTTTGTTAACTGAGATTTATCAGTAAATGATGGATGCAAGTTTATGTATGAAATTTAATTAAAATAATTATCTATAAATCATCACACTTCTTTTTTTTTAATATATCCTGACCGCATTTTCTACTTTTTCTAATTTTATTTAAGTTTGCGTGCAGAACAGCTTCCACTAAAATAGCCCAAATTATTCTAAACTATTATGTTTCTTAAAGAGACGTAAAAAAAACGATTAGCACAACATAATTTCTTCTTTCCTCGTCCGAGAATTCTACTTCCTTTGCATTTATGCGTGGCAAATTTCCCGCCAAAAGCAAAGGGTGTTTGTCTGTGAGAAAACTACTAAAATGGAGAAACCTACAGACTGTTTGTTCTCAATGTAAGAAAGAAATTACATAGTGGATGTTTGCATTTTCCTTTCTGCTTTTAGTTTCAGTCCATAATAGCAATAGAAGCTTCAAGTTTGTAGTTTAAGTTTTGTGCTTTTAAGCGTATGTTAATTGTGAAACATGGTTTTCATTACAACAGTGTGTGAATTTTTCATGAACTAAAAAGCAATTTCGAAAATGATTCAATGAAATGAATAAAAGCTTTTTCTTCTGCTATTCATAGTACAATATAATATGAATTTGTAGCACATTTGAGAATATAGAGAGTAGTAATAGAAATGCAAAGTCATTCTATTGATAACTCATAGAAACTTCTGAAGTTACAACACACTTCCTATTCCATTATAAAGTAGCTAAATTAGTCGATTAGTTCTGGCTTCACCTAGTCATGTTAATTGAATATTACAAGTGTTAAACTTTCCTCGAAATGTGTTAATTGTATCCAGCAAATAACTTTTAACATCTGTACAAGAAAGTTCACTAGAAAAATCATATCATTCATATATGATGTAGAACATAATACATTAAAATCAAGTTAAATTCTTTCTGTGCAGAAGAGAACACAGTGTGACAAAGTGCTATATAAACTATTTCTATGATTTAAAATATTCTATTACTCAGGACAAACTACAAAACTGCAAATATGCTTGATGTTCGCTTAAAACCAAGTATTTTATTACCAAAAGCATTTTGGGTTTCCAAGTCAAATAAATTTTAAATGTACTTAAAAACTTTAAAGCTACACTACTTTTAAGTTTTTTATTTTAACACGTGCTGCGTCTCTGTAAGAGTTGGTATCAAGTCTATTTTATTAAAGATCGAATTATTATATAGATTGTTAGAAAAATTCCTCCGCGACACGATTATTTACACATGAATCATCGATGCGTAACAATTCTTCAACATATACATTTTTGTAACATAAATTAGTTCTGAAGTATAAAACATGCGGAAGATTGTACTGCAATTTTTTTCGATACAGTTACTTTGTAATATATCTGCATATAAATTTCAGTAAAAATATAGCTACAACAATTACATGTTTTGTCATTTTCAAATTTTTTTGCTTGGAAGCAACGAAATCTTTCTCAAGATAATCCTAAAACAATCGAAGACTCGAAGGTTGCAATAGCAAACCACATTGCTACGATTTCACGAGTAACATTAAAAAAGTAGATACATGGAAAACAAAATTACGTATTTAAACTATTTCGAAATTAACGTCTTAAATATGCAAAACAACTGAAAGCATTTTCAACATAGTTAAATTCCTAAATATGTTAAGTTTTTACTAGCGTGGAGTGAATTAAACTAAATTTCTTAGATTTCATTTCTCATCTGAATTGCAGACCAGAATTGTAAATTTTATTAGCGGTAAGTCATTAGCAGATAACTGTACTGTGGAGAAGTTTTCCTAATGCCTAGCATTCCTTACCATATTCCAGAATTCCTTTCTCATGAACGGCTTCGCCATATTCATTATCACATCCATCACTGGTGGTGTATTAATAAAGTGTATCGCCTTCAAGCGAACAGGTATCGCTTCTTGGACATACATAACTAATTTCTTCATCATGATAGGGCTTATTCGACTGACGTGACCCAAAGACACGTCCGCCGCGTCACCGATAAATATGTACCCATCGCAGGTACCAGTTTTCAGGCCAATTAAATCGGACACCATGAAGAAGTACTTGGTGATATCCTCGAAAGAATAACGCGACGGATCAGGATCTACCAATTTGCCGAAAAGAATTGTGTGGCCTTGCTTCGATACGTCAGGTAATCCAGTGACAGCTCTGTGTTATAGGATGAGAAACTACTTAACACAATATTCATAATTCGTTCTTTTCTTTGATATATTACAATCTGCGTATACGAGATTCTCATCTTTAATCTATTATATTAAAGGATATCAGTTACTTCTCTTATTTTTATTCAGATTTTAAACAATAATAGCGATAGATAGAATCAGTTATCACAGGTCTGTTTCGTTTCACTCGACCCCAATATGGTGGTGGACATTTGATCTTTTACACATTTTACAATAATAATAAAGGAATAATACGGGTTCTGAAATGGAACCCTGTGTATTTTTCAATGGTTACGAAACTATGACTCCAGGGACGGATTTGTGTATAAGCTAAGTAGGCTGCAGCCTAAGCCGATAAATTTTGGGGAGCGACAAATTTTGAGGGCTGACAGATTTTGGGGAGCGACAAATTTTGTGGGGCGACAAATTTTGGGGAGCGACAAATTTTGGGAAGTGAAAATTTTTCGCGGCCACAGATTTTGGGGAGCGACAAATTTTGGGGAGCGGCAAATTTTGAGGGCTGACAGATTTTGGGGAGCGACAAATTTTGTGGGGTGACAAATATTAGGGAGCGACAAATTTTGGGAAGCGAAAATTTTTCGCGGCCACAGATTTTGGGGAGCGACAAATTTTGGGGAGCGACAAATTTTGGGAAGTGAAAATTTTTCGCGGCCACAGATTTTGGGGAGCGACAAATTTTGGGGAGCGGCAAATTTTGAGGGCTGACAGATTTTGGGGAGCGACAAATTTTGTGGGGCGGCAAATATTAGTAAGCGACAAATTTTGGGAAGCGAAAATTTTTCGCGGCCACAGATTTTGGGGAGCGACAAATTTTGGGGAGCGGCAAATTTTGGGGAGCAACAAATTTTGGAAAGCAAAAAGAGTGACCCAAAAATGAGGCCTTTTTTCGCCTCTTTTTGGTCCCACGATTTTGAAACTGAATTTTATACCAAACGATACCTTATGATAAGAAAAAATCCAATACCCATCTCCAAATCAAGCTTGAATAATGCAAAGCAACCCTGTGAAAACTGATTACATCATACAGAATAAGTGGATCACTCAGTTTTTGTTTAGCGCTGCAATGATTAGAGTAAACGAGGAGGATGTTCCTTAATTACACGACTAAAAGTTTAAATAACAGCGAGTATGAAAAACTTACGCGACATTGAAAGCTTGACGCAGCTCCTTCAATTCCCGCGGATCCCTGTTCGAGAAGAACTCTGGGATGAGGGATCTAATGGTGAAAAAATTTTCCGCTGTGTTTTTTGCCGCCTCCATGCTGTAATAATTACTGTGCAAGAACATTATCAGATGCAAGTCCGAGACCTTCGGCAAGTGCTGTTGCTTCTCGCACCATTCTCTCAGCATCTCTATGTCCGACATCTTTATTTCCGGATTCTTCTTCAACTCCTCTTCCAAAGAGAACGGATACGATAAAGGCAGTACCATTTTGGTAACCGAACTCGTTACACTGCAAATATGCAGGCGAAATGATCATCTAATCGAAATAACGTGAGTCGTTTTTGACTGATCGGTAGTGATTTCAAAAATTCGAAAAACGCGCCAAAATGCAATTTCGCAACATATGAATGGCAAGAAAATAACAGTTCATTGAAGCACCTATTTTTCATACATCTAGACCCATGTCTATTATAGGATGGTAATCCTGGAACAGCATATCAGAATTCATTAAAATCTCGAAGATTCTTGCAATAAAATTAACAATTTTCCCCACCTCTATTAATAGTTTCTGTTAAATAAGTTTGCTTTTTTTTTTAAATTAACGAAAAATATGTAACGCGATCCTTCACTTGTTAACCGGCACATTTTTCGAACGAAAGTGATCCCTAGCTGGACATGTAGTTAATAAAAATCGAGCGACCTTTAAGGTCTGAGCACACTTATCAGTTCTGTGCCAGCGTACTAGTGGTAAGAAGAAGAGGTCCTCTACGCCCCTCTTCTTCTTACCACTGGCACGCCGGAACGGCAGGTACTGACACGGAACTGACAGGGTAAATCCAGGTGAGACAGCCCCCCCAGGAGAAATGGTCCAGTCGCTATATTTCAAACTCTATTGGGAAACCAAGTGGAGGCGTGGCTTAGATTTCAGCGCTGTGGTGGTTAGTTGGCAAACTATTGAAAGTAGGCTCGGATCTCACCAAACATTCCGAATAAGTATTTATTAATCGAATAAGTAAAAATTTAGTGTTCAAAAAAATTTAAAAACACTCGTTCTTCACAACATATCTATATAAACACTGATAATCGTATGGACTTTGACGGATTTCGGCCTACTCTCAGTAGTTCAACTTTCTGTCACTAGTTGGCGTATCGAAATTCTTGGTTTCCCAATACGTAAAGGTGAAAATCCACAAAAATATCGTGTCTCACATGAGACTTTAATCCAGGCCTGGCCAACCCAAATGGTTTCACGGGCCACTTTAATGACGCGTAACGTTGCACATGCAAATTTTCATTTATTTAATGTTTTTCGTATACATACAACGAGAAACAAAAGTTTCAATGAAATATAAAATCGCCCGGTGGACCGCACAATTTAACGTGGCCGGGCCGCGTGTTGGCCAGGCCTGCTTTAATCTCATGAGACAATTATTTCATTATTTTATTATTTTTTAATTATTTTGTCATTCCTTTCACGAAATTAGACTCTCACGAGACAATTAAGGTGCAAATCCACGATGAGACAGAAATATCGTGTCTCACATGAAACTTTCGTTTGATATTTTAGTTAACAAGATAGTAGAGGTATTGAGGGACAATGCAGCGAAAATGTTTGGCCATATTGGCCCTTCCTTTCACAGCTAACGAGTGGTCATGATAAGGATAGATACCTCAATAATAATAATAGGATTGTAGTTTAATTTAGGTTAATAATATTTCTAATATGAAGATAAATATCACGTGATTCATTTTATGTCTTACAATGTTAATATCCGATTTAATTGTAATTGAATGTTAACTATAACTGAATTTTAATAAATCTGTAGTTGTAGTAGTATTAACTCATAAATAATTTTGATTTCTTCTGTAATAGATTCTCAGCAAATACGCACTTATTGTCTTAAAGCAAATATTGTTCACTTTTTTAGAATCAGCATACAATTTTAAACATATCAAGTTGATTATGATAAAATAAATAATATCAGTATTAGTTTTAATAGCCATTTTATGTTTGATGGGCCAACTGTCCCGGACTTACCCTATGTGGGCCCAGGCTTTAAATCGACCTTAAGGGGGGATTGCGCCTTGTTGGGCCGAGAAATAGGTAATTCTTTGTGAATTTTTTTGTACAAAAACGGCTGAACAAATTAATTTGAGGTTTGGCAAGCTGTTTTATTATGTCTTGAACTATTGTTCTGAATTTTTCCGATAGTGAAAAAAGAGTAGCAGATACAGAAAGAGCGTTGAAAAATAATCGGGTGATCCTCGCGTTGACGGAAAGTACTGAAAGGGTTATCTGAAACAAAAAAAGGGAAATAAATTCTTAATCTATATGAATGTGGCTATCTGTGGTAGTAGATGCATCAAGAAAAATAAAAAAATGTTAAAATGGCAGCCTTTTGAAGAAGGTTTGAAGAGTCTGAAAAAGGTTTTGCCCCCAATTCGGGAAAACTTCTATAAATAAAAAAGGAACGGCAAGAGATACGGCAATAAATCTACTACCACAGATAGCCACATTCATATAGATTAAGAATCTCTTTTCCTTTTTGTGTTTCAGACAACCCTTACAGTACTTTCCGTCAACGCTAGGACCACCCGATTTTTCTTCAACGCACTCAGTCACCACTCCGTATGTGCCATCTTCTTTTTTCACTGCCACACAAAAATTCAGAACAATAGCTCAAGATACAATAAAACAGCCTGCCAAACCTCAAATTAATTTGTCGCGTCGTTTTTATACAAAAAATTCACAAAAAAATTACCTATTTTTCAGCCCAACAAGGTGGAATCCCCCCGTTGAACCGTGACGTTTATGCGTGTTCAATATGATTACCTAGCCGCACCGGTAATTGTCCACGAGATGTCGAATATCGCCACCAGATCCTTTTCACTCACAGACGTATCCGCTTTCCTTGGCGATCAGCCCAGAGTTCCGTCCAGTTCCGTCGAAGACTGACAGAGGCAACAAACGTCTTCATTTTTAATTCACATCACTTAGTAGCGACCGAGCTGGTGTGCGTGTAATTACGAAGCAACGCCATGTCCGCTCCACGTTTCCGTAGCGCGAACAGAACGCCCATTCTCGATTCGACAGAGCCGCGAATTAATCAAATAATTGCAGCAGCAGCGAAACAAGCATCAGACCGCTCGATTATTCGTCAACAGACGGTGCATGGAGAACGCAAAGCCGCGCCAAAGTGGCCCAAAATACCGATAAGCGAGGCACGTATCCCCGCCGAGTATCATTGATATCACGCTCCCGTTAACGTTAATTAATTTTCACGGGGAGGGATTATGAACGCATCCGCCTTAAAGAAAGAGGAGGCATTCACCGGCGCCAAAGAATCGCGACGCTTTCTAATTTAATCATTTTCTGATCTAGTTCCTCCCGTTGTCCCGTTTCAGACGCGGACCTTCCGGCAAGTCCAGCATGCGCGGCGTTCCATAGCAATGCTCGTAAAATTTTTATGGTAGCGCACTACTCAAAATGATTGGAGGATCGGCTATTTGAACAATATATCCGATAGTTCGAAAGCTTTACGTGCTGTACGAATTTTATAATAATATTATTATTAATATTATTGTATAAAATGATCTATCTTAATTTATAAATGTATAAGTTTCAAAAAGTATGAAAAATATATTAGGAAAGATCAAAATGTGGGGATTGGAGGCTCTAGAAGTAGGTTCTAAAATTTTGCATTCGATTAATCAGATCATTCCATGAGCAATGTCCTTTTCACAAGTAAATTTACAACATTAAAAAACGGAACCCTTCGTGTTTATTAATCAATAATATATTGCCATTGCTTTCTGTAATTTTCTGATTCTTCTTTTAATGAATGGTCATAGTTTTGATGCAAAATATTAAGTTACTGCTTTTTTTTAATCTTCTGTTGTATTATAATACATCCTACCGATTACAAATTTTTGTACCAATTCAAGCCACCTATTTGTAAATAAAATTTATTGCATAATAATGCATCGTTTTGCTTCATTTATCATATACATACTTCTAAGTAAAAGATATAATATAATAGATTATTAATAAAATATAATGTTAGTAATTAGATCGACATGGTACACTTTACCATTTTACAAAATATAAAATTCACTCTTAACGCATTTTAGTAGTTAAACATTTATCCGTTGCATATGTATATCAAACGCAATTAAAATAACTCGAGCATAACTTATACGTACGTACCACACAATCAAACGTAATCTGATTTTAATTGCGTAAAATGAACGGCAAATGCATTTAGAGTAAATTCCATAGCAACAGACATTTGGGACCTCGTTTAAATTTGAAAAGTGTATGATTTAGTTATAAAAAGTACTATATACTATAATTGGTGCTTGCATAAAATACTAGGTATGAGACAATAAACATTAACATAGACGACGAACTTTGCAATGTCGGGTTTGTAAATTCTGTCATTAGTCTATATTTACAAGGGAAGATCCTCAATCTGAAAGTTCAAAATATTATGAATCTTTGGGGATATATAGAGCATTTATAGATATATACTCTTACGCGTTTTCTTTTGCTGCCCAAATTCGCTCTAAGGGGGTAAAATTGACCCCTGAACATCCAGCTATTTTCCGACTTTGTGTTATAACTCGCGAACTGTAAAAGATAGACAAAAAGTTTTCAGACAAAAGTTACTTCGTTTAAAGAGGGGAATCCTATTTCTGGGGCTAAAAGATGACAAAATTTGGGAATTTTATGAAAAATTAATATAAAAAAAATGCAACTTTTTTAGAAATGCATTAAAAATATCCTAAATTTTGCTATGTTTTTAGCTCAGAAAATAGGATTCCCCCTTAATTAGGACTATCATTTGGTAACTTATAGTTCTTACAGTCCGCAAGTTATAACACAAAGTCGGAAAATACCCGGATTTTCAAGAGTTAATTTCACCCGCTTAGAGTGAATTTGGGGATCAAAAAAATGCGTAATACATACCTATATATCCTGTACATGTCCCCAAAGTTTCACAATTTTTATAATTTCCGAGTGGGGGGATCTTCACGATGTTAGCACCATAAAAATGCAAAAAAAAAAACTTCGTCTAATGGGGAATTGATCGCAAGACTATCGGATTCACAATCCACGCAGCTTCTATGATACAGTTTATACCCTTAGAGCATATAAACATGGAGGAAGCATACAACGAGCGAAAATGTAGACGGCGGTAAAAAGAGAAAAATATACAATGGGACACCTTCTCTCTTTCTAGCGCCAGGGGCGACAACGTTTTTTTTTTTTTTTGATGTTAGAAAGGGAGGAAGTGTCCCCCATGTATATTTTTCTCTTTCTACCGCCGTCTACATTTTCGCCCATTGCATGCTTCCTCCATGTTTATATGCTCTAAGTTTATACCCATAGTACGTAAACAGGTACGTAACTTTAATTGTTAATATCTATAAAACCGCTAAGTAACTACGGCTAGTATTCCATATATAAAATCAGGGACCTGCATGCTATCATCTTAGAAAAGCTCCCCTTTTAGTCATCATAATTTAATATAAATATACTTTTATTTCGAAAATTATAGTGTAGCATCTGCAACTACAATAAATAACATAAGTTACAATACTGTAACAAAATCACACGTATAAATGTGATTAAAAAGTACACAATAATTTATTCATGCCAGTGGCATGTAATCACAAGAGTGTTTAAATTTCCCGCGGTAGGATGGATCATGCGCGTCCTCTAATTCTTCTTAAATGCAAAGAACTTTTATGGCGCTAGTATCGCAACAATGTATTCAATAACCCAAATCTACGTCATATGATTCAGTATGTAGTATATGAAATCTCTGTGGGTCGAAGTGACGAATTTTTTCAAACCTGTATAAACATCGATCTAAACATTCGTTATATGCTGTATCGGAACTTAAACGTGTTTCCACTACTCAAGCAACGTCGAAATTAATCGACTATTAAACGTTAATGTACTATGAATCGTTTGGATGATCCTCCGGGTCTCATGAAAGGCAGAAAACCATCTTTCATTGGAATGAACGGTATTCTTTTAATCGAATGCTTACCCATTTTAACATTTCAAGAATTTCCACCTCTTTTTAATACTTGACATTCGTCATACACTTGTTCTATTGATTACTTTCTTACAAGAATGTCTTACACCTCATAGACAAATAAACATTTATTAAAATTCAATTTGAATGCAGCACTACTATCATTCTTTCATTCAGTGTTTTGTTTAATACATTTATGCTCCAAAATTTTGTTTCAGTCATATCACTTTTCTTATACCATGTATTGCTTTCATATTTGTTAAATTGTAATAGGTCAGAAATACACAAATTTAGCTATGCTCGCTCCTGAACTGTATTTCAACATTTATTTGAAAGTTAACAGTATAACTGAAAATAACTGTATCGAGACATATTCAACGTACAATATCTAAGTATTAATATGTTAGATTAATTATAATAGAGGATACATGCATTAACTGTTAAAGATTCCAACTATGTGCAAAACACAATAGCAAGACAAAAGTTATATTTGAGAACAATAAATTTCATTTGCTTCCCTATTTAAATTCTGATATGCACATTCTGTCGAAAGACTTAAAATTTTGATTACTAAAAACTAAATAGTTGTAAACTATTTTAATCGCCCTAGTAAAATTATTTAAATTAATCATATTTTATATTGAAAACCTCGATCTCTTTGCTACAGGGGGTCCAGAAACAGACGACCAACAGCGTTTACGGTTCCAGGTTGAATTAGAATTTGTTCAGTGTCTTGCCAATCCAAACTACTTAAACTGTACGTTCGTGTTAAAGATTACCGAATACTTCATAATTTGCAAAATACTAATTAACTGTTATTATAGTTTTAGCACAACGTGGATACTTTAAGGACGCGACGTTTGTAAATTATCTTAAGTATCTGTTGTATTGGAAAGAACCAGAGTATGCAAAGTATTTAAAATATCCTATGTGCTTATACTTCTTAGATTTATTGCAGTATGAACACTTCAGGAGAGAAGTAGTTAACTCTCAGTGTACGAAATTTATAGACGATCAACAGATACTCTTATGGCAACATTATACCAGACGCCGGACGAGGTTGTTGCAGGCTGCAGCAGAACAAACTCAGCACACGAATCCTCAAAACAATGGTATTGTACAACCCAAAGTTCCTTGAATAATTTATGAAACCAAATCACTATCGAGTTGGTCCATAAAACACTGCAATGCCAAAATGACACTATGTAAGATTATCATTATTATACTATAGATTCCCTACCAGACTTGTTTTATTAGTTATGTTTTTCGGCTGTGATAACTCGTAAATAAAGTACTTTTCTACGTTCATTATACACCTGTGATTACACTTCTCTCCCTTTTCCTTCTATCTCTCGCTCATACTTAACTTACAAAACGAGCAATGTTTAAAATTTCATGTCGTTAAAGAGGTTAATATAATAATAAATATCAGAAATGTGTACACTCAAAATAATTACAAAATAACATTCGTATTCTTATGAATGGATATCGTGAAAGCTAAAATATATTATTATGTATCAAGTTTAGAAAAGTGTATCGGTTTATGTAAATTGAAACAAAGATGCTCCAATTGTAGAATCTGATTTCGGACGAGTGATGCTGAAACCCGAATAGCTGTTCATAAGTGTTTATTACTATTCACCCTTCATAATATTGGAAAACATGGGAAATCATAGACAATGTGGACGGAAGATATGGACTTTAACAGCCTCAGTAAGTCTGCTTACTTTATTTAGTTATAAAATTTATTTAATTTTAAAGTACTGTACATAAATATAATATTTCGTTTCTTGTACCTCTTGTCACATAAAGCTTTTTAAAAATGGTTGAGTAAAAATTTACATATCTGTGTAACGACTAATACATTCGCAATGTTTGATCTATACTTGAAGTATCCAATGAAAAGCAGTAAAAAAAATCGATATAGTTAAACTCATCTATCAATTCATACAAAAAAATATACTGTCACAAATATTTCATTAAAAAAATGTAAGCAATCCTAAAATGATCTCGAGGCTTATGCTCACTCACTTTTAACCATATAAAAGTCATTTTTATGAATTCAGTAGTTTCCGAAATATGCATTTATAAATTAAGATGGAACATCCTGTATATGTACACTTGTCAAATATAACAAGAATACTTCGAATGAAACTTGACGATTTTAAGATTTTAACAGTGCATTAAAAGTAACAGAGTACTAAAATATGAAGTAGTGCATCTTTTTTTATGTTTGAAATTTATAGTAATTGTAATAAATTAACTATAATGTTTTTCACGTATTTTTTTCGTACAGTTGGTGTAAGTCCGTATCGCCGTAAGCATCTCCCGAACGCATTAAACTGTTAAAGAGTTAATTGTGTCTTACTTAATAAAAACCAAAAACTGTTCATGGAAAGTTATTCTGCATACAATATTAATGCATATTTTGTAACACGTTAGAATATTTCCCATACTTTTGACACTCATTGAACAGTTACATTCCATTTAAAACTAATTTTTAGAGGAATCACTCATGTGTAGGATGTCCCAGAAAGAAATAGTCTTAAGGTAGTGCTGTTCCCAAATGGTACCCCTTACACTTCGCCTCCTCCCTATGTACTGTCTTTTGTCGGCTGAAATACACATATAACGAATGTGTCGTGTACCCGAGCGATCGGGTCGGGTGCGAAAAAGTCGGGCGGGGACCCGAGAGTCCCGAGACTTACGGATCGTCGGGTAGCCTGATCGTGTCGGGTAACTCGATTGTTTTGGGTCACGTTGAAGAAAATCGGGCGAGCTCGAGGTAATCTCTTAATTCAAAGTATCTGTTAATAGAATACATTTTCATATTCTGATCAAGTAAAAATTCAACTTGTGCAGCTTGTACAAAAATTAATATACAGGTTATATTGAATCCATTTTGAATAAATCAGAAGTATTATATTTTCACGTGAAAATTATCTTATTCTAAAGTTTCATGTAGGTAAAGATCTCGTACATACTTGCCAAGTATTCGGTTGCTCAAAAAGAGCTTATTGTGACTGCGTATGTATATCAAGGACCGCATTAAAAACGCAATACAATGCATTTCGAGCGAATCCTGAACCGAATCTTGGGTATCGTCCAGAACTCGCTCGAACCCGCCCGATTATCTGCGACTTGACTCGACATGATCAGACTACCCGAAACAGTCGGGCTACCCGAACGCCCGTATGTCTCAGGCCCCCGTCCGAACTCGCCCGACTTTACCCGACCCGAGCCCGAAATATCGGGTACCCGCTAATACATATGCATGATAATGGATATAAATTAGAAGAAGCCCATTTTACTTGCAAATCAAATTTTAAATAACACTGTTCTTAAAGTAAATGGTTGAGGAAGTAAAATGAAGTATATAAATAAAGTCTTACATGGTGTCGAAAACATATATTTAATGAAATAAGTGCTATCAAAGAAGTAAGAAAACATATCAAAGTCTAACTAATAAGTCTTGGCTAACAGATTGATAAAAGAATAAATAATAATTTTTGGCAATGATCCCAATTGTCAGGTCTTTCACTTTCTGGATCTTTATTTTTAAGGTACAATGAAGCAAACCATCTACAGGAACTTTTGAAAATCGTGAGAAATGGTGAAGTGCTGTATTAGCTGCAAGTAAAAATATCGCACAAAATATATTCTAACGCATACGTTAGTCACTTCTGTAGTGAATTGATATTTGTGTAGTGGCAAAATCATACCAAGTTTGAGTACATACAGGTTTATAACGTTAGTAATGTTAAACTTCAACGTTATTACACTTGTTAAGTACATACATAGACATCATGTTTATAGGATTTTTATTATTTCATTGCACATCCTCAACCACCTAACTTAAAGACGCCATCTCTTTCTCAGGGGCATCCTGCATTTGTGTATAAATATACCTATTCGACGTTACAAATAAAAATGTATAAATACTACATGAAAAAGTGAATAAAATATCTTGTAACATTACTTCAGTCTCTAAAATACAACTATTTTATAATATTTATCACTTTTCTAATTAGTTTCTTAATTTTATAGCGACACTTAAAATCTTGATTTAACAGGCAGTGAGAAACAGATTATTTTATTATAATCGTTTTAACATTTAACATAATAAGTATAACAAGTAATAAATATTGATTAGTGTAAATTATAATAATACACTAATGTATGCGTTATTATGGAGAGTATATTACACAATATGTAATACATGTTTATGAATTAACATTTCCATAAATCTATGAGAATAGTTTCTTCTAAAGAAGGATTAGAACTGATATAATATCGATTTCATTTCTCTAAACAGTTTCAATAAACTATTATGCTGAATAACAGTTACAAAGAACCGACATTAAGGAATATATATCGATTCTAGTTCTGGTTCCAATATGGGTTCTCATATCGATTTCATTATTAACACTTTAAATGGCACAGGGCTTTGAGAAGTGCCCCTTCAAGATGGTCAGACCTTTCTTTCTGTCCCGTGAAAACTCAAAAAAAAATTTTCGCCACGAGGAAACGCCGACGCCATTGAAAGTGTTAATTCTGCATAAAATGATGTTCATTATAAAATTATTAAATATACCCATGTTGATAAAAGCTTTATAAAGGATCTTCCCAAAACAATTATGGAGAACCAAAAGAATGTTTTGCGCTACGCTTTACTGTTTAAAGAACAAACAACGAGAAAGTTCTGCAGTATTGTATTTACATCAATAATCGTTAATTATGTATTAATAATAACATTCAATATTTATTCATAGAATAGTGTGCACGATTCCCTTACAAAGACACGTTGATCGTTTCGCTGACGCGTTCTCGGTATCACGCCGTATCCATTCTATCTTCAACTTGGCAGTTACTCTAAATGCTGATACATGTTTTTGTTGTTACAAGAAAATGCAGAATAAACGAACACATTTTATCGCGAAAATGCACCCAACACTGGGCAGACGGACAAATGGTTTCAGCGTTAAATCACGCCCGCGCCAGCGAACGAGTCTTTTATATTCCTATCACTTTATTTTATTTCTTCACGTTAACTGACACCAACTATGTGGTAACGCTCCTCAGCCGTGAATGTGCAATTTTCGGCTGGCTCTAAACCAGCGCTGTCCAGCGTAGGGGCCCCTCACGCGGCTGCTTCCCCTTCCAATCTTTCTCTCGCACAGTGTGCCTTCCGTTGACAAGGAGACCGCGCGACGCTAAGAAGGCTGCCATGACGGGCTAGCCGAGCTAGCAGTTAGCGTCGCGCGATATCCCCGACAACGCGGACGAGAGTGGGAGAACTCCAACCTCCCGCGGGAGCGACCTTGGACAGCGCTGCTCTAAACCATCAATTTGTCAACAGCACGGAGGTTCCTAAATAGTCAATCACATTACAATAACCTAGTGCCGTTTAACACTTTATCGTCGGGCATGCATTTATCTTATATTGTGGCCAGCTTTCTACCACACTTTAAAAGGAAATTGCGTTAAATTTAATAGTATGTAAAATATCATTTACCAATAATTCTATAGTGTATGATAGTGCTGTAAAGAAATACCTCTGTGAAATAATGCACTGGGTAATCTCTAATTTAAATATACATATCTATCAGAACTGAAAGCATGGAATAACTGTGACCCATCCATGAAGCATTAATTTTAATAATCCGACAAGAACCGGTGCTTCCTGCACAGCTCTTTCTAGTTTCTTTGGTCCACCCTTCACTCGGAATTCTTATTCTCCGTAAAATTTACTAATATACCATTCCCAGCATCCACCCAATCCTCCGAAAAGAGTTTCGTTCTGAGTATTTCTCTCTCAGACAGATCTTCGTTCGTAGACATCTTTTCGTTATTCGGATTCTCGTTGCTCCTATTTTCTCGCCTCTTCACAGTCAACAGCTCGGAATCCTCGACTGTATCGGGTAAAATTTTGTTCAAGGTTTCTGGTAAAATTAAAGCGAAACCTCCAGACACTAAACAGAGCATTCCAATAATTAACAACGGAATGGTGACTGGAAAATATTCCTCCTGAAACGAATGTAGTGTTTTATGTATTCTCTGCACGGAGAAGCTTTTCATCAGTTGTGGACGGATGCCGGAATCGAAATAAGCAAAGAAATGAAAATTCACGTCGGCGTAAGGATTATTTTTTGGAACAATGATTCTGGTTACTCCGTCCAGTAAATGCAGCGGTATGCAAATGAAATATAAATCTTACCGATAATATTACGTGCGGTGTGCACAAACTGCCGATTTTCGCGAAAACTGTACATACGCCTAAACAGGTTCCTCTCGCAACAGTTGGAAATATCTCGGCCGTGTATAAGTACGCTATAGAAACGGTACTCATCACTGTTACTCTGCCAAATAGGAGCATAATTGTTTTCGTTAAGTCTAAAAATAAAAATCTCATGAGCCACAATGAATTCGAAAAAGACGCGAAATTATTATTTATGCGTGCGTATACGTTAGTAAAAGATCAATTAATAAATCTTATTCCTAGTTAATCTTGTATAACTTCTCGGTATTACAAATGGCATTTGTCATTTTGAATACGCACCACTCCCAGTCGCAGGATTCGATAGAATGATAACAGCAGCCGTTAAAATGCAAATAACGCCGGTAACGGATTGATACGCAGACATCGGTATTCGTCTGCCGTATCTGGACAGCACAAAATAGACGAATACGTAAGTTGCAATTTCTAATGCCCCTCCGAGGGCGAATGTGACGTGCCTGTCGACGAGAAAATTCGGTACCAGGGTCGTGAAAATGTAACACGCCATAGAAGAGGTCAACCTTGAACATATATAGAATAAAGATCATTATGTGGATCTAAAAAAAATTTAAGCATGCTACTTATTTTCAGCGAATAAAATTCGAACTGACTTAAAAAGCAAATCACTGTTACAGTGGCGTGCAAAAGTATTCGCCCACCCTTTAAAATCGCATAACTTTTTTAAAATTAATCCAAACGACTTGAGTTTTTTTTGAGAAGCTAGAAGGATTAGTTTTCTAAGGGACGTGATTCGTCGTTTTGAAAAAAATGCACTTGGTCGGAATAGCAAAAAAGGTCGTTTTTTAAACTTTTTTTGTGAGATGAAAATGCAAAAAAAACGTTTGTAGATTTAAGTAAGTTATATACGTGCCTAAAATTTCATCAAAATCGGTTAACGTTGCTCTGAGTTATAAACGCTTAAAGATCGCAGAATAAGGTCGAAAATCGCTGATTTCGGGAATTTCGCGATTTTTAAACGAAAAACGACGAATCACCTCCCTTAGAAAACTAATCCTTCTAGCTTCTCAAAAAACTCAAGTCGTTTGGATTAATTTTAAAAAAATTATGTGATCTTAAAGGGTGGCCGAGTACTTTTGCACGCCACTGTACATAATTGTCTGATTGTATTCTAAGATACTATAAGGCCCGGTGCATTTTGCAGTCACGACAATACTGCCGCAAAATATACATATATTTTATATATCTCTCCATACACATATATGTCCTGCTGGCACACAACGTTACATTGACGCGGCTGCAAAATGACGTATGCCGCCTGGTGTGCATTGGGGCTAAGATGTAAAAAACAAGTGCATTGTAAATTGTAAATCTTACCATTGACAAACCATTACTATGCCATATTTTCTCATCCGCGAAGACTTAAACAACTTTCCCACCGTTTCCGTATTAATCGATTTCTCTTCGATTCCAATACTTTTCTTCTTCTGGATCTCCTTTAACATCTCCTTTTTCGCGGGAGTTCTGAGTTCCACAACGTCGTACGTATTTTTCATGGAGAGCCGCTGATTAGTGGTCGGTTGGGACATCGATTTTGACTTTCGGTGGTTTTTAGAACTCGACGGGGTGTTTGCCTTCTCCGCTTTCCCATTATCGCACTGAGAAGACTCTGATACGGATTCCATTTTGGGGAACTTATTATCTAGATTTTCCGAAATTGCGCTCAAACTCGTTGCTGAAAGGTACGTGTACATTATTTACCGATAATAATACATGCGGCACTGTTTAATCAATTTAACAGTTTACTGAAAATTAGGGGGTGCCTTCGTTTGAATGCAAACAAAGAATTAGATCTCTTAGATTGTAGTGCTTTACAATATATTCGAGGAAGAACAAAATCAGTAGCTTTCATCTCTCTTACTCCGAACTTTTTGGTGTTGCACAGTTTTCTCGCTATTAATCAGCAAATTAGTAGCTTCGCCATTCACTTCGTCCTCAGCTTTCGGTTTCTTCAACTCCGCGGTCGAAACGCGAGATTTCCTTTCTGGTTTGATCGGGGTCGGATTTTCAGGCGCATTTGCTTCCGTTTTAGCATCGTTTTCTCTACTCGATCTGGTGCAGCAGACGTTGTATTTTGTGATTCGTTCTACCGCCATGTCTGCCTCTGTCGTTTTACCCTTTGCGAGGAGCCACCTTGGCGATTCTGGTATAATCCTACAAAATGAAATTGTTATTTCAATATTAACATGTTCGGGCGCAAGTGATTGAATTAAACTAGCCTGATTCACTACAAGTTGCAAAAATAGATATGACGTCGTCTAGGATCAGTTTAGGATCAACTTCTAATTACAAAGAAATTCGAATATTTTATTGAAATAAGATGAAATTGTGAGAAAGGGTTTCACATAACGTATTCATTCGCGCGTTTGTCCCTTTTTGTAAATGAATCCAAAACCCTGAATTACATTAGGATCAACAAATGAAAGGTTGACACAGATTACATTGAAATTTGTTACAAGACTTCTTTCCACCAGCGTCCTTTTTTTCCTTTATAATTATTATTTCTCACAGCTTTTTCTGTCTCGTTTTAGTCGTGTGTATTTGTAATAAACGAGAACTCACGTATTTACTTCTTTCGTTATGGATAAAATTAATTACCAAATGTAAAGAACAGTTATTGCAGTGGGAACCGAAACGGCCAGTTGCAAGATCCTCCAGTCCGGTATAACATAACTGAGTGCAGCCAGAAGCACCAATCCAATGGCCCATGCAATTTGCATAACCAACGCGACGAAAGTCCGTGCTTTCGCAGGGAACAGTTCCAGAGAAAGAATGTACGTGGAATTTTGCAGGCCCTGCGCAAAGACTCCTTGCAGTCCACGGAGGGCCAAGAACGTGGGGTAATTCTAAAATTTCAACTCCATTTAAGAGAAACAATAAAAATATTTTTTATGAAAAATTGCCTTTTTTCCCTCTCAGTTTCCATGCTCCCCCCAAAATGTAACTAGTTAAAAGTAGACGAACGATTTGAACTTAGCTATTACATTAAATTTTTGCCGCGTTTTTTTTTTATTTCAATAAAAAGCATCTACAGTCCCGAAACTTTATTTAAAAACGATAAGGATTCCTTACCTGCACTACGTACAATGCGACAGCCATTGTACCCTGTGTATAAAGACAGATCGCTTGAACCGGAAGCCTTCCTATGCGATCGGCCAGAAGTCCGGCAATCCAAGCGCCCATTAAAACTCCGACGTAATAAACGGTCGGACCAAGAAACGTTAGGTATCGTTTCTCGCAAATTAAACCCCACTCTGTCACCACGCTGTTCTCTCCGAACTCGGTTGCGAATTGATAATCGCCCAAACACAATTCCGTGTCGCAAATTCGTTTCGTTCCATTTTTTTCCTGGATTAGGGACATAGATCGAAGGTGTTAATTAGTCTTCGTGTATTTAAGTAGAGATTGATTGTTTTATATTTAAGTATCTATTTGGCAAAATATAGTGCATCCAAAAGTGACAGAGTGAAAATTCGGGTTTCCACTAATGGAGGCAGATTTGACAACAGATTTGCGTGTAACTTTGTGAAGTATAAAATTTAATGTCACGCTTGTAAGTAAGATATGTACCTACAGATATTTCGGGTAGTCACGTATACTTATTTTAATTTTTAACTACTTTTTTCAATTTTCTCAAATTCAAAAAATACAATAATTCTTGATAATCCGAATTAATTGGTGGGTACAATGTTCGAATAAACTGGCTTCTTTGGATAAGCAAACAATTGCGTTTGCACACAGGGGATTATCATTCGTTGTGCAATGTTGCATCTGTATATTAGAAATTAAAATTTTAAAGTTTCTTAATTCGTCTGGCCCACCAAGTCTCATATGTTTCGTTCAAAGCGAGTGCTTTCATGGTATTATTACCATTTTTCAATTTGTACTCTCTAAGTCTGTTTTTGAAAAATGAACGTTTCAGTGTATATAACAATTAAAAAAAGGTACAAAAAAGCGCGCCAAGTATACGCGCGCAAAGAACGGTAAATTAATAATCCCATAAAAACGAAGCCTATTTAAAAACACTGTCGTAAATTAATATCTACAAAACTAATGATCGGGGCGTAGCGCCAAGTATTTTGAATAAAATTGGTACTGAAATATTTATTTGTATAAAAATATATCTGCTTAATATTATTATCTTTTTTGTTTCTTGCAATGATGAATCTTGGAATACCGGTAAAAAAATAATAAAGGAGTAATAAATTTGTTTTTTTGTATAAATAGCCATTGTTATAATTGGCGCAATATTTGTATATCGTTAGTTTTGTAGATATTAATTTACGACAGTATTTTTAAGTAGGCTTCTTTTTGATGGGATTATTAATTTACCATTCTTTGCGCGCGTATACATATAGTATGACTTCAGCTCTACCGAAGAGAAACTTGTTATGGAAGAGCCTTCCGCTGGCCCGGAAGGCTCTGGAAGCCTTCACCAGCAGAGTGCCAAAGTGTTTGTTGCCCCTCAGTAGATAGTCCAGGTGCACTCCCAGGTGCGTGACAACTTTCCTGTGGGAATTAGCTCTTTGTTGCATGTACCCGGGACTGTGGCCAAAATTTGGAAGTATTTAGCTCCCGATTTGGCTTTAGATGTCAGGTTGACGAGAGGCTTACGGAAGAGTATGGTTTCACATTTCTGTGGGTTCAACCGGAGATTCCAGGCAGCATAATATCTATTGACGCTGTCAACCAGGGTGTTCAGTTTATTTTGGACAACGTCAACTCTGTTCCCAGCCACGTATTTCACTGTGTCATCGGCGAAGGCTAAAAGACCCGCGTTGCCGTTGTCATTGATCACTCAGAAAGATATTGAACAGGATCGGTGAGTTGACGATGCCCTGCTGGAGCCCCTCGCTGACAGCGAATTTCAAAGGGGAGGTCAGGTTGCTATCCCACGTGACGAAAGATCTGCCGGTAATCATTAGGGCTGGGACTATTCGAATAATTTAATATTCGAATATTTTACAAGTATTCGAATGCTACGAATAAACTTCGAATATTTGAGTATTCGAATGTTATTATTCGAATATTTAAATATTCAAATACTACTCGAATATTTCAGTATTTTAATACTATTGTATTACTTTACTTATTAATACTGATGTATTCGAATAGTATGGTGTGAATTATAAATCAAGTTATTAGCTTACAAGATTTCACTCTGACAAACTAACGAACTCACAACTGAAACTAAATAAAAGCTTGTAAAAAAATAAACCTAAAGAACTTGATTTATAATTCACACCATACTATTCGAATACTTAAATATTCAAATAGTATTCGAATACTTGGATATTCGAATTACATTCGCCAAATAATTGAGCAATTGAAGTATTCGAATATTCGAATACCGAAAAATTCGACAAATAGTCCCAGCCCTAATAATCATGCTTAAGACAAGTGACATCAGCCATCTCAGGACTACGACCGTGGCTTGGTGATACGATTTGCGCAACTGAACTACTAGTATCCCGCATAACTTTAAACTGAAATTTCTCGAAAACGAAGGCCCACTTTGCAAAAACCCTTTACGATTTTGTAGTACTAGGTGTGTACTACAATGTCCGCCCAGTTTCATTCCAAAACCGATAGCAAAAGGTGTGCCCTCCCCTTGTTAGTAGGGTCCGAAGGTCTTCGCTCGCGCCGAAACAGCAAAACAGTGGGGTGGGTAGATCTTTCCCGTGGGAGACTGTACAATTCTTTCTGATGCTTTCGACAATGTGCGCAACCATTCGCATGCGCGGCTTCATATTGCACGAGGTTCCTTGTTGCGCATCGACTCATAAAAATCGACCCTTTTAATCAGGGGTGTCGAACTAGCGGCTCGCGAGCCGCAGTGGCTCCTGCCCCTCTTCGCCTGCTCCGTAGAGCCGTAGGAGAACGGCCCCCACCGCATCTACTTCACTCTGATGAATTACTGCTCCGGGTGCTGCACTCTCTCCCTGCCGGATCTCGTGTAACGCCTGGAGAAAAATAAGTGGGGTAACCAGCTGACCGGGGCCCAACTCGTGTGGCTCTCGGAGTGGGAAAGTTCGACACCCGTGCTTTTAATGGTTTTCTGTAGCGCGCATTACACGTGTTTAACCGTGCCTTTACGCGCCCACCAGCGGGCGCGCGCGCCCGTCCTAATTTAACCCCAACCTACAATACTAATACCCGGGACAAGTTGGAAAGTGGAATGCGTTGTGTCGGAATAAATCAACAGATGTTTTTCGCAAATATCTCAGGAACTAAGGCCGAGCGGCGATAGCATGTATAGGAAAAAGTTGTTCAGAATGATGAGTTTGACAACATATTTCAAGGTCATCAAAATCTGTGAGGAATCCCTAAAGTAACTACATAATTGCCCAGAAAAATTGTTCAAATAATCGAAGTCCTACTGTATGATAAAGTAAACGGGATCCTGTTAATATAACTTTCCAAAAATACACTTCAGTGATATTATTCTCATGTAATGTCTAAAAATATTTGTAATAAGCAAAATACACTCGTAGATGCGTATGAAATAAAATGAAACGATGAGAAAACTAATTACGAAGAAGAGAAGATGCGGAACATGTGATTTAACTTAATTCAATTTTATATAATTCCTTTTTATAAACAAACATCTTACTGCAAACTATCCTGTGCGTTTAATTCTTCCATTTTGAATGTTACATCCGAATGATACAAGGAATTAAATAGTAAAAAAAAGGAACGTTGTTATCGCTCAATCTTCTTGGCTGTGAATTTTTAAATCGACTGGAATTTTTGTATAATTCCATTGTAGAATTTGCTTTTAAATAGACCACTCTTTGCCATAAAATGCCACGGTTTGTGAGCATAATGCATACATCTACGCTATAAAAAAGGGCCTCAAACATTGCAGTAAGCAGAAGTTAGTGAATGAAACGTAATATAACACATAACCTAATGTAATGAAAAGATAAAATAATAGATCAACAATACTTTTAGTACTACTTTCATCTAATTTATACACGAACATTCTAAAGTTAAAAAGAGAATGTTTAAATGGGGAAAATAGCGTTTATAAATAAAAGAGAATTTATTAGAACAGTAATTACTTTTTTTACGTTAAACAATAATTCTACGATCAGCGAAAATCGAAAAGTAATGCTATTCCATTCAATGCCAGTAAATATAAAATTGATACAGTGACATAGTTAGAAATTTCAAGAGGGATTAAATTATTATGGGATAACTGGCAAGAAGATTACACATTCGTTTGGCTCAAATCTTACATTTAATATAGCAAAAATATTCGTACAATATTGCAATATTTCTGGAATATTGTGCAAATATTACCATGCAATGTTGCACTGAAAATATTGTGAAATATAGCAGCAATATTCTGAAACGACTATGACTTCGACAAATATGTACATGACTTCGCGTGGGTTCTGCAGTGTCTCTCTTCTAACTGAATACGCTAGCCCTAAAATACATAGTATCGTGTAGGCCGTTAGCGATATGAAGAAATTGTTGTTTTTGAAGTCGGTTTTAATTTTTTTTTATTTTTACTGTTTAGTTATTTAAGTTACATAACTACATTTATTTTAAAAAAATATGAGTAGGCCTACAAAAAGAGCTGCTCGTAAAAAAAGATCCGTTTGCTTGAAAGGGAAGATTCCAAAAATGAGCGACTTTAAAAAGTGAGAATAAGGATGTCTCAAATTCGTTATATGGAGTCTACAACTCAACGTGCGGAAATACTCTAAAATGCGAGAATACATGAAATTCAAATTATATAATGAGACGAGGTTTGAATTAACCAGTGCTGGCAAAGTATTGGACCAATATTGATGCAGTGTAGGGCGGAACCACCGGGGCATCGCCCACTTTCGAATAAAAAAAAAGATCATCAAAATCGGTACATACGCTGAGGAGTTATGCGGGGACAAACATAAAAAAAAATACATACGAGTCGAATCTATAACCTCCTTTTTGAAATCGTTTAAAAAACGCAATATTCGTCTTAATCTATATAAGTGTAGTTATCGTATGAACTAACAAGGAGAGTATCCTAGGTGCCCGCCTCCGATTGCTTTGAATTTTGGATATGTTTTAGGGGATCGAAAAATAAGATATACGTTTTTTTTTATAGCGGCCCGTTTTCATATTTAGGGGATGAAACCACCCCTCAAGGTTATAAGATTTTCAGGTATTCGTCTCCGATTGCTTTGGTTTTTGGATATGTTTTGGAAGACAGAAAAATAAGAAACAGGTGTCCTTTTATTTGGGCCTGTTTGCATGTTCAAGGGTTGAAACCACCCCTGAAATTTTATGAGAATAAGTGGTGCCATCCCCCGATTCCTTTGGTTTTTGGCCAAAGCAATCGGAGACGAACAGCTGAAAATCTTATAACTTTGAGGGGTGGTTTCACCCCCTAAATATGAAAACGGGCCGCTATAAAAAAAACACGCATATAGCATTTTTCGGTCCTCTAAAACATATCCAAAAACCAAAACAATCGAAGACGAACACCTGAAAATTTTAGTACTTTGAGAGGTGGTTTCACACCCTAAACATGCAAACAGGTCAAAATAAAAAAACATCCTTTTCTTATTTTTCGGTCCCCTAAAACATATCCAAAATTCAAAGCAATCCAAGGCAGACACCTGGGATATTCTCCTTGTAAGTAAAGCGAATAACGATACAAATAATCGTACGATAACCACACTCATATAGATTAAGAACAATTTTTCGTTTTTTGATTGAGATGACTACGACAGCCAGAATCATGTTCGCCAGCAACAAACTTTCCTTTCAAACCCCCCTTACTACTACCATTTAACTTTGAACAAAATTATTATTTTTGAATAAAAAAAATTGAGCACATTCTTCAAATGTTAATTCATAAACGTACAAAATTTGGAATTATAATACTCAATGCTTTTCTTTTAAAAAAATCCACAAAATTTGCCTTATTTTCAGAGCGTGAAACTAAGGAAACCCCTTAAATGGATTACTATAGGTACAGTTTTATATGTAGAGTGGCACTCGGTGGAAATTGTAGTATACACCTAATGTTACAAAGCCCTAATGTGGTTTGTCAAAATGGGCCTTCGTTTCTTTTTTTGCGAAATTTCAGTTTAAAGTTTTGCATGCTAGTACTAGTTTAATTACGTAAACCATATTGTCAATCAGCTGTTGTAGTTGCGGCAGTAAAGTGCGCGAGCACTGCTTTATCCATAAGGTTCTTCTCACTTCCCCCGATACGCTCTGTTTCGATAATGTAGAGCTGAAAGTTTTCGGAGCGCTCGAACACGAGCTCCTATCACTGGACGGGATAGCGCGGGGAACTGCTGGGTGGTCTGGGGGCCTGCCACGGTCCCGAGTCTCGGGCAGCTCTCCGTGCTCCCTCCGTCCCACGAAGTGGATGTCAATTTTTTTAACGATTCGTTTTTGGTGCCTTTGTTCTTAATGATTGTACATGATATCCAATAAACAAAATTTAAAAAGAATGTCCGCGAGTATGATTCTATGGTCTTCGGTTCGAATCCCCGTACCTCTAAATTTTCTTTTTTCTTTTTCCTTACCGCAGTGCCATTACAGCATAAAATTTTTCATTTTGTTCTAATAATGATATTAGAAATTATATTTTCGGCACTACTGCTCGAAATGTTGCAAAAATGTCGCAGCATCATTGCTGCAATCTTGCAAAGAAGAATATTTCGCGCAATATCTCGAATCATACATGGAAATGTTTCTGCAACTATGCGCGCCGTATGGGTAGTCAATATATTAATCGTGCCGATTAATTTTTCGATTAATTTTTATTTTCTTGCAAAATTTTGAGTAACACGCCCGCATACACGTTTAATGTATTATTGTATACGATGTACACCAGCTATATGCAAGATTTGAGTGAAATCGGTGAGACGAACCTTGTGCACCTCTCTTTCTAATATTTTACGAATGAAAAAGCTTACCTGACAGTAATATTTCGGCGTGTAATTGTGGAAGACCGGCAACGCGTGGCTCATTGCGACTATGACATAATTGATGCCCAACAACAGCACGATGACCACTTGGAAGCAGCCAACTTTTACTTCCTCAGCATGCATTTTTTCCAATAGTTTGACGTGATCGACACTTTTCCATAAAATCCCAGCGTAATCAATAACACGAAGAAACAATTCACAGTTTAAGAACACAAGTCCCTTCAGAAAGGAGGAACAGCTTTGAAAATTCAAGTTCACTAGAATCCAACCACTCGTCCATTTGTACTTTTTAGAAACATTAAAATGAAAATGGGAAACGAAACGACGAATTTGATCAGGTTAACAGAAGTTCAGTCATTTCTTTCGCTGGGGAGCGTCAGACACGGATGGAAATCTGAAGCCACGAGTAAAAGTTGTCGCGGAGCCCGAATGCAAAGTGTCATCCGCGAGGGTAACGCACGCACTAACAGAAGGAAGAGTCTTCTCTCTCTCCGTGGAAGGATAGCACGAAAGAGGAAGTGATTCCTGGCGGCGTTGAATCGAACAAGGATGGAAGCCGTGCTATTGTTTCACGCTTGGAGACACGTATCCCATTAACGCACCCACGTCACGAGAAAACGATCTTCTGACAATAATAATCGATCCATAAATCCATGTAATGTGAACTTTGCATTTCTTCGGGAACCATATACGGCGGCCAAGCTTTCCAGTAGGCTTGGGACTACTTCGATAATCTAATATCCGAACATTGCATAAGTTTACCCGAGTGTTATGGATATTCATGGAATACAGTTTTTTTTTTTTTTTTTTTTTTAAATATTTGGGACCTCGAGCGACGTTCATTTCGGCTATAGCTACCTGAATATTTACATCTTGTTCGGTCTGTACATTAAATTCTTAAGTTACAGTTTTTCAGAAAATTGTAAATAAGTAAACACGCGGTAATAATTTGTAGAACGATTAACATTGCTAATCGCTGTAATCACTGTGAATTGTAAAGGTGACACTGCCAAACGATATGATTTATACTTTGAGTCCCCTTTTCATAATCACATTTTGGATCTTTAACAATTCCAATACGGGCAATGCTTTCAAATTATAACGGTCCGCTCTGCAACGATTTATGGTAACAACGAATTTGCGGAAAAGGCTTTTATGAGAATACCATGGCTTTAATTTTTCAGTGCTGGAATACTGTTACTTGCTTTATTCAAATAATACAGGAAAATTAATTATATACATCTCGTCAGTGGATGTACGACTTGTGCATTCCAGTAAACCAAGATGGTGAAGATTGAATGAAAATAAGTGTCCCTGCATAGCAAATCTAGCCGAACACATTTATAATTATCTCAGCTACGTTATCTTTCGCTGGATATTTTTTTTTACAGCTGGAAACGCAACCAGTATTTACATTAAACATCGGACTTTTTGTACCACAATCGCAGTGTTACTATATTTATGATATATCGAGCAAATATTAACTAAATATAACTTTAAAAAAGATGAATTTAAAGAATTTGATTCGTTGTCCACATCACTAGTATTCAGATACTAAAAATATCCAAATATACAAGTGTATTGTATTCGATATTTATTTCAATATTTGATTCCCACGAATATACAAACAAAGAAAAATTCAATAAATATCCTCGGCCTACTTCCGCGTACGATTTAAAGGACCTATACGATATACTATTATTACAGTTATGATATACAATAACATTCTTATTAATTTGCCTTCCTTTCGTTTAGTTTCCTTACTGTGGAATTATTTTGCTTAAAAAATATTTTTGGAAAGTACATTTTATACACGTTTCAGGAATTTATTTAACCTTTTCTAGACTTTATAATAGAAAACTGTTACCAGAGAGCAGAAAGGGCGAAAATATTTTCTCCTCGAGATAAAGGGATATCGGAGTCCCATTGAATTTTCACATGACTCGGTACGAATGGTAAACTTCTATCGCTTATATCGTAGACATATATAATATTATACAGTTCATATTTTTTTCAGTATATTATGTTTCCTTATTATTAATCAATTCCACGACATTCGAAATCTAATTTTTTAATACAAACAAAAAATGTTACCTTTTACCCAAAGCAAACTCGTTATTAAAATAAATAAGTTTGTAAAATTGTTAGATTTGCCTTACACAATTATACGCATACATTAATATACCATTATTATAAATATCGTTTAACGAAAGCCATACTATAATTTGCCTACTTAATATGCATTTATTGTGTCGGAAGGGAACACACTACTTATTGTTAGTCACTTATGTAGATTTCATTTACTTTTATCGAATTTTTTACTAACGATTTCTTCTTGCATGTACATACAGGAAATTCGTATTTCAAGATCTTCATAACCAGAGGTCGTTATTTGCAGTCCAGCAAATTATTATATTACCGCAAAATTTATGTAATCATATTTTATTTCTCGTTTTCGTATTTTTAATTGATTCAGGAATTTAAACGTAATATCGATGTAAGTAGCGTAGCAAGACTGTAGACAAATCGCCACAAGGGCTGCAAATAATTTAAAGTTTATTCAAATAGACATAAAAAATGGGAAACAGTAAAAGAAGATAAAGGACAGAATCCCCTAAATTTTTTGACGTTTTTTAAGGAAACAAGTTTTTCAAATTCATACGACGTAAAGATTTTCAGCCATACGAACTTAAATAATAGCCTGGCTGGGTCTATGAACTCTCTCGACGTATATACATACGTTTACTTCACTCCATGCCCGCCTGCGTTTGCAACGGAAAGTCTCATATTGATAGGTATTGATCGTTTTGTTTTACTGAATCGTCTCTCCCAACGAAAATCTCTGTTGCGGCTGCATAACGTTTATGCATGTATTTAATCAAATCGCTTTGACTCCATAAAATGATTCTTAACACGTTCACTTCGGGCATTTAAATACCTTGAAGTATAAATGGAATTTTCTTTTCTATTTATGTGAGCTACGGGTTAATAAAACATCCTCAGGTATGTTACATATGTTACCTGCTTGAAATTCGGATATATGTAGAGCAATAGAAAACACATACAGAATTACGAAAGGGCAGGAAAAGATTTAGATGGATTAAGGTCGAAAACTGGCGCTTTAATTTGCAAATTATTAATTTCGTAGAGTTTTAATTGGAAAATAAAACTTTACAAGTTGTCTTCAGAGTTGACATTTTTACTCATTTCGTCTTTTGCTCTCAAACTGATTGTACTTATTCTTTTTTAAGAAAATCCTTGGAGATGCGGAAGCTTATTTTATAAAAATAAATTTTTGTCAAAGATTCAGTTGTTAATAGGCGGTACAAGTTTCTTTGGTTTCTTGTAAAATTATCTACAAAACAGTAGCATTTCCGTATATATACTTGACAACTGTTTAAACAATCTATATATAACTTCATCCTAAATGCTTGATTTCGAACAAGCATTTATCCTTGGCGGTACCTGTTCGTATCTTTTACCCCCTGCAAATAGTAATGTAATAGAAAGAATCAACTAATTTTAAGTGGACGAAAATCTTCTATACAGAGTGACGTATAAATACATATCAATACTTCATTTGATTCTACGCACTAAAATGAATAAATCAAATATGATACGAGCATGGGTCATAAAAGATTAAACGAAATGGTAGAAGTGCAGTATCTTTTTCACACCGATATGCGTTACGACAGTGTTCCTCAACCGGTGATCCGCGTTGTAAAATTTCCCCCGAATCATCAAAAATGAAATTAACTTAAATTGTAATTTTATCAAATTAGATTTAACAAACAAAATACTATCTGCATTAGTTTTTATTTCCGTCTTAGCCTTTAGCTTTTCTGCCGCGAAATATTTCTCCTATTTTCGCCGGTCCGCAGGTGTAGAAAGGTTGTTACGTTACGGCAAAGATCACAAGAGACAACCTTCTAAAGCTACATTTTCTTCCCGCACATTTAACGGGTCACTTACCACGATTTTGCTTAGCTTGATGCTATACCGCCCAATTTTTTCTTGCAGTTCAAACATTTTCAAACATCTTCCCACATCAGTAGATAGATCTGAGCCCCTAACTCGAATCCCTTGAATTTTTATTTACAAATTAATAACGTTAGTAAATTGCATGGACTGCTGGTACTAAATAGATTCAAAAATTTTCGAACGTCCTTGGCATTTTTAAATATATTTTGTGTTGGGCTGGGAGCCGGACACTTCACTCCATAACTCAGAAATGATGGTAGGTGCAATCTACATTATTATAGCTCAATTGTTTATTTGTTTCTTAACGTGTAAATCTCCTCCCTATATATATTTCAAGATTTTGTTTAAGCTTTTACAATGTCCCGGTCGGAGAACTTCCATTGAGGTGATAATTTCATTGCTTCTACCATTACTCCCTGCGGAACGTAATTATAAGGATTGCAATGAATAATTCTCAGCTGAATGGACACGAAATTAGCGTCACGTCGTAAATATTTTACTAACTGTCGCCAAGTCGTAAAAACTTATCCGGTGACGTCTTCTTACCATTGCCATACTTAGGGCACGGTTATCTTGATGGAGGTGTACAATCGTCGTAGCCTAGCGACGGTGTTTCCTTCGTTTCTGGAACTGTTTCGGTATGCGGAGAGCATCGCGTCCGGTCCCGAGCGCATCCTGCCTTTCATTAAAGGTTCCTCGTGGTCTCTCGATTCCGAAGGAGACCCCGCGGCAGGTGAACCCTTGACTGTCCTTCGACTCCACCACGAATCGAGCCACGTCATTAGCATCATCGTTCGCGGCTGGTGATTATTCCACGGTCATTAGCGGCATGCTTCCGAACGAGTTTCATTTCCATTCAATCGTTAAGACCGCTCGATCGTCGGCCATTCCCGGTGATCGCGATTTTCAATACATCAAAATGTGCTTTTTAATTAGGGCCTTAAAAGTCAGTAGTTACTAACTTCATACTACTCTTTAGCTGGGTGCTGGTTCACGCTTTTGGATATTTCAGTATTAAGATCTAAATAAATAAGACATGGCAGAAATATGGTGCATTTAAAACAGATTTTTTTTTAACACTTTGCTGGGCCGAAGAATAGGTAATTCTTTGTGAATTTTTTGTACAAAAACGGTTCGACAAATTAATCTGAGGTTTGGCAGACTGTTCCACTGTATCTTGAACTATTGTGCTGAATTTTTGTATGACAGTGTAAAAAAAAACATGGCAGATACAGAGAGAGCGTTGAAAAATAATCGGGTGGTGCTGGCGTTGACGAAAAGTACTGTAAGGGTTATCGTGGGTCACACAAAAATTCAGAACAATAGTTCAAGATACAATAAAACAGCTTGCTAAACCTCAAATTAATTTGTCGAACCGTTTTTGTAGAAAAAATTCACAAGGAATTACCTATTTTTTGGCCCAACAAGCCGCAATCCCCCCTTAAGGGGTAATGACACTTTAGAGCCCGGAAATTCAGCCTGATTTTGAGAATTTTTTTATGCGAGCCTAGTGAATGGAATACAAAATCTGATTGAAGGGCTTTATTGTACATACCTTGAAGTATGATAACAATTTTTTTTAAATTTTTTTAATAGGAAATGGCGACGCCACAGCTCTACAAAAGGAGCATCTTCTGAAAAACAGTGTTCCGCGGCCGGAAAGATTTCTCATTCAATTTTTGACCTGGAACAAAAAACCAAAATTTTTTAAGTTCTATATACGATTATCTCGGGAAGTACACGAAGAAATGAAAAAATACTGATTTTTGTAAGATTGGTGCATGATTGAACAAAACACGGAACTGCCACAACCTCGAAATTGTTGAAACGTTTTGTTTAATCACGCACCATTCTTACAAAAATCAGTAGTTTTTAATTTCCTCGTGTACTTCCCGAGATAATCTTATATAGAAATTACAAATTTTCGGTTTTTTGTTCTAGGTCAAAAATTGAAGAAGAAATCTGTCCGGTCGTGAAACACTGTTTTCCAGAAGAAGCTTCTTTTGTTGAGCTGTGGCGCCGCCATTTTGTATTAAAAAATTTTTAAAAAATTGTGATCATACTTTAAGGTATGTTCAATAAAGCCCTTCAAACAGATTTTGTATTCCATTCCCTATACTCACATTATAAAATTCTCAAAATGTCATTACCCCTTAGGGGGTAACACCACTGTAACGGCACAAAAACGTAGTGTACCTTTGACAATTGTTTGTGGGTGAACAAAGAAATAAGTTGATAATCTGTTTAAACGCCTTTATTATATACATCTTAAGTAGTTTCAAGCTATATTTTTTTCATTTCTTGTTTTCAAAATGGCACTTTTAACGCTTTTTCGGAACCGTCGAGGTACGTATCGATATTGTAAAATATTGTTTTTCTTAGAAAATGGTAAGCATTTGAGCACAAAGTTCACGCTCTAGCCCCATTCACCACCACGTGCAGCGCCATTCTCATCTCAAAAATTGTTCATAACTATAAAAGTTTTCAACAAATCGTAAAATCGGTACGTACTTCGATGGAGAATGTAGTTTAGAAGCTACTGTAAAAATTTCAAGTGAATCGAATCAAATTTGTTCAAATGGTGCTGCTGGCCAATTTGAAAAATGTGGTTCCGAGAAAAATGCGTTTAAAGTGCTATTTTGAAAAAAAAATAAAAGAAAAAAATAGCTTAAAACTACTTAAGATGTGTATAATAAAGGCGTTTAAACATATTTTCCACTTCTTTCTTTGTTTACCCACAAACAATTGTCAAAGGTATACTACGTTTTTGTGCCGCTATAGTGGTGCTACCCCTTAAATATTATGTATTTATTGTACTCGTATTTTCATAAGTATAAAATATTAGATTGTTATTTTTACATACAAATTACAATAATAAAAGAACACCATATAAATTCAGTAATACGAAGTTTTACATCCTTGGTTTCTATTAACCCTCTCTAGTTGCTTTGACATACTTTCAGATCAAACTTTTAATAATGCCATGTGAAAAATAGATTTATCATTCATACAGTAGATACATTTTTATCGAAACTGTCCTATGAATGTTCAGGTGGATTTGGGTCAAGGTTTTGACACGGCTATATTGTAATAGTTCAATGTTACATTCATTCAAAACTTGCTTTATAACTCTGGACATATGGTTGACATCGGTGATCTATTGAAATATGAAAGAGAATGTTCAATTTTTGTGCAGACTGTTCTAAATTTAGTTGTAAGAGGTTGAGATGTTCTCCTGTTAATGTAACTTCATTAAAATGTAAACCGTCCACCCCCAAGGGAGGTTTAAAGGGAAATTCTAGTGTAAAACGTAGTTTTTTATACAATTTTTTTTTATAAAGCATCTATGCAATTTTTTCCCTCAGACTTTGGTTCATATATTTATCCATGTTTCAGTAATGTTTACAAATTTTTTTAGAGAGAAACTATTGGAAGTTAGTT
Source organism: Andrena camellia (assembly GCA_029448645.1). Classification (NCBI taxonomy): domain Eukaryota; kingdom Metazoa; phylum Arthropoda; class Insecta; order Hymenoptera; family Andrenidae; genus Andrena; species Andrena camellia. Next base: position 10,549,909 of record CM055678.1, read on the forward strand.
ATTAAATGAGAAAAACTGTTTATGATTTATATTTTATTTCTCAATTCTACGGCTAGGAAAGAACGTCTTTCTAGAATACGGTACCGCACAGAAGTGAGCTCTTCTCTGACAACGGACTGTTTTCTCGGTTGCCGTGTCTTGTAAGAAAAGACGCTCTACAGACGTATCATTATCCTTTACTATATTCATGTTTCCCTGAATGTTGAATCGCTTTTGCCTTTTAACAATATAGTAAATCCAACAGAAACAATTTAAATTCGTGGTTATGCAAACGTTAAACGCATTCGCTAAAAAAAATCTTCCTATAGTTGCCATAATTTCGGCCAATCTGTTCATTTGAAATAAAAAAAGCAAAGTGATTCTTAATTACGACGAGTTTGGCTGCAGTCGTTACCAATATAAAGAAAAAAGTCGACTGTTAACTATCGATTTTTTCTGTTTTTGATACCTTTCGTGGACTAAAAAACTGAGAAAAAAAATATTATTATGAATTAATTTTGGTACGGACGATAACGACACGTGCACTGAAGGTGCACGCCAAAACTGGAATTAATCAGTCAAGTAGATCATATGATATTATGGCAACTATTTAGAAAAACATGGTTTTGAGAAAAACGCGTTTAAAGTTTTCCATATCACTTGTCGCCGCATCGTTTAAACACCTATAACTTTTTTTATTTTAAAAGTTCAGATATAGAGCTTTGCACATACATTTTTAAAACAAAATTCTTTTTATAAAAATGTAAAAAAATCGATTTTTTGGTCGTCTAAAGTAGAATACCCCCTTAAGAGTTTCCCCACCTTTGTTCCAAATATGTCCTCTCCCCTCCTCACTCCTACCCCCCTTTCTATTTCTCATCCAAATGACAAAAATATCAATTTTAATATGAAAAAATGGTTATAAAGTACATTCCTGTACAATTTTTTTAAGTACTTTATTGTAAAGCCATTATACAAATATACAAGCATATTGCCAATAAACGAAGAATGATACAATAGGATCTTATATAGGATTTATTGGTTATATTATAAAACTTTCTTAACTTAATAAAGCAGATTATCATAGCAAATCTGAATGCTATGAATCAAGCTTCACTTATACAAAATTACCTACTGAGTATATGTGGAATAATTGCAACAAAAAAAGTGATGAAAACAAGCCTTTCACTCTGGCCATTTAATTATTATCTTGTTTCAAATAAATCTGAAGACAAACACGTAATTAGCAGCAAATGAAACGCGATATTTATTGTTAAATATTTTTTCATTATGTACCTTCCTACAAGAAATTATTATTATTAGGAAAATGAAATCCTAATTGTATTATATCATTGCATGTGCTGCTTTTTGTCATACATTTGTATTATATTTAACACTGTACTAATGTTTATTAATAATATTTTCTTCCACGGATCTCCAATTCCTGTTTCCTTCGATCAATAATCATAACATTCAGTTATCAGGACTATGACAATCGACGATAATCGATGTTCTATTGAACTTCTTTCGAATGATGATGTGTTGACACTTTCACAATGCGGTACTCTTTTTCCGTGCTGAATTCCGATGAAACACGCCAGCCATGGCTACATAAGTAGTAGCGATGGGCTTCAAAATGTTTCAAATCACTTCAAACATTTAAAGAAAAATTCGAATCCCATCGAATATTATTCGAATCTCAAAACTCTTTCAAGTCTCGCTGAACTCGAAAAATCGTGATGCGTCTTTTGTTTCGTTAACAATACAAATAAATATATGGAGATTAGAATAAAAAACGCCGAATGCATTTGTATATACACGTGTGTTTTAACAATTTATTTTCCATCGTTAACCTCTCATACGTTGAACGACCAACAGAAGCCTTACCAAAACTTTTTTATTACCAAAAGTTTTGAAAGTTTTTGACCTTCAAATAATGTTTGAAATTGTAATTTGCTACAGAGTGAATTGAACTCCCATCACTACTGCACAGCGCCCGAGCACGTATCGCATAACCTGGAGAGATGGCCTGGATGCCTTTTTTCGTCGTGTACCGTTACCCTTAGAATAGCTTCGGTTCTGCGATCATGGCACCACCACTTACCTCACTTTGTCCCCGTCGTTCAGCTGTTCGACCGTGCATTACAACGTGTGCTCTATGAGCGACGAAGTTTAACAGAGAAAAGATCCGCTGTATTTCTCCCGTGGAAACGTGCGCCGTTCAGTTTTCATTGCTCGATCGAAGCCATCGCATCGATGTAAACGGGCCTGTCGCTGCAGACGACTTAAACGCAACGGAGAATAGCCGACATTCGACGGAAGTGATTAACGCATCGGAAGCGCAAGATGAAAGTCTCGCTCGCTTTGGCGACAGTTCTTCTTGCCTGCGTCAGCGTAAGTTCTATTTACCTAAGCGAGGGGCCGATCCAAACACAAGAATCGATTAACGCGTTGCGTACGAGTAGTTGACTGTGACATTGAAATGCAGCCGGTGTCATTAATCACAAGGCACTGAATACATACCTAGAGAGCAGACATAATTTAAAACGTAAAATTTAATAATACTTAGGGGGAGTTCCCGTAGTGCCGGGCGCTTAAAAGTCCATTCTACTTTGCCGATCAAAAAAGAGGCCCACATTCATGAATTTTTTTTTCAAGAATTAATGTATGGATTTTAATGTTTTTGGTGGTTAAATGCTTATTATTCCTTGCTGCATAGAATCGCATTTTTCATGTTTCCAAAATATAATTACAAATGTGTGGATTTAAATCGCAATGTTTGTGCCTCAGTGAGAACACAGATCCTCTGCGGAAGTCCTCCTCAGCCTTAAAGTGGTTCTAAAATGATAAAAGTAGAATGATTATGTCCTATAGGGTGCATGCGTAAAATGGACTAGAATCATCTAGGTATCAAAAATAGTTTTTCTTTCATCCACAAAAAACATAGAAAAATAGGCAGAAAATCTAGAACTTTTTCTTTACAAGGCCGCTATTTTGTAACCACTGTTGATAAATCAATCATTCTAGTCCACTTTATGCGCACACCCCTATAGGACACAGTCATTGTTGTTGTTTGTTTTTATTGTTTTCCTGTGTTTAAACAGGATGGCGTTTCAAGCTTATCGCTTATATTGCCCAACGAACTATAGTCACATCACAGTCATTGTATTCTTATCATTTTAGAACCACTTTGACGCCGAGGAAGACTTCCGCAGTGTTTTCACTGAGGCACAAACACCGCGACTTAAACCCACACGTTTGTAATTATATTTTGGAAATATGAAAAATACAATTCTATACAGCAAGTAATAATAAATATTTAACAATAAAAACAGTAAAATCCGTACAATAGTTCAAAAAATCATCAAAATAGGCCTCTTATTCGGTCGGTAAAGTAGAATGGATCCTTAACGTACTTCTCAAACGAAAACGAAAAAATAATATTTCATTCTTTTTATTCTGCGTTATTTATAAGTTAACAATATTAGAAATCAAAATAAAGCAACAAAATAATCAACATTATCATAATAGTTAACTTAAATTAACGTTAAACTTTGGTATATGATTGTGAGAGATCAGTAAGTGGCACCTAATACCGGACACAGTAAAAGTTACCAACGGGGCTCAAAACAGTTTCAATATAATCTGCAGCGATCCGAAATATAATCGTTAGAACATTGGGTAATATCGGCACAAGTCTCGTGTGTACAATAACGCAACTCGGACGTATTTGACCACGAAAATTGATAGATAAGTATAATAGTCTATAATTTATACGATGGCACCGGATTCCCGTCAAACACAACAATCAATTGATCTCCTTAACTGTGCACACGCGACTGGAACGTGTCGAACCCTATCCCCTATCCCCTCTACGTTTTACGCGAAATAACGGCTCGGTAGCGTTTCAAATGTCACAGCGATATAGCTAAGGGAACTCATCATATATCGTTAATGTTTATTACGCATTTTTTATCACACGACGACTAAAATAATCGTTGACGTTGCAAAAGATATCTCGCGTAATATGAATGCTGCTTCCAAAGAATTGTAAATGAAAAAATTGTAGTTGCATTTTGTTGGTCTTTCTTTTTTCACTTAATACTCTTCAGTGCTCGATCGTAACAAATGTTGGTAATAATTGACAGATTAACTGCGTCGCAGGCAGGGCAAAGAAAACGACGCAATTGTCCCTTCAAAGCAAAGAGACGAATGTGGTGAACTTCATGAGACTACTCATGATGAGACTCGTTTTTGGAGTTGCGTCGGCGATGGGTCTCAGTGAAAATCTCTCTGGTGTACTTGGAGGTATTTTCGTGCCACCTGGAGCGGATGACTACGGTGATTACGGCGATGGCGATTACGTACCGGAGTTATTTTAATTACGTATTTAAATAATAATTTCAGTAATATATAAACTATAAAAATGCTCATCGTAATAGTTATTTTTGTAACGGATATCAAATTATTTCGAAAAAATGAGGTTACAAAATATTTTTATAGCATTTCATCATTATTCGTCATCTTCTCTGAATTAGGGGGACAATTTTAAACGAAAAGTACACTTATGTGGCATTTATATTCTCAGGTTCAGAATATACAATTAAATGTATTTTTGTGACGCTAGGCTGCTAATAGCGAATGGTATTCGGAAATACTATAAATGAATATCATGGATTTAAATCGTAGTTTTGCATTTGCTATCATTTCGATCCATGTAATAATGTGTACCTGCAATATTGAGAACGTACCCAAAATACCTGTATATCGTTGTTGTCATAATTTCTATATGTACAAATACTGAACACAGAAATTAATATGTATGAACGTGGTTAATGCTTAATTAATAGGTACTATCGAAATCTTCTATCTATATACTTTCTGTTAAAGCGTAATACATTTTAAGATAGTTTTGCTAATAAAAATAGAATCTTCCATCAAAGTGACAAAATAACATTGCATAAAATGTATGGCATTCATAAAATTTTAATACCAAATGAAGCAGTGTTTGAAAATGTATTAAACACATTAACATATTTATTACTACTTTTTCGTATGTAAGCAATTTGTCACGCGCGTCATTTAGAATAAGGAGATACACGTAATTATTTACGTAACAAATAGCACATTATTTATTTATTTGTAAATAATAGCCGTGTGCTAATTTATATATCCGTTTATCATTTATGAAACTTTGTTGCGTCAGAAAGCGCTCCGACTTTTATTAAAATCGGTACATTGTAAATTGCTTTTTGTACGTATCGAGGTTTCAGTGTAATAAAATGTTATGTCTAAACGATTGTTTCTGTTTTTAATTCTTGTTTTTATAGTGTGAAAATGGAAAAATCGTACGATTTCATGTTGAAACTTTTTTAAATTCCAGTTATAGGCCCTATCTAGAGACGCGGTAGCGTCTCGACGCCAAGTACAGGAAAGACACCCTGTATATGTCGACTGTCGCTACCGCTATCATTTACTCGAGAAACGGCTATTCCAACCTAACCTGAAACTTATTTCATTAATATTTCATCACGCCTGCAATATTTTCTAAATTTAAAGGCATTTTTCTCATGTAAACCGCATATAAGCTTTCGAATAAGACCGCATTCAATAAAATCGGTCCACGCATGACAGAGATATCGTAATATCGTCTCATGGATCTGTCAGAAACGGTAAGATTCTTCTTCTTCTTCTATATGTAGAATAAATTTGACCGCGTTTCTAATATGTATATGTATATGTTTATGTATTTTCGATTGTAATGGAGTTATTGTAAATTATTAATTAATACTAAGACAATTGACATTTTTTCGGTTTCGCAACGCCAAACCTTTAATCGCAAGATTATTGCAATTTATACATATTTATTCAGTTTAGCAACACCAATTCGCAGAGCAGCGCCAAGTATTTTGAATAAAATATTTATTCGTATTAAAATATTTATTTGTATAAAGATATATCTGCTTAATATTATTTAATACATTTTTCTCTTTGATGGGTTAATTAAAATGTCCGCGATATGAGTAATGGAATCTATGAACACAGCATTTTAGCTGTGTATATGTAGTTGTGTCATCTTAAGCACAGTTGGAGAGCACCTTTATGTACTTGCAGCTCATTTTGATTTCACATCTTTTTTTTATTTTGTAATTATTATTATCTTCTATTTTTTGGGATTTATTTGATTTCATGTACTTGGCGTAATTTTTTTACGTTTTTGAAGTTTTTTTATGGGGTCACTATTACTTTTCACTAGTTTTTTTAAATGTGTTATTTTATTAAAAAGGAGCAGCAACATTTGGCCCTCTTGTATTTTAAACGCGCCATTTCAATTATTTTACATTCCTTGCTCTCGGAATGGACACGTTGGGCAAAGTCTTTTTGCGTGCAATTAGGTAGGATCCATCCTTCTTATCCTTCCAAAATTGCACGCACAAAGATTGCTATCCAGGAATACAAGGTACTCGTGTCTACTATCGCATGCAAGTACAAAATATGACTCACCGGTCAGCGAATACGGTCCACCCAGTCATCATCGCTATCTTCCAAGCTAGCGTGGTGACCCTAGAGACCCTCTCTAGGGCCTATGCTGCAGGTCTTCTCTAAGGCCCATGCTTTGGGCCCAATCCCTAGGGCCCCCCGTTTGGACCCTCTCTAGAGCCCACGCGCTAGGCTCTCTCTAGGGCCCCCCGTTTGGACCCTCTCTAGAGCCCACGCGCTAGGCTCTCTCTAGGGCCCCCCGTTTGGACCCTCTCTAGAGCCCACGCGCTAGGCTCTCTCTAGGGCCCATGTCTTGGGTCTTCTTCAGGGCCCACGACAGACCCTCTCTAGGGCCTAGAATCTCATTGGTAAGTCTACGCTGAAAATTGAAGCTAAGCGAAAATTTGACTCTACTTCCGCGATAAAAAAAACAATTAGAGCGCCGGTGCTCTGGACGAACTTTACACGCGCAAAAAAGTGGCTCTACTTTCGCGAAGAAATTTCAACTGGAGCTTCGGTGCTCTGGACAAGTCACAGATACGCAAAAATTTGACTCCAAATTCACGGTAGTACTACTCTAATTAAGAGCCGCGGTGCTCTGCAAAATACGTAGATGGACGCGAAAAAAGCGGGGACTCTACGATTGCATTACGCGCGATCACAAAGGATCTTGCTAGACTGCAAGATTGCTAGGAAGATTGGTTCCACTTGGAACCTTTTCAAATTTTTCAACGTGACTCTAACCGACTCGATCGATTCGATTATTTTGCGAATTATTAATCGGAATTGTAAAAATCGCGAGCAACTGTTGTATTGATTTAATTTTCTGATTTTAAGACAGACACATGCATGTCACTATCTACGAGTACCTTGTATGGTCGGCTCATTGGATACTGCTCTTTCCAACACGTATGTGCAGCGGTTAATGGCTCATTTCATATAATTGGCATTCGTTTTAGGAACATTTCTGCAATATTTCGTGAATGTGGTTTAGAAAAGAGCCACGTCATGAGGCTACTGCCTAGACGCCCTAGACCATATTCGCGAAATATTGCATAAGAGCTCCCGAAACGAATACCGACCATGTGAAATGGACTCCTGTTTGTCGCGTATTTGTGTTGGAACGGCCAGAATCGAAAGAGCTGGCTACGCTACATTTTCTACAGAAACCATTTTGTTCTATTGCGTGCACCCACATTCAAAGAATTATAAAGTGACGAACCGTTCGCTGTCGTCAAGATTACTGCATCTCTGCAAACTCATAAGCCCTGACCAGCAACACCGAGACCAGCACCCTTCTGACCAGCACCCATTTAGCCCTCACCCAGCAGCTCTAGTTGGACTCGTGCATGACTCTACTTTCGCGGTGAAAAGGCTATTAGAGCACCGGAGCTCTCGACTAGTTTTACTTGCGCAAATGCACTGACTCTACGATCGCATTACGGGCGATCACAAACACTATTACTGAAACAAACAATTTGTATTTAAACAAGTTCCAAAAAATTTCCTCTAAATTCCAGGCAGCCGTATGGAGCGCCACGCAATTCAGACATTAAGAAAAATTTCGAGCAGCCACATTGGGCGCTTAATGATTCTCAAGATTGATAGAAGAAAGGAGTGGCCCCTTTGAGCGTCTATCACTATCATTTTTCACTATTAATATTACTTTTCACTAGTTTTTTTTTAAATGTGTTATTTTATTAAGTCTCTTCCCAGCGAAGGGCTGAACCAGAAAAGCTCAAACAATCAACTACGTTATGTTTGTAATGATGTGGTCGGCCTGGAAGAAAATTAAGAAAACACTTAGTGAGTTGGTGCCAATCGAGATAATTTCGACCTATACATAGATGAGCACGCACGAGCATGCAAAACCATCGTCGAGATACATAAATAAGAGCAGGGAATGGAAACAGATCGATGAGATGCATGACAAGGGCACCGAGTCATACAAAACCATCGAAGAAATACCTACCCGAAACAGAATAAAATTCTGATTAGCTACCGAGACCGAACCAAAGTCACTGAACGTAAGTTTGGCTCGATCTGGGCCCTTAACCTAGATCGTAGGCTTCAGTCTTTGATTCCGTTTCGCAAGTCGCAATGCTTGGGAAACGTTACCAATTGTCCGAGCACACCAGCATGGAGGTACCTACGAAAGTGACCCATTTCTACGAAATATATTTCTGGTCCATGTTCGACCACTGATTTGCGCATTTTTGAAAATTTGGAAAAAGTCGAACGACTAAAGTTCTTAAGCTAAGACTTATTGCTAGAACTATGGCTGGTTGAACCTAAGCACGCGGACATGTTCTTCCGCGATGTATAAAACTTTAGGTTTAGTAGCATAAAGTCATTTTAATGCTTGGGAGAAAGAAACTTAAGTTTAAACACCAGCCACTTTGGCAGCTGTCATTTATTATTATACTATTATTTTATAAAGGCACCATGTGAGGTCCAGATACGAGGAGGTAATAGTGTCATTTTTTATTTCTCGTAACATTGCCACTAGTGTTTTTAATGTCGGTGCATTATGATTTTAATATTGTACAGAGAGAGAAAAGTAGAAGTAGCGAGCATAGTGACCAAGTAGTACAAATATCAACTGTCAATCTTAGTTATTATTATTTGTATGAGAAAGAACTTTAACTTATATAATTGAAAATCCGTAATAAATTAATGCTTTTCATTCACGTTTTATTAAGAGAATCTAATGACTCGAATGTAATTAAACTTGAGAAGTGTAACTTGTAGAAAAAATGTGTGTCATGACGTGCTTTACAACACTATATATTTTAAAATACAGTTTAACAACATTTAATTTTCCAATATTTCTTCGCGTTTGGACAATTCTTTTTCGCATTTTCGAGCGCTAGTCCCCTTATTGCATCCGAGCCCTCAATTCAGCTAACTCCAAGCTTGTCTTATATGGGTACCCGGGTACCCCGGTTATCCAACACGCGTGTATATAAGTTTGAAGTTTTACTATTTAAAATTTTATGAATACATTTTTATTTTCAAAACGTAAATCGACGTAAAAATGTCTACAGAATGGGGAGCCGAAGCGGTTTGTCGATATTTTTACAAGAACATTAAAAATTGTTAAAGGAAACATAGAAATGAGTACCCGGGTATCCGGTTGCGTACATAAGGGTTAAGTATGTATTCATGGTCACTACGCTCGCTACAGCAATAATTTTGTTCGATGGCATGCAGAAAGATTGAAAGAATGAAAAAGTAGGTATCACTCACCGTTCGTTGCAACAGTCTCACTGCTATCCATGCAGACAAGCATCCCCCTTCAGCAGTAGCTATTCGATCTGCAGGCCAATGTCCCGCAGCTGCAGGGTCAGTACCGAATAGAACGTGTCACACTCACAAATATGTCGCATTAATTTCGCGATGAAGAAGCAATAAGAGCACCGGTGCTCTGAATCAGTTCCAAATGCGTTAAAACACTGATTCTACGGTCGCGTTCACGTTACTAACACGCAGGGCCACTGTGCACTACGAAATACTTTATCGCGAAATAAGCACTGACTCTACAATCGCATTGCACACGATTACAAAAGCACTTCACGCTTTTAAACATCTCTCAACGGTGGAAAGATGTGTTCGGACTCGAGTAAAGTGTTTCTAAAATAGTCCTATAGACACTGAGTGTAATGTAGTAGAATTTTGTTATTGGGCCTTCCACATGGTCCAGTAATCGATGGAATTGATGCAGCAATCGTGAAATCACGAAATAATATCCACTGTAACTGCACAGATATTTAGTAATCCGATCACCGTCGCGGACAACGTCGAACTGTTAGGGCACACCGTTCGGCGATGTAGTGACTTTGGTAGAGGTTGTTGATGTTTTTGTCGCGCTCGGCCGACTCCCAGCTAACTTGAAATTCGTCAAGGCCAGAAATAATATTATATAGCAATGTCCATTGCTAGACAAAATTTTATTTCACAATGCGTGTTTGAAAAGTAACTCGATTTGCAGTTGCATCTAAGCACCCCACGACACTCGTGCATTATGCAACTTTCTGCGAGGCTTTTAAGAATTACAAATAGAATCCAATTATTATTACTTCACTAGACTGATTAAACAGTGCATTAGAAACTTACGGGAATGTCAGTAACAGCTTCAATTTTTAATACTTTGCGGGGTACGATACGTGAAAGGGTTCTACTACACGCAAAGTGCTAATAAACAATGTCATCTTGCAATTTATAGCTCGCACGAGCTTTGAAGAAATATCATTTTTGAGCGCCATAGTGTCTTGATCTCCGAAATGGATTTTCGGAAAGACATCCGCGTGAGTCGTTGACAAACCGAGATAAAGTATAACGTAACAAAAGCCTGCCTTCTATGGCAAACTCTCTCACTCCAAACAAGTCACACGTATACAAGCCCACACACACCTTTCAGCATTTCAACACATTTCAAAGTAGTTGCTGAGTTGGACGCTGTTCATGAGCAGATGCCACTACATTCAGTCCTCAAATTATGGGTCGGTAACACAGTTTGGGTGGCGATACGATCATCCATAAGGTGATAGGTCTATCCTATACTTCGTCTGTGCTTCAGATTGTCACTTCAAAATGAGTGAGAGGGCACGCGGCTAAACTTCCGAAAACGTCCATGCTCCGATTCGGCTTTAATGTTACGAACGGTTTCAGTATGTATAAAAATAATGTTTGCGAGAAGGATTTTCAGTGATTGAGATAATAATTGTATTCCATAATTTAATGGCGCTCCCTACCTTACCGACACAATGTAAATGGACCTATCATCTTATGGTCCTAAACTTTTCGCCCACGTTCTGGCATCACTGCTTGTACATATATATGTTACATATGTAGCAGTATGTTGTGTAGGTTGGATCATTGGATGTTAAAAAACGCACCTATACCAGTTTAACACATAATAACATCACATTGTTATTTACAGAAATCGTGTGGTCAGATTTGGTGCCTATACACAGCTTGTACACGTATGGGATTGTGTATACTGTAAATGTTCTTGATTCTTCATGAAACTACTGTGAAAGGATTAAAGTTAATGAGAGTACACAAAAATGGCTCTTATAAGAACATTTAATTTGTCAATACCGGTCTCTTTAACAAAGTAATTTCAATAGCTTCGTATAATACATGCATGCTTCTCAGTGATACAGTTATTTCCACTTATCTCGTAATGAATTCATTGTAGAATTTTTTGAAAACAAGGTATCCAGCCTTTACGCACACTACATTTTGTATTATTAAATGCATAATATTTTTTCAAGGTGCAATACAACAAATCTTGCTCGACGTTATAGCGTTTTTCCATCTAGATATGTGAATCCGATTTATAGAAAGGACGAGCAGGAAGAATTATGTAAAACCACAGAAGGAAAACAAATGGCTCATATTCCCATAAAACCAGCCTTTACTGGTGATACCTCATCAGAATTCCATGATTCACTTGTTAGGTAAACCATTAAATCTTCAATTGATGAAATAGCTTGCCTTTAATTCTATGTGACTGACCCGACGATGATATTTCATGCTCATTAGGAAATTTACAAATTATGTTATGAGAAAGGGTAATAAAGAATTAGCTAGAACGTTGGTAGGAAAAACCTTTGAAAGCGTTAAAATGTTACAACTAGAACGTTACAATAATACTGGACCTGAGAAGAGAAAGAATATCATATTGGATCCGAAAGAGATATTTCATCGTGCTGTAGAAAATTGTACACCTATCTTGGAACTACAGAAGATAAGGAAAGGAGGAATTGCTTATCAGGTATGAATAACAATTATATTTTACTTAAATTCATACAAAAATGTTTTAATAAATATTTACAATTAATAGTGCAACATTTTTTTTTGTTATCCATAGGTCCCTGTACCCGTGAACGAACAGAGAGCTAGATTTTTATCTATGAATTGGTTAATAAAAGCTGCACAAGAAAAGGAGGGTGGATATCCCTTTTATAAGATGTTAGCGAAGGAACTTATCGACGCTGCTAATAACGGAGTACGTATATTATTTTATTGTATACACTTTAGTGCTCGTGTGTTGCACGATGTAGAGAAGTTATTCTCTTCTAAAGTAATCTGTTGTATAGATTATGAAATTGTACTCCTTCGGCTACAGCTATCTTGTATTACAGGGTCGAGTTGTCAAAAAGAAACAAGACTTACATAAGCAATGCGAAGCTAATCGAGCTTATGCCCATTATAGGTGGATGTAAATAAATATAAAGCGTAAAATCATTGCAAATATTTGTACTTATTTAAATAAAGTAGCAATATAATTACAAATGATGAATACAAATTGTTAGACACTGCCAAAAATAATTTCAAAATGTGTCTTTTCAGTGATTCTTCCGTAGGGTATATTTATTTTTAATTTGTGTTTACATGATACAATGTCCAAGTTTCTATAAAGGCTATTAGCAACATTCACAGGAGTGTCTGTGAGCGGCACTATATTCTGAAGGGAAGTTGTTAAATCTGTCCTTCTGCCCCAGTAGTTTAAATACGATAATATTACTTTCTTATCGTCCTGTTTGAAATACACCAAACCGATCAGATTGTTGCATATAAAGAATGTAAAATGTGCCCAAAATGTAAGCAACAAACCTAAAATATATAGTAGAAAAATTGTGTAAGACCAAAGACATTCAATTTCAAAATAGTATCCATTGTGCGGAATTTGTAATGCCTCCACTTCTTGTTTTATATACCGTTGTATTAAGCACTTACTTCCTTTAGAAAATATATTTCCCAATACATTGCAACAAGTTATCCTCTGCAAGATTTATTTCTGACACTTTATTTTACAATATAAAACCATTATATCTAGATATGTTTAACATGTTAACAAATAATTTTATACAATAAAAAGTGAGGAATATTTAATACAGTAACGAACCTATAAATATTTAACATGCGAACATTAAGTTCTCAATCCATAAAAATTAAAGATGCAACACTGATTTCCTTTTACATCAATAATCAATAGTCTTTGACTATGTCAACTAAACGCTATTGCAGAATAGATTTATACACAAGTTATGCATAGCAAAGTAATTACATATTCATTCTATTACCACGCATTCTTATTAAATTATTACTTTTATAAATATTCAGCAGCTGTTTTACCTATAAACAACTAATAGATTAACTCGGAATGCCATACTATTTATATCGGGTGAAACTAACTGATAAATTAGATAAGTGTATATAAAGAATGTACAAAGAAAATAATCCCTTGAAAATGAATATTTTCATTCTCTCTACTATATCAATTGTCATTCCATTTGAAATTCCGCACAAGGGTTTAATATAAGTTTCAAAACTCACAAGTATATGAAATCGCAAAATAATCATTTTGTGAAATAAGATTTAACGTTTGTAAAACAATGCCTGCTGGCACCCATACTCCGGTGACAATGGTTTGAGTAAACTTTAGTTTACTTAATAAACTGGCGTATTTTATGTATGGAAATCTATAGACTATTTTGTAGCCAGGATATTTTGATAGCTCATTTACTTCTGCACAAGAGTTATTTTTATGTTGATATCGAACATGAGAGTATTGTCTTACTGTAACATTACTACCCAAGCTATGCGTTAATCGCCCGTAGAGGCGGAATGATTGTAAATATATAGAAGACTGTATCATTTTGTTCAACATTATAGTGAATCTTCCACACTCGGGCACATTCAGTAGACGAGATGCAAGTTAACTCTTTGACTGGCACTGACGCGTTTTCGCGCCCAAGGTGATAGAACAAGCACTGAGTGCCACTAACTCCATGGCTGTGTTTCAATTCACGCATTATGCACATAGACCGCAGCGCAGTTGCTGCACGCATTCATAGCGTTCCGTTTCCAACAGCGCATGAACCGCAGTAACGAAACGGAACGGTTTTCGATGCGTTTGATGCTCGTGAGGTTGCGCGGGAATGTTCAAACTTACAATTAGCTATGCAGTTGGATGGATTACGTTAAATTTAATTCGAGAGTTTTAGACGGTGGTCGTAGCACGCTTCCGAACTACATCGGTTACTTCGTCCTAAGGATCGGGTACCGACTCTTAACGAAATTTCATGGCTTTATTGGTTCCTGGATTTTCTCAACCCGTGTTTTCTATTCTTCTTGAACAATTATTGAAAGCGAAGACCATATTTTATGAGTTTTACAGGACGAACTGCTGCTTAGCCAGCATAATTTGGTAAGCAGACGTGTAAAGGAAAAATGAAGTTATTTATTATCCGCGCCCGGGGTAAATTGAAGGTTTTGAAGGCTATTGAATACAATCGCAGGCTCTCGTACGTCTTCTGGATTAGAGTATAGCTGTAAAGTTAACATTATAAGAACACGTTTGAAAAACTTAGCAGTAAAAGCCTTTAAGAAATAACAATGCGCGCCACGTTTATCTTCCTTTCTCATCTTCCGTTTCGATCCTGCCTAAAACCTTCTAGATGAGATGTTCGCTTCGAAATTGGGTCCGTTGCGTTGGTTGCGTTTCATGCAGCGAGTGCAAAGACGGCATAACCTGATTCGTAGAATTCCCTAGAATCCTCCAACTTCTAGCTCATGATGCGTGCAGTGTTGCGATGCTCGCTGGTGTGTTGCTTGATAACGTGAATGTAGCTACGGGAATGTTTATAATCGATATGTGAATTACGAGCGAAATTTAAAAGCAGACGTTTGCGTTCGATCAAGGGGAGTATTGTTAAGGATGCGCGATGCGGGTGGCATGCGTGGGAAAGATCTTAGGCAGAGTCTCAATTAGTAGATCCCGAAACGAATCGCGAGTTTCTTCTAAGTCACGTAATCTTTTGAGAAGGCCTTGTCTTTTGTTAGTCTTTAGGAGTGTCGATTGACTCCAGAAGTGTTGGCGACGCTAAGTAAGTCATAAATTTCTTTCAAGGGTTGTTTTCTCGATCCTCGGAGCAGAGCCTACTTTCTCTTCCCACGTGGGCACCCCGTCGTGTAACGGAAAAACGCGCTTCCACAGAGTTTCCACCACCACCCGGAATTAGAAGGAAAGATGGACGTCGATTCGCGGGGGCGGACGGACATCCGCGGGACAGCCTACCGCTTGAATTTGACGCATCTTTCGTCCTGATTGGCCAAAGGACTAGGAGGACGCGCAAGGATGGAAGGGGCACCACCATAAAAATCTATTTTTACGATAGCAGAACCCTTACATAATTAGAAATAGGGACATTGACCTTATACCCGATTTCATAAAGATACCGTTGCGGCATAACAATAATATTTTGGAAGGATGTTAAGTTATAAAAAGTTGACAAATGTAGCGTAAAAGAACGAAATATCTAGAGACGCGGTAGCGTCTCGATGCCAAGTACATGTTTCGACACCCTGTATATGTCGACTGTCGCTACCGCTATCATTTACTCGTCGCCCGACTAATCCAACCATATACCTGAAACTTATTTCATTAATATCTCATCACGCCTGCAATATTTTTTAAATTTAAAGGCATTTTTCTTATGTAAACCGCACATAAGCTTTCGAATAAGACCAAATTCAATAAAATCGATCCACGCATAACAGAGATATCGTAATATCGTCTCATGAATCTGTCGGAAAAGGTAATTGTTCTTATGACTTTCCTTCAACCAAATTTTTGTCGTCATAATACGTATATACGCGTTACACGCACACCTTCAGCCCAAACGAACTAATCATGTTTCGTTCGTCAATCGCTATCTTCACTATGCAATCTATTCCAAATTTTGACAGCTTACAGTCAGGTTATAACCTGACGAGTGTCAAATAAGGTAAGTTGTCAAAATTTGAGATGCCACGTATTTTTACAAAGATGTATCGTTGTACCATTGAATTGCAACCAAAATGCAGTCTCAAACACAAGGTAAGTTGGCCAAATTTGAATTGCGTCATGTTTGTATATCATCAAATTGTCTTTGATTTGTAACTAAACTGAGGATTTAATGTATATGTAGATATTATAAGTCTTTATGGACCAATATAAATCGGATCAAAATCCAAACATAATATCATTACGGAAATTCGTAGGAGAAAAATACACTAACAATCAGCTACATGATGCAGCTCAGTTTATTACCTCTTTTTGTAATCATGAGATTCTTATTAAGAATGCAGTACAACACGAAATTACAACGGTATTAAGATGTTTAAAGCGTAATTACACAAGTACTACTATCAGTACAAATTATGTGGTACATCTTCCACTGCCCAAGATGTTCAAAAAAAACATTTGAATTTCAAGATATAATAAAACACAATTTCGCAGGATGGAAAAATCTGAAAGATTCTTGCAATAATTGTGGTAATTCAAATTCAAACACAATGAAGAAAATCGATATAACTGCTTCCAAACAAATCCTTATTGCAAAATTACATTTGTTCGATCACGATAGTAGTGGAACAACGAAAGTGGAAAATTTCTACATCAAAGCAATACCTACTACTAAAATACAAACGGGGGATCACTGTCATAAACTTAAGACAGCGATTTTCCACCACGATAAAAGTATTGCCGATGGTCATTACACGAGTATGGTAAGGAGTAAGGGCACAACATGGGTATCCGTTGATGATTTGGTTAACAGATACATAGCTTTGCTCCAGCTGCCTGTATCTGGTTACCAGGCCATCTCGAACAAGCCATGTATCTGGTAACTAGATACAGGCATCTCCAGCAAAGCTATGAGCATCGTCAACAGTTTCATTAACGACATATTTGAACGGATCGCCACCGAAGCGTCTCGTCTGTCACGTTACAGCAAACGAAGCATTATTACTTCAAGGGAGGTGCAGGGCATACTTAACACTACAACTCTTTAATATTACTTGCGAGAAAAGGGTCGTATGTAAAACGTAGCTACTTTACATTCGCCATCTAGCGGATTTAAATTTAACTATACAGAATGAGGATTTAATGGGGAAGATGATTGCAACTTTTTCCCACCTGTGACGCCACTAGCACACGTGCCACTTGTCATCGGTGTGTTATAAAACATTACTTCAAAAAAGTAAAAAAATTACGCCAAGTACATGAAAAATCAAATAAATCACAAAAAAATAGAAGATAATAATAATTAGAATATAAAAAAAGATGTGAAATCCAAATGAGCTGCAAGTACATAAAGGTGCTTTCCAAGTACATAAAGGTGCAATCATCTTCCCCATTAAATCCTCATTCTGTATAGTTAAATTTAAATCCGCTAGATGGCGAATGTAAAGTAGCTACGTTTTACATACGACCCTTTTCTCGCAAGTGATATTAAAGAGTTGTAGTGTTAAGTATGCCCTGCACCTCCCTTGAAGTAATAATGCTTCGTTTGCTGTAACGTGACAGACGAGACGCTTCGGTGGCGATTCGTTCAAATATGTCGTTAATGAAACTGTTGACGATGCTCATGGCTTTGCTGGAGATGCCTGTATCTAGTTACCAGATACATGGCTTGTTCGAGATGACCTGGTAACCAGATACAGGCAGCTGGAGCAAAGCTATGTATCTGTTAACCAAATCATCAACGGATACCCATGTTGTGCCCTTACTCCTTACCATACTCGTGTAATGAGCATCGGCAATACTTTTATCGTGGTGGAAAATTGCTTTCTTAAGTTTATAACAGTGATCCCCCGTTTGTATTTTAGTAGTAGGTATTGCTTTGATGTAGAAATTTTCCACTTTCGTGGTATATTTAATTATATTAATTATATTATATTTATTTTTCGTCGGTATTCATAAACGTATCTTAAGATTAAAGTCGTCTTAAGCATTCGGCATCCTTTACTAGTCGACGATCTTAAGAGTAAGTAGCGACTATGAACACTGGCCTAGGAGATGAAAACTGTGCTGGCGGCAATGCCTAAGAGCAGTGATTCCCAACCTGTGGGTCGCGAAGTGTTTTCTGGGGGTTCGCCACGGTTTTGGGGGTTTCTTTTTTAATACTATTAAGTTAGAATTATATTTTGAAATACCTATTTTTAATGTGTTTTCTTTACCTTACCTTATATGGGGGGGGGGGGCTCGCAGGTTATTTAAATATTATAAAAGGGGATCGTGGCTCAAAAAAGGTTGGGAAACACTGGCCTAGAGTTACGAGATAAGGTGGACAATTCTTTCCTTGTAAATAGCGAACACAAAAAAGTTCACTGAGCTTAAGATGGTGTATGTACACGTGCTGTAAGTGATTTGTTGCTAATCAAAGAAAGTAGAACTGAATAAGTACATAGAACTATAAATTATGAATAAATAGATGCACAATTCTTTGTAAATAATACATACGTAGAATGTAACATTAGGACTAGTATTTATTCGTAAATAGACGCGTGTACTTATGAAATTCAACTGGCAGGGCTTTCAAAGTTATTCAGATGAAAATTGTTATTCCGGAAAATAGAATAATTATTAGAGTTTATCATTGGACTTTAAAATGAGGGTATCCATAAGTTGCATACTGATAAATTTAGTGTAATAAAACAGAATAAACATAGATTATGCAAGATCTCCCATATAATTAAGTTATCTTAAATGTATTCAATTTGACCTGGCTAGTGCCTTAGATGCTGAAATTGGGATGAAGAGATCACCATGTAACAAGTCCCTTACACAAACTGCTCGATATTTATTAATATATAATGGACTGAAATGATTGAAAACTTTATATATATCATCAAACTATAATTATGCGAAATTCATTGATTATTATCCTGCATGATAAAATACAAAATGTACACAGTAGTAGTGAAAGATAGTAGAAATAATAGTAATAGTGGTAACGAGTAGTATTAACAAAAATTATATGATTTTTTAATACTTAAAGTATGTAAAATATTTCTATACTTTGCCCAAAATATCCGAGGCAGTCAGAATAAGACAGACAATGACGGTTCGCATTTTTATGGAACCTGTAATGATGTTTATGACAGCGAGGTGGAATAATATTAATATATAAGTCTACCTTTCATGGATAATAAACAGATATTTTATTTAAGCCTTAACATACAAACACATGACAAAACTATAAATAAATTTAAGAAAAATTATTCTACACCAACATAGCTGGCGTACCAGGTGTATATATTTTCACTTGACGGTCTGATACCGTGTAAATATATCTTGCAACTTCTGAATAGTTATATTTCTTTCTAACACAATCTGTCCTCCAATTAATTGTAATCTTGCCACATACGTCACTGGAATGTCCTGTCTCGAAAGGATCGACCACGACGTACAAATGAGCCATGTGTTTTAAGCCATTTGCAAATGTATTTGAAATACAACTTTGCAATTCGTGTTTGTAAGTATGCATTACAATGCATAGTTGCGATACGTTGTCGAGTTGAATCAGCGACCTTAAATATCTCACATAATACATGGGATCTCTCAAATTGAATCCTAAGTTGTAAAGATGATTTACATCCTCGCTTATAATAATCACAGATTCCTTATGCTCTGTCATTTTATGGTATTCATTCTTAATAATTCTAAGTAAATTATGAATTATATTGCCATTAGAATCGGAAGTCAAATCGGTGAATGCGGTATTTAAATTATGAGCCGCTTGTTTGTTCATACATTCTATACTGGATGTAATAATTTTCATCGGCTCGACAACTGTAACCTTACCTTCTCCTCTCAATGCCGTAAGGTTATAGCCAAATTTCATACCCACATTATGATAATGATTTAATGTGTTATGAAAAAGTATAAAACAAATTCCAAAATTCTTTTTTAATGCGTTGGAGATAATAGAATTTAGTAAAAAATTTGCATTGCTGTCATGCCGTTCTTCGATTAAAATTAATTTTCCACCCATATTTACTGTGTCGATACCAAGTATATCGGATACAGGATCCATTTTGGTACAGAATTCACACTAAAAATAACAATGTATATATTCTGTTTTAAAAATGATATTGCAAAGTATATATAAAAGATTATTGCAAGTAGAACAATTGGTAACTTATATTACGGAACATAAATTGCCTTTATTATGATTTCAGTCCTTTAAATTACAGTTCGAATTCAATCTTTCTATACAAATAAATGGTATAAATTTAATTTTAATAGTGTTACGTACATTGGGTTTATGTAAAGTATAATAGATTAAGGAGATAAGAATAATGGAATCTTTATTCTTTAGTTTATGTATATTTAGCTATGTATGTAGTCTTATATGTTCAACAAACCACATTCTTTAGGACCAATAATTTAAGAGACAAAACTTCCAATACGGGCATTCATTACATATGTGTATACAGAATGATACAAAACCATCGACAAAGTATAGAATAGACCACTATCGTCCAATGTAATATTATGTCAGACGCGCGTGCGGCTCGCGAGCTTACCATTTCCGTGTCGCATGCAACGTTATCAATTCAGAGTGGAATTCGATCGGAATCCAACTAGCGGTTAGATATGTTAAAAATTGCTACGAAACACGTATGTAAATGTGAATTCTGGAGTCACACGATGAACCCTTATATGAGTTACTTATGTAGTAAAAGTGATAAGTGAACGCGGGATCCAGGCCAATTTACAATTTACACTGTGAACGCATCGTTATTGTTTTTTCTTTTACTAACTTTACGGACTTTGGTGATTGTGTTGTATTAGTTCACCGTTCTTAAATATAGAGCGCGCGTCAATATCTCTGATGTTTCACGAAGTCGGTATTTCAGTTCGTGTGACACGAACTCTCATAAGATGTAAAGTCTATCCCATACCTCGTCTGTGGCACAGCTAGGTAAAAAAATGTAATGAGAAACCTTTTGCATCCCTATTGGTTGCACAAGTGCGACGATTAATGGCGCGATGTTTTAAAAATGAGCTCTTTATGAATAAAGTTTAAGATTAAATTAAAAAAATTGCAATACTTGTATAGTTTATGCATAAGTGTACCAGAGAAAATGTATACTAAATTCCTTTAAGTACTTATTTTGTTTAATATTTCTTACACAGTTAAACAGAGTAATACTACTAAATATTTAATTGTAATTTGTATATTAAAACTGCTTGTACATAATAATTAAAATGTAATATCTACAATACTAATCTCACTAAGAATGAAACATTGATATTATTTTTAATTGTTCATTAGATATTAGAAAAATACAGTTAAACCGAAAAATAAAAATAAAATGTACATAAATATAGCATATTTATTATAATGTAAGAAATATACATATTGTATTTGTATGAATTACAAAAATAAATATTTTTCATAATACATCACATGATATTCACATTGTTTCACATTAGAATCAGTTAAAATACTTAAATAAAAAGTGAAACTAATAAAATATGAAAGTATGTATACATTTCTGATATTTAAAATATTTACGAATACAGACATTATTATACTTCCTATAATATTATTTATGCGAAACTTACTATATTTGAAGAAACATAGCAAACTGCAGATTTCTAAAAATACTTTTAGAAATATGCAAGTATTGGAGTTTACCGAGCATGTATCGCATCCTATTAGAAATTTTCGACGATATGCTAGTGCGCGTAGCGAGTGTTCAGTGTTCAGCGTGTTCAGGTTGGAGGTCTTTATTGGTATAATAAACGTTTACGCAGCAGTGGAAGTACTAAAATACGTTCGCGTCAACTATTTAACATTCCAGCAGCCTTGTACCTAAACGCTAATCTACAAACTATTTGTAGTGAAACGAATTCGTACGTCAGTATGCTAAAGAAAAATAGTTTCAGCCTTGGCAAAAGGAGGTGGCATTACACGTGGCTATCAGCTGATGCGTGCGCGTTTGCAGAATTTCCAGGCCCAGTTAAGTCACTGGCATGTCTCGTCAGATTCAGTTCAGAATTTTGAAGGTGTACTTCATAACCAAAAATGACCCAATAATCATATCGATGCCATAGTATATGGTGAGTTCTCTTTCTTTAAATGTATCTGTATTCATATCACTTATACTCAGGCATTCATGTTTCAATTTTTATTTAATAATGATCGAAAATTTGCGCATTGTGTTTTGTATAGTCGATACATCTCCCTTTGTTTTGGCTAAATCCGTAACAAGTTATTCGTTTAAATTAAATTCTCTCTACACGATCGGGATAGTTTGGTTTAATTCACAATTTATTATAATCCGTGCAATATGTTTATGTAATATCGCACACGCGCTCGTACATGAAAATGATACATATGTTCTACGTGTCGTTAAAAAAAAATAAACCGGAATTAATTAATAATGGGGTCACGACAGATATACGTACATTTTATATACATGTTGTGTTTCATGTTTTGTTCTGTGCATTGTTATTTTCGATGATAATGTTTGAAAATGAGTTCTTTGAATTTTGTTGAAAAGTGGACAAGTGGCTGAAATCTGAAATACGTTTTTGTGAAAGTTTTTAATATCGACTGTATCCGTTTTACGTTTATGAATAAAAATTTCTGGAACTTATTTTAAAAAGAAAAAATAGACTTCATTATATATATTCTCCATAATATATAATTATAAACTATATATATCTGAATATATAAAAAATGTATTTTTATAGTATTTTATATGTATTGTGTATGTGTGTATGTGTGTGGGGAAGGGGGGTGTACATGCATATTGGCATTATTTTAATATAATTTATAATTATTATGTATTAAATTATATTCTACATAAATATGATACTGTAAAGCTGTGTTGTTAATAAATTTGCTTTTTGCGTCATATGGTAGTATTACTATTTAATTCGAATATTCGTCCATGATCAAGATGCTAATTCTAATTAATTATTAATTTCATTATCGCTTTGTTTACTTTCAGTTTCAATTACTTTATTTAAGAAACTGGGATGGAAGTTTTTGTCTTTTTGTAATGTATCTAACATAGAATTATATTTATACTGTGATAAAGGTACAAAAAGGTAAGTCTAATAAATAAGCTGAATATTTCAAATACTTTGTATATTTTAAGTGTAATTTTTACTTATAGCTGCCTACTACAAATGCTTTCTGTAATTTTCTTGACAAAGGTATGAAACATAGAGAAAAATGACGGACAATACGAAAAGATTATCACGTTGGTATTTCGGCGGGCTTTCGTCTGCGGGTGCTGCTTGTGTTACTCACCCTTTGGATTTATTAAAGGTACTTCTTTACTATGTTCTATTTAATACAATTCTAATGTTACTTTTACTCTCGCACCGTGGCGAATGGATTAAAATATACGTTATTTAATAAAAATCTATGCGTAAAATGTTATAGTAGCTATGAAAGATAAACGATACACTCGAGTACATGTAAAATAAACTTGCAGGTTCACTTACAAACACATCAAGAAGGCAAAATATCTGTAATACGATTAACAACCACTATAATACAGAAACAAGGAATTGTAGCTTTGTACAATGGACTCAGTGCTTCTTTACTTCGCCAGCTCACATATTCTACAATGAGATTTGGAGCATACGAAGTAAATTCAATCGTGTTATATGCGTATTTACTTACGATCGTTCCAACTTATGATTAACACTTTATCAACAGGAGTTGCGTGATTAAACTGATTTATAGTTGACAAACCAGCAATTTAAGTTTGATATAGTATCGTGTCATCTGTCGTTAAGGTGTTAGATACTTCTAAATTATCATTTCTATTACATATCTCTGAATGTATTATATGTATATGCATAGGTAGGTAAGCAGACATTTGAATCATCTGGACATTCCTTGCTATTCTCTCAAAAATTATTACTGGCTGGAGTTTCTGGCGCGGCTGGTGGTGTCCTCGGGACACCAGGAGATGTAATTAATGTACGCATGCAAAACGACATAAAACTTCCACCAGAACTAAGACGGAAGTAAGAGAACATATAAGTAGATCGATATAAAAATTTTATATTACTCTATTTGTATTTCTATTATTGAATACTAAATATCATTATAGTTACAAGCATGCTCTAGACGGAATTGTGTGTATAGTTAAACAAGAAGGTGTACATAAACTATTTAGTGGATGTTCCACTGCGACATTGAGGGCATCGTTAATGACTATCGGACAATTGAGCTTTTATGATCAAATTAAGATTATGCTATTGCAAAGTGGCCATTTTGAGGATAATCCTGTAACGCATGTGGTGTCAAGTGTATGCGCTGTAAGTATGTTTGAATAATGGAAAATTTAAAATGTACAGGAGACTTATTTCACTTCTATATTCTCGAAGGTAGAGAAAAATGTTCCACATGAAGCATTTAATATTGAAAATAATACACGATGGAAAGTCTCTACTTGTAGATGAAACTTTTAATTACATCTTAAAGTCACAATTATTTATTCGCAATAAAGTATCATACTTTCAGTATTTCACATGCTTTTGTAATGACTGCGAAATGATTTTAGTGGTTTCACTGAGAGATAGATAATTATTAATATACAAGAGATTTTCTTGAATATCAAATAATTTGCAAACTGAAATTCATTCGAAACATTTTTCCAACAATGTGTCAAATCGTTCAGATAATATGCGTCCAATAATTTACTCTCTAAACTCTGTGAACTAATATTCACTAATAACATACTTCTTTCGATACAAGGGTGCTATAGCCACAACTCTTACCCAACCATTAGATGTTTTGAAAACACGAGCAATGAATGCTAGTCCTGGAGAATTTAAGGTAATTTTAATACGTACAAATATATTTACGAGTTATCAATCTTAAGTGTAATTTCTTTTTTAGAATCTAATGGATCTATTTTTGTACACTGCCAAACTAGGACCATTAGCGTTCTTTAAGGTGAGTTATCTAATCACTTATTTATCTAATCATTTCTTAACACCTTTACTGTTCTGTGATCTAGTAATGTAAGATCATGGTTTACGTAAACATATTTTAGACAAGATTAAGCTCAAAGTGTAGAATCAATTGTTTAGATAGAAAATTGAATGAGCTTTCTTGAATTAGAATATACGTAAACAAATGGCCCCTAGTTTTCCATTTTGCATGAAGATTTTCTGTTTAAATTTGCGTCATTTTTTGCTACCTAGCGAATCGTATATACAATTTTATTTTGCAACGAGATAGAAACTATTTTTAGATGTTTTATGGCTAGCTATAAAGGTATATAAAAACTAGTATGTCATATAAAAAGTAATATGAATAGAAATATATGCTGAACAACGTCTAGCGCTTAATAAGCACACACTTGAACAACCATATTGGAAAAAGTCACGTGTTAAAAGAACATGATTGGCTTGGATAGTCGGTCTCGTGGGAATAATATCGTCCGATTAACATTTCCTGCGTACATATTTATATTTACAAATTTTGATACCACTTTACAACTACTTATATACCTACAAATATCACATATTTTATTTTACGACTGTTCTTATTTACACATATTCATTAGTTTCTATATTTTAAGCTCACTCATGTTCCAATATGTTCACTTAATCTCTTGATCTATTTTCACTTGCATTATTAAAAAGTGGAGCTACGGAAAATGTGATGCTCCTAAAGGTTATTAATAAATGTTTCTTTCTAGGGTTATGTGCCTGCTTTTGTCAGGTTAGCTCCACACACTATTCTTACCTTTGTCTGTTTGGAACAGTTGAGATCTAATTTTGGATTTTATCCGTCTACGAGCCCAGCCCCATAAACTTTGATTACTTTTCCTAGGCACAAATAAAATATATATCTGTATACAAAGAGTCACAAAAGGATTCGAATGCATTTAACGCCTGCTGGCATTCGAATGCTTTCGTGAAACTATTTATATGTACGCATTGTTATTTATGAAAATTATGTTCGGTAAATTGGCACAAATCTTAAAGAACATAGCATATTTGCATTTTGCTTAAATTATTATGTAGGCATCCTAATATTTACAATTTATTGTTAGTAAATGAATTATGTATAAATGTATATTCTTAATTATGAAACGGAGAAGATATATCCTTCTTAAAACTTGAAGATTCTTATTATCATTTTGCAATTATGTAATTGTTGAAGCAACTGCATTTATATTCTTCGCCTTTCTTAAGTTGGGCGTGGAATAATTGTTTAACAGTTAATACATTCCATGAAAATGCTGTTAAACTTATGTGTTCATATGTGTACAATATTATATAATTGTATTTAATTGCATGATATTCAAACAAATATTCATTAATTTTGTTTACATAACAATGCTCATAAGGACATATTGGAAGAACACTTTACGCTCGGTCTACTTATTATAAATTAAACTATTTTTAAAACAGACAATGCAGATTATTCGTCCAAATAAATTTACACTGTGATTATAAATGTACTTTTAAAATTTTGTGGTGCTGTGAAGAAAATTAAATATATTTTTTTACATCTGAATTTGTTATATACTTCGTGTTTCTGAAATATGTCCGACACATTGTTATATAGGTGCTACGGAAGTGCTTTCTCGTAATAGAATAATTAAAATGAACACAATCAATTTGTTTCCTGGTTGCGTAATTTTTTAGCAGAACAACTTTGAACAAGAAGCTATTATGTATTTATTTTCTTATGCGTATGACACTTGTTACATGCATCCTTAATATTTATTTACACAATATTTAATACGATAGCCTAGAAATCTGTAATGGTAGTATCTAAAACTGTATAATTGTATCGTTAGTGTAGAATTCTGTGGGTGATCGAAATATTAAACAGGAATTAGGTATACTTTCTCTTTGCACAAAACTTTCGACTTTTCGCCGATTTTTACACTTTCTACTTTGAAGAGAATTAGCGTACACCAAATTACAAGTCACATTATTATAATTAATCTACTTACCTTTAGAAACAGAAATGTTTCCGTACACATCTTGCGTTTGGATTGTCACACTACTATAGTTTCTAACAGTTTCTAAGCACTGTAACTGGTATTTAGGTTAAGTTCCTAGCAGACGAGAAATTAGTCTTGACACAAATTACTGCGTATAAAAATCATCAATGAATCCTGCTGTGATTTATCTGTTTAAACTCGCAATAAAAGATTTTATTTCCAATATATTATTCCCCTTATTCCCTAAAATATTATTTTAGTTTCATTTACTAAATAATCATGTTCAAATACAATATAAATCTACCGCATAATTATGATTCTAAGAAATAAGACGTTTGCATCTGCTATAAAGTTATATATTCATGTTTCGCTTGCGATAGTTGCGAAGAACCATCGATAACATTATTGATATATAATTATCGATTTCCACTATTGATAACTTTCGATAATTTACGATACAAAGAGCCTTAGAGCATATATACACGGATGTCTCATGGCCTAGTCTCCTGTGGATCCAGCGTTGTGGGGAAATGCCTCTTGGGCTTAGAGCATATAAACATGGAGAAAGCATGCAATAGGCGAAAATGTGGACGGCGATAGAAAGAAAAAGATATACGTGTGGGACACCCCCTCTCTTTCTAGCGCCAGGGGCGGCAGTGCTATTTATTGAAGGTCCATAATGGGGCCCTAAGAAAAGTTAACTCAAAGTAAATACAATACAATACAACTCTAAGTACCCTAGAGGTTACGGTCACCACCAAAATACGATTTAATTACAAATGACGCGTAAAGTTCAGAACTGCTTAGCTTAGTTGGACTATATAATAACTTATCTGATCACGAAGATTTTTATGGCAAAGGAACAAATAAAAAGTATATAGATAATGTGGTGGTATATCTTGCAGGTTTTGTAACAAGATCAATTTTAAAAAAAACCAGATGTTATGTGTGTCCTGTGCTATTAACTTCCAACGAAAATTATTCAACTTTATTAGCGAGGAAATATAGAGGAAACTTAATTAAACCTTGTTTAGACATAATTAAAATTTGTAAACTAGTTGAAAAAATTTTTAGGGCTAAAAAGCCCTTTATAAAAATAAACCCAGAAAAGATATATTTAAAAAATTATGCAACAGTATTGTACAAAATATACCAGATTCCCTTTTGCCAATTAAACATTCAGATGATCCTCATCAACATAGAATATTAATACTAAAACAAATTGTATTTAAATATTTAAGGATAAGAGTAAATTATTATGAAACACAGAAAAGGCAAACAACTAAGAAAATTAGAAGAGTATTTACAAAAATGATATTGTTTCGCAACGAATAAAAAATAGTTTTAATTTTATATGTACAAGAATAAACAATTAATTCACTTGCATTAAATTTTTTCTTTTCATGTATATAGTACACTTAACACTTTTTATTCTTCTAAACAGTGAACGCATTAAAATAATAATAATTTAAGTATATTTTTATTTATATATTTTTATTATAGCAATACAACTTTGATAACTCAAAATTATAAAAATTAACAAGATCAATATCTGGAATCATACTAGGGTCAAAATGTGATGCAAAAGCGAAATGTACACCGTACTTAGCATAATCATAACCAAAACATATTTTCTGATTAAAATTCGAAATGATACCTATATACACGGTTACCGATTCCCGTTAGGTTATATTTTATTTATTATGAGAGTTTATATTAAAATGTATTTATTATTCATACTTTTATGCTCCAAAAAACATGCTAAGCAGTTCTGATCTTTACGCGTCATTTGTAATTAAATCGTATTTTGGTGGTGACCGTAACCTTTAGGGTACTTAGAGTTGTATTGTATTGTATTTACTTTGAGTTAACTTTTCTTAGGGCCCCATTATGGACCTTCAATAAATAGCGCTGCCGCCCCTGGCGCTAGAAAGAGAGGGGGTGTCCCACACGTATATCTTTCTCTTTCTATCGCCGTCCACATTTTCACCAATTGCATGCTTCCTCCATGTTTATATGCTCTAAGCTCTTGGGTGGTTCAGAGTGGGGGAAGTTACGCACGTTCACGCATGCGCGTGACGACGCCGCGACGTCGAATCAATCAACGCCAAGATGGGAAATGATGGGAAACGAACCGACGCCAGCGCCAAGCCAAGCCAAGTGAGGTCGCAACCAACCAGCGTCGACAACCGATTCTTCGGCGACACTGGTTGGCCGTGGCCTCACTTCGCTTGGGTAGTTGGCTTGGCTTGGCGCTAGCGTCGGTTCGTTTCCCATCTTTGCATTGATTGGTTCGACGTCGCGGCGTCATCCCGCGCATGCGTGGACGTGCGTAACTTCCCCACACTGTGAATCGCCCAAGAGGCCAGTGTTCAGAGAGATTAAGCGTAGTGAATGGAGGGGGAAACACCTACAGGAGGGTGTTCATGGAGCGTGACTGACGCAAGCGCAGTTCATGCACGCATACCACCGCTCCTGTAGGTGTTTCCCCCTCCATTCACTGCCTTCGGGCATATAGACATGGAGGTCTCATTGAAAGCTTGAAGCTGTCGCCAACATGGTGCGAGAGAGAGAGACATGTGCAAGCGAGAGAAGTATAGCTTCTCAATACTTCTCTCGCTCGCACCAGTTCGTACATGTCTTTCTCTCTCACATGATATCGGTCCATGCACATTACGGTCGAATAGGACATATACTTCTCTCGCTCGCACATGTGTTTCTCTCTCGCGTGATTTTGGCGACAGTTTCGAGGCAGTCAACATAAGGCAATGAGACCTCCAGCAGTATATGCTCTAAATTCACTGCGCTTAATCGCTCAGACACTGCAAGCGGCATTTCCTCACAATGCTGTGTGGATCCAGTTGCCGACCAACATCGTGCGAGAGAGAAAAACATTGCGCGAACTGGTGCGGGAGAGAGAGATGTATAGAATCACAATCGACCGTAATGCGCATGCACCGATATCGCCGGCGGCGATCCGCGGTTGCTATGATTATTGTTGTTTATTACAAACGCTCAAACTTACCTTTTGAAAAACGGTTATATGTCTATATGCTCTAAGCAAAGAGCGTGAAGCAGTAATTTCAAATCCTAACCTAACTCAAACGCAGATATCACAGAAGCCGCTTTTATTTCTTGACTTTGGTCATAGATCTTATTTAAAAAAAAAAATGCAAGTAATATGAACTCCGTTCCCGCGGCGAGACAGTAAGTCTAATAGCGAATTCGGTATCCTTGCACTGACTCTGTGCTAGTGCCAAAAATTATCGTATATGACTTTGATTGGTTGTTTCTGATAGAGACGAAGATAACTCTATAATAGCGAATTCGATATCTCGTATTGACTCTGCCCTGGTGCCAGAAAATGACTTGGATTGGTTGATTCTTATAGAGCTATCTTCGTCTCTATCAGAAACAACCAATCCAAGTTATTTTCTGGAACCAGGGCAGAGTCAGTGCGAATTACCGAATTCGCTATAATAATCAGGGTTTAGGGACGTGAAAGCTGTGACCTCGGACATGCGCAACTAGGTTAACAGTTAATCTTCCATCTATTTACTTATTATGTGTTAAATAGTCGTTCATAACACCGATTACAATAAAAGACGAGCCATTAAATGCTCACGCGTGCCAGTAGCATGACGCATACTTTAAGCGCGTAAAATTCGAAAAATATTGATGGCGGTGGTTCAACCATCGAGAACTATCGATATTTCTCCATCACGGAGCCTTCGACCACAGACCAGGTATAGGATAGACCCATCACGCAATGTAATTTTATGTCACACGCTCGGGGGGCTCGCGAGCCCCTTTACCATTTTCATGTCACACCCAACGTTATCGATTGAGTCTAAAATAAGATTGTAACGCTACGCGTGGTAGGAATTAGAATTCAACACGGGTAAAATCACAGACGAGGTATAGGATAGACCTATCAACCAATGTACTTTTCTGTCACCGGTTTGGGGGTTCCTAAGACCCCCTTACCATTTTAGTGTCGCATACAACGTTACCGGTCAAGTCTCGAAACAGATTGTAACGCTACGCGTGGTAGGAACTAGAATTCAGCACAGGTAAAAGTAGGTAATTTTTTGAGAGTCGGAGCCCGCGATTTACAAAT
The DNA here is from genome assembly GCA_029448645.1 of Andrena camellia. Lineage (NCBI taxonomy): Eukaryota > Metazoa > Arthropoda > Insecta > Hymenoptera > Andrenidae > Andrena > Andrena camellia. The sequence goes on from CM055678.1 coordinate 10,581,272, forward strand.
GTTTCTGTTAGAGTAACAATTTAAAGATCGTCTTATGAACACAAAAGAGGATGAAAATAAAACGATGTCACATTCGCCTTTTAACCTTTCTGTCCTATTCCGGTTTATTTATCTATACCTCGTCTGTGACAATAATTACACTACTCACGGAAAAGCGCTTGGCGTCTCCCATACGATTCCTCTTGCTCCGATGCGTCTCGACAGGAGCAAACACTTGACCTGACTCAAGCCGTTTTACGCCGAGATTGGGTAATCGGCCCGGGTGACTTACGCAGGCAGTGTACCAAAAGGTACACCCCCTACGCCCGAAACTTTTCCTTTTCGGCAAGAACACCGGGGGATGAAACTGATCTACCCATACCAATTCCATGCTCAGTCACTTGCTTCCGCAAACGAAAGCAGTGGTGACTTCCTCATCAGAGATAAGGAGCCAGCAAACGAGCAACAAAGCTAATAAAATTCTGTGACTACTTGGCGATTTTACATGGGGCCTTAAATACTTGAACTATAATAAATTAGCCTAGGCTTCCTTAGATGTCTTCTGTCACTATCACTTTTCACTATCACTATCAATATCTAGAGACGCGGTAGCGTCTTGACGCCAAGTACAGGAAAGACACCCTGTATATGTCGACTGTCGCTACCGCTATCATTTACTCGAGAAACGGCTATTCCAACCTAACCTGAAACTTATTTCATTAATATCTCATCACGCCTGCAATATTTTCTAAATTTAAAGGCATTTTTCTTATGTAAACCGCATATAAGCTTTCGCATAAGTTTCTGGAAATTTGTACCATGCATGTACAAAATAATACCACGCATGTACAAAATAATATATATATTGTAACAAATTGCCAGATATTTTTATACCAGCAATTTAGAGTTTTTATGTAAAGCTTAATATTATAGAAATGAAGGGGACGCCCAGGACTTGGATAAAAATGAAGGGGACGCACAGGCTTGGATGGATAGATATGAAGGGGATGCACAGGCTTGGAGGTTCTCCGGAGAAGATTAGATAGATAGACAGAGCATCTTGTTTCGCACAAGTTTCTGGAAATTTGTCAAATCAGGTAAATCGACAAAATTTGTCAAGACCTAGCATTAAGAATTATTAAGAAAATAGATTATGGTGGACTGCTTGCAATGTAGAGCAAGTCACATTAGTGAAGAAAGTACGCTGAAAACACATCTCCCTTAATGGTTTTCAATCTTTTGTGAAAAACATTCGTAATACTTTAATAAAATCCACAGCAGTTGCCACACTATTCATTAATTCATTAATTTTTTAGATTCCCATTAACAATATTTCAATTCACCAATAAACATAGTAAATTAATTTTATTCCAACACCAATAAATTGTGTGTTGAAAATATTGGATCTCTTTGTTCATGTTCGCTGAATTATTACCATAAGCATTTATTTAAATTTTCTGCAATAAGACTTTCTGTCATACGCTCTTACCTCCTTCGGACACACTATGTAGTCTCTACACTCACTATAGGAAAAGGCTACTCTATTTCTATATAAGTAAGTTCTACTACGTTAAGTTGTATATAACTAAAATGTGGCTTTTATATATATATATTTACAGATAACCTAAGCAGAAGATGATGCAGTGTGATCTACGTCAGACTATGTACGCACAAATTTGCAGGTAGGGTTTTGCATACGCAATTATTCATTCAATGATCTTGACAATGAGCACGTGTGATAATTTATATAATTAGTAAATGTGTCCTATTTTTCAGTTAACGATGCAGACGAAGAGAATTATTTCAACAGCTGAAAGAGAAAGTAACCCTGCTGCACGAGTAAATAAAACCCATAAAAAACTTCAAAAAAGTAAAAAAATTACGCCAAGTACATGAAAAAATAAATCACAAAAAATAGAAGATAATAATAAATATAATATTAAAAATTATCTGAGGTCATTCCCAATGCAAATTATCTTTGTAAAAAGAAGTGAGATCCCCCCAAAAACTTCAAAAAAGTAAAAAATTACGCCAAGTACATGAAATCAAATAAATCACAAAAAATAGAAGATAATAATAAATCACAAAAAATAGAAGATAATAATAATTCCAAAATAAAAAAAGATGTCAAATCAAAATAAGCTGCAAGTACATAAAGGTACTTTCCAACTGTGCTTAAGATGACACAACTACATATACACAGCTAAAATGCTGTGTTCATACATTCCATTACTCATATCGCGGACATTTTAATTAACCCATCAAAGAGAAAAATGTATTAAATAATATTAAGCAGATATATATTTATACAAATAAATATTTTAATACGAATAAATATTTTATTCAAAATACTTGGCGCTGCGCCCAGAATTGGTGTTGCTAAACTGAATAAATATGTATAAATTGCATTAATCTTTTTCTTTCTTTCTTGTGCGTGCGTTCGTGAATGTGTGTATGTGCATATGCTACGTATGATATTAGAATTATATATATGATGTAGAATAAATCTGACTGCGTTTCTAATGTATATGTTTATGTATTTTAGATTGTAAGGGAGTTATTGTAAATTATTAATACTAAGACAATTAACATTTTTTCAGTTTCGCAGCGCCAAGTATTTTGAATAAAATACTTATTCGTATTAAAATATTTATTTGTATAAAGATATATCTGCTTAATATTATTTAATACATTTTTCTCTTTGATGGGTTAATTAAAATGTCCGCGATATGAGTAATGGAATGTATGAACATAGCATTTTAGCTGTGTATATGTAGTTGTGTCATCTTAAGCACAGTTGGAAAGCACCTTTATGTACTTGCAGCTCATTTTGATTTCACATCTTTTTTTTATTTTGTAATTATTATTATCTTCTATTTTTTGTGATTTATTTGATTTCATGTACTTGGCGTAATTTTGTTACTTTTTTGAAGTTTTTTTATGGGGTCACTATTACTTTTCAATAGTTTTTTTAAATGTGTTATTTTATTAAAAAGGAGCAGCAACATTTGGCCCTCTTGTATTTTAAACGCGCCATTTCAATTATTTTACATTCCTTGCTCTCGGAATGGACTCGTTGGGCAAAGTCTTTTTGCGTGCAATTAGGTAGAATGCTTATCCTTCCAAAATTGCACGCACAAAGATTGCTATCCAGGAATACAAGGTACTCGTGTCTACTATCGCATGCAAGTACAAAATATGACTCACCGGTCAGCGAATACGGTCCACCCAGTCATCATCGCTATCTTCCAAGCTAGCGTGGTGACCCTAGAGACCCTCTCTAGGGCCTATGCTGCAGGTCTTCTCTAAGGCCCATGCTTTGGGCCCAATCCCTAGGGCCCCCCGTTTGGACCCTCTCTAGAGCCCACGCGCTAGGCTCTCTCTAGGGCCCATGTCTTGGGTCTTCTTCAGGGCCCACGACAGGCCCTCTCTAGGGCCTAGAATCTCATTGGTAAGTCTACGCTGAAAATTGAAGCTAAGCGAAAATTTGACTCTACTTCCGCGATAAAAACAATTATAGCGCCGGTGCTCTGGACGAACTTTACACGCGCAAAAAAGTGGCTCTACTTTCGCGAAGAAATTTCAACTGGAGCTTCGGTGCTCTGGACAAGTCACAGATACGCAAAAATTTGACTCCAAATTCACGGTAGTACTACTCTAATTAAGAGCCGCGGTGCTCTGCAAAATACGTAGATGGACGCGAAAAAAGCGGGGACTCTACGATCGCATTACGCGCGATCACAAAGGATCTTGCTAGACTGCAAGATTGCTAGGAAGATTGGTTCCACTTGGAACCTTTTCAAATTTTTCAACGTGACTCTACTCGACTCGATCGATTCGATTATTTTGCGAATTATTAATCGGAATTGTAAAAATCGCGAGCAACTGTTGTATTGATTTAATTTCCTGATTTTAAGACAGACACATGCATGTCACTATCTACGAGTACCTTGTATGGTCGGCTCATTGGATACTGCTCTTTCCAACACGTATGTGCAGCGGTTAATGGCTCATTTCATATAATTGGCATTCGTTTTAGGAACATTTCTGCAATATTTCGTGAATGTGGTTTAGAAAAGAGCCACGTCATGAGGCTACTGCCTAGACGCCCTAGACCATATTCGCGAAATATTGCATAAGAGCTCCCGAAACGAATACCCATGTGAAATGGGCTCCTGTTTGTCGCGTATTTGTGTTGGAACGGCCAGAATCGAAAGAGCTGGCTGCGCTACATTTTCTACAGAAACCATTTTGTTCTATTGCGTGCACCCACATTCAAAGAATTATAAAGTGACGAACCGTTCGCTGTCATCAAGACTACTGCATCTCTGCAAACTCATAAGCCCTGACCAGCAACACCGAGACCAGCACCCTTCTGACCAGCACCCCTTTAGCCCTCAGCCCAGCAGCTCTAGTTGGACTCGTGCATGACTCTACTTTCGCGGTGAAAAGGCTATTAGAGCACCGGAGCTCTCGACTAGTTTTACTTGCGCAAATGCACTGACTCTACGATCGCATTACGGGCGATCACAAACACTATTACTGAAACAAACAATTTGTATTTAAACAAGTTCCAAAAATTTCCTCTAAATTCCAGGCAGCCGTATGGAGCGCCACGCAATTCAGACATTAAGAAAAATTTCGAGCAGCCACATTGGGCGCTTAATGATTCTCAAGATTGATAGAAGAAAGGAGTGGCCCCTTTGAGCGTCTATCACTATCATTTTTCACTATTAATGTTACTTTTCACTAGTTTTTTTTTAAATGTGTTATTTTATTAAGTCTCTTCCCAGCGAAGGGCTGAACCAGAAAAGCTCTAACAATCAACTACGTTATGTTTGTAATGATGTGGTCGGCCTGGAAGAAAATTAAAAAAACAGTTAGCGAGTTGGTGCCAATCGAGATATTTCCGACCTATACATAGATGAGCACGCACGAGAATGCAAAACCATCGTTGAGATACATAAATAAGAGCAGGGAATGGAAACAGATCGATGAGATGCATGACAAGGGCACCGAGTCATACAAAACCATCGAAGAAATACCTACCCGAAACAGAATAAAATTCTGATTAGCTACCGAGACCGAACCAAAGTCACTGAACGTAAGTTTGGCTCGATCTGGGCCCTTAACCTAGATCGTAGGCTTAAGTCGTTGATTCCGTTTCGCAAGTCGCAATGCTTTGGAAACGTTACCAATTGTCCGAGCACACCAACATGGAGGTACCTACGAAAGTGACCCATTTCTACGAAATATATTTCTGGTCCATGTTCGACCACTGATGTGCGCATTTTTGAAAATTTGGAAAAAGTCTTACGACTAAAGTTCTTAAGCTAAGACTTATTGCTAGAACTATGGCTAGTTGAACCTAAGCACGCGGACATGTTCTTCCGCGATGTATAAAACTTTAGGTTTAGTAGCATAAAGTCATTTTAATGCTTGGGAGAAAGAAAGTTAAGTTTAAACACCAGCCACTTTGGCAGCTGTCATTTATTATTATACTATTATTTTATAAAGGCACCATGTGAGGTCCAGATACGAGGAGGTAATAGTGTCATTTTTTATTTCTCGTAACATTGCCACTAGTGTTTTTAATGTCGGTGCATTATGATTTTAATATTGTACGGAGAGAGAAAAGTGGAAGTAGCGAGCATAGTGACCAAGTAGTACAAATATCAACTGTCAATCTTAGTTATTATTATTTGTATGAGAAAGAACTTTAACTTATATAATTGAAAATCCGTAATAAATTAATGCTTTCCATTCACGTTTTATTAAGAGAATCTAATGACTCGAATGTAATTAAACTTGAGAAGTGTAACTTGTAGAAAAAATGTGTGTCGTGACGTGCTTTACAACACTATATTTTTTAAAATACAGTTTAACAACATTTAATTTTCCAATATTTCTTCGCGTTTGGACAATTTTTTTTCGCATTTTCGAGCGTTAGTCCCGTTATTGCATCCGAGCCCTCAATTCAGCTAACTCCAAGCTTGTCTTATATGGGTACCCGGGTACCCCGGTTATCCAACAAGCGTGTATATAATTTTGAAGTTTTACTATTTAAAATTTTATGAATACATTTTTATTTTCAAAACGTAAATCGACGTAAAAATGTCTACAGAATGGGGAGCCGAAGCGGTTTGTCGATATTTTACAAGAACATTAAAAATTGTTAAAGGAAACATAGAAATGAGTACCCGGGTATCCGGTTGCGTACATCAGGGTTAAGTATGTATTCGTGGTCACTACGCTCGCTACAGCAATAATTTTGTTCGATGGCATGCAGAAAGATTGAAAGAATGAAAAAGTAGGTATCACTCACCGTTCGTTGCAACAGTCTCACTGCTATCCATGCAGACAAGCATCCCCCTTCAGCAGTAGCTATTCGATCTACAGGCCATGTCCCGCAGCTGCAGGATCAGTACCGAATAGAACGTGTCACACTCACAAATATGTCGCATTAATTTCGCGATGAAGAAGCAATAAGAGCACCGGTGCTCTGAATAAGTTCCAAATGCGTTAAAACACTGATTCTACGGTCGCGTTCACGTTACTAACACGCAGGGCCGCTGTGCACTACGAAATACTTTATCGCGAAATAAGCACTGACTCTACAATCGCATTGCACACGATTACAAAAGCATTTCACGCTTTTAAACATCTCTCAACAGTGGAAAGATGTGTTCGGACTCGAGTAAAGTGTTTCCAAAATAGTCGTCTAGATACTGAGTGTAATGTAGTAGAATTTTGTTAATGGGCCTTCCACATAGTCCAGTAATCGATGGAATTGATGCAGCAATCGTGAAATCACGAAATAATATCCACTGTGACTGCACAGATATTTAGTGATCCGATCACCGTCGCGGACAACGTCGAACTGTTAGGGCACACCGTTCGGCGATGTAGTGACTTTGGTAGAGGTTGTTGATGTTTTTGTCGCGCTCGGCCGACTCCCAGCTAACTTGAAATTCGTCAAGGCCAGAAATAATATTATATACCAATGTGCATTGCTAGACAAAATTTTATTTCACAATGCGTATTTGAAAAGTAACTCGATTTGCAGTTGCATCTAAGCACCCCACGACACTCGTGCATTATGCAACTTTCTGCGAGGCTTTTAAGAATTACAAATAGAATCCAATTATTATTACTTCACTAGACTGATTAAACAGTGCATTAGAAACTTACGGGAATGTCAGTAACAGCTTCAATTTTTAATACTTTGCGGGGTACGATACGTGAAAGGGTTCTACTACACGCAAAGTGCTAATAAACAATGTCATCTTGCAATTTATAGCTCGCACGAGCTTTGAAGAAATATCATTTTTGAGCGCCATAGTGTCTTGATCTCCGAAATGGATTTGCGGAAAGACATCCGCGTGAGTCGTTGACAAACCGAGATAAAGTATAACGTAACAAAAGCCTGCCTTCTATGGCAAACTCTCTCACTCTAAACAAGTCACACGTATACAAGCACACACACACCTGTCAGCATTTCAACGCATTTCAAAGTAGTTGCTGAGTTGGACGCTGTTCATGAGCAGATGCCACTACATTCAGTCCTCAAATTATGGGTCGGTAACACAGTTTGGGTGGCGACACGATCATCCATAAGGTGATAGGTCTATCCTATACCTCGTCTGTGCTTCGACTACGTGCGTAATACGATATGAAAGCTGTTCAGACTACCCCCACTATAAGTATTTTACCGCCTACGGAATGCATTTCCCCACCACCTGTTGCACGGTAAAATTTGAATTGTCCGTCGGTTGGTGTCGGTTAATCTGAGTGCGTATTGTGAGTCTGGCGTCGGTCTGTTACGCGATGAACCCCAGCTTGTGTTTTACAGCAACTTGTTGATATGCTTTAAAGTGTACATCGCAGTCTCATATGTTACAGCGCGCGTATTATATCCTCTACCCTGTATTTTCTACATCACCCTCTAACTATCTAATGAAACGTAATATCTCTTGTTGAAACATGAGCGACTCTGGAGACAATATTAAATATAAGTGGACGCCTGAGAGCACCGCGCTGTTGGTGTCGATATGGTCGGACAGGCAGGTGCAAAAGCAGCTCGAGTACGCCTCGAAACCGCAAATTATATGGGAAAGCGTCGCGAGATATATGAAAAAGAAAGGGTATAATGTTACTGGTAAACAATGCCGATCTCGAATGAAGCAGGTTCTGGTCTGCTACCGCGAAGCTAAACGAGCTGGTACTCGGGCAGGTGTAGAGCAATATTACGAATCTATAGACAGAGTTCTTAAAAATAAACGTCTGGAAGAAACTAATATGAATGGCATAGACACTGTGGACGCAGCGGTGAACGTTAGATCGCCCCCGAAAGACGTTAAGACGAATAAAAATTTACAAATGAGGCACAAGTTCCATCAGCCTGTGCAGTCGCTGCATCGCACAGAAGCATTATCTCCTACGTGGACATTAGGGCGAGAAAACGATTACCCTGATTCTCCCGAGTCGAACGAAACCATAATAGCTCGTCCTTATAGAGTCTTCTCCCCTACGAGGGATGTAGCCATTAATACCGGCGAGCAATTGACTCAAATAGTTGGCAAAGCGATGCAGTGCAATACTGTACCAATGGAAGAACCGCTGCATCCGATTTACAAACAAAACTTGTTACAGAATTATCCTTACGCGGAGATACCCTTTGAAAACACAGTGCAAAATGTGCAGAATCAAATAATTCAAGAGAATATGCAGCAGCATCAAAATTTTCAGCAAAATCATATGTTCAATCAACCGAGTATGTTGGTGAATAATCTAGGCTTTCAACAGAATCTGCACAATTTAAATCAGAATTTAGCAACGCAATGTGCGAATGTTCCGATGCAAATTAATTCAATGCCGTTACAGAATTTAAATTTGGAGCATATGATTCAACAGCAGAATCATTTGCAGCAATATGCGAATAATCGTGCAATGCCGCAAGAACCACGAAAGGTCGTATTCGGGCAAAACCTGCCCGCTCCGTGTAAACAGCAATATGCGAATGTATTAACACATATGCCTGTAGGAACTAACGCAAAGCAAACCGGATCCCTTTCTCCAGATTATTCTCCGAATGTATCTCAAAATTTAAACAATGCTTTTTGTCAGTCAACAAGCGACGAGAAAGCGCATAACTTAAATGAAACCTACAATCAGGCTACACAGGCGGCGAATCTGTTAACGATGCCGAACCCTGATATTTCTGTAATTACGAATAACGCGACGTGCAATGATGATAGTCTTTTATTAGAGTTTTTAATAGACTCGCCGACTCCGTCGGAAAGTGATAATAAATCAAAAGCCACAGCCGTTCCTATAGATAATATTCCTCATGTGCCATTAAGGAAAAAGAAAGCGCAAAAATTGGAACAACTTGTTATAAGTGCAATTAGTTCGCAAAATGATGTGGTTAATAAGGTAAGTTGCTAATAGTTTCTCATTACTAATTTATCTTAGAGAAACGGTTCATATACTAATGTAATATTATTTTAGATTCTTGCTGCGCAAAATGATATGTTGACAAAATTCTTAGACAAAGATAGAGATCGTCAAAATAGACTCGAAACTCGTTTGGATGATTTATTAAAAGTTGTTCATACATCTGTGCTCTCGAAACAAACTTCAGAAGCGGATGCTGAAATACCTCAACCGCTGGCAGAGCCTATAATAACATCGCTAGTACCTCCTCCGAGGCCTGGAGCTGCTCCTCCGAAGTTGGACCTAGTTCCTCCGAAGCCTTGTCGAGTTCCTTGTACAATGCCGAACTCTAATATCGAATTAATTGCTCAAAATCCTATAATGACGAGACCAGGTATTGTCTCGCCTATATCTAGCCCGGTAAAAAAACCTGGCACTATATGGTCAAAATTAGGACCAGTGTCGCAATCACCCTTTGTGAAAGCTCAGCGACGATTAGGCTTGCAACCGATTTCCACCGCAGATACTCGCACCCAGTCCTCTGCAGAAAGGCGTATAGCCAAAGAGTTGGATAACGTCACTATGGATACAGAGACATTGAAATTTGAAACAAGGAAGTTCTTACAGGTGGAGAAACAGTTAGAAGAAATAATGGAAAATGCTCGCCTCGAAGCCACAATGAGTCAGACTTTACACGCGCGCAGAAAGTTATTCACGCAAAGAGAACCGACTGCTGCGATGATATTGACCACAGCGTTCTTGGAGAATGAGTGTCACTTTTCGAAACTAGTTATGAACCCGAGTGATGTTTTTAACATAAATAAGAAAACTGTAAACAATATTGAAGATGATTTATTGGCTGGGCAAGGGGAGAGCTACGAACGCCTGCGACAATTAAATATTCAGCCTACTTATGTGTCTGGCGAGCCTTGCGATAGTTCTACGCCAGCAAAATTGGGAGCTGTTTCTAGTAACACTGAAAAAGCATCTATAGCAATGCCGAAGCAAACAATTCAACAATTGGCTCAGATTGTAATGAATACAGGAAGATGGAAAGATCTCGCAGCGCAAAGTAGGCAACAGAATCCTGTACGCTCAGTTCCATCGAATACACAATACCATCGCAATGGGTATTCTAGTGATTGCAATAAAGAAATGCCAACAGTACAGTCTAATGCTCCATCAAATGAAAATGCAATAAAGAGTGACCATAGGTACGTTCAAGATTGGATGCTAAATAAATGTGGAAATCCAGCAACTGTACAGGAAACAGTATGTGGGCCGTCGTACAATACAGCAAATCAGAAATCAAACTTTCCTATAGGCTTCACAACTACAATGTTAGACACGGAAAATCCAAGAAAGAAGGATTCCAATAATGAAGTCTGTAAACCTATTGCCCCCAACAGTAATATGATCCCAGATCGTAAACAACAAACTGTACGTTTCATGGACGAAGCACTGGCTGAATTACATCGCATGTACATAGAAAGAGTTTCTAAAGAACAACAGGAGAAGGATGATAGTTTACCATATCTACCAGATACTGGTAACGATAAATGTATTTCAATTCAGAATCGACAAATGATTGAGAAATATGTGCACGAAGTAATGCCAAGGCAGCAATCCAGAGACAATGGAGACACTGATCCTGATAACGATGAAGAATTTTTAGATACTACTGCTACTATGCCCGCGATCGTAGCACGTCGAGGATCCCTTACATCGACTGGTACTGCATCGACGGAAACAGCACATTCCATAAAATTCATGAAGTCCGATAACTGCACAATTTGTTAATTATATGTACCTATTACATATATGTCAGATGAATTAATAATACATTAGTTGATTTGTTCATTTAAATATGATTTAAATGACTGAAACTGTGAGAAATTTCATATTACTGCTGTTACATAAAATTCTATGAAAACAGTAGCTTTTAATTTCGTTGAAGCCTAGAAATATTCTACAAACAGGAGTAAAAGGAAAGAATTTTTATTTTAGTATAAGTATAAGTTCAATTGCTACAAGTATATACTTTTGAAATATATATTAAGAATGCGTTTGAACTGCCATGCATCAGTTTTGTGCAATAATATTTATTTGATAAAGATTTTGGTAGAGTTTAAATTTTTTTTAATGATAAGACAACTGTGTTACTGGGCAATTTCTTCCATGATATAAGTTTAGCAGAGTATAAAATTACAAATATTGTTTCCTTTGCTAAATGTTTTATTGTTGTTTCTCATGTGTTATATAATAATACTTGTGTTAATCACTCCAATAGGAGTTACTTAATAAAATACTACTACGTAACTCATGTTAGATTTTATTAATTTCTATTCCATATGGATATGCATTATATATATTGTTTATATACGAATTTAGATAGTTTATACAGTTTACATATATTAGATTACTAAAGGTTTGAATCTCAGTTTTTATTTTAAGTTTGTGGTTCATTAACGTGACCCACAAATGCTAATACATTGTCAAGAGGCTCGAATTTTGTAACGACGGCGTATACAAAGGGACGATCAATTCTAAACTCTGACTGAAAGAGCGAAGAATCCAGACCTATCAGCTCTGTAACAAAATTTGTAGAGCAACAAAGGTGTTTAACTTTAATCATAATGAAGTTAAACACGATGCATTAATGGTCCAATAAAATGCAGTGTTAATATAAAGACAATGTTATACAAAACTATGTTATAAAGTAATGATGAATAAATTTATAATTAAAATCATACCATAGTGTTTATTTTAAATTTTTATACATCCTGTTACACTTTCCGTATTCAAATGTACGATATTTCACATTGATATACTATTAAAAAGTTATCTTGTTAAATACTGACACTTAAAACCTTATTTCAAAGTATTTCTGATTGTACGTGAAATTACTATATTTATTTAAAGTTCGTTAATGGGTCTAGTAAATATTAGTGTCACAGCGAAAGCACAGTTTTCTTATTGTGGAAAGTTTCAGCAATGCTAAAGAGAAATGGATAAGTTATTATAATTGTCATTGGAAGTAATGTTAAGAATCTTGCAACTGCACATATTAAGTTTATGGATCGTTAACGTTTCCAATGAACAAAACTATAACATCTTCAACTTCTTGACTTTGAGTTTTGTAGACTAAACTATAAAAAAATGGTCGATCAATCGTCATTATGGCAGGTGGATGGTAGGAAGGAGTATTCACATAGAACAGCATGGCTGAAACAAGTACAGAAAATATGATACATAAGAATTTTCAGTTAGTATGCGAGCGACCAGGTCTGTTTAAATGAGTAGGTAGTGACTCTCCTTAACTGTTAAAAGTATATTATCTCACTACACATGTTTCCCGTACAATGTAATGCAATACTGTTAGTAATAAAGAAAATTCTTTTTAAATCTTAGGCTCGATGACATGACCATTGAACAATGACATGGATTCAACTCTGTTTCCTTCATCTTTGACAATTTGTATGATATTATAATAGAATGGGCGCGTGATAGCAAACTCCACTGGATACTCCAATGACAGTTTCATCATAATGGCACCTAAAACAAACGATAATAGGAATCAGGTGCTTTATGCTTTTGATGGTGCTAAATTAGGAAGCGACAGTTTTTACAATTTGAATAGGTAGACAGTGTCTCACACAAGTATATTTAAGAAACGATTAGGTATGAAGTAGTATTCTGTACAAGCACACATAAATTACACATGCTTTTAATTATTATATCTGGAAATATGAAATTTATGCTATATTTGACGATTTATTATTACATTGCATCAAACTATTACAGTAATAGCAGAGGATCACTTCAAATCAGCATGAGTTATGGATTAGGTACCAAAATATTTCCTTCAAATAACTGCAAAGTGCCAAGAGCATTAGATTCCTCTGAAATTTTGACGATAGTATAGAAAAATGGACTGTTGGCAGAAAATTTTACTGGAATTTCCAAACTTTCCGTTATAATAATTGCTGAAACAAATCATTATATAATACTTATTTTTTTGTAAGCACCAGAATGCATATATACAATGGCGTGTCAATATTGTTATATTTCTGATTAATGATACAAGAACAAATAAGATTTTAATTTTGACCTTTCATTTATCTGTTTTATTATGCCACAAAGTCAGTTATTCTTTTGCGATTAATTAAAAAAGAAATATAATAATTTATAAATGGATCATACTATAAAAGTGGCCGATAGTTTGCAGAAAATATGTCCTAATCCACCTATCTCTGTCCAGTTATACAATAAAAAGGACAATTTATATCTTTTATTCCCCCGTCTTTTCACATATAATCATTTATATTTACGAGATAAGTATAACACTTATTAATACTTATTAGTAATGCCTTTTATTGCTTTGTCAGTGCAAACTTAAATAAGTTTGCTAAACTAAATAGCAATGTAATAACGGCTAGTGTTAGCAACAATCTTGCTGTAAGATTTCATCATTTCGCATGTATGAAGTTGTTAATATATGCATATCGCTGCGCAAAGTTAAAATCACAATTCAGTTATGTATGTCGTATATATTTTTTAAGATCATTTTAAATTAAGTTCGAATTGTTAAGGTTTAGCGATGTGTCCTTCAAACAACTGGATATTTGCATTTCCTTTTCTTATAATACTATAGATGAATGGATGATTCACTGATAGAGTCATTGGGATTTGAAAAGAAGCAAGTGCTGCAACTATTCCTGAAACAATTTCATTATGTTACTATTTATAGTAATTGCAAAATTATTTAATCTTTGCTTGGTAATTCTCTTTTCTATTTATTGTTTCATACCATAATTATATATGTAATATTTCAGAACGTAATTTACACGTACAACGTTTGTTTGAAAAGATATCATCATTATGCTATTTGATGCACAATTATTTCTTTCTATGTTATACATGCTTTATATCTATGCCATTTGAGACATTTTCTAGAATGTATATATAGATGTTTTTGTACGTACAATGCTAAAATATTTCACTGCTATAATAACTTATCTTTTTACTATTATTAATCCAAAACCTTTGGTTCATATGGACTAGATTTGGTATTACTATTAATTTAGATGTTAAGCAATTTTTGTCAATTTTTCGATGTGCACACGTGTATATGGACAGAAAGATAGTTTTGAACAAATTATGTAGAATTTAGTTCCAAGACATGCCCAACAAATATCGGAACAGCATCTCTATCTCCAGTTTTTGGATGATCAACAATGTTGACAATACTATATATAAAGGGGTGGTCAATCATCAGTTGCATCCTGTACACCATAGAGCGTGTTGTAAGTATTGCTCCTGGAACACATTGTTGTAGGAATACACAGGCAATGTTAACATGCGTCTTTTATGAAAGAGGGGATCGTACAGTTGTATATACGTAAAGAAGAATGAAGAAATTCTAATGCCATAAGCGCCAGTACGTTTTATTATGGTCAATAATTGTTAACGATGAAGAATATATGAGCATAGAATAAAGAAGAATAAAAACTTGATTGTTTCAAGCATTCCATTCGAAAGAAGCATGATATTGATACTTAATTACTATTTAATTATCAGTGGTGTCTGATATTACTCCAATGAAGAGTGAATGTGTGTTATCGTGCTGAATGGTGTAGTAGAAAGGCTTGTCAGCTCTAAAAGTTAAAGGTGGATCTATTAGAGCCGGTGCACTGTAAACATGGGCGAAGGCTAAAAATGAAAGAATATTAAATGTAAGTACTGTGTTGTCAAACATTCAAAGTAGAGGGATCGAACATATTTAATATTAAAGAAGCGGTGCATTTAACATGCAAATTGGATACATCCATCTTAATAGTATCATTCGTCTAAAACATTATTTTCAAAAGGAATTCTATTTCTAATCTTCAGAGAAGAAAATGAATTGTCAACAAAGTTGGCAAAGTAACAAGACGATAAATAGCGTGTACGCAGCACTAATTTATCCAACAATAAAAAAATGTTCCAACTATTTTCAACTAATCTACAAATATGCAGTCTCATCAGAATTTGCAAAAAATTAAGTTGGGTCAATAGTACAGACACATTGCTGAATTTGCTTCATAAGACCGATCTATGTATTTAAATATTTAAAAGTACGGAACTTCCCATATTTTAATAAGTTAACAAATTACCAATACTAAATATCGAGGAAATTAAATTTGAATGCATTGCAAGGAAGCATGTAAAAATGCATCACAGTAGAGTAGCAAAAGCTAAAGAGAGATAAGATAGGGAAAGAATGTAAAGAATGAGGAGTACAATTGGCGAGTCTTTTGTATGTAAAATTACAACTCCAGTTGACTGGGAAAAATTGTAAATTATCTTTCAATTTTGAGACTATTAAGGATCAGAAAACCAGTAATCATTAATAAGTAATGTATTAAAACGTGTCCATAGTAACGATTGCGATTATTCTCCAGCCAGTTATCGTTTTCTTTAAATCCTACACTCTTAATAAATTTTTAAACAAAGTATTTTTCGATGAATACTAACATAACGCTGTTTTTATTTTTAGGCATGAGATATATTTGTAATATTTGTCTAGAAAACAATAAGACCCTGTATAATATGAATGCTTACTTTTTATTCCTATATATTCATATTAATTTACTACTATTTTTAGTCTTGTCGCGTGTAGGAAACATTCAAGTAGGATTTGTACATATATTTAACGCAATTTATAAATTTGTCAGCTATAAGGCAGACATTCGTCATGTAATTTTAATTACGGTAATTCGTATAATTACTTGACATTGTGTTGAGAATTATACAAATAATGTAATGAAAGTTGTCTGTTAACCAAGAGACACGAAAGGGATTACTTTTTCCAATAATGTCTACGTTTATCAAACACCACCTATTCTGTGCATATTTTTAGTCATCTTAATAAAATTGTAAATATAGCATACAATGTCAGAAGTCTGACTCTATTATATACCTACGGAAGAGAGTTAATTTCTATTTGAAATCGGATCTTACAAGTGGAATCTTATTTTAGTGAAATCTCACTTAATCCTATAAGGAAACAACTGGGTTTGCCTTAACATTAAAACATGAGCAAATCATTCTGACAAGTTAAATTTAAATGTACTTTGTGGATTCATACGCAGTAGAATAATCAAAATAAGAGGCGTGAATGGATTTCTTAAGGCTAGAAGAATTAATACGTACAAAAAAGTGATGTTAATACGGAAGTAAAAGTACTGAAAGCAGTCAGCTAAAGACTAATGTATATACATAAGAACATATTTTTTTGTATTCTTTAGCGTCTTTATCTTTTATCACTCATCTGAGTTTTATTCCTTAACGAAGTGCTCAGTTACGTAATTTATGAATTTAACAATGACGGCATATCTTAAGATTCCTAATGAAATGATATATGAAGCGTGTCAACTTTTGCGACAGTGAGAAACTTATTTATTAAAATCAGTCGAATCAGTCAAGCAGCTTATATATTAAGGACTGGCAGAGACTGGCAAGATAGTGCGCAATACGAAGTATATTATCACCCCCTAATTCGATGGTAGAATCGTAGAAGTAGAGAGAGGAGAGAAACTGCTTTTAAAACTCCAGATCTCTCTCAATTTAATCACAAAATATTAGCATATCGTATAAAGCCGAGATTTATCGCGCTGTTTTAATACAGGTTGAAAGAAGGAACGCTAAGACATAACGTTTGCTAAGAATATCATTACGTCGCCGTATTGAACGATCGACAAGAATGGTCGATTGACGTAGAACTGAATGGGCTTCGGCGGTGACCAGAAGCTCGAAAGAGGCCTTACACTGAGACCTGCCACAAGCAATTAACAGTGAATTATTCGGTTCAGCCGTCAGCACGAAATAAATAAGAATCTATTATGCATATTTCTGATAAAGGTGATGGTTTCATTCATCTTATGGTGTTATCTACTGAATGATCAAGCGAACACAGTGAATTCTATCACATAAATTATATATTATGAAAATGAGGTGTGGAAAAAGAGCGAAGAAGTTCATCCTATGAATAATTTTAGAAATAAAAATATAATAATTAGTGGATAAAACTCGAGGAGTGCAATATAATGGAGGATATCATGCGATTGGGTTAATGGTTCGGCCATTGAAGAGGATTATGTTGTCATTCCTTGTCGTGATTGCATAAAAGAACGGTCCATTTATTTGAAAAGTTTCTGGTGGGAGAAGCAAGGACAGGAAGACGAATCCCATATCTGTCAAAAAGAATTGCACATAATTACTGATTTGAAAAGGAAAAGATTTTTATCCAGATTTCTTAACATGCACTTAACTTTCTGTTTCGCTTCTCAATTTCCTCAATCTTTTTCCCTTATTTTATTTAATGCATTTAGTGAGAAAAACTTCCTAAAACTTACGGTTAGTCGTGGATATATTAAATTAGTATGGTAGTAAGACAAAATTGTTAATGTTCAGTCGTAATTACATTGATTCCTTGTAATATATACTTTTAGGCTATTACTAATAAAAACAGTTCTATGCTTTCTAGCAATGTAAATGATATTTTTACTATTTTCAATGTATAAGTACTATCCCCCAATCAATTCTTTCACTTATGGCACACACACAGGACATGTCACTAAGGTGAGCAATTAAAACACTACATAACATAGAAAGAAAAAGGTACACGAAGGTAGATGGTTATGAAATACGGAGTGACGTGGCACATAAGTATATAATATTTTTGAAAAATGGAATCTATTTTACGATATCATGGATCTGAATTTGCACAAAGCATATAGGTGCACACATATAGATGTTCAGGGGGAATGAAAATTGTCAAAATTAGGCATACGTTTTTAATTTGAATGAAATATTGAGCGATGAATCAGTCTCCCTGAACTGAAGTTCTTAGATCACATTACATATACATTCAAACATTGAACAAAAATTAAATTAAGCAAAATATTATTTCGAATGGAATTCAATTAAAGAAATTATCAGTTTACTTGAACGATGGGTAGAAATCATTTATTAACGCAGAAGTAAGGAATGTTAAGAATTGCTGGAAGTTAATAAACGTCTTCATTAAGTCCATTTAATAATTTCAACGAAGACATTTACATACCTAAATACTTTTCACACATTTTCTTTGCAAGAGTAGTGATTCCAAGCTAAGGTATCAATAAATATATATAAATTCTAGATTATTATGTATACTCTACACATGGCGTTTATTGTATTTTTATGAAACTAAATCTAATCTAAAGAAACTAGAGTAGAATTAATTTAAAAAATTGAAAATTACTTTAGAGCAACTCAGTTGGAAGATTCATCTACATTTATCTGAATACAGTTTTCTGTGTTTTTGAATTATTTAATACTTTGCAAAGATGAATGTGAATTTCCAAGTAAGCATTTTGAATCAATCATAAATCTGAATAATTAAAACTTCTACTAAATCAAATCATGTATTTTAAGTCTTCACATTCTACAATAATATTTTGCTTGATTTCAATACAAATTCTACAGAAGGAAAAATTGATTTACTTACCCGTGACAGCAGCAGCTTCACTACCTTCTTCGTTCACTTCAATAAATGCCTTCTGTACAACTTTGCTGACGGCCAATTTATTATCAGCAATGCCAGAAAAGTTTGCACGTGCAGTGAACATGTCAGTTAAACCAATCTAAGTAGCACGAAAATCAAAAGTATAAGACGAGTATAGTTTTTATGCAATTGTAATATTATACGATATACCTTCTCCAGGACACTGTTGAGGTCTATCTTCTTTTCGATCTTAAACTTTGGTAGTTGCAATTGTACTTCACGTTCATATCCCTGATTCAGAATGTCAGCAATGCTCATACCTTGTAATTTCTTTTCAACCATTGGCAAACCATTAATTTCATTCGGAAGAATAATAACCATGCTCAGTTCATTTCCCTGTAACATTAGCTTGCAGTCACAGCAGGAAAGTTACTTTGTAAACATCAATTGTTTGTTAAGAAAATTACCTGATATGGTATTTCAATGAATTTTGCATTCAGATTTGAAAGTTCACCGTATTTGTAAGAACCTTGTCTGTGCATGGTAGGAACATTTTTTACTGTATTCTCATTAACGTGGAACGGCATATGCTTAGTGAAGTTTGGATTGAATTTGTTTTTCCACTGTCCCTTAAAATACACTGCGTTAACAAGCACCAATGCTGTCGTCTCGTCTAAATCACCTATTTAGAAAATCGTAATATTTAATAAGTGCACGTTAGAATATGTTATCTTCAGCGTTTCCTTCGCTTCATCTGCAATTCCGTTCTGCTCTTTGTAGCATAGTAGATAGAACACTGAAGTCGAAGATTTTTGTATTGTAATAAGAAAAGAGAAACGTTCAAATATACTAACTAGGAGAAACAATGCCATCAATGCGATTATTTGTATTTTCCTGAACCCACGTGTTAATGGTGTTCGCAGCTTCATCAGATTTAGCGAAGTTTACTAGTTGAGTAATAGAGCGAAAATAAGTCTTTGTTAATTCTCTGTAACTCGGTTTTACTGCATATTTCTCAGCCGTGAACACTTTGTTTGCAAGGACGAGAGTATTCTCTTTGACATTCTACAATAAAGCATACTTATATGAAACTCAGTTTAAACAAAGGTTCAAGGGAAGTAACGAAGAACTAATACTTACATTGATGTTGTCGATAAGTGCTTGATAACCGGATGTACCAAGACTATCCGGGGATGGAAGATGAAGAACTTTTTTAAACTGATTTTCTGTTTCTCCACGAGCGCCGTAAGCAGCCATGGCAAGCACAACAGCTGCGCTAAGAGGAGACATTATAAGATTGCCTGGATTCTCCTCTACCACAGTCTGAAAACATTTGTACATCAATGCACATTAATAACGAATAGTGTTTCGCAGAAACTAAATAACCCATGTCGCTACTACACTATTACCTGAAACAGCTGTGATGAAAATGCATTTGTGCCTTGGGAAACAGCACGAAGCGCTTGATTGTCGCCTACCGCGTTTGCCATTGCTACAGCAATAAGGCACGTTGCTATTAGGTACCGTGTTACTGAAAACATTCCATTATTTGTAAGTTTTAAATTAAAAGAAAGGATTTACAAGTATTCGTGCATTTTTAAAAAAATTAGTATGGCGAAATGATAGGAATCACAGTTTGAAAGTATGTTTCAGGATCCTGATATTTATTACACCCAAGATTATATCATACGGTAGAAACATTATTTTCGACATTGTGCGATTGTTATCCGATGTGAAGTGTTTCCAGATGCATCGCTATTTAACAATTGTGAATCCTTATAGCTATGAAGGACGCATACGGAGACACGTGCATTTGAATGATGTATATACAAACAATGTATACGTTACGGTGTGTACTGTATACTTATTATGCAGGCCCCTATATCTTCTAAGTTCAAGATTCAAGGTTCATTTTTCACGAAACATTGAGATGTTGAAGGACGAGTAAGTACGGGAAGGAACTAACGACGAGAGAGATTAAGGATGCATGTAAAAGTCGGAATAAATTACACATCCTGATAGCTTTATCTTTTTCTTTGCCGGACAAATACATAATATTTAAAATAAAATAATTAACTTTCTATAGTAATTAATAGTAGATAAATAAGTGCTAAAAGTACAGGCACTTGTAATACATATTTTAAAATTATTAATTGCGCCACACGACGTTATAAAATTCATGATTATTATTCAGTGTAGGTATATAGAAGTGTCCATACATTTAATCTGTAAATAAATTTCTCTCGAAAAATCTATTAAGTTGGAAATACTGAAGGCATATGTTTTACAAGTAGAAGTAGTAGAATTTCGTACAGAAGAATAAATATAGCTGTTAAGCATATGCTTAACATGCTCAAGGTCGCTCGACGTCTTCCTTTTTTAACCGACTTCAAAAAGGAGGAGGTTATAGATTTGACCCGTATGTGTTTTTTTATTTTTATTTTTTTATGTTTGTCCCCGCATAACTCCTCAGCATATGGACCGATTTTGATGATCTTTTTTTTATTCGAAAGACGGCGATGCCCCGGTGGTCCCATGCAATGCTGCATCAACATTGGCCCAATATTTTGCCAGATCTGGTTAATAATAAAGACTATTGTCACCTAATTATTATTATTTTATGTACGTACGCGCATATCTTCTTAGCATGTGTGTCAATATATATAAAACTAAAAAGTTAAAAATAAAAAATGTAAAAAAATAAAAACCAACTTCAAAAAAATAAAATTGCACTAAAAAGTAAAAAATAATTTTTTTCTCTTATTTAATCTACGACTCTCATTTTTTAAGTCGGTGCCTCATCATTTGCACTGCGTAAATCTGGCGCCGCCTTAAAACAATTGAGAGTCGTAGATTAAATAAGGGGAAAATTATTTTTTTACTTTTTAGTGCTTTTTTATTTTCTTGATATCGGTTTTAATTTTTTTTTTAATTTTTTATAACACATTCTTTTTTACGCTGATAGGAAGAACGCAACGAAACAAAAAGAATTGAAAATAATAATTTAAAGTTCAACAGTTTCTCCGTATCGCCCCGAATGTATATGTAAATGTCCCTTTTTCAATAAAATTTCAGACATTCATTTCTATATAAAAATGTTCTTCGCTTCACTAAATATGTTAATCACGAATTAAATCGAAAAGCTTTAATTTCTTCACTGCTACCACCCTATAATCGATATAAACTAAAATGCATACATTGTAAAAATTATTGCAATTTTCGATGTTAATGTATGTAAACAACAATTTTTTCAAATCTCTAAATATGAAAAGAATTCTTCAGCACAAGTGACCCCAATGTACAGTGGCGGGTTTAAGAAAAAAGACCCAGGTGGCAAACGTTCCGAGGGGCCCATTTTTTCGGGAAAACGAAGAGGTAGTTTACTAAAAACGGGCCAAGTGTAGTAGTACAAAAAAATGTAGTGTTTGGATACCTGTACCTAATCATAACTTTTTTTTAGATGGGAACCTCGGGATACCTTCTGGGCAGGGGCCCAGGCGACAACTGCTCATCAGCCGCCCCGTTAAATCCGCCACTGCCAATGTACAGTTTACGTTACAGCTCTGCAGATATACAGATCTAGGGTTAAGCCTGAGTCATTGATAAGTTTTCCAATAAATCACACGACACACGCAAGGAACTATACGGTTTAATCACAAATAATTGTTTTCGTAAAAAAGCAGAGTCCATGTTAAAGAATCTTTAGTAACCTTGATATAATTCACGTACTTATTCTTCTCTCTGAAATTGTAACATTTCCGTCGAAGCCTCTTCAGATTTATGCCTTCATTTTTTCCTTTTAAAATACTTCACGAAGAAGTCTATCATCTCGCTACGATACATTTCTCTGAGCAAATAATTTATATAATATGTTAGACTTATATTTCACGTATTCGATAATATAGTACGGTTTATAGTAGCAACGATGATCGTATGAATAAATACTGAAGTATTTCCACTATTACTAATCGGGTAGATATCGCTTTTATATAAAATTCCAGTGCCCATTATGCATACATACATTACTCTTGCAGCATTTATATTCCCGACGAGAAGCATGAATGCGAGATCCAATAATCGGTAGGACGATAAAATGGGGGATCGATAAGTTGACTTATGATTGACATAAAAATTTAATGTCCAAAAAGCAAAGTAATTTGTCATTGAAATTCTCCTTGTGTTAAGACATATATATATAATATATCTGACGTAATATCGATTTGTCATTTGTGTAATAAACCAATTGTAGCTGTTAGAAGCAATGATATACCTACTCGCGGGATGCTAGTCAAAATATTACTCAGAAGGATACATATATATATATATATGTATACACTTTATAAAATGTCCAAATGAATAAAATGAATTCAGTTTTGTGTTTATACAGTATGAATAAAATAAAATGTTTCAGTTTTGGTAACTGTTGCCTATGATTGTAACAAATTTTTCCCGAATTGCCTGCAAATAATAGATCACGCGGTGCATAACGTAGTTTAATAAATCCTGAGTTTTATTCGAGTAGATTAACTACAACACGCGCGTTGTGTCTGTTGCACAATAAAAAAGTAACTTAGTATTATCACATAACGTACGTACACAATGCTAAAATGGCCAAAGACTAAAACCTGCTTATGATGATTACTGCGTCAAACATAATAAAAAGTTCCGGCTACGTTACTAAATTTAGTATGAATTTCTATCCTTTCACTTTCAGTTAAAAGTACAACGAGAATTGTGACGGCAGAATAAGATGGTAATAATGAAATGGATTCATTGAAAAGACAAAGAAACTGTATTTCGAAGTCTCAATACAATAATATTACCGAAAAAGTTAAAGAAAAAAATGTAATACATGTTAAGACTATACGTTAGAAAAGAATCGTATGATTGTACTTCATTGTATATAATACCACAGTTAAATAATCGAATTGTGACACTAATTTTTGGCCACCACAAAAGAAATAACAGAAATGAAGATGACACATCGAAAATTTCTATTAAGGAGAAGAATAACAGTACACAATTCGGAAATGAGTGACGCAATTAGAAGAACGACAACTTCTTCTGAACAGATAAACATGGACCTTCCTATACGTGCATCAATGCACGCTGCATGGATCCAAGTAGTCGCGATTCCCCGAGACTCATTGGGGAAAACCCAATAAAGCTACGAACAAGCGTTACGATAGTCTTATTTTCGACACGGCTAACGGATGTAGAATTGAGGAATCTTTACCAAATAAGTTGATTAATATTTGTGGGGTCGTATGGTAGATACCTGATATCAACGAGGGACGCATAACAAGTCAGAGAAAAGGACCTTGAACTATATAGCCGGGCGTGCAAAACAAACCTGGAATTCTCGATCGTCGTTAAAATTTCACCTTAAAACTACTTAGTTCCACTATACAGTTGCACAAAGATATGCGAAGAGATGTGTTAAACGATATGGTACTTTAATACTACGATAGTGTTCAAAAAAAGCTAGTCACTTCTTGAATTATAACGATAAAGATTTCTTCACAGAAAATAGAAACGAGCTACATGAACAGGAAAGAAAATGTCTGCAGGCTAACAAGTATCGACTAATTAATTTCACCTGTTATTTGTTAGACTTTATGTCCTTATTTGTATAGACTTAATGCTTTGTCTTGTGAACGTGGAATTAAAATCTCGATAACTGTCACTTTCATAGAAATCAAAACATATTAATTACTCGTCGAGGCATCGTGTGTGAGAGAAAAATGTTACGAAGCGTTCGATGTGTACTGCAAGAAACAGTGTCTTGGATAGAATCGTTAGAACGTAATTTGTCTTATGTTTGTGCGCCTTATGACGGGATGGGAATACCGATATGTGATATTTATTGTATTTAGACGTACACTACGTAACAAAATGTCTTTCTGATGAATCTATAACTTTTCTTTCACAGTAGCATCGTTGAAGCATAACTGTATTTGCGGCAGTAAATGTTTATCAGGCGTTACGATACTATGCGATGGTTTCTGATGCTTTACGATACTATACAGTTTTCAAATACTGTAAAATTCTACTTGATTTGGAGAAAACATTATTAATTAACTTACAAAGTTAATGATTATATAATTATTAGTTTGTGTAGTGATTGAGAATTAAACAAAACATTAATCGTTGGAAATAGTATAAATTTTGCTGAAATTTCTTATATTTTATGCACGGAACAACAGGTGCAGACACGGAAATACCTTTAGCTTTTTTCAGAATCGAGATATCTAATTACTCGCGATCGATGTTTCGATAATAATTATACAGCTTGGCATCTTTGCGGATTGCCGGAAAATTTGATTAAAATATCGATAGTGAATATCGAAGTTATTTCCACTTGTAAGTTAGAATTAAAAACTATTCTGATAATTATAATCTGATAAAATATCTTAATATATAAACCAGAAAGTGTTTGTGTGTTTGTCTGTCGCCTAAAAAGTTTCGAACGCTAAACTCTGGGGTCAAGAAATGTGTCCCAGCTCATTATGCCTAGCTAATCCAGACGAATGTGACTATTTTCACAAACAAGAATACATTAAAAAAAATTTTTTTTATAAAATTAGAATCTAGTATTCGATAAATCAATAAAGAAGGAGCAAAAACTACACCGACGATACTGATTTTCATCTAATCTTCAGTGAGGTTACTATGACAAATCGAATAAAGCTAGTATTTACAAATAAAAACTGTTCTGATAATTTAAGTCCATCAACTAATACTAAAGGCTGGTTCAGACACGTCCAGTAATTTAGTCGAGTAGCGAGTAATTCAGTAATTTACCGTGTGTGGACACTAAAATTTAGTCGAGTAGTTTAGTAAAACAATGGTAAATTACTAAATTACTCATCGCTCGACTAAATTACGGGACGTGTCTAAATCAGTTTTAAGTTTCGCAAAATTCCTAGTTTATTCGGACATTCATTTATACGCACAAATCGATTAATAAACACAGAGCGACGAATCGCTGGTACAATACTGTCCAGCAGAATCTTCCAATTCGGAGGTCACTCGAAATTTACAGTTACAAGGAAAAAAAAACTTTAAAACACATCCCATCTACGCGTTTCGCCTGATCCTCGCAACGTTGTCAAGATTTTTTACACGTTCGCGCACTAGCTTACGAAGGACCTTGAATGCTAATAAATAAATCAGCAATTGTTCCAAGAAAATTCGTCGAAATGGATCGATTGATTTCACTGATTAGTACGATATCGAAAGGAATTAGCGAAAAGTTTTACTACGAGGTGTAGCCCTGCGGTATAACCTGTCATCCTAGCGCATACACAGAGACGCGGGTACTCACATATACGCATGTTCGCGTCCTGCCTGTTCTACCGGTTATTCCTCTTCGAAAGTCAAACGTGGACTGGAAGAAAAAGCGTCTGAACGGATATAAAAGCGTGATAGGAGGTCGCAGGGAAGCCCCAGGGAAGTGGATGGAGCGGTTTGCCCAAGGATCACTGAACGAGTCACCAACCAATCGCGGAGCAGTGCGCGTGCGCCCCGTCGCTTGCACGATCACGCAAACGGATGGTAACGTCAATTTCGAATCCGATTGGCATTCCCGTTTAATGACGATACCGGTCTGTCGGGGTCGAAACACCAAAACAAATACGACACGCGACGATGCCCGCGATCGGTATCACGGCTAATATATAATTATAGTGTCGGTACGTTAAAAATTTTACTCCCTTCGTTTCAAGGAAAGACGTTCTTTCCCATCGCGCCACGCGTGGGCCTTCGTTACTCGGAAACTAGATAAAGGATGTTCTAATGTTATAGTAATGATTTATTTAAGGTCGCGTCAATTACGAAGGTTATTAGTTGGAATATGTACAGTTGAAACTATGTTGCTATACCGGTTGACACTTCGGCGGCGGATCAACTTTTTATGATCTGACAGTTTTATCTTTTCTAAGAATTGATACTAATAATAAGTAATATACGCAGTTCGGTATTTAGAATGGGACCCTGTATCCGCCGAACGAGAGTTAACTATATAGTTATACTAGCTTAAAGTACCCGGCGTTGCCCGGGCTTCTTATATATATCTCTAAGTACATAGGTAGTATAAAATAAAGTCTCCAGTAAGCGTCTGCTTGTTCGAGCTAATCTTGAGAACCACTGGACAGACTGCGATGCGACCCCCACCACCGCATAGAGCATTTTCGAGGAATACTTCACGAAAATCGTCACTGCTCGGCTTTCGCTTGCCATAGGTTAATATTTCATATACGTAAACTTTCCCCGAGAAATGCTCTATAAAACGGTGGAAATTGCATTACAATCCGTCCAGTGGTTCTCGGGATTAGTTCGAACAAACAGACGCCTGCGGATAACGATAAAGATGGAAAACCAAAATAACTAAAAAGCTCCATAAAGCAGGATCAAGTTTTATGACAACGACACTACACACATACGCGAATTATCATGCATTATGTAGAATCTTATAGTGTCCACCGCTCTGCGCGAAAGAGATGCGCGTGGCGGTTCCCCGCACGCTGGTGGGGATGCTGAGTTACATCGTTAGCTGTTCTATCAGCGCTGAGATTCACCCGAATCCACGCGAATTTTCTTGCGGAATGCTTCACTAAAATTGTCATTACTCGACTTCTTTTTGTCATAGGTTAATGTTTCATACACCTAAAGCTTCCTCGAGAAATGCTTTATAAAACAGTGAAAACCGCATCACAATCCGTACAGTGGTTCTTGAAATTAGCGCGAACAAACAAACAGACGTCTACCCGGCACTTTATTTTATACTATGTAGAGAAGACAGAGCAGAAGATACAGGGTGTCCTGTAAGTGATGATGCTAGTGGCAAGGCGATAATAATTGTATGTACGAAGTAACGAAGGTGCGTGTTCATATATTAAATGTCAAAAATTTCTAATATCTCTAAACTGAATTATTTCAGTGACGCTAATAACGAAACGTTGCAATGTGGAATAAGTATAGCTTAGGCGTACCTACTTGTATTCAGACATCTTTATCAGAATATCGGACTCACATTTAACTATGTGCATTCCTCAAATTTATGCAAGTAGAATAACATAAGAAATCTGTTATTAAGTAACCACATACAATGGAGCCCGATTAATTCGAGGCAGGATACAAACCGGCTCATATTATCAGGAACTCAAATTAAGCGAAACAAAGAGAGAAAAACATAACGCGAGACGAAACGTCGTGAAAAATAAAAAATTTTCTATGAAATGAACAGAAACAACACAACGGAAAATGAAACAAAGCTAGACGCTAAGTTCTACGGAATGTAATTACGAATTAAACGGAAATCGGTTACAGCAAAGCGTGGATTAAGCGGAACTCGGATTGCTGATGCTCAATTGTACGATAAAAATATCGTTAAAACATTTCTTACTCGTTTGGGAATCGGAAATTCCAAAGTCACCTACGAATACTTTATTCCGAAAAATCAATAAAAATTATGCATTCGGTGCAACGTTCCTGGTACTATAAATCATATTCATCTGGAATTCCCTCGGCTAAAATTAACACGGAAAGGACTTCAAACACCCGGTTTATCTTCGATTAGCGCCGAACAATAACAAGGTGATGAATAACAGGAAGAGTAACAGAAATCATTCTTATTTACTAACCGACTTTAAAAAGGAGGAAGTTATAGATTCGACCCGTATGTATTTTTTTTGTTTGTCCCCGCCTAACTCCTCAACATATGGACCGATTTTGATGATCTTTTTTTTATTCGAAAGAGGGTGATACCAAAGTGGTCCCATCCCATATTGCATCAATATTAGCCCAATATTTTGCCAGTTCTGGTTAATAAAGACTATTGTCACCTAATTATGGTAAATGTTTACGTTAGGGGAGGATTCTCCGATTTCAATGACCTTGACATATGTTGTCAAGGTCATCATTCTGAACAACATTTTCCTCTAAACTTTTTGGCGGTTCGCCTTAGTTTCAGAGATATTAATAAAAAAACTTTCGGCATAATATATTGAAATTAGTTTCATAACCGACGGTATTAGTATTGGTTGGGGCTAAATTAGGGCGGGGGACGCGTAAAGCATGGTGGCGAACCGATGTATCTGTTAAACTCGGTAATTCTAGTGTTAACTGTGGGTGACGGGAAAGTGAATTGACTCCTTGCTATACGCGCCCGTGAGCCGGCGCGCGCTCCCCGCGATTACCTAGCCCCAACCAATATTAATACCGTCGGCTGTGAAACCGTCGGCAGTTCTAATGTTAAGTAAAGTTTTTTGTGAATATCTCGTAAACCAAAGCCGAGCGTCAAAAAGTTTAGAGGGAAATGTTATTCAGAATAATGACCTTGACAACATATGTCAAGGTCATTGAAATCGGAGAATCCTCCCCTAATGTAAACATTTACCATAATTTTTTCCCTTATTTAATCTACGACTCCCAATTTCTTTATGTCGGCGCTTCATCATTTGCACTGCATAAATCTGGCGCCGACTTAAAGAAATTGAGAGTCGTAGATTAAACAAGGGAAAAAATGATTTTTTACTTTTTAGTGTATTTTTATTTTTTTGAAGTCAGTTTCAATTTTTTTTATATTTTTGTATCTTTGAGTATTCGAAACTATAACTATACCCTTTGTCAGGACACCCGGCAATTCTGATGTACGTATGTATGTTAATTTGGATATGTATGAATATAACAGTTATCGGTGTTTCTTCTGAACTTTAAATAAATCTACTTTTGTCATATCTATCACTTTCCTTCGTGAACGTTTTTGTAGAATACTCCACATTGCTTAATTAAAATTTCGAACATTAATAAATGCCTTGTTACTTACGAGGAGTAATAATTAAAAGATCAAATTTCAACAGCCTAAAAAACAGTAGTACGCAAAGAAGAAATAAAGAATGGTAAAATGCCTTCCTTTCCGAATGTGGAATTGCACACACAGCAAAATCTCAAATGTGGAATATTTACTCCACATATTCCACGCAACCCACGCCATCCTAGCATGAAATGTTCGCGTGATAAAATTATTATTTTTACCAAATTATTATTCATTAGTCAATCAAAGTATGCTTTCGACGATATCATTCCGTGATAAAAGTTTATCAGAATGGGCATCAATGAAAGTATCACGAAAACAAGTCGAGTGTATGAAACGCGTAAGGTGAATATCAATAAAGAACTAACCATGACCTCTTTATTCATATCCTTTTCTATTCCACACCGTAGGACAGTGTTTTAACTATGTCCTTTGGGCGAGACGTGATGTGTATCCTTAACGCATGACTCATGTTCTACAGTATTGCCGAAATCTCTAATTATAGACGACTGAATATCCTTGAAAATATATGCGATTCATAGTAAATACTTACTGAATTAGAAGCGCCGCGATTTTCCCGCGCAGTGTTAGCGGTGTATCTGTAGATAAAGGCCCTTTTCAAGGTGTGTATTATGTCCCTCTCACACACCTGCGATGCAGCACTTGCTACGTGACAGGAACGGCCCACTGGCACTGGCTGAAAGTTCGATGAATCGCTGCGTTCGAGGGATCGATCAGCCTGCGATTACCGCCTGAAGCTTCTACGCGTGAAGTTGGATTCGAACGAGGAATCTGCACGTGATTGACATGTTTGTTATTATTTCAGCGGATCGTTGGGAGGTTACAAAATATACAAATTATGGCAGAATTATTAATGACGCACCATTTCAAATAAATATCAAATGCAACCTTCCTAAAATTAGCTTTTACTATTTAA
This sequence comes from Andrena camellia, assembly GCA_029448645.1. Taxonomy (NCBI): domain Eukaryota; kingdom Metazoa; phylum Arthropoda; class Insecta; order Hymenoptera; family Andrenidae; genus Andrena; species Andrena camellia. The sequence goes on from CM055678.1 coordinate 10,611,968, forward strand.
TAAGTATTTCTACATTGTTATTGAATAAATTTATTCGATATATATGTACAGTGGCTCACACCAGTATTCGTACACTCGTTAAAATCGCATAACATTTTTAAATTGATCCAAACGACTTGAGTTTTTTTTTAGAAGATAGAAGCATTAGTTTACTAGGTGACGTGCTACGTCGTTCTGAAAAAAATTGTAATTGGATGGAATAGCGAAGAAAATAGTGAAGGTCGTTTTTTCAACTTTTTATCTGAGTCTGTAATGAAAATTGTAAAAATCCCGTTTATAGATTTAGGTAAGTTGTATTACATGCTGAAATTTTCATCTAAATCTGTTAACGTTGCTTTGAGCTACAAACGTTTAAAGATCACAGAATAAGGTTGAAATCGCGAAAATTCCTGAAATCAACGATTTTCGACCTTATTCTGCGATCTTTAAACGTTTGTAGCTCAAAACAACGTTAACCGATATAGATGAAATTTTTAGCATGTATACAGTGCGCACTCGTTATCAGCCCGTTTCTACCATGCGTTGAAAGCCCGGCGACTATCCCCACCATTTCTTGGAATCCTTCGGACGAGAGTGGGGGAACCCGGAAACGAGTGAGAGGCTCTTTCGTTTCTTCTCGCTCGCTCTCGGATTTTTTTACTCGCGCCATTGGCCGCGCAGAATAGCGTTCACAACGCGCTGTGAACCCGCCGCCAGCCCCGTTCGTCAGGGTAATGATGAGTGCGTACTAGGGTGGCTCTTATTTTCGACTTTTGAATTTTCTTCGGGGCACCCTCCAGAATAGTTCCAGATATAGACTCTATATCTTCGATATTTTTGCGAATTTCGGTCCCAAATTTTCAGGAAACATTCATGACATATCAAACACTGAAGATAAGGAAAAAATTTTTTTTTATCTTTTTCGCATATTTCGGTATATGCCCCCCCCTTAAATGTTTAAAAAATAGTCCTCGAAAATAAAAATTCCATTTTTTGTACGCCTTCATAAATAAAAAGTGTTCCAGAAGCATTTAAACATTTAAAAAGTTTTTTTAGTTTTTCGGACTTTTTTCGAAAACCGTTTGTCGCACGAGAAAAAGTAATAGAACATAAAAGATGCTCCTTGTCCGGATCTACAACTTTTGTTTGACATATTTTTTTATTTAATGGATAACTTGGAGGATATTATATAAAATCGACTTTGTGAGCTGTTAAATAATGATTTTTATGAAAAAACGTTTAAGGGCCTAGGGGCACCTATTCCCATTATCCGATCGAGCTCAAATTTTACACAAATTTTTTTAATTATTTGGAACTATTCTGGAGGGTGCTCCGAAGAAAATATTGAAAAAAATTTTACCAAGAGTAAATAAGAGCCACCCGAATGCGTACTGTATAACGTACCTAAATCTACAAACGTCAGATAAAAAATTGAAAAAACGGCCTTCAGTATTTTGCTCTCTATTTCGCCCAATTGCAAACTAATGCTTCTAGCTTCTCAAAAAAACTCAAGTCGTTTGGACCAGTTTTAAAAATGTTATACGATTTTAAAGAGAGTACTCACTGGTGTGAGCCACTGTATGTTATCTTAATTCCTCCTTTACTAATTCGCAATGCTGACTGCACTGATGTACGTCCCACGGAATCAATCTTGTTTTCAATGAATAGTGAAATATGAGTTTTGTATGAATAAATAAATGGGCGGTAAATTTTGTGATTCTAATAAAACCAAAATTTCACAATCGTTAGTTTTTGACGATGTTTGGCGATGTGTAATGTTTGTGTAAAATGTAATTATTTAATACTTGCATTTTACACAAAGGTTGCATAGTAATATTCACCTATATGAAAAGTATATAGAAAACTGTAAATCTTTACCTGGTAGAAGTTTTCACGCCTACTTACATCACCGGGACGCGCATAAATGGAAACTGATTGCTGACCAACTGCACTCACATGCGGCAAAGCTTCTGTCGATAAGATTACCTGAGAAATTTCCAAGATATGATCGCACTAGGCATGTTTGCTTTTACCACAGAAAGGAGCGCCGCACTTGTCGAATCTTAAACTTCATACTTCGAATTCCCGTAAAATACTTATTGCCGATCGTTCGTAAATTTCAAGGACACCATTAAGAAACTAAATAACGCATAACGTCCTGTTTATTTAATCATTTAATATTGTCGTTTTTATCATTTTCGTTGCACTGTGTTACGTTCTCATGCTTTCTCGAAATATCTAGGATCGAGACTTATACCGCGAAAACCTCGATTCCTGTCGCAACACTTCTCGTTGTCACCATTCTTTTCACAAAGATCACAACCGCACACTGGCTCGCGTGGCTTTTGTGGGCCAAGCCTGGGGGGGCATGGCGGGGGTTTTGGTTTGTCTTCGCAACAGCACGGCGCGCAAGGATCCTATAAATTAAAATTTTTAGAAGAATTAGAAGAAAAGACTGAAATTAAAATTCAGGTAACTTAATATCCGAATGAAAAAGAATTTGAGAAATGGAAGGAAACTTATGGTTGGAATTAAAAGAAATGAAGTTCAAAATTTTTAGATAAGACATGATAGTATTTTTAAAGAGGACTTAAATTAAATACTTCGATTTTAAATTAAATTGAATTAAATTTATTCGAATTGAATAAGTTTGGAATTTTGTATTTAAGTTCAATAACAATTTAAAACTGTTGTTTTACCTGAATTTTGATAACGCAACAGGGTTTAACGGCGGGACAAATTTGACTGGGGATCAAATACGGAGATTTCTTTGAACTAAACGCATCAGGATCCACGCTCCCTTTGCTGCTTTCAGTATGTTCATCAACTGACTTTTTCCTCTTCGGGGGACACGCCGAATTAGTTTGAATAATATTCCAGCTGACACCAGAATTTACTAACCAAATAATAAATCGTTTAAAAAAATGATAAAATGTAAACTAGATAAATGATTCATTTACCACACTCAAAGAGTTTATTGAAGATAGATTTGCTTGAATCTTTATCAGTTGACATTTATAATGAAATTCTTGTGGTTTATTTTAATAATTTAATTTTGAAGATTAGTAACCAAAATTACAAATGAATTTACAGTTGACGTATACGTATGTGTATGTATATATAAACTTGGCGATGTTTAATTGTTTTTATCGTTCTTGCGCTACACACAAGTTTGATTATTGTTATAAAAAAAGAACCATTCTACAATTTATAAAATGTATTCCAATAATGTATTAATTAGGGCGAATTCTACTTACGCCCAAATCACCCGCAAAGCCCGTGATTTTCATTAAGGTAGGTTTTCCCATACGCGACTGGACGCAACGTCAAGAATTTCAAAGTCGATTTTCTCGAAAATGAAGCGCGATATCAAAAAAAGTTACTGTTTCTTTTCGACTTATAACAATTAAATAAATCGAGAAAAAGGAATAAAATTTTTTGATATCGCGCTTCATTTTCGAGAAAATCGACTTTGAAATTCTTGACGTTGCGTCCAGTCGCGTATAGGAAAACCTACCTTAATAAAAATCACGGGCGTTGTGGAGGATTTGGGGGTAAGTGGAATCCGCCCTATAAGTACCATACCTTTATTAACGCTAAAACAAAACTTAAAAGGTTTTCGTGTTCCATTAGGCTTACAACTAAATTCTTTCGATTTAATAGTTAATGAACTCGGGAATATGTAGTTCAGTGATTAAATTTCAAGAACAGGTTAGATTACATAATTAATTACGATGAATTGCAATTGCGTGGACTATAAATAGTGTGTAAATAAACTTTCTAACGTGCTTTAATATTAGTTGGAATATGTTGGTGTTCTACAGCTACGATTTTTTTTAAATATTATTATCCGTGCAAACGCGACCGCTAGATGGAGCAAGTGATGGCGGCATTCATTGTATCAAGAGCACGTGCTATATCAATAATTGCAATTTACTCAGTTTACTCCAGTTGCGTAAATGGTTATGGAGCTGGTTCTAAAATTTAAGTAGAAAGCAAAGTACCAGTACAAAAACAACCGTGAAATTTACACCATTACAATCGATAGTTATGATCAGCAAAAGCGATTCATAATCTATGCTTGCAAATTGAGTGGAAAAATGGATGCTTATACTGTACCATTAGATTCTGAAACGGAAATGCTTTGCACATTGTATTTATTCACAAATATAGAGAACTCTGATGAGATACGTAGAAAAGTCATTAATGGTGAACTTTGTTGCTCCATTATAAAAGCAGCACTTATAGCGGATCCATTTCAAGTATTAGTAGCTGCCAACAGAGCTGCAATTAATGCAAAGATGAATCGCCTTACCACAAAGAGCTTGTATACCGAAGTCTTGTTTAATTTATCGATATCAAAGAACATATCGCGCTCGTTGATGGAATTTGGTATTACCGATAACGACAAGAACATATTGGTAGTGTTAATACGTAAAATAAACGATGACGAATCGATGTCGAAATTAGTTACAGATCATATAAAAGGAGAAAACATGTCGATTTCAAGGTTGTCCGAATTCACAGATCTTGAGTTAATAAGAAAGACATATAAAATCGATAAAGACGAATTGACAGTGTCTAATTTAACTAATTCTATTGTATCTAGAATTAGTTGCAAAGATTTTATATTGTTGAAATAAACTTGCCACTATCGATACTGATATTTCAATAAAAAAGTTAAAAATATTTTGTTTTGAATTGACTTTGTCATTAATGACAATAAACATTTGCTGGACATTTAATAGAGCTTATTTTAAACGAATGCTACATTGCGTTATGCTTGAAATCGCTGTCAATCATGTTTGAGGATGAATTAGATTATAATTTATATGTCGGGCTCAATGTTCGCTATTCATTTCCAATTCTTTTGCTTCGCTTTATTCTCACAAAATAAAAGTGCTATCAACTTTATTGGACCTTAGAAACTATAATCATCCACCTTTTCCAAATACGCAGCGCAAAATTATAGGCTCTTAACACAAACAATTAATGTTCCCATTTCTGTAAATATAACAATTTACAATATATTTATAATTACTTGATGTACGTCTAAATTATAATAACAATACAAAAGAAAGCTCGGCAGTTACATTTTGCATTTCGCCAATTATGAATAAAAAAGAAAATACATAGCAATGGAGTGTGATGTACAGGAAAATTGGAGAATATACTTCAATCAAAAAATACTTTTTTTGTCTGTTTTTATTCACTCATAAATAAGGCCAAAGATGCGTAGAAAACAATCGTTATATCCGCGAGGACACAGTGTGCATCAAACCCTGCGGAAGCAAAGTAGCGATTTAAGGATAGTGCCCTTAAATGCGTACAGAAGCAATATAATATTGACAGTTTATTACGTATACCTTGGCAAACTACACATTTCGCACATTGCAAGATCTGCTGCATTGAGAAAAGTGCAAAAAGAGCAAGTCCAAAGTGTTTGATCGGAAGGTGGATTGGCGATTGGCTCTGTACCGACTCCTACTCCAGTACCTCCGCCCGAAGAGGATGGCATTCTCGAGCTACTATCAAACGATACTTGTGGCGAGTGTGCCGTAGACGACGAGGTTACAGTTATGAGCTGCTCTACTGTTGCCCAATGTTCGGAACATGCCCATTCTATTGCTTTCTGTCTATCTTTATTGCGGACAGCGTCTAACAGTGGCATCATATGGTCCTAAGGAAAGGGTCGAACATATTTTATAGCAGTGAGACATGTATATTTCAATAGGCGAACAGCTAAAAGGAGATAGCTACTGTACCTTCATCGGTAACATGTCCATTGTCGCAATAAAAAGCAGCAAATGAAAATCTGAAGTCGCTTCTAAAAACTGATCTTGCTTAAATTGCTGCATGTAAGAACAAAGTGAATTGAAGTCCTGAACTTGCCCATCGATGAGTCTAAAATCAGAATTTTCATTAATTCAAAGCCGCCCTAGAGAAGCGATTAAGTAACGCACACCTTTTACATACCTATTCTCGATTGGAAATGGAGTAACATTATCGCTAACGTGAAAAGTAAATTGCGGTGTGAGCGGCGTGGATGCAGGTACGTCTACCAATAAATACTCTACGGGCAAAGGTCTCGCTAACCTTGGCACTTCATTTCCGTAACTGTCTTTCTCCTATTAGCAACAAAAAAATGAGATCCAAATAACAACTCTCCATCCTTAATATTCTACTTCCTTCATTTGAAGCATCAACATATTCTCTTTACTGATTTACATAAAATTGCTTAAAATACAGGCAAACTTAAATTAAAAAAAAAATTTGTTCAAGACATTTAAAAAGCGCGCGCCGGGACCGCCTTAACAGATGCCCGGGGCTCGCGCGTCGCCCGTTCAGTTTCATTGGTCGGCTCGGGCAAGTCTAACGAGGTTCGCGAGAAGGATTGTGAAGGCAAGTCCATAATGCTTGTGTACGCAATCGTTTGGAGAAATGCGCGCGCAGTGGTAAAAGCCGTAGATGACAACCGGCACCGTTTGCCACGAGTCGGGCCGAAAGTGAAGCGGGGAGGGGTAAGGAAAGAGCGAACGGCAGAGAGAGAGAGAAAGAGTGGGGGAGGGAGGGGCTCGGGGTCGCCTGGTGGGGGGAAGATACGGGGCGAGGAGAGGAGAGCAACAGCGTAAGCAACTAGCGCGCGCTGTGGTGTGTGTCGGTCGGTCGGTCGGTCGTCGCCGCCATGCTAGTGGTTAGTTTAGTGAACCAAACATCATGATGTGGCAAAACGTTCGCACGAGCTAAGACTGAAGTAACGCCGCGTTACCGGCGCGCCGTCGTTATGTTATCCACAATAATTCACGACGTTCGATAAGCGTAAACACGTAACGCGAAAGAAAGTACAAATAGAACAAAAAAAAAGAACCGAAAGAGAGAAAGAAACGGGAAAAAATTTAGCTTGGTAAAGGCTCTCCGCGGCGACAGCGGCGACGAAAAACCTCGGGGTGCTCGATTCCTCCGAACGGAACCGCACAATACTACATACGTCAATCCCGATGTAAATTAAAGTCGAATCGTACATCCAAGCGAACGTTACGGAGCAACCATCGTCACGGGTACACACATTGGGAGTGACGAGTGCCAACGATCAGCCTCCATCGCGCGGCAAGGAGACGATCACGAATCGTATACACGGTACGGAAGCATTTACGGTCCTACAATCTAAGTCCGAAAGAAAGATGAGAAGATCGCGTGTGTGTGCGTGCATGCCTGTGTACGCGTATTCGTGCGCGTTATAAGGAGAAAGAAAATCGTATATATAATTCGTATACGTACGTGGAGTGTGTGTATATATATATATATAAATATATATATATATATATTGGGAGAGCTCGACCGTCGCGCGCGCGCGCCCGCGAAAGAGAGAGAGCGCATGTGAACACGAAAAGGGAACGAGTGTGTGTGTGTGTGTCGTGTATATGGAGAAGATAGAAAGAGAGAATGAAAGAAGAGTAGAGGATTGACAAACGAGAGTGAGAACAGAAAAGAAAGAAAGAGCAAGCGTGTACATCCACATGTGAAATGGTAGGAGCGAGAGGACAAGTACGATATTTCCGCGGAATTTGCCTAACACGCAGTAGTTCACGAGCCGTTTTTGACCCGAGCGCGGACTCGTTACGAGTAGTGACAGTGTAATATCGCGGCAGGGAGCTCGCCGATAAGCTGCAAGAATCCATATATCATACGACCGGAGCGTTTTATCGGTTACGCGTATTGGTGCCTGAAAACACTTTGTAGAGCAAAGAAATGTGGCCAGCCCGTGCGTCCACCTCCGTCAGCTGCCTCCCCTTTCGAATACTTTCACGCTAAGGAAATGGTAATTCCCAAAACTTCGACTGTCCGACCCCCATACAGGTTTTGGCGGGATTTCGCACGCATGCGCGCCTTCGCACAAAACGTCATTTTTTCTTTTTTTTTCTCTTCATTTCCTTTAATATTCCGTTGATGCCAGCCGAATTGTTGCATAATTAGCTTTGCAGTCGTATCAATTGGCCCGATAAGAAAGCTAACCTCTGTGGACGGGCTCCGTTGCGCGAACGACGACACCACGATGTAACACGATCGAACGCGTTTTATGGAATAATAATAGCGTTACAGTGCAGGCGTAAAAGGCAGAGAAGTAAACGGACACGAAGGTAAATCGAATTATACGAATTTCGATTGTTCCCTGTTTTCCCGCCTTTTACGTTTGCCCGCATCGTTCAATACGAGGCTGACATTCTTTTTCTCTCATTCGCTCGCTCGCACATCCGTTTGTAAGAAATACGTGGAAATGTGTGCGCTCGTCACGATAAATCGAATCGCGTTGAACAATCGGACAGTTTAAGCCGCGATAGAAGTGATTTCGATCTGTCTCGGAAATAAAACCGTCGAACGAAACATGTAACCTATTAATAATCGAATAAATTGTAAATACTACACCAAAAAAAGAACGCAACTCGGTTAATTCATACGCGTAATTCGCGAGGTGCAACAAAATTGTACCTTAATATCAACATTTTCCTTCGACGAATTTAATGTTAGATTTTCTCTATTACGTAAAGGCAAGGTTTGTTTACGCGAGAAGAGAGAGAGAGAGAGAGAGAGAGAGAGAGAGAGAGAGAGCCAAGAAGACAGAAAAAAAACAGAGTAAAAAGAAAAACGATACAATGCCCGAACGTTGAATCGCTTGTTGTTACGAATAGGTGTATTGAACACGACCTTTGCACTACTTTCTTAAATAATACGAGGATATTTTACGATACAAACATTCCGCTCGTATATTCGCTAAAGCCACGATTCTTTGTCTCGACTCGCTATAATATTTAATGGAAATATGTCTCTTTTCCCTTTTCCCGCCGTTTATTTAATTCCTAAAGTGGTAACAATTCGAGCGTAAATAATAGTACGGAACAAGTTTTCTCCCTCATACGTACCCAGAAGCATACCTCGGCGCTTTCGCGGAAGGTGGCACGATGAATAATTATTTTTTAAAAGGAAAGAAAAAAATTGTTTCTCTGCTACTTTTTCAGATGCTGGATCCGAGCGTACTGACGGATTTAGAGGAACTGACGCTTTGCAGTTATTGCAAGCAGAAGTATAACGACGCGGAACAATGCCCGAAATACCTTAGTTGCAAACATTATTTCTGCCTGCGTTGCATAGAGAACAATTTATTAAAGGGTCGTGAGTTGTTTTGCGCGCACTGCTGGAAGAGGACGGACCTGGGCGACCAAGGGCCCGACGCTCTACCGACCCATTCTTCTCTCCTTGCCCTAGCGAACAATCTGTCACACTTAAAAATCACGACGAACAACACGTCCGGGAAAACCAACGACAAGGAGAGAAAGGTACACGACCGTATAAAAAGAAAGAAAGAAATGCTATTTTTGGAAACGATTTTGAGTTCTACGTGCCCGGTTATTGCACATCCTTCAGTTCATACGTAAATGGCTATGAAGCCATACCGAGATAGGTTCTACTAGTAATAGGATTACGTTATAAGGTCTGCAATAGTTTCCTTTCAAGATATAGGGAGTATGTGATTCATGTATTTCAACCGATCACCGTCGATCGTGTCCTGTAAAAAAAGAAAAGAGAATTTGCCCTGCTATGCGCGTAACGAAGTATGAGATTGATAAGTGGGGGAAATTAATGTTTATCTGACGATACTTTTACAGAGTGAAAATTGCCACACACACGGAATGCCTCTGGCATTATGGTGCGCGACGTGCTGCACGGCACTTTGTAGAGCATGCGCTACTCCGCAGGAGCACCCAGGTCACCAGATTAAATCGCAAACTGATGCCAAAGAACAACTCATATCCGACGTAAGTTTCGTCATATTTTATTCGCCATTACGGTCTTTCCTTTTCCCAATCTTGATCGCGCGACATCGACCACCGGATCCGCTCAGCTAACGGGCGCCGGTCTGTTCTATCATCGCGGTATGTCGGGAAAGTACCTGTCTACGTTTCAGGTTCAATTGGAGCTAGTTGCTATGGGAAAGCTATCGACCGAGATTCAAAGACTGGCCATGCAGCAACGAGAATTCTTAATAAAAGTGCTGGAGGCGTGCGTGACGTTGAAGACGCACGTCGAGACCGATCTGCAGAATGGCTGGAGCCACTTCCCCGAGATAACAGACGCCCGGGAGACGCTCGGCAAGGCGAAGGCCAGCCTGCAGATGATCGACAGCCCCAGCGACGTGTACAGCTTGCACTCGCAGCTGATAATCGAGAAGCAACGGTTGCAATCGAAGTATCAGGAGATGATGCTGCAGTGCCAGCTGGACGACTTAATAGGCAACTCGGGCGTGGTGTTCGATTTCGCGTTGCTGAAGCAGGCGTTAGCCGGTATTCACACGGGAGAGCCGATAGTTTCTCAAGGTGCGAGCAACGGCGGCAGATTACCAAATCACTTGGCGGCTTCGCAGAACCCGATACTGTTCCTCGCAAATTATTGCATGTCGCAGCTGTACTCGAGGCACGTAGTTAGTAAACAGCACATGCAAAACGGTTCTATAGAGTATCATTCGGGCATGATGCAGCCGCAATCGGGCCCGCCGGGCTCCGTTCACGTGCACCAAGGGCCACCGGCTACCCAGCAGCAACTTCTCATTCCGCCTGGCTCGCCGTCCGTTAAACCCGTTCCGCCCGCGCCACCGAACGCGATGCTGCACCCGCAGCAACAGTCGGCGTTCATACCGGAAGGGATCGGCACTGGTGGCGGGGGTCTGGTTACCGTCCATTCATCCTCACAACCACCGTCCAGCGGGATAACAGCGTCGCTCCGAGGACCCTCGAACCCATATCCTCTCTACTATTTCAACATCGAGGTGAACGGATCGCCTCACGGCCGTATCGTGATAGAAGTGAGGCCAGACGTGGCGCCGAAGATGGCCAAGAATTTTAGCGTGCTGGCGACCGGCGAGGTCGGCGTCAGTTACAAGGGCTGCACGATCTTTCAGTGCTGGGAGGGGGAGTCTGTGATCACCGGTGACTTCGAGTTGAACAACGGCCGTGGCGGTAGAAGCATATTCGAGGACGGATACTTTATGCCGGACGACACCAAGTTCCCAGCGGTGAGGGGCGCTGTGGGTATGCGTAGAACGCAGAAACGTCACGATAATCTCGGCATGGTGGGCTCGCAGTTTCGTATAATACTGCAGGAGATGCGCGGTTTCACGGGGATCTTCGGGCACGTGGTCGAAGGCTTGGAGCTAGTTGAGAAGATATCTACGTTCGGCGATCAGACCGGCAAGCCTACGAAGAATATTCTAATAACGAAGTGCGGTAAATTGTAACGGCATCGGTATTGCGGTTAGTATACCGATAGGTATTAAGAGTACCTAGACCGTGTACTTTACGTTCTCTCCGCTCTAGATAACGAGAATTTTACCGGTCGCGACGGTATCTCTGCCCTACGCGTTCGATGGGGATGGGCCGTTTAAATAGGATAAATCATGTGCACGTAATGATATCCGACCAGATGATATTACCACAAGGTCGGGAGACACCGTCGCGATATAGGGCTCCATGAATCGCGCGATGCTACGTACGAGTCACACAATTTAATTAACTATTAACAATAGAATTCTAAAGATGTTGAATCTATTTTTAAACGTGGACGCATAAGAGAAGAAAGAAGAAATAAAGATCCATATTTTGCTATTGATTGGGAATCAATAAGATTCTGTATCTACAATAACGACGATGATCGATAAAATACGTACCTCAGATCGATCGCGATATCGATACGACTTCTAGCTGTACGACATTTGTTTTAAAAGAAGTTCGACGTTTATTTTTGGCTATTGGCGTATTGCTACGTATAGTTGATAGAAGGGTTGGCGCACGGGATTTAAAAAGTTGCCGTGCGAACAGCGTCGCCCTGCGGGCGCTGGCTACTGTTTTAGGTGATAGGTAGTAAAAGAAAAGAGACAACAAAAAAAAAAATGAAAACAGAAGAAGAAACGTGTAGATGAGGAATAAGTACGGAAAATGGGGCAAAATGAAGCTGTATGTGCATACACATACATCCATATATTTGTAAAACAGGGGACAAAGAAAAAAAGGTGAAGAAAAACACGTACAGGCGGGAAGATATTTTTTTTTTTTCGTTTTATAACCGAGACGCGCGACTTCGTAAAGTCGAAAATCGTGATTCCATATACGCAGGTCGTTTAGAACTTTGACTGAACGATACGTAGGTACGTAAGGACCAATACCGTTTCGTCCGATCAACGATCACGTATCGTTCCGTTCCAGAGGTGAGAAAGGGAGCTGAAAGGGAGCACAGTGGCAATTGCACGACACACCGGGTCGGGGAAAATTGCGGTTCCTTTCGTTACGACTCGAGCATCCCACTCTCCCCTTTTTGCTCTTTACGGTCTAACAGAGGCCGTCGTGAATTAACTGTATTTAAGATTAGATCTCAAACATGAAAATGTATGCAAGGCCTAACTACTACTATGTAGATCGTAAGCCTCGTCGTCTTGATCAGAGAAACGAACGAAATGAGCGAATATTATATTAAACGAAATCATTCCTCGATGCTGTATATCGAAGTACTACGATAATGTAAATGCGTTATACTACTCGTCTGAATCCTCGTAAGAATCCCCCACACCCCATCGTTGTGTATCATATTGTCATGTACTCGTGTGCGTGTCGCGACTGGGGACGCGTCGAGAAGCGTTCCGTAAATCTGCGCGTATTATACGAAACGCGCACCTCACGTATCGTAGGAGAGAAGAACGTTATTGCACGCCCTCGACGTCGCGGATGCCTTTTTCGAAGAAAGCCTCATTCGATGTTGAACTTGAAAGTTTTAACACTTGTTAATTAGCTAATAACCGCGTCGATGTGATTAGGGAACCATTGCATCGCGACGAATCGCCGTTAGAATGTAACACAGCGTAACACGTACGAATACGATCGAAGGGTGATCGAGCTCGAATGAATTTCTATCGTTTCGGTCGTGCGGAAACAACCGAAATGAGAATTGAAAATACAAAAAAAAAAAAGAAAAGGAACATTAGTCGACACTCTCGAATATAGACACACGCGTAAATTCATGTTTATCGAAGCGAGCGAAGCTAGAAGCCCACCTGTATACACAAAATACCCACGCGCGCGCGTATATACTACCTATATTTTTATGAACGTGATGAGGTAATACAACGCATAGCTTGTAATATCGATTCGAACAACCGACGGTTTACCTTGCCCCTCGCGTTCGAATTAAACGGTTGAGCGGCTATCTCTTTCGACAAGTTCTTTCTCGTTTTTCTTTCCATTTATTATTATTATTATTTTTTTTCTTTTCTCCCCCTCTCTCCCCCGTCTCCTTCTCATTTTCTTTTCCTTGCACCCCCACCCCCCTCTCTTCTTTCCTTATAAGTTAAGGCGTAATCATCGTTACACACGAAAAATTGGAATCATTTTGTTTTGCGGCCTTACGGAAGCGTACATCCGTAGCGCACCCGCTTAAACAGTTTTATTATTTCATTATACAGGTACGAGATGAAGTTCGGTGCCCAATTTAAATGTACTTTTAATCGATCGATTTTGAGTTATAAATTGTTTCTCTTTCACTCGTGTACAATTTATGCAACACCTTTACCTCCCTTTACGCTGCTCGCGTAAGATGCGAGCGAATAGATATTTACAATGAATCTCAAGACTGCGAGGGTCAAGCAATCCCAAGCAAGAAACTAACCGAGTATGGTTAAATGGAAAGCAATGCAGTACTCACCTTGTAGAAGACGTCTGGAACGTACTGTTTATCAGTTGATTCCAATACATAGCCCAATTCTGGAACGTCTTTCGTGGGAATCAGGCAGCCATCCCGTACCAATGCCATGCACTGATTAGACACTTGATATCCCTCCATATGAACCTGATTTTTATCGTCACCTATAATCATCGGCATAGATTCACGTATTTGGTAACAGTAAATCCTTTTATACGAAAACATATCGAAACGGTGTGTCATTGAGATACGACGTGAGTGACTTACCAGTAACGCAAACAGTAACAAACTTTGAGCCGAAATAATTATTAGGAGAAAAACGACAGATATTTGGGTACTGATTCTGAAAATATCCAGCCATGATGCACTCTTGAGCAGATAAAAAGTGACTTTCTACGTTTCGCGCGTGCTTCACCTGAATGAATAAAACTAATGCTATTAATTGAGGAAACAAGCTTGATGCTACAGAAAGGAAGAGATATGATATTGGTTGCGGGTAAATTTACCGTTCCTTTCTTGAGATCGTCAGCTATAAGATCCGTGAAGATCCATCCAACCTTTCTTAAGTTAAGTAAATGAGCCAACTCATCCACCAAAGCCTGTCTTTCATCCGGCACAAGTCGTATAGTATCTTTTGCGCTTTCCTAAAAGAATTCCGATAACACTGTAGATTACAAAATCGTGTGCAGGTACGATTCGGTCGTCTGTCCTTGATTTTGTTGACTTACCTGCGGTGGTTCGTAAATAGCCGCGACGACAGCCCTGATCCCTAACGGTACATCCGCGTGGCTTTCGTATCTTCCATATAAATATCCGATACGTTGATGGCCAGTGCTGCGCCAATAATTGAGAAAGCGTTCGACCAAACTTGGATTTTCAAACACAACATTGTCCACGTGCCGATAATTTTGACGATTTAGAGTAATAGAGTTCGGTTGACATTTGCTACAGATACCTCGCGGCCAAGGTGGATGATCTTTACAGCCAGCCTTTATACGGCAGCTTATATCATCTAACTGTATAAACTTCCCCCTGTAAAAGAGTGTGTAGATTGTATTCCAAGGGTATCAATAGAATCTACGCTTCAACATACCTATCAACACCGGCCGTGAACTTTCTGAGGTACGAATGAAAGGACAGGTGCTTTATATTCTGTTCCTTAAGATAAATTTCATCGAAAGGTTCTAAAGGAGAACAATGAACACAACATCCGTTAGCACCGTGCCTACATCTATTAAAAAAAAAATTGTCATTTACGATCCAGTTGTACGTTGAAGTATATATCTTCGGTTATCTGTACTCACAGCTTTTCGTCTCGTTTCCTTTGTATTTTACCATCAAGCTTCCATATTTGTTCGTCGACTTCATCTTCGACTATATTTGGCAAGGATCGGGAAGCATTGGTCCTACGATTTGTAGCTGTTGCTGTGTCTGCTGGTCCTGGCTCTAATATCAAACAAGAAGGCATTACACCGATGCGCTGGAGAAGTAGAGAAATAAAATTAGAACAGTCGATTGAAACCTTGAGAAGCATTAACGGTGGCATTACTAGTCGATGGGGTGCTCCATAACTGAGTGCCATTGAGGGGAGCCAAATATAACATGTCTCCGTGCGAGAGACCAATCCCAGACACTGTTCTGCTCGGGCTAGATATAAGTTCATCCTGATGATTTCGTTGCCTATAGAGTCCAAATCCAAAACTGTTCAATTCGAAGGCGTAGAAAACCTGAAATCAAGAATCCCACTGTCAGTTGTAGAAGCCAGTTTAATTATAATCAAAGTACAAACCTTTTCAAATAATTTGGAAATTGTATCAGATGGATCTACATCTACACGCTTTGTTCCCTCTGAAGATTGCACACGCAGAGTCTGTAAATAAAGAAGTATAAATGGAATATAAAATTTAATATAATCAGCATATTTAAATGACGATTTAAAAAGACCAATACTTTTTGTATTAATGATACATGTACTTATTGAATGTATATTATTATGAAATGAATTTAAATATTTGATATGTTTACACAGATTTAATATAAATATATAATGGCATTGGCTTACTAAGAATACAAGGAGAAATATATTTCAAATAATTGTAAAAATATGACACATTTATGCATTTACAAATATATGAGAAATTAAATAATAAATAAGCTACTATTTCACTAAAGTACAAATTACACAGTCTAAGAACATTAATAATACTAAACTTTCAGCACACTTTCACATTGTTCAAAATATTACTTCATTAGGTTTTGAAAAATCTCAAAAAGAAAACAAAGAAGCAAGACTCAGCTGAACTCGTATCTGGGAACTTTTACTAAGTTACATCAATGTCACTGCATGAAATGCAAAATTTTCGCCGATTTCTAAACAGACCGAATTCGTTCTCCGAGCGAATTATAAGCTCGGCTTGAATCGAAGAGGATGTCAGGATTAACCAGGGAACGCGGCTCGTTTGATAACAGGCGACTTACAATTTGCTTGGATTTTGACATTTCGCCGGTGTCGACGACGCATCAGCTGTTCAGCCCGCTGTCCCGCTTGTCTGCCAGTAACACAACGTTACCAAAGTCCCTAGCGGGCGTAAGAAAATTGTTGAGTCAACGTCTGGTACCCTAACCTCTCCGCTTCGTTTAAGGAATACCCCGAAAAGAATATCGCCAAGTACGATAGTCTATTTCACTGGTCCTCGAATCAGACGATATCCTCTTTATAAATTACCCGACACTGAATCGTGGGCCGCGCGTCAAGTCCCTTCCTCCGATATTAACCAACGAACTTCGCGCTACGTAGACGTTCCGCCACTAAACTTGAATAGAACTGGGCCGATCGCACGCCATCCTTTTCTCGATGTGAGTAAACAACGGACTCGTAAATAGATGTATTACAGTTACGAACAGAGATCGGGTAAAGTAAGTACGTGTTTACAAGGCGTAAGTTGTCACTCGTTTTTCAATGTTAATACGTATACACCCTTTTTCCCCCACGCGGGCACTGCGATCGACAGTTATTAATTTTTAATCCGCAGAAAGATGAATTCGGCTGCCTGCCATGGTGACTCCGCTTTATCTCCCCCGGCTCGATTCCGATCCCGCTTGGTCCTCGTATGCCCTCGGTACTACCTTACCGTAAAAGCAAGCGTATATACCCTTTTCTGCTCTCCTTAAGCCACCCCGTGATAGCCGAGCAATCTCGCCTCGGTGCCCGAACTGTTTAGCGTCGCGCTATTGGCCCTCTTGCGTATATTTTTTCAGCACTTTCACTCACGCGGACTCCCTTCGAATGTCAGGGAACGGCACACTGTATAGTTGACGCTGGGCAACGGCGCTAATCTCCCGTTCATGCTGTTCCATTTTAAATGGCTGAACTAGGAGACGGAAATCGTAGAACGGAGCCGCGGGTTGTTGAACTGATCGTAAATTGGTATCCGGTCATGGCCACGGTGGCAGTGCTTGCCAATTACCAGGTGATCGTCTTCAGTTATAAATAAAACGTACACCGTCGCGGTTATCTTCCACGATTTTCGGGCAATTATCAGCTAAAACGGGATAATGGAGCGACCGGTCACTGGTTACTAAGGAAATACTAGGGAAGATGCTGAATAATATTTTCGTCGATATAGGACATCGATGCGATGTGATTTTTGTGTGTTTAAGGGAAAGATTCTTTTACCTTGTATACGTAATAGTTACACTAATTCTATCGTTTTGCTAATATTTTAGACGCAAGGTAGGTATCTTAATTGTATAATGATCATACGAATGCACGTCACAACAATTTATTAATAATACAATAGAGCGCTCACAATTGTCTTGATTATTTAGAAACATTAAAAAAAATTTGTAAATACTTATATGGAAGAAAGAGATATAAATAGGTAAGTCGGAATTTGAAAGTGTTTTAAATTACGTTTGTAAATACAAGGTGACTTGTAAATAGTGGTACAAGTCGGAAGGTAGTAGTTCTACATGAAAAAAAAAGTTGAAAATGTAGAATAATAGTTTACCTATTTCTACGCTTCTATCACCGCCTTTCGACTTTTACCACCAATGTTAACCGCGACGAGAAGCTTCAAGTCCACTTAAACCCGCGATTTAAAAAAAAAAAATGAATAGCCTAGCAATAAAGAATATCTGAGAATAAAAACGCCGTTAACTGATCGTTGGTGCGAGTAATGAAATCATTCAAACAACAGGAATCACAGGTGGCGTTGTAGAGGAGCTGCTGGATTATAGTGAATTGTTTGAAACGCAAGTCTTCTCGTATAAACGTATTGTGTTATTGGCCGTGATGCCGGCAGGCATGCGCTGGCCTGCGCGCGATGACCCTCTTACCTCTTTACCGTTTCTTCCTGGCAGAAACGACTACCGCGCCGTTTCTCCACGCTGGTCCCCGACTCCGCTGAAGATTTCGCGATCCGTTGCATTTGCTAGCCAGTAGCCAGAGCGAGAGCTGTCCATCTCATATCCGCGGTATCCCTGTCTACTGTCGGTTTATGATTCAATCGCATTGACGTAGTCACGTCAAACTATCGTTCATATAATACAACACCAGCCTTCGATTCGCTCATTAGTCTCTCCGCTGTCTCCGTTCACGCATCCTAGTAATTAATCCACCTGTTAGCTGATCGACGTCAATGATAACAAGAAGGTAGGTATGTTTTGAAATTCTGCTCATTCATCGCTCCTTCTCCGCTATCCCCTTCCCGGCTTGTATTTACCCCATCGTTTCAAAACGTACCGCATCACCAACCTCCATCGCTTCCCCCTCTTCCTCCTTTTTAAATTTACTTTCCATCCCAACTAACCGCGTGCACAAAAATATCGGAATATTCTCGAATAAGGTCAGTTGCATTCCTCTTCCCGACAGCTTTTCGTTTTCCTAACCAGCAGTGCATCACGTGCATACATCGAAGCGCAGCGAGCGAGAACCGCGAAACCGAGTTCAAACGCATATACGTGGGCACCAGTGGCCCCGCTCGTATATCGCTGATTCACTTCTCCCCCTTCTAGTCGATGTATGCCGATGTATCGAATTCATTGCGCGGTGGCATCGAGCGCAGTAGTTACGTACTAATCGATTTCGCGTAGACACCGCGCTCCATCTAATGCGCGACGAGAAAAGCGCCAGACACAACAGCAACGTTTTAACAACTGCGAGCTGACGACAGTCGACTTCAGCCGCGTCCGTGCGAACTGACGCGTCCCGATATTGATCAGCCGTGACATTCGACCAGCGTGTAACCGCGCGATCGATCGATCGAAGCCAGTGCGCCACCGTGCATCCAGTCGATCCCCCTCCCAACGCCCCCCCCCCCCCGCCGCCACGGTATCGCCCGTGCCGACGTGCAACAGCGTCGCCGTTCGCGGAGAGATTTTTCAGGGGGCTTCGAGTGGAAGCGAACGGGCATAGTTGTGCCGGGCAACCGGTGTGTATTTGCGTCCTCCACTCGTTACATCCATCAGAGCCGATATAAAGAGGTGGGTTAGAAGATTCTCCACTGTACGCGAAACAGAGGCGAAGAAACATTCGCGGGAATTCGGCGTGTCACGCGGCCCCGCTCTCGCTGTCGCCAGTTTTGCTGCCCCCGACCGCGACGGAAACGGCGGATCGATCTATTTCGATTGTTTGTTGATTGGTCGGCGGCTCCGGATCAGCCAATCAGCACGGTACGTTCGTGTTCCGGCTGTTCTCGCGTGGTTATAAAAACTTTACGCGGGAACTGTGCGCCGATCGATCGTTCCCCGAATTGTCTGCATTTATTCGCCCGTCAATATGCACCCATTGTCTCTGATTCTGATTTAATATTCGCTTGTTACAGCTAGACGAGATGGAGAACGCGGAAGATGTGAGGGCCGCCGTCGAATTGTACATTTACGACCTCTCGAAGGGCATGGCTTCCATGATGTCCAACATCCTTATAGGTGAGTTGCAGTATCTGGGTACAGAAATTCAAGTTGCGTGCTATTTAAAGATACGTTGCTAGGTATTCCCTCGCGCTATATAGGCACGAGGTAAACAGCAACAACTACGTATTTTTAAATCACGAACCGCGGCAATGGCGTGCGTAGAGTGTGTCCGCCGATTAGAAATTACGTATTCATTGGGCGTTATTATTGTTAATAAACATGCCCCATAAAATCACTGCGTTTGTGTATGTTTATCGGAATGACGGATGATTCGTACGATAATGGCGCGAATTCGTTTCTATTTCTGCTGAATGATTCATCAATAAACTACGGACATTAATTCGAAGATAAAACAAATGAACACTTATCGAGTCAACGATAGTGGGTATGTCACTGTAAAATGGACGATTTTTGAGTGGCGCAATTAAACTTGGGAATCGTGCTTCGGGTCTCTATGGATTGAATGGTTCCTCGTTAGGACATTTGGCAATAGCTGCCAAATTGTACGATGACGTCGGGCCGAAGTGATTTAAATATAAACAACTGCGGAAAAGGAGCGTATCCTAGGACGACGGGCAATGTCGTCCAAACGCATCGATCGTTGGAATTAATAAACAAATTGGATGATAAATTCTTGGCCAGTAAACGGTATATTAAAGAAATATATAAATTTCATAGGTAACGTATAAAAAAAAAAAAAAAACTATATTCCCCTTAATGCTGCAAAAAAAAATTATCACTATAAATAATTTCTTTGCTATCTCGTGGTCTCTACTATAGCCGTCGCTATAGCAGCGAAAGTACCGCTGCACTGTTTTTCAACACGCTCTCCATCATTCCGCCAAATCCAAACAGACGTTCGGCGAAAGCTTTAGTAGGTTCGCGCGTGGCAGAACGCGGAAGTAAGAGGGGAAGAGACGATCCAGTTTGCACGAAATTCCGCAGAAAGCACGTAAAATACAAAGCTCGCACACGTGTCCCCACGAGGCGTTTACGTCACGTATCCAAGGTTCGTTCGCCACTCGGTCGTAGAGCTTGCAGGTGCTATTTTCGAAAGCGCTGCTCGTAATTGTTCGCGCGCTTGGTATTTCACGCCGCGTGCGATTCTCGTTGCAAGCAAATAAATAGGCGGATTAGACTCGGGCTCGCGCAAAGCCAATTTCGAGCATGCTCGCAGATACGGAGCCAAGGCAACGACGAGGATTTCAAGCATTCTTACGAGAGGCAACATTCTTTCTCGCGTTCAACCATAATTATAAAATACATCAAACCCAGGCGTTGATTATAAATTTCGTCACAATGTCCCTTCCCCGACATCTATGAGATCCACCAAAGGTTTTCTTGTATTCGATTTAAAGACGAGAAACGGTGGAGTAGCAAACGTAACGTGGATTGTCCGCGAATAAGTTTCGTTTAAGATATCTCCACTGCGTGGGGTCTGCTTTTTTTGTCGCACGTTTGAAAACGTAACCAGCATACGCGACGCGTTGCGCAAGCTCTGAAAGTGGTGAATTGTCGAGTTGGATGGCCGTAGTAGCTATTTCTCGCGGTTATTTCACCACGCGCGACCCTACCAGAGGCGCGTCGCAATAAGAAAATCGCGGATATGCTTAGCTATTCCCGCGACGAGAAACTGGGTCGAAGGAGACACGAGCCGGCGATTACGAGCCCGAGGCTGGTCCGGGCGAAGCTGAAATTGTACTTTACCGGTTAAAGAACGAGGGAATTTACATAACAAGGACGTGGTTGGCGGTATTATCGGCTTGCTTGGGGAAGGTCGTTAGTCCTTGGACTTTGGGCGAGGCTGCCCATCCTCATCATCGAATCCCCTACACTGTATCGACGCCAAAGTTCGTGCACCTTTCGACGATGGGGGTACTTTTAGATGCACACTGGTCAGATTTGTATAATGAAACGAGCTATGGCTAATCATTCCCTATAATTGCGAATAAAATGAAATACATCGAAAAGAAGAATACCTTTATGCATCGCAAGGCTATCAAGAGTTTGCGGTGTTAATTCTACTGGGGCCACAGATTCCAATATAATATCAAGGAACAGGGAACACATATTAGCAACAACTTTCTTATACAGTACTGCAAATATATTTATCGGATTCGTCGTATTTTCATAGCAATAAATAAGATCGTTAAATCAATTAGTATCCAACTTATTTTTGCCAACACTGCGAGCCACAGAGTTTTGCAATAAATAAATTTGGCAATAGTATTAATAATGTGAGGTACGAGTGCTAACATGTTTATTCGCGTGACGCAATAAATATTTCCAGTACTGTATCCTCCGCAAAGTTACGAAAGCATCTGAACGCGCGTGGGTCGAAAATGACCCGGGCTCGTAGTCTGGCTATGGATATGGGAACACGACTGGGTCGAAACTGACCCGAGGACCATTGTACACTGGTGTCTGAAATAAAATGCTTGTACGCTGATTTTCTTGGTAAATTCGCGATAGTAAATGACTGTTTATGTGTTCGTAGGCCGCCACATAGAGGGGATATGGCATACGGCGATCGTCGCGTATGGAAGAGAATTCTTCTTCGGTGAAATTGGAATTCAAAGCTCCAGGCCTGTAAGTACAATTTCTCTCCTTTTAAGTGACTATAATACAAACCAGCGAAATGTCCCTTCGAGTCTGTTATTGCCGAACTTCGATTAAATTCGCCTCGCCTGTGCTCGGCTGGACACGGTATGTACCCGCGAAGAATTGAAATTAGTGGAAAGAGTTTCTCGAGTGAAACGTTCGGTTACTCAAGATGCATTTCTGCTATCCGAATCATGAGCAGTTGGACGCACTAGTAGTGGCGAGTCATTCTGGCCATACGATACGCTAGACACGAGTGGGTACTAAATTTGGTCTGGTTGGATCCAAAAATAATCCCCGCTTTACTTCATTCTCTTTCTCTCCTCTCGCTTTCTCGTGGCTCTCTCCATCCCGTGGCCCATCGTTTAGATTCTACGAAGGCGATAGCTGTCGGTAGGTAAGTCCCTTTGCCCGTCCTAACATCCATTTCTCATTGCATCCACGCGTCCGATGAAATTTTATGGACCATTATACAATAAGAGGCTTTCATCGAATATCCATGGTAGTACTAGCTGCAATGGATACTATTGAAAAAGTAGTAGTAACAGTCCTTTTATTAACGAAGGAATCAAATGAAGCTCTAAAGCCTGAAAGAACAAATAACTCCTACGTTCGAACTAATCAGCAGCCCCTTTCTCATGCTACTTACAGTGAATCCTTCTGTTATTCGATGCAACGAAGTGCAAACAAACTCGCTCTTTTTCTCATCATCTATATTACCCCGCATTTACCATCGAAATAGAGAAATAATATTGTCACGTTTTAGTGCTTTCCTCGCTTATTATACTAGATAAATCGTCAGAAAGGATTAAACCAACCACAATTCTCTATTTATTAACAAAATTGAGCAATATCGAACTACACCTGTTTCCACTTTGAATTTAAATACAGTACTGACAAATAGTTCTTGCCCAATCAATAACACAGTCGATAACGACCGATTGGCTTCTTTTCTTAAGGGTCACGGTGGCCTGTAATTACAGACTCTTTGTTTGCGGCATTTGCAACAATATTTTACATATTACATGCCAGCTTTTAAATTCAAATAATCGCGTACAACTCCCACTCGTGCACCCAAGAAAACGGCAGGGTTGGAGATTCGATAAAGACAAGGCGTAAAAGCTATTGGCTCGCGTTCGATCAAAGTGCATTCATCCTAATTCGTTCTAATCGCTCATCGATGGGCCACCATCATAGCTTGCCTCTCGATGCACGGCGCCGCTTCCTGTACCATACCGCATTCCTGACCGGCTTTAACACAGTGACTGGCGTCGGCGCGTTTCCACGCCGAGGGATTCCCGTCCTGTGCACGAATTGAAGAGCTTTCACGTCGATATCTTCTGAAAAGCATTAAAAGTCTCGCCAGAGAGTTCCCAGCTATCTGAAAACAAATCAAATTCGTAGTTCGAGCTCAGCGATACCTCCCTCGCGCAGCGGTCGAGCCTCCAATGAGTCGCCCAATAATAAAAATGTCAATTTCTACATTCTCTATTAGATCTTCGCGAAAGCATCGGCAATAGATCGGCGAGATTCTCCCGATGAAAATGAATCCAAACTCGGCCAGAGTCGGCCTATTTTTAGTCGCACGCGACGTACGATTAACCTACGTAATTCGAAAACGACTCAAATTTTGTGCAATTAAAAATAGCTCCGAATAGGGCCGTGTTTGTACTCATTTTCATCGGGCGAACCTCCCCAATCCATTGGTAACACAATCATAAAGATTTGATAGCCAACATACGAGTTTAAATCCCATTAGTATCAGCGTGTGTTGAAAGCGCAGATCGAGGTAGGCAAAACTTTTTCAATAGTAATCGCTGGCAAAAAAAATCTAACCGATTTGAAGGAGGTATTTTTCAAAACCCTCTCCAAAACCTTCCGCAAACTGTTAACGAGGACGCGACCGGTAAGGGCGCAGACGGTCAGCTGGCGGGCGTTGTTTGATGTGCATACGCGCCACGTCGAAAAAAGCAAACTGAAGCGCGATCTCTCTCTCTCTCTCTCTCGCTCGCGCGCGCGCGCGCGTGCACGCTGCTGTGCGGACTCCGAATATCGTTTATCTTGAGTTACGCTCGCCGGCTGCGTGGCGTCGAATCCCTCGAAGCGCCGCGACGCCAGTTCGTATGCGAGTGGTTCCTTGACGAAACGCCGAAGCGAGAGAAACGGGTCGTCGCGCTGGCCGATCGAGCTCCTCGCGTACCGCCGTTTGCACAGCTTCCACGCGACACCATCCATCGTTTCCGTTCACGTAGGTGGGAATACTAATTACGTGCCTCCAACGAAGAGACAAGCCGAAGTGTCGTTCGTCCTCTGTGATAGAAGCTCCAGTCACCTTGGGAACCTCTCCGCATTCCGCAGCCGCTGTTTATTAGCTGCAAGTTTCTTTCGAACGCCTGCCGACGCGCGACACCGTAATCCCTTATTTACCCCGCTGCCATCCCCGCATTCCAATCTTTTATTCCGCAACTTGGATGCTCGGCCCGTTCCGATTAACCGCCGCTACTTAAAATATCGCGGAATTCGGTTCGTTCGAGGCACGTCGGTTTTTTGCTTTTTCAACGTCGCTTTCGTTTTCATCTCTTCCTGTTTCGACGCTTGCCCGTCCCCCCCCCCCCCCCCCCCCGCCCTGCAGCACGGGAAAGCCGCAAACACCGATACTCGCTATAGGCAGTTATTTTCGGCGTTTCTTATAGGGAAGCGCCGGTTTGTCGTAGTTCTAAAATTACGTCCGCGTTTACGCCAACGGCAGGGGGTGGGGGCATTGGCGGCCACGCAGCTGTCGGAAAATTTGACACTGACGCGTTTCCGAATCTTCAGCGTTCCGCCGAAAAACAGTGAAAAACAGTGCAGTTTCTCGTTTCAGGGTGGCACGGTGCTAGGGCAGCCGGACAAAGTGGAAAGAATAGGTGAGACCTACTTGCCGTACTCCGTCTTCCTCGAATACATAAACGGCCTGGGAGCATCCAAGTTCGCGTAAGTTCTGTCGACCGAGCCATCCGCATAGGGCGCAGCTCCATTAAACGATACCTTGGAATTGTTTCGGTAAGATCGACTGTTTCGATTGCAGGCCAGGGACGTACAATATCTTCAAGCACAACTGCAACAGCTTCACGGAAGAGGTCAGCAGCTTCTTGGCGGACAAGAGTATCCCGAAGTACATCCTAGACCTGCCGGAGGAGATACTTCAAACGTAAGATTTAAGAAACGTCTCGTTTTATTTGGCATCCATAGGCAGGCTTATGCTCTATCGTTCACGTTCGCGTGCAGGCCGATCGGGCAAGGTCTCAGAACCGTGGTCGAGGCTTTAAGCAACAGCGGAGGCGGATCGGTGCTGTACGCGGATACTCCAACATTCCTTGAATCGAGAAGTCGGAGGGAAGTTTCGCCGGAGTTTCAGCTTTTAAATGAGGCTATCGAGGAGGCAAGGTAGGGGAACCCCTATCTTCTTACCGTTTTTCAGGTAAATAATATGCCGGTTAGCCACGATCGTTATTAATATCATGCGCGCAGATTAAACGCGATCGCGCTAGAAGAGAGGAGGAACGAGATTAACGAGAAGCTCGCCAAGAAGGACAGGAAGAAAAAGAAGAAGAAGGAGAAGAAGAAGCAGAAGGAGGGCAGAGATTGTACCGCCAGCGATAGCAACAGTACAGGTCCCAGCAATTACGCAGACATGGCGGAGAGCGAAGGTGACGTTTCATTCTGCGAAAATAATGTGTGACGTTGACGGATGCCGGTTATTTATATGTTCTTTCTGGGTGCACAGCCGCGGTGAGCGAGATGCAGGCTACCAACGGGGAGAGCACAGATATGCTGCCGTCGGAGAGAGTGATGCAGATGGAGGAGGAGGAGAAGCAGGAGCAGGAAGAGAAGAAGCGTCGTCGGGATCCTCCTATAGTGTTTAAGGATTTGGTGGACGTGAAGTCGGAGTATGTGGCGTTGTGTAATTTATTGGAGGGGAAGTTGAACGACGAGGAACGCGTGTGCATGGAGGAACTTCGCCAGTATGTTTTAGAGAACGAGGGCTCTTGGGCGCTGGGGGATAATTTCTTAAGCTTCGTAGGTGAGTCGGCGAATAACTCTGCCGCGTCTCTTGCGCAGTATTTCTTAGTAAACAACGCTCGTGTATCTAGGGCGAATTCTGTATGACAAGTCCTTGTCAAGCGACACGAGGGCCAGGCTATTGAATATACTTTCCGTCGCTGCGCTGAAGGACGATGTGATCCTGTTGCTACACCAGGACAGGAGGGAACATATTATAATGAACTATGCTTTTGACATCGACCGCCATCCCCAGGAAGAGCAGTTCCCTCTCACGCAATTCGTAAGCGAAGTGAACCTTAGCAATGCGCATACAGTCGTGATGATATAACAAATATTTCATACATGGCATTCCTTGCAGCGTATTCACTAGGGTGGCTCTTATTTTCGACTGTTGAATTTTCTTCGGGGCACCCTCCAGAATAGTTCGAAATAATTAAAAAAAAAATCCGTGTAAAGTTTGAGCTCGATCGGATAACGGGAAAGGGTGCCCCTGGGCCCTTAAACATTTAAATCATAATTTAACAGCTCGCGAAGTCGATTTTATATAATACCCGTCAAGTTATTGATTAAATCAAAAAATATGTCAAACAAAAGTTGTAGATCCGGACAAGGAGCATCTTTTATGTTCTATTACTTTTTCTCGTGCGACAAACGGTTTTCGAATAAAGACCGAAAAACGCGGGTTGAAAAAAATTTTTACCAAGAGTAAATAAGAGCCACCCTAGTATTCACCCTTTGATGAAATATTTTCTGTATCATCACAACTGGAGAAGATTATTTAGGTGGCCCGCTTTAGGTGGATCACTCTGCACACTATTATTTAATCTTAATTGCGGATTACAGCTGGCGAACATGTTTGAGAACCTCAGCAGCTCTGAATGGCTGTTGTACATATCCGAGTGGCAGCATCAGAATCAAAGTATCAGTAATATAAGGGTGACGACGAAGGTGGCTGTGCACGCGTTGCTCTCCAATTCGATCGATCTGCAAACTCGTGGAGCGGCCATCATCCACAATCTTGCCTGCAAGGAGGTAAAAACTGTGGTCTGTATCCTTCCTGTCCAATTAACAGTCACCCTTTTCTTTCACTTTCATTCAAACTCACACCTGCAGCCGAGTTGCGCATCTTGCCTCTATGCGAACGAATACAGCCATTGACACGCACACCGGATACGAGTCTCGCGCGCGATCTCACTTAACTCCTTAGGTGCTACGGTCGCACACGTACGCTCGTTCAGCGCACGTCGCGGCGTGCGCGGGGAACTCCCGCGGGCGTTCAACGGCAATGGTTAACAGGTGTAATTAGAGGGGAGCCCCGCACGCGGCGTACGCTCGAGCGTTCAAATCGTCAGCACCCAAACGCTTCTCTGCCCTTTCTTAAACACTATCAATTAATCAATAGAACAAGAAAAGCGACGCTTTTATTCGCCGCGCGAGCAGAAGTGCTGCCTTCATTAATAAATTCAGCCATATCTGTAAAACTCGAGCTACGCACGAATGAGCAACGAAATCTACCCGGCACTGCGATCCGTCGCCCGTTGAAAATAGCCAGTGATTCAAGCGGATGCGTAAACACGCCCTCGTTGCTCGTTTGTATCTGCATACTGTCTTATGTGTACACGATGCTGCGTTGCAGTTCAATTGATTGGATATCTTTCGAGAGATCGGATACTGTTTTTTCAGAAAATGAACAAAAGCAAAAATCTGCGGCGACTTTTACCGAAAGGCAGCATTTCTAAGGTACTTGTCTGAACACGTATAACTTTGAACCCCCGTGTTGTCACGGTTAAGCCGTCGCCGCGAGGTCCGCGCGAGTCGCGCGCACTTGTTCGCACAGCTCTGTTAATACACATCGTTCAAACGACTCGACGTACGGTCAGTTTCACTTCACGCGTGCGTAGTAATCGAGAAACGAAATAATTTGACGGTTGTTCGGTCCCCCATTCGCGTCTCGGCGAGCAAATGTCATGGATCCTTACAATGGGAGGACCCTAATATCCGATTTCCTTTTCAACTTGCTCGCATAGAATGACAGCACACAGACCGCTGACGCTATTTGTAAAATGCTAGGTGTAGGCACTCGATAACTTTAAAGATATACATAAACACTTAAAGTTCCGTACGCTCAACTGATCCACTGCATCAGAATATCGTAGGACGGTGAGACGATTGCTGGTGAACTGAAGATCTCCGGATAATTACTATCTATCATCGTATACGCCGCAATAATATTACGAATTAAAACACAGATACACTTGATGAACGGGAATGTATCTCGGGACTTTCAGTTCACCAGTGACCATCCGACTGTGCTACGATCAGGGTTGCCATACGTACTGGATAAATGGCGGTGTGCTGGCCCATATGACGTCGTACACTAGGCGTCAAACCGGCTTCCCTTCGGAAATTTGGCAACGTTGCCCATCACTAGGCATAACCCAGTGCTTCTAGTGACATGCAACGTTGCCAAATTTCCAAATGGGAGCCGGTTTTGACGCCTAGTGTACATATCTTCTGTTTGGTCGCACGGTGTAGGAGAAGGGGAACACTTATATTTGGTTGGTGACGCCGTGACGTCATACCAACGCTAAGCCAATCCACGCCAAGTGACGTCATATATGCCAGTACGCGTACTGGATTGCCTGGCAACCCTGGCTACGATATTTCATGTATCGAAAGCACCCTATGCAATATTAATTCTCTATACCTTCGAAACTATCGAGCGTCTACAACTATTTTACAAATAGCACCAGGGGCGTGCGTTATTGTTCTACAACAGCAAGTTAAAATCGAAGGATTCCGGCTGCTCCACTGTCAGCGTTCATTCCTTCGCCAGACGTTGCGCAGGTGTGTGCCGAGATTCGTGGCAACTATTCTGACTGGCCTGTGTTCTGTGAAATGCATAGGTGTTCGACGATGTCGCCATAGAGCTGACAATGGCGCTGCTGCAATACTTCAATGGCAGCCCCGCCGAGGAGCAACTGTTCGCGTGCATGAAGTCATTGGCACGCTTCACGCAGATCAGCGGCCAAGACGTGCCGCAGCTTATACAAATGATCGGGCCGGAGCCGAACAAGTTCCGCGGAACGTCCGAGAGGATCGACGAGCAAATCGACCAGGTCAACAGGAAGCTGCGCTAACGCGCTATAAGATCACGTTAAAAGAAAAATCACAGGATTCCAAGCGCCATGTAATCGGAGGGGAGGGGAGGGGGGGGCGCTATTGTGGCGTTGTAACTGAATTTTTACATAGAGATTTTAACGGAAACAATCGCATATAATGTATCGTTATTACAACTATTATTAATTATTGTTGCCATTTACTATTATTAATAATAATATTATTATTATTACAATTATACTGTCACTATGGAAAATTGCGACCTTGGCTTCATTTCAGATGCCCTAGCCTCGGTATGAGATAAGTGGAGTTTCAACAATTCTCTTCATTCAGGTCACATAACTTTGCAGTACCCTGCACGGGTCTCGGCGTGCCTTCGCGTTCATGTTTTCTGAAAAGCATTGAAACGTTAATCTTCAAGATGCAAATACATCCTTGTATCTGACAGCATTCGAGATTTCATATAATACAGATCCGTTGCGTTCGGTTTGCGAATGCTTCGTTTCAGCGTGCTGTCCGATTTTAATCGTTTTGAACGCCCCGCGTCAGCGAGGAATATTAATAAATCCGCGAGGCTGAGCGCAACGACCAGCGGCAGGACAACGCAAGAGGCCCCACGCAGGCCGTTGTTAATAATATCTTAATCCGCGCGACGAGATCACCGGGGCAGCAGCGGAATAAAACGTTGGCACTGGATCACTATTCCCTGGCTGTTGAGGCCTCTCGCTAATTAATCTCCAGCAAATTTACGTAGGCAAACTGAGATCGTACGATGTGCGCGGTGCTAGGCGACCTAGTAACGCCTCGCGTCAGAGATACAGCAACTTTATTACGCGATCTCGCTACGTAAGTTTGGTCATTACCCAAGGTCCCGTCTGTTTCTCGTGATCGTTTATCAATGTATCAACAACAATCGCACGTGGAACAAGCACGATAGTTCTGGAGGTAAGTGATTCAGCTTTCTCTTGCCGGCGCCAGGCGTTTGCACTGAGCTTTGGGGAGAGACACATCGGGCGATAACAATTTGGAAGCTGTGACAATACGCTGATAGGAGGATAGAGCTTATGTTTGCAGCGTACGGATACAGCGGGGCAACGTGCAGCATTATTGTTCGGTACAGCTCCCTGAAGCTGACGGTTATACGTCTACTCTTCTTCTCTTCTTTCCTCGTAAATTCAATTAGTAAACTCGTCGTTAGAACCCTATCGCAAAGGATCTTATAGTTAATTACACATATCGCCAGCATATTTTAATTTATACCGGATTTCGATACGATGGTGGCACCGAAGAAGAACTCCATTTCATCGGGGGAACAACCGTCGCCGAAGGCAGGAGACCGTAAATCGAGCTGCTGTATAGTTAAATATACAACTGTATTGCGCTGGTTGCCGAAGTACTCTCAATTCCATGCTGTGTCGGACTTAGTAGCTGGAGTTTCCCTGGGACTGACTCTAATCCCGCAAAGCATCGCGTACGCTGCCCTAGCTGGCTTAACAGCGCAGGTATTTTGATCGCTTTCAAGAAATCTTACTCATCCTTTGAGGACGCAGGTTGAAACTAGAGCTGTCTAAGTACTTGAATATTTCAAGCCGGGTGAAACTCTTCTTTTTTTTTTTTCATCCAAGTGATACTTCAAATATCCAGAATATTCGAACAAGCTTGACGAAATTCAAGTAGCTTGAATGTAAAAGGCGGAAGCAGACTGTTATCACGTGACGCGAGTTCACGTGCCATCGCATAAACTCACGTCACAGGCAAAAAGTGTGCAATGTCGTTTTACTTGGTATTTTAATGTATGAGAACCGCACCGAAACCACCTCAAGCCACATCACCATTTTCACGCGTGATAGTACGTTTTTAGTTTCTGTAAATTCACACATTTCCGACTCACGTGACCTCGTGTGCCGTCGTAAACAATACGTTTCGCCAATATCTCGGAAACCAAGGCCGAGCGACGGTAACATGTATAGGAAAAAGTTGCTCAGAATCATGTCCCCGACAACATATTTCAAGGTCATCGAAATCGGCGAGGTCTACCCTTTTGTAAATAATTACCAAAATACTCTCGCATGATATGGTACGACGATAGTATATTCCTAAGCATGGTATGACGGCTTAAATGTGTCAACGTGATAATGAGTTTAAGCTACCTTAAATCATTCGGAGATCGATTTTTTTCAAGCTTGTTTGAATAATTAAGCTACTTCGACATTCGAGTATTTGGCTTGGTTCGAATAAGTTGACCTGCATTCAGCTCGTACTAGCTTAAAGTACTCGGCGTTGCCCGGGTAAAATTTCGATTATCATGGACAGTGGCGGATTTAAGAAAAAAAGGCCCGGGTGGCAAAAGTTCTAAGGGGCTTATTTTTTTCGGGAAAATGAAGAGCCAGTTTACTAAAAACGAGCTAAGTGTAGTAGTACAGAAAAAAATATAGTGTCTGGATACCTATATCAAATCATAATTTTTTTGGAGATGGGGCCCTGAGAAGACCTTTTGGGCAGGGGCCCGGGTGGCAAAAGTTCTAAGGGGCTTATTTTTTTTCGGGAAACTGAAGAGCTAGTTTACTAAAAACGGGCTAAGTGTAGTAGTACAGAAAAAAAAAAATAGTGTCTGCACACCTGTATCAAATCATAATTTTTTTGGAGATGGGGCCCTGAGAAGACCTTTTGGGCAGAGGCCCAGGCGGCCACTGCTCATCAGCCACCCCGTTAAATCCGCCACTGATCATGGAGTGTCAAGAGGGTGACATAAGGGGGAAGGGGTGGGATGTCCAGATTTCATGGTAGCCTATATTTTTCGCAGGGTTCTAGAGAGTAATTATGCAAAATTTAGCCCAGATCGGTTAAAAAAATCGAGGTAAAAAGTATCCTATATGTTATTCCTCGTCCTAGACTACGTATGCACAAAGTTTCAGAAAGATCCGTTGCGTAGTTGCGACGTGATTGAGTAACAAACATCCAAACACACTTTCGCATTTATTATATTAACAGGATTTTCAAACTACTCGATCAGCTCTGGTTGAAACACTTAGCCTACGTCGGATGCGGGAATCTTCGAGTCTCATTTGTTCGCAGTACGCTACGTTTTTCATGCTTTCTTGTTTTAAAATCACCCAACATCATGGACGTCCGCGGGGGGGGGGGGGGGCAAAAGGGGCAGTTGCCCTCTTGGCTTTTGAGAAAAAATCGCTTATTTTTCAAAACTGATCTTTATTAAATTTATACTAAAAGAGGGAATATTTTTAAATTCCGGTTTTAAATTTGTAATTAAATTGGCACTATAAAAGGGGTTGAAAAAGCAAGAGGGGTATATTTTTCTTTACCATCGTCCCAAAGTTGCCCCCCCCCCCCGGAAAAAGTCACCGGACGCCCCTGCCCAGCATAATAAGGAACGATAATTTTTATCTAAACTCGTAACATTATATGGAACGCATGGTAACACCCTGTTGTCAGGCTATCCCATGCCAAGCTCACAACTGTTCGTAAATGGAATGATCCATAAATATTCGTATACCCCATGTTTCTTTAAAAGGAAAATAATTAAGGGGTCATTCCTGTTTTCGCGCCGATAAATTAAGCGATTTTCGGGAATTTATTGCAAAGTAAAGAAATACGGTAGGTAATGGTCAAAAATAGAAAAAACAAAAAAGCGGAAAAACATTTTTTTTGCATTTTGATCTGCCATCTTATTAATTTTGCAGATTAATCATTAATTGTAGTGCGGTCGATAGCGGCAGTTATATTGATCTATAAAAAATATTCTTCGTTTAAAGAAGAAAACTTCAAAGCAGTATAAGCCACGTAAAAATCAAAGTGCATAGGTAATAGGGAAGAATGAGAAATCAAAATCGAAAGTAAGCTAAAATCTTCGAACTCGAAATAGAATTAAATTCAAGAGATCCCCAGACACAAAACTACCCCTTTTAAACATCAAATCTTGAAAAATCGATGAAGATATTATTTTGTCTGCAACGACCATCATTCGTGGATATAAGTAAACATTAAAGCGCAGATCTTCTTTGCAGTATGGCCTCTATTCGTGTATTGTGGGCGCCTTTATGTATATCATTTTTGGGACGATCAAAGAAGTCTCGATAGGCCCTTCATCTTTGATGTCACTTCTAACTTTGGAATACACCAAGAACATGCCAGTGGACTTTGTCGTGCTCTTTTGCTTTCTGGCTGGTTGCGTGGAGTTAATAATGGGCGTTCTACGTTTAGGCTCGTATAAAAAGAACCATTCTTTTAAACATAATAATGCTGCAAAAGAGGGTTCCTCCTTTGGAGGCCCAAGTAGCATAGGTGTCTTCAGGAATTTATAGAAAATAAGCTACTGTGTGGATTATTCTCAAATTTTACATGCACGTTCATTGGCTTTTGGAAAATGCACACAAATTTTGTAAGCACACAAGAATCGTTATAAAAACATTAAAGCCCTTTTTCACGAAACTTCCTTTTTCAAGTTTTTGGAAGTGATATTCTAAATACTAATAAAGCTATCGAATATAAATTTTCAGAGATTACGGACGACATGTCCTTATATCGCACGAGCTAGAACTATAATAATCTCCACGATAGTTTTTCTGTTATTAATAAAACAAATTTATCCCAATTTTTCCTTCAGCTCAGAGTGGTGAATCGCAATTACATCCGCAAGCGAGATTGTTGTCTGTATGAACATAAAACAATTTGTGTGTATTGTCCAAAAGCCAACGACCATGCACGTAAATTTTGGGAATAATCCACCCAGTAGTTGTTCTCGTAACGTAACGAAGACACCATTCCCACAGGATTCCTGGTGGACTTCATATCCATGCCCGTGACGTCAGGCTTCACTTCAGCCACGTCCATCATTATAATCATATCTCAGTTACAAGGGCTGATAGGATTGAAATTCAAGGCGCACAACGTGGTTGACAATTTCATAAAAATATTCCAGAACATTAAAAGCGTCCGATTGCCAGACCTCACTCTTGGACTTTGCAGCATCGTCTTCCTCCTGTGCTTCAGAGTAAGTCTGTCCAACAGTCCCCGATGGAAGCGGCTGTTGATATAGATGCTCGTAATTTGCAGCAATTGAAAGACATCGATTGCTCCGGCACGAAAGATAGCGGCCAAAGGGACAAAGGCGCCAGGAATATAATTTTTAAAAGAATCTTGTGGTTCCTTTCCATCTGCCGGAATGCACTACTGATTCTAATAACAGCCACCACAGCTTTCTACTTGGAGAGGACAGGAGGATCTCCGTTCATTCTTTCAGGTTCCTTCTTAGCTTTCTTCCTCGATTATTTATCACAGATTTTCCGCCTGTGTGCCTCACGTAATTAATATTGATTCGTTTTGCTTCAAAGGAAGAATAGAGTCGGGACTTCCCAAGCTGTCCTTGCCACCATTCTCGACCCAGGTGGGGAACCAGACTTACACTTTCCTGGATATGTGCTCTCATTTAGGGACAGGAATAATCGTGTTGCCACTGGTGTCGGTGCTGGCAAACGTAGCTATCGCCAAAGCGTTTGGTAAAATGAATACGTGTTACAAACATGGAGACCTGTGACCAAAACGCGGGTATATGTCCGACAAGAGGAATATTAAGTCTACGATATGATTTAAGTTTAGAGTTTGCCACGATTGCTGTAGATCAGCCCTCGTGCAGACAAATTCAGTGATACCATCTTTATCCTACAAATTAAGTGGGAACACTTTCGGAACCGTAGTTGAAATTCAGAATTTTAAGCTTCTCGATAAAGCCCATTTTTGAATAGTTCCCTTCTGAATTTCTGGATAGCAATGGTGTAGTCTTCTTTGCAAGAGCTTTCAAACGGTCAGAACGCTTCACAGACTTAATATTGCCCCCTGTTTTAAGGCTAGTATGCTCGTTGACGTGTCTTGGCCGCAGGTCTGAAATTTCTAAATTTCTGTGTCAATGAAAAAACAACATGAGATTGTATTTTTAGCGAGTGGCACCGTCGTAAATGCTACGCAGGAGATGCTAACCCTCGGTTTGTGTAATATACTTGGAAGCTTCTTCTCGTCGATGCCAAGCGCTGGGGCGTTCACGAGAAGTGCCGTGCTTTCCGCCAGCGGTGTGCAAACACCTATGGCTGGCGTATATGTTGGTAATATTTTCATTTCGAACGGAGGAAACGTTTGTCAGGAGTGTGGGGGTACCTGAAAGTTTTGCGTTCATTAGCATCGATTACATTTTTCGAATTCGTCGTTTTTGAGTACCCAAAACTCAATTGGGGACAGTCGACGAAGTGCACGTTAATTTAAAGATTAAAGAGAAGTAACGCCACGATGATGGACCAAAAATGGTAGGATGACTTTGAAGGTGATTGTAAAAAAATTTATGAACTTTATTAAAAATGTAACATAAGGTTCTTATGATATGTATAAAGAAGAACAAAAAAGACGAAAGGTTTTGTAATCCGCACACTAAATACTAGAGAAGTACTCAAGATTTCGAAAAATATTGATTTTTGAAGGAACGGCGAACATTTGAAAATAATCCTTTCCTTTTGCTAGAAAATTCAAATGTCAATATTTATTCGAAATCTTGGGTATTTCTCGAGTATTTAATATGTAGATTACAAAACATTTTGTCTTTTTGTTCTAGGCGCGACGGTGTGGACGTGAAAAAATCCACAGCGGAATGACTCAATTGTACCGCTCTTTTTTATTCAAAAAATTTGGAATAAAGTTTGGTCTTTTTTATACATATCATAAGAACCTTATGTTACATTTTTAATAAAATTTACAAATTTCTTTAAAATCACTTCCAATGTTATCCCACCACTTTTGGTCCATCATCGTGGCGTTACCCCTTAAAGAGTGTCGTGTTCCCTATATTACTTACAAGGGAATATCCCGAAATCGGAAATTCAAAAAATTCTGAAACTTTGTGAAGATGTAGGGAATTTCCTCCTGATTACAACGCAATTTTTGTTCGCTGCCCAAATTCACTCTAAGGGGGTGTAATTGACCCCTGAAAATCCGGTTATTTTACCAATTTTGTGTTATAACTCGTGAACTGTACAATAATCTTTTTACCAAATGATAGATCTAATTAAAAGAAGTAACTTTTGTCTTGAAACTTTTTTTCTATCTCTTACAGTTCGCGAGTTATAACACGAAATCGGAAAACAGCCGAATTTTCGGGGGGTTAATTTCACCCCCTCCGAGTGAATTTGGGCAGCAAACAAAAATTGCGTTGTAATCAGGAGCAAATTTCCTACATATTCACAAAGTTTCAGAATTTTTTGAATTTCCGGGTTCGGGATCTTCCCTTGTTAGCTGCAAAGATTCGAGGAGGAAACTAAGTTACAAATTGCTAATATTGAAAGGACGTGATAGAAAGAATGAGTGCATATAGCGAGGAAATACTATATAGGGACCTATGTTTATTGATCCTAACTTATAATCATAAGTTTGTGTAGGTTTGCCCTATCTAGTGAGTCGAGTGTTATGGAAAAATACTTCCTTAGTTTGGAATTCAGATCACTATATGACAAATTGTGAATGAAGTCGTTGTTGTATATATTATCACACTTATACAAGCTAATGCATCTTTCAGAATTTAAATAACCATCCTAATTTATATATTGGGTACCACACACGATATGAAACTTTCTCGACAACATGTTTGGACTGGCAGAAAATTTTGGACAATCGCACAACTTTCTTTTTCATAAGACACTTATTTCCATTAAAGATAATTTTCAACCATAGCTCTTAAATATTACAGGAATTATGACGTTACTGGCATTGAGCTTCTTAACACCATACTTTTATTACATTCCGCGAGCAACGCTCGCAGCAGTGTTGATAAGTGCAGTGGTATTCATCATCGACTTCAAGATAGTAAAACTACTCTGGAAAGGATCTAGTAGGTATCACAATTTTTATATAGCGAAACGAGCACTACCGATATTAGAAATTCACATTAATGCAATTTAGAACCTCTGAGATATCAGTGTATGACGACAGCTCTGTATCATGAATATTTAAAAGTTAAGTTGCCGCAAAAGATTACTTCTCATATTTCTTATAGAAGTAATGTCAATTAACGCTTGATGTTAACAATGATTCTTGTTTGAAAAATTGGGTGAGACTACTATTAGCGTAGAAAATTGATTGCTCAATATTTCTATCTGACAATTTGCGCGTCTTTGCTTTCAACCATAATGAAAAGTCATTGGTTTTATACATCCACAATGAAAAAAATACTCTGGGTGCATAGAATAGAGGGAATAGCCATTTCTTTATACTAACAGAATTTAGTTGAATTTATTATGTTACTAACAGACAAGATGCACTTTGTTAACCAGATAAAACATTTTATTTTAGGAAAGGATGCAGTTGCTGCGATAGTTACATTCCTAGTTAGCATTGTTTGGGGTGTTGAACTAGGACTCTTAACTGGTGCTATATTTAACTTAATTTACTTGGTTCGCCCGTCTGTAAGGCCTCAGATTGAAGTGACTCAATGCAAGGTAACAGGTATTATTTTAATTTTATGTGATCGTAATATCAGGTTTATGAAAAAGTTTTGTCACTAGGAGCCAGCCTCTCCTCGGAGCGATGGATTCAAATTCACTGCCTGTACAAATTTTCTAAACTTGAAGAATTACGACTTAACTCTTCTGTGTGATACCGGATTTTTGTTATCCATATTTTTAGACACGGGCTGGATACAAATATGTAATGCTCAAACCAAACGCTGGGCTTCTTTATCCATCGGCAAATTATTTTTGCAATAATGTCATCAAGATAATTCAACAGTGCAAGGGAAACAATGTACCATTTATTATTAACTGTGAAAGGATTCTAAGCATTGACTACACTGCCACAAAGGTATAATATAACTTTAGTATGTGCGTCAACGAGAAGATGGTTCTCAGAATGGCATAGAGGCACAAGGGGCTCTTCGCTCGCATTGACTCGCACCATCTGTGTCCTGTTCGCTCTCGTCATATTCGTTGATGTTGTCACGTTGACCAATAGCGACAATACATGTGCCCTACCTCTATGATTATGTTAGAGATCGTGGGCCTATGGGAATATACCATTCTCACCCTAGAGTTTCTCGCAACAACATCTCGTAGATGCACAGTATCTACGAAAACTTCTATGGGAAAGTTATAAATTCTGTTTTATTGCTACAGGGTATCGAAATGCTATCAAGAAGTATAAATTCAGAGAAGAATAGGTTATGGTTCCTAAATGTTAACTTGGAAATATTAGAATGCATTAGAACCTTTGCCGAGGACAAATTCTTTCATTTCCTTGACAAAGAAGAAGAAATTTCAATTTGTTATGGTGAATTTTACACTGATATTAATATCTCCAATTACTCTTTTGTTAACTGTTCTAAGATATATTTCTTTCAGATGATACACTGATAAGTAATGGAGAAGAAGTAAAAGAGAAGCTTTTAGAAAGCCAGTTTTCAAGTGCAACGTTTACACATCTTAACAATGAAAAGAAAAGCCCAGAGACGCATTCCCAAGTTACAATAAATTCTAAAGACAGTGCAGAAGAGACTGCACTAACATCTAATTAATTTCTAAGAAAAATTGCAAATTGTAGAAAATTTTATGTCATGACCAGTAATTTATGCTCTCAAACTCGCAGTACTTCGTCGGCTCTAACAGCCTTTAAACTGCACAAAGTCATTGGAGAAACTTGAGTATTTACTATTTAAAAATGGCGTCACCCGCAATCTAACCATGTCCAGAAACATGCAGCGTATTTGTAACTATTTTCATTACAATTAAATATCTATTAGCAAATACTGTAATAATGGATCCGGATTTACCAATCTAAATACATATATAATTACAAAAGTACATAACCTATTTCGAAACATCCTATTATTGGCTCTAGCCAATACTAAACCCGTTAGAGCACTAAAGAGGTGAGTATGCGCATCCGCCATATTGGGTCCTCTGGAGAGAAAAGATTATTGAGTCCCCGCCTTTTTGAGTATTGTCAAATTCGCTTTATAAACCAAATATAAACTTAAATGTAATAAAATACTCTAATAATGTTTCGTGCTACCATGCATCAATATCAACAACGCATATTTAGTTTATAAAGTGAATCTGACAATACTCGAAAAGGCGGGTGCACAATAATCTTATCTCTCCACAGGACCCAATATGGCGGATGCGCATACTCACCTCTTTAGTGCTCTAAACCTGTGGCTTGGCAGTGCCCTCACCATGTTCATGCATTGAGCTATAAGTATACCTGGAGAGGGAACCGCAATAGGAAGAAGTAGAGGCGACAGCGGTCTGAGGGAAATAAAAGATGACGGGTGAACCTATCCCTCTCACTCTATACTATCATGTAATAAATTATGGACGTCATGTCGTGATCTGTGCTATGTTCATTGACCTCAATGTTATGTTTTATGTTAGCCATTTTGGTATTACGGATAGCGAGAAACGAAATGGTTAGAGCGTGTTGTATCAAGTTTTGTAAAAGTGAGTGGAAGATAAGTGAGAATGTTACTTTTCATAGGTAAGTGAAAATTAAAATGAAATCACATGTATACCATTGAGTTATTTGCAGCTCAATATCTATAGTCTGTTTGTAAGACAGAGAGTGGTTCACCCGTTATCTTCCCTCTTTCTCGGACCGGCCGCCATTGCTCTGTTCCCTTTCCAGGTATTCCTATAGCTCAATGTGTTCATGAAATACTGTAGAATGTTAGCGACGAAAAAAGCCAACTATGGTAAGCTCGAATACAATCGAATCTCGATCAGCCACAATCGTTTGAGCTGAGTGTACAAGTATCGATACTTTTGCTTCGATACTGAGTCGATACCGATACTTTTTTTCGATACAAGTAATGAATAAAAGTATCGATACCTTGATGGTATCTTTTTTATTTTTTTTTTACTTGGTGGAAATCCCCACGGATACCCCTAACCCTCGGGGGAGAGTCAGGAGTTATGTGGGACTCGAACCCCCTAAAACCACCAAAGTAACCAAGGTAGTCCTGGCGCGGGGAGCCGCACCCGGAGGACTTTGGCGAGATCAAACAAGCGATTACATTCGCATGCCTCCCCCGCGGATGCGTATAAGTGTTCCCCGCGCCTATGCCCCCTAATTCAGGGCCCTTCCCGAGGGGAGTCGTGCGGGCGCGGACGCCATTGAGAAAGCGCCCGCACTCACGCTGCCATACTCCCCCTCGGGAGAAAACTCCTAGCTTTGAACTCCGGATGACGCGCGACGGGTCACACGCCCGCGTCACCCCCTTCCGGAGTGGCTGCTTATACTAGAGCGGGGGCGCCCCCCGGCACCCCCACTCCACGACACCGCGCTTTTTATCCCACGGCCCGTTGCAGTTAGGACGGGCTGAGCGGGGGCGACCGGCAAAACCCTGAGGGGGCTGCCCAAAGCCATATGCACCCCGGAGGGGAGGACCTTAACGGCGACCAGGGACCTGAAGGGTCAAATTTGGCCGGCCCGCCCGGGCGAGCGGCTGGCAGAAGCCTTAAGGGCAGCTCAAATGCCGACTCGCTCCAAACGCGGAAGTCGTAAACTTGGGGGCGGCTCTATTTGGCAGCAATCTCATAACAATATTTTCGAAAGCGGATTGGTAATATTTTTTTATATTTTCATAAAATTCTTTAATTCTTTAGGTATTTTCTGAATTACTATTTCGAATTTCATTAATTATTGCCAGAGCTCCCTCTCCAATACAAATTGATTGCAGTGGCAGTACATTATCATCATTATAGACGTCTATTTCATATAAATTAGATGTCATAATAGTCATACTTTATAAAATTGCCTGCCAATGATCTTAAAAATCTGAAACATTCAGGGAGTAGGCAATGAACTAAGACTTTCGAAGTCTGAAATATTGTGTTGAACCCTGTAAATATGTGTAACACGTAATTTAAAAATTGCACATATGCCTTATTATATAGGCAATTAAATTTCTGACATATTGGCTTCGCTGTTTCGGACTTTTCTGCTGTTGCTGCCTCCTCAAAGGCAGCCAATAAAACTGTCCACTGACTTACAATTCTTTCCACAATTTCAGGTACTGCAAGTCATCTGATGCCTTCAGGCAGGTACAGAATTTGTGCCCTCGCAACTCCCATGAAATCTATCATGTTAGCTACAACGCTGTGTTTTTTCAGACTTTCTGAACAATATTCATAAACTAAATCCAAAAATGTCCTTACGTCCAGTGGCAAGTAACTGCTCGCATCGCATGCAACGATATACATTGAATAGGAAATCCATAGGAAGACAGACATTTCTTCATTGTTTCTTAATAAATGCGAAATGAATGCATTCTGTCTTTTCAGCATGACGGTCGGATCGTCAATGCTTACACCAATGATATTATTCAAAGATAAATTATTTTTTTTTTTTAGAGAATGCAGAAAACATTTGTATAAGTCTTCTGCCGAACATTCCGTAATTCTAATTAGATCTAATAAATGTGTGTAGACTTGTTCTCCGTAACGCATTAAAAAGCATAAAATTTGTGCCTCCGCGTCTATAATTTCGTGTATTAAAACAGAAAAGTATTTGCCTTGTAATACTTGAGTGGTTTCTAACATGACATATTTACTTATAACATTTTCAATAATTGCTGGAATTTTGTTTCTTGTAAGAGATATGCCTTTCACAATCTTTAAATCTGACAGTACCGCTTGTATCATTCTAGTAAAATGTTGAAATAATTTAAAGGATCTATTATGCTCTGCAATATCTATGCAAAACCTTATTTCTGCCATCTTTGCTTTACGTTCTAAATCACTTATTGGTGGTTTCTGTTCATGAACTGCTTTCTGCTTCCTACTTGTTTCCCTTAAATGGGAGGAGTACATGCAGCCATCACTGTCTATTCATAAAATACTAGTTTTTATTCATAAACTATTATAAAGCAATTTCAAGAAAATAATCATTGAAAAAAAAGACTATGTTCAGTTTATAAGTCTATAATTCAAAAACTCTTAAATTAGAGATATATCTTACTTGAATCACTCTCTGTATCTGAGCTACTAGGTTCAGCAATGCCGGTATTCATACTTATGTATAATGTATCCATTATTAGTAAATTTTTAATATCGTAACAATACATACTAAAAAATTCAGAAGAATAAATTATCCAAAGTATTAAATACTTGTCTTACCTGATTTCTTACTCATGTGACACTTTAATAACACAGTGTAAGAGACTATAAGAATCTGCGCAATTTGTACCGGCTGAACCGGCTCACATGGCGTCTACAAACATACTGCGACCGGTAACGTACTATAAGTACATACGGATGATTCGAAAGAGAGGGGTCACAGTGTGACCGTCACACAATTGGCTTGGCTTGGTTTGCCGCTGCTGTCGGTTAACATGACGTCAGCGTTACTACTCATTATACCGTTCTTACTGTGGGTGTTCCCCTTCTACTACTCCGTATACATCACTTCCTCACTTCTTCCCTACGCCGCCATTAATTCCCTACGTATGACACTCTAGCTTGCCACCCGTGACCGCAACCATCACATGCGCCACTTATCATCGATGTTTTAAATAAATCGAATGTAAGAATATGATAAAAAGATTTGCCTGTTCAAATAGTTAACGATATTTATTATTATTGTTAATGTCGAAACTGATACATCATAATGCACGTTTTCGTAATAAATCTTTAAGGGGTTAGGCCACCTTGGAGGCCCGAAAATCACATGTAAGTTTCAGAATTTTTGGGCGAAATTAAAAAAATGAAAAACTTTTTTAAGGGCTTTATTCTATATGCCTTATGATATTGTTGCGCCGGGGTGTTTACCCCGACGCAAAGGATTGAATAACATACACGGGAGTGCACGACTTAGCTATATTTCGTTATACGCGATAATTATAAAGGACAGATAGCCGGACCGACGCGTCCGGTTGTGATGGCAGTTCGTAAGAGACAGTCTTCTTGTCGGCCTCCTGATCGTCCCCTTGAAGGGGGCCGACCTTCTTTTCTCTTCGGCTGCGAGCACTAGCAGGCCATGCACAGGCCTATACCCGGTGCTCGCAACAGTATATAAAAAAATTGTAATTATTTTTTTTTAAACAAAATGACGTTGCTGGTACCCTTCCAGTCTTGCAGTTTTTTAAAAGACACTCTCCAAAGCTAGCAGTAGAAGTCTCGTGTAT
This sequence comes from Andrena camellia, assembly GCA_029448645.1. NCBI lineage: Eukaryota > Metazoa > Arthropoda > Insecta > Hymenoptera > Andrenidae > Andrena > Andrena camellia. The sequence goes on from CM055678.1 coordinate 10,655,532, forward strand.
TTGGGCGTAGAATAAAAAACCGAAAACTTTCGGCTTTATTATTCGAAATAAAATTTGCCCAACCCTGAACTGAGGCACCTGCCGAAACTATTCGAGCTTCGAATAAAGATACAGATAAAGATGAAAAAGTTATTCGAAACTCAGAGTAAAAGCCTTCGAATAAGAAAAGTATCTTTAGCTCGTCGGAAGAATTCCCGTCGAATAAACTGGTTCATCCGTGGTGCTTCGCATAAAGATACTTCGGTGTTATCTTTATTCGACGAAGAACGAATAAAATTTTTATCTTTTATCCGAACCCAAAATTTTAATTAGATAAAATTACATTGCTGTTTGGCGCGACAATATGAATATCACATAGGAAAGTCAAGGATGTATATTTTGTAGGGATGGGTTTCTGGAAGCGTCGAAACCTCGAAACCCAAGGAAGTTTCGAAAATTCGAAATTTTGCACTTTTGTCGTGATTTGAAACTCTCGAAACCCAGATAAGAAAAAGTATAAAATCAATGAATCGTTCGTACTTCATAGCGTACATCGAGAAATTATATAGGTCGGTATTCATAGTCGCTACTTATTCTTAAGATCGTCTTAAGCATGCGGCATCCTCTATTAACCTAGTAGACTAGTAATGGATGCCGAATGCTTAAGACGATCTTAGTTTTAAGGGGGTAGGTCACCCTCGATAGCCCTAAAACAGGCCTTTTTTCAAACGCAAATTGTAAAGTGATAAATAACAGTAGAGACAAGGTTTTCCTCTAGTTTTAACCGTCATTCTATGAGCTTTAACACAAAAAAAGAAAAGTCTAAATATCTCTATGTATATAAAAGTTGTGAGTAAAAACGTAAAGGCGTGTGCGCGGTGCACCGTTTGATGGTGTACATAAAATCTCGAAAACCGCTCCAATGATTTGGATGAAAATTTAATGAGACATGCAGAAAACCATTCCCTAAGATGTGTCGGGAGCAGATTTTCGAGAAAAAAAAAATAATACACTGTTTATGTTGAAAAATACGATTTTATCGATTTCTTGTATGAAAAATATTTTTTATTTTTTTTTTAAGAATTCATCTCGAAATTCTGCTTCCGACACATCTTAGGGAATGGTTTTCTGCATGTCTCATTAAATTTTCATCCAAATCATTGGAGCGGTTTTCGAGATTTTATGTACACCATCGAACGGTGCACCGCGTACACGCCTTTATGTTTTTACTCGCAACTGTTTTGTACATAAAGATATTTAGACTTTTCTTATTTTGTGTTAAAGCTCATAGAATAGCGATTAAAACTAGGAAAAAACCTTGTCTCTACTGTTATTTATCACTTTACAATTTGCGTTTGAAAAAAGGCCTGTTTTAGGGCTATCGAGGGTGGCCTACCCCCTTAAGCAACGACTATGAATACCGCCCATATTGTTATATTTTTGTTTGTAGTTTGTTTAACTATGGCCAATAGAGATTTATGCAAAAATTTTGTTAACTTCAGTTCCTAAAGAAAATTATCACGCTTGCAAAACAGAATCAGTACTTCAAATTTCGAGAGTTTCGAAGCCTTACAAACTTTCGGATTCGAGTTCCCAGAATTTAAAAATTAGATTCGAACCCACTCCTAATATTTTGAAATGTAATTCCAAAAGTATATAAACTAATTAAGGATCATTGATAAATTAAATAGTCCTTTTGTTCCTGAATTACCTTCGATTTCCATTTGGAATTCCTGCACTTTTATATTATTAAAGTACTGTCGAAGCCATTATTGTTTTCTTTGTCATGTTTATTAATTTTAAAGCTTATACCGAATTAAACGATATAATTGTGACGAACAACTTTCTCTTTTCACCGAGGATCCTGTACATGAATTAGTGATATATTAATTAATATCAGATCAGAAAGTTTTTATATTGCAGATAGTCAATACAAATATGATTAATTTGTAGTTGAATACTTGGGACATAATGGTATATGGGGAAGAGATAGAAGATATAGTTTCTTCTAAAACTAACTTTCTTTATTCCTTTCATCATTAAATTTTTCATTATTGTATTCAATGTGATTTAATTTTTTTCATTTCATTCGTAATCTCTTTATATTACCTAACTATATACTAAAAAGTAGTTGATATATAACAATAAGAAACAATAAACAACAAAGATTAGTAACAAATAATTTACATTCATTGAAACCAAGCATTTACACTTCTCACGCATACACGAATGGTATTAGAAGAAAATAAGATTACATGGCTCTCACCTTTTTCAATTTTACACTTTGTAGAAAACAGTCTGGTTACCCAAAAGAGGAAATAAGTTAATGCATTGTAATTTTAAACAATTGCATGGATGTACTTTACACATACGATAGAACAATTATTATCCAACTTTTAAACTAGTTATAATATTTTAGAATAGAATATACTCAGAACTATGATTTTACATATAAAAAGTCTCCTTAAAGTATGTATTACAACCTTAACTGGGCATGAATTCGATAATTAGCAGTTTTAAATTTTTTTTCAATGCATTTCACTAAAGACTAGACAAAACTGTCGTCAAAGGGTTTCTTTGTTCCTTTATATTCTTGTCTTAAAATTGTATCCAATCATCAGAACCTGAGATTTTTATTTTAAATTTCAGTACGTAATACTTTCACTATTTCCATTCAAAGTAATTTGAAAACTGTGTTTCCTTTTTTCCCCATAAAAGAATCGAACAAATCCTTTTATAAATATTACATAAAGTAATGAAAACAATCACCTCTCTGTGCGTATTGATTTCTTTTTGCTTATATCACTTAACATTATAATAATTGATTCTAACCATAATTATCATCGATACAGTAAATCATAAGATTTATAAGCAACGCTAATGTCGTTTCCCAAACAGAAGAATGACAATCACGATTACAGTATTATTGTAACGATTTCCAATAATTTTACAATATCAACCATTAAAAGTTATATGCATTTTTTTATCTATCAGCAATGTATATCAATATAAATATTCCATAAATGTAGCTCGTGTTGCAATTTTATTATCATCCAGCGCTTTTTGGCGTAACTTCCTGTTTCGTTCTCTATTCTGAACGCCATTGTCTCGTGGTATTATGAAATATCGTTATGATCCATGCGATAATCCTTCAAAACTATTTTAAATAGTTATACACGAGTTATATTTTAAATAGTTTTGACGGCAAAAACGACCAGTTGCCGGTGGAAATTTACTCGCGAGTTAGAATCACAGAAATTATATTTCGTACCAGAATCTCGATTCCTTAGTATTTGCTTTACATGCAACCACTTGCAGACAAATTAAAGGCCTTCAGTCTGAAGATAAAGCTCAACATACCGTTTCATAACACCTTAACATGCAATTATAATGTATCTAAACACGTAGACTGTATTGTATATCATATAGATTCTTAACCAGAAGGGAGTTCGATGATAAATATAAAATAATAGAAGTTACAACGAAGAAGGTATCACTTCTTCGGGCTATCATTGAATACTTTAATCAGATCAATTCCATTATTACGGTGCCTGATCAAAGTATTAGAGTTAGTATCTCTAATAGCTAATTTTTACAGAATCACAGCTGAAAATCATAATATTACGTACCTCTATGTGTCATAAGATGATGGAGATAATATTGAGACCAATGAATAAGTGTGATTAGGACTTTTCAAGTCTTTTTATCCAACAGCACATACAACAATAATCTATTATGTGAAAGGACCGCTGTAGCCTTGGCACCAGATGATCCTATTCTCAAAGTACATAGTTCTGTTTCATGAGCACACCATTTAATAATAATATCCGATGTACACCGAACTTCAGAGGTGATGTTTCGTTACTTTCTTCTCGTCAAGACCACTTCGAAATGGTCCCATCTAGGATATACGGATGAAGCCAGCACTTGGTTTACTGGGATTTATGGGTTTCCACCGGCAACTTTCTTAAAAGATATTGAATGAACATGTAAATTAGTACGCAATAGTACCAATTATATATCTTTTCTTTTGAGAAATGAATAAATGAAATGCAAGTAAAAAGGCACTATATCTGGTTATGAGAAACAATCAGGTATTTAGGCCTCCCAAAATTTGTTTTCTTTAACACCTCCAGTAAATCACAGATCTTTCGCTAAAGAAGTTACGCCATTGCAATCAAAAACCTCCATTTCATTACACGTGTAAAGTCTTATTTCTTCAGGACTGAACATACAGACGTTAACGAAAATGGTCAATGTAAATCAGGAATAGCCACTGTTAAATCAGTTTCGGTGCTATTCAATAGCATATTGGAAGCATGAAGTAATATTTTAGTCGTATGTCACTTTATAAACTAGGATGGAAATATTACGCTATAAACGAAGAAATCTTCCTTCGTTATTAACAAACTTGACTAGTTTTGGGAGAAATTATTAATTGGCAAGAGAATGTTCAATTGTTCGACACGCGGCATATGCATGCCACGTGTCCAGAGATGTCGAATACATTTCATTGTTATTTCATGATATTTAAAACGACCGATGTTGCGTTATATTGACTGCCGAGGATGACATTCATTTAACAATCATTTCATTAAACAGGTGTTTCATGATCAGTCTCTTCAATTCGTCCCAACCTCCATGCATTTGGATCCCCTGCTGCTGCAATATGACAACGTGAAAGATTTTTAGTTAATTTTATTCAATACGCAATGTAGCACTTGAAATATTCACGCATCTGTAGTATGCCCGGTGTGCTTTTATATAACTGTAACAAAATACTTTCCCCACAGTACAGATTTATAATATGCGATATACATATAGACAATTGAGTATATAAATAATAGAGAAATTAAAAATTATACTAAACCTATAAGAACAACGGTAAGGAAAGAATGGAAATAAACATAAATATACATAAGTATAATCTATTGCTATCAGAATTTGTATCTTACACTATTGGAATTAATTCCATCCCTTGTTAATTTTATCACAGCATTATATGTGTAAGTATATGTGTATATATATATATATATATATATATATATATATATATATATATATATGTATATATATAGTTTTAAATAAAAATAAACGTAATCTATAAATTACTGTACTTTACGTATATTAAGTATATTAATTAATATGGAAGAAAATGTAAAACAAAAGTATACAGGCATAAAGACAACTCACCTGAATACAATAACCAGAAGTAAATAACAAATAAAGTTACCCGATGATATGTGTATAACTTATGGATATCCATTGTAGAAACATAACATATATATCACGTACAAATCTGTGCTAGATAATTGCACACTCTGTGTCACAGGGATATTATAAGGAAGTCTGAACATTGTTGTGTTGCACAGAATCTAAGGCAAGTGTACGTGGGTGATTCATATGATGCAAAGTGTTGTTCAGCACTTCCTGAGTTGTGTACAGCAGCGGCATTCTCTCTTCTATCCAAAGCAAAATAAAAAATTGATGCAAATTATAAACAGTGTATGTTATAAGAAATTTATAAATTAATATCATCAGAGTCATTACTAATCTATAAGCGCGTGCACTACTTATCATGCAAAGAAGAATCCTAGAGTATACTTTTCATTTACTCTCGTATGTTATTCGATCGTGTAAATTACGTATCGTTATCAATTTACTTTATAATTATCATTTTTATATTTTAATAGTAACGATCTAAACATAATATACATTTATACCATGCAATGATATTATTACAACTCTAACACCAACTCCAGACTAATGGACTAAATTCCAAGAAGAATCAATAGTTTTGATTTTAAATTCGTATTATAAAGCTCCACTCTTGATGAATCGATCTGCTTATAAACAACGTTCAATCATTATCTATTAAATCTAAAAGCAGGATATACTAACAATGTAAAGATCGCAATGCTATAAAGTCTTTTATCTGAAATTGATCAAACGCTAATGTGTAATTAGACAAAAAATTATCATTGGACGAAATTATCTATGGACCATTGCACATTTCATTATTTTGTTGCTAATGTATTTGATCAAAATAAGCAGAAATATAAAAACCACTTGCCTTTCATGCAGAAAAGTAACGTTTGAAGAACACATGACTCATGTGAATATAATAGAATGAGTTAAAGCAGATCATGCAAAAAATGGAGAACAATTCTTTTCTACAATAAATATTGTAACAAATACTTAAACGAATTCAACCGTGCTAAGTATTATCTAACATTTCAATTACTACGAATCTGGTGCGATATCGTTCGATAAATTTACAAATTTTATTTACAAATTTAATGCTAATAGTTCGAAAATGCATTTTTCTTAATAGGATGGCAAAACAGCAAGGCAAAGACTAATCAGAAATGCAGACCTTTATAATAGTACTACGTGTGACGGAGAGGCATTTCATGGTTCTTATTCCATCAACAGTAAAAAACAGGGAGACATCGATATAAAGGATGTTCTCCTGGACGTAGTAAGGCCGTCGCGCATTTTGGCAAAGCGCGGCGATACGAAGAGAAAAGTTTACAAGCAATTGATTCTTATGGAGTCGCGCACACTACACCGGAGCGCAGTGGCAATTAATTAATTATTATTAATTTTTTTCGATTTGCGTCGTCGCGCCGCGTTTCGCCAAAATGCGCGACGACCTTTAATGGAAAAATAGAAAAAAGAATCTGCAATGCTCATTAGTAACTAAGTAATGAAGACTAATAAGATGCATGTAATTTAGATAAAAAATGTTGACAATTCAGTCATATTTTGTCATTTCATTAAACTGTAAAAGGGCGAAAATACTAAAAAAAAATTATTTTATGTTACAATGAATATAAACTGCTGTTCATGATATATGTATACACAAATATCTCTGTGGCTGAAATAACGCAGTAATGCTATCGTCTTTCTACATGCAACAACGCGTTACTTTATATTATCATAAAAGCGAGCATTATAATGGATGTTTGTTCGTACTCTACGAAAGATTGATGTATAATAAAAATATTTGTAACAGATACATAGCATTCTACCTGAACTTTTTATCCTTCATCATAAAAAGATTATTAACTGAAAGGTACTTTTACCTTGAAGTTGACGACTGATGAGAGCAGTAATGCCTTGACTGTCACCAGTCTTCTTTACAACAAAAAGTTTGGTGTCAGGATCATTTTCTAAGGCGCCAATACCAGCTAAACCAATCACTTGACCATTTTGTTGTTGATGACTGCTAGCAGCCATTGTTTCACTGACCTAAGATTATATCGTTTACACAAGTGGATCAATTAATCAATCTTTTAATATATACTCGAGAAGTATTATACATTGTAAACGATACCCTCGATCAAATTAAAAGTACAAGATTATTTATAACAATATAATACCTTTTTAAAGCAAATGGTGAACATTTAGTACAAAGAAAATTGAAAAACTAAGTAGTGTAAGAAGAAGATAGATTTCGCTTGACGATAAGTGTTATAACTTGTTGCGGTACATACCTGCATCAATTTTTTGACTACGTCCCTTCCCAAAATATGATCAAACACTGCCTGCAGAAATTGATCACTAATTATGCTTAATTTTAATTTGTCTCTATGCCATAATAATATTCTTGATTCTTCCATAGCTGTTATTGATACCTACATAAATATATTGTCGCTTTAAATTCGTTTAAAATGAAATTCTATTTCGCAAAAATTATCTATACATATGCAAACGGATATTATTATTATTATTACATAAACATATAAACACAACGAGCGCACAAAATGGCAGAAGAGAAGTGTACAGACCTGAAAGTATTCGTCCGTGGATACACCAAACCATTCTGGAGAATCCAGGAACTGATGTGGGAAGACAATGTGCAATGCTCTTCCATTTTGCGATACTACTAATCTGCAAACATTTGTACAGGACAATTAAATCGGCACAGAATACTAATGCCGATTATAACTTGTACCGTAAACTTACTTTCCAGAAAGCACCAGAGACAAAGAATCAACTTTGGTCACTTTCTCTTGGGCATAAACTTCTTGATATTTCAACTGTCGTATAACCTTCATACAATTTAGTACTCTTTTGAATTGATGACGCGATACTCTCAATGGCTGGAACACTGCAATATATACCTGTATAGAAGAAAATGAAAATGACATATAAAATCTAAGTAGCTCTATCGTAAACACCAAAAATACAATGTATAAACATAAAACATTTTGAATAAATATTTTACACATTTCTTTGTAGCGTTTACTTATATCATCGTTTTCTAATGACACTAATATAGCTTGTGTGACGTAAAGTTACTACTTTGCTATACTCTTTGTTGACGTCTATTAAATTAAGTTTAAATTCTTTACTAATTAAAGAAACGTGATACGTTTAAAATGTTTCTAATGTAAAATACAGTTCATGAATTAATTTTATACTATAAAAAAAAACTTCAATGCTCAAGTTGCGTGTACAAAGGAGTACGACATGAAGGAAAGGATACTGTGTAAAGAATTCTAGCATAATGCAGGTGCCACAGCCAAACATACAAGCGATTTAGAGTAATTACAAAGTTTCTAATATATCTATCTATAAGATCTACGACAATAACATTATACTATCTAAAATACACAATATCATACTACAGTATTTATTCGCTTATACAGCGCAAGGGGACACGTTTCTGAGGCTGATTTCGGAAGACAACACCGTAAGTACCAGAAATGATGTAGATAGCATTGAGCTTACACGCGAAAGGGTAAATAGAGCTTATAGCGAGAAAATACTGTACAGACAGTATTTAAAAAAAAAAAGGAAAAGTACTAACTTAAAAATGTACAGATACTTCAGTACTTAGAAATTACTTATTGCTATTTAGAAATAGCGCTCATTAGTCATTACATTATCTAATTAATATAATTGTAGTTCTTTCTTATACTTCTTTGAAGTTTACCTTTAAACATAACATCAGTGCTCGATTAAATGATATATTTTGCAGAAGAATGTTAAAAATGTAACTGAAAAATTAGTAGAATATCAAACTAGACCTCAAGAAATGTACTAAAAATATATAAATGTAGACTCAGATAATTTGAAAATTTTAAGAAAAGTATACAATGCATACTGATTAATTTGAAATATGGGACTTTTTGTGTATGCGTTACAATAAAGATAATTTTAAGTATAAGCAATTATTTTCATACTACGGTAAATATTCGTTATATGATCGTCGCCTCGTTCCACCAACTGGGGGATTCTCTCGCGGAACCAGTCAAGCGTGAAAGGCGATACGAGTTGAAGCAACGTAACCGTGATATAAAACACGAGCCAGCGTGCCGGCGGCTACTTTGTAAGCCAACGTCTGGCATTTAAAGACCACAGCCTTGACAAATTAAATGTTTAAACTTTTGGTTTTATTCTTATGAGAATACTTTTAAAGGTGAAGTTCTACGGCGCGTGGCTCGACGCCGTCGGAACGCTCATGGCTCGCCGAGTCCCGCGTCGTGGGATTGCTCGTGGCTCTCGCCGACTCGCCGAGTCCCGCGCCGTGGAACTTCACCTTAACATATTAATGAGGATTTTCTGACGAAAATAAGACCAAACACGATGTGATTTGGATCATATTCGACTGTCGTTCATCCTTTCTCATTCGCTCCCGCTATTTCTTACTCGTTTTTTCCTTCGACTGCCGACTGCCGCTATTAACAAAACATAAACGCGAGCCCGAGGCTCGACGGCATCGCTTAAATAAACAAGCCAGCTCGAGCTGGAATTTGTGACCTCCTACACGTTATATATTCGTGCCCGTTCTCGAGTGGTGAACGTGTAACAAATATTTACTGTAGTTTAAATAACACCAGTCTACACCTAGTATATGTTAAATGTATAACGTCATTCCAGGAGCAATAGTATTTTGAGTATACATTTACAACGTAACTAAACAAGTTTGATTAATAACTAATTACATAACTACATCCATTTCCTGGTTTTCCACAGTTTCCCTTTATCTTCTTACCCAATTCTTTATTCCCCTTTTATAAAATAACTTTCATTTCGAACAGATTTAAGACACTCTTACACGCTCTACATTTTAAATTAGAACTTGATATGTGCAAAGTATGCGAACAATATCCTCCGACGTTAAGTCTGAAAATAAGTGGTTTTTATTTATCTCTTAACTTACCTCTTCAACTTCCCTTGAAAACTTGATAGGCCTGAGCTTGTAAAGAAGCGTGCATACATGGACGAAGTTGATGGCAACAAACAGAGCATTCCAGAGAGCAGCGTCCAGCCAACAAGCTATTGTCCAGCCCCACAAAGCAAGAAAGGCACAGCCCACGAGCAGAGTGCACCTTAAATAGAGTACACCATGTATGCCACTTGGTGCAAGGTGTGACAATAGAAAGAAGGCATTTGCTAGTTGAAAGTAGATGTGGTTCACAGAAATTCCTTGATAGGGTTGGCAGGTAAGAACTCCGTACAGAAAAGTTGGAGGCACTATTGGCGAATGAGGAGAACCAGATCCGTGAGTGACTACTGATAGACCAGTAGCTGTAAAATATTTTTCCAAATATTAGGCAGCACTATGTATACTTATAAACTGCAACTCAACGATATAATCACGATCAAACTTATAAAAGATATACGGATTATTAGCGATACACTTCGAATGTGTTTAAAATCTATAGAACGAAGAGCTATCTGTTCTTGTTATACGATCATACATACATACCCGCTTTATTATCAGTGGTCACATTCCTACATTCGTCGTCTTCATGGTGTGTTGGAATTGGTAGCGACACTTCCGATGTAACAGTGTTATGAGGAACATTAGATGCACCTGCATTCGTTAAACTGGCATCGATCCCAAAAGATGTCCAATATAAGAATACCAGGAATAAAACAGAAGCACGCCAGCCTTCTCGGCTTCCTATAGGATCAAAACAGATCCACATCCCCGCATCACCACCAAGCTAAATCAATTTCGTCTTACTCTGTAATATTAATAAAAATATTCCTGAACTACAAAGAATGAAATCAATATACACACACGCATTTGATTACAACAGTATCTAAATTAGTAAATACTATGATTCATACTTATTCATAAAAGATGTTAAATTGAATATTATATCCCCTTCATAAATATCCTCTCATTGTTTACATGTCTACTCTCAGCTAAAATTAAAGCTCAAAGACAAATACCATCTTGCTGACTTCAAATTAAGGAAGGGTATTTGCATTACCAATAGCTGCGGGAAGACTACAGAAACATCTGTAATATAAATACGTGTATATGAGACATGGTTCCTTCGTATACTTTGTTCCATTTGCCGTTCATGCTTTCCCATTTAACAAATCCACTTAGACATAATGTTTCTAATAATATGCATCGCAATATCACCAAACAGAGTATGTCTTAATGAAAGACTAATTCTTATCTGATATACTATGTTAAGATGACATAATAGAATTGCAGACTAAAAAAATGTCCAAGAGTGCCATTTACTAAGAAGACACAAGTCTGACTACTGTTTGTAAATAATCTGAATTCAAAGATTTCGTGAAACCGACTAACTGGCACCGTTCGGGGAAGAGGACTTGAATCTCGAACAAACTCGTTTCACACTCATTTTCCTTTATAAGCGATCGAGGATATTGGCGCACGTTACAAAGTATCGTATCGAAATCAATAAATAACTTACTCATGGAAATTTTGAAAAGATGAGAGCGTACACAAGGCATACAGATAAAACGGCAAAATATAAAGTCGGGTAATCTGATAGTCGGAATGAACTGAACTCGTATACGAAACAAAACTTGCTTATCTAATGAACGTCAAACTAGCAGAAAGACGTTGCACTAGCAAGGACGAGTACAGGCAACGGTGGAGAACTGGAAACCCGAAGGGGGATAAAATAGGCCACGCGGCCCCTAATTTAAGGTTCGTTCGAAAAATTTACTAACAAAAACGAGAAGCAAAATCGCGCGCGATAAATTCCACGTCATATTCCAATTGTCACAAAAGAATTAACCGTAAACTGAATTCTACAGAGTGGCGAATAAACCGGAACGGAAACTCGTACTTTGATTTTCAAATCTAAGGTTTTTACAAACGCGAACAGTATATCTATACATTCATTACTAATTATGTATTTATTCTAAATCTGTAATATATTAAACTTAATTTGAATTCTGAGTGTTCAGTGTGACAAAGGTGAATTCGGTTTAGGTAATTACATATTACGTATTACTGTTTCTACTGATAACTGAATTTGAATATAGAACATTTTACACGCATACGCCATAAGGTTAAGGATAAGGTTTTTATTTTCTCTTAGCGTACAACTATACTAAAAGAAGGCATTTCAAGACAATATCTTATTTAACCCAACGAACACAAATCCTTTCTCACATCCTTCCATTAAAGGCAGCGTTGTGGGGAAACGGGCCATGGCCGGTTCAGAGTGGTCAGTGGGGAAAGTTACGCACGTCCACGCATGCGCGTGATGACGCCGCGACATCGAACCAATCAAGGCCAAGATTTATCGACGCTGCGACGTCGAACCAATCAACGCCAAGATGGGAAACGAAACGGCGCCACCGTCAAGCCAAATCATAGTGACATCTATAAACCGTGCGGATGTTGTAACATTTGATTCACGCTGTAATACAGTGTCACGACAGCGAATGACATGACTTTAGTGTCACGTCAAAACGCACCTTTAGTTCTGCGCGTCATTGGTAGTGCAGAGAATTCCTTAGAATCCTTTTACTTCCTATTTTTGCCAACCAGTGGTAGCCGGACGAGAGTGGGGCCGGCTACCCACGTCCACGCATGCGCGCGAACCGTCGAACCAATCAACGCCAAGAGGAAAATTCGCCGACGCCAGCGCCAAGCCAAGGCAAGTGAGGCCGCGGCGAATTTTCCTCTTGGCGTTGATTGGTTCGACAGTTCGCGCGCATGCGTGGACGTGGGTAGCCGGCCCCACTTTCGTCCGGCTACCTGGCCAGAGAATTTCCCATAGGCACATATAGACGGAGCGTGCCTGAGAGGGGTTGGAAGATTCGCGGTAAGGGGAGCGATACAAGCAAATCAGGTAATGCAGTGGTTATGCATGCCGAATGCTTCCGAAGCTAACCGACGTGCCTGTATGACAGGCTGTATCTGAACCTATTGCCTTTTCCCTTCCACCTTACCTTCCCCTCGCCTACAGTCCCAGCTACTGATCCTCTAGGTAGTGATCGGCAAATTTGTCCACCACTTTGGCCTAAAGCGGAAGTCACAAATCAGCGGGGACTTCAGTATTAAATGAAGTTTGCTGCGGATCCCACTTTTCGCTCAATGTTGTGGAATCCAATTGGTAGATGTTATTGCTTCGCCTAATAGGAAAAATTACTTGCTCTCTCTATTTCCGGTTTAGGTCAGTAATGCCGTCGACCAATAGAAAACGCGGAACACATTTGCCGATCACTACCTAGAGGATCACTTATAGAGACCGTCAATTAAGGGCGTCTGAAGTACAGGGCGGACACTACGATGTTGCAACACCGCATTTCGACAACCATCAGTTCGATGACTATGTTCCGACCGGTACCAGAGCCGGCTGTGGTTGGTTGCGTTTCATTCAAATAGCTGTCGAGAACTCAGAAAAAGCGAGCCGAGCTAAGCCGAGTATCCGTAAAAACCGAGTGGCTCGAAACAACCGAGCGGCTCGATAAACCCGAGTAGCTCCAATTTTTTCGAGCGGCTCAAAAGAACCGAGCGACCTGAAAGAACTGAGAAGCTCGAATATACTTGGAGCAGATCGAAATTTTCGAGCAGACGGACTGTGTCCAGTAGCTTGAAGCTTGAACGTATCGGGCAATGCGAATAGTAGATTTTGAAATAAATGCGTATTTCTTTGCTCTACACATTTCCATTAATGAGCGTCTTAGATTTTAATCTATGAAGACTACTACGAATAAAATACCACAAAATACCACATTCATCTCAGTATTCTGGTTTCCTAACCCTTGCCATCTCTACGAAACACACAACATACATTACCATTCTTTTCCTTATTACCCCACCATCCCGCATTATTTATTTGTGTTTTCCATTATAAATCCGTTGATTGATTTACTTCGGACATTACAAGTTTATCGTTTATAGTGTCAAAATTATTATAATTTTTCTTGAGGTTCATTGCAATAAAAGTCATTTGACATTTATTCTTGGTGTCATTTACGCTACAGCATCGCGAACAGAGCCGATCGCGCAGATTTATATAATTATGACAATCATAGGCAGATGGTGCTACAGTGGTGTTTTAACATGAATTAGAAGTGTTCTATACGGGAACATGTGGCTTGGCAGTGCCTTCGAAATGTTCATGAAATACTGTAGAATGTTAGCGATGGAAAAAAGCCGACCCTAGTAAGCTCGAATACAATCGAATCTCGATCGGCCACAATCGTTTGAGCCGAGTGTACTATAGACGGCCATGCCGCATATCCCTGTGCGCGCATGCGTATCTGTCTCTTTACGTACGTTTTGAAACACACACCAAATTATGTGATCCCCCTCGAAGTGACAGAAAATATAACCTACATATATGCTACATGACAATAAATGTTTATTGGATATTTCGTTATTTTACGCTTTTACGCAGTCTATGATGCTTATTATATTGTTATGTAACCGCGTGTAACACGTAGTTTGAATGATCTGTTAATTGAGGCTAAAGGGCAGGCCCGGCTTTGTCTATAAAGGGGCCTGGGTGCAAGAAATATTTTTTGGCCCCAAACAATTTCTGAACGGTAAAAAGAGCATAACATCTTTTCATAGATCGAAACAAAGAAAATAAAAGAAATAAACATATTTAAATATGACTTTGTTATTGCCATATCATTAATAATATGGTTATAACCATGGTAATTACCACCACATAATCACAAATGAGATATTCCGCAGTATTGCTAGTTCTGTGTTTAGAGCGTGAAATTCAAGTTGGTGTATAAAATTAGATTAATTTTAACCGAATAAAAAAATTTCGTTATCTTTACTTTTCCTCATTTTTCCTTTTTCCGGGGCCCCTATGTGTATAGCCCGGGGCTCGGGTGCCTTGCCCCCCCGCCGTTCCGGCCCCTGTGGCCGGCTCTGATTAAGGGGAATTGAATTAAAACTTTATTCAAAACACTTTTTATTTGTATACATTCAAAACTCCATGATACCTATAGACCGTACTTAAAACATAAAATACCGAGTACAAATAATACTTAGATATAGACATCTTTAGACTTACTGGCATTTGTCAGGACATCGTATTACGGCGAATGCACAGTTTGCAGTACAGGAATTTCTTGTATGTTACCATACAAAGCGTAAACGCGTTTCAATAAGTCTACCACTTTAAGAATTTCTTCGCAGGGCATCGGTACCAGATGGTACATAACTTTAATCATTTGCAAAAGGTCGTCTACAATGTGAGGTTTATCTGTTACGTCTCCTGTGGTAACATGATCGACGTATGTGTTATATTTCCTTAGCACGTGATAGATCTTATTCTCGTCTTTTTTTGTCTTGACCAATTCCTATGGTAGAATGTACCAAAAATTAATTTTCACATGCCCAGGTATATGGGAGTCTCCATTTCTATCAGTATATATCAAATAATCAAATAACTCACTCTGATTGACTTTATATCGTAGAACGGTGGCCAGTTTTCCTCGCACGCTATGCACTGGCACTTAAAATAATACTGCTTTAGAAGTGCTTTCTGTCTCATAACTTTTGGAAAATCGGCATGGTGATACACATAATTGTCACATAACTTAAAAAGAATAATTGTTATCAGCAACATGTTATGATAGTAGAGTTCCTACAAGCAGTAAGTGCCCTGTATATACCTGCTCGCCTTTCTCGATCGGGTAGATGGCATAAATAATCATGTGCTTTGACCGTGATTGCCTTGTTATATTTGGAACACAACTGTGGCTAAACAAAGCTGTGAATGGCATAACTACGCCGCCACGATCAACTGGGCCCTCTTCGCACTCTTCCGAAAGCTGCAAATACCAATTTGACAGTAAACTATTCCAAGCAATCTCCCACTCAGAGAAATAGCGAATTCAATTAGAACAATATAAGATAGCTATTGGATATATGAGAACTTCTATTACTGTTGCATACACCGTGTGCAGAACATGGAATCAACTGTTGGTGCCTTAATATAAGGCTACCGACGAATGAAACATCAGCATTCTTCGCCAATGCAGATAAATCTTTCAACGGGCTTCCAAATATGTTAGTACGTGTTGCCAGCAAGTACAAGATACAGCAAGCATTCATAGATTTCATAAAGAGGTCATCCGGCGTACATTTTTCAGTATGGGTCTCAAGACTTAACACACTTCTATATTTATCGCTTTCCAAGGTTCCATTCTCAGAGAAACCTTTTGTACGTGGGTCTGAAAATGTATACAATTAAAATATTATCACATGCAAAATAATGGGAAGCTAATTACCATCGCAACTGTCGATCTTTTTTAATTCTTCTCTTAATTCCTGTAAACTTGAACTTTCCCTTACAACCTGTATAGTAAGCCTTAAGCTAAATAAATCCAGTTTTGTAAACGACTTCTTAAACAAGGAAGGAAATACAGAGCATTCCATGTCATGAAATTGTTTCCAATCCGAAGCCTTACATTCTTCGGAACAATACATAGCATGAACACAATAATCGCAAGGTATATTAGCCCAAGATACTTCTAAGCAATACGAACAATGCGTGTGCACATTATCAGGATCTAAGATCCATGAATATGGCTTTTCTATGGCAATTATTTCACCCGGATTTATTTTACGGGTCGCCACAACGTGTCTACCATATTGTTCGTTATAATTTATCGTTACTGCGTCAGTAGCACAAGGAATCTCGATATTACGAGTCTGAATTTTAGGCAATGGGCATTCGCTTCTATGTTTGATAGCATTTCTTTTCTTCGACTTATGTGAATTCGGTGTTCCTTTTATGGACATAAGTTTTCCATTTATTTCCTTACGAAGTCTCTCATCCAATGAAGTTCTTTCTAACCACTGTTGTGCTTCTTTAATAGTATCTTGTAGGCCAGAATTTTTAAGAGCTTTTAAACACATTGCTTTTCTTAGATAAAGCTTAAATTTTAAATTATCTGGATACGATAATGCCAATGCTCTATCTATATCTTGTATACATTCTTCGTATTTGCAAAATTTCATTAAAACTGTAGATCTGTTAGCATATGCCAAAGTGAGCTGTTCGGATGGGCATGGCGCATAAGCAATGCTCGCCGTGTACAGTTTTGATGCAGAAACACAAGTTTCACTTGTCTGTGGAGTCGAAACAAACATAGCGTTACCCATTTCCCTTAAGGTCTGAGAATGCTTCGCATCTTTTATATCGCTGCACACTTCAGGAATCATATCATACTCCAACATGATGTTAAGCGTAAATATTATACGCTCCTCATCTGTGCGTAATGTTTCAAAAATTTTAATACGTTCTGCATAATTATTGATAAACTTCCTTCTATGTAACAAATACAATATTTTCTCCATTTTATAATTATGATATGTAGCTGTACATAGAAACAGAATTGTACATACATTAATCAGAAATTACTCTCATTATCATTTTCGGTTAAACTTCGTTCTGGGAGACCCAAAATTTGAAATCCATTTCTTTGCCATCTCATAGTATTTGACGAGTAGAATCCGAAAATACAAGTTGCCAGTTTAAGAAATTATTGTGTCGACAGTTATGCGTCTGAAAAGTGCTAACATGGATCACAAATTTTGGGTCCCCTAAAACGAAGTTTCGCCTCATTAACACCAAAATAAAATACCTGCAACGCGTTAAATACTGCGTTATTGTAATAATGCGTCGTAAAATTGAACTGCTTTATAAATCAGTCTCAATCTTTTAACCACTTTTAACAGCAATGCGCCCGATAACTTCCGATTTATGAATCACGTAACAACAGTGGATCTTGGGCCTTTGGGGTACAGTAGCAGGCTTATTGGGATACCCTGGGAAACCCCTGACGCGTAGTAGAAGGGGAACATCTGCCACAATAACGGTATATTTGTGTTAGTGACGCGGTGACGTCGCATGGCGTGATTGGCGTGCACAAATCCCAAGCAACGTTGGCCACGGCCCAAAAGAAAAGAACCACATAATATAGTAGGGAATAGTAGAGGAGGAACAAAATGCATTATTGTTTTACATAAGAACCATAAACAAAATGAAAAAATCAAACCTATACTTTTGCGATAACTGCGTTTAGGTTGCGATAAGAATCTTATAGCACATTCGGCAACCTGCACTAGTGCGCACTGAGTGCGAACTTTTTCGCTTCTAATTGGCTAAAATTCACACTCAGTACGCACCAGTGGGACTGTCCAAATACACTATTAAGATTTAAAGTCATTTGCCTGCGCTTTACCCATCGAAAACTATCGATAGCTTCCGACAGTGAAAGGCATCGATGTATATTATCGATGGTTACCCACCAGCGCATGCACTTACTGTGGCTGTGTTTCAATTCACGCATACTGCGCATGAAATTGGTGGCATCGTACGATTCCGTAGATTTCTCTAACTTGCCACCGATACGATGCCACTTCCGGTACAGCGAGCGGTGCAGTGACTGCTTCTCCTCTGAATTTTTGCGATTGCTGCACGCTCGCTGCACCGGAAGTGGCATCGTATTGGTGGCAAGTGAGAGAAATTCTAGTGAATCGTTAGATGCCACCAATACGATGTCACCAATTTCGTGCATAGTCTATGCGCATAATGCGAGAATGGAAACACAGCCTGTATCAAACGCAACCAACGCAACGGACCCAATTTCGAAGCGAATAGCACATCTCGAAGGTTTTAGGCAGGGTCGAAACGGAAGATGAGAAAAGAAGCAAATACGTGGCGCGCATTGTTATTTCTTAAAGGCTTTTACTGCTAAGTTTTTTGAACGTGTTCTTTTAATGCTAACTTTACAGCTATTGGGAAACCAAGAATTTCGACATGCCAACTAGTGACAGAAAGTTGAACTACTGAGAGTAGACCGAAATCCGTCGAAGTCCATACGATTATCAGTGTTTATATAGACATGTTGTGAAAAACGAGTGTTTTTAAATTTTTTTGAACACTAAATTTTTACATATTCGATTAATAAATACTTATGCGGAATGTTTGGTGGGATTCGAGCCTGCTTTGAATAGTTTGCCAACTTACCACCACAGCGCTGAAATCTAAGCCACGCCTCCACTTGGTTTCCTAATACTCTAATCCAGAAGACGTACTAGAGCATGCGATTGTATTCAATAGCCTTCAAAACCTTCAATTTACCCCGGGCGCGGATAATAAATAACTTCATTTTTCCTTTACACATCTGCTTACCAAATTACGCTGGCTAAGCAGCAGTTCGTCCTGTAAAACTCATAAAATATGGTCTTCGCTGTCAATAATTTCCGCTGTTCAAGAAGAATAGAAAACACGGGTTGAGAAAATCCAGGAACCAATAAAGCCATGAAATTTCGTTAGGAGTCGGTCCCCGATCCTTAGGACGAAGTAACCGATGTAGTTAGGAAGCGTGCTACGACCACCGTCCAAAAGTCTCGAATTAAATTTAACGTAATCCATCCAACTGCATAGCTAATTGTAAGTTTGAACATTCCCGCGCAACCTCACGAGCATCAAACGCATCGAAAACCGTTCCGTTTCGTTACTGCGGTTTGCGCGATGCTCGCTTATGTGTTTGATAACGTGAATGTAGCTACGGGAATGCATATAATCGATATGTGAATTACGAGCGAAGTTTAAAAGCAGACGTTTGCGTTCGATAAAGGAGAGTATTGTTAAGGATACGCGATGGGGGTGGCATGCGTGGGAAAGATCTTAGGCAGAGTCTCAATTAGTAGACCTCGAAACGAATCGCGAGTTTCTTCTAAGTCACGTAATCTTTTGAGAAGGCCTTGTCTTTTGTTAGTCTTTAGGAGTGTCGATTGACTCCAGGAGTGTTGGCGACGCTAAGGAAGTCATAAATTTCTTTCAAGGGTTGTTTTCTCGATCCTCGGAGCAGAGCCTACTTTCTCTTCCCACGTGGGCACCCCGTCGTGTAACGGAAAAGCGCGCTTCCACAGAGTTTCCACCACCAACCGGAATTAGAAGGAAAGATGGACGTCGATTCGCGGGGGCGGACGGACATCCGCGGGACAGCCTACCGCTTGAATCTGACGCATCTTTCGTCCTGATTGGCCAAAGGACTGGGAGGACGCGCAAGGATGGAAGGGGCACCACGTTCGAGGATGCAAGGTTCAACGACAGAGGACTCTGGGGAAGCAGAACGATTTTGACTCTCGATTGTAAAAGTCCAAAACTGTTCTCAGTTATAAAACGATCTCTTAAAATCTTATTAATAATATATTGAAGTTTTACCAGCAAACAGTTTCATTTTATTCATAACACCCGCGCATTTTGCGAGCAGAGTGCTTTAACGCTCCACGGGCACCAACCCGCGTTAGAATCAGAAATTTCATCGGAATCGCGCAACAGGTTCATGCGCTGTTGGAAACAGAACGCTATGAATGCGCGCAGCGACTGCGCTGCGGTCTATGCGCATAACGCGTGAATTGAAACACAGCCTAAATGTCTTGTAACGAATAACTCGGAACTCAATAAACTTATTAAACTGAACTAAATTAAATTGTAAAATGATTCGGAACTAATAGGAAACAGAACGAAGATATTTTAGGATTGATCAAAGCTGGGTTTATTGCAACATGTCTGAACTGTAACAACATCGGTGATGAATTGCCAGGCGAAGAAACAAGCTTCTTCGTACGTTCCTCTTTTTATCAATACATTGTTTTCGAGTGATAAGGAAGGAGGCGAGGACTAATTTCTAATGTAAAGTTCGTTTTTAACTCTTTCCTGCTCAAACTTCGCGCTTTAAGAGCTTACGTTAAACGCCGCTAGGGCGAGGATCGCAACACCTCCCCCCTTTTACAAAATAGATTCTGTTCTCATAGAAAACACCTTTTCTAAAGTTAAAGTTAAATAAAGGTTCCAACATGGATTATCGCATCGTCCCAAGCATTATTTCTGAGTTTCCTTCTTCCCACCTTCCCACAGTAGCCGAATTACTCGGTCCACCCGGGTTCCCGTAGAAAGATAAGTCAAAGGGCCCAGCAGATTACTTGGCACGTTACAGGCAATTTACATTTTGACGGTACACGATTTCAGCTTCCGGTGACAAGAATTCATCTTAAATTTATCCTTAATTAAACGTTAAAAATTCTAAACAATTAATATGAGTCCATTCGTATAAAGGCTAACTTAAGTTTATTTATGCGAACTATCTTTACTTTATTAGCTCCTATTTTAATTTCAGCTGTGAAATCATTAAATACTCTAATGACTTCCTAAGGGCCTACCCATGCGGAATCAAAATTGGATGCTTTTGGTTCTCTAATTAAATAGACATGGTCTCCCGCATTGAATTTACGAGGGTTAGCATTTTTGTCATAGTTCGATTTACTTTTTTCATTTGCCTTTTCGAAAATTTTGGCCGCCGTAGCCAACAGGCCAGGCAGAGCCCTAGTACTCAAACTGCCGAGGATACGCATATCCCCTTTCCTAAGACACGAAGATACTTGATGCCCTTCACCGCAGTCCTTCAGCTCCATCAAGTGTGCCATATCCCCGATGTGTGTCATATTAGACCACGTGCAGTAACCCACCCCCACATACCACACGTGATGCGCCCACTGTCAGTACGTGGCAAGGCATATCTGGGATCCAGACGGGAATTCCCTCTGAGTCTCCATACGTGTAAAGATTTACCACATACCGATGTAGAAAATACCTTTTCATCGGTGAAAATGGTCCTTTCCCATTCGAATTGCGTGACAGGTAACTGCTGTAACGCAAACGCGACGCGGTCCTGACGGTGCGTTTGTGTCAGCAGCACCTTACGTGCAGGCCGGCGACGGTGGTAGCCGGCTTCGCGTAAACGATTTCGCACGTATTGGTCACATACTGGCAAATTTAGATTTGCGGTAACGTCTGACGACGATTCAAATGGATTTTGAACTATTTCCGCAATGACATTATCTTCTGTCAGCATAGTCTTCCGCGCCCGTATTAAATTTATGTAAGTCAACCAGACTTTCCTGACCCATATTCTTAAACCGGTGTACGTACCTCCTCACCGTCTGCGTTGGAATTCAAAGCTGCTCAGTAATAGACGAAACGGTGCGCCCACTTTGAAAGAGCGCCGCCACTTCGCCTCGTCTGAATGCTTGCTGTTCCTTTGCGGACTAAATCTTGGATAATGGAGATTTCTCTCGAAACCAAAAGTAATAAAGTCCACAAAAACAATTGAAAGCTAGAACGGGCGAATTCCAATTACACCCAAATCGGGCCCGCGGTCGCGATATATAATAGAAATCTCGGGCGTTGCGGGCGATTCACAGTTGCGGCAAAGTTACTTTACCACCTTTTTTTATTTATTTCAAATTTATCTTCAATTTTGTCCGTTGTTGTCATTGTGCAAAAAGAGCCCGCGTCCGCCGCTCGCATGGACAGAGTGCTAGATATTGTGTGAAGTAAACGGATGATGTTTAATATGAGACACGTTCGCGCAGTCTTGTCACAAAATTTCATTTACATTGTTTCGGTTATGTTTATTTTCCCGTTGTTAACATAAAATAACGGATAGTAGATTTTGAAATAAATGCGAATTTCTTTGCTCTACACATTTCCACTAATGATGAGCGTCTTAGATTTTAATCTATGAAGAATGCTACGAATAAAATACCACAAGACTTTATTCATCTCAGTATTCTCTGGTTTCCTAACCCTTGCCATCTCTACAAAATACATAACATTCGTTTCCATTCTTTTCCTTATTACCCCACCATCTAGCCTTATTTATTTGTGTTTTCCATTATAATACCAGTATTATTATATTAAGTAATTACTAATATGTACTTCCAGATACTTACCTCAAAACGAGAGAGAAGGTTAAATTAGCCGAGGACACGAGTGACCTCCAGTTGGATGAGCAACCGGGCAAGCGGAGGTGCATTGCCAAAAAATTTTCAAGCAGTGAAGAATCCCTCAATGAAACTGTACTACCCCAGCTTCCGAAATTAAAAGGAAATAACACAAACTTAGGTGGGTTAATACAGAGGGGAAATATGCTGTACAAAATTATAGTATCTGGAGCCGCTTACTTCTTTTTCTTGTATGAAGTAGCCCTTTCAAGTGAATATTATTTTCAGACAAATACACACTGAATGGTCAATCGATCTCGTTTGTCGAAGAACACATCGAGGAACATTTAGAGGAATATTTAGAGGAACATTTAGAAGAACATTTAGAGGAACATTTAGAGGAACAAGTCGAGGAAATTCCACGGACTGAAAGTTCCTCATCCTCGAGTACCCTTATCGGTAAATTAATTTTTTTTCTTTAAGATATTGCACACGGAAATATTTTCTAACATCAACAGTTGCAGTGAAAAAATATGAGATGTAACGAATAATTTGCAGAAAATGTAGTCGCAGTCCCTAGCTGCAGTGGCTGCAAGGATAAAGTGAAGCAGCTACAAACTATCACGGCACAAATGTACTCAATTCGGGCTCTTGTGGCGGACACGCTACAAGAAGTCCGAAATTTAAGGAAGGAGGTATTAACCGGCCGAGCGGCAGAGAAACCAGGAACCTCCATTTTTACAAAATTCCAGTTACAGTTTCCTTTGCAAACAATAGAGGATTTGAAGAAATTCGATGACATCATAAACAACAAAACTCAATTTAAAAACGCAGTAAGTATAATACCGTCGTCGTTAATATCTGTATTCTGTATGTAGAAAATATGTTTTTGGTGGACGGGCAAACGGGTACAAGTCGAATTTTGGTCAAAACGGGATAATTTTCTACATTACTATCCTTTGCTTATGGTTTCAGTAATCAATCAGTCAATATCACTTTTCTCCCATATTTTTTTACCAGAGATCGTAATAGTATACAAAATACAGTATACTGATGGGAAAAACAGTATAAGTTGACTTATGTCGAGGAATACGATGAAGAGAATAATCTCACCTCATACAGAAGTTAAAAATAACAGTGTCTTTTACTCAATTTGTAATTTGATTCAAACTTTTTTTTTGGTAATTTTTTTCTGTGTATGAACTATATTTTGCAAGTCCAATGGGACGAGACACATGTAATCAGCTTTCACGTCCAAATTTTAACACCTGCGAATGTCATTTTTCATCATATATCCAAAATTTGTGTTAATATCTATTATATGTTTTGAGATATTTAACGTGTTATATTCGCCCCCCCCCCCCCCCCGTTACTACCACCGCCGGTCTACCCTACTCGATTACCCGCCCACCAGAGATGTAGTTTCAATTTTTGAAAAAAAAAAATTGTTGACGGTAATTCTTCAAAACAAAATTATACTTAACTTGTTAATGTTGAATAATTTTTAAATTTTAGGTCAAAGAATTGGCAAATTTTGGAGGGTCAGAGAACTATGACTTCGTAAAGCGGGCGCTAACGGCGTTGGTGAGTAATGAAGTTGCGGTATTATACAGTTGGCTGGGCAGAAAAGGAAAAGAAGATTTTCACCAATTAAATACAGCCAGGCTTGTAATATGTAACTATCGCCCTTATTTTACTGTTCCTAATACTGATTACAGTAAAATTCAAAATGGTAATGTTTCCTCGAAATTCTTTAAGGTGCAGCAGAACAGGGGAAAATGGCGGCTAATCAAAGAGAGACAGAGCTGTCGATACAAGGATGGTTAAAAAGAGCTTCCGACAGAAGAACATCAAGCAGAAAGAAATTTTAATATTGTGTGGGATCAGGAACCCCCATGGAAGGAAAGGAAGCAGCCCGGACTAATGCCTCGTTCACATTAGTCAAGTTTACTGGCTTCAAGTCGCTTGAAATCAGTAAACTTGAAATATCCTTTCAAGTTTCAAGCGAAGTAGAGAGTGTTCCAACTTTTCTTGCTTTGAAATAATACAACTTGAATAGTGTGAACGCATGTACAAGTGTGAACTTAAGGTCACAAAGCGACTTGAAGCCAGTTTAGGTTTAGGTTTTTTTTATTTATTCCTTGTACATTTTTATTACAATGGAAACGGCGCTTCAAGACACTGTCAAAGAGGAGATATAATAAGAGGCGTCACTCGACAAGGACAGAAATAACTAGGGAAATCAGTAGACAACCAATTTAAATGCCCATTCGGCAATGGTCGGTAAACTTCGGCAATAATCAGCAAATTGCGGTAAGGTATATTTAGTCGATTTGAATATCCCGCTCGAATAGACAACCAGTTTAAATGCCAAGGTCAAGTAAGGACTTCAAAGGTTCCGCCCAGAGTGACGCCTCTTATTATATCTCCTCTTTGACACTGTCTTATACTGCCCAACGAACGTTACATCCATTTAGTCTTTATTCTCCCTCCCCTTCCAGGGCATGATGTCCTATTTAATGCTCTCTCATTCATTCATTCATCCCCTCCTCGTCCACTATTCTCTGTTACAGTATCTTAAACGAAGCCAGTAAACTTGACTAATGTGAACGAGGCTTAAGAGACCAGGGAGAGTCGGCACTCGGCGTAGCCATGGTGGCAAACGCGACTGATCAGCACTAGGGCTGGGACTATTTGTCGAATTTTTCGGTATTCGAATATTCGAATACTTCAGTTGCTCAATTATTTGGCGAATATAATTCGAATATCCAAGTATTCGAATAGAATTCAAATAATAACATTCGAATACTCAAATTTTCGAAGTTTATTCGTAGCATTCGAATACTTGTGAATAATGCAGAGAAAACATTTTCCTCGATATTTTGAGATCTTTCAACGAATTTGCAACAATGTTATAAACATCTATTATAAGCGCAGATACTTTGCATATTCTGTACGTATATTTTGTATAATTTGTATAATCTATGTGTACTACCTACATGTTCTACATATTTCATATCTATTTTAAGTGGTATATTCTGTATATTCGACCTTGTACTAACATTTTCATGCATCCATTTTAAGTGCATATATTCTGCATACCTATATCCTACTACAAATAAAACTAATTGGAATTAAGTAAACGAAATAAATTGTTATAGAGTTTCATTTTATTTTCAAAACCATTTACTTCCTTAAATTTCTGTTAAATCGAACCAGTACTGACGAACGTCTTAAAAACGACTGTTTCGGACATAACCAAGACGTCTCAAAAACGTCTTAAAAACGTCTTGGTTAGGTCCAAAACAGGCGTTTTTTAGACGTAATCAAGGCCTTTTCTGGACGTCTCAAAGACATACTGATTTGTGAAAATGGACGTTTTTAGGACCTCTTTAAGGCCTCTTCTGGACGTTCGTGGACGTCTTTAAAACGTCCTGAACGCCTGGCCTGGATGTCCTTAAAACGTCTTCGTGCTATCTGGATACAAATCCGTTGATTTATTTACTTTGGACATTACAAGTTTATCGTTTATAGTGTCAAAATTATTATGCTTTTTCTTGAGGTTCATTGCAATAAAAGTCATTTAACATTTATTCTTGGTGCATTTACGCCACAGCATCGCGAACAAAGCCGATCGCGCAGATTTATATAATTATGACAATCATAGGCAGATGGTGCCACAGTGGTGTTTCAACATGAATTAGAAATGTTCTAGACGGGAACCTGTGGCTTGGCAGTGCCCTCACCATGTTCATGAAATACTGTAGAATGTTAGCGATGAAAAAAGCCAACCCTGGTAAGCTCGAATATAATCGAACCTCGATCGGCCACAATCGTTTGAGCTAGGTATACTATGGACGGCCATGCCGCCAATCCCTGTGCGCACATGCGTATTTGTCCCTTTACGTACGTTTTGAAAGACACACCAAATAATGTGGTCCCCTCGAAGTGACAGAAAATATAACCTACATATATGCTACATGACAATAAATGTTTATTGTATATTTCGTTATTTTACGCTTTTACGCAGTCTATGATGCTTATTATATTGTTATGTAACCGCGTGTAACACGTAGTTTGAATGATCTCTTATAGCGAATTCGGTACTTCGCACTGACTCTGCACTGGTGCCAAAATATGACTTGGATTGGTTGATTCTTATAGAACTATCTACGTTTCTATCAGAAAAAACCAATCCAAGTAATTTTCTGGCACCAGTGCAGAGTCAGTGCGAAGTACCGAATTCGCTATTAATTGAGGCTAAAGGGCAGACCCGGCTTTCTCTATAAAGGGGCCTGGGTGCAAGAAATATTTTTTGGCCCCAAACAATTTCTGAACGGTAAAAGAGCATAACATCTTTTCATAGATCGAAATCACGAAAAATAGTATAATAATAATAAAGAAAATAAAAGAAATAAACATATTTAAATATGACTTTGTTATTGCCATATCATTAATATGGTTATAACCATGGTAATTATCACCATATAATCACAATTGAGATATTCCGCAGTATTACTAGTTCTGTGTTTAGAGCGTGAAATTCATGTTGGTGTATAAAATTAGATTAATTTTAATCGAATAAAAAAATTTCGTTATCTAATCCCTGATAACAACCTGCCGGCATCTGCGGTGCAGTCTGCGTCCGCATTCAGCTACGGTTCTGCCGGCAGAGCCTGCTTGTCAGCAGAGTTGGGCATTATTCGACTAAATTTTTATTCGACATTTTTATTCGACTAAGTTTTTATTCGATGAACTGGAATAAATTTTTAGTCGACTAAATTTGTATTCGACTAAGAATTTAGTCGACTAAACTCTTAAATTCTTAGTCGACTAAATTTTTAGTCATTATACGTTCCTCGTTATTCGTTTAGTCGTAGGCCCGCTGTGGCGACTAAACGACACGAATAAGTGGGGGTCAGAACCGGGCTCGGCTCCCGAGGCCCGACACGGGCCGGGCCTAGAGGGGTATCATGAGG
Organism: Andrena camellia; assembly: GCA_029448645.1. Classification (NCBI taxonomy): domain Eukaryota; kingdom Metazoa; phylum Arthropoda; class Insecta; order Hymenoptera; family Andrenidae; genus Andrena; species Andrena camellia. Next base: position 10,683,501 of record CM055678.1, read on the forward strand.
CAAGGGAAACGCTTTTCGAGTGTATCTACCGCCCCTACCAGGGGGTGCTCGGTATTCCGTACTATATATGGTCAATTTTAACAAATTTCACAAGATTGTAAATTCCGTTCTGTATATTGCACAACAATAGAGGTCGCAGATCTTGTAATAACGTATAATATTACAATAACCACCGTTTAGCCGTCTAAAATCGAAAGACTTTCGGATATGTATCCATAACTTCCGAAAAACAATAGTTTTTTAACTGAAACTTTTTTTGAGTAGTTGATAATACTATGTAAAGATAGTCAAAAACGGGAAATCTGCATCAAGCCGTTGACTTGTAAAAAATCCACAAAATGTACACATTTTTCAAGGGTTCAAACAGGTATACCCCCTTAAACCAGGGCAACGGTTGTCGATGAGATGAGAATTCGGATAGCCGCCTGCATTCCGGTCGTAGCCTACGTAAGGCTTACACTCGACAAGCGTTCCTTTCGGCCCAACCGGAGGTCGAGGGCCACGGGACTCTAGCCGAAGCGGCCTATTCGTGACGCTTAGTCGCCACGGAGATCCTCCAACTAACGAATAAGGAGGAACGAATAACGACTAAAAATTTAGTCGACTTAAAATTTAGTCAGTTCATCGAATACAAACTTAGTCGACTAAATATTTATTCGTTAGTCGCGAATGACTTCATTTATTCGAAATTCGTATTCGAAGGTTGGTCGAATAACAATTTAGTCGAATAATGCCCAACTCTGCTTGTCAGAGCCTGCCGGCAGATCGACGGCAGATCCTGCTGCCCGTCTGCCACATCCAGCGCCATCTGAAGGCCACAACTGCCTACCAATTCCTTACGCGTGACGTCACATGGCCTACGCCCTAACGCAAATATGCCGTTATTGCTGTAGGTGTGTCCCTTACCTTTTCTACTACGCGTGGAGAAGGAGAATTGATAGGCAGTAGAAACGGAGCAGTGGATTCTACTAACATAACCTGTAGAAAGGGTAGGGACGCACCTACAGCAATAACGGCACACTTGGTTGATGCGTATGTTCATGTGACGTCACGCGTAAGGAATTGTTAGGCAGTTGTGGCCTTCAGATGGCGCTGGATGTGGCAGACGGGCAGCAGGCTCTGCCGTCGCCCTGACAAGCAGGCTCTGCCGGCAGAACCGTAGTTGAATGCGGACGCAGACTGCACCATAGCTGCCGGCAGATCCTGCCGCCCGATTTGGTTATCAGGGTTTACTTTTCCTCATTTTTCCTTTTTCCGGGGCCCCTATGTGTATAGCCCGGGGCTCGGGTGCCTTGCACCCCCCCCCCCGCCGTTCCGGCCCATGTGGCCGGCTCTGATTAAAGGGAATTGAATTAACACTTTATTCAAAACACTTTTTATTTGTATACATTCAAAACTCCATTATACCTATAGACCGTACTTAAAACATAAAATACCGAGTACATATAATACTTAGATATAACATCTTTGGACTTACTGGCATTTGTCAGGACATCGTATTACGGCGAATGCACAGTTTGCAGTACAGGAATTTCTTGTATGTTACCATACAAAGCGTAAACGCGTTTCAATAGGTCTACCACTTTAAGAATTTCTTCGCAGGGCATCGGTACCAGATGGTACATAACTTTAATCATTTGCAAAAGGTCGTCTACAATGTGAGGTTTATCTGTTACGTCTCCTGTGGTAACATGATCGACGTATGTGTTATATTTCCTTAGCACGTGATAGATCTTATTCTCGTCTTTTTTTGTCTTGACCAATTCCTATGGTAGAATGTACCAAAAATTAATTTTCACATGCCCAGGTATATGGGAGTCTCCATTTCTATCAGTATATATCAAATAATCAAATAACTCACTCTGATTGACTTTATATCGTAGAACGGTGGCCAGTTTTCCTCGCACGCTATGCACTGGCACTTAAAATAATACTGCTTTAGAAGTGCTTTCTGTCTCATAACTTTTGGAAAATCGGCATGGTGATACACATAATTGTCACATAACTTAAAAAGAATAATTGTTATCAGCAACATGTTATGATAGTAGAGTTCCTACAAGCAGTAAGTGCCCTGTATATACCTGCTCGCCTTTCTCGATCGGGTAGATGGCATAAATAATCATGTGCTTTGACCGTGATTGCCTTGTTATATTTGGAACACAACTGTGGCTAAACAAAGCTGTGAATGGCATAACTACGCCGCCACGATCAACTGGGCCCTCTTCGCACTCTTCCGAAAGCTGCAAATACCAATTTGACAGTAAACTATTCCAAGCAATCTCCCACTCAGAGAAATAGCGAATTCAATTAGAACAATATAAGATAGCTATTGGATATATGAGAACTTCTATTACTGTTGCATACACCGTGTGCAGAACATGGAATCAACTGTTGGTGCCTTAATATAAGGCTACCGACGAATGAAACATCAGCATTCTTCGCCAATGCAGATAAATCTTTCAACGGGCTTCCAAATATGTTAGTACGTGTTGCCAGCAAGTACAAGATACAGCAAGCATTCATAGATTTCATAAAGAGGTCATCCGGCGTACGTTTTTCAGTATGGGTCTCAAGACTTAACACACTTCTATATTTATCGCTTTCCAAGGTTCCATTCTCAGAGAAACCTTTTGTACGTGGGTCTGAAAATGTATACAATTAAAATATTATCACATGCAAAATAATGGGAAGCTAATTACCATCGCAACTGTCGATCTTTTTTAATTCTTCTCTTAATTCCTGTAAACTTGAACTTTCCCTTACAACCTGTATAGTAAGCCTTAAGCTAAATAAATCCAGTTTTGTAAACGACTTCTTAAACAAGGAAGGAAATACAGAGCATTCCATGTCATGAAATTGTTTCCAATCCGAAGCCTTACATTCTTCGGAACAATACATAGCATGAACACAATAATCGCAAGGTATATTAGCCCAAGATACTTCTAAGCAATACGAACAATGCGTGTGCACATTATCAGGATCTAAGATCCATGAATATGGCTTTTCTATGGCAATTATTTCACCCGGATTTATTTTACGGGTCGCCACAACGTGTCTACCATATTGTTCGTTATAATTTATCGTTACTGCGTCAGTAGCACAAGGAATCTCGATATTACGAGTCTGAATTTTAGGCAATGGGCATTCGCTTCTATGTTTGATAGCATTTCTTTTCTTCGACTTATGTGAATTTGGTGTTCCTTTTATGGACATAAGTTTTCCATTTATTTCCTTACGAAGTCTCTCATCCAATGAAGTTCTTTCTAACCACTGTTGTGCTTCTTTAATAGTATCTTGTAGGCCAGAATTTTTAAGAGCTTTTAAACACACTGCTTTTCTTAGATAAAGCTTAAATTTTAAATTATCTGGATACGATAATGCCAATGCTCTATCTACATCTTGTATACATTCTTCGTATTTGCAAAATTTCATTAAAACTGTAGATCTGTTAGCATATGCCAAAGTGAGCTGTTCGGATGGGCATGGCGCATAAGCAATGCTCGCCGTGTACAGTTTTGATGCAGAAACACAAGTTTCACTTGTCTGTGGAGTCGAAACAAACATAGCGTTACCCATTTCCCTTAAGGTCTGAGAATGCTTCGCATCTTTTATATCGCTGCACACTTCAGGAATCATATCATACTCCAACATGATGTTAAGCGTAAATATTATACGCTCCTCATCTGTGCGTAATGTTTCAAAAATTTTAATACGTTCTGCATAATTATTGATAAACTTCCTTCTATGTAACAAATACAATATTTTCTCCATTTTATAATTATGATATGTAGCTGTACATAGAAACAGAATTGTACATACATTAATCAGAAATTACTCTCATTATCATTTTCGGTTAAACTTCGTTCTGGGAGACCCAAAATTTGAAATCCATTTCTTTGCCATCTCATAGTATTTGACGAGTAGAATCCGAAAATACAAGTTGCCAGTTTAAGAAATTATTGTGTCGACAGTTATGCGTCTGAAAAGTGCTAACATGGATCACAAATTTTGGGTCCCCTAAAACGAAGTTTCGCCTCATTAACACCAAAATAAAATACCTGCAACGCGTTAAATACTGCGTTATTGTAATAATGCGTCGTAAAATTGAACTGCTTTATAAATCAGTCTCAATCTTTTAACCACTTTTAACAGCAATGCGCCCGATAACTTCCGATTTATGAATCACGTAAATGCAACAGTGGATCTTGGGCCTTTGGGGTACAGTAGCAGGCTTATTGGGATACCCTGGGAAACCCCTGACGCGTAGTAGAAGGGGAACATCTGCCACAATAACGGTATATTTGTGTTAGTGACGCGGTGACGTCGCATGGCGTGATTGGCGTGCACAAATCCCAAGCAACGTTGGCCACGGCCCAAAAGTAAGGACCACATGATATAGTAGGGAATAGTAGAGGAGGAACAAAATGCATTATTGTTTTACATAAGATCCATAAACAAAATGAAAAAAACAAAACTATACTTTTGCGATAACTGCGTTTAGGTTGCGATAAGAATCTTATAGCACATTCGGCAACCTGCACTAGTGCGCACTGAGTGCGAACTTTTTCGCTTCTAATTGGCTAAAATTCACACTCAGTACGCACCAGTGGGACTGTCCAAATACACTATTAAGATTTAAAGTCATTTGCCTGCGCTTTACCCATCGAAAACTATCGATAGCTTTCGACAGTGAAAGGCATCGATGTACATTATCGATGGTTCCCCACTAGCGCATGCAGTCACTGTGGCTGTGTTTCAATTCACGCATACTGCGCATGAAATTGGTGGCATCGCATTGGTGGCATCGTACGATTTCGTTGAATTTCTCTAACTTGCCACCAATACGATGCCACTTCCGGTGCAGCGAGCGGTGCGGTGTAGGGCTGTTCGGTTCACCTCAGAGAATCGATTCTCGAATCGATTCAGAATCGGATTTCAGGAATCGATCCTGCTAAAAAATCAAAATCAAAGAATCGATTCTGGAAAAATCGATATGAAAAGAAATTTTGGAAGAATCGTCATAAAGCAATCGATCCTTCTAAATAATCGATATAAAAAAATCCACACCAAACAGAAATATTTATGCAATAATTAATTATGATTCAATATGTACTAACTTCTGTATTATTTAGTTGTATTCAGTAAAACTTTAATGCTTGATCACTTACAACTCGTTCAATGTGCAGTGCACTATGTCACGCCACAAGAAAGAATGGTGAAGTATGATGCAGGACATAACAATCGTATATAAATTTGACGGGAATCGTATATAAATGGCAGAAAACGTATAAGACCAGGAAAACCCACGCATCAAGCAGTTTGATTGGTCCTTTCACTAGTGACAAATAACTCTCCCAGAGGGCAAAAAATCGATTTTCGATTCTTACATTTAAGAATCGATGCTGGGAAAAATCGAATACCAAAGAATCGATTCAAAAGATCGATCTTTTAACCAAAAGAATCGATTTTCTAAATAATCGAATCGGAATCGAACACCCCTAGTTTACCCCCTTAATAAATTACTGATTAATGAGCACGTGGCTATGAACAGAACGATACACAGAATGGGGATATGGAAAATTGTTAATAACTGATCAATTATAAACAAAATATATGCAAAAGTTATTGCTGAATGTTGTCACGATATTATACTATGTGATTGAGCTGTAAAAGTTCATAAATTGTTTATGGAAAATACATATTTAATGAGAATGTATTGCAAATGAAACTCGGTCGAGGTGGCGCCCTGATCGTATTGCTCAAGATGGCGTCTGAGCATGCGCGTGATGACGCCGTGACGTCAAACCAATCAACGCCAAGATGAGCTTGGTTTTGCGCTGGTGTCCATTCGGTAATGTGTGCATAAACTGCGCCTGCATCAAAACGTCACGGCGTCATCACGCGCATGCTCAGACGCCATCTTGAGCAATACGATCAGGGCGCCATCTCGACCGAGTTTCATTTGCAACATTCTCATTACTTATATAGTTCAATAAAATGATTTCTACTCAAGACTGGCGGCTGGACGTGTTTTAACGTCCATTTTAGTTCACCCCTTTAGCCGCTACGCGCCGCTACCATTTCCGTGCCCGTACACTGAGCAAAGTTTCAAAACGCTTTTTCGGGCAATAAATAAACAATTTTGTTGTTAAAAATGGTTGCATAATGAGCTTCGGTGCCTCTACAGGAGGACTGGAACCTCAGATCACTAATAAATAAGGAAATTGTTTATACCTGCATGTAACCTCCTTCTTCGGTGAATTTAATTACTTACGTGGCAAAAGTACGATTGAAATTTGAACAGTTCAAATGTAATGTAAACTAAAGAGAGCGCTTTATTTTCTTCTTCCGGTTTATCATTTATGAGGGATCCATGTGTAGTGCCTATTCTTTAAGCATTAAACATTTCTTTACGTAGTTGCATATAGGTAAATAAATATAGTTACACTCTGTTCAATGTTTGCTCTATCTAAGCCTTCGCTATTGTATGTACTTATTTGTGTAATATGTTGAATAAAGGAATGTGTAATGTAATTTTTCACATACAGGGTGTTTCAATACTAAGGCACAAACTAATTGATCAAAAGAACCCACAAATAGAACTAAAGAAAAAGTTTCCAAATCGATTCTTCTATCATAGCGTCAAGCTCGTACCCACAGTTTTAAAAAACCTCGTGTATCCGTGAGAGTTTTATATAATCGTAATTTCATTATTTCAGAAGTACTCCTGGTCAGCACAAAGTTTCACATAAAAATGCAGAAATTTAGACGAATTCAGGCACAAAATAAAGTAGCGATTAATAAGCATTTAGAAGCGAATGCCTATTTAGAATCGTCTAGCGAAGATGAAGATGACATTAATGAGGAGGATATTCAGAATGCAGTTGGCAAAGTCTTATCCGCTTATCAAGGAAGGGAGGTGGACGCAGAAAAGATTTTGTCCTATTTAATCAACATCTTTCAGTCCGGAAGTGCTGTCTGTTTAATATGTATCTCGACTGTAAAGAGAGCAGATCCGGTACGTCGGACTACAGCAATTAAAATGTCTTTTAGGATGTAACTGAAATGGATAATTTAAATGTTTCAGATATGGAACTGTAGTAAATGTTTTGCTTTCTTACACTTATCTTGCATTTTGCATTGGATTCAAGATAGTTTAAGTATTAAACGCGAGAGAGGCATTGAACCAGTCTGGGCATGGTGAGCACCTTAAACGAAACATACAGTGGCGAACGAAAGAAAGTTTACAACTTTTAAAATCGCATAACTTTTTTAGAATTGGTCCAAACGACATGAGTTTTTGTGAGAAGCTAGAATGATTAGTTTGCTAAGTGACGAGTTTTATCGTTTTGAAAAAAAAATGCAATTGGTCGGAATAGCAATGAAAATAGTAAATGCTTTTTAAACTTTTTTTCGCGAAATTCCCGAAATCAGTGATTTTCGACCTTATTCTGCGATCTTTAAACGTTTATAGCTCAGAGCAATGTTAACCGATTTTGATGAAATTTTCATCGAATTTTCAATCTACAAACAGGTTTTTTGAATTTTCATTACAGGCTCACAAAAGAAAGTTTAAAAAACGACATTTACTATTTTTTTACTATTCCGACCAATTGCATTTTTTTTCAAAACGATGACACACGTCACTTGGCAAACTAATCCTTCTAGCTTCTCAAAAAAACTCATGTCGTTTCGACCAATTCCAAAAAAGTTATGCGACTTTAAAAGTTGTAAACTTTCCTGATCGTCCGCCACTGTATTACATGCTTTGGAACTTCATTGGTACGGTAAGCGGTATAATATCTAATTTGTTTCAGTCCGAAGTGTCGTATGGAATATGGGCAGGACAAAGTTCCTCGTAAATACACTTGTTTCTGTACCAAAGTTACGGATCCTTCTTACCAGCCATGGAATATTCCACACTCTTGCGGGAATACTTGTGGCAAACCATTACAGCCGGAGTGCGGGCACAAATGCGTTTTACTTTGCCACCCTGGCCCGTGCCCTCCATGCGCCAGAACAGTCTCGATCAAGTGTTATTGTGGCAAGCAAATGCCACAGCAGCGACGATGCAACGCTAAACACTGGAGCTGCGCCACCGCGTGCAATAAAAGATACCAATCGTGCTCTCACACCTGTAACCAAATCTGCCACGCCGAAGATTGTCCTCCTTGTCCAGAGACATTGCTGCTGGAGTGTCACTGTAAGAGTAACAAGGAACTGAAGCCATGTTCGGAGGGTGTGTGGATTTGCGATAATCCTTGCCGCAGGCCGCTATCTTGTAACGTTCATGTCTGCCAAAGCACATGCCATTTACCTGGTGACTGCGGCGTATGCCCTTTGGAAAAGAACAGAACGTGCCCTTGCGGGAAAAAGCGTTACGCTGTTTCTTGCAAGCAGGAACAGCTGCCCACGTGCGGCGACACGTGCGGCAAGCTACTGGATTGCGGCTCTCACCTTTGTAACATGAGATGCCACACAGATCGATGCGGGCAATGCTTAGAAGTGGTGACAAAGTCGTGCCGATGCGGCAGCCATGAGAAAGAAATCGCGTGTGGCAAAGACTTTCATTGCAACAGAAAGTGCACGCAGATGCGTCTCTGCGGGAGGCATTTGTGTAACAAAAAGTGTTGCGATTGCCTGATCAAGAATACATACAACGCCTGTGAAAAGGTATGCGAGAACACCTTGAGCTGCCATAAACACAAGTGTGCCGCTCCCTGCCATAGCGGTCCGTGCTATCCGTGCGCGCGTACTGACGTTATCCAGTGCAGGTGCGGGCACAACAAAATAACGGTACCGTGCGGCACGAGGAAGAGGATTAAACCACCAGCCTGTAACAAGCCTTGTAAAGTCCCACCAATCTGCCATCACCTTAAAAGAGAGACTCACAAATGCCATCAAGGACCGTGCCCACCTTGTAAGAAAATCTGCGATTTAGTGTACAAACGATGCGGTCATTCTTGCGTCGTCGTTTGTCACACGAAAGTGTGGCTGAAGGTGAGTAAGAATGACGTGAAAACGCCAATTACAGGACCATGGGATATACAGAAAGAGACTATGCAGCTGAAGACGTTACCCTGTCCACCGTGCGAGGTATCGGTACCAGTAACATGCTTGGGAGGCCACGAGACGCGTCCGTGGCCTTGTCACATGGCCAAACCCACTTCCTGCGGAAGACTCTGCGGAAGAATGTTACCCTGCACGAACCACACTTGCGAATTAGTTTGCCACAAAGTAACGGCCCCCACAGATGGCAAAGCTGGTGCTCTGTGCATGGAATGCGAGAAACCATGTTCGTTCCCACGGCCGCAAGGTTGCACCCACTTGTGTCCGAAACCGTGCCACCCGGCGCCGTGTAGCCCTTGTAAGCAACTAGTTAAGATCCCATGCCACTGCGGTATAGTCACATTGTATCGAAGATGCGCCGAACTGACCTCCGCTACGGTTGAAAAACGCAACGCATTGCTCAAGTGTGGAAACCAGTGTCCGAGAAATGTAATCATACTTCTTACGCGGCTATTGCGGTTATATGTATGTTCAACTAATAAGATAAACGTGTTTGTTACAGTATATTTGCGGACACCGGTGCATGAACGACTGCCACCCAGGCCCGTGCAAGAACGAAAATGAATGCAACAAAAAAGTGAAACTGTTTTGCTCGTGCAAACGTATTAAGAGAGACTTCGTATGCTCGGCGATGCAGAAGCAACAGCCTCAGATAAAGTGCGACGATGTCTGTAAGCAATTAAAGAACGAGAAGAGCCAAGCAGAAGCCGCTCTGTTGGAGCAAAAGCGACAGGCGGAGAAGATACGGAACCAAGAAGAGATCGAGAAGTTCGAACGGAAGTTCAAACCCCGCCGCAAAGGAAAGGACAAATTCGATAGGAAACACTCGCAACAAGAAGCTAACAATAATTATTGGAAATACTGCATTCTAGCGATTTTAATGTGTATGGTAGGCATAATAGTATTTTATGTGGGCGTTTAGAAATCGTGAACAATTCTTAGGGATTACTAAGCCTAATAAGTACAATATACAAAGTGATTCTAATTGTCAGAGATTGCGCAGCTGTACCATTAGTTAAATTTCCGCAAATTAATTTGCAATCGCTCGTGCGTTTTGCTTTCTTTTAGCCCGTTTAGCGTAGCGTGTACATACAACACCAAAACGTACTTCGATATATTTTTATAATCCTGACAGGTGGTTTTAGTGAAATGTATTGTTATTATTTTATAGAGCACGTGCCATCAGGGAACCCAAAGAATTTTATTTTAATGTAAAAGGTTTGTAACAAAATGTAATAAACTTTGTTGGTAAAAAAAATTAGTAAAAAAATTCTGCGCCGTAATAGTTTAATCCTCGTGTCATAGATGCCACTGAAAAAGTGCGGTGGGGGGATCTGACACAGACACGACCCACCGTCAATCAAGATCTTAGGGGGGAAGCTATTAAATAATAATATAACAACTGGATAAAACGGGGGAAAAATTATATATATATAATTCATCTCCCCCCCCCCCCAACACACAAACACACCTTCAGAGAAGGAAAGAGAGCGCGTTTTTTTTCATCCCGGATCCGCCAGAGAGGACTACACTCGTTCACAGTAAGGCTACCTGGCGGAACCCTTTTTTTTTTTCAAAATGTTTATTAATGTGCCGTATAGCAGTTACAGGTAGGTATGTGAGCTTAACAACATAAAAAATGCTCAACCACGTCATGAACATTAGGAGGAACTGGTTTACCCAATTGTACGAATGCCATTCGTCGTAACTCTTGGAAAGACTACTCTCGAAACAAATACATATAAGAATATATATATATATATAGATATCTCTGACTATTATAAACTATATGTTATTAAAATATGAACCAATTATATACTAATTTGCACTGTCTGTCATTATATAATGCACTGATACATGGGGAAAAGTAGACGGCTGCTACAAAAACCCCTGAATCGATATGAGTCGATACCTTAACGCTAAATAAACTTATCAACTAAAACTTACATACTACTATCTTATTATACAGCAGGGTGGAGGCCTAACCCTTATTCTAGGTATCACAGTGTAAGAAGAACCACAAGGTACCCCTTTTCTAATCACAGCTCCAAGAAGGAGTTAAGCACTGTTTATTCTGCACCTGGCGGGACCCTGCCTTAGATACGTTGGGTGTTAGGAACTGGGACAGGACTTATATATATACTATCAGGAGAGTTAGCAACCAGAAGCGAGAAAATCTCCTCGCGCCGCATGGCCCTCTGGTGGAGCGTTGGGAACCACAACGGATCCCTTAAAAGTCTTGTGAAAAGAGCCATCTACGATGGTTTGTAAGTAAATGGTTGATTCTTTATTGAAGCATATTGAAGGTTAAGTTGTATCTGCAAAACCGAGTTGATATTTGTTTACACTTTACAACAGTGTATTGACAGTAAACCACAATGGCAGTTCCGTCAGTTTCGTTGTCGACAAGAAATAAGAAACATTTCTTGGGCGTTCCGGCTCCTTTGGGATATGTTGCTGGTGTTGGAAGAGGGTAAGATAAAAGAAACGCTATTGTATGACTGACCGAATCTGCTTCAACAAACCGAAACATCAATTCGTTGACTTGGCGCGTCGCTTTTCAGAGCTACCGGATTTACGACCAGATCTGATATTGGACCAGCTAGAGATGCTAATGATGTCTCGTAAGTATTTCACACACACCTTGCTCTTGATCCTTTGTGCGCTCGACAAATATGATCAATCTTGTACTTTTGCTCGCAGAGACGACAGACATGCTCCACCAACGAAGCGAGCAAAGAAGAAGGAAGAAGAAGAGGAGGATGAAGAGGATTTGAATGACTCTAATTACGACGAGTTTTCTGGTTATGGAGGCTCACTGTTTAGTAAAGTAAGATGTTGCACATTTGACTAATCGAGTAACTATGGGTGCTCGGTTTATTGTATCTGAAATATTTCGCCACAGGATCCATATGATAAAGATGACGAAGAAGCTGATGCTATTTACGAAGCTATCGACAAGCGGATGGATGAGAAACGTAAAGAGTATAGGGAAAAGAGACTCAGAGAAGAACTGGAAAGGTATCGTCAAGAACGCCCGAAAATTCAGCAACAGTTCTCAGACTTAAAGAGGGAATTAGTAAACGTAACCGAGGAAGAATGGAAAAATGTTCCAGAGGTCGGCGATGCTAGAAACCGGAAGCAACGAAATCCACGAGCAGAAAAATTCACGCCTCTACCAGACTCTGTGCTCGCGAGGAACTTGGGCGGTGAAACATCCAGCAGTATCGACCCGACGAGTGGTCTGGCATCTATGATGCCTGGTGTAGCGACACCTGGGATGTTGACTCCCACGGGAGATCTGGATCTAAGAAAGATTGGACAGGCTAGAAACACTTTAATGAATGTTAAGTTGAACCAGGTGTCTGACTCTGTGGAAGGGCAAACTGTTGTCGATCCAAAGGGCTACCTTACCGATCTCCAAAGTATGATTCCGACGTACGGCGGTGACATCAAGTGAGTTTAAAAGTGTGCGTAACTGCTCCCTCGGATTTCATGCTTATCGTCATTATTTTCCAGCGACATCAAGAAAGCTAGACTGCTACTGAAGTCCGTGAGGGAAACGAATCCCAATCACCCACCGGCGTGGATTGCATCGGCTCGCTTAGAAGAAGTCACAGGGAAAGTGCAAGCCGCGCGAAATTTGATAATGAAAGGATGCGAGGTGAATCCCACGTCCGAAGACTTGTGGTTGGAAGCGGCTCGACTTCAACCACCCGATACAGCTAAAGCAGTGATCGCTCAATCAGTACGGCACATACCGACGTCTGTTAGAATCTGGATAAAAGCCGCTGATTTAGAGACGGAAACGAAAGCGAAAAGAAGAGTGTACCGCAAAGCTTTAGAGCATATCCCGAATTCAGTGAGACTGTGGAAAGCAGCGGTTGAGTTGGAGGAGCCAGAAGATGCGCGCATATTACTTAGCCGAGCGGTCGAATGCTGCCCGACTAGTGTAGACTTATGGCTTGCGCTCGCTAGATTAGAAACATACGACAATGCGAGAAAAGTGCTTAACAAAGCGAGAGAGAATATCCCGACTGATAGACAAATATGGACTACCGCCGCGAAGTTAGAAGAAGCGAATGGGAATAAACACATGGTTGAAAAGATCATTGATCGCGCGATATCCTCGTTGAGCGCGAACGGGGTCGAGATTAATAGAGAACACTGGTTCAAGGAAGCTATGGAAGCTGAGAAAGCTGGCGCGGTGCACACCTGCCAAGTCATAGTTAAAGCTATCATTGGTTTTGGCGTGGAGGAAGAAGATAGGAAACACACGTGGATGGAAGATGCGGAGGCTGTAATATCGATGTTATATCCTACTTATATGTATTCACAAGCAATTATTCACTTACTTATCGTTTCAGTGTGCTCAACAAGGAGCATTGGAGTGTGCCAGGGCTGTCTACGCTTACGCATTATCGACATTTCCCAGTAAAAAATCAATTTGGCTGCGCGCAGCTTACTTCGAGAAAACGTACGGAACGCGAGAATCTTTGGAGTCTTTGCTTCAAAGGGCGGTCGCTCATTGTCCCAAGAGCGAAGTGCTCTGGCTCATGGGTGCGAAATCCAAGTGGCTGGCTGTAAGTAAAGCTAATTGTAAAAACGCAGGGTCTCAGCCCCTATCTTTATAAAGACCCTTTGTTTTACAGGGTGATGTTCCAGCAGCCAGAGGTATCTTGTCCCTCGCCTTTCAAGCGAACCCAAATTCCGAGGAGATTTGGTTAGCAGCCGTGAAACTAGAATCGGAGAATTCTGAATACGAGAGAGCTCGTCGGTTGCTCGCCAAAGCGCGAGCCTCCGCGCCAACTCCTAGAGTGATGATGAAGAGTGCGAAATTGGAATGGGCATTGAACAATCTTGACGCAGCTTTGCTCCTTCTGAAGGAAGCTCTCGAGGCGTTCGACGATTTCCCAAAGTTGTGGTTGATGAAGGGCCAAATCGAGGAACAGCAGGGGAATTTGGATAAAGCTTTGGATACGTACACTCAAGCTGTAAGTTTCTTTCGCCGATCTAATTGGAGACCCGATTTTCCATCGATGTATATTTCTATTCGTTTTGCAGATAAAGAAGTGTCCGTCATCGATTCCACTGTGGCGTTTGCTGGCCCAACTCGAACATAGGAAGGGTCAAGTTACCAAGGCTCGATCGGTTTTGGAAAAGGCGCGTTTAAAGAACCCAAGGAACGCGGAACTCTGGCTAGAAGCTATTAGGAATGAGTTGAGGAGTGGTGGTGTCAGAGACATGGCAAATACGCTCATGGCGAAAGCTTTGCAAGAATGCGCTACATCGGGTTTACTTTGGGCGGAAGCGATCTTTATGGAGCCGCGGCCGCAGAGGAAGACCAAAAGCGTTGATGCTTTGAAGAAGTGCGAGCACGATCCTTACGTGCTCCTCGCGGTGTCCAAGTCTGTAAACGAATGATTTACTGTGAATTCATGAGAATTATTTATGGCAACGTTTATTTAATAACGTAAATGTGAATGCTTTTCAGATTGTTCTGGTGCGAGCACAAAATCTCAAAGTGCAGAGATTGGTTCAATAGGACAGTGAAAATCGACCCAGACTTGGGAGATGCATGGGCATATTTCTACAAATTTGAACTTTTAAACGGCACAGAGGAACAGCAGGAAGATGTGAAGAAACGATGCATCGCTGCGGAACCTCATCATGGTGAAAATTGGTGTAAAGTGTCGAAGAACATAACGCATTGGTGTCTGAGTATAGATCAGATATTGGTATTAGTTGCAAAGGATTTACCGATTCCAATATAGTGTCTAAGATAACTTTGATTACAATCTGTATATATTTTTTAAGAATACATGTATGATAGTAAAATAAATGATCTTGTAAATGTACTTAGTAAGGCACGTTGCATTTTATTTCACAATAAACATTTGAAATGTATTAAATACTCGTCTAAAATGTCGATAAAAGTTCCGTTTCAACATTTCCATTTCAATCAGCTGTGTTCAATTCAAAATAGGTTAGTGTGCAGTGGTCGATATTACCCAGAACCTATTTATATAACATATTCTGTACACACACACACACAACTGATTGTAAGTAGAAGGAGAAATATTCCCCTCGTGATGTCTCCCTTCGGAACCAGAGCGAAATATTTGAGCAGACCGTACATGCATTCCAAAGTTATTTAATCCTAATAATTCTCATTCGCGTTCGCATAGTTTGCAGCGTGGATATTTCTTCTAGCTACATATCGTATTACAAAAGAATAAGTGGCAAAAATTCACGATTAATTACAGAAATATGCACGACGTAATAGGCGATCGATGCAGCCACTGAAACGTACGCATGAGAAATATAAAAGTACGCCATACTTGTTTTCGAAGCAACTCGTTCTATGTTCTATGCCTAATTCACGACAATGGGGAAAAAATATCGGTTAGAGAAGACGGTAGAATACGTAGCTTTTCTCTAGCCTTAAAATACAAGACGTAATTAGCTATTAAGCCAAGCATATATGCGAATATCCCAACTGTAGTAATTTGACGTACCTGCAAGATTTTGGTTGTATACACCTTATGCACATAAGCAAGAGATATTTTGTGATTAATTGTTTATCCGTGCAATATAACGTGCCTATGCTTATTATCTATTATGCAAATAAAGCTCTGTTATAAAATGGCGAAGAATGATGGTTCGATGGTCGTGTATGGAAATACCATTCAAGAGAATGAGAGAATATTACACGACTCGTGTTGCCCGCATCGAGTAAGTATTGCGAATCGTGCATATAACGTGCATATCAATAATGGTAAATGCGCAACAATTGTTAATGCATCGATGATTTCACAGGTAGAAACAAAGAGTAAGGAGGACTTTGAGAAGTTGTTTATTAAGCTTAATTACGTTCGCCAAGTGAGACCGGCCAAAGAAGAAGCGCAGTTAAATCCTTCGTGGTCTAATAAAAACGTGAGATACATTACTGCTCGATGTATCTGTGTCGTACAAACTGGTTTCATTAGTTTCATTTTGTAGGTTATAAACTATACTTATGGCCCCATCTCGGGATTCTTACCCGGTTCGTGGTGGGGTATCCGTATGGACTGCTCCAGAGATCGTGTCCACGATCCTTTCAACGAAAACATTCAGAACGGCCCATTCGGAGTTACCTCCGTCTGTACCTCGAGCACTAATCTGAACGAAGACGTTGACTTTGGTAATTCCCTTACCCTTACAGGTCAGAAATACCTCGACGGGAAATGCGAGAAAGATCCGCTTATTAAAAATTACGAAAGTCTGATACCGCTACGACTTATTAGGAGTTACAATCTGCTAAACGAATTCGCGCCTAAGACGGGTTACAGATACGACGGCTTGTACATCGTGACGAACGTTTGGATAGGCGTAAACTCGGACTCTGCTAAATATTACAAATTCGCGCTAATGCGTTTAAATGATCAGGAACCAGCAGTATGGAGTGCCAAACAGACTTCTTTAAACGCGAGCGGAACTTGCTCTGCTCTGCACCCCATGTCCACGTCTCTTCGAAACTGTTCGGAGAATCTAGGCTCTGGAATTACGGTTCAGAAGGTGAAGCACGAGAAATCAAATGGATTTGCACAGCTTGGAAGTTTCGAGAGCAAGCAAACGGACGAGAAAGAGAAGGCTGCGCCAGAAAGTGCGATAGTGACGCGTCACGTGTTTAAGAAGGGAAACACAGAATGTACAGCTAGTATGCCCAGTATGTCCACTACATCGGAAAACAAATCATTAACTCACATTGGCGCCCAAGGATCGAAAACTCATAACACAAATATTTCTATACGTACGGGGCTATATGATTCGTCGTACAGTACGCAGCACGATGTTAAGAAGAGTACTTTATTACCGTTTTGTAGAACGGCCAAGTCCCTTAATTTAGTTAAAACTAACCAGCACACGGAACATTTGAATTCGACGACTAAAGATAAAAATAGAAGTCTGGATGGAAAGGCACAAGTTGTTACAACGAATGAATTTCCGAAGCGCGTTGATTACATTTCGCCTAATACGATAAAACCAGATACGTTAAAAGTAAAGTCAACTAAAGATACGAGTATAGAAGCGAACAATACAATAGACGATTTAAATTGTAGCAAAACACATAACGGTATAACAAACGATTCAAAAGATGTATGTAAGAGTAATGTAACTTCATCTGACACGCCAACTAATGTATTAAATTCGACAAATTCTACGTACAGAAATGAGAATTCGACGCATAAGGTTGAATTGAAAGAAACACAGGAATTAAAATCAATCGACTCGTTGGATGCACTGACACCAGATACAATTCTACATTTAATTAACAAAAAGTGTCATCCTTTATCGAAGTTACTCATGGGCAATATGATAGGATTAACGTCCGAGCAATCCATAGACTTGAAACCGCATGATTTACTAACAGTGCAGTCAGAGATCAATAACAAAGTAGCGACGCAAAGAAATGGTTCGGAGGAAACGATAGAGAAGAAAACTTTTGAATCTATTCCGGACGATTTAATTGGCGCGAGATGTTACAAGTTCAGGAGACGCAGAAAGTTGTCTAGGAAAGCGATGATGAACAAGTCAGAGATAAGAAAATGCGACAAAGCGCACAACGGTGAATCGCAAAAGAGCCCTGTACAGTCTTTAGATATTTTGGGGGAAAATTTGATGGCTTTTAGTACGTGCAATGGTTCTGAAGAGAGCATATCGGAGGAAGGCGCTTTGCATTCAAGTAAACGCAACAAGGATATTAAAAGCAAAGTGGTGAAAGAGAACGGTATGCAGGCAAAGAAAATAAATAAGAGGGTAAAGAAGGATGTTGGATGTAGAAACGAAATAAGAACACGTTTACGTACTATGAAAGCGATTAAGTCGTCGCTGAAGAAGCATATAAATAAGAAACAAAGACGGGAGATTACAAATTTGTTAATAGACGCAAACATTGGTCCGAAAGTACGTGGCCCGCGAAATAGGAGATTACGGTGTATTAGTAATACATATGCAAAGCAGTCGTATAAACGTTATAGTAATGCAATGTGTACTGTAAACAAATGTTCCATTAACTCAAAAATTTTAGAACAACAATCTACCTTGAAGGCCAGAAATCAACTCGCGAAATCCAATAATTATAAACGCATCAGAGATGAAGAAACCCGAGATGTTCCGAGATCAAAGGCGTTGAACTTGAACGAGACTAGAATACACAAGAATCTTACTGTTTCCAAAAAGGTAGATAAGGGCGATATCGCAGGGAGAATATCAAATAACAACGATAACATTAACAATACGAGTGACAATAATAAGTCAGTGAAAGTTAATCTTAGACGTGTACAAAGTAACGATGTAACAATGGTTGAAAATCGAAAAAGGAAGTCGATACAAACGGTTCCCGTGGAAGTGAAATGTAGCCCCCGAGTTGAAGAGCTGCACAAGCGCTACAAGAAGGAGATTTCACGGCCCTGCAAAACAGACGCAGTAATTCAATGTACTCTGATCAGAGAGCCATTAATGAGAAGCTTGAAATCGAACGATTTCGTTCAAAACAATGCCCGCAACGAACAATATACTTTCATTAAGATAGAGTACGGCGAATTTAAAGATACAAAATCCGTGGTGTCCAGAGCAACCAGATCAAATGGCGAAAGTAATGGCGTCGATGGGAAACGTTGTACAAAAGCCGCGTGTAATATAGAGCATCGTAAGAATTCAGATATATCGTTAAACAGCAATATTTTGATTGCGAAAGAGCAAAGTAAATGTTCGGCGGAACGAATGTCTGCATTTGTGCCTGTTAACGTTCTGGATAGCGATCTGAAAATCGCTCGTCTGAGATCAATAGGATTCAAGCCGATAGTAAGTTGCGGCAGCAGCAACGAAACTGCTACCTATCAAAACAAGGGAAACTGCTCCGCGACGTCCAATAGCAAAGTATTGAAGCAGAATGTTTCTGAAAAGTACAATCAATATACTAACGAAGAGAACGACGTTGTCGTCTACATGGACGATGAATTGCAATACCAAGATATCGAAGACGAAGATAACAATTCCTTGGCTACTAAACGCAAGACACCGGAATCGGGAGTTTGCGTGTCAAGGAATGAACAAATAAATAGAATAACTTCCGAAAGAGACTCGTATAACGACCCGTTATGGGAGCAGGATTTAGAATCGCCGTGGCACGGCTGGAAAAAAGTTGTAACGAACGAAGATACGTACTGGATTGGTTGGTAACTTTCTCTATTACGAAGAAGTTTATCTAGAAGAATAAATAAGTATTTAATAATATATACATATATGAATATACATATTTTCCGCCAAAACAAAGGCTGTTGATAAAGTGTTAAGTTATTTTTTCACCGATAGTTGTAATATTTCGATGTATTGATGTAATTGCAGATAATGCCTTTGTAGAATAAATAGAATTGACCTTTTTGTTAAATTAATCTGAATCTAATTACATTATCATACTCTTTCATAAGTGTTTTACTAATAAAGATTGAGAATAGTTTAAGATACTAATTGTTAATTGTACAAAAATAGTGATTTACGTTAAACGAATGATCTTTATTCTTTATTGTTATTTTATAGAGCAGGATAATATATTCTCTCCATAAATATAATTTATGTACACACAAGCTTTTCTATTGTATAAAAAATAAAATTAATCAAGATCAAGATTTCAGACATATTTTTTACATTATTAAACCGTTAAATAGAATGCAGAGCGCGGAACGTCGAACGTGTCGAGCGTTCGTGGGCCTGGGATCTTTAGCATAAAGGCCTTGAAGCATTAAATTGTACATATACCTACTTACATACGCCATGTACGCAAGTAAAACAAATACATCGAAGGGAAATTCTTTAATTTTCGCATTATTAAATACATTCTATTTTAACGATATATACACTCATTAATTCTTTAATCTAGGACGCAAAGATTTTTGTGACTCAGTTATATGTATGTATATATTTCCCGGACGCGTGCAAGAATTAGACGTATCTTTCCCTGTCCATCTGACAAAATAAGTATCTTTCCCATCGGCAAAGTTGCATGAATCTCATTCGAATCAGGAGCATCGGTGTAAACACATATACGTAATGTTATTTTAAAGTTTAAAGTGTAAAAATATCAATCGTCTACAGAGTAAATAATCCGGCAACGTATTCGTGAGTATTGAGTTATTAAGTACTGTACAATACCTTCTTTTATTTAAGAAACTTAAGTTACTTCGTAAAATAAAGATAGAGTTATATTATTGTAGTAGAGCCACCCTCTATAGGTAACACTGTCTTAAACGTGTTCAGCATATTAAAATAAATATCTTCTATGCTATGTTTACATGATGTAACGAAATACATGTATTAACATGGATGTAACATTATGGAACTATTACAGCGTGACGCGTTAATTCGCACCGCACGTTTTGTCTGTCTCTATCTGTAATTTGTTTTTTTTTTGTCAGCGAGTCAAGTTCCTACCTAGTGACGTACAATCAATTTAAAATTTAAACTGTATATGTTAGCGTCTCCTTGAAATGTTGAGGGTTGAAATCAGATTCTTATAGTCTCACGAAAGTTCAACGTTAATGTAGCGTTCCTTTTTCGTGTCACACGTCTTTCCTTTCCTTTTCTTTCTCATTTCATATGCGATCCACTGTTTCTCGTATCTATTGGAACTCATCGTCGCTGCTCAACAGCATTGTTTTCTCGTTATAATTCTGTGAGATCGTAGCAACTCGCTGATGAGAAGTGTGTCGTCTTTGCGGCGGTGGTATTGGCATGTTCTGCGGATCGTCTGGATCGAAGCTGGATATCCGCATGCCGCGCTGCCCCTTTGGTGCTCCTGATTGTTACATTACATCAGGCATTATCGCTGGCAACCATCAGTCAACGAACAGCGAAAAATCATGCGTATATCTTTTCCATCTTTGCTCGAAGCATTATTGGTTGCATTGCTTATAGATTATGATGCACAATTGTATGGGTGATTTGACAAAATCTCTTTACATACAGCCTTGACCTACGGCTCTTTCATTTTCTCACGATAGATCGTACATAACACAATCGTTCTGATTCAACGACTCATGCATGTTATATTAATAATAACTCCGATTTACTAATTTTTGTTAAAATTACTAAAAATGCATACGCAACACATGGAAAAAAAAGTAAATGTAAATTCAAATGCTATGCAAGCATGCTAAATTAAATATGAACCGTTTATATTTACATGCCTTTCTCAAGGTAGTAAAATCATTGCGAAATAATACCATGTCCTTTAATAATTTCTGACCTATCGATAGAGTAATATGTAGTTACATTACTGCCACAGAATAATAGTCAATCATTATTTGTCTTTTGCATTTATTAGAAAGCAAAACTTTTATGAAATTACACTGTACTCTAAGTGCTCTTGTGTTAAGTACTTAATTTCTATTGTACAGTAGATTTTGTTAATTGCAAGATGAATGAATCATATGCTTGTGTGTGTGTGTGTGTATGTTGTGTACTGATTTTAATATAAACCTTAAATCATAATTTGAGCAGAGAACTCTTTGCCCACCCTTCAACTCCGTTTGAACTTAAAACATGAAGTAAATTTGTAACATTAGGTTTAATAAACTATAGTGTAGCATTAAGAATTTTCAATCTCCATTTAAAATTGCATAAATGCCTGATGTCCAATTTCTTGAAATTAAAAAAGTGATGCCCTGCACTCTCATAGTTTTTCATACGGCAAGTTGGTATTAACGTCTGAAAAACAATAAAAAGAAAGTGCCTTCAAAGAACTTGATCCTAATCGGCACATTATAATCGAACTTATGGTAGAAATACTTTTCCTGTCATTCGAACAACTACTACTTTTGGTAAACAACTCCATTGCAAAAGATAAATATAAATGAACTTGTATTGTTTTATACTCGTAGTGGTTGGCAGTAAAGTATGCGCAGAAGTATAAGTACAACGCATTATACAAAAAGCCAAAATCCACAATTGAAACAGCATGATAATCATTATTATATTCATTTACTTTGTTCAAATCTGTACGAAACATTTCTAATAGTTATGGACCTGCAGGGAGAATTTTTTTTGCATGTTATCCATTTGCATTTATGAAATACATATATATATAATAAGGTTTAAACAGAAAACATACATGAACAATGAAATACGGGTGAATTTTAGATTTCGTCATTCACTACATCATGCCATATGAAAATATATCGGTAAGATAAAGTAGGTAGTAAAAAGAATTTGAGAGGCGATGTTTGTCAAAACAGACATCTGAGAAAAAAGATAAATTGTACGTACCAGAGCTATACTGTGTATATTGCTGATATTGCGGGTGAAAATTGTGGATGGCATCAGTCATTATGTCTTTTGGGTTCATAGTTTCCTGTACGTAAACAATGTCCAACTAGTTATTGCCTTTGTCTATATCAGCGTTGCCCCGATGGTAGAGCTGTTCGAGTACTCGAATATTCGAGTAGCTCGACATTCGAATCGAGCCGAGACTCGGTTTCCGAGCCGAGCCGAGCGCTCGAGAGCAGTGATGAGATACGGGCCGGGTATTCTCGCGCATGCGCGGCGATTTTAACATCAGTATAATCAAGTTTCGATAAAATAGGGTACCTTGATCACCCTGCTGCTTTCCCGCCAATAACACTATACCTATTAATTGCGCCCCAACATAGATACGGTACTGCAAACGCAGCGCATGCGCGAGAAAAACCGGCCCATATCTCATCACTGCTCGAGAGAACCAAGCGGCTCGATCAAAGCGAAGTTCGCATAAGCCCGAGGGGTTGAACATAGAGATGCTTTTAATAAGAAAACTTCAAAATTATAAATTAATCAATACCCACTTGGAAACGGTTTAACCGAGCTGCTCCCTTTTTAATCGAGCCGCTCGCTTCGTTCGAGCGCTCGGCTCGGATCGGAGTATTGGGAAACCAAGTGGAGGCGTGGCTTAGATTTCAGCGCTGCGGTGGTAAGTTGGCAAACTATTGAAAGTAGGCTCGGATCCCACCAAAAATTCCGAATAAGTATTTATTAATCGAATAAGTAAAAATTTAGTGTTCAAAAAAATTTAAAAACACTCGTTTTTCACAACATGTCTATATAAACACTGTTAATCGTATGTACTTCGACGGATTTTGGCCTACTCTCAGTAGTTCAACTTTCTGTCACTAGTTGGCGTATCGAAATTCTTGGGTTCCCAATATCCCGGTTCTCTTGTTCCGAGTACTCGAACAGCTCTACCCGATGGGCGGTCCGAGAGCACGAGCATCCATCGCGTTTGATTTGTGGTTGCATGCTGATTTCATGTCGATTAAATTGATTTGATTTGTGGTTATAGGCTGATTTCAAGTCGTTTGGATACAGGTACGAGCCTACACGCATACTACTAAGGTCGAAGCCATATATATTGGCCGGTGAGTTTCGTGAGAGGCATTCTCCCACCACACAGTTTGCCTGCCTCGGTGCTCCTTTTCTCAACGTTTTCTGACTCGCTCTCGCCTTCGCAGAACAAGAGCGAGCCAGAAGTGGTGGGGATGGTGCCAAGCTTCTGGCGTGTAGGCCAAACCGAGCTATCAGCGTAGAAATACACACATCGGAATAGGTGTGCGTTAGCTCCGAAAAAATTTTAGAGCTTTATTGGTCAGAACATTGATTCTTTCTCGATAGCTTCATCTCGTATTGGTCTACGCATAGCTTCGTAACGCACACGACTATTACGTTAAGAATAAATAACAGCCAAGCGGCTAAGTTCAGGCGGAACCGAGCAGCGTTCCCGTTACCCCACCATACCCTTCGGGGGCCACGCAACTCCAACTGACAAATCCACAATCGTCAGATAGTGGTGGCTGATTTCTCCTCGATCGCTGTTCGCGAAAACGAATTCACCGGCCAATATATTTGGCTTCGACCTTAAGGCAGAGTTAAACATGTGCAACAGCGCGCACTGCGCGCCGAACACTCAAAATTTCCTACGGTACGAGGGTCCTACGTTGCGCGCCGAACCATAAAAATTGACCCTTGTAATGGTGTTCTGTAGCGCGCATTACACATGTTTAACCGTGCCTTTAGAGTTTTCCCCATCCGTTACATGCCCGCAACTTCATTGGTTTCGAGCGCCCCCTTCCACGCGAGCTTTGGGAAACGCGATGGATGCTCGTGCTCTCGGACCGCCCATCGGGGCAACGCTGGTCTATATCATTCCGAGATTAATATTAAAGCTACAGTACTTTACCTTTAAACTGCTGCTAATACTTTGCATCGTCACGCTCCTTCCTCTCGAGTCGGTAACACATCCAGCCGCGTATACTTGATAAGGGAATGCGTAGCGCAATGCTATAGCGGCAAATAACATTTCTATGCAGATCAGAAAGTTCTGATAACCAGCAGAAACTGTGCCCGCACTGGTGGACTGGCCCAAGCTTATAGGTGAAATTACATTTGCTTTCTCAAGAATAGCCAGCAAAACTCCTAAAGCGAAATAAAATTGACTGGTGTTTCCATATCTAAACATGTATAGATTTATCTAATCTGAATTGTTACCTTGCCAAAACGAGAGGAAGATGACGCTCTTGACGGTACAAAACTTTAAAACAGGTTCGAACGGGGTCAACAGGTCTCTCGTAGCAAAATAGAAGAGGAAAAGCCCGTACAGGGCAAGAGATACGCTGATATTATAAATTATAGTTATATAAATATAGCCCCCATCCGGGGACCAATCTCCGTCTCTGTAATGTCCAAATGCTTGAAGGAATATAATGACGAATGCCATTACCGGCTTTACTAAGCAGAATTGCAGAGTGGCTTGCTTGCAAAATCTGAGAAATCCGATAGTATATGTTTTCCCAACTAGGCAACAAGTTCCATATAGGCAGTCGGAACGAATAGGTTTGCCGCGTATCTCGGACATAATGTTTCCTTCGCCACCCAGGTACTCGTAGCACAGAGACAGAAAGTTATATATAACAAATGCTTCGTAACAGTCTCGTACGGTGAAGAAATAAACGTAATAACTTTCGCTGTTAAAAAATAATAGAGAGATCCAAGAGTAAGTCGCGTAGATCGGGACTATAAATAGAATTCTCACTATCCATCTTTGCTCCGCTGGATTGGTATACCACCTCAAGTGTTGATAAATCTACAAAGAAACATCAGAAACCGAAATAATTCTTTGGAATCCTCTGTATCGATGAGATTTGAAGGAGATATCGCTGGGGATTACCTGTTGACACGTTAAAAACAACGCGACCCAAACAAACGCACCGGTGATACCTTGAGCAGCTCGTGTCTGTAAGAATATAGGAGCTGCCTCCTCCTTGGAAATCGCAGTGACAGTGGTGGTAGATGTCATACCGTCGATCATAGACTTTACTATCGCAGAAGGCTCCGTTGCCACGGTACTACTCATATTTTAATCTGAGAAAAATTAGCGTTGGAAATAATAATAATAACGCAAGACAATCGAAGGGAAAGAAAGATAATCGTGGACGTCAAAGGAGTCCATTTTATCACAGTGAGAAGAAAGGAAAAAGTAATAGAGGTAACGTTCTTTTCGTAACGCAGAGCAACTGTCGAGATTATGGCTCGCGCGTTAAAAATCAATATATGCACAACAATAACAACGGTACTCCATTCGTGCGCAAAATTTCGTCTCGTGGACGCACCCGTGCTCCATTCGTGGATTCTTTTTGCCGAAAGAATCCAGCATACGCGTCTTTCCTTGTCGACGTATCTTGACGTACGTGCTCTTCTTTTCCCTTGGTATCGTATGTATGTACGCGCTGACCTGTATGATCCAGCCTTCTCGGAGATTCCCCACTTTCAATTAACCAGCTACCGACGCAGCGGTTTTACCGATGGTCGTGACCTTCCCGAAGATAACGCGAATAATCCACCGAAATCTCACTTCCCTTCACTGCACATTCGTCCAGCTTGGATCACCGAGTTTCACTTTTACCCGACATTCTCAGGCATCTCTTCTCGTTCCTTCCACGATGTCAAACACACTCGTTCGCGAACAGCCTCGCGAAATATGCCAGTCGACAATAAAAATATAACTGGTCTTGCCACTAGCCACTACGCTGCTCTCTATATTCTTCTTTCTTCCACCCGTAAATCTTCCCTTTGCTCCTCTCCCTTTCACTCTCACGGACGATCTCTTTTTCCCTTCTCCATCGGGCTCGATCCCCCTCCGCGATCCCCCATAATTAAAGTCGGGAACGCATGCGCTCACCCGCGGGCCGCGGCTACGTCGCTTCATTCTTTGCGATTCGCGATAAATCGTTCGCGGAGCTGGAGGCAGGTGGAGGTGCCCTATCTATCTTTCGATCAGATCACTTGCTGGAACTTCACTTTTTCTTCTCGTCCGCGCATTTCTAGTCGCGTTGATCGCGTTTACGCACGATTGAAGTGATGTCACGTAATAAACAATGGTTCTTACTCGGTTCAGCTTCAACAGCCGTCGGGAATGAATAGTTTAGGGGCATTTACGGTACCATAGAATGATTCTCTTCCTTTCTTTCTGACGTTACGTCAAACTCACACCATTTCCAGGAATGCGACACGAATTATTCGAGGTTGCGGAGCACGACTAGCGTAATTGACATAATTTCTAAACAAATTCCAGCGAGTGATGTGACCGGCATTTAATCAAGTGTATAGTGCCAATGTACTTTTAACTTCAGTACGGTAAATTTATATAAAACTGCAGAAAAATGGCACTCCTTTACATCGACGACAGCGATCCCTGGTAAACATATAATAAATCCCAGCCCGCGCGAGCACAGTAATTTATATTCAAGTATCGAGCTGCGAGTTTCATTAAACGAGTTTACAAATTTCATAGGTTAAAAGAGTACGATGCCTGCGAAAAACTGTTTAGAGAGATTATGGAGCAGCTTACTTTACGCAACAAGCATCCAAAGGTGTCCCAAGTGTATGCCAGCTTATCCGCGAATGTACGAATTCACCTGAAACAGTACAACAGGGAAGTTCAGCAACTGAAAAGTAAAGTGGACGACGCTTTGCGGTCCGGAACCATGTATCCTTTTGCCCATTCGTCCAGCTTAGGTTGAAAGGCTAGTAGCGCTTTAATAGACAGTTTTCCTTAAAATACAAAGGCGTACAGAACTATCGAGGAAGCAGAACGAAGGACACGTCAGATAGAAATATTGCAAAGCAGAGATATACAACTGAAACAGTTATATGATACCCATTCGAATGATTTCGCATCGTCTCGTGCCAGTTTACTTACATCCGGGGCGTCTGCTTTCGCGGATGGGGGTACAACTTCTTGGGCTGCCGATGACGATGATAATGACTACGACGACAAACCTATAAATGTTCATGTATCTGTTGCCGACCTTGTAACTCACCAAAACAGAATTCTACAAGGTACAGGTTTCGATACCATTCGTCGTGTACGCGTACTCTCATGCATAATTTGTTCTTATTATTCGTAGAGCAAGATAAAGGATTAGAAGAATTGTGCGTAGTGATTGCGAGGCAAAAGGAAATTGGTCAGACTATCAGTAATGAAGTAGATCATCAAAATGGTAACTCTGAATTAATTTCACTTACTTGCTGCTACTTAGAGACTCGCAGGGCTCGAAACTTATTAAAAAAAATTTTGGTTTTTATGCAGAAATAATTAGCAATTTAGGTGATCATATGGATAGGACGGACGAGTCGTTGGTTAACAAGACGCGTCAGGTGCAAACTATCAGTACCAAAGATCGTACGTGCGGCTATTGGATAGTAATAATTCTTCTTCTCATTTCTATCGTTACAGTCTCTTTGGTTTAATTAACAGAGACATATATATATATATATATATATATATATATATATATTTATGAATCGAGCAAATTCCATCGTATGCAGGCTTTATTATGCATACACATGAATTGTAAACATTCTTTCCACAAGTCTATATTCTGTAAATACGTGCAAAACACCTTATATATTTTTAAGAATTTCCCTTTTATTTACATATCTCGACCAGCTGCTGCTTTAAAATCAATATCCATCTTATACGTTAACAGTACATGAATAATTATAACCGTTAATATAGTATGAATTGAAAACAACACTAGAGTTCTCATTTAAAATGTAAGATCGTTGTCTGTGTTATTAAAACCTGGTAAAATTGAGTAGATCTCTTTATTTAAAATAACGAAAGTTCTAATCAACTTTCGTTTCTATTACCATCACACCATAAAGATAGTAATAGACAATGCATCGTGTTACAACGAAACAAACTCTTACAACTAGAAAGAAATTTTTTACAATGTTCGCATCCATATAAATCACAACATTTCATCGTCTATCGTACAAAGTCAAGTCTAGTTTTTTTACATTATCGTATTATTAAGATATTTTTTTAATTCTTCTCTGCCTTTTCGCCGACACCTTCCAACATCCTAGCTTTAATATCCAATCCAAGATTTTTTAATAGCGCTTTTGGATTAGGATCTCTTCCTCTGAATTTTCTGAAAATTTCACTGGTAGGATAACTACCGCCCAAAGCTAAGAACGTTTCGCGATATCTGCCGCCAATTTCCTTCAACATCTGCGCATCTTTCGATGGTATCTCTTCGAAAATATTGTACAAGTCGGCAGCGATCATGTGCGACCAGACAGTGCTGTGGAAGGAAAAGTTTCGATCTTTCATAATTCCGAGGCAATTTAAATTTTACACGTTCCGTATGGGACATTCCATGCGAACCCGGACAGATTTCGGAGTAAGTTTTCGTAGATTGCTGAAATTTGAATATGTTGTAGTCTTTAGTGATATTTAAACGTACCTCAAATGATTTTACAAAATTTTGAAAAATGTCGATTTTACAGCTGTTTAAAGTGCTAACTTTTTTTCAATACATTATAGCTATGGAAGTAGTAAACGGATGGAGATGAGCTTTACGGTGCTTATAGAGCAGACATTGAAGTTTTAAGAAAAAATTATTTCAGTTAAAACTTCAATGTCTGCTCTATAAGCACCGTAAAGTTCATCTCCATCCGTTTACTACTTCCATACCTATAATGTATTGAAGAAAAGTTAGCACTTCAAACAGCTGTAAAATCGACACTTATAAAAATTTTGAAAAATCCTTTGAGGTACGTTTAAATATCACTAAAGACTACAACATATTCAAATTTCGGCAATCTACGAAAACTTACTCCGAAATCTGTCCGAGTTCGCATGGAATGTCCCGTGTGTACATTTCTCAAGTCTTACCTGTAATAAGCAGCTGCGAAATCCCCGCCGAATATAGATTCAAACGAACAGACATGGCAATCTCTTTTGTTCTGCGGGATTACAAAGTACCTCTTCCACAAGCGACTCATTATTGTATTCCAGAATTCATCACTAAGAATTTGAAAACCAAAATTACCGAATATACTTCATTCATACGTATTCGTCGTGTTCCACCTTACCCAGTATGCAATTCTAAATCTAATCGCGACAAGTAGAGTTGTGTACACAGATTATAACCGGATAAATGCGATTTTACGTTTCTCAATATTTCAATCATTTTTGTCGGCAGTGGTTTCCCCGTATCTTGATGGCAGGAGATTTGCTTCAAAACAGACGGTTCGTACAACCTGGTAAAACGGGCAAAATGTTAATATATACGCACGAGGATGTTAAAAGGAAATAAGCCAAGTCTGTGATATATACCAATTTTCAAAGAAGTAGTCGGAAATAAATACCGCGTCCCACTCTACGAATGAAAATCCAGCTATTTCAGCATACTCCACTGCCGTTAATGTGTGTTGCAGCATATGTCCGAACTAAATCAACAGCAATTGAGATAGGAAATAAATGCACCTCGAAATATTATTTTCTCTACGCATAAAAAGTTTACCTTTTGGAAGAGAGTTTTAATATCTCTGAACGAAAGCAAAGACGGTTTCTCGCTGAATGGTGGTTGAAAGTTAAATATCAATGCAACCAATGGTTTTGTGTTACTTGCTTTACTCCTCTCTTTTATCGTCACCATATATCCCACATCGTGTGGTACTCGAACTTTTTCACCACCTCTTGCGTAAGGGTCTAAATAGAAGCTACTTATCGGGCTGGTACTCGATTGCTTCAAATCAAAGATATCGAAAAACCGGACGTCTTTATGCCAGACATCTGCTTTCTTGCTTTCGACAATCTTTATATCGAATAGCGTTTCAATTAATTCGAACATTCCGGACAATACTTTCGGTAGCGGGAAATAATTCTTGAAGTCGTCTTCCGTGTACCTATAAATGGTGTTAAAATCAAATAGTATTACGCGCTAGTACATTTCCCTTACCCTAAAGGTACAGCTCACTTCTTAATTACTTGTATACGCTTTGAAGTTGCTTTCTACCCCAGTACGGTATGTCCCACTGTTGGAGCGCACCTTCGGGACATCTTTCATTTGCAAATGCAGTGAGCTCTTTAAGCTCGTACTCTTGAGCGGGCCGAGCTTTTGTGAAACAGAAGATCAATTGTCACGTGTACTCGTTAATCGATAGTTTGTGTAAATTTTACCTGTTTCCAGCAAGGTATCCAACACGGAATAAACATTTTCCACGCTTCCAGCCATTTTAGTTTCCATACTTAAATCGGCGAACGTTTTGTGCCCTAAAAGTTTCGCCCGTTTGTTTCT
Organism: Andrena camellia; assembly: GCA_029448645.1. NCBI lineage: Eukaryota > Metazoa > Arthropoda > Insecta > Hymenoptera > Andrenidae > Andrena > Andrena camellia. Next base: position 10,714,226 of record CM055678.1, read on the forward strand.
TTCGTATCGAATTTCTTCCAATAGCGTACTCGTTTGTAACAGTCTCTCTTGGTACACAGACGCTTTAGTAACATTTGCTTCCCAGACTCTCCATCTCAAAGAACGATCAGGACAATATTCTAATTAGTATAGAGTACGAAAAATTAATTAATACTTTTATATCTTAAATAAATTCTCAATTATCGGGACAGAGTCGTTATAGTCCATACCCATAAATGGTTTCATAACAACAGGATTCAAAGTTACTGTCCATGGACCGACATCAGATTGGCTAACATCTTTCACCATAGCTTTTAAAAGCTCTTCTGGAAAGTCCTTCACGGTTAAAGGGTCTTGTATCGTAGAGTTGAACTGATTTATAGATAGCTGCAAAGGAGGATATTAATATCGATTCAGTTTTATTTCATTCGCATCTACAAACCTCCACTTTCTGCGAGAATTCCTTCATTTTGCGATATATCTGCAACGACACTGCTCCTAACTTTTCTTTCTTTTTACCGAACAGATCTAATCCATTCAATTTCCCTTCCAATATGAATTTTAATAAAATTCTCCTCTGTTCATTGGTCAATTCGCTGTCGTTGTTATCTATGATATCCTTGCACGCCTGATAAATTGGCATGTTGACATACCTACTGGCAGAAGCTCTGCTAGCACGCTCATGAATACTTATGTAATACTGCGTGGGCATTAAGCTCTTATTTCCAAAGTACAATGTCTTTGCAATGCCCCACGTGATGTTCAAGGATGTATATATCTCCTCCATGGGATTCAATACATCTTCGAACAGAGTCTCGGGGCAGACGCTTCCGATGTCTAAAAAGAATTTGGCCGAGAAAATGTTTAAAGGCATTTCAACTGAAAATAACACACAGGGGCTTGAAACAGGATATTACGTTCTAATTTTTCCCCCAACTTTTTGATATCATCCTCGAATTCCATCGTTTGTTTCCCGATAGCAGCCACGCAATTTTCTATCGTGAAACTATTAAATTCTGGATTATTGTCCTCCTTCAGTAAAGGATATTTCTCAGGTAGGTTCTCCCCGATTTCTGGGAGGCTACATTCAAATATGATTAGATATTAAAGAAGCTCTTTGTTAGTGTTTACCTTGTAGTTTTAACAGGAGAATCATAACATACGTACAGTACCAAATAACCATTGCGTTTTGGAACTTTCAACAAGGAGTGTCGCGACAAGATAATTCTCTGCCCGCAGAATGAGACCATTTTGACATTCTTTAAAAACATAATGAATCTTTTACGAATCACCGAATAGCATTTTCAATTAATCATGAACCGGTCTTTTTTGTAATTAAACCCCGTTACATGCTCTCTCTTCTCGACTCTCTCTCCTCAACAGTATAGTTTAGCCATAAATTACGTCGGTACATGATCGTCTTGTACAATTGTAAGAGCACTCAAGAGGCGAATATGCGCATCCGCCATTTTGGGTCCTCTGCAGAGTGAAAAAATGAAGAGTCCGTTAAAACGTATTGAAATACGGTAGCTACGATAGATCCGGTAGTAAAATCCGCGTGAAAAATATTTATTAATTGTTATTGTAATAAATAAATGCATAAATAGATATATGGTAACTGCTTGTAAATTATCTCGAGTAATTCTCATCGGGTTGACTTGAAAAGCATACAGCTTGTACACACTTACCATTAATATATTCTTACTTTACTTAATAGATTATTCAAAAATAACATTCATAGAAATTCAGTTAAAATCCTTGTAACTTACTCTTGAAAGAATGCTAAATTTAAGTCAATCCAATAAAAATTATTCAACAGTCTGGGATTAGAAGTCTGAAATACAATTTTACCAATGACTATATATATTTTTACAAAATAATTATAATTATTATTATTATTATCAACGTACCCTTTAGAGTACAGAGAAATGAAAAATTACAAAAGATGAATAGTATAGTCTGAAGAACTTATACACTAAACGCAACTACGCTGGTGGCAATCAAACTATGCAATAGATTTTGGAAAGTATTGAGATGCACGGAGAACACATCAATGTCAGTGACACACCGGTTTGTCCCACTCATGGCCCTATTGAAGGGATCGGCCATGTAATGGTAGTAAGCCGTTATCTTAAACTCGAAAAGGGGCCTGGGTCGCAATTGCCTCTGTGGAACTAGAAAACATAGTACATAATAACATAAAATACTAATTACCAAATTTGTATAATAAGGTGTGTACACACGGCTCAAACGATTGTGGCCGATCGAGATTCGATTGTATTCGAGCTTACTAGGCCCGGTTTTTTTACATCGCTATCTTTCTACAGTATTTCATGAACATGGTGAAGGCACTGCCAAGTCACATGGTCCCGTCTAGAATACTTCTAATTCATGTTGAAACACCATTGTGGCACCATCTGCCTATGATTGTCATAATTATATAAATCTGCGCGATCGGCGTAAATGACACCACAGACCAGGTATAGGATAGACCCATCACGCAATGTAATTTTATGTCACACGCTCGGGGGGCTCGCGAGCCCCTTTACCATTTTCATGTCACACCCAACGTTATCGATTGAGTCTAAAATAAGATTGCAACGCTACGCGTGGTAGGAATTAGAATTTAACACGGGTAAATCACAGACGAGGTATAGGATAGACCTATCAACCAATGTACTTTTCTGTCACCGGTTTGGGGGTTCCTAAGACCCCCTTATCATTTTAGTGTCGCATGCAACGTTCCCGGTCAAGTCTCGAAACAGATTGTAAAGCTGCGCGTAGTAGGAACTAGAATTCAGCACAGGTAAAAGTAGGTCATTTTTTGAGAGTCGGAGCCCGCGATTTACAAATGTTTCTGTTAGAGTAACAATTTAAAGATCGTCTTATGAACATATTCCGTTCAACGGAAGAGAAAAGAGGATGAAAATAAAACGATGTCACATTCGCCTTTTAACCTTTCTGTCCTATTCCGGTTTATTTATCTATACCTCGTCTGTGACAATAATTACACTACTCACGGAAAAGCGCTTGGCGTCTCCCATACGATTCCTCTTGCTCCGATGCGTCTCGACAGGAGCAAACACTTGACCTGACTCAAGCCGTTTTACGCCGAGATTGGGTAATCGGCCCGGGTGACTTACGCAGGCAGTTTACCAAAAGGTACACCCCCTACGCCCGAAATTTTTTCCTTTCGGCAAGAACACCGGGGGATGAAACTGATCTACCCATACCAATTCCATGCTCAGTCACTTGCTTCCGGAATCGGAAGCAGCGGCCACCTCCTCACCGGAGATGAGGAACCAGCAAACGAGCAACAAAACTAATAAAATTCAAGGACTACTGGGCGATTTTACATGGGGCCTTAAATACTTTATGGTATAATAAATTAACCTACGTTTCCTTAAATGTCTTCTACCACTACCACTTTTCACCATCACTTGTTACTCGTTTCGGTTTAAATATATTATTTCATCGACTCCCTTCCCCGCGAAACGGTAAACCTGAAAAGCTGAAACAGTCAACCACTGAGAGCTGAAAATGGAAACAGATCGATGAGATGCATGACAAGGGCACCGAGTCATACAAAACCATCGAAGAAATACCTACCCGAAACAGAATAAAATTCTGATTAGCTACCGAGACCGAACCAAAGTCACTGAACGTAAGTTTGGCTCGATCTGGGCACTTAACATAGATCGTAGGCTTCGGTCTTTGATTCCGTTTCGCAAGTCGCAATGCTTGGGAAACGTTACCAATTGCCCGAGCACACCAACATGGAGGTACCTACGAAAGTAACCCATTTCTACGAAATATATTTCTGGTCCATGTTCGACCTATGCTTTGTGCATTTTGAAAAATTTGGAAAAAAGCAATTCTTATATCTAATTAGAATATTAGACAATCACAGCTATCGGCTCGGTTCTGACCGATTACCAGGTCTCACCGCGAGGAGGTTGCTGCACTTGGAGACCCGTAGAGAGATGGATGGAATCAAACTTCCATCGATCTCCCTGTACATGAAACCCTTAACCTACTAAACCAAAGAGATGGATGGAAACAAAGCTCCATCGATCCCTTCGGTTTATATAGATATCGAATCTAGAGAACTGTCAAGCAATCACTCGATTGAAATAAATTCAGCTAAGAAGGAAAGACTACGGGTGAGCATGAAAGGAGTATTGGATGGCGCAGTTCCTACCACCCTGCTGTCCGAGTCGAAAGGGAAAAGCGCTCGGCGTCTCCCTGGCGACTCCTGTTCCTCCGATGCGACTCGTCAGGAGCAAATACTTGACCTGACTCAAGCCGCCTTCCGCGGAGATTGGGTAATCGGCCCGGGTGACTTACGCAGGCAGTTTACCAAAAGGTACACCCCCTACGCCCGAAACTTTTCCCTTTCGGCAAGAACACCGGGGGATGAAACTGATCTACCCATACCAATTCCATGCTCAGTCACTTGCTTCCGCAAACGGAAGCAGCGGTGACTTCCTCATCAGAGATAAGGAGCCAGCAAACGAGCAACAAAGCTAATAAAATTCTGTGACTACTTGGCGATTTTACATGGGGCCTTAAATACTTCAACTATAATAAATTAGCCTAGGCTTCCTTATATGTCTTCTGTCACTATCACTTTTCACTATCACTATCAATATCTAGAGACGCGGTAGCGTCTCGACGCCAAGTACAGGAAAGACACCCTGTATATGTCGACTGTCGCTACCGCTATCATTTACTCGAGAAACGGTTATTCCAACCTAACTTGAAACTTATTTCATTAATATCTCATCACGCCTGCAATATTTTCTAAATTTAAAGGCATTTGTCTTATGTAAACCGCATATAAGCTTTCGCATAAGTTTCTGGAAATTTGTACCATGCATGTACAAAATAATACCACGCATGTACAAATTAATATATATATTGTAACAAATTGCATTGCATTTAAATTGCCAGATATTTTTATACCAGCAATTTAGAGTTTTTATGTAAAGCTTAATATTATAGAAATGAAGGGGACGCACAGGCTTGGATGGATAGATATGAAGGGGATGCACAAGCTTGGAGGTTCTCCGGAGAAGATTAGATAGATAGACAGAGCATCTTGTTTCGCACAAGTTTCTGGAAATTTGTCAAATCAGGTAAATCGACAAAATTTGTCAAGACCTAGCATTAAGAATTATTAAGAAAATAGATTATGGTGGACTGCTTGCAATGTAGAGCAAGTCACATTAGTGAAGAAAGTACGCTGAAAACACATCTCCCTTAATGCTTTTCAATCTTTTGTGAAAAACATTCGTAATACTTTAATAAAATCCGCAGCAGTTGCCACGCTATTCATTAATTCATTAATTTTTTAGATTCCCATTAACAATATTTCAATTCACCAATAAACATAGTAAATTAATTTTATTCGAACACCAATAAATTGTGTGTTGAAAATATGGATCTCTTTGTTCATGTTCGCTGAATTATTACCATAAGCATTTATTTAAATTTGCTGCAATAAGACTTTCTGTCATACGCTCTTACCTCCTTCGGGCACATTATGTAGTCTCTACACTCACTATAGGAAAAGGCTACTCAATTTCTATATAAGTAAGTTCTACTACGTTAAGTTGTATATAACTAAAATGTGGCTTTTATATATATTTACAGATAACCTGAGCAGAAGATGATGCAGTGTGATCTACGTCAGACTATGTACGCACAAATTTGCAGGTAGGGTTTTGCATACGCAATTATTCATTCAATGATCTTGACAATGAGCACGTGTGATAATTTATATAATTAGTAAATGTGTCCTATTTTTCAGTTAACGATGCAGACGAAGAGAATTATTTCAACAGCTGAAAGAGAAAGTAACCCTGCTGCACGAGTAAATAAAACCCATAAAAAAACTTCAAAAACAGTAAAAAAATTACGCCAAGTACATGAAAAAAAATCACAAAAAATAGAAGATAATAATAATAAGTCATAAAAAATAGAAGAACAAATAAAAAATCACAAAAAATAGAAGATAATAATAAATATAATATTAAAAATTATCTGAGGTCATTCCCAATGCAAATTATCTTTGTAAAAAGAAGTGAGATCCCCATAAAAAAACTTCAAAAACGTAAAAAAATTACGCCAAGTACATGAAATCAAATAAATCACAAAAAATAGAAGATAATAATAATTACAAAATAAAAAAAAGATGTGAAATCAAAATGAGCTGCAAGTACATAAAGGTGCTTTCCAACTGTACTTAAGATGACACAACTACATATACACAGCTAAAATGCTATGTTCATACATTCCATTACTCATATCGCGGACATTTTAATTAACCCATCAAAGAGAAAAATGTATTAAATAATATTAAGCAGATATATCTTTATACAAATAAATATTTTAATACGAATAAATATTTTATTCAAAATACTTGGCGCTGCGCGCAGAATTGGTGTTGCTAAACTAAATAAATATGTATAAATTGCATTAATCTTTTTCTTTCTTTCTTGTGCGTGCGTTCGTGAATGTGTGTATGTGCATATGCTACGTATGATATTAGATATATATATATATGATGTAGAATAAATCTGACTGCGTTTCTAATGTATATGTTTATGTATTTTAGATTGTAAGGGAGTTATTGTAAATTATTAATACTAAGAAAATTAACATTTTTTCAGTTTCGCAGCGCCAAGTATTTTGAATAAAATACTTATTCGTATTAAAATATTTATTTGTATAAAGATATATCTGCTTAATATTATTTAATACATTTTTCTCTTTGATGGGTTAATTAAAATGTCCGCGATATGAGTAATGGAATGTATGAACACAGCATTTTAGCTGTGTATATGTAGTTGTGTCATCTTAAGCACAGTTGGAAAGCACCTTTATGTACTTGCAGCTCATTTTGATTTCACATCTTTTCTTTATTTTGTAATTATTATTATCTTCTATTTTTTGTGATTTATTATTATCTTCTATTTTTTGTGATTTATTTGATCTCATGTACTTGGCGTAATTTTTTTACTTTTTTGAAGTTTTTTTATGGGGTCACTATTACTTTTCACTAGTTCTTTTAAATGTGTTATTTTATTAAAAAGGAGCAGCAACATTTGGCCCTCTTGTATTTTAAACGCGCCATTTCAATTATTTTACATTCCTTGCTCTCGGAATGGACTCGTTGGGCAAAGTCTTTTTGCGTGCAATTAGGTAGGATGCTTATCCTTCCAAAATTGCACGCACAAAGATTGCTATCCAGGAATACAAGGTATTCGTGTCTACTATCGCATGCAAGTACAAAATATGACTCACCGGTCAGCGAATACGGTCCACCCAGTCATCATCGCTATCTTCCAAGCTAGCATGGTGACCCTAGACCCTCTCTAGGGCCTATGCTGCAGGTCTTCTCTAAGGCCCATGCTTTGGGCCCCCCGTTTGGACCCTCTCTAGAGCCCACGCGCTAGGCTCTCTCTAGGGCCCCCCGTTTGGACCCTCTCTAAAGCCCACGCGCTAGGCTCTCTCTAGGGCCCATGTCTTGGGTCTTCTTCAGGGCCCACGACAGGCCCTCTCTAGGGCCTAGAATCTCATTGGTAAGTCTACGCTGAAAATTGAAGCTAAGCGAAAATTTGACTCTACTTCCGCGATAAAAAAAAAACAATTAGAGCGCCGGTGCTCTGGACGAACTTTACACGCGCAAAAAAGTGGCTCTACTTTCGCGAAGAAATTTCAACTGGAGCTTCGGTGCTCTGGACAAATCACAGATAAGCAAAAATTTGACTCCAAATTCACGGTAGTACTACTCTAATTAAGAGCCGCGGTGCTCTGCAAAATACGTAGATGGACGCGAAAAAAGCGGGGACTCTAGGATCGCATTACGCGCGATCACAAAGGATCTTGCTAGACTGCAAGATCGCTAGGAAGATTGGTTCCACTTGGAACCTTTTCAATTTTTTCAACGTGACTCTACTCGACCCGATCGATTCGATTATTTTGCGAATTATTAATGGGAATTGTAAAAATCGCGAGCAACTGTTGTATTGATTTAATTTTCTGATTTTAAGACAGACACATGCATGTCACTATCTACGAGTACCTTGTATGGTCGGCTCATTGGATACTGCTCTTTCCAACACGTATGTGCAGCGGTTAATGGCTCATTTCATATAATTGGCATTCGTTTTAGGAACATTTCTGCAATATTTCGTGAATGTGGTTTAGAAAAGAGCCACGTCACGAGGCTACTGCCTAGACGCCCTAGACCATATTCGCGAAATATTGAATAAGAGCTCCCGAAACGAATACCGACCATGTGAAATGGGCTCCTGTTTGTCGCGTATTTGTGTTGGAACGGCCAGAATCGAAAGAGCTGGCTACGCTACATTTTCTACAGAAACCATTTTGTTCTATTGCGTGCACCCACATTCAAAGAATTATAAAGTAACGAACCGTTCGCTGTCGTCAAGACTACTGCATCTCTGCAAACTCATAAGCCCTGACCAGCAACACCGAGACCAGCACCCTTCTAACCAGCACCCATTTAGCCCTCAGCCCAGCAGCTCTAGTTGGACTCGTGCATGACTCTACTTTCGCGGTGAAAAGGCTATTAGAGCACCGGAGCTCTCGACTAGTTTTACTTGCGCAAAAGCACTGACTCTACGATCGCATTACGGGCGATCACAAACACTATTACTGAAACAAACAATTTGTATTTAAACAAGTTCCAAAAAATTTCCTCTAAATTCCAGGCAGCCGTATGGAGCGCCACGCAATTCAGACATTAAGAAAAATTTCGAGCAGCCACATTGGGCGCTTAATGATTCTCAAGATTGATAGAAGAAAGGAGTGGCCCCTTTGAGCGTCTATCACTATCATTTTTCACTATTAATATTACTTTTCACTAGTTTTTTTTTAAATGTGTTATTTTATTATGTCTCTTCCCAGCGAAGGGCTGAATCAGAAAAGCTCAAACAATCAACTACGTTATGTTTGTAATGATGTGGTCGGCCTGGAAGAAAATTAAGAAAACACTTAGTGAGTTGGTGCCAATCGAGATAATTTCGACCTATACATAGATGAGCACGCACGAGCATGCAAAACCATCGTCGAGATACATAAATAAGAGCAGGGAATGGAAACAGATCGATGATATGCATGACAAGGGCACCGAGTCATACAAAACCATCGAAGAAATACCTACCCGAAACAGAATAAAATTCTGATTAGCTACCGAGACCGAACCAAAGTCACTGAACGTAAGTTTGGCTCGATCTGGGCCCTTAACCTAGATCGTAGGCTTCAGTCTTTGATTCCGTTTCACAAGTCGCAATGCTTGGGAAACGTTACCAATTGTCCGAGCACACCAGCATGGAGGTACCTACGAAAGTGACCCATTTCTGCGAAATATATTTCTGGTCCATGTTCGACCACTGATTTGCGCATTTTTGAAAATTTGGAAAAAGTCTTACGACTAAAGTTCTTAAGCTAAGACTTATTGCTAGAACTATGGCTGGTTGAACCTAAGCACGCGGACATGTTCTTCCGCGATGTATAAAACTTTAGGTTTAGTAGCATAAAGTCATTTTAATGCTTGGGAGAAAGAAAGTTAAGTTTAAACACCAGCCACTTTGGCAGCTGTCATTTATTATTATACTATTATTTTATAAAGGCACCATGTGAGGTCCAGATACGAGGAGGTAATAGTGTCATTTTTTATTTCTCGTAACATTGCCACTAGTGTTTTTAATGTCGGTGCATTATGATTTTAATATTGTACAGAGAGAGAAAAGTAGAAGTAGCGAGCATAGTGACCAAGTAGTACAAATATCAACTGTCAATCTTAGTTATTATTATTTGTATGAGAAAGAACTTTAACTTATATAATTGAAAATCCGTAATAAATTAATGCTTTCCATTCACGTTTTATTAAGAGAATCTAATGACTCGAATGTAATTAAACTTGAGAAGTGTAACTTGTAGAAAAAATGTGTGTCGTGACGTGCTTTACAACACTATATTTTTTAAAATACAGTTTAACAACATTTAATTTTCCAATATATCTTCGCGTTTGGACAATTCTTTTTCGCATTTTCGAGCGCTAGTCCCCTTATTGCATCCGAGCCCTCAATTCAGCTAACTCCAAGCTTGTCTTATATGGGTACCCGGGTACCCCGGTTATCCAACAAGCGTGTATATAAGTTTGAAGTTTTACTATTTAAAATTTTATGAATACATTTTTATTTTCAAAACGTAAATCGACGTAAAAATGTCTACAGAATGGGGAGCCGAAGCGGTTTGTCGACATTTTGCAAGAACATTAAAAATTGTTAAAGGAAACATAGAAATGAGTACCCGGGTATCCGGTTGCGTACATAAGGGTTAAGTATGTATTCGTGGTCACTACGCTCGCTACAGCAATAATTTTGTTCGATGGCATGCAGAAAGATTGAAAGAATGAAAAAGTAGGTATCACTCACCGTTCGTTGCAACAGTCTCACTGCTATCCATGCAGAGAAGCATCCCCCTTCAGCAGTAGCTATTCGATCTGCAGGCCATGTCCCGCAGCTGCAGGATCAGTACCGAATAGAACGTGTCACACTCACAAATATGTCGCATTAATTTCGCGATGAAGAAGCAATAAGAGCACCAGTGCTCTGAATGAGTTCCAAATGCGTTAAAACACTGATTCTACGGTCGCGTTCACGTTACTAACACGCAGGGCCACTGTGCACTACGAAATACTTTATCGCGAAATAAGCACTGACTCTACAATCGCATTGCACACGATTACAAAAGCACTTCACGCTTTTAAACATCTCTCAACAGTGGAAAGATGTGTTCCGACTCGAGTAAAGTGTTTCCAAAATAGTCCTATAGACACTGAGTGTAATGTAGTAGAATTTTGTTATTGGGCCTTCCACATAGTCCAGTAATCGATGGAATCGATGCAGCAATCGTGAAATCACGAAATAATATCCAGTGTAACTGCACAGATATTCAATGATCCGATCACCGTCGCGGACAACGTCGAACTGTTAGGGCACACCGTTCGGCGATGTAGTGACTTTGGTAGAGGTTGTTGATGTTTTTGTCGCGCTCGGCCGACTCCCAGCTAACTTGAAATTCGTCAAGGCCAGAAATGATATTATATAGCAATGTCCATTGCAAAATTTTCACTTTTCACAACTACAGTCGTGCACCCCGCACCTTATACACGTATTTTTATCACTGCGAGATGTAATCAAACACTAGGCAACTCTGTCAAAAAGTCTACTAGATGATAGGTATATACTAGTGAAATCTTGTTAAACGGTCTTCTATTTAGTCCAGTAGTCGAACGAATTGATGTAGGAATCGAGAAATCAGGAAATAGTATGCACTGTACATCCACAGATATTTAGTGATCCGATCACCGTCGCGGACAAAGTCGAACTGTTAGGGCACACCGTTCGGCAATGTAGTGACTTTGGTAGAGGTTGTTGATGTTTTTGTCGCGCTCGGTCGACTCCCAGCTAACTTGAAATTCGTCAAGGCCAGAAATAATATTATATAGCAATGTCCATTGCTAGACAAAATTTTATTTCACAATGCGTGTTTGAAAAGTAACTCGATTTGCAGTTGCATCTAAGCACCCCACGACACTCGTGCATTATGCAACTTTCTGCGAGGCTTTTAAGAATTACAAATAGAATCCAATTATTATTACTTCACTAGACTAATTAAACAGTGCATTAGAAACTTGTGGGAATGTCAGTAACAGCTTCAATTTTTAATACTTTGCGGGGTACGATACGTGAAAGTGTTCTACTACACGCAAAGTGCTAATAGACAATGTCATCGTGCAATTTATAGCTCGCACGAGCTTTGAAGAAATATCATTTTTGAGCGCCATAAGTGTCTTGATCCCCGAAATGGATTTTCGGAGAGAAATCCGCGTGAGTTGTTGACAAACCGAGCTAAAGCATAGCGTAGCAAAAGCCTGCCTTCTATGTCAAACTCTCTCACTCTAAACGAGTCACACGTATACAAGCACGCACACACCTTTCAGCATTTCAACACATTTCAAAGTAGTTGCTGAGTTGGACGCTGTTCATGAGCAGATGCCACTACATTCAGTCCTCAAATTATGGGTCGGTAACACAGTTTGGGTGGCGATACGATCATCCATAAGGTGATAGGTCTATCCTATACCTCGTCTGTGATGACACCAAGAATAAATGTCAAATGACTTTTATTGCAGTGAACCTAAAAAAAATCATAATAATTTTAACTCTATAAACGATAAACTTGTAATGTCCAAAGAAACACTTCCATCAGTATTTTTATTTTTCATAAATTCTCACCCGAACCATTTCCTACTTATTTTGTATGTTACTCCATAATTTATTTTTGACAGATATAGCGTGAAGTAAACGGATGATGTTTAATATGAGACATATTCACGTGGTCCTGTTACAAAATTTAATTTACATTGCTTCGGTTATGTTTACTTTCCCGTTATTGACATGAAATAACGGATAGTAGATTTTGAAATAAATGCGTATTTCTTTGCTCTACATATTTTCACTAATAATGAGCGTCTTAGATTTTAATCTATGAAGACTGCTACGAATAAAATACCACAAGACTTTATTCATCTCAGTATTCTGGTTTCCTGACCCTTGCTATCTCTACGAAGTACATAACATTCGTTTCCATTATTTTCCTTATTATCTCACCATCCCGCTTTATTTATTTGTGTCTTCCATTATAAATCCGTTGATTTATTTACTTTGGACATTACAAGTTTATCGTTTATAGAGTCAAAATTATTATGATTTTTTGAGGTTCATTGCAATAAAAGTCATTTGACATTTATTCTTGGTGTCATTTACGCCGATCTCACCGATTAATATAATTATGACAGTCATAGGCAGATGGTGCCACAGTGGTGTTTCAACATGAATTAGAAGTGTTCTAGACGGGAACATGTGGCTTGGCAGTGCCTTCACCATGTTCATGAAATACTGTAGAATGATAGCGATGTAAAAAAACCGGCCCTAGTAAGCTCGAATACAATCGAATCTCGATCGTCCACAATCGTTTGAGCCGAGTGTACGTCTTTAAATAGTATGTAATTCGTGCTCAATGATGGGACCACCACTATTTTGTGCGCATATTTTCGAGCAATCACGATTCTGCACGATTAGGTGGAGAAACTGCGTATATGGTGAATAGTGCATCTCGGAGACCCCTGTACACCGTTAGATATCAGTTTTTCAGCTGAATTGTGAAACTACGATTAATTTTCCAAATTGGAAAGATCATAGGTAGATATCCTGTCTATTTCTGTTCCTACGTAACCATCACGAGGCGATACCTGAGTCATGTCCGGGAAACTACGGCGATCGAGTGTCAAGACTGTCAAGTGGGAAAGTTCGACAGAGGAAGATGATGTATACGATTCCAAGTACAGGATGAGATTGAGGGAATCACAGAGGAATATGCAACAACCTGCTGTAACTGAGAATGATACCGCTTTGGAATCACGAAAGCGAGGCAGAGGACCTTCCAAGAGGCCCTGCTTAAATAGAAATGCCTTGATGGCTCGCGAGAACAGACTCAAGAAGAAGGTGTACTTAGAGAAAGTGGAGAACAAACTTTCCTTTTATCAGCAAGAGAACAAGAACCTGCTCAACGCTATAAAGAAACAGAGTATCGACATTAAACGGCTGAGCGGAGAAGTCTCATATCTCAGAAGCGTATTGAATAACAACACCAGCATCACCGCACTGCTCAAAACTATCAATGACGGTCTCCGTAAGATGAGCGCACAGAAGAACGCATTCCACCTGAATCATGCTTCCCAGGGGCTCGATCAATCGGTCACTCAATGTAAATGTAACTGCTGCGCGAATGCGAAGGAGAATATATTAAGCGCTCAGAATACCAACATATTTATCACCAACGCGAATAATGATCCACTAATGGAGCATAGCGCGACGGAAAGCCAAACGAACGGATATTATGTTAATCCCAAGAAGCACACCCCTTGTAAGAATTCCGCCATTGGTAAGATTTCTTCAGCATTTTTAAATCCTAATCACACTTGTACCGTTTTAAAAAATTCTGCAGTTGACATCAAGAGCGAACCGGAAAGCAAGGACGCAGCGAACGCTACAAGTTCGACATCAGGAGACAGTTATTTGGATAGAGTTGGAAAAGAGTCGGGCAGTCTGTTGCCGCTTACTCAAGCGGATTTACTTAACGCGGAGCAGAAGAGGGATACGTATGCCATTGGCATTGACTTGGATCAATTGCCCATGTTTAATATGGATATATTCGAAGATCTTCCAAAGTGCGACGAGATACTGAACACAGTGGAGAATCTAAACGATACATCGAATCTTTCCATGGAGGAAGAAATATCCCAGAATGTAGACAATACTGGAATCTGCTTACACGTGAATTCTGACTCAGTATCTTTAGAATTCTGCTCAGTTTGTCATTTAAATAGTAAAAACTCGGGATTAAATTGAAGGGGGAATCGATCGTGACTGCTGTAAATTGATTTTACGATGAGTGATGCATAGAAGAGGCCAAGATAGAGATACTGGATACACTTCTCGATCAGTGGAATGTAAAGGTTTACTGAAGACAATGTACTGTTACAAACTAAAAAAATCTTTTGTACATCAGTAGATATTTTAAATATTTTCAGGTATATCAGGAAGATATACTTCAACATCTATGTCTACCTGTTGGCCATGCGTTATAGAATTATTTTCCTTGTGGAACGAAAGTTACGTTATATTAGTATTCATATTATTTATATATATATATATATATAATATGCACACATATAATATATACATATATACATATGTATGTATTTATATTTTGTAAACAATAGATTTTTTATAAGGATAAAATTCCTAGACATTGTAATGATTAACAACTGATAATGGTACAGAGACCATGTCACAGGTTGCAGATTCATTTTCTAAGAAATCTTTATTACGCTTCGTCTCGTTAACTCGGATGTTAAAAAGCTATGGGTTACCTACATGTAATTTAAAATTCTATCACTTCTTTTCCTCTAAGACTGTACCTATTTGCTTTTTGCAGGATAGCTCTGTGTTGGCATTGAAGTTTGCCAGCAAGGATCATATAAAAAGGTGGGGGATTAATACAATATTCTTTAATCAAATATTACAAATCAATTGGAATTGAAATCTAATCAATTAACGTACACGTTTACTGTATCCGATTTCTCTGTTTTATGTAGTCAAGATCTGGCATATCTGGAGCGCTCTAGTTAACGGCGTAACGTAGTTGTTTGGACCGATTAGGATTAGTTCTAATTGGGGAAATATATGGAATCACGATCGCCCCCTTCATTTACATATGTGATATATAAAAAGGTTGAGTATAAATGTATCGGTGCCTGTTTGTGGAACACCCTTAAACGTGATACCGTGCAAAAGTTATTGAAAATTAGTTGAGTAAACGTTTGAATGCTGAATCATTTCATTTTCAGCTACATCCCGAGGAAATTCCGTTCAACGTAGAACAACATTCCATCCACTGATCGAGTTCTTTTTTTTTTTGGAAATTCTGATCGGAATCGAAAGAGCTGAATAATATGTATGCACTACGTCTTTCTTAAAGACTAGTCGAAAGCGCTCTTGTAATACCAGAGTTCTTATTTTTCCAGTAATATATAATTTTCGAGAAAAGAAATGTTTTTAGAGTAAAATATTTTGCTTCAGTATTTCTATTTGTAGCAAGCAAGGACTATTTTTACAGTTATTAGGGGAAAAGAAGAGCAAACATTCTATCTTGTTACATGTTCATGTTTCAATATGCATACTATTTTTATATATTTTTATTACAAACAAGTTATTCTCACATGTGATAAAACACGATCGTAACATTATAAGTTAAGCAACATTTCATCGATTTCGAGTATTCTGTAACGGCGTAATTTCTGACCGTTGTTTGTCTTTTAAAAATACAAAATTAGTTCTTGTATAGACTGAATGAAAGTTATAAATTATTTTGTATAAAAATCGTGTTTATTAATAATAAACAATGTAGTAACGTTATTTTCTTATACCATTAAATAATTAAATGTTGTATTTCTTTTGTTTACACGCGTAGAGCTATGCCATTAGAAAATTATACCGAAGACTTTGTTGCTCAATATTAATAGAGAATATTAGAAATATAACTTCTATATAATTTTTTCAGAGTATTTTAATTGTAAAGGTGTATATATATTATAAATTGTTCCTCAAAACAAGTATCTACATGATTTGTTACAAAACGTCAGTAAGATTTTTTTAAAGAATTTCCATATGCAATCTCACTGTTTAATTAACACGATTTAATGACCATTGCATTTCTGTACTTTTACAATCTATGTATTAGGAAATTATTTAGCTTTGTACAAAGAAGTCTTAATCACAAACATACATATTACTCTGAGATAAGAGGTTAATAACATAAATATTCACTCAAATTCCAAGGCGACTAAAAACATCTGGTTTCTTCACATGTGCTACTGTCATAACTCGATCAAAAGTTACTTGTTTTGCAGCACTAGTTTTGACTGTACCCAACCGAGCTTTTGCCGGAATGGAGGTCAGTCGTTCTGATGCTGAAAATGTCATTACATACCATAGTTAAAAAGACACCGTAAATACGTATAGTTATGTTATTCGATCTTATTAAAATTTACACCATGTACCTAATTTTCCCGATGCAATACCGGGTTTTGTCGTCCTAGCATTGCTCGAAGACGTATTATTGAAAGAAATCTTTTTGGTCGTTTTTACTAATTGCGTTACATTATTCGACAGAACTTTTCTACTTGCTTCTTGATCGGCTCGCATTGTACCCACACTTTTCGATATCACTTTGTTTGTCATAATAACCGAGGTTCTTGTGCTAGGACTTTTAATCTTCAATATCCCTGTGTTAGTTGTCGCTCCATTTTTCAGTATACCCGCTTGAGCGATATTATCTTTCTTGGCATCTTTATCTCCCAGCCGATTGAAAACGCTTACAGATCTTTTAAGAACATCTTTCCCTAATCCCGTGATATTAAATGTCGGCAATGTTTCGGCTAGATTTGTGGTACTAGTCACAGAACTGTCGCCCAGCCTATCGAATACAGTTCGCTTTTGTTCCACAGACTTTTTAAGGATCTGTTGACCTCTGGTCGTCGATCCTTTCGGCAGTAGTACAGTGTAACCCACTTTCTCGTCTTTATTGTCCACTGATTTCACCTTCTTTACCGTTCCGTTCCATTCGTCTTCGTTGGTACTATCAAATTCGTCTTCCTCTTCCAACTTCCTTTTAAGAACAGTTTGCTTCTTTTGATTAGCGAGCTCTGTAATTATTTCTCCCGACGTCGATACTGGTTTCTTAACGGTAACGGTCTTTTTTACCAAGCTGGTTGGAACTTTAACAATCTTTTTCACAGCTACTGTATCGGATTTAACTTTGGAAGCTACTGTTTTAGCAGGTGCCTTGGTTACCGTTTTCTTTGCTATTGGCTTAGGTGTTCCAGAGGAGTCTTCGCTATCAACAAGGAACCTTTCGCAAGTGGTCTCTTCGACCACTTTCTTTGCGTATCTCAAGATAGCGATCATGTCTCCCATTAAAGCTATGCCCATTTCTTTGAGACTGGGCTTATCTAAGTCGGGTAACATGTCTGGCTTGATGCGATTATTAGAGAACACGACCGCGTGCTTTGTAGCTACATCTTGGGGGAATCCTGCACCCTTAAAGAATCTCACCCAATACGCTGGAAAAAGTGAAATGCGTGCGATATAAAAGAAGACAGCGATGCAGAAACAAATGATTAGTTAGGTTAAAGGAAATTTTAATACCTGATAACGAAGATGCCATTTTACCGGTTAGGTTATTTCTATTATTTTACTCGACAACAGCTCGCAAGTAATAGCTTTTCGTAAATATCGACCACACCCCGGCTATCTTTGCGATACTTGTCCAAACATCTTATGAAGCTTATATTGTTCCTTGCAGGGTTTCATTCGATGGAAAGTATTTTTAACAGTAAGTAAGTGACCGCCGTTCCAAGCGCATAAACTCCAACGAATACTTAACTACACGCTTCCAGTAGAGTATCACAGAATGTACTTAAAAAGGGATAATAAATATCGGCATTCCATCACTACGGGTCTCAGATCTATTCACGTCCATTCTTCATTTACATCTACGTGTATACAAACCCGAATACATAAGTGAAATTCGAGCAACCAGAGGGAACGCGGGCAGAACGATCGCGCGTAGCGGCGTCGTTGGCAAACGCGTCAACTAATCGTACTTGTGGCAGTTTTCATGGGAGTTTCAAATTGTTGCTCTTAAATCACAAAGTTGCTTTCAAACACTAACATTATTCTAAAATCATATGTCGGATATATAAATATAAACGACAGTACTTTATCAAGACATTGCGAAATTTCAGATAAGAGGTCAGGTTTTGATTATTAGAATTCTATAATTAGTTTAGATAACCAGTATATCGGGTTGCAATTGGGGAGATATTCGACAATTTATTACAAAAATACAGGTGGGTTTAAGGTGGTTGCGAAGAGAAGGAGGGCCGTGATTTGAATTGGCGCTAGTGTCGCCCCTCTATGTTGAAAACGTTCATGCCTGAATGTCCGTGAAGTTTCGGAGGAATGGAGTTACCCTTGTTGTTTTGGGAAATTCGCGCGGATTACCGTACTATTTTTATCGTGTGTGGGTGAATCAAGTGGCTTAGTCGCCTTCGATACTATTTTCGATATCTTCGTATTCCCCGAGCTGCCTGCTGGACGGGATTCGCGCTAGCAAGGGAACAGAGGTTAGTTTCAGCAGATGTGCTTGCGTATCTACCGATCCATGCAACCGAACGTTTTTAATGCTGTTCGGAGCAGATCGATCGAGGATAACGAAAGTTTAAAATCAGGTCCACCGTAAAAAGTCCACCGTTCCTTGTTTGTTTACAATGAACTTCCAGTTAAGCGGTACCCTCAATATGTGAAGGTTTGTTGGACGGCACCGATCGTCGCCGCTGTATCTTTAATTCGATTTTCCCTCCCAACATTAAGGCCCCATATACGCGTCTAATCTACTCGGGTAATTACCTTTGGCTCGAGTTTCGGTTTGCGATCGCAGATACCAGGCATATTTACCTGTTGGTTCGCATATCGCGAGAGAGCCGATCGTTTTCAAACGGCGACGCATTTTGTTTAATCGCACGATCGAATCGAATCGAACTCGCGATTCGCGCCACCCCATTGTGCACATATTCGAAATGGTTGAGTGGCTGGTCAGTAGTTAGTTCGCGGGGGTTGGACACGGAAGCTGTTGCATGGGAACGGGATCTTTGGGTGGTTGGGTGGGCGTCGGGGTGGTGATGGTTGGCGGGCGTGCGGCGCGGGGCGGTGTGGCAAAGAGAAGGCGAGAGAGAGAGAGCGCGGGAGTGAGAAAGGGAGCGTGTGGGAGGGGAGGCTCGTGCGCCGGCGAGCAAATCGTGTGTCAGACTCGTGGCAGAGGGGTCAGCGCGAGAGAAAGAACGACACGAACCGAACCGTTTTCTGGGCTTAGCGGGTACGTTTTCACATTACAAAAACGTACACGTCTTTTTTTTCCTCCGCTCTCGCGGCATCTCTCGTCTCTCTGTCTTCTCGTTTCGAATCGTCTGTCTGTCAGTCAGCCAGCCACCCTTTTCCTTCCCTTTCGATCGCGCTACGCGGAATCTCGCCTCTCTCTTTCTCCGTCGACGGGTGCATTGCGATCGCTGTCTCTGGTTGCCGCGGGGCGAGTGTAGGAAATAAGGATCGCTGGCGTACGATTACGATCGAGATCGTCGTTCTTGGGAGCGTAACCCGAGTGTCTGTACACGAGTGACACGGAAATCGTTTGCGTTTCAAGGAACGTGAGATATCCGCGGAAGGATGAACGACATGGAAGCTTACGGGGACGGATACATGGAGCCGGAGGAGGAGTGGGAGAGGGAAGGCCTTTTGGACCCGGCTTGGGAAAAACAGCAGAAAAAGGTGAGTCTCCCATCTCCTTCCCTTTTTTCTTCGCCTCTCGTTTTCTCAACACATTTCTAGTCCTTCCCCGTGTACCCCTTTCCCTTTTCTCTTCTTTTCTTTTTTACCGTTCTCTCGGAGAACTCCTGCTTCGAGTATCGCAACGTTATGCACTTGGGCGCCCCAACATGCGATACGTAGTTTTGATAAGCGAATGAATTCCTTGAACTCGAGTTCCTTGAAAACCTAGCCTCATGTTTCCGTTCTAGCCGCCGTTTACGGGGGAATCTATGGATTTCGTTTAACGAGCGCTGTACATAACCTCACCGAGCCCGGTACGATTTTCGAATTACGTACTTGGTCGCGGGGAAGAGTGACGGGGGATATTGCACGTACTTTCGGTATTTTAGAAATCGATCCTCTGGAAAACGAAGCGTCGTGTTGGAAAATTTTAGGCCACACTACGAACCTCTGCTCCTTCCCGCTCGTATTTATCCGATTGTGGAATCACGATTGCGCTGCGTTCTTTCGCGTAGGAACGGCGTTTTAGCTTTACTTGACAGTTGAGTCGATCTCCTAGCAGGCACCCTGCTAAACATTTAAGTAGAACTTTGATGCGAGATTAGAAATGAATAAAAGGCGGTCGGATCCGCGGAGCGATAATTACGCGAGAAGATTCACCCGGACAAGGTACAGTACATAGACAGAAAGGAGGCAGATTAATGCGGTGTCAATTGATAAAGTGGAGCAGCTTCAAGTACGCGTTGAAAACGCGTTTTCTTCATTTTTGGCAGGGGCTCAAGGCTCTCTCAGGTCCGACTCGGTTACGCACACCGCCGTTCGAGAGCCCTTCGGATTGTATTTTCAGACTTTATGACAAAAATAATCGAGCACTGAGTCATTCCAGAGTAACGTGACTCCCTGTCGATGCTCCCTCAGGCCCGAGAAATCGATTTCGTCCGCGGCGTCGATCAAATACGCGATAGGCCAGACCTTCGTCCCCCTCGCAAATTTCAGAATGCTTTTTCCCCGAGATAATCCCCTCGTCTACTTCGGTCTATCGTTAGGTGTGTCCTCGCTAGAAATATCCGACGTAAATCACGACGCGGGTATTCGATTCGACAATTGGCCCGATAAGCCAAGGCGCGTGAATATGATTTTCTCGCGAATAGACGGACCGTTTCTCGCGAAAGTATCGACAGTATCGACAGCCGTGTACCTTTCCTTTCGTCTGTTCTTTGACAAACCACGGCCTGGCCATGCATCGGCGCTCCTCTCTCCCGAGTAAACGAATTTATCAACAGGTTCTGGGATTCGAAAGCTGATAAATCAGCAACTTCGTTCTATCTAAAGTTCGCTGATAATCTCACGGCACCGTAAACTCTCGGCGACCCTGAAACACTTTGCAGCGACGTTCCAACGATTACGACTCTGGTATTTTCGCGGGTACATAGCGTCGTAGAGCAATAACAGTCTTTAGACTTTAGATGGTTCATATCTCTTTGGCGGTAAAGGTAGATTAGGTGGCAATAAAAAGTGTTTGCGAATTCAACCTACTGGTTGGTAACTGTTAACGTCGGACCCAACGCGCCTCTCCCCAATTCTATGAAACACCCGGAGGACGACCTTCGCATCGCGTTGGAATAATTCTTCCATGCAACGAACGGGTTACGCGGAATTTTAGGTCGTCGGGTTAGACGAATCAACCTGTATACGGGGAACGAAAGAACCGGCTAGTTGGTACGGGACGGTTAACTGTACAATTTCTCGTAAAATCTTGAGCCGCTTGATCGTGCTTTTTCGAGCGAAAGATTCCGAGGAACGCGGCGATAGGTATTTTCCGTCTCTCGTTTTCAAATGGGTCACGGTGTTCACGGTTACGTCGTTTTCCATCGGCGCTTCTCCCGCTGAAAACTATAAAGAAGACGAGACGACGACGATGGCCCAACACGTCGGTCCGAATCGCGCGGAGGACGTGCCAATTTTCTTTCGTATTACCCGCGATTGTCTCGTTGCTGGTTGGCAACTTTGTCGCCTGCCAAATTCGTGGTCAGTAATTACTTCGCTGGTAGGCACGTTCGCAATTCTAGGAATCTATAATTAAGATTCTCCAAGTTTTTCAAGGCCTCGGTAGTGCGAACTTATCGATACTCGAATTCCTTCGGATTCTCAATAATCATTAGGTACCGCGGAATCTTCGTGCGTGCTTAACTTGTAGCAATGCTCAAATTCCGATAGCCATTCCGGCACTTATAATCGTGTCCGGCGATAATTCGCCGAAGGCCGAAGAACGGCATACCTAGCGTTATCACTGGGTGATTAATGGCCACATACCTATATCGTGAAGAAATACGGCGGACTCGTTACTGTTCGTCAGACGGACATTCGATGTACTTTCATCGTCGTTTCCGTCCGCGCGACGTCTGACGTTACCGTATAAATAGACGATACACAGGGTGGTCCGTCAGAAACGCAACGCCCAATTGTCTGATTCGCCGCTGGGGAAAAGGCCAGGACCAAGGAGCCGAGAGATTGTAACGATACCTCGATGCCGAGACGTTCGTATTCCACGTGAAACGGAATCGAAACAAGCGGGGACGATCGTCGTCGTTCTGAAAATTAGTGCATTTTATTTACAACCGATCGACGATTTCCCGTCACTTAGAAAATATTATTCTCGTCCCATTGTGTACATAAATAAGGCGCGCTGTAGAATAGGGCGGGGCGAAACTATATAGGCGAAAATTTAAATTTGAATTTTCAGTTGGGGTGGGTGCTGGATAGTTGTCTTTTGATTAACCAAACACAACTGTAAAAAAAATTTGGAAAAATATTCATGTCCGCAGGTTCGTTTTTCTCTTAAAAATGTAAAAAAATAAGTTTCACAATGTTATGTTTTACATTTTTAAGAGAAAAAGGAACCTGCAGACATGAATATTTTTTCAAAATTTTTTTACAGTTGTGTTTGGTTAATCAAAAGACAACTATCCCGCACCCAGGTCAACTGAAAATTCAAATTTAAATTTTCGCCTATATAGTTTCGCTCCGCCCTACTGTAGAAGCACGTCGATCACAGCCAGGGTCCATATCCTCCGATCGGTTGCCTCCGAGCTTTAAGCGCCGTTTAGCTTAACCTTTCACGATATGATTTTGCCGAGCATTGTGTAGGATTTTTCAGGCTCTGCGCAGTGCTCTGCACCCTTGAGACCGTCTCGCTGAAAACGTATAGACATGCAATATAGAACCGTGTCTGTCTCCCACCGTAGCACCGTTCCAGGACTCGTTCCAGCATAAATTGTCGCGGCGATCGAGAATCAGATTTTTCCTCCTCGATCGCACTCGATTTAGAGTTCGACGGAGTCGAAGGTAGAGCATTGAACGCGATCAGGGGGAGACAAATATTTTTAGAAACGGTCCGCGAGGCGTTCGCCGCGCATTAACAGCGAATCGGCTCTCTTTACAGTGGCTGTATAGTATGACGAAAGATCGCGTCACGTTTGACGAATCGGATCGATTGATTTGTTCGTGGAAGACGGTAGGCGAAGATCGTTAACCTTTGAGAGGAGTTTAGGCTGTGCGCCAGATCTCAGATTGGAATCGGGTGACCCGTACCTACGCTATGCATCGCTAAGTCGATTCTTATACGATGATTAAGTTCCCTGCGCGTACAACCGCCAGGCGTCCGTGTGCGACGCTCGCGCCTTATGTTTATTGCTGGCCCCGTGATTACGTTTCGCTTAAAATGCAACCGACGCCCACGCGTTACACTATTTTCAGCCGGCTATTCGTCGCTCGCAAAGGTCGTCGCGATAATTACCACGAAATACCCGCGCTCCACGTAACCGGCCGTTGGGAATGGTTTCTTGAATGAATTTTCAGCATTTCTGTTCGCTCCGTTGATACCCGTCCGGAAATAGATTGTCTACCACCATGATTTCCGTTAAACACGATCTTCCAGGATTATCCTCGGCTCGGCAACGAGCGTGTAACGTAAACGGTAGTCGGAATAACAGATTCTCCCTTGGGATTCCACGAAACGCTTCCCCTCTCCTACGATCGCCGAGCGAAGTCGTCGAATCCCCGTAAACTGTAATGCCTGTCGGTTTGCCCGCGGCAAACGACGGCCGCGGGAGATCCACGGGAGACGTAATCCGAAGTAGGACAAACTTTTTTACGCGCAGGAACCTGTATCGTGAAAGGTGGTGCGAACGACGTAATTTCTATGTATGCATCTGTATTTATTGAAACAGGGAAGAGGGGTACTTGGTTCTGTTTTCCTAAGCGTACGGATCTAGGTAGGGAGATATGCAATCCGATACCACCGCGGAGCTATCGTTAAATCGGGATATCTTCCGTTCAACTTTCTTTGCTCGTTGGCGGGGCGAG
Source organism: Andrena camellia (assembly GCA_029448645.1). Lineage (NCBI taxonomy): Eukaryota > Metazoa > Arthropoda > Insecta > Hymenoptera > Andrenidae > Andrena > Andrena camellia. The sequence goes on from CM055678.1 coordinate 10,738,618, forward strand.
GAGATTGCCAACCATAAAGCACTATAGACACATAGATACGTGACTGGTAGTGCTGCATGGCTTTAACCGACGACATCGCCACCTGCCCATGCGAGCAGGAACACCTGCCCCGGACCCCTCGTTCGAGCGTCGGAGTAACAGGATTTTGCAAATCGCACGACTTGTTCCCTCGTAAATATCTTTTGCACCAGCTTTGTTGCACGGTTGTCACGCGTACCTAAGTAACGTGCCAATTCTCTTAAAGAAGAGACTAAAGAGTCTTCGCGTCGTATTTTACGCCGCGTCTTCTTTCAGATTACTCGAGGCGACTTTAAGGTGGGCCTTTAATTAGAGGTATCGCGTCACGATTTTTCATTCACCGTTCCCAACGGTCAACGCGACGCTGTCGGACACTGAATCGTGGCTAATTGCGTGCGCTCAGGCGCGCAAAGTAACGCGGGAATTCGCAGATTATTATGGAAATTCAATGCCAGAGGTTTTAAGAATAGACATAACGCGCAAGCGTGTCCACGCGGCTGTACACGTGCGATATTTCGAATTTGGGTTAGGTGAATTATGCGCATCGTATTTAGGGCGTTTCGCGTTTAACTGCATATATTTTTGGCGGGGCTGCACGGCAGATACCTGTAAAAATTTCCGTATCTGGCCGCGCTTGACACGGCGCAATAGTAGTCGTCAGTCGATCAAGCATCTGTCCATCCGTACGCGACTGTGTGACAATTGGCGCGATCGATCGAGTACACGTTACAAATAAATCTCTTGTGATCGTAGCGGCTAATTAACTCTACTGCCGCGTCACGCACGCCTTCCTCAGTTTTCAGGCTTTTAGGGCTCTAGTCTTGCAGGATCGCGCCAGTATCTCGCCGCGTTCCGGTAGTTTGTAGAAAGCTGGCTTATATGAGTCACGAGCGTATATAAAGAAAGTTTACATAAATGAACGTTTTCTTCTTTTTTTTTGTATTTCACAGTGCTGCCCGTTTACATAACGGAGCTTCGTTCTTGCCAGTGCTTGCGGGCCGCTATTGCCACGTAACGTTACGGGGGGGAAAAAAAAATGTCTAACGTTTCTGTGAATGCGAGAATCATCGCGTTTCGAAAGTAACGGCGACGTTAACAGAATGCCCATGAATTCTCAGGAAATGTATTTTCGGAACGGGATTTGTGGCTGCCACGGGAAATGCGATCGCGGCTCTCGCGTGGATGTAGATCGGATGTTTCATCAGCAAATAATACCCGATCGTATTGTAATTTTTCTGCCATTTCGGCGGTTTCGAGCGTGGCGTCCGCTCGAAGCGGACGTTCGTCGACGATTAATTAATGTTGCGATCGATGGGAACCCGAGGATTCCGGCGGAGCTTGTTTATTATTCCCTCATTTATCATTTGTCACCCTATCGGTCTTGATTTAACGATACCGGCGGAAGTAGAGGAGATCAGAATGTTTTCGAAATGCTCAGCCGCCCAGCGCGGGAGGAGTCAATGTTTTACAAATAGATCTTAGAGCGCTCGTAGAAGTTAAGGTGGCTCATGTCCAATTTTGGCCGGTCGCGCTTCACGCTACCCGTATTAAATTTCAGACAATATTTTTCTCTCTCCGTCTGTCTTCTTTCGAAAAAAAAAAATCCACGGTCGCTGATGTCGCATTTTTTCCACCTTCTCACGCCGTCTCTTGCTATAACGTGCGCGGCTCGTTATAGCGATGCTACTAGCAATTTACTTAACGATAGTAATATCGCGATCCCGCGCACTCTCGGAGTTATTACTCCGTTATTAAATCAAACTTTGTTTATTAACGCTGTTCGCGTTAAAAGTTACGATCTTTTACGCAACGCATATATACCTACCGATTGCCTATGTATGATAGCGACAAGAAATTTTCCATCTCATTATGATTTCGTAGATCCGAGCGTAATTGTTAATTTGTCCCTTTTACTGCGATACTTGGTATGAATTAATACAACACGAGATGTATAAATCGTGTTATCTGATGTTTGCGATAGTCTGGTTGCTTGGTGATTGATTGCAACGACCAGAGGATCGCTATCGAACATCAGGGTCCGCGGAATTTTATACTTCTAGATATTAAAGGTTTGAAAATCTTTGGTCTGGGCAATAGGAAGCACGATTTAAGAACCAGGACAGAAGATATATATAGCAGGAGGGATTGGGGTCGTTACTAAAATATACACTAAGCAGCAGTCAAGCTCAATTCCCCATTTTAAATTCTTCTTAGTCATAACATTCTGTTGGATATTGTATTGTTTAATTGAAAATAGTTGGATAGGGACAGCGGGGTGTGCAGTACCATCGCTAAAAATGGAGAATAAGTAAATGTTTCCATTGCCTTGGAATAAAATACACGTCACTTTCCCGAATGCGAGCGTGCTTAGTAATTCGTGTTTATTTAATTTCTTTTGCAGACATTCACAGCATGGTGCAATTCGCACCTCCGCAAAGCCGGGACCGCCATCGAATCGATCGAGGATGACTTTAGAAACGGGCTGAAGTTGATGCTGCTGCTCGAGGTGATCTCAGGCGAGACTCTTCCGAGACCAGACAGAGGCAAGATGCGGTTCCACAAGATTGCGAATGTAAACAAAGCTCTGGATTACATTGCCAGTAAAGGAGTTAAATTGGTTTCTATCGGAGCGGAGGGTTAGTTCTTTCATCTCCTCGAACGTGTTCCGTTGTAAAGCGCGTAGAGAGGAGTTTTACGAGAATTTACGAGGCCAGCGGCGGTCGGCTTGTTGCAGAAATCGTGGACGGCAACCTGAAGATGACTCTGGGCATGATCTGGACTATAATCCTGAGATTCGCCATCCAGGACATCTCCGTGGAGGAAATGACTGCCAAGGAGGGCCTGTTGCTGTGGTGCCAGCGCAAGACCGCGCCGTATAAGAATGTTAACGTTCAGAACTTCCACCTGTCGTTCAAGGACGGTTTGGCATTTTGCGCCCTCATCCACCGCCATCGTCCCGATCTTATCGATTACAATAAGCTCAGCAAGGATAATCCGCTTGAGAATTTGAACACTGCCTTTGATGTTGCTGAAAAGTATCTCGACATTCCTCGCATGTTAGATCCCGATGGTAAGGATACACGTGTATTGAATCGCTTAAAAACTTCTGTCGACCAGAAAGGATATTGCATGTGACATTATTGACTCTGTTGTTTAACGCGAGCGAGCGAGAGAGAGAGAGAGAGAGAGAGAGAGAGAGAGAGAGAGAGAGAGGGAGAGAGAGAGAGAGAGAGCGAGGGAGGGAGAGAGGGATGGAGAGAGAGAGAGAGAGAGAGAGAGAGAGGGAGAGAGCGAGGGAGAGAGAGAGCGAGGGAGGGAGAGAGCGAGGGAGAGAGAGAGCGAGGGATGGAGAGAGAGGGGGGGAGAGAGCGAGAGAGAGAGAGAGAGAGAGAGAGAGAGAGAGAGAGAGAGAGAGAGAAGTTTTTGTTTGTCCTACAACTTTAGGGATTTCGTTGGGGTACACCGGGTACAGGATGGAACTATGATCAAATGAGTTCTCCTCGTGTTATTTAATCGTATATATTCTTAATATTATGTTCCCTTAATATCATATAGATTTGATCAACACACCCAAGCCAGATGAGCGTGCAATCATGACGTACGTGTCCTGCTACTACCACGCGTTCCAAGGTGCTCAGCAGGTCAGCGTAAAGAAATGCGTGTTGTTCCTTTACTTTGGTTACAAAACGACCATCGCTAATTTTTCACTAATACGATTAAATTGTATGCTTACATTTAACAGTGGTTTGATCATGCTAATTCCATCGCATAATCGTTATAATTGTTTTGTCTTCAGATATACTAGACACTCATAGAGCATATTGTTTCTTCCAAAGATTCCTTTGGTATACGTTTCTCTTATCTACCCCCCCCCCCCCCCCCATACTGTACAAATGAATTCACAGTATCGTTAATTAGAGGCACTTGTTACACTTTCAATGTACCAACCAAAGTACACGAGTATCAGTTAAACTTTTGTTCTCTCACCAAGAGAATAAGTAAGATTTTTCAGTGGACACTGTTTACGCTAACACTGCATGGTTTGAGTTTCTTTGAATGTCTTTTTCTAGATATGCGAAACACCGCAATGCCTGATGAGAGGGCTGTGATGACCTACGTTTCCTCCTACTACCACTGTTTTAGCGGCGCGCAAAAGGTGTGTTTTGCATTTGAAATTAACCAATAACAAATAAATTTGCCGAACTCTGTATGACAGTGTATGGATGTATAACGAACCGCGGTTGCTGTAGGCAACGTGTCCTTCATGAATCTATAACATATATCTCAGAGCTACGCGCCTTTGTCCCACGAAACAAATGCCATTTGCTTTCCATTATAGGCCGAGACAGCCGCTAATAGGATTTGCAAAGTTCTGAAGGTGAACCAAGAGAATGAGAGGCTGATGGAAGAGTACGAACGCCTGGCGTCCGATCTACTGGAATGGATACGACGAACGATGCCTTGGCTGGCCAGTCGTCAGACCGATAACTCTCTCGCCGGCTGTCAGAAGAAGCTGGAAGAATACAGAACGTACCGTCGCAAGCACAAGCCTCCGCGCGTCGAGCAGAAGGCCAAACTTGAAACGAACTTCAATACTTTACAAACGAAATTGAGACTGAGCAATCGACCCGCGTACATGCCGACGGAGGGAAAGATGGTCTCAGACATTAATAAAGCCTGGAAAGGTACGGTTTCGCAACGTCGGAATCTCAATGCCGCACCGCGGGTTTATACACGATTATTCAAGTACTACAATTGATGTTTACAGGCCTGGAGCTAGCGGAGAAATCGTTCGAAGAATGGCTCCTGTCGGAAATGATGCGCCTCGAGCGTCTCGAGCATCTAGCGCAGAAATTCAAGCACAAGGCCGACGCTCACGAGGAATGGACTGCAGGGAAGGAGGAGATGCTTACGTCGCAGCACTTCCGACAATGTAAACTCAATGAGCTGAAGGCTTTGAAGAAGAAGCACGAGGCCTTCGAGTCTGATCTCGCGGCCCACCAAGACCGCGTAGAACAGATAGCTGCTATCGCGCAGGAACTCAAGTAATGCCACAGTATAGTTGACGCGTGCTTGCTCGCTCCACGAGGAAACATTGGCAATGAACAATGGTTAACGTGCACGTATTCCTTGCAGCACCTTAGAGTATCACGATAGCGCGTCCGTGAACGCTAGATGCCAGCGAATTTGCGATCAATGGGATCGTCTAGGCACTCTTACTCAACGCAGACGCCAGGCATTGGACGAAGCCGAGCGCATCCTTGAAAAGATCGACGTCTTGCACCTGGAGTTTGCTAAACGGGCTGCTGTGAGTTCATTTCGTTATGCACGCTCGTTGGAGATTCCCCGAGGGTGTTTAATCTATGGCCGTGTGCCCTTTAGCCGTTCAACAACTGGTTGGATGGAACCAGGGAGGATCTCGTGGATATGTTTATCGTTCACACGATGGAAGAGATCCAAGGACTAATGGATGCTCACGCCGCCTTTAAAGCAACTCTTGGGGAAGCTGATAAGGAGTACAACGCGATCGTGGGACTGGTGCGCGAAGTTGAGTCGATAGTCAAACAGTTCCAAATCCCTGGTGGCCTCGAGAACCCGTACACCACGCTCACCGCACTGGTAATTCTCAGCTTTTTCGCTTGCAACCGTTGAAATATGTTTATTGCATTTCTCATTGCTGTTGGCGGTGAATAGGATCTTACGAAGAAGTGGAGCGATGTCAGGCAGCTCGTGCCACAGCGCGATGCTACGTTGCAGGCGGAACTCCGCAAACAACAGAGTATCCTTCTCGCGGTTATTTACACTATCATTAAATACTCTTGACGAGTTATTCTATTATATTCTATAAACCGGCGTATAAGCTTCCTTAATCGAGGTGAATAGACAATGAACTGCTTCGACGACAATTTGCTGAGAAAGCCAACGCCGTTGGGCCATGGATAGAACGTCAGTTAGACGCGGTTACAGCCATCGGTCTCGGCCTGCAGGTGCGTGATTCGCCTAAATCTATCGTTTTTCCAAGCGACGTTACTCGCATACTAAGATATAATCGTACTCTTCAGGGTACTCTGGAGGATCAGTTGCACCGCCTGAAGGAGTACGAGCAAGCGGTCTATCAGTACAAGGCTCACCTCGAGGAGTTGGAGAAGATTCACCAAGCCGTTCAGGAGGGCATGATATTCGAGAACCGATACACTCAATACACAATGGAAACGTTGCGAGTTGGTTGGGAGCAGCTGTTGACCTCGATAAACCGCAACATCAACGAAGTTGAGAACCAAATTCTTACCAGAGACTCAAAGGTGAATTTCTCAGAGCCTCGTCGCGCTTTCCATCAGCTTCGTATGCTCACGTACTCGGCGCGTTATTGCAGGGTATCACGCAGGAACAACTCAACGAATTCCGCAGCAGTTTCAACCACTTCGACAAGAATCGAACAGGGAGGTTGGCTCCTGACGAATTCAAGTCCTGCCTTGTGTCTCTGGGCTACTCCATTGGAAAGGACAGGCAAGGCGACATCGACTTCCAGCGTATCCTGGCTATTGTTGATCCAAATAACTCCGGTTACGTGCACTTCGATGCGTTCCTCGACTTCATGACCCGCGAGTCCACGGACACCGACACGGCCGAACAAGTGATCGATAGCTTCCGCATTCTTGCCGGTGACAAGGTTCGTACGGTCTTCGCGGAATACATGATCAATGTAGCGTCACTCGGAAGTTCCCGATGAATCACCGATTGGTTAATCCTCTTTTACAGCCGTACATCTTGCCAGACGAGCTGAGGAGAGAGCTGCCTCCCGACCAGGCGGAATACTGCATTCAACGAATGCCTCCTTACAAAGGACCCAACGCTATCCCCGGATCATTGGACTACCGCTCTTTCTCCACCGCTCTGTACGGCGAATCCGACTTGTAAATTTACATATCAAGGGAACGAGGAGAACGCGTTTTCGGGCGATTCCCGCTTTGAGGAAGTAGGTCAAACGATATCTGAGAAATTTTGCACTACGTCTCGGTACTCTAACGCATCATTACGAGTCAAGAATCTTACAGCGCGGCCATTATTTAGTATGGAAGAGAGTGCGGTACAATGTTCGGAGCGCTTGAAAGAGAAAGGGCTCTACTAGTTTATGCGCGTCACGAGGGTTAGCAGTTTTTTTTTTATTCGTGATATTGTTTTAACGTGAAGGAACCTGAGAGAGACGTATCGAGAACATTTTTGATACACTGGTATTTGCTAGGGTGGCTACCTTCGCTGCGAAGCGAAGTCCTGGCAAGAGCGGCCCAGCGAAGGTGGTCGGTACTTAAGTGTAAGTCTGTACAGTGACAATAAATATCCGATTTAGATACCTTAACGTTAAAAGAATAGCACAGTCGAACGCAACAGGCTCTTCTAGAACGTTTGCTTCTTGCCTATGTCTACGATGAATCCTATCTAATTAGTAAGTTAATTCTTCAATTGTATATAAACGTGCCACGGGGAGTCACACGAGTACCAATAATAATGAAAATGATAAGCATTTCCTTTCCGCAAGCGTTCCAGAAAAGGAAAACAAACGAATATTATATTTAAAAGAAGTAAGAGGGGAATAAGAAGAACACGATCGAACAATTCATTGTGTGTAATTATCGCTGGCGTCGATATTGCAGCCTTACGTTTCCTTCAAGTGCACAATGGGTAATTCTCTTTGACGAAAAAAATAATTTAACGCATTTCGTTTGAAATATAACTTACTGTTTTTTTTCTCTCTCTCAAAGAACTTTTAATTGGTTCGAGCGTCACAATTCCTAAGTTCGTCGCACAGTTCCTAAGAAAATGTTCCTGCGGGTCAGTGTCACACTCTTTACGTTTGTCTATGTCTGTCTGAAGAAGTTTCATTTCTCTGAGCGAACGTACAATCGCTCAGCCGGGACGTAAGGGTGCAAAGTCGAGGGCGTCTCGCGTCAAGTCATGATATGTGTATAAATTAAGAATATTAACGATATAAACGAATTTTTGGAAGTCCTTACACACGTACGAATCGACCTTCTCGCTAAGGATCCAGAAAACATGAAACGCTCGAAAATCGAATGTAATCGTTCATATTTTTTTATGAGACGCGGCGATACGAATTTTTGTAAACGAACAAAGCCGCCTTTATACAATTCGCGAATCGTACATTTACGGAATGATAAAGCGCGAAAACGATGCTAAAGGAGAGCAAATTATTTATTTATTTGAATTAGATGATTATTTATTATTCTCCCGATAATTGATTACGGTAGTGAACGATGCCAACATTTTCAAAGTATTTATTTTTATAAATATTTCGAGAGAAGTGATAAACGAAAGGCCACTGTAATATATAGGACCTGTTATTGTAAAAAAATTTCCAAACAGCAGCTGCCATTTCTTTGTGTCATGTGTATTTACGGTCACGATTTGCAATCAGCAGCTTAAAAACAATCATTCAGTCGAATCATCGTCGTCCAAATCATCATCAATACTACTACTATTATTATTATTATTATTATTATTATTATTATTATTATTATGTGTAAGATCATGGAAAGATGCTCGTGTGTGAAACGCAATTACTTATTCGAGAGAAGAGAAAAGGGTATACTGTAACTTTTTTTTCGCTTGAGGCTTAATGCTTTTTCATTGTCTATCTTAACGCGTTTTGAGAGTTCAGTTAATTTCTCGTACCTTTAATTTTCGTTGACAGAGAAGAAAAGTATGGGCTTTTTTCACAGAGAGGCGAATACTGAACCGGTATACGTTTAGACACAGCAGTCACCTTCCCACACACAGAGAGAGAGAGAGAGACACACACACACACACACACACACACACACACACAGACGCACTACTCGCTTACATGCGTACACACAACCGTGAAAGGAAATTATGAATGTTCTGGCGATACGAAAACGTAGGGAATTCGAAACCATGTAGCACGCAACGTATGGGTATGATGTTAGGCATACTGCCAAAAGAGATTTCGTTGGAAAATTGTAATTTCGGGGGGAGATCATCCGCGATCATCGTGTCACACTTCTGTACACGTATACATTCTCATCGATACTCGTCCTGTACGTACGATAATTACAATTATTATAATTTTATTCTATTTAATGTAACTGCTACGATTTTAATTCGATTTGAACACGTCCGCCCGACACTCGTCTCGCATCGCACATTACACTTGTCGACCACTCTGCACCTGTTGTTTGCCCGTTTCATTTTCCTGAACTATTGTGAAGTCAAAGTGCGAGGGAAATTAGCGATCGGAAGGAGAAAGCAGAAGAGGAAGCCTTTGAGAAATCCGCTCAACTTTCAATACGGGGTGAAAGGCGACAAGGTTTGGAAAGAGTTTCCAACGGTGTCCCTTGTATGAGTCATATCACTTGGGCGATATAACGAAGGATATTTGAATAAAAATTTCTAACAGTGTGGTTAAACGATGATTTTATTCCGAATACAAAGTCTGCTTATCGTACACACATATGTATATCCAATGTGTAATCGCTTAGGCTTAGAGAGACTTATAAAAGAATAGGGACTCGATTAAGCGCGTTCCTCGACGTTACGCCTGCTAAAACGTAACCCAAGTTAAGCCTACTTACACATATATACAGTAACCCTAGAATATTTACACGAGGAGGCTTTTAACGATAATATCACCACTCACATCGGTTTCATTGATTTATGGCTACGCGTGTTTAAAAATGAAAATCTACAAATCGTTTCGGTTGTTTAAACTGTAAATGACCCGGTCTCAGTTCCGTTTCATTTGCGACTTTCAGGCAGGAATCAGCGGTCTCCAGCCGATCTCCAGCTACCGCTGATGGAGGGGGGAACACCTACAGGAGCGGTGGTAATGTGTGCGTGAATTGACGTCACGTGGGCTCGCTACTAGCGTAGCTGGAGACCGCCGATCCCTGCTTTCAGGGTAGCTGCTGTTCGATCAGATCTATTGGAAAAAAAACACGAGAGACACTCGATATAGGTACGGTTTAGTCCTTGCAGCCGAGGCCGGCGGACCAGTTGCAGATACCCCCGACCGGGTCGAAGGACAACTTATCGGGACAGCTGTACTCGGCCCCGACCACCAAGCCGTTCACCATTCGCGCGCAGGTGATGAACTTTTTGCAGGAGTACGGATGAGGGAAGTTGCCCTGATCGAGGCACCGGAAGGTGCCCTTGCTGGTGAGGAAGAGCTTGCCGTTGAAGCTGGATTTCCCGACCACAGGCTCCTCCTCGTCCTCGTAATAATCGTAGTCGATAACCGGCGGTCGTCTAGGTCTGCTAGTCACGTTCTGCTGGACCTTCGCCCTCGGCTTCTGTCGATCTCTGCGGGTGCTCCTACTCGTGGTCGCGTCTGTTCTAGGTGCTAGCGTAGTGCTTATCCTGCGCCTTAGGGGGTTCCTGAACGACGGTCGACCTGGTCGTGGAACCCGATTAATTACGAGTACTCCAGGGTGGCGGAGGGTGAGAGAAAAAGACCAGAGACAAAGTCCCCTTAGCACCCACGTAGAAGACCATAGAGTAGGATGCGTTAGCTCGCACGTGACACACGTAGCAGCGACAGAGACGGTGATGAAGTAGGCGAAGAACGAGTAGTGTTGAAATGATAGAGTAAAGAGGCAGGATGAGAGACACAAGAAATTAGCGTAACAGGTGAACCACCGCCGAAATCGGCGAGCCAGTGTTCCCGAACGATTATATTTAGGTTAGCTTCGAAACACAGACCCAACAGTGAAGTAGCTACCTCTTTGGGGGAGAGAGAGAAATGCGATTAGTTTTCAATGGTAACCTCAGTTTTTCAAAAGTTTTCATGATGCTCGTGTCGGAAAGACGTCAATGAGTGGGGAAAAGAGTTTCTGCCCTTCCAGCATCCTCAGGCGAAAGAGTGATGGCGTGGTATAAGTCGAAGATTGCAATGCGATGAGAAGTTATGCCCCAGGTGATCCATGAGCAACCGCGAGACATGTGACGTGATTCGTTTAGCTTAGGTAGATTAAAAAGTCTGACGGTGGAGTCGTATTTATCAAGTTGAGTGTACCGGTGGCTGGTGGATGTGGAGTCGGCGGTTCCGCCAAAGTCACGGCGATCTCTTGCGCCCGACCACTTTGATCGCTCTCTTTTTCTGCTTTCGGCGTCCCTCTTACCTCATCCGTGGCATCTGAAAATAATATTGTAAATACTTCAAAATCCCGCGTAAGTACGATTTCCCATCTTACGTTTCCTAATAGACTAAATATCTCGAGTAGGGTTTGTCGGTTTTTAAAAACCGGTTTTTATTTATAAATTTGTAAAATTCGAAAACCGGTTTTTAAATTAAAAAAAAAACGGTTTTATATACCAGAGTTAATATGCAGAAATGAATTAATTATTTAATTAAAAATGTTAACATTTTTACTTGAAATCGCCTCGGACACAAGCATATTGTAGTAGGTAATAGTTTACTGTAAAAATTAAAACCGAGTTGAAAAAAGTAAAAATGCACTAAAAAGTACAAAAATAAATTTTTCCCTTATGTAATCTATGACTCAATTTTTTAAGTCGGCGCCAGATTTACGCAGTGCAAATGATGAGGCACCGACATAAAAAAATTGAGAGTTGTAGATTAAATAAGGGAAAAAATGATTTTTTACTTTTTAGTGCATTTTTATATTTTTCAAGTCGGTTTTAATTTTTTTTAAATTTTTAAATTTGATAGTTTTTTTATATATTGACACAATATGCTGGAGAGATATGCGTGTACTAAAAAAATGCGTGTGAAAAATACTAAATGGAATAAAGTTTTATAATTTGTTACCACTCTAAAAGATTTATATTTTAGTTATTTTAGTTTTCTTTTCATTTGGTTTTGTATGCAGTCTATTTTATTGTGTTATATTTTTGTAGATCCATAAATATTAAATGAACTAAAAAATTGTACGGATTTTAGTTAATTTCATTTTTTTATTTATTTGGTTTTGTATAGATAGAGTATATTTTATTCTGTTATTTTTTGTAATTCCATAAATATTACGGAAACTGAACATTTTTAAGATAATTACAAATATTTATTTACTATTTTAATTATATATTTTTGTGAAAATTCGAAAACCGGTTCAACCGGTTTTTGGGGTATAGTGGAATTTGAAAAGTGTTTTTTTAAAAAGTTAGTTTTTGTATAAATCCTAATCTCAAGTGTCCGCTGCTTTCCCCTCGAAATTTCCAAGTGCATATTTTATGATAAAACTCGTTTAAAGCCGTTCTGCGCAGCGTGCAGCGTTGCAGTAGGTCGCGGGGATCGGTAGAGTGAACGTGCCTATTCGAAATACCTGCCCTCGGCAATACCGTTTTCGCGGCTTTTGTTCTTACTTACCAGGCTTCTCGTTAACGGTGGACGAGTTCCCCTCGCTCGGCCGGTTCTTTCTGTAACTCGCGACTGTAGTGGATGTGCTGTGAGACGGTGATGAGAAGGCAGCCGGCTTTCTCGACCTGGTCCACAACGCGCTTCCTGGTGTTCGAGTGGACGCTACCGAGCTCTTGGTGGAATTCACCTGTTCGCGGGGCATACGCAGACTGAATTTCGTGTCTACAATTTCCGATTTCGCCGCGAATGTTTCGGTCGGGGCGGTCGTTGGCGAACGACAACGGCGCGGTGCACGAGAACGCTTAGAACGTAGACGCAGAATGATCGTAGGTATATACCAAAGCGTTCTCAGGGCATATTGTTCGTTATAACATTCAAATAGGTATTTCTCGTGGTCGCTTGGGATTCTTGTCGAGCAAAATGGCGGGAATTCTTCGAATTTAGTTAATTAGTAATTCATCGAATTCTTCGAGTTAGTCAGTTGCTCGTAGGTGGCGCCCCACGCGCGAACATTCAGTAACGTAGCAAGCGCTTCGATCGATGGGCGGGGGGGGGGGGGGGACAAAATTATCAACGCTTTGCTCAAACATTTTTCACCGAGAATTTTCTCCTCGCGTTTGGAATCGATTTACTCGCAAATGTATACCGACTGGAGCTCTGGAACGATAACCACGTGAAACTAGAGGGAGAAGAGACGAATTAGAGGGCAAGCACGAGCAACACAATAGAATGGCACTTAATCTTCGTGTTAAATCGAAAATCATGGTTAAGCATTAATCGTTCGCGCTCCAAGTGGCAATCGAGGGGCACTTAAAGCTGAATTTTGCACGACAGAATATAAAACGTCGATTTACCGATGCCAGGCGTTAAAAACAATAGTTGCTTAGTGAGGATCACTAGAATTGCTGGTCCTTGGGCGACCACTCTAGGTACCAGTTGACTTTTTCTGCTTCGAGTTTCGATTTAGTTCGTAGCTGTTTCGGCCAATCGACGTTTTACCACGCAAGCGTGAACACACAGAGGTTACAGAGACATTCGCTTTGTTGATTCGTTCGCTGCACGCAAGAGTGAACCGAACACAAAGGGTTAAGATACGTCAGAGGGGGTAAAGAGATAAGCTTAGCGCGGGCGCGTAGAAACGTGCGACACGCGCCTTATAGGCGAAAGAGTAGCGTTAATTGATCTGAGGCGTAGAAACAGCAGCGGTATAGATGAAGATACAGGACAGGCTTCCGTGTCGAGCTCTCCCTCCGTGCAAACATCCACTTTATACCACTTTTCCTTCTCCTGTTCTCCGAGACTCTTATTAATCTTTGTCGAAGAAGGCGCAGAGCTTCTGGTTTGTTAGGCGTGAAAAGGAAAGGCGATCGATTCGAGCTGCTTGGTTACGTTTTGCTTTAGTACAGAAGCTCGTCGACGAGCAGGCTTCGTGCTTTATTTTTCTGGAACCGTTGGTGGAACGGCGATTTAGCCAGCGATAGTAGAGGTCAGGCTGTTTTGCTCTCGCGAGCCGCTTTTGTTTAGTTTTAAGCGGAAGGAAAGGGCGGTCGACAGCGTTCTACCGTGCTTTCTAACAGGAATTGTTATGGATCTCTCTCTACGTCCTTCAGCCTCGAATTTAGCAAGTGTAATCAACTGACCTCGAGACGTTTTCCCTTTTCTCTGTCTCTGTCTTCCTCGCTCGCGCTCGCCACGGAGACATTCGCTAGCTGATTGAAAGTGGACGCTTGGGGGACCGTGGCGTTGCTTGCAGCCGTGGAAGTGGCCACGGGTCTGCGACGCCGTCCTCTGTAAATGGGCACACGACGAAGAGGCAGTGGCGTCTTTTCCACCCGATTCGCTCGATCTCCCTGGTCCACGGTGGGCAGTTTCCAGTCGTGACGAATCGGCCTCCGAATTACAGATCTTTCACCGAACTTGTTCCTGCGGCGGTTACTCTTAGTAACTGCAGGTGCCTCTGTGGACTCTTCAATTGTGCTTGGGGCTTGCTTGGTTATGGGCGCTAACGTAGTCGAGTCTGTAGTAACATTCCTTCTGCCTTCGTCATCCTGCGTCACTGTATTTTCCTCTAGAGCTGCTCGAGTCGCCTCTGAACCTTCCGCAGGCTCCTCCACGGTGCTCGTCATTCCTAAATCTAATGCAACTCGCTGCGTCTTCCGCCCTGCTTCTGTCACGGGTTCCATGGTCTCTGTTGGTGGGAAACTGTATGGTGTTTTAGTGGAGGAATCGAATTGCATGTCTGTGGAGGTACTCAAGGTAGAGTCACTAATTGCAGCGAGTGGAGGAACGCTTGTGGATTCGATGGTACTTGAATCTGTAATATTATTCGAGAATACAGTCGTTGTTACTGGAATATCAGTAGTCGAAGGTTCCTCTTCTGTGCGACTCGAAGTCTTGTTCAACAACTTCGTGGTTGAAGGTTTATAGTCAGTGGGGGGTATGAAAGTAGACGTTACTTGTGGGATTGAATTAGTAGGAGTGAGAGTCACAGAAACAGTCGTGGAGGTCTCGAGTGACGACACTATAGTTACAGTTGTTAGAATCGTGGAGACCGCAGTGGTCGTTTTTTCCAAGCCATTTTCTACGTCCGCCTGTTCCTGGCCCCTCGGAGGAGTCGTGCTCCTCGCTCTGCTTTCGGTCTCACCCTCGTTCCGAGATATATGCGTCACTTGGTAATCACCGATCGAAGGAGCTACCGTGGAATCGGTGTATTTCATCGTCGTTGCGGAACTCGTTCCTTCATTATCCGAACCCTTCCTGTACATTGTGGACGCCTCGAGTGTCGTAGCGACTTGAGTCGAGGCTTCCTTTTGTTCCCTCGTTTCCACGAGCACCGTAGCGAATTCGGTGGCAGAGTCGCTATCGGTTTTACCGGCAGTCAGTAGTTCCTCCTCGCTCTTGGTAACATAAAAGCCACGCGTGCTTTGGTTCTGCCGCAAATTAACCAGCGGAGCGCCGCGCATGGTGGTCGGCTTGAGTGTGGTCGTCGACGAGTCCTCGCGATCTATCCTCCTCCTGCTCGACAGAGCGTTCACTTCGTCGTCCACGATATTGTCTTCGGCGTAATACTCGCTCGCTTTACCTCCAATCAGGTCCAACCCGTCCCGTTTCTCGTTACTCTGATCGCCGTCGTTCAGGCTCCATGGCTCTCTGTCGCGAGAACTACCGCGCGAATCGTCCCCTTGGAGAAGCAGGTTCGCGTGCTTGTCGCGGGGCAAAATCTCGTTGTGGGCGTTAGAGGGGAGCAAGCTCAAGTGCACGGGCGAGGGGCTGGTGAAACGGTTGGTCCGAGGACCGATCAGTTCCTTGAGGGTCGGTAGTCTAATAGCTTCCGAGCTGGCGACCTGAAAATCAGAATAAGGTAGCACGCTTAATCACGGTCCCCCGCTTCTCTCGGTCTCTCTCTGTCTCTCGGGCATTTCCGTCCTGGAGGAGAAGAGATGGGGAGAGAGTACGCAAGGAAGGTCGGGCGATCCTCGGCGCTCGTCGTGCTGACTTCCATTACCGACTGCTGACGGTCTCGTGTTCTCTGCCCGAATTCGTCGCAGGAGTTTTTCGGGATCTTCTGTCGCGCGATTCGATGGGATGACGATGATTCGACGACGATTTGAAGAAGGGAGGAAGAAGAAGATGATGATGATGAAGAGCGGCATCATTGATGGCGTGTGATCGGGAGGATGGGCTAGTCGTGTCTATATGTACATTATCGATAATGGCGTGAAGGATTATTCATGAGAGTTGTGGTCCCTGCTGCCGATCAAGTTGCTGAACACAGACTCGATCTCGATCGTGGAGGACTCGTGGGACTCTGTGGTGAACCGACCGGTTGGTTGCTGAAGGAACTCTCCCTCTATGGGCAGCGTGGACCTTTCCACGTTGCCCTGACGAATCTCGTTGGCCGACTCGTTCTCGTTCCCGCCGCCAGAGGAGCCCTTGGAGTTCTCCAAACTATCGGATACGACGCTTTGCACTGTGGCGGGCGTGGTCTGCAGAGGAATCCTCGTGGTGGACGTGAGGGACGAGTACTTTGTCTTGATCAGTATCTTCTGCCTCTCCGTGGTGCCTGACTCCTCTACAGAAGTGACGAGTCTGGTGACCTGCGGTTTCGGGGGAATCGTGGTCGTGTAATCCGCATCGACCAGGTTCTGTATCTCCTCGCTAGGACTCCTCAGAGTCGTGGAGTCCTCGTTCTGCACGCGGGGAGTGGTTCGCAGAGACTGCTGCCTCCTGTGAGCGTCTGCCACGTAGTCGAACTTCCTCGCTGGGACGAGAGTCTCCGTGACCGGGGGTTCGGTGCTGGGCACAGGTCGCCTCGCGTAGAAACGCGTCCGCAGCTGGCTGGAGAAGTCGAAGCTCGGCGACTCCGTGGCGTCCGGCTCCGGCTCCGGCTCCTCGTTCCCCTCGTCTCTCTCCTCCCCGACCCCTTCCCGATACTTGTACCTGGTCCTCGGCTGGCGGAAGTTGTGGTACTTGAGCTTGGAGTCGCTCGTCTCCTCGGTTTCCTCCGGCGACGAGTCCAGAGGATAGGCGGTCTCGGTGCTCACAGCCTTCTTCAGTGACTCCGGCACTCTGTACCGAGGTCGGAACTCTGGCCTGCGGTTGCTAGCAGGCGTGGAGTGTTCCTCGATAAATATCTCCGCTCGAGGAGTCAACGGAGCCAGGTCCCCGTGACTCGTGGGCGTGGCAGTGGTGTAGTGACTCCAGAACTCGTCGGAGTCACTCTTGGCAGGCAAGTCGATGGTGAACAGGGTCTCGTCGTGGGCTCGGTTCATCCTCAGAGTCGCGTCCTCCGAGTCGATTTGATCCTCCGGTTCCAGATCTCTCTCGTCGGAGAGTTTACCCCCTTTGTTCTCCACCAGCTGCGTCGTAGTGGTGGTGGTCGAAGACACTGGCCTGCGACGAACGAACAGCCCCTTCCTGCGCTTCGACAGACCCTCCAGGTTACTGTTCTCCGTCGTCGAAGACACGCGGATCGGGCCCCTTGAGGCTGGGTATCTACTGGTCACGTTCTCCCAGGAATCGATCGGTCGCCTGCGTACAAACTTCTTCCTCACGTACCTGGAATCTAGATAGTACGTTCTGTCGTAAGGTTCCAGCCTCCGATTGGACTGCGTAGCCACCGTGGACGCAGTGGACGACGGCATGGTGGTTGTTAGAGTCTCGGTTTGATCGCTAGGGGTGGACGTTTCGTCGAGGACGTTATTAGTATCCGTGGTGTTGAAGAGGCTCGTCGAAGTCGCGGACTCGACGGTGCTCGTCTCAGTGCCCGATTCGCCGGTGAAACTGTCGATTATCGTGGACGCCATCGTGATAGCGTCAGGATCAGAGAGCTCTTCGCTGTCGATCGCGGTCTCCGCTGTGGGTGTTTCCAAAGTGGCTCCCGTGAAATCGTTCACGATACCGTAGTCGATCGTTCTCGAGGTCTCAGCCGTGGATGCGTCGAAGCTTTCGGTTGAGAGGTCTAAATTCGTTGTATCCTCCTGCTTCGGCGACGTGGAGCCAAATCTCAACACAATTTGGTCCTCTTTCGTGGAAGAGATATCTACCGTGGTCTCTGTAGTACTGTTCTGAACGGGGCGCAGTCGTTTGATCACCTTTCTCCTGCGAGAAACTAGCTTGTCCTCTTCCTCCTCTTCATGCGACGCAGTGCTGCTCGACGCAACTGGTCGCTTCCTCAGAAGAACCTTTCTTTTACGAGGAGCCGCAACGTTTCGATTCTCCTGGACCGTTGAATCGGTGCCGTTCGAAGGGAACACGATTTTAATAACGTTCGGATCAAAGTCTTCCACTTTCACGCTGTTGGTGGTACCTAGTCCTTGGTCACCTCCTCCATCGGGGGTGACGGTGACCACTTCGTTCTCCAGAAAAGATTCCGTGGTGGTAACTTCGTCCTCCAAATCAGTCCCGGCTATCTGCGCGTCCGTGGCAACCGAGGACCGAGTCGAAGCGCTGTGCTCCTCGTCGACAGAGTTCGCGTGAGGCTGCTCGGTGGCGGGTTCGCTCGAAGGACGATCAGCGGTCGCCAGATCGCGAGCTTCTAACAATGTTACCGCCGAAGCCGTGGTCGAAGAATAAGCCGAGGTGTCCTTACGAGGTCCCTCGGTCTCAAGGTTGTTTCTCTTCTTCGTGTACCTGGTCCGGGCGTAGATGTCTCTATTCACGGCGCTCGGTTTCTTAAACACCCTTATGTTCGTGATCTTATCGTCGTCCTCCTCGTCCTTGACCGCGCTCCTGGATCTCGATACGAAGGTGTTTCTGGGCGGGCCCTGAGTGATCCTTACGATGGGGCTGTCCTCGAGCTCGTTGGACTTCGTGTGCTCGCTAGCGGCTCGAGAAACTGGCCTGCGGAACCTCCTCCTCGGAGGCTCGGGCGTGCCGTCGATCGCGCCAGGAGGCTCCGTGGTTCTTGCTCGATCCCTGATCGCGGGATTGGACGGTGGCTCGGTCTTGGGCCGGAAGCTGGGCGGTGTGTACCTGCTGGTGCCCCTCTGCCTCGGCCTGCTGGGCCTGGGCAGGGGCTCCTCGGTGGTGGCGCGAGGAGGTTGGAGCTGATCGTTGTCGGCGACCTCTGGCTTCGGCCTTAACCGACCCCGTCCTCCCAAGAAGGAGGAGCGCGTGTGGTTTCGCGAGGATATACTCACCTTGGGCCTCGCCTGCTCGCTGGAGGATGGCAGCGGCGTGGTGCTGGTGCTCGCGTCCGTCGATGGCCTGTTTCTTCGGCTGAAGCCGAAAGGCCGCGGCTGAGACACCGTCGTCGCGCCCCCTGCCCTCGTGCTGGGACTGGACAGCGTCGACAGACTCGCTGCCGCGGTGGTCAGCAGGATTTCCGTCGCGGAATCCTCCACCAGCTTCACCGCCTCTGTCGTCGAGCTTGCCTCGGGGCTAGGGCTCGGCGCCACTTTCTCTTTCTCCGTCTCCGCGTCGAGGACGACGTTGCTGGGGGTTGTCGTCGACGGGAGGACGGTCGTCGATGAAGTGGTCGTGACTACTTCCGATTTCTCCCGAAATTCAGGCGCTTCGCTCCGACTGCCTGACTCCGTAACTGGTTCTTGGATAGAGGAGGTGGCCTCCGAGGTCACTGGCAACCTCGGAGTCGTGCTTCTGAACCGTTGAACGCTGACGTATCTGTGAAACGTTTTAACCGTGATTCAATCGATCGAGGAGATCGCTGCAAGTGGGCAATGCGGGGTATAGAAACCTAAACTTGGTCGTCGACGAGTTATCTTCGCTAATGGCCGAGCGAGATTCCTGCTCCTTGGTGTCTTCCGAGGAATTGCTCTCGGTACTCCTAGAATCGAGAAATCATCGTGAAAGATGAGAGATACTCAGGGTTCGAAAGAGTTCTGGAACTTTTCAACAGGTTCTATTTGAAAAACATGGACCGTGAAACTTTTTTTTAAAAATGTTCTCACATTATGAGTTCCCGCGAGAACTGATAAAGTAAAAGTTCTAGTTGGAATGGAACTTATAAAGTATAAAAATAAAAATTTCTCTATAACAGGAACAGATATTTTCTTAAACGATATAAGGTAAATGTCCCAATTAGCGACCCAGTCCCAATTATTGACACTTTATCCTTTATATTTAAATATGAGTTTGTTTCTGTTCGGAACGAGCGTTAAAAGTATTGAATTCGATTCGTGAATATTCAAAGTACAGTAACTCCTCGTTATAGTCCCGTTTTTACCATGCGTAGTACGCCCGGTGACTATCCCCACCATTTCTTGGAATCCTTCGGTCGATAGTGAGAGAACGAAAGAGTCCAGGGCAACTTCGTGTTAACTGTTTCGTTCCCTCTCGCTCGCCCGAATAGTGTCGTCCGCATCGCGTCGTACGCCCGCCGCCAGCCCCGTTCGTCGGGGCTTATTACGAGGAATTATTGTATCGTGCTGATAGTTTCGCTGATGTATATCATAACGTATAATTAAGTAATTAATAAATTTTTTTAACGTGTATCACGTACAAATCCGTGAAAAAGTAGTTACTTGTTACCGAACTTAAGAACGGCCAAATTTTAAGTATTAAGTATTTCTTGCATGAGTATATTAATGTAAGAAAAATGTATTCAAATAAGTTGAAAAATAATTGTAAATTCACTATTTAAAAAAATTGCATCGAATTTTTTTTATTAAATTCATAATAATTATGGGGGTCAATAATCGGTACTTGTAAAATGTATGAATTCCTATTATTAACACGAGATGCTATGCCGTATTCCCATCTTGCGTGTTTTGTCAGTTTGCATCCTAACCCCAAAAAGTGAATTCGCGAAAAACTATTCGCAACAACAGTTGGAAAATACTTTGGCAGCTATAAAAATTGGCCACAGCATTAAAAGTGTGAGCAAATCATATGGCATTCCAAAAACGACACTTCTTTATAAATATATTGGGAAACCAAGAATTTCGATACGCCAACTAGTGACAAAAAGTTGAACTACTGAGAGTAGGCCAAAATCCGTCGAAGTCCATACGATTATGTGTTTATATAGACATGTTGTGAAAAACGAGTGTTTTTAAATTTTTTTGAACACTAAATTTTTACTTATTCGATTAATAAATACTTATTGGGAATGTTTGGTGGGATCCGAGCCTACTTTCAATAGTTTGCCAACTTACCACCACAGCGCTGAAATCTCAGCCACGCCTCCACTTGGTTTCCCAATAGGAAAAATACCGTAATACTACAGTTAGTAGTTGGGACATTAGATTTGCATGTCCCGATCAATGACACGGTATTCCACGCATTATGTACGAGTCAACTATTTGGGACGAAGCGAGAATTGAAGGTCAAAAATAGGTACACGTGCACCATATAATATATTTATTATTAATAATTATATTCGAACAATTTCATCATAAAAAAGGGCTTTTTTCATACTGGAAAAGAACCAGCCATATGATAGGCTATTAATGAGTAACTGCAATAAATATTTGTAATATGTAAATATGTTAGAACGCGCGCGTAGACCTTACAGGGTCGCTAATTGGGACATTTACCTTATACAAGTTCTAACAAAATTTTTTAAAAATAAGAGTTCCAAAAATTTTTAGATCCGTGGAAATACTATATTGGGAAACCAAGTAGAGGTGTGGCTTAGATTTCAGCGCTGTGGTGGTAAGTTGGCAAACTATTGAAAGTGGGCTCGGATCCCACCAAACATTCCGAATAAGTATTTATTAATCGAATAAGTAAAAATTTAGTGTTGAAAAAAATTTAAAAACACTCGTTTTTCACAACGTGTCTATATAAACACTGATAATCGTATGGACTTCGACGGATTTTGGCCTACTCTCAGTAGTTCAACTTTCTGTCACTAGTTGGCGTATCGAAATTCTTGGTTTCCCAATAGCCGCAGGCTCAGGAAAGGAATTAGCAGTTACCTCGAAAGCAATCCAGGCCACCGAGGATGAATGGCCACCTCTTCCCCCTCATCCTCGTCCTTCTCATCCACGTCGTTCTCGTTTCTAGAAGATTTTCGTTATTCAACTTTAGCGTGTACAAAAACTAGAGGTTTGCGCAACAATAGTCGTCGCAGTTGCGTAGACTCGACTGCGCTGGGAACGGAAATTCAACGTATCCGGTTTCGCGTATACCTGGACGTGGTGGCCGAAGGTCGAGCCCGTCTGATGTTAACGTAGTTAGGAGTGGCTCTTTCCGTGGAGCTGGCCAGGAAGGGATTGCTGACGGCCTGCTCCTCGGAGGAGGCTACGTCCTCGTTGTCATCATCTAGCTCCTTTTCAGCACCTTCCTCCTCCTCTTCCACCGGTGGCTCCTTCGTGGAGGGTCTGTTAAAATTGCAGCACAGGTAGAACCATCTTCCATCGACCCGGTTCAAAAAACAAAAAGGATTCATCGTACTTGGGCCTCTGGATAGTGACGTACTGAGGCTTCTGCAATCGTCTAAGATTCTTCACTTCGGGGACATCGTCGAGGCCCTCGAACTGAGCACCTCCAGGACCATTCGCAAAGTTCGGGCCCGCGGTTTTGCCAGCCTGGCGACTCAGCACGCGCTCGTAGAGGGTGCGACTGATAGTGGCTGGAGTAGCACGCTCCTTATCGGAGCTCGACTCATCAGGGCCCTTACTTTGGAAAGACAGATGCTTCTCTAGCTGTTCTATGCCACCTGCAGACAGAACAGTTGGATAGCTTTACGCTAATAGCTTTGAAAGGAGGAGGAAGCAACGACCGAGTCGATTACCAGCTTTCTTAATGAGCTTGATGAGCTCCTTGATGACCTTGGGGTCCTCCTCGTCCTCCAACCCGATCACCTTTTCCAATTCGCTGCTCTCCGGCTTGGAAGTGGTGGTCGCGGGTGTTTCGGTGGTAGTGGTGGTCGTAGTAGTTAGCCTGCTTCTGGTGATGGTCTTGTACAGAAGCGGCTTCGGGGTGGTAGTCACTTTAGGCTCCACCTTTTCCTCCTCCTCCTCGACATCCTCCTCGTCGTCGTACTCTTCCTCGTACTCCTCGTCGAGATCCGGCTTCTCAGTGGACGGTTTGCGCGTCGTGCTGTAGAGGTACGTGGTTCGACTGGTGGCAGCCGTGATCGGCGCCCTGGTAGTGGACGCTGTGGACTGAGACGCCTTCGACTTGGGGCAGACGACGTTGCGTGGATAGTCGCAGGAGTCTGCTGCCTTGTTGAACACCAGGCCTGCGCAGTACGTGTCGTCGAGCACAGTTTCAAGAAGCTTCTTGCATTCGAAGATATAAGAATAAAGCTTCGTCTGTTATAAACTAACCAGAGGGACAAGTGAACTGGTGAGCCACCACGCCAAGGCCTCCTGGGCCGCTATCCAGGCACCAGAAGTACTTCTTGCAGTCACGAGGGTGCGAGAAGAATCCCTCGTCCTCGCACTTGAAATCTATTCGAAACGCGAACAGTTAACGCTAGCAGAAAGATCAGCAAGTCTTCTCTAAACTCACCTGTGCCAGGGTCAGGCGTAGTCGGAGGCTCAGGAGTGGTGAGCTTGTTGCTCAAGGACTCGTCCGAATCGGCGTTATTCTCGTTCTTACGACGAGTTAGTTTATTGCGGTTCCTAGTGCTCGGGCGAGCCTTGGGCCTGCTCTTGCCCTTGTTCCTCGATCTGTCAGCCATGTCCGCGCTCCTAACCGCGTTGCCTCTGTCAGAGTCCTCCTCCTCGTCGGAGCTCGAAGGCTCGTAGGACCTTCTGTCCACCTCTTGCTCGTCATCTTCCTCGTCGCTGGCCTTGGACCGCGAGAAGGTTCGAAACTTGGGCCTCGGGGTCGAGACTCTTTTCCTCGTAGCAGGTGCCGCGGTCGTGGTGGTCCTTCTGCCACCGGGGCTCAACTTCCTTCCCACCGTGTTGCTCTGGACTCCCGGCAGGCGAGTCTTCTTGCGACTGTTCACCGTCTTGGACCTTTGAACCGCGCTCCTGGTTCGAAAACGAGGAAACTCTATTGGCGGCGCTCCTTCGGGATCGAAATTCAAAGATTTGAATTGAAGCTCTTACGTGTCTTTGCTGAGCAGAGCCTCCTTGGCAGCCTCGATCAGAGGGTAAGGGCGATCGTGGCACTTGCCGCGGAAATCGTCGTTGTCGATGGTCCAGAACATGATCCCTCCCAGCTCCTTCTCGTTGGCGTACTTGGCCTTCAGCTTCACTATGTCCTCGTCGTCGTAGCCCACCCACTGATCCTCTTTGAACGCGTAAGGTCCCATCGCCTTTGCATTCGGCTGCACTACCTCCCAGTCCTCGGACGCCGCGAGGCTGTCGCAAATCTGCCAGCGAGATACCATTGTACGATCCAAACGAACAGAAAGAGAAATAGAAAACTGACCTCGTAGTAGGCAAGGTAGCCCTTTTCACGAGTAGCGTCACCTTCGATCCCTGGCCCGTCCGCCGGGGATCCCAGATCAGTTGCATCTTGATTGAAGAGCGTGTAAGATCGCCCATAGGTCGGGATACCTAAAATGATCTTATCCGGGGAGGCACCCATCTTCAGAAGATAGCTCACCGTGTAGTCCTGCAAACATTACCAACTTAGAGTCTACAAGACAGAGGAGTAAGTTCTCCTTTCTATTCCTAAAACTCCAAACTGACAAAGGACATTTCCCAACCGTTACACGCCGGTTTCCATGAGGTAGTACGTAGATTATACAGTATTGTCTCCCTGAGGGCTCGCTGGGCGGGACCTTTTCGTTGAGCCCGTATCGTGAACAGAGCCCTAATTCTGAGTGTTCGTTTCTCGCTTCTTTCTGGCCGAAGGAGGGAGCGAGGTGGAACGCTTTGCGTGCGCGACGGGCGCAAGCGCAAAGGACGGAGTGTCAGGCGTCCGAAAGACGGAGCGAGACAAAATATCAACGCGTCGTCTGTCTCGTACCGTCCTCGCTCGCTTTCAGTGCCTCTCGCTCGCTCTCTGACAAGAGTGAGACAGTAGTGGTGGGGATAGCGAAAAGTCCGTATCGTGTACACCAAACCGAGCCCATAAGGAGACAATACTGTAGTTCTTAAAACAATATTTGACATCTGTTTCTCACAAGGGAACACCGCGAACCCGGAATCACCGATTGGAACGCAACTTTGTGGGTTTTTAGAGTGACTCAAAACAGGAACAACGGTGTGTTTCATTTGGGCCCTATCGCCTTTTAAGGGGGTGGAAACTAACCTCAAAGTCAAATTGGCACTTCCACTTTTTCGCGTATAACCCCCAAACTGCAACAGACAGAGAAAAATGTTTCAAACAAAAGTTTAATGGTGCAATGAGCACTGCAAATTTGCGTTAACAAAATTTTTAAAAAAGTTTTTTTTTCGTTCAGGTATTTTTTTTTAAAATCTTTTCAAAATTTTGTTAACGCAAGTTTGCAGTGCTCATCGCACCATTAAACTTTTGTTTGAAACATTTTTTTCTGTCTGTTGTACTTTGAGAGTTATACGCGAAAAAGTGGAAGTGCCAATTTGAATTTGAGGTTAGTTTTCACCCCCTTAAAGGGCGATAGGGCTCAAATGAAACACACCGTTGTTCTTGTATTGAATCACTTGAAAAACCCACAAAGTTGTGTTTCAATCGGTGAGTCCGGGTTCGCGGTGTTCCCTTGTCAGTAGGGTTTATACAAAAACCGACTTTTGAAAAAACCGGTTTTCGAATTCCACTATTCCCAAAAAACCGGTTAAACCGGTTTTCGATTGTTCACATAAAATATAATTAAAATAATAAATAAATATTTGTATTTATTTTAAAAATTTTCAGTTTCCTTAATATTATGGAATTACGAAAATATAATAAAATAAAATATACACTATCTATCTATACAAAACCAAATAAAAAGAAAAAATTAAAATAATTAAAATCCGTACAAATACGTACAATTTTTGAGTTCATTTAATATTTATGAATCTAAGAAAATATAACACAATAAAATAGACTGCATACAAAACCAAATGAAAAAGAAACTAAAATAACTAAAATTCGTACAAAATATAAATCTTTTAAAAGGTGGTACCAAATTATAAATCTTTACTCCATTTAGTATTTTTTTTTACTGAAAATATGAAGTCATGAAGATTAGTTTTACAGTAAACTACTACAATATGCTTGTGTCCGAGGCGATTTCAAGTCAAAATGTTAACGTTTTTAATCAAATAATTAATTCATTTCTGCATATTAATTCTAGTATATTAAACCGGGTTTTTAAATTTAAAACCCGGTTTTCGAATTTTACAAATTTATAAGTAAAAACCGGTTTTTAAACCCGGTTTTTAAAAACCGACAAACCCTACTTGTCAGTTACTAATCATCAATTTACTAAACCTCGTCGAAAGCGGCGAGTAAGTTGGGAAACGTCCCTCGCGATTACACGTTTACGCCTTACGATCGTTAGCTCGCTGTCGTAATTGTACTCATTGTCCTCCTCCAGCGGGTACAGAGGGGAGTGGTGGTTGACGGCTGGCTCGTAAGACGAGTGGTAATCGTAGGAGAGAAGATTAATAAAGTCGAGGTACTCGTTCAATCGGGGAACATCGTAGCCCTTGTCGATATACTCGATTCCAGCTGGCATCGCCATCGAAAGAAGGAGCCTCGGTCTTCCGGTCTTTGAGGACTCCCTCTCGAACTCCTCCCTAAGTTCCTGCGCGAGGACCATTGAAAACGTACAGTGGGAAAGTAGACCGGTTAAGGAGTCATTCTGGTAATCACGCCTCAAAATTCGGCAACATTCAGGTTTTTTTTCTCAGCGAATACAATGAATAACAATGTCAAACTTTCTTCTCATTTATTAAGCAACTTATAACGTATACGAAACAATTTTTTAAATACACTTTTAATTGTGTTTTTTCAATTGTTACCTGGAGTTAAAAATCGCGACTTTGAAAAGAAATACCTCCCTGGCGGGAATGATTTAAGCTCACAGACTCATCTGAAATAAAAAAAACCAAACTGATTCATAATCATTATGAGTACCGCTATCGCGGGTGCCAGAATTAGCCGCGCAAGTCAAAATTTAACAAAATTGCGCGCATTCAAACTTCAAGTCCCGAAATTTTCCATTTTTACTTGAAGTTTGAATGCGCGCAATTTTGTTAAATTTTGACTTACGTGGCTAATTCTGGCACCCGCGATAGCGGTACTCACAATGATTAAGAATCAGTTTGGTTTTCTTGTTTCAGATGAGTCTGTGAGCTGAAAACACTCCCGCCGCCTTTTCAAAGTCGCGATTTTTAACTCCAGATAACATTAAAAAAAAAAAACAATTAAAAGTGTATTTAAAAAACTGTTCCGTATACATTATAAGTAGCTTAATAAATGAAAAAGAAGTTTGACATTGTTATTCATTGTATTCACTGAGAAAAAAAACTGAATTTTGTGCCGTGATTACCAGAACGACCCCTTAATTAGCGAACAAGCTGGAGAACCTACCTGCACCAAACTGGCGTAATTGTCCTTGTCCCGAGGCTTGCCACCGTCCCTAAAGGCTGGGTACTCCCAGTCGAGATCGAGGCCGTCGAAGTGGTTCTTCCTGAGGAATTTGATGGAATTTTTCACGAACTCTCGCCTCCTCTCGGCGTCGGCGACCATCGGCGAGAACCTGCTGGAGCCTTCGTTCCAGCCACCGATGGCTAGCAGGGTTTTCAGGTTCTTGTTGTACGTTTTCAAGCCGGTGAACTTGGCGTAACCACCTTCGAAAGTCGCGCGAGGTTAATGGGGTGTGCTTGAAAAAAAGTCCAGTTCTCCATGGGCTTGGCTGTTCTCTCATACCTTTCTCGATGTCCTGGTACTTGTCGAAGGGCTTCAAAGCGTTGTCCTTGGTGAAACCTCCGAAGGCGTAAACGAGGTGGGTGCAGAGGTAAGGGTTGATGTTCTGCGGGGAGAACTTGGCCGTCCCCGGTCGATAGATCGACCAGTTGGTGTAGTAGCAGACGATCTTTCGCTCAGCGTATCCTGCGCGAACAAATCGGTCCTCCTAATTGATCCCTTTCTCGTTTCAATCGCGAGGGACTCGCGTGCGCCCCAGGGGAGAAACCGTGTCGCGGAGAAATTCAAACGCGATCGTTGATCACACGAGAAACCGATCTACGAGGCAACGTATCTACCTACGAATTTCCACGGCGTATCTCGTTAAAGCCGTCACGACTTTCCTTTAGCGCGTCTCTTGTGCTCTAACGAGCAGAAAATTCACGACCTCGAGTAAAAGTGCGAGCCAAGTAGCCTGTTACGTTCGCTAGCCCGCGAGCAGTGCTCATCGAACAGACAGCAAAGAATTAGCCAGAGTAGCATAGAATTATACAGCGGAAAGTTAAATCGTCCGTGACTTTTATCCCGATCGGAATTCGCCAAACGGCCGCGGCTAGGCCCAGACGGCTAACGAGCTCCCATACTGATTTCACTCCTACTCCTGGCTATTGGTCCCGTTGCCCCCATTGACAGTTACCTTGGCTCGGATCGTCCGGAGCGCGCTTTCGATCGGGGTGTTACCCTGCTTGCTTTCACCGATCGCGCGAATCGAGGCCGACCAGAGACAATGGAAAAAAAGATCGAGGTCGGAATTAAAATCACCACCTGACCCTGGCCACTCACGTGGGACTTGACTCGGCCAGCTTATCTGGTCTCCGATCGATCGATCGACGGATCGATTCGTCTTTTTTTATTCTTCCTTTTGGAATTTAAAATGGACCGGCACGCGACGCGTGGCGCGCGTAGAAAGTAAAGTTATCGTTCGGAAAGAGCTCAGCCTCGGCTCGGTTTCCACGGCCTTCTTCCGCGAATTCGCACGATCCGCGAGCAGTGGAATTCTCGGCCGATTTGCCAGGACGTGTCTAGACACGTCGAGCAAAGATCGAGCGGGCGATAGAGAAACGACCGAGATTCTCTTTCACCGCGCGCGCGCGCGGCATGGGTCGGCCGTTGTACGTGCTCGGGAACGTTATATCGAGCGTAATGGAGTTAAGCGCGGTGCATAATACCGGCGATAATATCGGTAAGAGGCGCGCTGTTCCCCCGAGAACGTGGAATTCTTGCCCGCGTCCGCGATCCGCGGTCTAGTCCACCGACAGCGCCGTTTTTATTCCTTTATTTCGCTCGATTCGCACACGAAGCGGAGGGGGAAAGCAAGAATCTGATTAGCATGCATAGATATTCTGCTCTATTAATCTGCTCAAGACGCCATAGTGGAATATTCTGAGATTTTCAGAGGGAGATCAACATTGTTTAGAGAGCTCGTCGGCGCATATTTAGTTTCATATTCTATTGGATTCTAGATTTTCATATGCTGAAAGGTTCTGGTAGATACTTACAAGGAAAAATCCCGAAACCGGAAATTCAAGAAATTCTGCGACTTTGTGAATATGTAGGGGATTTCCTCCTGGTTACCAGGCCCGGATTAAGATTTTTGGGGCCCGGGGCTATCAAACCTTCGAGGGTCCAGAAAAGAGGGTCAAAAAAGATATTGTACAATTAACTTTTAGTTAAAATGTTTTTTCTTATCTTTAATTTTGCAAATTCTTGTATCAAGTCTTCACAATGGATAGATCTTAATAATTCAGATTCAATCGTTAAACGTGCTAAGGATGTTGTGGAACTAAGACAATTTATTTGATACAACATTTCCAATGAAAACTGAGTGAGCTAATCGCTTAGAACGGGGCCCCCTTCGGAAAGTGGGGCCCGGGGCTGCAGCCCCCCCTAGCCCCACCCCCCTTTAATCCGGGCCTGCTGATTACAACGCAATTTTTCTTTGCTGCCCAAATTCACTCTAGGGGGGTTGAAATTGACCCCTTAAATTCCGGCTGTTTTCCGATTTTGTGTTATAACTCGCGAACTGTAAGAACTCTAAGTTACCAAATGATAGTCCTAATTAAAAGAAGTAACTTTTGTCTTGAAACTTCTTTTTCTATCTCTTACAGATTGCGAGTTAGAAAATAAAATCGGAAAATAGCCGAATTTTGAGGGGTTAATTCTACCCTCTTAGAGTGAATTTGGGCAGCGAACAAAAATTGCGTTGTAATCATGAGGAAATCCCCTACATATTCACAAAGTTTCAGATTTTTTTGAATTTCCTTGTTCGGGATCTTTCCTTGTTAGATATATCGAAACTGATTACGGGCAATCGATTTGTCCGTGCATTAGCTTGGAAAGAAGGGACCGTAAACAGAGTTGGGCATTAGTCGAATAAATCTTTATTCGGCTAAATTTTGATTCGACTAAATTTTTATTCGAACGAACTCGAATAAAAATTTCGAATAATGTGTAGTTATTCGAGAATAACGAATAAATTCTTAGTCGACTAAATTTTTAGTCATTATTCGTTCCTCGTTATTCGTTATTCGAAGGACCCCCGTGGCGACTAAGCGACACGAATAAGCGTGGGTCAGAACTCGAGCCGCTCCGTGTGGGGTCCCGAGGCCCACGGCCTCCGGTCGGGCCGAGGAGGAGGGGGGGGGGGGGGGGAGTCATGAGACACGGGCCACCGGACTCGAGCCGAAGCGGCTTATTCGTGACGCTCAGTCGCCACGGATGTCCTTCGAGTTCGAATAACGAATAACGACTAAAAATTTAGTCGACTAAACATTCATTCGTTAGTCACGAATAGCTTCATTTTATTCGAAATTTTTACCTATTCGAAGGTTAGTCGAAGAACAATTTAGTCGAAAAATGCCCAATTCTGATCGTGGAATGTCACGAGCCTGAAACGCTGATCCCATTGTCTCTCGTAGGGCGGAAAGAATTTTCCTGTCCGCTCGGGTACGAGCTCCCTTTTCTCTGGACATTCCCATATACCGATGGATCACGATCTCCACCTTTCCCGAGACCGTTCGTTGCGTCAATTATGGCCATTAGTTGTTTCCCTCCCCGGAAACTGTTAGCGTATCGATTACGAGATTCAGAGATAGAAACTAGGCGGGAACGATCTCGCCTTAAAGATCGCGCGGTTTCGCGCCTACAATGTGCTTCGGACGGTTTTTCCACGCCGATCCCCTCCCAGCTTTAATCGGCTGCAACCGCGAGCGGGGTCGTTTTTGCCGCGAACGTTTTCTCCGGCAAGGTGCATACGTTTCACTGGCTCGGATACGGCCGGAGACCAGTGAAACTGCATCCGCGCGTGCACCGGCCGCCATCGCCGACGCTGCTAGAGAAATTAACGGAGATGAAAGAGCGGACGAGGCACTCGGTCAGGTCGTAAAGAGGTCATTCCCAGCTTCAACCTTGTCCGTAATCCTTGTTTCTTTTTTCCATTTTCGACCATTCATTGCCAGGGCCGCATTTATACTTTTGGAGGACCTAAGCGCAAAACCATTGAGGCTTCACAAAGTTTTTTCAGCCGCCTCTAGTTTTTAGATTATGAATTTATTATTTAACCCTTCGTTGACACACCTCTTTTTTCGATCAATTTTAACACACCTGGGTGGCTCACACCCAGACCAATTTTTGAACGACTGCCATTCTCATTTGAAGAATCCAATCGTTATGGAAAAAATCATGGGTCAATTTCATGGTCTGTAGAATGTATTCCAATAGTTTTTTTGATTGAAATTTCATCACAGTTCTTGTAAAAAAAAAATCTAGATTACCATACGCCGAGAAAACACGAAGAAAATCGTTTAAAAAACTGTAACTTTTACAAATTTAAATATTAGAAGCTAAAAATCTACAGAGTTATTGCTCAGATATAATATTTTGAGAGAGAAAACAGTTTGTAATTTGGCTTTGGAAAAAAAGGTATTTATTTTGCATATAAAAGGTACAGAACCTCAAAATCAGCTTATGGGTGGCTCACACTCAGAGTGTCAACGAAGGGTTAAAAAGAAGTATTTTATTTTGCAACTATAACTACTTAGGCTGTTTTTTATATTGTTCGCGAGAAGTAAGGCTTTAAAATTGTGGCCCGCCTAGTGCGCCTTATGGTAAACCGCGGCCCTGCTCATCACAGTCATCGATACCTACTCGTAAGCAGTTTCTAATTTTCTATCGTCGATTCGGGAGGTCGAAAGTTTCTCTCGAAGGCTGGTTGCGAAATACTCACCGTGCTGAATTGTCGCGAGCAGTACGCCCAAGCAGAGGAGCAGCGATACCGTTCGAACGCCCTGCAACGGAAAGACAACCGGGCTGATTAGTAATTCGTGGCGCGCCAGCGATTAACCGTGTCTCTTTATGAATGGCCCGTTATGCGCTATCCAAACGGCGTGAATCGCGTTACGCTACTACCGTGCAAACAGTGTAGATCGTTAGGCACACGGAAAAGAATAGTGTATTTCCAGCTGTTTGTCGAGGCTTCCGCGAGAACGCTAGCTGTGTCCACACGCGCATCGATGCTATTATCGATCCTTCGCCAAGCAAACGTTAAATAGAAACGCACATGGCCTTCGGATTCCATTTCGTTCTAGCGCCACTTTCTACGCTTCCTTCCCCAATTTTCTCCTCCTTTTAACGAGCTCGCTCCAAGTACCTACGTATCATGGATTCGCGTAGGCGTCGAACGAATCCGTTAGCGCGCTAGAATCCTATACGCAACTTGTTACACGCGTCAGGATTCGTCTCGTCTTTCGACATTTCTCGGTCGGAAATGATCGTCGGGCAGCAAAGTTGCTGCGTGTCCAGGCGACCTCGTTAAGGGGACCTTCCGGTCTAGAGCCCAAAAATAGGTGATCTTTAGAAATTAATTAAAGGAAAACTACTATATATACTTTAATAGGGCTTTTTGTATTGTATTAAGGATGTCTTAAATTATAGAAATATATTTTTTGTTTTATAATTAATCATTGCAGACGGCCCTGGGGTGTCGTTAAAGTCAAGGCATCAAAAAATTGATCCAAATCGGTGGGAACTGTATCTCCAAAAGTTATTATCCGATTCGACTGAAACTTTTTTTATTTTGAAGAATATACTTTTGACTAGGGGGGAAACCAGAAAATTACAGAAAATTGAAAATTTATAATTTTTAAAGGCGTTGAAATAACGAAAAATATAGAGAAAAAGTGATTTCACACTTCGAGTGTCGTTATTTTCTAAAAAAATGTCAGTTTTGTAATTTTTTCTGGTTTCCCCTAGCCAGAAGAATATTCTTCAAAATAAAAAAAGTTTCAGTCGATTCGGATAATAACTTTTGGAGATACAGGTCCCACCGATTTTGAGAACACTGTTTCGGGAAAAACGCGTTTAAAGTTTTACGTAAGCGCCGAGTGGCTGGTCGTGACCCATGCATTTGCCGCTACTCAAATGCCTATAACTTCGGAAATTTTACGAATTGCAACAAATCCTTTTAAACACGTATTCCTAAAAGGTTGAACATTCGACACATGAAATAAAAAAAATCGGCTTTTAGACCGGAAGGTCCCCTTAAGCTTGCACACCTCTACCGCTGGAAAAGCATCGGATAAAAGTATCGTAGCTGGATAATAGGCAAATGTGCATCGAGGCATAAGCGAGCTGGCACACGTTACACCTGTTGCGTGCCGGTGGAACTTGCGACTTTACGGGGGTCCTTGAGCCGAAGAAGCGACGAACGGACAAAACAAGGGCCGTGACACCCAGCCAGCCACTCCTCGTTACGTAACCCGTGTGTGCAAAGAGAAAGCAAGAAGAAAGAAGGAACACCGTTACGCGGGGCGACTTTCTCGCGCGTTTCGGCCAGCGAGCGCGTTACGTTAACGGTTAACGTTACGTTACGTCGTAACGCCGTTCCTCGCGATAGAACAATTAACTGCCACCGCGGAGGACAGGCTAACGATCCCAGATCCCGATCCACCGCTTCTCTCGCCTTTTCCTTTCGTCCGCCGCGACGCGCACGTGTTGGCTCCGCGCTGCTGCCGGAAGCGCTGCCGATTCCGAGAAACTTCCAACGGGGAATTGAAGCCTGGAGATCGAGAATATTCGATCGTCAGCTGAACAAGCATATATCGGTCCGCGAACACCTTGAACACAAGCCACTGAGTAATAATCGGCTGGCGAGAAAGCGCTCGAAGAACGGGATTCCGATAGAAGGAATCGCGTCGTCGAGCACGCGGAGCCGGGTCGAAAAGTTCCCCGCGGACCCTTCTAAATGTCAAATAACTTTCTACGAGGCCAGGGGAGACCGTGCAGTCGCGCTTCGGCCAGGAAATCGTTGCTGCTCGCAACTGGAACCGGCGAAAAGCGAAAAGCGAAAACCACCTGCGAGGTTGGGCTAAGTAGTTCCTCTCGGCAGGTTTCATAATCGGGGAACGGAAGCTCGGAGGCGCATAGTTTGAGATCATCGGTGGTATTTCCAGCCTATAGTTCAGCGGAGGACAACGATTTTGGATATTGGGTTGTTGAGATGGATCTGAATAAGTCTTGATGCTCTTTCTTTTAAATGGTAGCTGGGAACTTACAAGTGTTATTTGAACGAAAGACCGTGAAAACTCCTTGAGTGTTTGTTTAAGTATACTCATATTAACTATATGAACGTGGCTATGGGTGGTAGTAGATTTATTGCCGTACCTGTTACCGTTCCTTTTTTATTTAAAGAAGTTTTTCCGATTTTGAGGCAAAACCTTTCTCAGACTCAAATCAGGGCGCTTCATCTTCTTCAAGAGGCTGCCACTTTAACATTTTTTTATTTCTCTTAATGCATCTACTACTACCCATAGGTAGCTACATTCGTATAGTTTAAGAATCTCTTTTCCTTTTTGTGTTTCGGATAACCCTTACAGTACTTTTCGTCAACGCCAGGTCCACCCGATTATTTTTCAACGCTCTCTCTGTATTTGCCATATTTTTTTTTTTCAGTCACACAAAAATTCAGAGCAATAGTTCAAGATACAATAAAACAGCCTACCGTACCTCAAATTAATTTGTCGAACCGCTTTTGTGCAAAAAATTCATAAAGAATTACCTATTTTTCGACCCAACAAGGCGCAATACTCCCTTAAGGGGTCATACGTTTCTCAGCGCTAGAACGTAGACAATGTTTGCGAGTAATTCAGGGATAAACTATTAATCCGATTTTTAAAATTCTTTTTGTGTTTATAAGTATATGTTTGTATACCTATGGTTATATATACCTCCGGTATGAGAATTGGAAAATTTTTAAAAATGTGGGTTTTTCTCGAAACAGCATTTTTCAAGACGGTAGGCATGATAACTGCCTCACCGTTCATCCGATTAACTTCATTATTTACACACATATTCTACATAAGATTCGTTATCGGATGACGTCGAGCTTTTTCAATTAAATTGAACTATTTTTTAATAACAAGCAAAAACGTACGACTTTTATAGCGAAAATTACGACCCTTTTCTTCAAAGTGTTACCATTTCCGCAATTTTTTTTTCAGAAAAAATGGTGACGTCACCCGATTACTATGATCCCAAAGATTGTTAACAAAACCGGTGGCTTTTGTTTGGGACCACTCGTACAGGCTGAATCATGCCCACCGTTTTGGGCGGCGCCAGAAAGCATGTTCTACGCCACTGCCCGTGAACGCCACATTTTTAAAAATTTTCCAATTCACATACCTGTTTTAGAATCTATAAACGTATACCTAGAAAACACAAAAAGAATTAAACCAATCGGACTAATAGTTTATCCCTGAATTCCTCCCAAACATTGACCACGTTTTAGCGCCGAGAAACGTATATGACCCCCTAAGGGGTCTTCCTAAGTAGTGTGACGGCTGGACGAAACTCAAGTTTTCGGGAATTAAAAAAAGAAGCAAGCATTGCACGAGTCATTTTGCACATTTGTAGCTTTAATCTATCACCTTTTAGGACTATAAATAAAATTTGTACGCAAAAAATATCCATTTATAGCGGAATAGGGTCATTGTGAAGAGGCACCATGTCCTTCCGGATGCCAGACATATTTGTAGTCTTAAAAACTGATAGAATAAAGCTGCAAACCTGCAAAATGATACGTGCAATACCTACTCGTTTCTTTTTGTAATTCCCGAAAAATTAAGTTTTTTTCAGTCGTCACACTAGGAAGACCCCCCCCCAATAGCAGTGAGAAACGCTACGAACTTTCCGAGTAACTGATTTGACGAGAGGTCGGCGGCGAGTTCCCAGCGCAGCCAGACATCAATGCCCGCAACAGCAGTAACGTCCACGCATACGTACCTGCTCACTTCTTTTCTCTGCTGAATGAAACGCGATCAGAATCGCGATTATGCCGACGCGAGGAAAGATCGATCAACGAAGAAAGAGAGAGGTTAACGACTCTAGCACTCTTGCAATGACGAGGTAGCGACTCGGGCTCGGAGGAGCTCGCTCTGGAATTCCTCGAAATCTGTGGTGTCTCGTGGAAGCCGTAGCTAAGCTTTACCCGGAAATGTCAACCGGTTCCTTTCGATTTCCCATGCGAAAAGAAAGGCCGTGGCACTGCGTGAAAGCACTTTACGTTGACCATTTCGCGGCAGAAACGATCGGCGCAGGGAAGGCGTCGGGGAAGCCATAAAGCAAGTTGTTTCGCCGCGACTGCTCGTTGTACGTGGTACTAGGTAGCTGCCTGATATTACGCGCGATCCAGATCGATTTACGTAACCGTTCGGTTCGCCACCGATTATTTCGATCGGGCTGCTTAGTTACGACAGATCGAGGCGATGCTGGACACGCTTCTTCCAGTTGCTGTGACATTTGAACGGCTCGTTGACGTCCGAGCCTCTTGGATGACTTCACCCCCCTCGGTTCGGTACCGTTGCTCGATAGATCGCGACGACCTTTTCCTATTGTGGAACGCGCCCAAGTCCTGTACCGTCTTGTGGAATTTTCGATCAAAGTATCTTCTTAGCTTCTCACCATGAGAATAGCCTCCGTCCAAATCAGGGCCGAACTAAGACCTTTTGAGGCCTCCTTATGCAGGCTGATCGCTTCGACGCAATTTGACTAAAATGTGTTTCTAACAATGGTTAGATTTTAAAGTTCAGAAAATTTCTACGGTGCCCTTCTTTCTCCCGATGCCCCAAGCACGTGCTTATTTTGCTTACCGGTTAATCCAGCACCGGTACAAATGGAAGAGCAAGGTGGCAGGAGTTTGATCAGCCGAGGCATTCGGCGAGAATCGCGAGGGAAAGGAGCAAACTGTCCAAGAATCGTTCGCTAAAGCGGACAAAGGCGGATGGAAAAAAGGGACTCGAGGACTCGTCGCGTTATTTCAGGCACGCCTGATCGGAGCAACAAAAAAGGAAGGAAGGACGGTTAAATTTAACGTAACCTTGAATACCTAGAATCTGGTACCGTCACCAGCAGGCCAGCTGCAAAGGTCAACAGGGTGATTCGTGCGTCACCGCAACGAGGGCTGGCTTGTTTTGCCAGCGAGACTCGTTTCTCGGATTCAGGCCCCCCCCCCCTTTTTTTTTGCCTCGGAGGCTTTCGATCTTGTGCAATTAGGAATCGACCGGAGAGACGAAGAGAGTGGAGGGAGTCTATCCTCTTAACGACGATCCATTTCGAATGGTAATGAAATGGTAATGGCGGTTAACGAAGCTACCCGATGGAAATTCCGTTAATTGGATCGCTGTTCGGATTGTTCCGCGCGGCGAGCCCGCTTGGAACCGCGGAGTAATCGAGCTACCTAGCATCCCAGCGAAACAGGAGAATCGAAAGTAAAATCGCCTCGTATCTGTCGCCGCGGGGATAAATCTAGCGTGGCTCGGTCACTTTTACTTTCCATGGAATTCGCTCCGAGGCAGGCTGGACTCTCGCTCTGTTTACTAGGAAACCGATGGAACCATTACGTTCCTTAATTAAATCTTCTTTGTTCTGGCTAATTAGTCAGGAGGAATCTCGATGGGCCGCGGTTGCCGCAAGATGATGGCCCTCGTACTTTTTCCTTTCCATCTTCCTCCTTCGCGATTTCGCAGTATCCCGTCCATCGTTCCGTTCCTCTCTCCTTTCTCCCGTATCCTTCAGCAGTGCAGAGGTCCCGATCGTAAAGCATCGATCTCCGAGTCCGTGGAATCCGGTTCCGAGTGCTCGCTGGAGGTCGGAAATACAAATAGCTGTCGGATCGTAAAATAGGATCGAGGAGGAGCGTGGT
Organism: Andrena camellia; assembly: GCA_029448645.1. Taxonomy (NCBI): domain Eukaryota; kingdom Metazoa; phylum Arthropoda; class Insecta; order Hymenoptera; family Andrenidae; genus Andrena; species Andrena camellia. The sequence continues at coordinate 10,776,429 of CM055678.1, forward strand.
TGAAACGTGGATCCTGGAATCCAGATCCGCCAGCGAGTCTGCCAGTCGATTCGAGAGGTGTCGGTGACGCGATCCACGGAATTCCAGCTTGAAGAGGGTGAAAGGGAAACGGTAAACAGACCAAGATGTCGACTCCAAAGTGGTTTCGGCTTCTTCAGATTCTTCGGCGACGAGAGGATCGCTTTCTCCGCCAATAGGGGAATAATAATGGGCGATTAAGAGGCGAATAACGAGTGAAAGAAAGATCAGCGAAGGACTCTCGCCTGAAAGGTCAACAGCTGACCTTCCTGGCTCGATCCAGCCGTTTTTTTTTGCGCTTTCGTCGTCCCTCTTCTATCTCTGATTCTCCGTTTGCCGCTCCCCCTCCGCCATTCTATTCCAAGCTTTCCAATAGCTTCTCGACTTTTCCTTTCGCGCATTCCTCCGAAGCTCGCTCGGCGAACGAAGGTCGAGTCGTCGTCCCGAGGAGTCTCGAGGAACCGCGAGGAACCTCGAAGGTCGTTTCGCCGTCACTTTGATGACAGATCGGGAACCTTTTCACCAGCGAAAAGACTCCCGCTTTCGCCCGTGGACCTCTTTCTTCGACCACGCTCGAGGTAGGTAGCTACATAATTTATTCCCGCGGCTGGTAAACTTTATCCATTTTTCAACGACGTGAAAGCGGCAAGCCCGGTGGAACAGGAAAGGCTACGAATATTCGTTGCCAGTTGCGTAAACCTTGCACAATTCTTTCACCGCGTTTTCGAACACGCGTTAATCGTTGTCGAAAACTGGCCCGCGGCGTTCGAATTTCTCATTGTGAAAACTTCCCGCAGGCCATCCGAGTGTCTCTCTTTCTCTCTCGAGTGTTCGAGTAGGCCTGGAATTTGGGTTTTTTTTTCGGCAGGGATCGCGAAACGGGACGACTGTCCACGGCGTACACGGGCGCGGAGAACCGTCGACCGACCTCGAGGCTTTTGCAATCTCGAATTGCTAAACGCGTTCGCTCCTTGTTTGCTTTCCGCGGCGGTTGCGAGCCGTGTGCTCGGCTCCGGGCTCGAATAACCGGTAGATTTCCTCTCCCTCCTCGCGAGCGACAGGAAGCCGAGTCCGGGTATTCGATATGCACGTAGATCTCGCCCTCGAACCTTCGTCGCGCACGGGGCAGAGGGGTCCGCTCGAAATCTTGCCGTTCCGCCGCGGAGAAACGAATATCGAAAGAGATAACGCCGCAGAGAAAGTGGCGTGGATCGGTCAGTGAGAAGGATGCTTTTTATTGGACGCTCGTGTTTGCTCGATTATCGACTGATCTTCTGGCTAAGAGTGTCGTTCGCCACGTCCCAGTGAACGCTCCTAACCTATCGCCTTGCAGATAGCCAACCCGCCGCCCGAGGTATCGCGTAACAGGTACGATCGGCTCGCTCGAGCGTCGCGGAATCCGCATCGAATTAGCAATTTATACTCGGAACACCCTCGTTTCCAGTTCCACCGAGAGTTCTTCGAGTGGTTTCCAAATGAATGGCGTTCAGAGAATCGATAGATATAGATAGTGGAATGGATTCGGTCTTACCCAGTCCATTTTGACCGATGGAAGGTATAGGCCGAGGCTGTGGTCGATCGTTTCCACCGACGACCTCGTCAGGGCGAGCACATCGCGCGCACTATGCTCGCATAGACATCAGGCACACCAGTCCCCGTTTCACCGTGCACGCGTTTCCGGTGCACACGCGACCTTGTACCTGGGCGACGGCTGGCTGCACTGTCGAAGGGCACTGTAGAAATCTCACCGAGCACCGTTCTCCAGGGCAAGGAGAGCCAGACTGAGTATCCGGCAGAAGGTGGAGAAGCCACTGTTACTTTCATGGGTCGTCTCCACCTCCAACGTCCACCTCCATCTCCTCGCACCACTCGAGAACGGAGAACCCGCTTCTCCTTCGCTCGTAGGTGAAAGGAAAACACATTTCTTCCCTTCCACCCTTCCCCGGGCGTCTCTCCTCTCCTCCCCATGCCTTTTTTTTTCAATATCGATAACGCGTCGATGTATTTTAAGATCTGTGTTTCTCCACGGTTCTGTCAACAGCGGACTCATGGAATCTATGCAAATCCTCCGGCGCGCCTCACTTTTTTGCCAATTCCATCTGGTCGGTTCGGCAATCTGGCCAGTTTATTTGGCTCTTGTTAATCGCGGCTTGGGAAGAGGAGAACCGAAGAAAAACGCACGTCTGCGTTAAGAAAAGGTGCCCCTGTGGGTGACGAAGAGGTCAACTGGCCATTCAACGCTGCCCGATCGATGCCGGCGATAAACACCGTTTTTGCACATTAGAATTTCTTTACAGCCTGAATGTTTCAAAGATATCGGGGCTCGAAGGTGGACGAATAACACGAATTGCCAGGTCGGGGGACACGCATTCCTGCATCGAGACTACATAGGTGCAACAATCGCTGCCGAGGCTACAATTAAATCGACTTGGACGTGGGTGGACGATTAATACCGTCTACACGATCTCCGTTGGCACGAGCGAGGGCAACTCCGACGCTAACGGAACCCAAATACATGGCATTAGTACGCGCGTCGACGTACGCTGACACACACTGCTGCTAGAAACGCCAAGCATTTTCGAGAAAAGTGAGACCGGAGAAAAAGTGTGGACGTGACGCGACTGTCGAACACTGTGCACGCCCATTCACCACTCCGAAAGTGCTTCTTAACTTTCGATCGCCGCACCGGCTTGACTCGCTGCCAGCTACTGAAAGGAAGTGGGTGCGATATCATCGCGCGTCGCGCCTCTTCCATGAATACATTTCCTTTATTTCATACGTGCAAACTATGTACAAGTTCGTGTAGACGGCTCAGATTCGTTCGTAATATGAAAACGAAGCTGCTCAATCTGCTTCCAGGCCCACATCCTCCGGAGCTAACGTAGCCTTTTTGCTCCTGTTCGTCGAATCCTCTGCAAACGGACGAATAAATAAATAGAGTGAAACATAAGAAGTGGGTTGATGGCTGGCAAAGAGCCGGTCACCTTGGTGAAAATGTTTGGCCGTTCTTTTCCTAATCTCTTCCACGCCCTCCTCGGTCTGAGCCCATTCCAGCACCAATCTTCGCCCGTACAAGTGGGTGCTCTGGCACAGGGCCTTGAACGCTTTCTGCCAGCAGAAAGCGAGCAGTTAGAATGGATAGATGACAAACGAATAACTGAAAGCTCACACGCGTACCTTGGCCTCGCTCTTCGTGTAGAACTCGACGAAGGCGAATCCTCTGTGCTTCTCAACGCCCACCAGCTTCCTCGGCAATCGCACCGCTTTCAGCTCACCAAACGCCCTGCGAATTCATTACGACAGATTGAATGCTCGCACTGCTGGCCGAGAAGTGAGAACGCGTGGAGCACGTACTTGAACAGTTCAGTTATTTCCTGCGCGGTGGCCTGGAACGGCACGTTCCTTACAAGGATCTTCGAGCTCGTCTGCACCGTCGCTTTCGACGTCTTCTTCGCGGTCTTCACATCCGTCCTGTGCATTCGAACGAAGCAAAATCTTTATTGCGATTCAACGAGTCAAGGGTGTTGGGATTCAACCGGATATTTGAGAACGTACGTTAAGGTTCGTTCGGAACGCTTCAGCTCCAAAGTCTTCCCCTCTAGCACCGTCGTTTGCAACACCTTTAGAGCGCGATCGGCATCAGCTTTCATTTTGTACCTCACGAACCCGTAACCCATAGACAGTTTCCCACCAGGATTCTTTGGGTCCTTCTTCGTTGCCACTGTGGCGTAATGGAGAGGCCCGCACTTGCTAAAGTACTGAAACATGGAGGAAGCATATCGCGTACAGATACATAGTTGGAGAACAATTATCCCTCTTTCAAGGGGGTAAATTTACCGTTTTCAGTTGCTCCTCCGTGGTCGAGAAGTTAATGTTCTTCACGAACAGAGTGGTGTCTGGCTCGGGTTCGTCCTCGTCTTCGCTTTCCTCTTTGCTCGGTTTATTTGCGTCTTTAGCAGGCTCTGCTTGCGGTTCTGCCTGTTTTCCAGATTCCTCGGGTACCATTTCCACCTTTTCCTTCCTTTTCGTGTCCGTCCGAGTGTCCTTAGTTTTGTTCTTCCCGGCGAGAGGGGTGGTGAAGGTATTGTCGGGCGCCCATTCCAAATACAGCGGCAAATGTTTATATTTGGTGTATGCTAATTTCGTGAATGCCTTGCGCGCCTCGGAGGGCTCGAAAAATTCCACCAGCGCGGTGATTCCCGAGGGTGGCATTACCACTCTTCCCAATTCCCCGTGTTTGGCGAACATCTCTCGAATTTCCCGCACGGGGGTTGCAGCGGGTAAGTTCTTCACGAGTATCACCGTGCTCGAGCGTTTGCCGGACGGTTGGTTAAACGCGTCCAAGCAGACGCTGTTCTCCTCCAGGAAGCTCCTGGTGTCTTGCACCAATTGTGTCTCTCCCAGGGCCAATTTCACCGCAGCGCTTAAACCCTTCGAGCCATCTTCGAGCACCCGTTCCTTCGTCGTATTGTAAGTAGTCGCGATAGCGTCCGCCACCGCGTCCTGGCCAAGGAACAGGGTGTTCCAGTTGTGCGACGATCCCGCGGTCGCCTTAGCTTTCAGCTCTTTCTTCTGCTTGTAAGTCAGCCCCGCCTCGTCGATCTCCTCCATTGGGTTCGGCTGCGCTTTGCCAGGAAGCACGTGCAGCATTCTGCCGTCTAGAATCGAACCGTCCAATTCGCTGTACGCCTTAACCGCGTGCTCCGTCATCAGAAACGTCACCGTGCCGAATCCTTTCGACTTCCTGGTTACCCTATCCACGGGTAAGTTCACTTCGGTTAGGGGGCCTGATCGACAAACGATGGCGTTAGAATTCGAAGGATCGTGATTTTTGGAAGTGGATACCCACCGTATTTCTCAAACAGTTTACGAATGTCATCCTCCGTTGTGGTGTAGGACAGATTTCGGATAAACATTCTTCCAGACTCTGCTATGCTCTCCTCGTCCTTCAACGCTTCTTCTTGCCTCTTCCACCTGACGTTGCCAGAATCTCCGTTCTGCTCCTCGTCGGACCTTTTCTCACTTTCGTTGTACCTCGTTATAAATATTTGCTTTCCATCTGGAACAGTATGGGTGGAAGCAAAGGATTAGAGGAGCAGGGGATGCTTGTCTATCGTTGAGGTAGATATCGTCGTGTTTGTACCTAAGAAACTTTTATTCTTTAATAACGCTTTCCTTAGGTGTTGCTCGGTTTTGAAACCGACGTAGGCTATGCCCTTGATCTTCGGCGGAACTCTTATTGATTTCGCCTTCAACGGGCGGAAAAATTGCTTCACGTCTTTTTTCTTGTGGCCGTATGCCAGTCCGTGGAGCTTCACGGTGAAGAATTTCACGGGACCGTGTTTTGATGCACTCTTGTCTTTTGCGACTTCTTCCTTTTTCGTGTCCTGACCTTTCTTTTTCAACGCTTCCATGTACTAGGACCAAAAAATTTACATTGCTATATTTGAGAATAATCTATAGAATAATGAATCCTTAAGAATTCTAATCACCTCCAAATCTGATATAACTTTATCTGCAATTTTATGCTTTCCATCTTCCTCTTCTTCTTCGTCTTTCCCCTCGTCACTATCATCTTTATCACTAGCTTCCTCATCGTCGTCGTCATCGCTGTGCTCTTTACTTTGAATAGCTGTTAGAGCTGTGTCATTGTTCCATACAGCTTTGTCCGCTGTATGACTTTCAAGGAATTCCAGGAACAGAGGATCATCCTTGTGCTGCATTTAAATCATTGTAGAAATGAGATTCAGCAATTGTACTTACAAAATGACGAACTAAGATACAATCATACCTTTTCCAAAGCTTCTTTGACTTCATCTTTCAGACCTTTCTCTTTTTTACTCTTTTTACTCTTTTTCTCCTTTTCTTTCTTCTTGTCACTGGTTGCTGCCTTACTTAAAGAATCTTTTTTGTCTGCTGTGTCAGTGGAGTCCTTACTGCCAACAGTATTTCTCGAACTGTCGGCTGCATATTTACTCCACGACCTGGGTTTAGAGGCATCCCCTACGAGATTTAATGAATTACAAGACACTACTGTTTAAGCACATTTCCAGTGCAATAATGTAGTTACTGTACCTAGGCTCGCACACTGCTCGACGGATACCTTGCAGGTATCGATACAGGCTTTGTCAAAGTGCTCTTTCGCAGTTACGGCTTGTTCTTCCGTTTGAAATCCAATGAAAGCAAATCGTCTGAACTTTCCATCCTTTGTGTATTTCAATTGTACATCGGTTACCAGGCCTTTTTCACTGAATAGCTCCTTTAATTTATTATCTGTAATCTATAAATTATCATTAGAAATTACTGTTCCTGGCTGGATTGGCTGTCGGGACGATATCACTGAATTCTCTTACATTTTTTGGCAAATTCTTCACTATCAATCGCGACATTTTGTACCACTCATATTTCTCGGCGGAATAGTCATCCGAATGTTTACGTTATGCAGCGTCAAAGAGTAATACACCATGCGGTTTTAAGGAGGTTATGTTCCCCAGGATTTTAAATAGGTTAGAACCAAGGGAAAGGGGCAGGGCCCTAGATTTAATAGGGCCGCTCTTGGCAAAGAACCGCGACAGAGATAGATAGATCGATAGATGGAATGAGAGGAAATGAAATCATTAAAAAAGCTGCTCTTTCGACATAAATTTATTAAAAGCTCGTAGATTGTAGATAATACATTTGAAATGTTACAGCTAGTGTCTTTTGCATAAATACTTATTTAAACAGACTTCAAACGAAGACCAGTATGTCTTATTGTAGTGCATATATCCATGCAAAATAAATATTTATCCTTATTTCCATTATTAAAGTTCCAGATTTATAATTTAAATTAAGGGGTCGTTCCACCGTGACGCCCTGATAAAGTACCTTTGCTTGGAACTTTTTTTTGTCACAAAAAGAATGCGTTTACTAAATTTAAGTGTTTTCTATTCATTAATACGTGCTTTGAGAATACAAAATTATTTTTTTAATGCTTGCTTGCACCGAAAGAAGTGGGTGTAATATGCGCTATAAAATAAAAGACGCCTCGACTGCGTGGTCGATTTTGGAGGAATCGTGTGTCTGAAACCAAAAAACCAAAGAGATTTGTAATCAGTATGACTGTCGCTATGGCAGGGATTAAGATTAATTAGATTGACGAAGAATTAACAAAATGGCGGACGTCCAAAGTTGAATTATCGAAATTAGCTAAATTTTTTAATCATTCTGCGACGCAAAAAATGAAATAAAACAACTAAAATGTGTGATTCTAGTTCCGGCCATAGTGACAGTCATACTGATTACACACCTCCGTGATACCAAACCGCCCCAGATACATGGTTTCTCCAAAATCGACCACGCAGTCGAGGCGTTTTTCACCCCCTTATTTTGGGGCAAGCAAGCATTAAAAAAATAATTTTGTATTCTCAAAGCACGTATTAATGAATAGAAAACACTTCAATTTAGTAAACACATTCTTTTTGTGACAAAAAAAGTTCCAAATAGCGATACTTCATCAGGGCGTCACAGTGGAAAGACCCCTTAAATTACATATCGTCGGTGATAGGGCAAAATCGCGTATGAGCAGTTTGTAAATACCGCGGATCTGCAAAAGTAGTAAAATTGAGATTTCGCGCCCACGGTTGCCAAGCGCTGTTTCGCTTTTTTTTTTAAAAGTCACCATTGATTTTAGTATTTATTACAAGGAGTGCTGAAACTGTCCCAAAAAAGTTTAGTCAAAGAAATCCCTTAAAATGACTAAAATATTAAGTTTTTCCTTCCTCCTGTAAAATCACCGACGATATATCACGTGTCTTTTATATTTAGAAACAAATTCTTAGCTTTCGAGCAAATACATTTCGTATAGCTGTCGGTGCTCTTCGTTCTGAAAGTTCGGGACGAAGTTGATTTCAACGATTTCTGTGAAGCCTTCGCCCAAGCTCGGTGGTTTATAATTTTTCCTGAAAAGCAATACAATAAATCAGACCTCGATTACGATTTAACAGATTTTTCAACTCTTCGCGCTACTTACATGTAAGAGTTAATAATCACTTCGCTGATTCTCGCGTGACTAGGATCGGTTAGTTCTCGAAACTGGAAGAAAACATTTAGTAGAGAATTCGTATGGCTGTTTCTATTGTATCATCGAATGGTCGTTACTCTGTTACCTTATTATTGTGTTTTGCATGCTCCACGCTCGTTGACATTGCAAAACACCTTACAGGAACCTTGTGTTTCTTCGCGACTTCGAGGTATCTCTGCCTCGAGGCAGCGTCAGGATTCATATTGTCCACGACCACGCTATTCTTTTCAATTATATGTTTCTCCATCATGCTAACACACTTCTGCCAGCTTCCGAGGCTGTCTCTGTTAACGTACTCATAGTGGCTCAGATACTTCTTCGCGAAATGCGACTTGCCCGAAGCGGGACACCCGACCATCAAAATAATCTGAAAGTACAATTAAACTTGCGAAACATCCGCGTATCGAATGTTGTTCAATTTCACTTGAATTACCTCCTGAGCGTCGGAAGTTACATTGGTACCCGTGCATATTTCGACAGTCTGTAAATCTGTTGGATTAAATGTGGGCAGTATGTAAGGCGCCGCTTGATGCCCAAAGAAATGCTCTTCCGGGGTATGAAATCGTAAGCCCAAGTTCAATGCCAGCAATCTGTCCGCCGACGAGTGATCCTTCTTCTTTCCTGGGGCCCAATTCTTCTGCCGCCCGGCCGCATCCCCCACGTAAAACGAATTGCCCTTATCGATGGGTACTGAGTCGTTGTTCTTAAATGGAATTCTTTGATATCATATGTCAGAATGATTTATGGAATAATCCAGCAGTTGGATGGATACCTACTTCTTCCAATTGCCGCCACATACCGATCGCCGGTTTTCTGTAGATGCTACACCCAGTAGCTACAAAAATCTACGAATAGGTAAAGATGTACAAAACAGTTGCATTCACTGCAATTCAACAGGCGACAAAGTATACCTGCATCGGCACGCCGATTCTTTGCGTTATATTTCTCAGCTTGTTCTTGAATGATTTAGCATTCAGCCTCCCAGATCCAATCGATGCTTGGTTAGTGAAAACGACTATTTTGTGGCCACTATTGTGAAGCATCTTCAATTTACCTGACACCTCAGGATATAGAAGTTTCCAGTCATCGGTATCCTTGGGAAACACTAAGCCAGAACGGGTTGTTATCAGTGTCCCATCCATATCGTATGCAGCTATCTACAAGTTAAAAGACACGTATAATAATTGCACAAATGTTTTGCAAATTGTCGTTTTAAGTTACCTTCGAACGGCCTTCTACACCTTGCCTCGTGTATATCAAGAGCGATCCGCTATCTTTGCTCTCCCAAGTATCTTGTTTGCCATCTAAATTTATGTTATCCTTATCTTCTGACTTGCCCACATTCATTTTGTCTCTCATTAGAAATTTCAGTATACCGTCAGTATTTTTCGCATGCTTTTTTCCTTCCTTTACTTCTTCTTTCTTGTATTCTTCCTCACAATCGGCAGATTTTACATCGTCGGAATCTAATTTTGCTACTTTGCGGGAACTTTGGTCTGCTTCATTGCTTACTTCCAATTCTCTGGCCCTTTTCTCAGGTAAAAGAGTTTTCACTGGTGGAGGATTAAATTCAATTTGGTACGCATACTTGCCGTACAGAATTTCTAAACAGTCATTGTGCTTGCCTATAAATTTAAGCTCTTTACGCGTTTTGAAACCATTAAAGCCACAATACCTCTTTCCGATTTGTTGAATGAAGACTTTGTACTCCTGATAATTTGCATATAGTCTGACTGTGAACAGTAAAGAAACTCACAATAAAGGGTTCAAGAATGTAGAGTGTAATTATCAACTGTGCACGGGATGAAGCGTAAATGTTACTATCAACCTTGCTCTCTAGAACACTGGGTATCTGTGATGTTGGTTTCTGGGCAGCGGCCAAGAATAACTGGCTTCTGGTCTGGCAAATAGACAGTCAGTATGGCCTTGTCGTTGCTCTTTAGGTAGCAGCTCTTAGCTTCTCGATTCATTGTAATTTAGATGAAAGAACGATACTCCTATATATGATAACAAATTATAAATGAATGCCGATGAAGAAGTACGATCTCCATGCACACAGAAAAATTTTCCAACCACGTGCATTCTACTTATTTAAGAGTAATAGTACATCTTATGATAATTGTGCTAGGTTTCAGCGAATTTCCGTAAACTTTACTCTAGCATTATCATGGGATGCATATTTATCTGTGCTACATGTTTTATACCTTTAGTTGTACAATAAACTTTGCTGGAACCGAAATTTTCCCAACCATTTTTCTGGGCGACTTGTTTCGGTCGGGTAGGGTTAGAACCGGTTTCAACCTAGCCTGTAATACAGATAGCACGCAGTGTTCCGCAGTGTTCACAGGAAATACCCTTCGGATTTCTGCCGCGCATCGTAGGGTGGCGGGACGCATGCGCGCGACGACGCGAGTGAGTTTAAACCAATCACGTCGCTTGGCTTGACTTGACGGTGGCGCTGTTTCGTTTCCCATCTTGGCGTTGATTGGTTTGACGTCACCCGCGTCATCGCGCGCATGCGTTCTGCCTCCCTACGACGCGAGGCAGAAATCCGGAGGGTATTTCCTGCGAGTACTGATAGCACGTGGTTTTTCATAGGCATAGGCGTACATAAAAACACGTGGTTTGTTGAGTGATCTGATTTATCGAAAAAGTCGATGGTCCTGTGGACGAGCCGTGCGAGCTATAGTTAAAACAGAATTTTGTAGCAATGGCCGCAAATGAGGAAAAGGAAGCCGAGAACAATCCTTACGCGTACCTCGACAGAGACGATTTCACATCAGAAAAGTACAAGATCGAGGTGCGCGGCTTGCCAAGACACTATGGGATAAGTGAGTTCAAGAAGTTTCTCAACGAGAAGCTCGGCCTGCAGTCCTGCAAACTGAAGCCACCGAAGCAAAGCAGCGAGTGGCTTTACGTGTGCTTTAGAAGCGAAGAGAGTCGTCAGAAAGCCATAGAAACATTAAACGGCTTTCTGTGGAAGAACTGTAAACTTAGCGCTCAGGTATTTCTCTGTTCCGTATCTTAGCAACTACTGCCTGGACAATTGTGAACACGGTACCCCTTTGTTCCTGTAAAACAGATTGCAAAGCCCGCGCCAGATCCGTTTGTGAAACGGCAATTAGAGGAGGGAACCGCGAACAAGCGTTTGAAACTGGACAATGGAGGTGATCAAGCTGTATCCATACAGGATAAAGTTAAATCGACTACCACACCTCTGTGGAACATGCCTTACCCGAGTCAAGTAAGATAATTAATTCGCGGTTTACGATGAAGATAGATGGGATACAGACGCTGCGTTGTGCTTTTAGTTGGAGCTGAAGCAAAATCAAATGAAGTCCATTTTGACAAGCATTTGCAAACGAATGTTAAAGGAGAGCAAAGGCGATCTCTTAAAGTGGTTGAAGTACCAGAGGGATAAGTACGAAGGATTGCCTTGCGAACTGCTCCCTATTCTTAGCGCGGACACTATCACAGGATACAGAAATAAATGCGAATTTACAGTTGGTAATTCCAAGAGAGATTTACTTCTTTCACCATAAGTTTTCAGTCGCTGAGCAAATACAATATTAATACTGTACAGGTAGAGGCACCGAGGGGGACAAACTCGTGATAGGCTTCAGATTATCTAGTTACGCCGCTGGTTCCACAGCAGTGGGTCCTGTCGATGATCTTTGTCACATACCTAGCAGAATGAAAACAGTAGCTAAAGTGAGTTATCCAGGAGGCCTCTCTCGGTTTCGCTGTATCCGTAGTTTCGTGTTCTGTATCAAGCGCATCGTAGGTGCTGGAAGGGTTTATGCAAAACTCTGGACTAGAACCATTCCAACCGGTCGACCATAGCGGGCACTGGAGGCAAGTGACCGTCAGGACTAGTCTTTGCGACGATCTGATGGTAATAGTCGGCATACACCCTCAGGACCTGAGCTCCGAACGATTGGAGGCGTTGAAATGCCAGCTTAAAGATCTCTTCGAGACGGAAAAAGGCGCGGAGGCGCGCGTAACGTCTCTGTATTTCCAACTAATGGATAAAAAGTAAGATCGCCGAGAAAGTAAGCTTTAGACTCTACAAAGTTTCGTTGTAATCGACCTGTTTCGTTGTTCCCACTTAGAAGCCCCGACGGCGAGAACGGCGCCAACTTTTCTCACATCGGCGGAACCAAATACATAGAGGAGACATTGCTGGGCATGAAGTTTCGCGTGTCTCCCCAAGCGTTCTTCCAAGTGAACACTTTGGGCGCCGAGGTATTGTACAAAGCAGCAATCGACCTGGCGAAACCCACCGCTGACACCGCGCTGCTGGACATTTGCTGCGGTACTGGAACGATCGGTCTCGCATTTTCCAAGGTACGGCCGATCTCGGGAACGACGGGCAGAATGTTAAACGCAGGACTAAACGCGAGCCATTTTAGCATTGCGGCGAGGTGTTCGGGCTGGAGATGGTCGAGGATGCGGTCAAAGACGCCAGGGAGAACATTGTCGCGAACAAAGTGGAGAACTGCGAGTTTTTCGTTGGCAAAGCGGAGGACATCTTGTGGCCGGTGATTCGGAGGACCACGAAGCCGGACATCATCGCTGTGGTGGACCCTCCGCGAGCTGGACTACGTAAGACCGCAACGTTTACATAAATTGGAGATGAGGGATTGCTGATTATAGAGGGGTAGTAGTAGAGACGAGTGAAATTCTTTTAGATCAAACAGCGCTGTTGACTTTGCGCAAGGCGGAAAAGCTGTCGAGGCTTGTGTACGTGTCGTGCGCCCCACGGGCCGCCGCGAAGAACCTGGTGGATTTCGCTAGACCACCATCGAAGCAGTACGTCGGAGATCCCCTGGTGCCCGTAAAAGCCGTGGCCGTCGACATGTTCCCCCACACGAGGCACTGCGAATTGGTGCTGTGCCTGGAGAGGCTGTCCACGGTGATGAAAGCGCGCGAAAGTGAATCGAAAGCGGCGCATTAACGGACGCTCGGTTGATCGACATGTCGTTTTAAAGCTATCCCGACGAGCAACTCGAATGAAAGCACCGCCCTGTGTACACAACTTTGTAATCTGAATAATCACTTTATTCGATATAATAATACCAAGACTAGCCGCGTGTCGGGCATCGTCAACGCAACGAGATGATCTGAAAGACAAACGATAAGGTCGGTTACATCGTTCGGTGGCGGGAGCGCATCGACGTGGACTTAAAGTATCGCCTCGTTCTCGCAAGGAAGAACGTTGACTCGACCGACTTACTTTCTACGCGAATCTGTAGATCGAGGATTCGGGGAAGGATGGATCCGGGGAGTATCGATGATTGGGACGTTGTTGAGACGCAAACGGGGGATCGCTTGAATTTAGAAGCAATTGAACCACCACATGTGCTTTCGACTTGCTTGATACGCCTTGACTAGGTACGTTTAATCGATATCTCTATGCCGATCGTGTTATAAGCCAGAGGGAACAAATAGTTGACACAATGAACTCGTATATCCGTTGCTCTCGCGGTCGTCGATGCTTAGGGAGGTATTAGGGTAGCGCGTTAAAGAGACAGGCGTTAAGGGGAGAAGGAGGGAGAAGTGGATAGATCCCGACTCGTTGGGAAAGGCAGAATTGTCTTTGGACTTGGGGCCTAGTTTGCCTTGGTTTGGCGATTTATTTGTCTCTGTGTGCCGATTGGGAGGAGCGCGCGAGGGACCTCGGGCGCGTAGCTGGTCGGCTGATCGAGGAGGCGTGATGACACCGAAGTGGTCGAGTCGGGTTTTGAAGATCGAGGTTGAGATTGGGTCGTTATCACTTTCTCTTGAAGCACGTGACCGCGTTGAAGTAACAACGCCAGTACACCCGTCCTTTCGACTGTCCGCGTCGCTGCAAGTCCATCTGAAGCAAACCGAACGTGTTTAATTGGCGAAAGCCGGGTCAGCTGGATCCTGAGATCCTGCGAGGCAACGCGCGATAATCTAGGCACTTAGCCGTTGACGAGTGGCTCGGTAAATAGTCGTAACGCCTCACCGTTTGCTCGTCCGCCGAGGGAACGATCTGCGAGTTGCTCAGATCAGCTTGCATCTGGGGCCCCGAGGACCTCGTGAACGGTCTGCTGTCTCCGAGTTCTCCTTTGCCCTGATCGTCAACCACCTTCTGCAACGCGACCATCAGCTGGTCGAACAAAAGGGCCGCCCTCTTCGGCACCACCACCTGCGGGGCAAACGAATCTCATCGTACCGCGCGGGAGAGCAAATGTAATGATGAAGGACGGGGCCGCGACTTGCGTCATTCACGACGCCGCGGTAATTACACGTACGCAGGATTTACGCGACAATTGATTGAATGGCGCGACGCGGCGTCAGACTGTGCGATGCAGGGTCGCGCAGGGTGGCCCCATTATTACCCTGCTCGTTCCCATCGATCTCTCGCTTCCCTTCCCACCCGATATTTAATGTTTACGCCAATTAAAATTAATTAGACTCGAGGATAATTGCCGCGCGGAGTTTTAACTGCCCTGGATCCTCGAGCCGTCCGGGCCGCGAGCAGATTCTCTGGCAGGTTTGCGGGGAATTTGGCACGGCGCCGATAAACAGCCGACTCATGCATCCTCCCCCGATCCACGATCCACCAGCCGAGATGCCGAGATTCCGAGAAACCCTGAGGAATGCTCGGTCGCCCGAAAGGAACAAGCTTCCCGCTCCCCGTTCCGACGCGACACCGGGCTGCTTCCCCGCGATAAATCATCTTCTGCGACGGAAACGAGCTCGCTCGCTGCTCGTTTCTTCCAACCAAGTGCTTTCTCTTATCTCGACGGAATAAAGAAAAGTCAGCTCGTAATCCGTTACAGGCTTGTCACAGGCTAATCTCTTTAACCAGCTAATCGACAGAAATGAATTTTTCTTCTGCGCTGCTCCTGGATGCAGCCCAGCCGTTTGTAACCTTTGCCGTCGCAAAGAGTACGAATGGCTTTTATTAATCGAAACGATTCCTTTATTGCAGGCGGCGATATCAGAGGAGCCAGAGGCTGTCTCGCCTAAGTAATCGTCTCCATCTACCGTCACCGATCGATCCTCCTTGACGCGCGTGACGGATCATCGGGATCGCTCGGTGAGCCAGAACGGCTCTACTTACTCTATCGTACCTCCGTACGTGATTCGGATAAACGGCGATCGCTCGAACATGGAGTGAATGAAGCGAAAAGCAAGTGCGCGGCTTTCCGAGGCACGATAAAGTTGCGGGAACGATCCAGCGATCCGTTTACCGAAGGATTCCACTCGATTATCCCATCGCGTAGCTCCAGGCTCTTCATAAGTTGTCGCGAACTCGTCGCGGATCTAATTACCGCGTTCATTACCCGTGCGCACTTCGAATTAGTTAGCCAATTTGCTGGAACGCGGATCGCTTAGCTGCCACGTCGATCGAGGCAGCTGCTTTTTATCGAACCGCCACGGGATCCGAAGGATCCAGGCCCTCGGAGGATGAAAGGGCCTGTGGGGTAGAAGGTAGCCGCTGCACAGTGGGCTGAATGTGCTTCAAGCGCGAAAAAAATATTATTATGCCTCTAGCAGTATTATTGATTAAGTAATGAAATGCATTTGAATGATAGATATTTACACGATATTAGGACAAAATATATATATAAAAAAAATTTTATGTTAAACGATTTTATTACAAATGCACTAAAAACTAATAAATAATTCTTTTCTTGCATTGTAATTTCGATGGTGTTTTTCACTTTAAATAAAATCGTGGAGCAGGATATGTCACAACAAATTCATTTCCATGCTTGATTCTGTATTAAATTGATTCATATTTTGTTATGACATATCCTGCTCCACGATTTTATTTAAAGTGAAAAAACACCATCGAAATTGCAGTACAAGAAAAGAATTATTTTTTAGTTTTTTAGTGCATTTTTAATAAAATCGTTTAATATAAAATTTTTTTTATATATTTTTTATTTCCTAGTTTTTAGTGTTTTTGGATTTACATTTCATAGCACAGACTTTTTTACAAATATCTTTTATTGCTGTATAGAGTTTAAAAGTTTGCTTAAACGTTATAGTGCTACAGTTACTAAAAAATAATTCTTTTCTTGTACTACAATTTCGATGGTGATATACTACGAACGCCTGCAAAGTTTTAGTTTCACTATTCGTACATACGTGACGGATCATTTCTCGATAAATTGAGGGCTCGGATGCAATAACTAGTCCCCTTATTGCATCCGAGCCCTCAATTATGTATTTTCGGTAATCGCGATGCGACTAGCATCTTGAACGCAGCGGCTTTTTGTCGTTTTCGTAAAGAACGCGAGTGGCTGAGTTCAAGTCGTTTGGATTTGTGGTTATGGGTTATATTTATTGATGACTGGGTAATTTTTTTAGCCGCTCGGGGTTAATTTTTTTTTTTAAATATTGTATTGTCATCCAAACTACGCACGCCTGCAAAGTTTCAAGACAATTGGATAGTTGGAAGTGGGTTAAATTTGAGTTGCCAGATTTTAACCATACATACATACAGACAAGCAGAGGATCGAAGCTGAATAAAATCGTTTAAAAAAAAAAATATCAAGTTGTAATATTGTTTATTTACAAAAAGTAATTTTAACTTTAATTTTATTTTAATTGCTATCTATAACTACAAGAATTATCTTTTGTTGATAATCCATTGTTGCATAACTGTTTGGTAAGTCTAATGAATCGAGCATATCTGCAGGAATCTCTTCTTTTTCGCGAAATAAAAAGTTTCGTAATTCCAGAAAATGCACAGATATGCAAATTCTTTTTATACTAATAATTTCTTAAATATGTGTTATTATATACGAAAAGCACAATACATGCAAACACGTGCAATTTTTTGTACACTTCGATAAAGTTAGGATATTTGCTGACAGAAAGTATGAGAAGAACTGCAACAAATTTATCTATGTAATGTGTAAGAAATTAATACAAACACAGAGAAATAAAAAAAAAATGGAAAATGCTTGCAATTCACGACTGTACACCACTAAGGACTGAAGACGTTTGATGAGTACGCGTAGCGGAAGTCGAGGGCGTAGGCACGGTAATAGGGTGACCTGTCCAGTGAGTGAACACCCCCCAGTGAGTGAACGTTGCTGATATAATACGAAAGATTAACGCCTATCGCGCTCACTTCACGCTGAAACTGACACCGACATTTAGACTGGAGACCTACAGATATCTCGCAAAAGCGTTTTTTCTGTTTAATTATAACCGATACGGTATTAATTCCGTTTGTTTAACAGTTGTCCTCATGGCGTCCAACAAGTTCAAAGTAAGTCTTGTTACGTGGTATCTACAATTTGTATTTTGAGGTGCATTTAATGGTCCTATGATAAATTTGTTGTTATACGCTAGGTAAGTATCTTCGGCGCGGAGCGCTCGCGCCGTCTCTCGGATTTTTTTTTAAATATTGGGAGTATACTGGAGAGGGATGAGGGGTAAAATTCGGATTATTAAACAAACGTTACCAAGTAACGAATATTGATTTATTCTCAATATTGCAGTTTGTCCTTTAACTAATTAATCATGCCACTTTTCAAAAAAATGACCGCGAGGCGGCGCCCTCCGCGGTACTTACCTAAGCGTATAGTTTAGATGTTCCTTTAACGAAAAATATTGTACGAAATAACGGATTTCTAAGAATTTTTCGAATTTGTTAGGTGTTCATGTATTGGATGGGAGATACCAGTGAATACCAATGAATGAACTGGACATTCGCTGGACATTTCTAACTTTACCAACGAATGAATAGGTTACCCGGTCTTTTTTTCTTGACACTTTCGCCGTCAATGTGGAGGTTAGATTAACTCCACCCCAGAAACCAAATTTCAACTATGCATAATTATGATCTTATAAGACTAGTAAAGTATCAAATCAATAATATTATTGCAATTGGAGAATGAAAAATTATTTACACAAAAAATCGTCTAAATACGTTGGAAACCTAACCACTGTTATTATCCCGTTCATTCACTGGGGTACCCTTGTTCATTCACTAGAAATTTATGTTCATTCACTGGTCATTGGCTCATTTTTTATTTAATCCTCTGCGAGACTTTTAATGAAAGTTACAACTATCAAACATTGCCAGAATTGTGTTCCGGGATGTCTGACTTTAGTAATACATAAAACAGCTCGCTTACAGAAATAGCATTCGGGGGATTAAATAACGACTTTTGAATACTAATTTTAAGAGACATGCAGTTTAAGTGTTCACTCAATGGACAGGTCACCCTATATCTGATTCCCACGTGTTTCCCCGATTGCCATTTCTTAAAATATTTTATGATTTCCAGTACCTTAAGGTCTATACAACCGCAATAAATACCCAAAAGTAATATACGAAGACCTTTTTTTTTCCTACTTTTTTTCGCGTTTGAACAATGTTTCAGCCCACTGTACGCTGTCCAGCCCCCATTTCCCGGGTAAACATTGGTCAGTAAACTCTGATTTCCCTGGGAAAATGTCGCAGGGACAAATAAGCTGGCCAGCAGAGGGCAAAGAACGGAACCGACTGACCCTTTCTTCCTCTGCTATTCGTCCCGGCCGATTTCCCAGAGGACTCGCGGGCCAGCTTTTATTTCCCCGTGACGTTTCATAGAAACCGTGGCACGGCCACGAGTCTCGACTGGAAGTAGCGCGGACCGAGATTATTGGCCTATTCGCGAAAACATAAAAGAGATTGCCCGGACAATAAACCAGCCTGTTCTCCTGCGCGCCGGTTCCCCGCCATTCCAGGCGCGACTAATGAAATACAATATCGGTCGTCGAGCTTGGATCCTCCGTTTAAGCGTCGCAAAGCTGAATTTCGCAGCCGCGCGACGTCGAATTCTGTGTGACTAGCCTTCCCACGGGAAATTCCCGTTCAATAACGTATTTCCTCCTTCGAAGCACGGTTGCTTTCGCGCGAATTAATTGCGCGTGCACGCTACGTGGAACCACTGGACGCGGCGTACCGGTAGAGATTTAGGAAGCCCAGGCGACCGGGGTACGTGACGTTGAAACGGACAGATCTCGTTACGAATTGGCTTCGTTTACATTTTCGCCGGCACCGTCACCCTTCAATCCGGGCTTCGACGAAGATTTTCGATGAGCGCGTGGGCGGGTGGGAAATCAGCCAACAGGACATTGTTGCTCGGGCATGTGTACCGCGTTTCCCGGAGCCGGGATTTTCCGAGAAAACAGTCGGCTGTGATTTAGCAGCGTGATTCATTAAACCGTGGCCGTAAGACGGATCGATCTTTTCGCGCTGTCGTGAGTGGGCTGGGGCTTCTCTTTTAGGGGAAACTTTCGGGAAGAGTTTAATCCGATTTCCATCCGCGAACGCGGCTCGGGGGTAAGTCGGGGTAGAAGTGTAGGACGACGCGAAAGTATTCCCGAAGGAGCAGGCAGCAATTAAAAATCTGGAAAGCAATTAAAGAAGCAACGCCGTGTAACGGCGACGAGGGATTACCTACGTTGGGACTATCGAGGGCTGCGCCCGCCACGGAAGGTATTCCGCTTGTCTCTGGAAACGTCGCAGGCAACAAATCCGCCGACAAGCTGCGAGATTTATCGAGTCTCTGGACATTCGTCACTGCCACTGGAAATTTCGTGCAGCCTGCTCTTTAGGATTTACGAAAGCGGTGTCCTCGGGCCTTGGCAAAGAAAATCTCGCTACTCGACTGGGAAATATACTCGCGACTCGTCCTAAAAAATTGATAGCTCGATGAATCATTAATCGTTAACGACCAGCATACCATTAGCCGGCCGCTTATTCAGGGCAAAGAGTGGGCGATTCTATTAAATCTCGAGGGTAATTTGCCGCGGATTTTGAATGATATAGGAACGTCCCGCGGACGGTTCGACGAGATTAATTTAGTTGCATTAGCCTGTGGTCTGGCTATAACCGGCGAATTCCACTGTGCAGCGTGGAAACGAACTGCCATGCCGTCCCCTCTCATCGTACATACATGTACCCATACATCACACTCTCGTTGCAGCAAAGTTGCAGGATCGTTGCAGTTCAAGATTGAAATGTTGCACTTGCAACGTTGCAGCAATATTGCTATGTCCGCCTCCTGCAACGTTTCGGGCAGTGGGGCCGAAAATATAAATAACGTCCGTGACGATATTGAATGTGTGGAGAATCATAATAGAAGTACAAAGCCCGTAAAATATTTATTTTTCTCACAGAAAATTTTTTTCCCCCAAGGGGATTCGAACCGGCGACGCGACCTACCTGTAGCGTCGTAGGCAAACACTTTACCGCCGCAGCTACAACCACTGATTGATAAGACTGCTAACGTATTCGAACTTATACTCCTACCGTGGAAAACTTTAAACTCAAATTATTCAAAAACGAAGGCTCATTTTGACAAACTCCATTAGGGTTTTGTAACACTATAGGTATGTGCTAAAACTTCCACCCTGTGTCATTCTACACATTAAAATATACAGGGTGAGTCACCTAACATTTAAGCTTAAAATATCTCCGTTGTTTTGAATGATGCGAGAAAATGTCTCAGGAAAAAAATGCTTGCTAGACAAAACGGACAACATATTATACATGGTTGAATTTGTATTTTTATTGGCTATAACCTTACAGTAATGAAAATACGTCATCCCATTAAAAAAACCATCGATCATCTTGAGATTTCGGGAAATATAACCTTGAGAAAAAGAATCGTCTCCGTCAGAATCCTAGTAGCATTTTTGGTTGGCCAACGGTAGCCAACAGTTGGGAATTAGTTGGGATATAGTTAGCGTTCTGGGCCTACGGCAAAAAACTTACGACAGTTTGCCAACGAATATTCAATGTTGGGCCTACAATTATTACGGTTGGTTAATTAACAAAAAGTTACGACAGTTTGCCTACGGATATTCAATGTTGGGCCTACAATTATTATGGTTGGTTAATTAACAAAATCTTACAACGATGATTAAATGTCGTCTTACAAACGTCAGAAAATTTGCTACATCCAAAAACCTGTTATTATATTCCAAGTTGTGATTTTTCTTTTCTTATTTATAAATACGTAATGGAGGACGTCTGTCTTGAGACGAATGTGAAATTTTAAGGAATGAGTCTAAAGGTCAAATGACGATATTTTGTAGAATATTTCGCGTCACTGCGCAATTTTTATAAACAATTAATACTAGTTATGTAACTAGAAATTAGAAGTGTTTACAAGGAAATGTGTTGGGTAAGTGCGAACAGCGGTTGCTTCGTAAGCGGAAAGTTTGGGTTCGAATTCTCCTCACCGCGATTTCTTTTTCCTAAACCAGGCCTGAAAAAGACGTGTTTAAGACGTCTTTTGAAGTTCTTCAAGACGCCTTGTGGACGTCTGTAAGACGTCTTTTGGAAAGAAACTGTTGGGCTTATAGAAACAAACCTTCAGTTGGGCCTATGGAAAGAAACCTTCAGTTAGGCCTGCGTTGGTTACAATCGCTGGCCCATTTAAAAATAGCGCGACACTTCAACAGTTGTCCATCGGATAACACGTCATTGGCCCAACAAACTCCCAGCAAATAAATGCTACTAGGAAATAATTGTCTCCCTGAAGCAAACATTTTTTTCCTTAGACATTTTCTCGTATCATTAAAAACAACGGAAATATTTTAGGTTAAGCAACGGTGCGCAGCGTTGCAGGATCATTGCAGCAACATTGCAGGAAAGTTGCGGCAACATTGCAGGAACGTTGCCGCAGTAATGGCGCAACGTTGCATCAACATTGTGTAAACGTTGCCGTAACGTTGCAGAAATATTGCAGGAACGTTACATCGACATTGCGCTGCAACCATGCAACACTGCAAGGTTACTGCAACGATCCTGCAACGCAGTAATGGCGCAACGTTGCATCAACATTGTGTAAACGTTGCCGTAACGTTGCAGAAATATTGCAGGAACGTTGCCGTGCAATATTGCAACGCAACATTGATGCAACTATGCAGCAATAATTCTATGTCCGCCCCCGTGCAATGTTGCACGGCAACGTCGCAGCAACGTTACATCGACATTGCGCTGCAACCATGCAACACTGCAAGGTTACTGCAACGATCCTGCAACGCAGTAATGGCGCAACGTTGCATCAACATTGTGTAAATGTTGCCGTAACGTTGCAGAAATATTGCAGGAACGTTGCCGTGCAATATTGCAACGCAACATTGATGCAACTATGCAGCAATAATTCTATGTCCGCCCCCGTGCAATGTTGCGCGGCAACGTCGCAGCAACGTTACATCGACATTGCGCTGCAACCATGCAACACTGCAAGGTTACTGCAACGATCCTGCAACGTTGCCGCCACGAAGTGTGCCGTATGGGTGTCTCAGTTACTGGCACCGAAGCAAAGGGACCACTGACGGCACCGAGCTGTCGCCAAACCGATACGGGTGAATCCGCCTTCCGTCGCGTTAACTACCTTCGCGTTTCGACCTTGCCGAGCTTTCTGAAAAATTCTCAGAGCATCCAGCACGATCCATCTGCTCGCTGTCCCGCTGCGTAGCGAGCCCTGAACGGGTCGAGCCACGCGTCAGCCGAAAATGGATGACTGTTATTCTTGCCTAAAGATTGGCGACGTGAAAGAGACACCTCGATCAAGCAAAATTCCCGGCTGCTCGGCTTCAGCCCCATGGAACGCAAGACGAGTGGACCTGTCTCTGAAAGGCGATCTCGGTCCAAGCACCGCACCCTCCGGGATTAAACTCCTCGAGTCAGGGCGTTTAAAACTCACCGTCCCCGTCGAACCAGCGAAATGTTCGCGGACCAGGCCACCGAATTGGCTCAACCGTTCGCGTGCAGCGGGAATGCAATTTTAATCTCGCTGGAGCCCCGGTACGTTGCGGTCTCCGTAAATCGGCATCGATCCAACGGGGGAAAGCCGCGAAGCCGGCGGGATCCTTTCTCGAAATTGGCGGGACGCATCCAATCGGGGGAGAAGTTTCGATAATGCCTGCTGGAGGATGCAACACGCGCGGGTTGCGAAACGGTTCGCGGAAGTCCTCGAGCGGGCCGGTCAGCTTTAATTCGCGGGAAAGGCCTGCTAGTGGTAATCGCGCGGAAGGGCGATCCGCCGATGGAAATAAGGTTGACGATTGTCGAGGCTGCGGTTAATTGCGCTATTCACTGGCGAATATCAGCGTTCCACGCTCGTCTCGCCCGTGAAACAATGCCGCGGGGCAGATGAGCGATTCGATGTCGCAGGATTACGCGGGGAAGCATGGCTGTTCCGTGGAAACGCGGATATACATAAATGGCGACGTGGGAGCTCGATAGCCGCTCCCGGAGAAAGAACTTGGAGGGGGGACCAGCGCGGAGACGACACGTGTAATCCTCGGCTACAATGGAGTCCATCCCCGGCTACAAGTCCCTTCGGTTTTCAGGGGAATCCATAAGCGCGTCAAACGATCCGCGCACGGAGTGCTTAATTAAAACTGATGCTCGCTGAGCGGAGCGACTATAAAACCGTTACCTACCATCGAATGGACCTACATTGTTCTTGCCGCGGCTGGGTAGAGCGCGGTATCGCGCTATCGCGTCGTCGGGCCCTTATCAGTAATTAAATCGTAAACGCCTGGACGTGTGTCCACGGTTTTTCGTTTATCGATAATTGAATCGTGACGGTGCGTCAATGGCCGACGTCCCATCGATCATTTCCTCTCCCTGGAAACGTCCGAGCAAATCTCTGCCGCAACATCAAGGAACGCGCGTCCTTGCCGCGGCTTACCTTCAACCCCTGAACACCCGAGGAGTCCACCGTTCCGCTTTCCTCACGGCGGAAACGCAAGTGCTCGTCATAGGACGGAGTTTATTTCGCGATTGGCAATACGAATACCGCCCACTGGCCAGCCCGCAATTATCCGCGTCGCGTCGCGTCGCGTCGCGAAACGCGAGCCGGTGCGATAATTACGCGGCCATTCGCTGCGCGGGGCACGGATTTAATTTGGTCGCGCGTCACGCTACGCGACTCGCGCCTACTCAATGCCGAGCGTTTCGAGTATCGTGATCGTTGGAGCGCGTCGCGCGTATCGGCGAACAATAATCGCGTGTTAAACGCTAATTCCAGCCAATTTCTTTGCCGCTAATTTTAGTATGCCGCGGACGTCACGCGGAGAACAAACGCCCGTAAATTAATCGATTTATCTATCCAGCCGGCTGCTGATCGATCCCGTCGCGCCACGATCCCGACGAATCCGCGTCACCAGCAGCGAGCAGATACATACGGCAGCGCTAATGGAACGTTGCCTGAAACACGGCCGATGGTTATTAGAAGGGGATACAATAAAAATAATACAAGTGAAGGGACGAGGGAGGGGGGGGGGAGGGAGGGGGAGGAAGAACGGAGGAGCACGCACCTCGTTGCGCGCGAAGGGGGAAGTTAATGGGTCGCGTAGCCCGCGAGCAACGAGAGAGTAATTCCTCGTTACGATAAATGTTGCCTCTATGGGTTCTACGCTTGTAACGCCGCGCGCTTTCCCGTTTCCCTTCTGCCGTACTGGCGGCGGAACGTTCGTAAATCGAGTTTAGCTCGGCGCGTAGTCGTTCGAGGGAAGGTAACGTCGCCAAATTGATTGTGCCTCGCTCCATTTGCAGTTCCCTCGCGGGCAACCTTCCTCTGTCTCCAGCAGCATTCGTGGAAAGTAGATTTCCCTCGCACGTACTCGCGCGGCAAATTCTTGGCCCGCGTTCGAGAAGGTGGGGGTCAGGGGACGATTGAATTTGCGCGTGCTAGCGGGGAAAAGCTGGCGAGCCCCTGGCCGAGTTAATCGGCCGATAAGTCGGGGAAATTTTCGCGCCACGGGAAATCGGACGGGCAGAGGAAACCGGAAGCAGCTTCGGTGGCCGTTCCGGGGGAGTGGGGGGGGGGGGGGGAATATAACCGCTCGGATGTGGTCTTAATTGCGCGTGGTCCGCGCAGCTACCGGCCTTTCGTTAAATCTCCCGAGCATCCGCGTGTTTGGTATTCATTTCAAAGCGGAAGCCTTCAACGGTATCGGTTCCTCGCGCAGGGTGAGAAGGGAGAAACGTTCCACCGACTACTCGTTACTTCCATCTCTATCTACTCGTATATCCACCGAGTCGATCCAACAACGTTCTCCTATTTTTAAGGCACCGTAAAACCAACGGCGTCATCTCGTTCGTCTCCGATCACAAAGACCGTCGGACTCGAAAGCAGGTCTCACTGTTGCAACGAGAAGCAGGCATTTGAGTAATCGCGCGAGGGGAATGTTATTCGGCGCGCGATCTGCAGGAGGAAGCGCGGCAAAGTTTTCCCATCTTTCTGGCCGCGGGACAGATGCCCCGGGACACAAGTACCTACGCGTCGAGAAAGAGTGGCCGCGCGGGAACGGCGAAAACCGTGGGCGTAATCGAGGGAGAATTTATGGACCGGCGAGCTTGCTGCAGGAGGAGTCGATGCGGAACCGTTTGCGGCTATCGATTCGGCCACGTAGAACGGAGAGCAGCGACTTAATCCTCGGCGATTTTCCGCCGATATCGCTGCTATGTAATTGCACTCGCCGTTATTCAAAAGTTGGGAGAGAAGCGAAGGGCCAGCCGTTGCACGTGGCAGGTGCTTAAAGGGCGAGCGCGAGATGTTAGAAGCAGCGATCCCCGAGGCAAGATTTCCTGAGCTGGCCGCTGGAAAATAATTAAGGTGTTACGCACGTTCTCGGCGCCTGATAATTCATCACTTTTGGCATTCTTTTCTTCTCGAGAGGTGTGAAATAAATCGAAAATTTTGTCAATTGTATCTTGCTCTTGGGACTTTTATTCGTATAAAAAAAAAAAAACTATTGCCGTTCGTTTTCTGCGGTTGCAGCAACCACTGCACCGGCTTATCGGCATCGCAACTCCGCCAATTTGCAACCTTTTTTTTCCACGAACTTTCCGTTAATCTATGCAGAGTGACATTCTCTAAGGGACAGCTTGAAGGACAGGAGGGCGGTTTCGGACTTGAACGAATTTAAAAAGACTCTTTTCAAATCGTTGAATGGACAAATAGACTGCCCATAATTTCTCCAGCAGACTAATTTAAAGGCACTTGAAAGGCAAGTCAGGAGCTTTCCTCTGTTTAAGCCCAGTTTATATTCTACCCATTTTTGTCACACCGATCCGGTTACTAGGATGTGCAAGTTAGCTAATGCCTGTGCTGACAGGCTGAACTTTTTCTGGATTTCCACCTACTTCCTTTAAAGTACAGGGGCGACGAGTCATGGCCACCAACACCGCGCACAGTGGAGTATTTGGCCCTAAAAGCTGGCCAAAAGTCGATTTCTTGTTCGAACTGAAAAATTTTTGTTTCCTGAGATAGTTGAATGTATGAAGAAAAATGTGCCAATATTGTTTTCTCCATTTATTCATTCATAAAGAGTTATTATTTGTCAGGACTGAAGAGTTTTCACAGTACACGTTTCTCTCTTGATCAGTCTCTGAAACACCGTTCGCTAAATAGTAATTTTTGTATGTCGTAAAGAAATTGTGTCAATTTTTTTCTTCCAGAAGCCTTTCACGTAGGGATGTACTACACTTTCAAATAGTCTTTACTCTCTTATTACCTATCTTTTTGTGGTTATTGATGTTTGAAAATGACCAATAATTCAGTGAGGTATATTACAGTTCGAACATTTAATTAATGATTTTGTTATACTTCCGAGCGAGTCCCGATACTTGTTTCCGGCGTCATTAAAATCAGTAAAGGTTTCTGTTTATAATTCCAAAAAGAATTGACTGGCAACTCGTACCAACACGGGTTTTCCAGCATTTTTTTTTGCCGCAACGCACCGAGCAATCACATTGCACGTCGCGTCGCGTTCGCGTTGTCCACTGCTAACTGTACTTTTATACCAATTTATTATTAATATACGCACTGGTCATTGTTGAAGGTTTACTGATCACGTTTAGTGTCGAAACCATAATACACTTTATAAATCTTTTATGACACCCATACCCATACAGCACACTTCGCGGCGGCAACGTTGCAGGATCGTTGCAGTAACCTTGCAGTGTGGCATGGTTGCGGCGCAATGTCGATGTAACGTTGCTGCGACGTTGCCGTGCAACATTGCACGGGGCGGACATAGAATTATTACTGCATAGTTGCATACATACGGCAACGCTAATGGAACGTTGCCTGAAACACGTCCGATGGTTATTAGAAGGGGATATAATCAAAATAATGCAAGTGAAGGGACGAGAGGGGGGGGGGGAGGGAATAACGGAGGAGCACGCACCTCGTTGCGCGCGAAGGGGGAAGTTAACGGATTTTTTTTATTGAAAACATTTTTTGAAATACGCTCGAAAAACTGTCCATCATATTCGCGGATTTTCGAAGCTTTTCTTCTAAAGCGCACCATTTTTACAAAAATAATTTGTTTAAGAAATCGGTACGCACAACGGAAACTACACTCATATAGATTATAAAAAAAAATGAAATTTGATTTCGGACCTGCTGTTCCATAGTTACCAATTCGACCAGCTCGCGGTGGGGGGGGGGGGGTCTAGAAGATTAATTAATATATTAAAATTTATGCATGTTTTGCTTTTTTTTGTATAGTCTTTTAAGACAGCGTGCTAAAGGTAGGTAATAAAAATTTTCTATGAAAACTGTAAATTATTCCTGAAAAAAAATTCTTAAAAATGGCTTTTCCGGCCGTCACAGTGGGTGTTCCCCCTTAAAACGAAAAAAATAATTTTGGCCAGCTTTTAGGGCCAAATACTCCACTGTGCAGCGTCTGAATAACGTTCCATTCATTTATTTCCTTACGATAATTTCTAAACCTCTGTATATAAAAGGGGTCATCCGTATAACGAAGTAGAATGAAACAAAATAATGCATTCGTTTATATTCTCGAAGCGTTTCGCCCAGTCGTAGTCTGTGTCGCGAATAAAGGGAAGCGTTGATAGCTCCGTCGACCTGGCAGAGGTTGCCCGGTGACGTCCGAGCGTCTCGGCGAAATATTCAATCATCGTTGGATCCTCTCCTTCTGCAAATAATGCGTCGTCGCCGAGACGAATCGATTCGACGATGATTAAAGTCTCGCCGACGCATGGCGCGCTAGTTTTTTATTGGCCGAGACATAAAAGCTATTACCGCGAGCTAGGCGGCGACGAAAAGGTGGACGAGATATCCCATCGATCTCCTCCATCGTCGCGCGATCCTTGGGTTCTCTGTAGCGGAGTCTCCGGCCGCCACGGGCGGGCGAGTTGGCCGAGTTAGCCGATCAGCTTCTTCGGCTGATTACGCGCGTCGCGTAATCCCTACAAACAGATACCGTTCCTTTGCTCGATCTATCTAATTCTCTCGGCAAACATACTTTTTTTTCTGCCACTCCGATTCACCCCCCCCCCTTCTCGCGCGATTCCTCTTCACCCCTTAATCCGATCGGTGGCGCGTCTTTCGAGAAAATCACAGACTCGCGAGGTAGCGTAGCCGCCAACGCATCGAGATGCTGGAGATATTATAATATATTGGAGCTTGCATTTAATGTCGATGAGCGCTACGAGCCTAAAAGCTTGGGCTCTGTCTATCTAGAGGTTTCTTATTTGAAACCTATAAATACACGATCGATGTTAATTGAAGAAGGGCTTTTTTTTTATTACACCACCAACACACTACACCACTACTAACTATACTAGGAGGAGCGAGACCACTGTGCAGGAGGCGCCACCAGCGAGGGGGGGGGGGACAATCGTGGGAAGTAGAAGGAGAAGACCAACGGGGGCGCTTGGGGGCTGAACTTCTCAATGGGATTCAACAACTACTACTGTAAGGAGGAGGAATTTTTCTATAGGGTAAGGCCCGGCCTTGGAGGTCACGAGAATTATATAATAATATGTTCGCAAAACCGTGGGGACCTACCCCCCCCCCCCCATCCCATATAGTATGCCAGCAGCAAGCGACGCACCGGGAGAAAAACGGTCACCCATCTTTCCCCGATACGCGGGCCCCGTGGGTGTTTAACTTCGGTGATCGGACGGGAACCGGTGTTGTCACCACGGCCACCGCCGCTGGCAATTGGGCTTGCAGGTCGAAATCGACTCCCCTGACCGGCCTCGGTGCGACACTTTGCCAGAG
Source organism: Andrena camellia (assembly GCA_029448645.1). Lineage (NCBI taxonomy): Eukaryota > Metazoa > Arthropoda > Insecta > Hymenoptera > Andrenidae > Andrena > Andrena camellia. The sequence continues at coordinate 10,805,556 of CM055678.1, forward strand.
ACTTCAACGCCAGTAATTCAGCTGGTGTCTTACCTCGCCCCCCCCCCACCCCACCCCCGCGTTTGAGCGCTTATCGTTGAGCAACGGGCAATCGAACCCTTCGGTACCCAAGAGATAAATGGGTGTTATAGCCATACAATAGCTACAATAGATTTTGGAAACTGGAGGAGGGCCCGTTGAGTCGCCAACGCGTAAACAGTTTAATAAAGGGAGCGGTAGCCTTTAAGAAAGGATCGTGTTCTCGTCATAACGACGTCATAGGGACTCACGGCGCGAACCTTATTAGCTCCTCAACGAAGACGAATAGTTGGCTGGTGCTCGGCGGGCGAGGGCGCAGGCTGGCTGATGAAAAAGCTATGAACGACGAGATATTGTGTGACCCGATGCGACAGGAAAGTTAACGAACGGAAAACTGGCGGACCGTCGCGGTGGTGGGAACGAGGCACGCTCTCCAATTGCGTTTACGTTCCATTCCATCTGTCAGTGGGATCCCTGGAAAATATGCAACGCGGGCAACCGACGCAGGCGAACTGCGTGTACCCCGGCTCGATTGTGCGCTAAGAGACGCAATTTCGCGAATCACGGAGAAATATTCATGCCGCTTCGAGCAACCGGGAATGTGCATGTCCGTGCGTGTACTACAATGTATAATGCATAGCTAGGTCGCGTGGAATCGCGAGCATACCCATCGTTCGTTTATTAGCGAAGAATGGACCGGTAAATAGAAAATTCCCAAAACGATCTAAAAGGAGGTCGACGCCTCCCGTCGGAGCAAGAAGTCGTCGACGATACGATACCCACTCGCGGGATTAATTGGTGATTAATTGAGAGCCGGGCGCGCGCGAGGTGACTAATTAGCAGCGAGCTAGCGTCTTATTTCGCCCGGTGAAACAGAGACGTGATTAGCGCGGGTGGAAACAATGCATTAATTAACTGCGGGCGAGTCTGAATCCGAACTACTTAGTTTCGAGGACTGTTTCATTTCCAGGCGTTGAATCGCCAGACAGTTTCCACTTTGCCCGAACGGGGGACGCGGGACGAAAACGAGCTGTCAAGCGGAGGATTATTAATCGAGAACGACTGGAGGGCGGCTGGTGCGCGACGAAAATGGCCCGTGCTCGGTGCTAATCGATCGATCCACCGATCCAGCAGATCGCCGCGTCACGCGGGTAATTAATGAGTTGTCGAAATCCGCGGAACGTCGCTACCATTCCGTGGCAGTTCGCTGCCCCGCGGATTCGTTTCTCTCGGCAATTATAACTTTCTGATTGCGAAACGGAGCGGCTAGATGGAAGATCGCGATCGATCGTCCAGGACAAACGGGAAAGTATCTCGTTGTAGGAACGGTGGACAGACAAGCGAGTTTAATGCAAAGGGGGGGGGGGGCATTTTAAAACTGTCCAGCATTCTTGTTATCGATGCTATCGAGCGTTTGTCTTTCAAGGGGCTCCGTGTTAATTGTAGGGTTGGATGCAATAAGGGGACTAGCGCTCGAAAATGCGAAAAAGTATTGTCCAAACGCTAAGAAATATTGGAAAATTAAATGTTGTTAAACTGTATTTTAAAAAATATAATGTTATAAAGCTCGTCACGACACACATTTTTTCTATTTACAGTTTTTTTTATCGAATCATTAGTATTCGAGATAAAAATTATAAACAAAAAAAATTTCTTCGACCAAAATCATTATTTCTTTAAACATAAATTGCGATAACTTGAGTAAATATTAACGGATCGTTATGAGACTTGAAACATAAAACTCAGAAAACTCTAGCGAAGCCGTAAAATGTATGCACAAAACCCTTATGTTAAAAAATGTAATAATATTTCATTTAAAAGTAATACTGGACATAACCCATGTCTTTCAACGTTCGCCGTTAAAAAGTATCGAGGGAATTTTGAGATACATATAACTTGCAGCGACAAAGTTGTTCCTTAATATACAAGGAAGTTTTTCATCAATTTTCACACTGATTAACAAATAATTGTAGAAGATATGACGATGTATATAAATGTCGCGTGCCACCAACAGTCAGTAGCCGCGTATAATGCGCTACTTAGCAGTTTTAGCACTCGCGTTGACAGTTGGCGTCGAGCGAGAATTATATATATCGTCATATCTTCTACAATTATTTATTAATCAGTGTGAAAATTGGTGAAAAACTTCCTTGACGATTCAAGGAAGTTTTTGCTTTCACTTTTGCGACACCTCGAAGCATTTTGCTTTCAAATGATTGGTTCACCCGAATCGATGTGTACCACTTGCAGCGGCGCGCCGTACAGGACTATCTTCAACGATTAATAACTTCGACAATTTTATAGATCCTGACGATTTTTTTTATTGTAAATACTCCCAAACCTGCCCGCAATAGATTGTCAAAAGCACGACTATAACGATTGTTTGGTAGCAAAGTAATTTAGCGTCAAAGAAACTAACGATTTTACGTATCCAATAGTCCACTACCCCCTTAAGCTTGCTCATCAGACAGCTTCTCTTTCAAACTCGCGGCCCAATTCCATCTTCTTCTCGAGCATCTCGACTCCTCGCTGCCTTAAGGCAGGGTCCCACTAGTGCAACCGCGCGCCGCGCACGTTTTTTTCGACACGCAAGGCCGATTTGTTGCAGAAAGACGTTCCCACTGGTGCAACTTTCGCGCCGCGCACGGGTCAGATTTACGAGTTTCTCGGATTTTCGAGGAGTTTGGAGCACTTGAAAGGGTCGACTTTTACGACGACCCGCGCGTCCAAAGCGTTCGTGTGCGCGCTATGCCGGGATTTCTCTGCCACGCGCGCACGCGAATGCACGCCGCGCGTTGTCGAAAAGACTGAAAAAATGTGTGTTTTTCAACGCAAATGCACTCTTTACTCCTACATATCACTTGCATACGTGTGTTTATGGTCTACTATTTAGTTTATATATTAAAGCAAGCAATGACATGAAAATTATTACTGTAAATAGCAACAATTATACTGCTGCGATAGGTATACTTGTTTCTAGATACATCATAATTGTAATACACTATATATGCAGATATGTGACACTGAATTATAGTTGTCCATCTTTATCACTTTCAAATTATTCTATTTCTCAAAAACAATTAAGTTATTGCTTTGATTCATCCTGCAAGAAAATGCTACTTAGGTGTAAAAAATATCATTTTACCGTGACTTCTATGTTCATTCGTTCACGCCAGAGGCTATTCATACGCCTAAAAAAGTAAACTATTTAATAGTACAATGGTGCATTTACTATTTCAGATTACTCGTAATGACATTATGTATCTACTTACTGTCAAAGCGTTCACCGCCGGTGACCGCCTCAGCAGTAAATGTGTTAACTGTAATTCCGTTTCCTATCGCATTGCGTCTCGACATTTGCGGATGTGCGGAAGTCAAATTTTAATCATTTTCTAAGTCATAAACCATTGTTAGTACCTTCAGGTAAACTAAATGTAGGTACCTAATTACTTAAAAACAAATGTTTCAGTATGCAATAAAGTAACAGCATTTATGACATCCTCTATAAGCCAGATATTTCGGGACTTTAAGTACACGCACCAGGACATACTTGCCTACCCATTTCAGAAATGCGAATTAATCAGAGGAAATGATACACGTGTATTTCCTGTGCACCCACACAGCACCATGACATTGCAGCAACGTCTCTGCAATGACGCGGTGCAAGATTGCAATGTTGCATCGCATCATTGCAGAACTGTTGCAGGTTCACTCCTATGTCCGCCTTAGCAATATTGCACGAGTGTATTTTTGCAAAGTGGCGGCAGCATTACAAATACGTAGTCCTGCAACGTTCCGACAATGATTCTGCAACGAAACGGCAAAATTGTGGCAATGATCCTGTAACTCTTCGGCAATATTGCGGTGCGAGTTTGCAATGTTGCACCGCATCATTGCAGAGAAGTTGCAGGTTCACTCCTATACCCGCCTTAGCAATATTGCAGGAGTGTATTTTTGCAAAGTTTTGGGAACATTAAAAATATGTAGTCCTGCAACATCATTGCGGAGAAGTTGCAGGTTCACTCCTACGTTGGCCCTGGGCAATATTGCAGGAGTGTATTCCCGCAATATTTTGGAGATTTTACAGCAATAGTCTCTCCGCAACGTTTCGGGCAGTGAGGGACGCGACGACACGAATGTGTGTAGGCAGAATCGTAGTAGTATAACGCCCGTGTGCTTTTTTCTCATAGAAAATTTTTTTCCCCAGGAGGATTCGAACCGAGGACCTGTAGCATCGTAGACGAACACTTTACCGCCGCAGCTACAACCGTTGATTGATAAGATTGCTTACGTATTCGAACTTATATTCCTACCGAGCAAAACTACAAACTCAAATTATTCAAAATTGAAGGCTCATTTGACAAACCCCATTAGGGATTTGTAACACTATAGGTGCGGATTACAACGTTCACCCGGTGTCATTTTAGGTTAGGTTGGGAAACAGTCTTTAGACTGGACCTTTGCATTTATCTTTTCTTCTTTCTTTTCTCTTGCTTGATTGTATATACGTGTTTGTGCAATACAGACGTTTAATAATAATAATAATAATATCACACATTAAAATATGTAGTACCTACTCTACCTAAAAAAATTAAATTGATCTTCAAATCTCTTCTATAATTTCATGTGCAAACAAGTCTCACGATAACACTTTTTTCATATCTTCAATGGCCAACGAGAAATTCTAGCGTACCCAGTTAAATGAAACATACTTAAATGGTTAAATGAATCCACTCAACGTCATGTATATATTTCGACAAGTTTTGTCAAAGTCATAATTGCTTCAGAATATTGCTGTAATGTTTCTACAATATTTTCACTACAGTATTGCGCACGGCAATATGTGTGCAATTTTGTTTGGGCGTTGCCACTGGAACATTGCACGTCGATGTGCGCGCAATATTGCAGGAATATTGTAGGATCGTTGCCACTGGAACATTGCACGTCGATACGCGCGCTACATTGCAGAAGGGTTGCCACTGCACTATTACAGGAATATTGTACGACAATGTGGGTGCAATTGTGGTGTGGCGTTGCCACTGGAACATTGTGCGTTGATGTACGCGCAATATTGCAGAAATATTGTAGGATCGTTGCCACTGGAACATTGCACATCAATGTGCGCGCAATATTACAGAATATTGTAGGATCGTTGCCACTGGAACAATGCAGTGGCAACGCGTGCGCAATATTTCTGCAATATTGCAAGAACGTTGCCACTCCAATATTGCACGGCAATATTGCAGCATCATTTCTGCAATATTGCAATGCAACCTGCAACAACGCACTAGTGCAGCAACGTTCCTGCAATAATGCTGCAACGAAGTGTGCTGTATGGGTAGGGGTAGAAAGTTCGCGTCTGGGAGGAATGCTGATCCAATTGGTTACGATATAATCTCCCCTCTACCCTCAATCTCATATCGTGTGAGACTAAAAACAAACAGGACGCCGGGAATACAGAGTACCATAATTTTATTTGAAACACACTTTCCAGCAATCTGTGACCGAGACGTAGTAAACCCCTTCAAACATTTCAAGTAGTATGAAGTGTGAAGGCGTTGTTTCGACTACTGGCATAACCGCCGTCGTTAGCTTTATTTAGATAAAGAAACCAAGATGTAGAAAAGGAGGCTAGTATTTCCACTGTCTTCAACGAGTGCGCCAAGCATTCGCGCGCGCGCCTGGCAGAGCGTCGGCCCATTTCGTGCGCGCGGTCTCACAAATTAGACCCTTTCAAGTGGACGAAAACGTCGTGCGCGGCGCGCAGTTGCACTAGTGGGACCTTGCCGAGCCCGCCATTACGATAAACGCACCGATTTCGTACCAGTCTCCCGCACCCCTAGGATCGTTACAGAAATAGACGAGCTGTTGTCGTACCTCGACAACTTCGTTAATAACCTTATTAACTCGCAGCCGAGCATTCCTAACAGAATTAATCATCCGTTTGCCGAGGTGTAGGCGTACGCTGGTGTTCCAACGAGCCTCCCATTGGCGGGCACATTTACTTTTCATTTGTACCTTGACAAGCGCAAGTTAGGAAGGTGGGAAGAGCGCGGCGGTACCTCGTGATTTCATTTTCGCTGGTGATTTGGATGACAGTCCCCAGGTCGTAAAGCCGAGGAACTTGGGTCTCGAAATGCGCGCAACAGGCGAGCTACGCCCGACGAGTCGCTGGTCAGGTTGTGAAAATGTCAACGCGTCAAAATTTTAATTGCCACTTCCAAGCAAAGGGAAACAAAGCACCGTCGATCTCGTCCTGACGAGGTGTGTCGCCTTCATCGCGCGTCGAAAGACGAGAAACGAAAAAAACGAATATCGCGGAGGGGAGGGGGAAGCGACTGTTCTCAGCTTACGCGCTCATTTGCTGGAAAACAATCTATATGTAACAGAGAAATTCGAGAGGAATGCAGTTGCCGGCGAGAGCCAGAAAGGGCAGGGGAGCGCGCTGGCGGGAAACGGAAAGGGGCGTATTAATAACGTCAAGCTGGAATTGGATATTCTATATTCTTCCATGCGATTGCAGCACGGAAGCTGTAGACACTTTTGTCGGGGTTTGAAAACGAAAGGCCAGATACTATGGATTACTTCCGATCTCTTCTTGGAATTTCTATCGGGATTGGTCCGATCCACGGCGACCAATGCTTTATTATCCCGACAAAATAGGTTGTTTCGCCGTGTTTTAAACTCGTCGCTATTTTAGTCGATAATGGCTGCTAATGAACTTTGAGATCGCGTCGTCACCTTTTGCTTCACGGGGTGACCTAGTCAGACATACCTACCGAGAAATAATTAATTCGTCCTTGTACCTTCCTCGGGCAAACTCGCCCCGTGCTTTCCTTTCCGGGTTTCCCGTCGACTTTCGCATTTCACCTGGCAACCCGGGCGAAAAGAAGAGCGCGCGAGGCTTCGCCGCGGCGACAGTGGTGTCCGATCTTTTTACCAGGGCGCTGTCGCATTAATCGAATCCATAACAGCCACTAGGAAATACCGCGAGATCAGTTCCCCGGCGGACCCTTTGCGAAAACGACACCGTGGGATAAAACGAGCTTCTGAAATTCACTCGTAGCTCTTTTTCTCTCGTCCCCTCCCCCCCCCCCCCCTACTCACGCGATCGTCGAGCTTGGCGACATAGGCGTAACTAGGATTTTTGTCTGGGGGGGGCCAGGCCCCATCTCCCCCCCCCCCCCTCTCGCGCTCTCTCTCCTTTTTATAGGGAGAAATCTTTATATACATACACATTTTATAACAATCATTTACGTACATATTTATTTAACACTAAAACAAAGAATAAACGGAATAAAAAATTATTTATTGTTTAATCTCGGGAAATGTAAACAAAACTTTTAAAAGGAAAAGAAATACAGTAGAAAAAATAAATTGTCATTTAGTAAAAGCAATATATCATGAATATCTATAGTTAAAAGTTACACAAGTTTTATATAGTTAAAATTTACACAAGTTTTAATTTGCGGTGTTTTTCTGCAAAAACATTTAGGACCTGTTGTGCTGTTACATTGGTTTTGATCATTCCATTTTCGATGTTTAGGAGTGCCATATTCGAAAACCTCTCCTGGAGCATAGATGTTCTTAACCACGTTTTAACGCGACGCATAGTGGAAAAGCTCCTTTCACAGCCGGCCGAGCTTACAGGAAGACTAATAGCTGTTTGCAGCAATTTGTATAAATTGGGGCAATAGTCTTTATTAATTTCTGTTTTCAGACTTTTTAAATTTATTTCAATGTTCTTCTTCTGTAACATATTTTTTATTATTTTTGTTTCAGCCTGTAAGGTGGAAACGTCTATATTTAAAACATGTTTATAATTTGCTACGAAATCCTCTCCGCCTTCCAGGGCCAACTTTATAAATGAGTCAACTGACTGCGCTAAAGGTAGATTATCAAATCTACTTTTGAAGTTAGTGATAATATTGTCCATCACTTGATTATAAATATTTATTTTCCAATATTCGGAAGGTTTTGTATCTGATGGCAAGTCCATCAAATTACCTTTACCTAGAGTTGACTCTATCACGAAGTCATTCATTCTCTTCGGTTCTCTTTTCCTTTTCGAGACTCGAGTAGGTTCCAAAGAAATGTCGTGTTCTTCTGCGAATTCATCGATTTCACTCCAAAGGTCATCGAATTGGTTTCTACTTTCCTCGAAACTAGTTATAGTACCCCTTATTATGTCACTCGCGCGACCCAGAGTTGCATCTTTACTTTGAAAGTACCTACTCAGTACATCAACTATTGATAACACTGAGTGAAACACAAATGCACAAACAACAAAATCTGGTTTCGTGATGCAACTCAGTATACCACGTGCCTCCACAGAGTTCTTGTCTTTAGCCTGGCTGATTTCTTCTTCCAAAACTTTTTTAATTGCATTAAAATTAGACAATGTAGCTTTGCAGTTTGCATAACGACAGCTCCATCTTGTATTACTCAAGCTTCCCATTTCACAGCCGGATTTGATTTTAAGAGCGTCATGAATTTTCTTAAGATGGACATGATTACCGGGTTGCGAGAAATGGATATATAAAGCTTCAAGCGTATTGAAAAAAGCCATTGCTGATGAAACGTTTTCACATGAATCGACAACAACTAAGTTGAGCCTATGCGCTAAACAGTGAATATAAATTGCTTGTGGATGCGTTTCTTTTATTATCGCTTGAAGACCTTGATGTTTCCCTGACATTACACTGGCTCCATCGTAGGATTGTGCGATTATAGGAATATCTATCAAAGTGTGCTTTCCTAGAAAGTTTAAAATCAGTTTTCCCAATCCCGCAGCATCTCTCGAGGTGGAGCAATTTATAAAACCAATGAATCGTTCTTCAACATCCAGGTCCTTGACATACCTAATGGTGACCGACAATTGCTCTTCTTTATAACACCTGGCTTCATCTGCCATTAACGAAAAAAATCCACAAGCTCTCACCTCTTTTACTATTTCCTGTAGAGTGAGCTGTGCTAGGATGTCAATAATTTCATTTTGAATTTGAGGGCTGCAATAGTTCGTATGTTGATTTAAATGATTTGAAAATTGTTCATCATATTTGGCAAAGAGCTCACTAATTTCCAAAAAATTCCCCCTGTTTTTAGAAGTGGGGTCTTCGCGATGTCCCCTCAAAGGTAAGCCCTGACGTACCAAACACAACATAATGTCTATAAGTTTAGTTAAATAGTCTCTATTCTGGACTACTTCCTCTGCATGCTGGATTAGAAGGTTTTCATGTACACTTCCACATACAACAGATTGTTTGTAAGATACAAACATTTGAGTACATTGTATATGAAGTGATGATTGTTCGTGTTTTTCTAGCCCCTTTTTAATTTTTTTCCAATTATTAAATCCTTGGTGAATAAACTTTTCACTTTGTTCGCGTATAATTCCTTTGGAAAATTGTCTGCACACGAAGCAATAACTTTTATCTTCTATTACACTATATTCAAGCCAGCTGTATGTGTCGTAGTAGTTTGCTGAAAACGACCGCTGTCTATCTCCGAATTTACTTCTTGGAAAATGTATCCGCGGTTGTAATGGACCAGTCTCGAGGGTGCCTAGATTTAAATTTGCTTTTCTCTCAGTAACTGTGATCCCAACTTCTTCACCGTTGACAACCGCGCCAGCTGCTGCCGTTGTTGATGACGAATAGGGTTTGTTAGTGAGAACTAAGTCTTGTCTGTTAGTAAAATTGGTTCCAATTTCTTCACCTGAGCAAATTACGTCTGCTGATGACGTTGTTGGTGATGCATCGGGTGGTATTGTGATATTTGTTTTTTTCCTATTGATTGTCTCAACATCGTCAGTTATCTCTTCAAGACGACTATTCGTATTTTTAAAGAAGGATCTTATGTCCTTGAATTTCTTCATCTTTTAATTTGAGGTGCTTGAATGCAAATAATTAAATTTGCCCGCTAAACAACGTTAACAATCTATCGACAACAATAACAACTAACAATAACGTGAAAGAAAAACGTAGAGAATAAAATGTCCGGAATATCGCGGAAGACGCCGTATCGCACAAGTGTGTCGGAAATACTGTGTTGTAGACTTGCACGCAACCCTAGGAAAAAGATGTACATACATTGTATAAGGATGGACTGGGAGTGACCACAAATGATCGAAAAAGAGAAAACTGACGAATGTGCGTTTGGTAGGACACGATAGCAGACAGGCTGACACAAATCTAGACAGTTAAAACATAGTTGTAGATATTTTCATGAGAAATAAATGTGGAAATATATGCAGCGAAATGTAACGCCGTCGATCAAACCGAAACCCAACAATGGGATAAACAGTTGACAATTGTTTCGGGACGAGGAGAAGGCGGAGGTGTCGCGTGGCTAGAGACGAAAGCGAGGTCACGAAGTAGAGCTTGATCTTTCGAAAAGGTAGCCGTACCCGTGCATTTTTTATTGATTAAAACGATGGTAATTGTATTATTAAGAGGAGAAATAAAACTCGTCTACATAAAATAAATCCACTTAATTAAAGAAACAATAAAATTGAACATGACAACCAAATAAATAAAAAGTACAAGCGACTTCAGTGAACTTCATTGAATTTGGCACGCAAATTCGCGATTGTTACAGATTGTTAACGATTAATGTTAGTGGCTTGTTAGTCACATTTGCGTTTTGTCCGCACGACGTACAAATGTGGCGCCAACATAATTCTAACAGTTTTAATTCATAATTTAACGTAATAAAAACATTATTGTATTTTTTCTATGTACATAGTTGCACTGTATATAGCATTTCGGCCAAACTATTTGTTTCTTATAAGATAGGATTTTACGAATAGACGAATGTTTTTTTATTTATTTCGATATTTCCTAGGGGCGGGGGGGGGGGGGCATTTCGCGTTTGGGGGGGGCCAATCCCGCATTTTGGGGGGGCCGGGCCCACCCGGCCCCCTAACTAGTTACGCCAATGCTTGGCGACACAAGGGGACTATCCTTGCGGAGAAATACTTGAGCGTCGGGCGACTAAATATTCCCCTCTAAAACAGAAGGATTCCGCTCTGAGCTGAAAGCGCGTTTCCGCGACGCTGCCCAGTGGAAATGCGTGATCTACTTGTTGATCGCGACTCGGAGTAGCGCGCCACGAGGCTAGCCTCTTTCGAAGCCCGTCAGACACACGGTGGTGGGGTCCTTTGGCGTTCTTATGACCGTTCGCTCTGCACCCGACCGAATCGCGGAGGGCGCGAATGTCGCGGGAAAGTTCGCGAGCGAATTCGCGGAGGCTAGTTAATTCCGAGCGGCGCACAGTAATGACATTTTTTGTTCAAATCACCGTACAGGTCGTAATTTTTCAGTAAACTTGACGATTTTTGTTTCAAATTCTTCGCAATTAAATTCTCTATCGATCTGTCCGGCCGAAATTTGGAATTTCGTTGCTGATTCTTTTATATTTAGCGAATTATACAGCACTTTTTAACCGACTTCAAAAAGGAGGAGGTTATGTATTCGACCCGAATGTATGTTTTTTTTTTTATGTTTGTCCCCTCATAACTCAGCATATGGACCGATTTTGATGATCTTTTTTTATTCGAAAGAGGATGGTGCCCCCGTTGGTCCCATCCTGCACTGCATCAATATTGGCCCAATATTTTACCAGTTATAGTTAATAATAAATACCTAATTATTATTATTTTATGCACGTACGCGCATATCTTTTTAGCATGTGTGTCAATATATATAAAACTAAAAAGTTAAAAATAAAACAATTTAAAAAAAAATTAAAACCTACTTCAAAAAAATAAAATTGCACTAAAAAGTAAAAAAATAATTTTTTCCCTCATTGAAGCTACTACTCTCATATTTTTTAAGTCGGTGCCTCATCATTTGCACTGTGTAAATCTGGCGCCTACCTAAAAAATATGAGAGTCGTAGATTAAATAAAGGAAAAAATTATTTTTTACTTTTTAGTGCAATTTTATTTTTTTGAAGTCGGTTTTAATTTTTTTTTAAATTGTTTTATAGAGGATCAGTATCTGTGGGCTCTTTTGGCCGTCGGTTCCGTATTTAAAGTAAGATTTCCGAAATTGAAAATGGCGAATCCAATATGTTAAAACAAAATTTCGGAAAAAGGGCTTATTCGGAAAAAACATAGTGCATCTAGATTTTCACAGACGCTGATTACAAATATGAGGTAATTATTATAAAGATCAAATTTTTTATTTGTACCACGAATCTAATACTATAAATCAAATTGTAAAATTTAAAATGGCGCGTCAACATTCGTATTTTTACAAATTTTTGCATATTTAAGCCTGTTCGTCTGGGTTCTTTTAGTTGACTTTTCTGATTCAGTATTGATGAGCAAAATTTTTAATGTTTGATATTTTTAGAAGGCCTGATTCACTTAACGTTTTATCCCAGTTGCCTTTAGAAATTTATTATGTGCAATCTTGTTCGGCGAGTAGGATTTGTGCTTCTGGAAGCAAATCTCTGATTTTTTGTTTACGCACGTGTCTAAAAATATCAAGCATTAAAAATCCTGCTCATCAATATTGAGCCAGAAAAATCAACTATAGGTATCCGGCATATTGGATTCACTTCATTTTCGGAAATCTTACTTTAAATTCGGAACCGGGCAGCCAAAAGAGCCCACAGATTAGGGATTGCAATCCGGTAAATCGGTAAATCGGTTAAAAGTTTTTTTTTTCACTGATAACGTAGTAGATATCGACGGAATTAATGAACGCATATATGCGCTACATTGCTGTACATAATTTATCGAATTACCGATAAAAATTTGGCGAAATACCCTTAAAATTTGAGAGTATTTCTCACGATTTACCGGTAATGCGAAAATTTGGCGAAATACCCTCAAATTTTGAGCTGAAAATCGAGGCATTTTTCCGGAATTTTTTTTAAAGAAACTACTTAATCGATCTTTCTGAAACTTTCGGGATATTGTATTAACAGGTTAAGGTAGATAAAAAAAAAATTTTATTAAAAAAGAGCTACAAATAACAAAGTTATAAGGGCTTATGCCCAGTCCGTTGGCGACGCAATTGGTCCACTGCGGGCAACGTAGCGTCTTTTGGTTTCATTTGAAACCAAAAATCGAACAATTTTCATTTAGTTTATGAGTGTACGGATGAATCGTATCAATTTATTTCTTAAAAGATGCAAAATCGAACAAATGGCGGCCTCTTGAAAAAAGGTCCCTCTTTCCAACGAAATTTTGCCTTAAATGTGTAAAAAAAAGTTATTTATTTAAACGATATCATTATACCCATAGCTTAGATCTGTGCAGAAAATGTTCACAAATATCCGTGCACAAGGCCAAGTCGATCGGTTGAATATTTTTGTAGTTACGTTGCCCGCAAATTGTAAAACTGTCGTTTCAAGAAAAACGCGTTTCAAGTTTTCTGGTAACCTGGCGCTCCGTAGCAAAACCGCCATATCTGCTTTAATTTTTCGAATTTCGTTTTGCGGCTTTGGGAACGTATTCTCGTAATGTTCAACTATTGATTTATGCAAAAAAAAAAAATCGATTTCTTCAACCCGCTACACCAGGTTCCCCCCTTAATTCCGTCGATATCTACTACGTTATCAGTGAAAAAAAAAACTTTTAACCGATTTACCGATTTACCGGATTGCAATCCCTACCACAGATACTGATCATCTAAAAGTGCTGTATAATTCGCCGAGTATAAAAAAATCAGCAACGTAATTGAAAACTTCGGCCGGACAGATCGATAGAGAATTTAATTGCGAAGAATTTAAAAGAAGAATCGTCAAGTTTACTGAAAAATTACGCCCTGCAGGGTGATTTGAACAAAAAAATGTCATTATGTGCTTATAATCGCCGGCGAGCTCGGATTGAACGGAACGATCGAGACTACCGCGCGCGGGATACCTGCGGGGGAACGAGATCGGGGGGGCCCCAGGCCACCGGCGGCTGAAGATATTAGGGAAAAGCGTGGAAGCAACACCCTCGGCGATCCTCGCGCCTCTCCGCGCCCACCTCGGTGTAACTTAATCTCTCGCCGCGTTCCACCGTAACGTAACACGGTACGCGCCCGTTCCCCGTGTCTCCCCGCGACGACAATTCACCCCGCCGCGTGACATTTATGACAGCACGGGGTCCAGGAGCGATCGTGTGTCGACGGGCGGATGCCGCTCTGAATTACTCACCGGATACTCGTCGTACTTGGTGGGATAGCCGGGGTAGTCGAGGCTCGGCGCCGCGTTTCGTTTGCTGACGGCACGCTGGCCGATGGTGCCCGCGATGATCGGCACCATGGCTACCATCACCAGCGGTATCACCCCGTTGCCCATCTATCGGATCTCTGATGGAAGATGCGGCTCGTCAGAAGTAAGAGTTCTGCTCCCGGGTGGAGTCAGTGCATCCGCGGCTTCCACGGCTTCCTTCCCTCTCGACCGTAATCCTCTGCTGTCCCGCTCCGACTTCTAGATCACCCTCTCGACGCTGCACCAGCGGAACTCGGGGGCGGGGGGAGGGGGGGGGGGGGAGAGAGAGAAGCTGAGAGCAAAGGCCGGGGATCTGTCTGTGGTTGCGGCTCGATACCGGTGGTCACGTGTCGCCTCGAATCTGCGATGGATCGGGGGTGTCGGAGCAGTGTCTGGCACGTCAGTGGTTCCAGATAGCAGACGAAGGATGTACTCGAGGACGCAATGTGTCGCCTCGAGCGGCGACCGCTCTCCTATATATGCACACGCACGCACACACACACGCACACGCCACAGCGCGCGCAAGCGCTCGCGAATCGGCGAGTTATACGCCGCGACACCGACGCGTTTTTTTTTTCTCCCTATCCTCGCCGATCACCGGCTGGCTACCTTCGACGAGGAGTCTCTCGTCCTTCTGGCCGATCGGCGCGGGGCGGCCGGCGCCCTGCACCTGCGCCGGAAGAGCGGCCAGCTCGTAGGCGGGTCATCGAAACATTCGTCTGCCGATCTAGAGAATCACAGAGGTGCCATTCGCTCTCGAAGCTTACTACCCTGGTCGATACATTCGTCTCGCGAACTGGGGTAGAGATCGCGATCGAGGCAAGGAGGGTTGGCGCCGCGGCGTTCGTCGACTTTATTTAGCGCGCCCACGCGCGGCTGCGACAGAAAATACTGGACGGGAATCGGCCCTCTTCGTGCAAGTTTCCGCTCCGGCAGTGGGGCGTGCTCGTGGCCTCTACCTGAGCCTCGAATGCTCGGTGAATTATGTGCATCGAATGAATGCTACGGAACCGGAAACGAGGAGGGAACGACGCCCGGGGGTGGTTGTCCGATAGAAGCACAAAAGGCTCCTTTCTCGCGCCCTATCGGGGGCTGGTGAAGTCCCGTGACACTACGACACGAGTCTCAGAATTTGCAGCCAGCTGCACGCCGCCGTGGGTGGATGCTGTTTCATTTCTGTAATTGGAGGGGCCGGTTTTTGCCGTAATTACGATCCATGGCTCTTCGAACTGAATTTGTCAACACTTGAGAACAGAAGAACTATATCAGACCTGACCTTTTTACTTAAGGGGGTGTCACCGTTTCAACCCTCGGAGAATCTGTACATTTTGTGGATTTTTTTACAAGTCAACGGCTTGATAAATATTTCCAGTTTTTTTACTATCTTTACATAGTATTATGAACTACTTAAAAAAAAAGTTTCAGTTAAAAGACTATTGTTTTTCGGAAGTTAAGGTAAATGTACCAATACCCGGACGCTTAAGGGGCTTAAGGAATAGCGGCAAAGTTTGTCTCCTAATTGAATTTGTAAAACCATCGTGAAATAGAAAAATGTTGTTGAAATGTTGAAGATAACACAATGTTATACCACCGGGAATTAAAAAAAAAGGTTTATGTATTATAATAGACGCATTTATTAATGAAAATACGAAAACATGCAGACGTCCCAGTAAGCGGACAACCTAAAAATCCATGTCCCGATATCCGGTACATTCACGAAATTCTTGTACCAGTAAATACTAAATAATCTTAGATTTCTTTCAAAAAATATTAATTTTCTTGCAAGTTTAACCATCTTAAACTAAATTTAAATCTATTAACTATTATGATAATGTATTATCATAACATATAAATAAGAAATGTAGTCAATATTTTCTTAGTAAATGAGTGGCGTGTCTTAACAGTAGCCATAGAAATTTCTCGAAGTCTGCTACGCGTACGAAGTGTGTTACAAAATAATTATTTCTATCTAACGATTTTTAATTTTCTATAATAATGATTTTAATTAACATTGCTAAATACTTATGCATTATGGTACTATTTTTTGTTTTTAATTACATTAAAAATTAAGCTTAAAAATAAATAAAATTCGCAATACTGTTCAGGTACTGGGACATGGCCGGGCACTGGTACATTTACCTTATGCATACATATCGGAAAGTCTCTCGATTTTAGACGGCTAAACGGTGGGCCTAAAAAGTCGCGCTACGTTCAACCAATTCACTTACAATTCTGCATGCAGGATCGTAATAAGATTCCACATCGTCCAACGAGGGCTCTTTTTATTCCGATTCCCCGTTTATTATTTATAAAGAAAAAAGCTGGCCCTTTCTCTTAGAAAAATGTAACTTTACCTTTGAACTCTCACCATCTCTTTATCTTTCAACATTTTCAAAATCGGCCCCGTTCGGCGATAGCTATTTACATACTTTATAAGAAGATTTTATTGTTTTTTATTTCAGGCACGACATACAGCTGTTTTCAGGCCCACCGTTTAGTCGCCTAAAAACGAGAGACTTTCGGATATGTTTACATAACTTCCAAAAAACAATAGTTTTTTAACTGAAACTTTTTTTTAAAGTAGCTCATAATACTGTGCAAAGGTAGTAAAAAGACGGGAATTCTGCATCAAACCGTTGACTTGTAAAAAAAATACACAAAATGTACACATTTTCCGAGGGTTCAAACGGATATACCTCCTTAAGGGGGTATTCTACCCAAAAATTCGATCTTTCTTTTTTTGATTTTCTAATAGTTTAAGGTTTCGAAAATATGTCCCTAAAATGGTGAAATTCGTAAAACTCCCAGAGTTATAGGGGCTTAAGGGGGTAGGTCACCCTCGATAGCTCTAAAACAGGCCTTTTTTCAAGCGCAAATTGTAAAGTGATAAATAACAGTAGAGACAAGATTTTCCCCTAGTTTTAATCGTCATTCTATGAGCTTTAACACAAAAAAAGAAAAGTCTAAATATCTCTATGTATATAAAAGTTGTGAGTAAAAACGTAAAGGCGTGTGCGCAGTGCACCGTTTGATGGTGTACATAAAATCTCGAAAACCGCTCCAATGATTTGGATGAAAATTTAACGAGACACGCAGAAAACCATTCCCTAAGATGTGTCGGGAGCAGATTTTCGAGAAAAAAAATAATACAATGTTTATGTTGAAAAATACGATTTTATCGATTTCTTGTATGAAAAATATTTTTTATCTTTTTTTTTAAGAATTCATCTCGAAATTATTTAGACTTTCCTTATTTTGTGTTAAAGCTCATAGAATAGCGATTAAAACTAAGAAAAAACCTTGTCTCTACTGTTATTTATCACTTTACAATTTGCGTTTGAAAAAAGGCCTGTTTTAGGGCTATCGAGGGTGACCTACCCTCTTAAAGCCGCAGCGTGGCACGTAATCGTTCCCTCGAACGTTGTATCTAAAGTGGCTAGGACTGCCAGCAGAGAAGAGAGAGCTGCCCAACATGAGTTCTTTGAAGCCGAGGAAGGTTTCCTCTACGGGCCTGATATAGCAGATTAGGAGTAATAGTTACAGAAATTAGTTGTTATCTACCGTAACTTCAGTCGCATAGGTGGTAACTGCATGAAAAACTTTAAACGCGTTTTTCTCGAAACAATTTTTTTAAATCGGGCGCACATTTTTCTCAAAAACTACTGGACCGATTGAGCTAAAATTTTGCGCACATTCAAAGTGAATGTGTACCTATAGCCCGAACTAGAATTATACCAATAGTTTTAATACAACCTCCCCCACACCTTGTTTTAGCTCAAGAAAAGTCGAAAAAATCGAATATAAATTTTTAAACAGCTGCGATTTCGGTAACAATGTCCGGACTTGGTTACTTCTAGTTCCGGCGATAGCTACACTCATATAGATTAAAAAAATCTTTGGTACTTTAGTTTCAGATGACTAGGACGACCACAATTCGTGCGCCCGATGGGCCCGGTTTTTTATGACATGACCTGCGCTTCGGCGTGTAACTTGTACAAATTTCAATATAATGCATTCCAAAAATTTGGGTCGATAGTTCGAACACTATTAAATATGTGGGCAAAACCCCTGCCCTGTAGGTATGATAGCTTTTCCAGAATTAATTTCCAAATATCACCTTCAAAAATCAGTGTCTAGACTAGAATACCCCTTTAACGTGATAAACAGCCGAATAATTTGTCAACCCATACCGAATCAACTTAATTTCAATGCAACCACTAAGAGCCTAAGGCAACGTAATCTTTTTTTATGTAAAAACTCATCGAACCCTTTATGGCAAACATAATTTTATCGACCGTATATGTGGCATTGCTAATTCTTATCACGACCAACTTGATCTTTTCTCTGACTCAATAGATAAGGGTACGTTTATGTTGGAGCTGCGATAAACGATTAGAGCGGCGATAAGAGCGAAGCGTCGAAATACATTACATTGTTTTATAATGGAAATGTTTATATTGGAGCAACGAGCAGAGCAACGCTTACTATATGGATGACCAACGATAAAAGCGTCGAGAAAGAAATATTTCTTTTCCTTGGCTATTATCGCAGCTCCAACATAAACGTACCCTAAGATCCGTACAAAGCTTCAACGTCTGTTGCGCTGAATGTTTCACATTGTATATTCATGCTTTTCTTTTTCCCTTTTCTTCTTCTTTCTTTTTTGTCCTTGTCTTTATTTCTTAAGGGGACCTTCCGGTCTAAAAGCCGATTTTTTTTTATTT